>CM060944.1:176882849-179382849 GCA_030765085.1 Allium cepa | reverse complement strand
TATAATACAATATAGGATTAGTTTTTTAACATCTACTTATTTCACCCGCATCCGACCGATGTAGTTCCATCATATAAAAGGGCTAATCACATCAACTATATAGTGTGTGCAATTTCATCAAGGTGGAAATATGAAGTATCCAATGAAAATCCATGTTATATCATGATTACATTAAACAATATTCATTAGACGGGATCCATATGAACCCCAAAATCATAGTTCAACCAATCTTTGTAAGACAAATATATTTATAATCAAGGTGTCTTTAATAATAATAACAAGGTTAGAGGTCCCATAAAAATAATGTCATGCATTATGGTAGCATTAACAATAACATATATAAGTTCAAGCTATACTAAGACAACATAAATGTCCAAGTTTCATTTATGTCGATATTCACATTTTTTAATATCATACGTTATCTATATTCGGTTTCAATATAATTGAGGCAAAAACTTTTATAACAAGTTGATATTTAGAAATTTGGTACATATCACAACATTTTCTTTGCTTTATTACTATTTTTAAATACTATGTATAAAGTTTGTCGTGAAGGTTAGGTCATCCAAGTTAGAGAAGCTCGTATTTAAGTAAAACTTTTGGTTTATAAATCATAATTAGCAGGAGCATTCAAAAGTAAAGTTTTAGTACACAAGATCAACTTTTTGAAATGTATGATAGGTTTAAAAACATAGCATGAGCTGTAAGTTATGAATTTTGTAATTAAAAGTAAAATTCTAAAACTTAAGACATCCAAAGAGCAATTACAACATCAAGACAGATTTTGAAGGCAATAAATGATAGAAAAAAAGTTGTAAACTTCAAATTACCTATCCGGAAAGTCAAAAATCTTTGAAAACTGTCAAACGGATCAAAAATTATAACTGAAATATAGTAAAGGATTTAGATTGAGTTTTGACAGCCTAGCCGAAAACAATTTTAATATTGCAACAAGGTTTTCGAGTAGTAAATCGCCAAATTTGAAAAAGTATATAAAACTATAATTATCGATCTTTAAATCAACTTTCCAAAAAATCAAAAGTTAACTCAATCATCTTAGGGAATCAAAAGTCTTGCTTATAATAAAACAAGTTTTTCTAATTATACTTATATTTAATTAGCCAAAAAATCAATATAAGTTTGCAATAAAATTTCGAGGTAGTAAACGGTTGATTCTGGCAAAGTTTTCAGAAAAGTTACCGACATGTTAATTTGCTTTCCAGAAAAATATATACTCATATTGGTTTAAAGGACCAAAAGTTATGCTCAACGTACATAAATGATGTTGGAATGTACTTATACCGAACTAGCTAGAAAACATGTATGACATTGTTAGAAAATTTAAGGATAATAAACATTCCAGGTTTGGCAAAAGTGTCTATAATAAAAGTTGTGGATCTTTGAATCATCTTTCCAACAAGCTAAAGTTCATAAAAACAGTTAAGAATATAAAGAGTTATGTTGAACTTACTGAAATGGGTATACTAATTCAATACCATAAAACAATATGAGTGTTACACCTATCTTTTCCAACATAAACATCAGGAGTAGGTCCATTCATACTAAGTTCATAGGTAAGCCAGCATAGTAAAGGAATATGACAGGCTGTTGCGACAATAAATAGGAACTACACAGGTCCCAAGATAGGTAGCACAATGCATAACAAAAGCTTCATGCTGGGACCAATGCAGCACCAATCTCAAAGAAGAGCTAACGCAATTCAAATCCTAGAATGTGTCACCATAAGTAAAACTCCAAAAATTCTTAGCACTTCTTAGCCATGCCACCCTATGAGCTACACAATCATTGTAGCAAACTACTACACATCTCAAGAACGAAACTCAAGCTTCTCTTATTGCGCTAGTCCTAGCTAAGCAGTGGCTAGCTCAATGCACCACTCCTAGCTAAGTTATCCCGCCTAAAATCAAATTCATCCCACGTAATGAAAATTCTCCAGCCTAAACCAAAAATCCATGCACATAAACCAAATCAAATGGATAAAGGACAATTGAAGAAAATGAAGAATACTTCTCACAAGATCTGCTTTATGATAACATGCCTTCATCCCAACTGTTCATATTATATCAAAGGGTCTCAGAATAATTGTTACAACAGAGCAAATACATATTGGGCCGCACTCAAATCCCAATACAATTATATAAAGCATCACTGAATCGTGTACAATGAAGAGAACCATTTTTCTTTTCTTACAAACAAGAAATTGTATCAGCTATACAAAATTTCTGTAAAATCAAATCAGTTAATGAGATTTATGTTTCTTTAAAACTATATTTCTGTTGCAAACTCCATTTAGGCATCAGAGCAATACAAGGCTTAACAGCCAAATCTCAGAATTTGTTAACTCATCGGAGAAGATTCATCATCTGAGTTTTATCACTCATCAGTAGACAGAGTCTCATCATCTGAGTGAGGAGATTTGATTGAGAAAATCAAGTGCCGTGTCACAGTTCAAAAGAACCAGACTGCATCAGGCCTGCCTCATCAAATCCACAAAGAAATCAATCAGAAAGTTCATAAAACAGTTAAAAGAAATCAAGAATTGTCACAAAAGCTATCAAAAGTGCCTTCCAGCAAGACTCGTCAGATCATAAAAATCAAGAAAAAGAAATCAATTCATCATTTAAGTCTTGCGGTTGCATCTAACCTGGTTGTGAGCAATTCTTGTTCCCTAATTCTTGGTTTCTGTCTCTAATTGAATCTTTATTCTCTAGCTTGGTTATTATTTTGTTTGTATATAACCTGAAATCATCATGTCTGATGATACAACATCTGCCACATCTGTTAATGTGAATAATGATCATCAACTTAATGCTACAGTTGAAAAACTTGTCAATACTATTGTGAGCCCCCAAACAATCTTGTTACTGCATGATTGAGTGAAGATAATTATCTTCTCTGGAAACTGCAGATTGAGACTGCAGTCCAAGGATATGGATTTGAAGGTCACATTCTTGAAACCATTCCAATTCCTTCAAAATATATAACTGTTGAAGAAAATAAAACAGTCATTAATGAGGAGTACACAAAATATCACAGGCAATACAGACTTATCTGTTCTTGGTTATTGTCTTCAATAAATACAAATTTACTGTCTCATGTTATTAGATGCAAGACAGCAAATGACATATGGTCAACAATTGAAAAAGTATTCAATACACAATCTACTGCCAAGGTAATGTATTACAAGAAGCAACTACACAATATGAGAAAAGATAACAGTACTATGAGGGAATATCTCTTCAAGATTAAAGCAACTTGTGATCACTTAGGAGCAGCAAATCATAAAGCATCAGAATCTGAGCAAATTTTAACCATTCTGAATGGATTAAGTGATGACTATGAATCAGTAGTTGCTGTTATTGCATCTCAAAAAGAGCTGCCATCTGTAGATGATGTTCACTCCATACTACTTGCTCATGAAGCCAGAATTGATAACAAAAAACCACAAGAGTCAGACTTCAACATCAACTATGCTACTCATTCCAAGAACAAGGGTCAAAATAACAATAAGACAGATCAAGGTATACAGAGAGGAGGAATTTCCAATAGATCAAGAGGAAGGGGCAGATGGAATAATACAAATAGACCTAGATGTCAAATTTGTGAAAAAGTGGGTCACACAGCAGTCAAGTGCTACTTCAGATACTCAAATCAAACTAGTGGTCAAAGAAATAATAATCCCAGTGCTAACATGGCTCAAGCAAACTCAGAGACACAAACAAATTGTGATAAAAATCACAGTTCTAATGATATAGCAAAGGCAGAAAGTGTTCAGGATGACTGTTGGTATCCATACTCTGGTGCAACAAATCATATCACAAATAATATTGATAATCTAAAGCTTGGCAACAGGGAGTACAGAGGTAAACAGTCAATTTGCATGGGAAATGGTAAGTGTACCAATATTACTCATATTGGTAATGCTTATATTAAAGGCAAGAAACATCTGTACTTACATAATTTATTAAGAGTGCCCAAAATCAAGAAAAATCTTATTAGTGTATCACAATTTGCTAATGCAATAGAGTTTACTTTGAATTTTATCCCAAATATTGTTTAGTTAGAGACATACTAACAAAGGATATTTTGTTACAGGGTGATGCTGAAAAAGGACTGTATAAATTCAAATCAGTCAACAACAATGTGCACCCAAACAATCAGAAAAACTGTAACATGTGTGAGGAGCAAGACTCCAAAAGTGTATTTGATATATGGCATTACAAACTTGGTCACCCAAGTGTGAAAGTTGTAAAACAGGTTCTTAATGGAAGCAGAATACCTTTTGACAATGTCTCATTACCCTATGTTTGTACATATTGCCAACTGGGCAAAAGTCATAAGTTGCCATTTAATGAATCCTCAACAACTTACTCAAAATCTTTAGATCTGATTGCCACGGACCTATGGGGGCCTGCACCCATATGTTCAGATTTTGGATACAAGTACTATATTTCCTTTGTTGATGCACACACTAGACACACATGGATTTATTTTTGAAAAGCTAAATATGAAGCCCATATGCTGTTATAAATTTTATAGTTATGGCTGAAAAACAAATTGGAAATCAAGTTATGGTAAATCAATCAGATGGGGAACAGAGTTAAAAAACCTCAGTGATTACTTTAAAGAAAAAGGTATAGTGCATAGAATTACATGCCCATACACTTCTGAGCAAAATGGGTTAGTGGAAAGAAAACATAGACATTTAGTTGATACTGGACTTACTCTATTAGCTCATGCATCATTACCATTAAAATTCTGGCCCGAGGCCTTTAGTACTGCTGTATACCTTATCAATAGGTTACCGGCAAAGAAGATTGATAGAATAAGTCCAGTAGAAAAATTATATGGGGTAAAACCTGATTATCATAGTTTAAAAACTTTTGGATGTTTATGCTTTCCTTATCTAAGACCTTGCAATGCCAATAAGTTAAGTTTCAGATCTAAACCTTGTACATTTATAGGATATGCTACTAACCATAAGGGTTACAAGTGTTTAGATGAAAATGGAAGAATCTTTATTAGTAGACATGTTGTATTTAATGAGAATACATTCCCTTACAGCAAACAAGAGATAAAAACAACAAATAAATTATACAACCCAAGGTTTTCAATACCTGACTTACCAATTTATTCTGAGAATGAGATTCAGAATGAGGAAGTAAGGACTACTAGAGATCACTACACTCAATCCAGTATATCTAATCAATCTGATTCTGAGATGCCAAGTGATCCTAGTCATGCCATTCACCCTCCTGCACAAACAGAAGAAGAAGATCATCAAAGCAACACAAGGGACATATCAAATCAAGTAAATGAAGAAAGCTCACCTCACACTGAAGCTCATACAAGACCCAGTCATCCCATGATTACCAGGGCTAAAAGTGGCATTTTCAAGCCTAAAATATACAATGCAAGCTTAATTCCACATGAGCCAGAAACATATGAGGAAGCTGCAAAAGACAAAAACTGGACAACAACTATGGATGAAGAATACAAGGCTCTCATAAACAACAATACATGGACACCTGTGTATCCTCCAAACAACAAGAACATAGTTGGATGCAAGTGGACATACAAGATAAAGAGAAATCCTGATGGCACAATTAATAGATAAAAGGCAAGACTTGTTGCCAAGGGTTATACACAACAATATGGGTTCGACTTTAAAGAGACATTCTCTCCAGTAGTCAAACCAGCTACTATAAGATTAATTCTTACTATTGCTCTACACAAAGGGTGGTGCATAAAACAATTAGATGTCAATAATGCATTTCTGAATGGCATCCTACAGGAAGATGTATATATGCAGCAACCACCAGGATATATCAAGCAGACAAACTATGTATGCAAATTGAATAAAGCAATATATGGACTTAGACAAGCTCCAAGAGTCTGGTTTGATAGACTGAAAGTAGCATTATCAAATATGAAATACCAGTCTATCAAATCAGACAACTCACTATTTGTTAAAATTAATAGTTCATTATCTATGTACATACTTACATATGTTGATGACTTGATTGTTACAGGAAGTAACAAAGATGAAATCAACAATGTCATCAACTACTTAAACAAAGAATTCCCAATTAAGGATCTGGGCCAGATCAACTACTTCTTGGGAATAGAAGTACCGAGAAAAGAAAATTCAGAACTAATGCTATGTCAGAAAAAATATATTCAGGAGCTACTTGTCAAAACAAAAATGGATGGTGCAAATCCACAGCCAACCCCTATGGTCAGCAATCATCAGTTATCTAAAAACAGGGGGAGAGCCATAAATAATGTTAAACAATATAGAAGTGTTGTAGGAGCATTACAGTATGCTACTATAACACGACCAGATATTGCTTACAGTGTTAACAAAGTGTCTCAGTTCATGCAAGATCCTCTGGATGAACACTGGAAAGCAGTTAAAAGAATTCTCAAATATCTCAAAGGAACTCTAAACTATGGACTGTCATTTAAAGCATGCAACAATCTAAATATAACTGGATTTTCAGACGCTGACTGGGCTGCAGATCCAGATGACAGAAAGTCAGTCAGTGGATACTGCATATACATTGGAAACAACCTTATATCATGGTGTTCCAAGAAACAAATTACTATATCCAGATCTAGTACCGAGGCAGAGTATAGAAGCATTGCTAACACTACAGCAGAAATAATGTGGCTACAGTCCATACTTGAAGAACTAAAGATAAAGAACAAAGCAAAACCAGTACTATGGTGTGATAATCAGAGTGCAGTGTTTATGACCGCAAATCCAATACTGCACTCAAGAACGAAACACATCGAAATTGATATATTCTTCGTTCGAGAGCAAGTTCAAAAGGAGAAACTACAAATCAATCGTGTACCTGCCGCTTACCAGAGGGCAGATACACTTACTAAGCCTCTTAGCACAAAGAACTTCATAAAGTTCAGATCTGACCTTCAAGTAAAGCTTATCGAAGACAAAGCTCAGAACGAGGAAACAAATTCAAGTAATTCTGCAAGGATCTGCAAAATCCGAGTAGAAATCTTTCTTCTTTGAACTGGCACTCAGACATTTGACTTAAATCTTAACATTGGTGCTCAAAATTGCAATAAATCATGGAGAAAATGTATTGAATGGAGTTGTATTGGAAATATTTAGCTGATTTCTCAATCTTTAAGGCTAAAAACAAGCTCGGATCCTGCAATCGCCATCAAACCCTAACCCTAGCCGCTCGGGTTTGAGGGAGACAATTGAAGAAAATGAAGAATACTTCTCACAAGATCTGCTTTATGATAACATGCCTTCATCCCAACCATTCATATTATATCAAAGGGTCTCAGAAAAATTGTTACAGTAGAGCAAATACATATTGGGCTGCACTCAAAGCCCAATACAATTATATAAAGCATCACTGAATCGTGTACACTGAAGAGAATCAATTTTCTTTTCTTACAAACAAGCAATTGTATCAGCTATACAAAATTTATGTAAAATCAAATCAGTTAATGAGATTTCTGTTTCTTTAAAACTATATTTCTGTTGCAAACTCCATTTAGGACATGTGTTAAGATCCAACGATAGGAGAATGATATGAGAAAACAACATTAGCAATCAATATGACGTCCAATCTACTATAAAGGGAAGGCACTTTAGCAGGAAAGAGGATCGAACTTTTTAATCCAAAAACTATATACTATCAAATTTGTACTAGATCTCTATTAAATGTTTTGCTTGTACTAAGAAAGAGAACAAAGAAAAGTGAAGGATTTAGACCTATGGATGTAGGAATCTTTAATATTGAAACCACATAATTACTATGTCTTTGCTTTTCAGCATTTAATTTCCCATATTCTATTTTGGATTCATATAAATCTGATTTAGATAACTTAGGCATTTTAACATATAGCTAATTTGCAACCCTCTTAATTATGTAAGCATTGATGAAACATAATTATTGCTTAACATCAATTTAATATCCTTTAAATTAGTAATTCATAGACACGCAAGCATGCAACAACGCGATTACTTAAAATAAATTGGTGCTATATGATCGTAAAATCATACCAACATTTTGGTGCTTGAAGGAGAGCTAAGCCCCCAACAAAACTTTTCACAGTCTTCCCATACACTCAAAACAACCACACATCTACCAAAAATGCACTCAGCTAATCCACAAATACCAGCTCTTCCACCACTCCCAACAACGGAGGCGTAACACTTCGCTGCCAAAATCGAAATCCACAATAATAACACCTCCTCCAAACTAGTGATGGGTCCACCACAAAAATCCTCCTCGATTATCATCCTTGAGGCCATAAACCTTTTTACGGTCCAAATAAATGAAAGGATATCTTGGTATGAACGATCTGTGGCCCAGTACCTACTAGCAAAACCAATCTGTACCCATAGCTCCCTAGTTCATGCCAACATTGCTTAAACTACTCAGGTAGTGAATAAAGACAACGATCTCATTGATATTAAAATGGTGAAGACGGTCCTAAAGTCGCGAGGAGAAAACTCAATAACAAAATCCAAGCCAACTCCATTATTTAATCCAAGCAGTGCAATATAAATTCTCTTTTGGTTGCTAAGCGCAATAAGCCAGTTGCACATAAGAATAATGAGCTTATCTCAATCTACAGGTGTGGCTCATAGAAAATGGATTCTAAAGATGAAGAGATCAGGACATTAAAAGCCTATAATTGGCATGGCTCTTCCAGTAAAATAATAAAGTGGGGAGTAGAGAGGAAAACTCCCCTCCATTCTGTAATAAGATAATAGAGTCGGACTTCTTGATAACTTCAAGGCTCTTGGTATAGAGAAGTACGATGGTACATCCAATATGGATGATCCTATTTGCACGTTGGAATATCATATGGATATTCTAAAAGTAGGAAAGCTCATAAGGTGCAAGCTGTTTCTGATCTATCTGATCGGAGTAGCTTCGAGATGTCTTACGCGGTATGATCTTGTTGATGTATACTCATGGGATCAACTATCATTTGATTTCTACCAATAATAGAATGTTAAGAGGGAAGTCTTCCTAGATCCAAACACATTGCATTGCATTAAGCAACATACAATGAAAGCTTGCGTGACTTTATTAATGGTTCAAATTTGAAGCAACGGGGATCGATGTAACGAACAAAAAAGCATTGCTAATGGTGGCATGTTTTGGAATTAAAAGAGATGCTGCATTCTAGGATAAGAACATCAGGAAGCCTTTTGATGACCCGCCTTCTGTAATACCCTGAATCAATGTCTACTGACAAATATGACAATCGAACGTAACTAAAGATAGTCTATTGGGGTAAAAATTAAAGCTAAACATCCTAACAAGACATATAGATACAATCTCATAGCAGAATAGTAACATATAATATACTCAATATACATGAAAATAGCAGTATAAACAATATATATAAGGGACTGCATTAGCAGACGCAATTGATAAATAAATATTAACATAGAAAGTCAGAATACATCAACTTTATATATACAAAGATCTGAATATAATATCCAATACAACAAGTCCCATATACAAATAGCATGTCTGTCATATATTTCTATAACAAGAAGCATACGTATCCAAAATATCGACATAATGCCTTCAAATGCTCCAGTTATCCTGTAGGAAAATCTTTAAAAACACGTGACACCCAGACTACTCAATCAAGTACCCACGAGTTGTCATGATTTAAACAGATAAAGAAAAAATGTAGGTCAAACTCAAAGCCTAGTGTGAGGAAAACTATCTTAATATACTCTATATCAAAACTATATATATATATATATATATATATATATATATATATATATAACATGAAGCTACTAAGGCATAAACGGCCCTCTCGATGAACGTGGCTTAAAGGTAATCCGAACTGCCCATAAATAAGTAATGTAAACTCATCCCAAAGGATAAGGACCATACCTCAACCTGCTCTTCTCCTGTTATCAAAAAGTAAGAACATCATAGTAGTACCCATAATTTAAAAGCTCACACTCCTCTAAGAACAATGTTATGATACTCATGTTTTCTAGTATAGGGAAAATGACACCACTAAGGACACCCTCTCTCATAAATAATATAAAAATTCTTACTACATAACTAAGTACAATCGATCATACCTACTCACGCATCTCTCCTATACGACAAGTCCACATAACCGATATTTACCGTCATCTCATATTGGACTAAATATCAATGAATCAACTAGACTCTATGCGATCTTTGGATTTACATACATTCTTACACTTTGAGAGTCTGCAAATAGAACTAAATGTCCTCATACGACCTCGCTGCTTCATAGGTCCCCAGTAAAGACCTAGCCCGCTCTCTTGACGCTAATGAAAATACCTATCACTGCAGTGCTCCTTAACATCTATGTCTACGCTACCACTATTGGATACAAGTATTCTTTAAGCGTGCTCTAGACCTTCCCAAAGGCTTGGATCGAAACCTTTAAACGATCATATAAACAAATACTTAACACTAGCACCACGCTAAATTTGAATTTATTCTCCTTCTCAATGATTCTCTTGTTGTGCATAGGTCAACCCCAATGGATCCCTCAAGCACAATAGTGAGTCGAACTATAGCATCCCTCCATAACTCTCTTGCCTTGCACTTGTGTCAACCCCAACGGATCTGTAAAGCACAATGCATCAAACCATGGAATCTATACCAACCATCTGTCCACACATCTGCTCAATCTTATCTCGATCAATTGTTATCACATGTTCACACATCGACCTGAATCTTGTACCGATTCCTTGTTGTCTATGCTCCTTTCAATCATACACGCTTATCATATGCAACAACACAACTGGTCACCATACCGATCTCGTCTCCGATCATTCTTTGATTGCAATCTCGATCTTCCTCTATTCCTGTATAGGAATATGCCACATCTCGCATAACTTGCCTTGATCGCATCCTCGACCTCGTGCTCAAATACCTTATCGATCATTACTGACCGCATATACATTATCTTGCTTTCACATTTAAATTTCTTGTCATCTTGTATTCCAATTTCCATAGATCCCAAAGCCTTCCAAAGTCATGCCAAAGCCACACACTGAATCACATTAGAAACTGAGGAAAAACCCAAGAAGTCCCCTCGCTGCAAACCTGGTCGGCTAAACTACCTTAACCCATCGATTGCCACCAATTTCAGTTGACTGGTTACGGTTTAATTAATTGAACTATGCCTAAAATGGCTTATTTTCTTGCAGGTTGGAAATCATGTAAGATCAGACTCTATTTGGTTGATTGACCCTGAATCCAATCAACTGAAACATGTTAGGTTGACAACCTGAACTTGATAAGGTGAAATTTCCGAAGAGTAATTCATCCCACCTCTTTACTTCACACGACCATCGTCTGAGCTTCTCCGTAGCTTTGTCCGATGAGTCACTAACTCCTCTAGTCTATCTTTACCACATTAGTCCTCCTTTAGAGTCCACTTGTTGATGTTTTGGAAATGGTTTCTTATGTATTGAAAAACCGATTTCGATAAAAAATCCACTCTTTTGCACATAGAGTTCCACGGAGCAATTTGCTCGGCCTAACCTCCTCTCACACGCCATAACTTGCTCAACCAACCTTCTTGCCCCTAAATGATGCTTATATGTGTGTCGATACATTTACTTGTACACATTTATACCCATATGCACACAGACAAGCCTAGCTCACTAATAGCATTTTGAGCTTCATCACAATGATTGCTCAACCATGTAACTACTCATGCACCTCAGCGCAAACAATGGTAGCTCTATTCACATGAGATGCTCACAAATGTGCACACACAATCATATATAACACATAGATATAAATCTATTAATTCACATAAATATACTTACATACATGCATAACCACATACAACAACTTTGATCATAATTCATGAATTGTCTTGATTATTATATATCTTCGAATACAAATATACATATACTTACCCATTTACATATACATACACATAATCTAAATCAGTATCTCTTATCCTTTTATAAAATCTTATAACTCTTTCATAAAATATTCTATTCACTTGTAATATAATTTCTTTACTAATAATATTTATAACTAATAATTATGCCTCTAATCACTTTAATAATAAGAATAGAGCTCAAAACTCACTTAATTAGCTTATTAACTTTTCCAAAATTAATTCAAAAGATTCAATCAATACCAACTAATGATATATTCATGTCCATATTCCTTAGCTATCCCCAATCAATCCATAACATCACACACCGTCATTCAGTTAACCCCATAACTATTTTATAGCATACCAACTTCTTTAAAGGTCATCGTTAAGGTCTCTAATAAATAATGTGTTGATCTAGTCATACTTACAATGTAAACCTTAGCTCAAATCATCAAATATCAATCTCTAGATTACTTCGAATTACTCTATTTACCATATAAACATGGATCCATGAAGTATAGAGAGTAAATGTAGGTTGAGAATAGTCCCACTCACCAGTTCTTCACAAATCAAGCTCCTAATCACCAAAACCCAACTTCTAGCCCTCTTGAAACTTGAGATGAAGCTCCCAACTCCACTTCAAACCAATCTATTGAAGGTATTGTAAGGCATGGGATGAGAGGATTGTAGCGATTTTATTAGGATTTACAGTAATTTATTTGAGCTTGGTTTAGCGGATCAAGGGTTTAGGCTAAAGGAAAATTATGAAGGTAATTAGAAGATGATGAAGAAATGTATCATGGAATGAAATTGAATGCAGAGGTTAGCCACTTATAAGTTAGCTTATGGGCCTTAGCATAAATTCACTTCATTCAAATAAAATCACTATTTAACTGTAAACCTATTGACTCCAAACATAGCCAAGCTTATACTTATTTTTCTCTTAACGGAATGGCGATCTCAATGGTAGTGGTCTTGAGTTCGCGTTCATTCGTCTTTGAAAGTTGAGTAGTTTGGATGTACCGTTAATTAACAATTTAGTTTAATTAATTGTTTAGTCAATGACCTCTAGCTCAACTGGTTAGAGGTGTGACATTTTAGACAATGGTTCTAGAGGTCATAGGTTCGATCCCGTATGACATCATAACGATTGCTCTTCTTGAATAAATTATCGCTCTTTTTATCGAAGAAAAATTATTTAAATACCCGGTCATTAAAATGCATGTTGTTGCTAGCCTTGCTAAATCTTGAAGGCTTTCTACGAAAGAGAAAGTGGGTATATTCGGGTCAAAGAAACTCAAAAAGATGAGGGCATATAGTTGAGAAAACTACCCCTATACAAAATGAAAGGAAAAGGGGGGTAGAGAGCTACAACCAACCTACAAAGAGGTAAAGGTAGTTTAGCTTCATAGCTCATACTCCTCTAAGCCATACTCCTAGGAAGATCTTTGAGATGACCAGGGCTGAGCTGGTATATTACTTTCTAAATAAAGGAAAATGGTAAGAGCTTATCAGTCACGTCGGGTCTGCTGCTCAGTTGTAAAATATGAAACTAGTCTATGGTAGTTCAAAACTGGAATTATCACAATATCACAAAGTGGGGTCCTTTGATTAGTTTGGCTTAGGGAGGCGCTTACTGCTTCTTCTACAAGGTGAATGACCATCATACAAACAATTGGCGTCACTTAAAGAATGATAAGATAGACTAGTCAAGAAGGGGTTTCTAGACAATTTTTGTTATCCAGTCCTTTGGCCCTGCTATATCCAGACTGATTGGACAAGTTAGACTCGATGATAGACAAGGAAAACAACACAAAGAGGTGGACATGGAGTCCAGAGATCAAGTGCAAACAATGATATGAAGCAACGATCAAGCGAGGCAAAGATAAAGACTCCCTGAAAAATTCTAAGTATGGATTTGTGCCTCCTCTAGGTAGGGGATCAGTACCCATCCTTTCCCTTAAGGGATCAGATCATATTACTTCCCTAGGTGGGGATCAGACCTTATTACTTCCCTAGACCCAGGATCAGATCGTATTACTTCTTTAGGCAGGGGATCAGATCATACCAGCCCAGCAGTTCAATTTAATGGGAATCGATCGATATCTCCAAAAACATGTAGGTGACTATGTAAACAAACTTTGGAAACACGAATCCAACATCAAGATAGTCTACATGAGGGATCACATGATCCCTAGTGGTCATGTAGACCGATCGACCTCGATCGCTAAATATTGGAGCTGGGCCATGAAACTTTTTGAGTGACCTCATCTACATCATGAGATTCTACCTACGAAATTTTAGGAAGATATTTAATCGTCTTCTCCTATAAATACAACGATCATTCTCCAGAAGAGGGATCTTCTTTTCTATTGTGAGGCTTTGTCGTTATGGTTCTTTATTCTTGTAATATTGGACCCTAGCTGATCCAAACATTCTTATAATCATAATCAAGTGCAAGACCAATAAAAATATAAAGTGGACGTAAGCTTAGACTGCCAAACCGCTATAAAAATCTATGTCTGATTTACTTTTTTTGCTCTAATTTTATTTTTATTCTTCACTTAATCTCTACTAGAAACCTAGTGTGTATTTGTGACCAATTTTGGTGCAAACATTTTGGAGCTTTCACTGAGAAGGTGATTCTCAACATCTATTGATCCCTATTCTACTATTGGATCGCACAAATCCGAGGAAGAGATCTAGATTCATCTTCACCAAGTTTCCTGTTCTATTCAGACTTGGAAAAATCCTACAAGAAAACTATCTACAATGCCTCCTAGGAAGAAAAAGGTCATTGCTACCTCCTCACAACATGCCAATGAAGTAGTAGAGAACACATAGATCACTCTTTTTGATGATGGAGTGCAACAAGGAGTCCATGTTACATAGGCCCCTTCTGATATGATCATTAATGCTGATATACAGAGACCATAGAGAGAGTCCATGAGGCTCATGCAAAACCGCAGAAACAAATCTAAGAGAACAATGTCCTCATAACCCTCCTCTAACACTATCCTCAATTTGACTCGTTGTCGCCTACTCTGCCTCTCGAAGCATAACCATCTATCACTAAAGCCATACTTCCCATCATGGAACTTCCATCATCGATTCGTGAATGGTCGTCATTGAAAATTTTCTAAAAAATCACTTCAAGGTTGACCCGAAGTCAGACCCGAAGTAACCATCCACTTGACATGAAGAAAATTCTTAATATTTTGGCCCGAAGTCAGACCCGAAGTAACCATCCACTTGACATGAAGAAAATTCTCAATACTCTGGCCCGAAGTCAGAGCCGGATATAACCAAGATTTTCTCCAAGCAAACCCAGGGATGGTACCAATCCCTTACTCTAGTTTTCTTCCCCTTAAATTTCCCCATGTCAGACCCAGGTTTTTGGCCAAGTGACCCGAAGTCAAACCTGAAGCAAACTCTTGAAATTCTGGCTGGAACTTAGACTCGGATAAAACCAAGATTTTCTCCAAGCAAACCCCAATTTGACTCCAAGCACCGTTTGTCATCGACCCAGCTCTTCAAATTTCTACGATTCCAAGTGAACCATGTACCGACTCTAAGAAAATAGCAAATTTTCTTGGGATGGACTCCGAGTATATTACCACCGATCTATTAACACCGATCCATCTTCTTTTGCCCGTAAATCGAGCGTACAAACTCCAAATAACTTGAAATTTGAAATGCAGCCTTCCAAGGCCTTCCTTATCACTTCATATCGATTTCACCTAGTTTGGTACAAAAATTAGGGATAGGTACCGATCCCTCCAATTGCGAATTGACCCCTCCTTCATCGCGATGATATGCAACTCCCGTGTTGTGGATTCGAAACTCAACTTGAAGACGGTTCATTCTCTCTACTCCCCGTGACTGACCAAGGCATTAGGAACCAAGCGAAAGCTACTGGACTGTCGATAAGGAATGAACAAGGAACTTTTATTCAAACGGTAATCCTAGAAGCCGCAGAGCCCAGGCACTATGGAACAAACTGGGATGGATTACCGAGCCAAGCTTATGAGGTAGACAACCACTACTCCCAACTGACTGGCTTCCAAACACCTGACTTGGCGGTCATGGTACTATGGCTCATGAGAAAAAGCCACGGCTAGGGAGAGTCCCAGAGCCATAATCCTTTTACTGAAGCTATTGAGTGTGTTGATTATCCTCACAAATTCAACATGCCAACCATTCCAGCATGTTCAAGGAAAACCAACCCTGGAATACATCTCATGAAATTTGAACGGCACATGGATTCCACCAGAGAGATGAACACATTCAAATGGAGATACTTTCCCATCTTTCCTGGAGGAGTAGCAAACATGTGATTTACATGACTATCGCCCAGGTCCATCTTCTCGTTACTAGCTCGTGCAAAAGTTCGTTAAGTAATTCTGAATATAAGCGACTCACCCCAAGCATGCGATGTCACTGTCAAATCTGTTCCAGGCACTAGGGGAGCCGCTCAAATACTTCTTGCAAAGGTTCAAAGCTATCATAAATGAAGTGAGAAGTCCCAGCAAGAATACCATACTGATGGCGTTGATAAGGGGAATCAGCCCCGAGATAGATTTTTTGCGACTGGTTAGATGGAAAGCCTCTTACCATCTTGGATCATTTTTACTACGAGGTGAACTAGTATTTACGCAAAGAGGAGGAAAAGCTGATTGGGAAAAAGTGTAGTGCATGCCCGTTGGCCAAAGGGATTCAAAACAAGAGCAATGATGATGCCTAGATGAGGACTCGGGTTCTAGGAGACGACCCAGGATCCAAAATTCGACGCATACACTCCATTAAATGATTCGAGTGAAAACATCCACCTAAAGACTTGCGACTCAGAGTGATACAGGAAGGCATTTCTGAGAGAGTCCACCAAAATCTAAAAGAAATCCAAGAAGTACTGCATATTTCATGAGACATACAGCCATAACACTGGCGGTTGCAAACACCTATGAGATGTGATCGAAGAGCTGACCGGAAAGAAAAGCTTCAATTGTATGTGAAAACCTCATAGTTAGGCGGCCAGGGAACATCCAACCCTTACTAATAAAGACATTTGGTTACCAACTGTACCGCCGATGGTCCACTTCCAGTTGAGAAGGGCTGGAGCAAAGTGGAATAGCGAGCACACTACACTGCTTCACTTGTCAATAAGATTTATTTTGATTTTCTTTAACCTGCTTCATTAAATAGACATTTTTATTTCTATTTTTGAATAAAATGCCCTTTCGGTCGCGTACTTCTATATTTATGTTATTATGTTGTGAACTATGACCAACTTGAATTAAACTACATGCGTATGATGCATGTGATAAAGTACCCAAAGTTAGGTGCCAAACAACCTCCACGGACCATTATCGGACCTTATGAGTTTCATTAAGATGAGCGTGAGTTGACCGCTCTTCTACCACCATACGCCCCTAAATTAGGGGCATGGACTCGAAACGGAAAGTGGTCGTGATTCTACCATCCACCTCGTATTATGTGCTTCAATTTCGATAGAACATCTATGCCTTGCTTAGAGCCCGGCAAGGTTAAACTCTAATACAAAGTGGATGCGAATGACCGTCCACTCTTCAACCTCCGCACTTGACTTAGAGACTGAAAAATAAGACTTTGAGTGGATGTGACCCAACCATCCACTCCTCAACTCGTACTTGAAGTTCGCCAAGATACTTGTGCCTCTTTCGAAACTCAGCGAGACCTGGATCCAACTAGAAGTGGACATGACTTAGCCGTCCACACATGGACTCTTGCCCTAGACGCATGGGGAAGTTTGGGAGCATAACCTAAAGTAGGCGTAATTGAGCGTCTACTCATCAACCACCGCCCTCGACATGGGGGCATGACTGCACCTTGAGGTGGAGGTACCCTGGCCGTCTACCCAACAACTCTCTCCCTCAACTTGCCAAGAGGAGCATGATGCAAATTGGACGTAAACTAACCATCCAACTCAAACATGGATGTGATCCATCCATCCATCACTTACTCCCTTCCTTGACTTGAAAGGAGGAGCTACAATCATCAAGTGGACGTGAATCGATCGTCTTCTTGCCAACTTCTGTCATCAGCATTCGGGAGCAAAATTCCGTTCCACGAATGAACGTGACTCGATCGTTCATTCAAAAACTCCTGCCTTGATTCGACAAGTGGAGTATAAACTTATAAAAGTGGGTGTGACTGGCCACTCATCATATAACTCTAGTTCCCAGAGTGTGAACTGGAGTATAAACATAAAAAGATGGACGAGGTATGGTCGTCCATCGATCAACTATGCAGTACATCTATCAACCCAAAACTAGGGGCAGAGGTGTGATCATCCAAAAGCTGGCCGCGACAGCTCAATACTGCGACTCTCGCCTATTGTTTACAATGACTCTAGGCTATGACCGAAAGGACGCCTAAAAATAGAACCATCGGATCAATGTCTATGCTCATAGGCGACCGACTATCATTCCAACCCGAATGGTGAGCAGTAGACCATGAGTACATTGAACGGAAAGTGCGTTGCTCGAATACACAAGCAGATTCAAACACAAAAGTAGAAGCCATCCATGCAGCTACACATAACGCAAAGTTGAAATCGACTTGGCATCTGACTCGACGTGCTTAGAAGTCAATATCCAGTCAGTGCAGAGTATACAGTCAAGTGTGTGTGTAGTGTAGCATTATACAATTTGGAACAAAACGACGGTTATGATTAGACTCTAGAGTTCAACTGTCATCAATATTCGTCCCAAGCGACTATCACGTTGATAATCGTACCTTCGAAATCAGAGTTACGCTCAAGAGTTCATGTTCAAGTATGCATATGCATGTATGTGTTTAGATTACCTGCATGAACACATGCATTCGATTTAGTTCAATCCCACTTGTGCATATATATTCGGACTCATGATCATGTTCAAGATTTCAAGTTCAACTAGGCAAAAGTGTCTAAATACAAGAACTAAATTCATAAGCACATGAACAAACGCAAAAACATATTTATCTTGTCTCCTCTATCCATGACCTAGTGAAACATATGATGGCTATTAAGAGTGGCCCGACAGGAGATAGAAAAGCTAGTAATTTGATCAGCTGGCCAATGAATATTCTGGTGTTGATCCGATGATTTTAGCTTGTGAAACCATCATTCACCTACTTGTCATCATGCTTCAAGAAGTATTAAGAAATTTGCCTACAAAACATTGGTTTCATATTCAATGTACTTTCTGATTCAAACAGTGTCTAATAAAAGCAATGTTAACTCGACACTCAACATGGCCAACATTCAAAATTTCAATTTTTGCCTCCTGGTTACTACCATCACTAACAAAATTCTGATACATGTTTGCTACCATATGAATCATATTTCTAAAAATAGGAGCATTTCACTAGAAGGACAAACTTTGCAGTCCAATTAGTTTCTAGGACACACATCCATAGAAATTAATTTTAAGGCCAAAGTCAGCACAATAATTACTTTTAAGGACAAAGTCAGCAGTCCAATTACTTTCAAGGACATAATTTCATAGGTTTTTAGGCCTTAGAAATTAATTATTTTGCATTTTGTCCTCAAAAGTAATTATTTCAGTTGTGCGTCCTAGAAACTAATTGCACTTGCTAAGTAGGCTCTTGTGGCTAATTTTCATATAGAAATATGATTCGAACGCTCACACATTTTCAAAAGGTAATGTAAATTGATAGCAAATGCGAAGGAAAAACAAAAGTACGCCAATCCCATTCGTGCTTCTTCTCTACATCATCTTCTCTGATCCCATACTTCACAACCACACCTCGCTTCATCTCCTCTACGCCTGCAACCGATCCCATGTCCACACCAAACCCTCCTTTACGCCTACGATCGACCACCCCATATCGAATAAACCTATCTCAATGCCAAACAACCATAACCGATTGTATGTCATCATCGATTGCTTTCCATCACTTCATTTCATCTTCATGTCAGTGAACGATCGACCTTAATATTTGTTTCTCCTCCGCTTCATTTCCCACATACCAAACTGTTCAACTGCTTCACTCCATACTACAAATACCATGACTCGACTCCCTCAACATGAGTACCTGACATCCCCAATCTCTATCAAGATGTGATTCGTAGCCAATCCCGAATCCAACCATCGGCACAAAATCGAACCTTTGCCTAGGTCATCCCCATCTCCAACATACTTCGGTTCGCCTTTACCTAAGTCTGAAACCCACCTCAGTGCAAAGTCGATCTGGAGCTAAGTACAAGGTCAAGTTTAAATTAATTTCGAGTTTGGATTGATTTAATTCGATGGAGATTTGACCTAGAGCGGCGGCACAGGCTGTATGGGAATATATGATCGGATCGACAAAGGATTTAAGTGGATTGAATGGATTTTTCAAATTTTTGAATTGAGCGGAGGTATAAAATAGGGTGGAGATGTAGGCTATAAGGGAAGTACATCATGCATCGATGATGGATTCGAGGAGATTGGATGAGTTGATTGGGAGTTTTGAGCTCAAGTTTCTAATGGCAGATAGTGCAAATAAAGTCGGATAATGGGGAAGTGAAGATAGAGATTTGAGAGAAGGCATCAGCGATGAACGAATATAAAAGATGGGATCGGTAAATTAAAGAAGGATCGATGAGAAAGTGTAAAGGAAAAATGAAAAGAAGAGGAGCGATTTAGTTGAGAATGAATGCGGATAAATGAAAAGGAATGGAAATACAGATTGTAAGTGGGTTGAATACCTATACGTGACCGAATATTATCGAATCCAAAGCAAAAGGCATATGTTAAAAGTATTTACTCAATATGTAGCTTGATCCAAATCCTACCTGTATTTAAAAAAAAAAACTTCGAACCCAATTTGACTGAACTTAGCAACGATCTATTGGCAGGCAAAAGTGTTTGGAAACTAATGACAACAACGAATACCCGAACGAGCACGTGTGCACACTCAACATTTGGTTTCCTGAATCGACGGAAATTAAACTTTTATCCGAAGTTTTCAGAATAAAAGTCAACTTAGATAACCGAGTCCTACCAACTCAATAGATAAGCTCACCAGAACTGAGCATAGAAAAAAAAATGAATGGTTACACTCTGAATTTATACTTAAAAATATCGACCGAACGTTGCAGCAAACAGAGAGAAATACGACTCTTCGAAAAGACAATTCAACGGAAGGGTAACGACTGTTCGGGAAACTGAATGGAGTCCTTCTCGGTGACTCTAACTTGCTTCGATTCAAAGCACATCATGTTCGAAACAAGACTTATTTTGGGGGGCAATTGTTATCCGGCCTTTTGACCCGACTACTCCTGACTGATTGGACAAGTTAGACTCGATGATAGATAAGACAAACAGTCCAAAGAGCTAATCAAGGAGCCCATAGATCAAGCATAGACAACGATGCGAAGCAACGATCAAGGAGACCAAGAGATAGACTCTTTAGAATATTCTAAGTATGGATTTGTGCCTTCCCAAGCAGGAGGTCGGTACGTATGCCTTCTCCTATGCGATCAGATCGTATTACTTCCCTAGACATGAGATTCGTATTATTTCCTTAGGCAGAGGATCAAATCTTATTACTTCTCTAGGAAGGGGATCAGATCGTATCAGCCCAATAGTTCAGTCAACGGGAATCGATCGCTATCTTCAAAAAACATATAGATGACTACGCAAACAAACTTTATAAACTCGAAGCTAGCATCAAGATGGACCTACATGAGGGATCGCATGACCCCCTGTGGTCATTTAGATCAATCAGCCCCGATCGTTCAATATTGGGAGTTGGGCTACAATACTTTTAGATGACCTCGTCTAAATCATGAGATTCTACTTGTGAAATTTTAGGACTATGTCCAGTCCTCTTCTCCTATAAATATAGCGATCATTCTCCACAAGGTGGATCTTCTTTTCTACTGCCGAGGCTCTGGCATTGTTATTCTTTATTCTTGCAATACCAGATCCTAACTGATCCAAACATTCTTGTAATCATAATCAAGTGAAAGATCAATAAAAATAGAAAGTAGACGTAGGCCCAGATAGACGAACTACTATAAAAATCAATTTCTGATTTACTTTTTATGCTCTGTTTTAATTTTTATTCTTCACTTAATCTCAACTTGAAATTTACTGGGTGTTTGTGACGAATTTTGGTGCAAACCGTTTTCAACAAAATTTGTAGCGGATCTACTTCAAAACCAATCACCTAATCCTCGTAAAGGTTAGGTGGGAAACCCAAGAACCCTTATCAAGTCCATCACATATGGTTCAATAAAGGAACTGGCCTGGTCTACAATAAGGGAATAGGTATATTTTAAAAAAATTCCTATTTGGATCATAGTAGGTATATAGTCTTATGGACTTCAATAGATCCAATCTAGTTATTTATTAATAAAATCATATTTTATTAACAATGCCTCATTCTTATTAATAAAATAATTATAATTAAGTGCAAAATTTGAAAGGGCTTGAATATATCAAATATACTCATATTTTAAAAGGTGTGACAATATGTGAAACATATGGATTGGTGATTGTTTGGTGTTTAAGGATGAGAACAAACATGAAATTAGATCTGGATTAATTACATTAAGATCTAAAAGGAAAGAGATAAAGGGGGCATGATTGATTTCACCTTTACCCTTCTACAAACATTTAATTGATACTAAATCTAGTTAATTTACAATGGATAGTATATCACAATAATATATTTAAAATGAGAAAAGCAAAAAACAATAACATGATCAATATAAACATATGAAGATATTGGAATTTACATCTGCTATATATATATATATATATTGTGGCTACTTTTGTTTACATATATTATTGCCTCAATTCAAAATGTTCAAAAAAAAGTAAAATAAAATAAAAATTGTTTTGGAAACATATGCCTTAACACATTTCATTAATATGCTTATTGATAAACAATTTTATTAATTTAGTTGCGTAAATTTATCAATGTGGATAATTTTAATTTATATAGCATATGTTCTTACCATATTAAAAAGCTAAAATTTAACATTTCATTTTTATAATACGGCTCCCACTAGTTTTTTTATATTCCTCAAAATCCTAAGAGAGACATAAAAATATTTCGATTCCCGTAATGGGTGTTAGGAATCTCTTGCCTTGGGATTCTAATTTCAAGTTTGCTCAAAAAATAGTCCCACGAGCAATGATAACCCTTATTAGTTATATTATATAAAACTCCTAATTGTATTCTTTTTCCTAATCTCAATTTCAACCTTGAGTTTCCCCAACAAATCGAAACTGATTATTCACTCGCATCCACCATTTTGTGACGGTCTAAGTATAATGCACATACCTTGAGTTTGCTCAACAAATAGGTGCATGTATCTTACTTCGTCTAGTAATATATTAATAGTACTACACATAACATTTCTAACTTGAGTTTGCTCAACAACTAAGGAGTGTGCAAGTAATATATTAATATATAAATGATAGAAGACAGCTCTAACTTAGAGATTCATAATCTTTCATATATTTTGAGTGATATTGAATTAAGGAATAATGTATTTCTTATGAAATACATTCGTGATTTAAGTGTGGGACGCAATTGATATCATGATATGTGCACCACATGTATGTATTTACTCTAAAAATTTATTTTGAGTTTATTCCATTCCCACTTTCATTATATTTATACATATATAGTATATACATGTATCTTTATATAATACATACATGTATCTTTATTAATTAAACCATATTTAATTAATATTAATTAGTATTAATTAAATCATATGTAAGTAATTTGCTATTTTATTTAATTAACCAAATCAATTAAAATTATATTATTCATCTTAAGCTATTTAAGATAAATAACTTATTGTAACATTGATAATTTGTTTTTATATACTTATCAACATATGCAAATATCAATTAGCTTTTAGTTAATTAATTTATTTGATAAATTCTTTTATTTAAATAAACGGTTTAACTAAGCACTGAATTAAATCATAGTTTTAATATTAGTCGTCTTAAACAAATTTGAGGTATAACAATTATAGTTACATACATATATCACTATATATATACATGTTTACATTAACTAACATTTAATTAATTAATTTATCAAACCAAATTATGTATTTATTAAAACCTTTTTAACTAAGTATGGCCAATAAATTCAAAACTTTTATTCATATTTTACCTTAATAATTTAAGATAAATATATATACGTATATCGATATATATATGTTTATTTTAATTGACTGACCGTTATTAATTAATATAATTATTTAGATATTAAATAATTTTTTAATCATTAAATTTATTTTCAAAATTATTTTGAAAAGTATTTTATAACCTTTATTAAAAAAATTATATTTTAAACTAAACTTTTAAATTTAAAATATATTTTAAATTTTCATACTTAAGTATTAAAATTAGCCCAAAACCCAAATCAATTTGGGCCTTTACAATTAGGCCAACCATTTGGACTTACACCACCCAATGGGTTAGGCCGGTAACTAAGGAGGAAAGAATGTTTGATTATTCAATCTCATGCCTAGACACTATATTTCTAAACCGTTATCAAAATGTAGGTTTAATTAGTTGGCCTTAAAGTTACTAATTAGGCCGCGTAGATCATTTGGGCTCTGATACCATTGAATGAACTGGCTCGGTTTATAGTAGGTGAAATGGATAGATTTCAAAAAATTCCTTACCTTGACCATTGAGGGCCTATGAAGTTTAATGGGTTTCACTAGAACCAATCTAGTTTTTCTAATAAAATCGTATTTTATTACATTGTCTAATTCTTATTTTATTATATTGTCAGAATCGTAAAACAAGTGAGTCCTAATACCCACTAAGGAAATCGAAAGATTTAAGTTTCTCAGCTGGTTTTACCAGACTGACCAGGCGTTGTTTTTCTGTAATTCTCGGGTTTGACCGTGCATATTTCCAGGTTTACTTTCCAGGTTTACTTGGATGTTTGGAGCTTCAGGAGACGAACTGAAGGACCAGAGATATATTCACGTACATGTTTATTTTTCCGTTGCATTCATGGTTGTATTTATGAGCAATTGTAAGGACATGTTGTTATAACTATCCATGCTGAATAGGTTAGTACACTCTGATTGATGTTTGTATATACATATGTTACAGTTTTGTTTTTGTGTAAAGGTTGGTTTATATTATAAATTATTCATTCTGCTGTGAGTTTCTGTGTTCTTTAGTCTCTTCTTGTCTTCTTTTTTCTTTCTTTTTCCTAACTATCCGCTTTCCCTTTCAATTCAGATTAGACATATGTGGTTTATTGTCAGCTTAAACTGTACGGAAAAGTGGGTCGTTACACTAGCCGCTTAAAAAAAACCTAGATCGACGGCCGTGGTTGGTCTAAGCCACTAGAGGTTGAATTAAGCTTCGACTTCAAATACGAAAAGGCGCGGCATGGGATGACATGGAAGATAGGCAGTGCGATTGGCATGCGATGGTCGGTGGCGGTCAGAATTTCTTGTCGAACGCGCGAAAGTTTGTGGTTGATTTCTCGGGATCGACGGCGATTGAGGGCGTGAGATCGGTGGCGTTAGGAAGCGTGCGATCGGGGTGGTCATATGAGGGTGTGTGGCGATAGGCGATGTGGAATGGCGGGTGGCGGTGAATGGTTGAAGGTGGCGGCAATTTTGTTCGTGCTCGATAAGGTAAATGTTGAGGGTTGATAATTAGTTTAAAACCAAATTAAATTATGTTAATTAATTTTCTTAATTAACCTCAGTTGTCCTCTAATCCATATCTTACTCATATGAGTCCAAATTGAAAGCGGTCAGTCATGTTGCACTCGTACCGCATTTATCTTCATTGTCAAGCAGGTTTCATAGCTGTTCTTTTCCATGAAATTTTCATATCCTTATGAAGGTGAGTGTTTAAACCCACTCACAAAATGCTAATTTTTTTATTACAACTTAGTCATGATGTAATAAATTTATTGGTTTGTTGTTTGGAAAAATAAATTGGCACTAAAATTGAATATTATTAATAGTTGAACACCTAGATACGTGATAACTAATATTGTTGTGATATATGTTTAATTGGTTGGTCTGGATGTTGATTGCATGTATATGCCTATAGTTGCTAGTTAATGATATGGTGTTGATTTGGATGACATTATTTATTTTGACATATGTTTAATTAAGTTGATTAAACTATTATTGTATATGAAATCTTAAGTTTTGAAATTAAGTGGGTAAAATAAATTCTCCAACTTGAAATAATTGGAGCATTGGTTTGTTATATTGTTAAACTGTAAATATTGTTGCTATTGTGATATTAAATTGTTTATATATCATAACTGAAATTGAATACCTAAAAAAAAAAATAGGTAGAAATTATATACACCTATGACGTTTAAATATAGGTTGAAATTATATATACCCATGAAATTAGAATTTACAAATTGATCACTTGACCCATTATGTTAAATAAAAGAGTCTTAAATTTCAAATTTGAATTTTTTTATATGAAATTGTTTAGAGAAGTTGATTTTAATTTTGTTGAGTGTAAATCATAAAGTTGGAATTTGCAATTTAATTTGAATTCATAAGGTTCGAATCGTAAAGTTGAATTTGAAATTGAATGTGAACTTATCGGAGTTGAATTATCTAAAGGTTTTAAAGTTGGAAATTAAATTTGTTTTAAACTGAAATTTGAAATTTGAATTTGACTGAAATTGAAATGTGAGAAGTGAGATTGTTTAATTTAAAAATTGATATTGATTTGACTTTCATAAAAGAATTTAGTTCTGACTTGATCGTATTGTTTTCATTATGCTCGGGTCAACTTAAGTATTTTAATGTTTTGAAGATGTAGTTTACTCGAAGGTGAAGAGGAGGTCGTATTTGTTATTATTATTCCATCGCACCATCTGTTATGTCTGTTGAATTGTACAACTCCAATTTCGTTGTAAATTTGAATCAAATGTACATTGTAAACAGCTTCCTGATCTGTTTATGTTATTATTATATTTTGTCCTTCTGCTATGAGATTCCGTGTTCTGCTCTTCTGTATCTATTTCTTTATTACAAATCCCATTGATAATCTATCATTTGGATTGTTTGAGTTAGATATGTGTGGTTTATTACCGACTTGAATCGTTCAAAATAGCAGGTCGTCACAGTTGGTATCAAGCTCAAGGTTTAGTGAGAATTTTTCCTTTGGTGGGATATAACTCATTAGAAATAGGGTTAATAATACTCTTGGATGAGTTTGAGTATATACATATACGATAGAGCGTATTTATTAGTGTTATAAAATATTGTTTTTGAAATCGGTAAATGTAATAATTTTACATAGTATTCTATTTGAAAGAATAATTTATATAAATTGATAAAGTCATTCGTTTTGTGTTTGTTTGACAAAAAGTAATAATATTTAATTATTATCATGTCATGATTGATTATTGTGCTCGACTAGTTTATGAGCATTAATTTGACTATTGTTTGCTGATTTTTGAATTGTGTTTAACATGTGTATAAGTGATTTACATTTACGCGACATGGGAAGAGTAGATTAAATTTATAGGAATGTTGAAATGAACACCCTGTGAATTAAGTTTCATGGTTTGACGATAAGGCGTTCGGTGGTAATGTTGAGTTAAAATTTGATTTAATTTCAATAAAGTTGTTATTTTAATCTAAACCAAGATATATAATTGTGAAATGATTTTATATAAGAAAGCGACTTACATAAATACGGCGCATAAAGATGGATTTAAACTGAGAATTTGAATACTATAATTCTGTTGTTTTTGAAATGGGTTTTCTAAGATTTAAAAAAATAATAACAGTACTATTTGAAAATGAATATATGTGAAATTGGTTTTGATATCATAGTACTTAGTGATATTTATGAAGTATTGGTACTATTTTGGAAATGGATTTTTGATTTAAATCCTAAAAGTATGATTTGGTATCCAAAGGATATATGAATATGTATTTATTTCAAATGATTTAAAATAAAAACCAATGTTTAGTTCTTGAGTTATGTTAAGTGATATTATGGATGCATGTATCTATGTGTTAGGATAGTTTGATTTTGTATCTTGTTGAGATGTTGACTGAAGATTTTCAATTATTGTATTCGAATGGAATTTTCGACTATTTTGAAATCGAAAATTTCTAAATTGAGATGAGAAATTTAAGCTAAGTGTTTTAGTGAAAATATAAAATTTGACTTTTGTAACACTTAAATTAAAGGATAATGGAATTTTAAAGAAGTTTTATACTATTGAATACTCCTGTTAAGTCAAATGAATAAGATTATTTGTATTATACAATTGTTAAATAAAGTTTAGAAATGTTTTATAATGGAAGTGTGTTTTAAGAAATGTTTATGAACTTAGTTAATGTTTTATAAATTTTGTTTATGTATAAAATGATTGTGAAGTATTCGATTTTGAAAGAGAAAACAAGAAATATTGATTTTATATAAATAAGACTTTGTATAAATATGAAACTGAAGAAATTTTTTGAAGCTAGTGATTTTAAAACAATGAACTTTGAATTGTATTCGATATTGACGGAGAAGGAGAAATGATTTTGAGATTTTATATATGTAACGACCTGAAATTTCACTACTTTGATTAGTGAATATTTAATTAATTTTAAATATTCAATATACAGGTTTATAATGAAAATAAATAAACTTAGTTTTATTAACTAATAATGATGGTAAAATCGTTTTTAAAATTTGTTTACCAAATTAAATAGTTCGTAGAAAAACAGAAAGTGTGACCAAAGAACGTTTTCCGAAATTTCAACTTTCGACATCGGAAGTTGTTGAGAATGTTGTCCATCTTTATACACTATATGTACATATATTTAAGAGTTAATTAGCTAAATAAAAATATACTTAAGGATAGATTATCTTATGTTAATTTTGTTTAGCAAGTGATGTGACAATTCATAAATTTAAAAATAATATTCTTTTATATATATATATATATATATATATATTCCTCTCTTGTCACATCTTAGATTTGTAATCATTAACCTAATTATCTCTTATCACATCTTAGTTAATTAATAATTAAACTTATATATATAAAGAGCGATGTGTTAATTCATAAATTTAAAAATAATAAACTTATATGTATATATATATACATTTATCTCTTGTCACATCTTAGGTTATCATCATTAACCATCATTACTTAGGTGATATGACTAGAGAGGGGAGAAAATGTGACATATGAAGGGTAGAAGAGAGCGATGTGACTTGATAAAATGATGAGGTGTGAAATCTTGCATATAAATAGCCCATATGTTTCTCCATTTTTCCTACTCTTTCCACCAACCTTTTCTTCCTCTATTCGAACTCAAGTGGAGTTTTTATTTTTTTGAAATCGTGTGAAATTTTAATGGATACAACATATAGTTGACCTCTTTTTATAAAATTTTATCATAGCTATGTCAAAGCACCAATTCTTTATAAAGCAATTTTGAGCTCAGAATTTTGAATTCCGAAAATGGTCCATCTTCTTTGGACCATAACTTCTTCAAATCAAATTGAAAATGAGTGATTCTTTTTTTAAATATAGAGAAAAGAAATTACAATAACTTTCTCTTTGAGTGATTTTGAAATTTCATGAGTAGGTAGCCCAAAAATCAGTTGCAAAATGATCTATTTTTGGGTTTATTATTGAAAATTCGATGTTTGTTAGAAGTCGCTCCACCTTACCAAAACAAGTCTCGCTTCCTCTTTCCTTCAAGGCCATGCCTACATAGTGCATTTAGGGTTCAAGACTCCATCTTGTTGCTTAGGAATGGAAGTTCGATGTTATACTCTAATTTAGCATGGATTTGAATAGCTTTCCGTGAGTAAATGCTTAATCTTTTGGAAAAAACTTTCATTTATATGTTGTATTGATCTTAGCTATATGTATGTTATATATATGTTGGATCTTGGCATGTTTTAAATGCGATGATAAGTGCTAATGTATGGGTTAGTGTTAGCACCAGAATGGATGTGTTATTGCAAAGTTAGTAATTGTACATATATTCGTACGTGGATACAATTTGTGGTATGATGTGATGTGTGAATATAAAGGTTTGATGATGAACTTGACTATAGTCATGATGGGTTGAAAACAAAGTTGAAACTTTGTATGTAGTCATGACGAATTTGATATCAAACTCGTTTCAAGAGTTTGAAGTTTAGATTTTGGTCAAAGTTTGCATAATAGGTTTTAAAGTGTGAAAATCTACAAAGGTATGTTTCAATCGTGAAATGGTATTGTTTTAGTAAACTGGCTTCACTTAAAGGTGGGATAGAGCAAACTGCACTCATAGCAACAGTTGTCATCGATGCAGTTCGGCAAAGGTTTGAATTTTTATTTCAAATTGGTTTGATTCTGAAATTGGTTTACAAACTTTTTCAAATAAATTAGTAATATTAAAAAGTAATTAAGTTGTAATATAATTAATTAGTTAATTAAAATTTAATTAATAATTAATTGATAATTAAGAAGGCGACTAAAGGTTAATCATCACTTAAGTTAAATCAATGACTGTTAATTAATAAATAAAGTTATAATTAATATTTTATACGGTTAAGAAGTAATTAATAATTATTTAATTAAGATTAATGGTTAATTAATTATTAAGTAATTAATGGATTATTTAATTAATTAGGGTTTAACTTTTAAACAACTTGATTTAACCTTAATCAAGTTGCATTAGTAAGTTAATTAGCACTTAATCAAGTTCATTAAGCCTAATTAGAATTTAATTATGACTTAAGCTTGATTTATAAGGGTTGATCAAGATTTAGTTGGGGTTTAAGCTGATTAAATCTATTTAAATCTTTCCAAAAGTGATTTTAAAACTTAATCGAATGTGTTTTAAATCGATCTTTTTTTTGAAGTAAACCGATTCCAAATCCGAAGATCTCTTGTCTGGACCTTAAGCAACCCTATACGATTAGGAAAACTAAATGACATTTTTTAGCTGAACAAAACACCATTCTGCTATAGTGTAAGTGATTTGATTTTGTGGACATGTGTTAGCAGAGTAAATTCACGTTATGCTATGAATTGATTGAATTGCTTGGACATCTATTTAGCAGGACAATCACCCTCCTACTATTATGTTATTTGGACATGTACATGATAGTTAGCTCATGTTGACATGTTATTCCCTGATTTGGATATGAGTTGTATTTACATACATGTTGCTTATGTAAATAATTATTAAGTGAATTAGAATTGAAATTAAATGGTAACTTAAATTAGTACCATTGGGATTGCTAAGCCTCTTTTTGAATTTATAAAGTATGTTTTTAAATTAACATCAATTCTTAAATAAATTTAGAGTTTAAAGTTTATAAATGATTTCCAAGTTGTGTTATTATGTTGTAAAGTTATTTATAAGTAATAACTTGTTTATAAAGGGATTTTACTGAATGTTTACTTAAAGTGTTTTACAAAAGATAATTTGCAAATGATATTTTATAAAGGAAATTTTGTAAAGGTTTTATAAAGAAGTTTTATAAAGATTTTAAATTAGAAAGAGATTTATATATCATTTTAGAGATTTCAAAGAAATTTTAAATCTAGTTTGGAAATTTATAAAGAAGTTTGGAATGTGAAGTAAATGGGTTTAATTGTAGGTGATGTTTTTAAAAGGGAATTGTTGGCTATTTAATATAGAATTTTAAAGAAGGAATTTCGAAAATGTTTTTGGTAAATAATGTGAATTGTTTTCAACTTTAAAGGGAACGTTAAGGGTTTTAGAAAAGTATTTTGAAATATATTTTGATCCAGTTTTATAAAGTGATTTTATTAATCAGGGATTAACTAATAAAGGCTTAGAGGATTCCATATAAAATTGAATCAATGCTTGATTGTTTTGTTTAATCTGACAGTTAAATTACTAACTATCAAATATGGAGCAAAACGTAACTTTGAAAATATCTAGGAGAAACATGAGAATCATATGGTACATTTACCGTCGAAGGTGCTACATTGTACGTCTAAACTCATTTGTTATTCTAGGACGAATGATATGGAAATATGTCCACAAACGGTTAGGAGATGAACCCCGCTCTTGTCATTTATCTGTTTATTTCCTAAAGAACCGAGGTTGAGTTTACCTGATAATATCGAAAGTTGTTTCGAAGAGATCAGAATCAGATATGTTATCCGAAAACCACTTTAATCCACCTTAAGCGTTTCAGAATAAAGACATCTTGAAGCATGGGATCAAAGATGGAGACATTGAAGTACAAGGGCTACTTACTACTAATGCTAAAGGTGATTCCAAAATGGATGTAGTAGAAGTAGTTCCTTCAGTTTGTCCGTATCCTGGACAACTTGTATAGATGAATGTTAGCGCTGCATTACTGTCGGGAGGATAGTATTAGGATTCCAAGAGGTACTGCTATTCAAAACGGTAAAAGGTAGCCTCGGACCTCATCAACCGAGAATGACTAAACCAGGACAAATGCAGCAAGCCTATGTGGATCACACTCATTAAGGTATTTTTTCACCCTTCTAGATACGATGCATCTACGTATTTATGGATTGGTTGTGTATGAGATCTCGATGGAAAGGGTTGCAAAGCGACCGGGGCGATGTCATATTCGATATTATCCAGTAAGGGGTAGGGCAGTCTTGTGTTGGCAGGGATTGATAGGTTCGATCTCGGTATATTTTCTAGACGTGTACTGTAATGGAAGGTATCTCAGTAGCCCAGTCATTAGTTGGAATCCATTCTCCAATACGACCTTTATAATTTTAGTTGTATACTAAATACGTTGGAACATGAAATGCAAGCATTCTAGCTATTTTAATAATTTACTTTGAACCCTTAGACATTATTAGAACATCACTGAATTTCAATAATGGTTTTTTGGTTATCGTAAGGTAAAAACCCATCCGTGTTTCTGTACGACATGGTTTTATGAGATACCTTTGATTTTAAAAGATATTTTGGCTTAACAATTCAGTTGCTTTAAGTTACTCACACCAAACCCATGTTTGACCTAAAGTTCTATTTTCTTTCCTTAAAACTCTTGGTGCTCAAACTTTTATGAGCAGCCAAGTAGTTCAGGTTTCTACGGATGCATTTTGGAGGAGTTTGGAGCAGGAGGCTTTATCGAAAGATAGTTATCATTATATTTCTGCTATATATTATATACTTTATATATATGTATAAGATTAGGCTGTTATAACTGTCCTAAGTTAAAAATTGTATTAGTATGACTCTGATGTATCATTTTGCAAATGACTTTGTGAATATTATATTGATTAATACATGTTATTTCATTCAATTGTGAGATTCCGTGTCCGTTCCTAGTTCTTCTATCTCCTTTCTTTCCCCTAACATTCTATCTTTTCGGCACTTAATTGTTCGACGTGTTAATACCGTGAATGTATTAATGTCGACTTTTGGGGTTCGGAAAGATGGGTCGTTACAATATAAGTATGAAACTGAAGTGATTTTTGAAATTTATTGATTTTTGAAGACCATTGATTTTGTATAATATTCGATTTGGAATTTTTGATTCTTATATAAAGAGGATGTATATAAGTATGAAGTGATTTTGTATAATATTCGATTTGGAAAACACCGATCTTATATAAATGGAATTTTACATTAGTATGATATATACGTAGTTATGATTCGAAAAGGGTACTATAGTAAGATATATTTTGAAATCGAAGATATGCAGAAGTACCCTCCGCAAAAATGGGATGTCCACTAAGTGGACCCAATCGGAATCCCACTAGGTGGGATCAACCAGAAATCCACTTGGTGGATTCAATCTATGGTCGTCTGGATGTGAACTCATAAGTTGCCTCGATTTGTTTTTTAGGATAAATGGTTCTTTAATTTACCCAATGGTAATGCTTTTAATCCTTGGATCTGTTGGTCATGGATCTTCCACGAAGGAAGTGCAACTATCGTGTAAACAATTGAATCAGTAACGTACCACTGTGGCACAGCTAGATGTTACCTTAGTTTACGAAACAGATGTGTGTTTTTCGAAATGCGGAAGGTATATGGATTTTCTGGAAAAGTTTTGCGACTATTGCTTAAACAATGGAATCAGTAGCGTGCCACTACTGTAACGACCCATAATTTTTGATAATTAAATTATTTAATTCAATTAGATTTTCTAATTTAATATTGGAAGAATTTAAAATTTGTGGTTTATTAATAAGAAATAACTAGAATGTAATGTTAAAAATATTAATTCAAGACAATTGATAACTACTTTAGTGTATGTCCAATTAATTGAAATGATTGTAAAATTAAAACTGGTTATAGGTTGTAAATAATGAAATAGGGTTTAATAATGTAAATTTAATATAATAAATGACTAATTGAATAAAATCTCAAATAATTGTAATAAATTGTAAAGTTACATTGGTTAGAAATTGTAAACAAGAAGATAAAATCAATGTGAAGTTATTTGTTTTGTTAGTTAATAATAAACTTGGAAATATATTTGAATTGGCAAATTATAGCAATGGTTAATTAATCCATTGAAATTTAATTAGTTATAAATGGTAAATAAGCGAATAAATTAAATGTTATAATTAATTAATGAAATAATATGTAATTCATTGTAATTGGGAAAAATCAGGGTGGTGCAAGTAGCTATAACATTTATTTGAAGATAATAAACTTATAAGTGTGATTAAAGTAAGAAAAGGTGACAATTATTTTATGTTACCTATTTAGTCAACCTGTTGAATTTAATTTGGAATAAATTATGACTAAATATAACTAAATATTACATTAATGTAAATTAAGATAAAATTGGAGAATATTAATGTAATAAGACATAAACCAATGCTAACTATGCCTATAGGGTAATGATTGATTGTAATAGTAGATGTTAATATACGAATGGAATAATTTAAGAAATAAATGTTGTAATATGAAATGAATAGTAAATAGTTGTGGTATAATGAAAATTCATTCAAAATCTAATATTGAATATAAACTGCAATAATAGTTGTTGGAATTCTTTAATTGAAAAGAAAAGACAAGTGCATTCTAATTAATAAGTTCAAAACAAGAACTTACATTTTAATTTAAATTAAGACAAAGATTTTAATGAAATTTAAGCTTTGATTTGAAAAGAATAAACTATATGTTTTCTTTTAACCGGAATAACAAATGTTCAATTTGAATAAAGGATGGAGTTAATGAAAGAATAACATAATTTGTTATTCGAAATGCATCTTGGAGAAGTTGATTTTCAATAAGATAAAAACATTTACTTTGTAAATAGTGTATAAATTTTATTGTATATGAAACTTTATAAAACATGTTTGAATTGGTATAAATGAAAATAAAATTGTGTTTATAATTAGAATTTGTTGAAATTAGTAATGAAATGAATTAGAATTAGATTAATTGAAATGTTTCAATTAAAAGGAAAAATAAATGAAATTGCAATGAATGAGTTAACATAGAAACTTGCATTTTGTGTCAATATGGAATGAACATTTTAATTAAGATAATTGCGTGTTTTGAGATGTATAAAAATAAAATTTCATTTTGAATAAATATGATTTTGGAAAAAAAATTGAATTTTAGGATAATACACACACATACACATTAATATTCGAATTTTTAAATATAGCAGAGGGTTCATTGTTGTGTAAATGTTGTGAAATCAATTAGAATTATCTTTAATTAACAATTGAACATTAATTACACATATTCACGTATTTTTATTTTTCCATTTCATATATAGTTAAAAATTGTAAATTTGTTGCATTAATGTGACCGTTACAGTTATAATGCATAGATAGATATATATTCATTAATTAATAAAATTGGTTTGGGTAACATAAATAAATAAATTGTTTGGTTGATTGATTGATTGCGCTAATGGAGTGGCATATATATATATATATATTAACGTAAAACGAATGCTTTAATAAAGAATTAAATGATAAATATGTGTATATTTGGGTTTGTTGAAGTGAATTTATAGGAGTAAGTTTTGGAATTTGGATCCCAAAGGTTTGTTTATAGTATATAAGTAATTCCTTCATTTACTTGCATTTATTATCACATCCACATTCTCTTTCTTTTCATTTTCAAGTTCTCCATATAGATTTCATTTGTGCATCCATTTAATTATTTGACTACTCATTCGTTTCTTATTAATTAATAATTGCCTCATTTTTTTTATTTGTTTCTCATTTGTTCGTTTGCTCCTTTAAAGTGCATTAGCTGAAGTTTTTTCCTTTTCCCTTTTTCATTTTTAATGTGAACATCCAAATTAATTTTCATGCCATCTAATTAGCATTTATGCGTTATTAGTTCTTGTAGTTTCCTTTCATTAGCAACTCTTTCTTCTGAAGCTTCATATTAAAGAATGAAAGATTTATTTTTACCTTTATTCATATATTTGTTCCTTTACTTTACCTCTTTCAATACTTCCATTTTAAGGTTGTTCATATTCCTACTTTATTTCAATTACTAGTTTGTTTACATATACTTTATTAGTTTTTCATTTGTTTTCATCTTCATCACTATAACCTCATTTCATTTTTCAAAATATCATCTTCTGTAGCTTCATTCCTCCAAACAAACTTCCATCTCATTTCTCTCTCTCTCTCTCTCTCTCTCTCTCTCTCTTCATTTTTCTACTTCTTCATTTTCTTTTCTTCCTTAAATCTTTTTTCTTTTCAAAGCTTCCCTTTTCTTATTCTTATTCTTCAAATCTTCTTATTCTTTTTCAAAGCTTTCTTTTCTTTTCAATTCTTCATCTTCTTTAAATTTTCTTCTTCTTTTTCAAACATTCTTCTTTTTCCATATACTTTTCTTCAAATGAAGATCTATACAAACTTCTTTGTCTCTTCCAATACTTTCTATAAAATAGAAGATTAACATAGCAAGGAAATAAATCAAAAGGTGGAAGTAGTAGAGGATCCAAATCCGACTAGAAAAGGAAAATCCATAAGGTGAGTGTTTTAACCCACTCACAACTACTAAATTGTCTTACGTTATTTAATGTAAATTTATGATGTGATTAGAAATTGATTGGCTGATGTTTGGTATATTTAATTTGTCATTCCAGTTAAATATGACTTTTATTGCTTAATCGTGATTTATTAATCAGTTAATTGATGTTATTTATTGGTTGATTGAATGGTGATTGTGATGTATGTTTGATTTTTGATATTGGATGACTGGATGTTATATTTTTACATTGTTATAACACTGCAAGTTCCCTATAGGTTGAAATGATACATACCCGAACGAACTATAGATTAGGGGAAAATCGTTATGGGTTGAAATGATAAACCCGAGCGATTTTATGGATTTTGAATTTTATTTCGAATTAAGGATTGAAATGACATATATCCATAAATATAAAATATTTGCGGACTGAAATGATAAATATCCATATCATTTGACCATAGGGTAGAAATTATATACGGACACCGAATTGGTTAAATTAAATGATTTTAATTCCTTAAATTTGAATTTTTTTAAATGATATTTTGAAGAAAATTTGATTTATATAAACAGAAATATTTTTGAAATCCGAGTTTTAAATGTGAAATTGGAATTGGTGTAAAATTGAAATTTTAAAGTTAAATTTGAAGGATAAATGAAACATATCGAAATTGAGTTATTGAAAACGTTTGAAAATGTAGCTTTGAAATCTACTAAATTTGAAATAGTTCGCATTTATTGTTCGAACTTGGATTTGAAATCAACATTGATTAAATGGTTTAAATGAGAATTTGAATTGAAGGACAAAATTTAGTTTGTTGATTTGAAAGCTGGACATGGCTTAGATGTATTGAAATGAAAGAAATAGTTTAAATTGATATTAATTTAAAATTTACCTTTTTAATATAATCTGTTTAAAAATATATTATGTTAAATCCTGGTTATTAAGATTTTTAAACTATTAAACTAATTTAATCTATTTAATCCATTTTAAATCTATTTAAACTATTTTAAATCCATTTAAACTATTTTGATCTATTTTTTTCTTCTATTTTAGAGTATTTTACCTATTTAAAAATTTATTTTTACTATGATAAATTATTTAACTATTTATAACTATCTAAACTATTTTATAGATTTCAGACTAAGTAAAGCGGAAGTGGTTATATTTAAATCCTTGATTTAAAAGAAAATATGATTAAATGATACAATAACCTAAATTGGAATTAAATAACATATTTTGAGTAATTATGATGATTTTGAAATGAAGGTTTAACCTATTTTGAAAATATGATTTCTAAAGTAATATCATTTGAATTGAATATGATATTTTGATATCAATATGAAATGGTTTTGAAAATGTAAAAGAACCAACCATTGCCTAATAAGCATTTAGTTGTTAAAGGGACTAGGATCAGATATTGTCATGCTCTCTTCCAATATCGAAAGCCACTTTAACAACTGTGTACATGGTGGAGATTCCAAAATGAAATAGGATGGTTTGGCGAACAATTCTATATGAGGTATTAACGTAGCCCGGACTCCCGTGAGTTAGCTTAATGTGAGTAAAACAGGAGCCACGCCAGGCCAAGTGAGGTCGCAACTCCTATCAGGCACATTTCTTCGATACCATATTATGACTTTGTGATTGATTTGGTGGCCTCCCCTTGATTTTGATTATGGGAGTGTGTTCCGAGGTGGGAGGTAGTAGCTGCTATGCGTTACCACTAGTCTGGATCTGCAAAATGGTAGAATCCTACCCTAGCATTGCCTCACGTGCCGTGTTACATGCCTTATCGTGCTTTCTACGAGTTTGATTTGTGTCGTACCTATGGAGTACTTCTTGATAGCCCACCAGTTTACGGTGCAGTTTATAGTATCTATATAGACTACGTCATTATATAAAACATGTTAAAGGGGATATAGGTAATGCCTTAACGCTATTTTAATACTTTACTTTACTGTAGACACTATTATAATAGCGTATTGTACTATGTATGTAGATTGTTTAACGGATCCTTAGGAGATAGAAATCCCGAACATCTCTTAAGTTATTGGATTCACGTTGACACTAGATAGGAAATGTCAAACACCAACATCTTCGATGTCGTTACACTCATATTTATTTACTGTTGATTTAACTTACATAAGATCTTTTAGTTCTGACTTGAATATTTTGTCTTTTCATTACACTCGGGTCAGTCGGAGCTTTTCAGTGTATTGAAGACTGCTTTTGAAGGATGAAGATTTAGTACTATTATTCTTTATCTTATTTATTCTGCTGCATCATTTTGTTCCGCTGCATTATTTATTTATTACCGTGGTATGTACTCTAATTCTGTACTATAAAATGTAATCAAATATTATTTGTAAAACAGCTTCATGAACTATTTATTTGATTATTATATTTTTTCATTCCTCTTTTTTTTCATTCCATTGTGAGAACCTGTGTTTGTTTCCTTACTTTCTTTGCTTTTTCTTATTTACCCTATAACAGACCTCTCTTTTGAATGGTGTGAGTCGGACGTGTGTGGTTTATCATCGATTTAAACTGTCCAAAAAGCTGGATCGTTACAACTACAAATGTATCATCATCATCATTTAACATTGGATATTGAGCAGTAATTTCCATATATGTTTTGGAAAAGTTTCCAAGTATTTTCACTGGGTATTTAAACAGGTTTACTAAGTACTTGAGGATTTTTAGTCTTGTTCCTAATCAACTTATGGCCAAAGTATGTAAGAATGAGGATAAACATGTTAAGACATTGAATTATAAGAGTATTTTAATATAAAAATATTTGTCTCTTCTAAATCATTTAGAAATATTTAAAGGTTGTTTATTTATAATTAATATTGTTTAAAAGTTATGCATAAATTTTAGCATTGTGAAAGGTTATTTATTTCAATAATTAATATTGTTTGAAGTTAATAATATTTATTTATTAATAATGTTTTGGAACTAAGTATTATGTTTAATAAAAATGTTGGAAGTAAATTATTTGTGATATCCCGAAAATTGGGCAATATAAATTTAATAATCTGTGTTATAAATTTAATTTGATTTGATAATTTTAATAACAAATTTGGAATTTGATTTAATAATCATGTGTTGATAAATATTTAAATTGAAAGATTTTATCTTTTTAAAAGTAAATAAATTGTTTTTTGTTTATAATATATATAATTGTATATATTGTAAATTAATAAACTTTGATTTTGAATTTAGTAAATGAATTAATTTTCTAACTCTAATTTATTTTTGGTAAATTGGAAATTTGATTTAAATTTGAAACTTAACTTTTCAAAGCAATTCAATAAATAATTTTATGGTTTATACTTATGGAAAATCTTATTTGTTTAAATTTATATTTTTAATTAGCTTGAAGATGAATTTAAAATTTGATTAGCATATAAGCTTTGTTTTATTTTCTTTTTAAAATATTGCTTGAAATTATATGTAAGAATTTAAAATACAAATTACTTATGATCTTAATATATTAAGTAATAAATGTGATTTATAATCTCTTTTATAAATCATTTTAAATATTGTTTAATTTGATATTTTCAAATAATATTGAGAATACTTAGTTTTTCATAAAACATAAATAGATTTGTAGTAATAGGATTTGTTATTTTTAATTTTTACAAGAGTTATGTATGCATATATATATATATATAACTTGACTTTAAAAATTTGATTTGATAAATTAATTTCAAATTTGAATTTAATGTCTTGGATTTAAAAGAATAAACACTTAAAATATATTTGAATAAGCTTATAATCATAATTTGTTTGTTTCATTTCTTTTAATTAGAAAAAAAAGATAAATTCATTTATATATTACTTAAGAAATAAAATAGATTTAAAAGCTTATAAAAAAATTAAAATTAAAATTTAAAAATACATAGATTACATGTGTAAGTCTCTTAAGACATTTAATTTACATGTGTAAGCCATTAATTAAACCTAGTGACAAGTGTTAAGGTTAGAGCAAGTGTATTCTTTAATTATCGTTTTCTTTTCTTCTAATTAAATTAAAAATTTGTCTATGTAAACATTTCTCCTCATCTTATTCTTCTTTTCTTCAGACTTAAGAAAAATTTTCAGATTCTAAAATCTGAATTCATCTACATTCAAAAATAGAAAATCTGTTCAAAACCAATCTGCAAATTCCCCTCAAACTAAATCCAAAACCAATTTCCTCTAACCAAAATAAATCAAATTTGCAATCCAATTCTGCAAATCTAAAATCTGCATGCATTTAAAAATCAAATTGCAGCATTATAACTTGCATGCAAATTTGTGAAAGCCTGTAATTCTTTTATGTCTCTAAAAAAAAGAATCCAAACCTGCATATTTCTTTCTCTGTTTTCTCTGGGAAGCATGCAAGTGAATCTGGTAACTGCATGAATCAAGGAAACAAAGAAATAAATCAAGATTCAAGTTTTCAAAAAGCAAGATGAAGTTTTAAAGCATCTGCAGTTTTTAAAATTCAAACTGAAGTTCAAAAAAATGCATAAGCAAGACTCTGCTCCTAAAACCGGTGAGTAACTTTTTTTTTATATATTAAATAAACTTAGTGAATATAGTTGTTTGATTTATTCCTGTGATTATCATGTTTGGAATGGATGAACTTGATGATATTCTCTGTTATATGTTGAATGCATGTTGCACTGTAACTTGTTTTGCCTGTTCTAGTTTCCAGATTGTAGTTATGTTCAAATCATGACTTCATGATAAAATCAATGTTATAGTTTAAGGTTTTAAGCATAGTATGTTATGTAATATAAGTTAGAGTTTAATCTTATATAAAAAAAGTAAGGATAAAACTGTGATGACTCTGTATAAAAAATATAATAGTATGGTCTCTGGGAAAACACTGAACAACAGAGTAATTCTGTTGAAAACAAGAATTTAATCATTTAAATTCTTTGATTTAAGATTATCAATATGTTACCTGATCAAAAACTCGAATTTTAAAATTTAAATTAGAACTTTTAGTTTTTTTTTTGATTAAGAAATTCTGGTTTAACCAGAAATCATAATTTGGGTTGATTCTGTCGATCTAAGAAGATTGGGTGGCCTGTGATGTTCCTGGTGATAGAATGGTGATAGGAGAATTGAGGAAAAATGGTAGTTGAAGAATTAATGCAGTGTGGTGATGGGAATTTGGAATTGAATAAATATGCCCTAGTTTTCAATATTGTTCAGTGAATTGATCACTGTGACATGAATAAGTGATCGAGTTCTCTCTAGTTTGAGCTGAAGATAGATGGGGTATGGAGGAGGTTGTGGCCGGAGGTGGTGTTTCTCTGATGGTCGGAGCTTGGTGGTTGAAGCAATTTCCAGATTGCGACATTGTTGCAGTTTTTCGAGCTCAAATGCTTAAAATCGATTTTTGGGTTCTGCAGTTAGTTTGATGATCGGAATGGAGTTGGGGGATGACCGTTGACTTTCGAGCGTCGTCGCGAGGGGTCAGAATTGGGTGCAGCGTGGGTGCAGGTGCACGGCGTTCATGGGTTGTCAGCTGATATTTGGGGATGAAGGGCTCGTATGTTATTTCGAGTAGAACCGTGTTTTTACTCGAAGCTGAGGGGTTTTGGACTCGAAGGAAGTGATGTGAGGCTCGGATATTCGTTTGTTGCAGGGTTTTGGTAAAGCTGTCAATACAGGGTTTTGTAATAAACCTGATTTTTATTTGAGATTTAAATTGATTTTAAGATGAATTTATAAGAAAATTATTACTTGAGTTATTTTAGTATTTAGCTCGAGTTAGTTGTTCAAGTTTGAAACTTGACCTATTTCCCAAATTTTAAATTTAAATTTAAAAATATAAAGTAAAGTTTAAATTAAGTTTTAAATCTAATTTAAATTATGGATTCAAGTTGAATTGAATCACAAGTTGGAAATGATGAAGTATTTAAATTCAAATTTGCTTTAAAATAACTTTAAAGGAGTTTATTGTTTAAAATGTTTTTAAAGAATTTAAATTTAAATTTGAAATTGAAATATGAAGTAATGTTTAAACAAAGTTTATAATTTGATTCAAATTTGGATTTGAATCTTTGTTTAAAAATAAATTTAAGTTTTATAAATTTAAGTGTTTAAACCAAATTTGAATGATAATGTAAAATTTAAATGGTTTTAATTTTAAAAGAAATTTGTTTTAACTTTTGTAAAATTTCTTTTATAATAAAACTATCATTTAGCAATTAAAGGTTTTAGATTGAATTTAAACTTGTTAAGTTAAATAATAATTTTATGTTTTGTATTTCATTTAATTATTAGGGTAATTAAATGAATAATTAATTTATTTAATAAATTAATAAAATGGTAATTAAGGGTTTAATCTTAAAGGTTTAAGATTAATTATTCTTAGAATAATTAACTTGTAATTAAGAATAATTAATTAAATAAGATTTAATTTTTAATTAATGATTAATAATAAATTAATCAAGTAATAATAGATTAATTAAGTTTTAATCAACACTTAATTATTCAATTATATTGGGATTAATTAATGATTAATTAATTTGTAATTAATAATGATTTAAAATAAGTTAATTATTTTTAGAAAATAATTAATGAATTGTTAATAGTTAATGAAGGTCATTAACTAAGGATTATTTAATAATTAATTAATGTGGTTAATTTTTAATAATTAATTAGATTAATTAATTTAAAGATAATCATTTGTGTAAATTGTTAAGTATAATTACTTATGAAAGAAATTAAGGAATTAATTACTAGTTGTAATTAATCAAGTTTAATCTGATTTGATTAAGTTAATTAATTCAGTTTAATTAATTTAAAATAATCAATAAATGATTTGTGAAGTATAATTACTTAATGTAATTTATTGAAGAGTAATTACTTAGAGAAGTAATTAATGGGTAATTACTATATGTAATTAATTGAAGGTGATTTGATAATTGAAGTAATTTAAGTATAATTACTTTGTGAATTTATCAAGGGATTAATTTGAGATAATTAATTAAGGAGTAATTAATTTATTTAGTAAAGTAATTAAGGGTAGATAATTACTGAATGGAGTTAATCAAGGGTGATTAACAATTATGATTTAAATTAAGATTAATTTCTTAATGTAATTAATTTAAATAAGGTAATTAATTAAAATGTAATTAGAGATCAATAATTAATATGATTAATGATGTAATTAAGATTAATTAATTTAGATTAATTAATCAATAATAAGTGATTAAAGGTAATTAATTAATGTAATTAATTAAGGATTAATGTAACTAATTTTAGTTAATTAATTAAGGAAGTAATTAAAGATTAATTACTTCCTTTGGTTAAGTATTAGTGGATGATTACTTGAATGTAATTAAAGGTTAATTAATCAGGGATGATTAATTAAAATGAATAATTGGATGATGATTAATTAATTGATTGATAATTAATTAATAATGATAAGCAAGGTTTATATTGGTGAAGTAATTAATTTAATTTACTTTAAATTAATAGAATGATGTAATCAATTTAATTCATTTTAAATTAATTATATTGGGTGAGATTAATCATTGCTTATATAGATGGATGATGTTGTTTGCTTAGATGGTTTGAATCTCATATATGAGATAGATAATGTTGAGTGATTTGGATGCATTGATTGCATTGTGATGTTGATATAGATTATCTTTTTGGATAATGATAATATGGTTTTATCTGGTATGATGATAATGTTGATTATCTGTTGTGAATCTGTGATCCATCTATTTGGATATATAAATAATTGAATTGTTTTAAACCTTTAAAACAACTTGGCCTTAAAAAATACGCTTTGGATTTCGATGAGGCCGGGATCGAATTTCCATATTTAGATATCCAAAAACCACATCGATCCAAATTAACGATAGGTCGTGAATCTCTTGTAGGGAGTGAAGACTCGAGGTGTATGAACTATACGTTAGTATAACTCTGTGGGTGATTCCGTAATGAGTTTGACGGAATAGTACTTATAGGTTCGAGATGGTGATTTAGAGTGTAAGGGTTATCGTCGTTAACTCCGAGGGTGATTCCAAAATGAGTGTAACGAGATAATGCCTTCGGTTTCGTTCGAACTCGGAACAAACTTGTATGGATTGAATGCTTTCAGAACATCGTCAGGTGGACGATGAGCATTCTAAGAGATGTGTCCTCTAAAGGTAATCGTAGCCTCAAGCCTCATCAACTGGGAATGGCTAAAATAGGGGAGGTGCAGCAAGGCTTCGTGGGTAGCTCCCACTGGAGAGCAAGATTTACCCCTGTCTAGAGGTCCCTTTTATTTCGGCTGTGTGGGCAGTTGGATGTACACCAACTGCGGGGTTGTCTTGTTCGGGACTGTCCAGTAAGGGATGGTTCCGGCTTTGTGTTGCAGGGGAGTGGGCGTACTCCTCGGTACGTTGATCTAGGCCACATACTGTGATGGGCGGTACCCCAGTAGCCCTGCCATTGATGGAATCCAAAATCCAATAAGTGCCAACGGTTTTGATTGTATTACCCACTTTTGTGGCTAGTAGCTGGAATTTAATCATGTAACAATTTCGGCTATTTCTTATTTACTTGAAAACCCCAGACCCTATTATAATATCACCGGATTTCCTATCAAATGTTTTGGTTAACGTAAGGTAAAAACTTTTCCATATTTATGTGTGGGAAGTCTTACGTGATACCTTTTCTTTTCAAAGGATTTTCAGAATTAAGCAACTTTAACCTGTTACTCACACCAGACCCATGTCTGACCCGGAGTTTATCTTCTGTTTTCTTAAACTCTTGGGTACTCAATTTTTTACGAGTAGCCAAGGGAATTCAGGTTAGCTTTGACGAATTATGGAGGAGAAAATGGAGCAGGAGGCTTCTACGTTGTAGTTATCTAGTTTTCCGCTGTGTGATCTGTGATTGTCTCTGAGTTGTATTGAGTTGTATAACTAGATAGGTGTTTATAACTGTCTAGTATGTGTTGAAATTTCTGTATAACTCTGATAGTGGTTGTAAACTATATAATATTTTATGTTATTAATATAATTTATTTGTTCCGCTGTTGAGATTCTGATGTTGTATTCTTCTTTCTTCTCTTTCTTCTCTCTTTTCTATCCCTTTCTTTCTTCATGATGATACGACTTTTCTAGGGAGAAAAGTCGGGTCGTCACTTTATTATTTAGTCAAATAACATTTAAAGATTAACGAGTATATTTTTATTAGTAATGTTGGAAAGTATTTCGATATTAAACTAATAAATTTTCAAATAATGGATTTAAGAACTTAAATAGCACTCTTTCTAAATATAAGTACTAATGTTAATAATTATTTTAAATATTTTTCATATATCTATAAGGATGTCTATTGTGAATATTTAAATGTAATTTATAAATGAAATTTTTCTTACATGAAGTAGGAAATTTTACAAATGAATTTTGTAAAGTATTAAAATATTGAAAATTATTGAATTTTTGCAAATGAATTTTCAAATGAGATTCATATAAGTTTTCTTCAAATATAAAATTTAGAGATATCATATAAATAGAGTATATATAATTTTTTCTAGTTTTAAAATTCCTCGAAACCAATGATTTGGAACATTACTATTTATAATAGACGTTGTAAACATATATTGAATATCTATTGTTGAAAGAACATATTTTTGAAGTATTTTACTTAGTTTTTGAAAATAATCATATTACTTAAATTTATAATAACTTAAGTAAATGTTTTCCATAATTTGAATAATTATTTTTTTAAAATATTTCATAAATTAATTATAAAACTTTTGAAATTTATATTCTTGATTTGAAATATAAAAAATATAATGTAAGAGTTAAGTATATATTAATTTTAATTTAATAATCTTTGAGTTTAGACTTATTTAAAATAATAAATTTAATGATCATCGAATTTCAAAGAAATGTTATTTTAAAGCTTGTTTAAAATGTTTTCAATATAAATTCCTAATATTAATTTAAGCTTTTATATATATATATATATATATATATATATCTTTGCATAATACTCCAAGAATATGTTATCTATTTTATATAAACCTAAGTGAGTAATTTTAAATGTTTATAAGCCAAATTTTTAAAGTAAATCAAAATACTAGATTCTTTATTTCGTTTCTCCTCAAAGACAAATACCAAAAACCTAAAATTTGATTTGATAATCAAATTTATTACAAATTCAAATTATTTTATACTTAGCTTGAACTTATTAACTTATTTCACTTCCCCCTTTTTCTTTTCCTTTTGGAATAGTTGTGAAATTAAGAAAGACTTATTTCATTTATAGAAGTTTTTATGAAATAATGATTATGAATTATTTTGTAAAATGTTTTATGAAATGTTTCATAAATAAATTAAGTATTAAATGAGAAACACTATCTTTTTGAAAAATGTGATTTAAAATGTAGAGAAACTTAAGTAACATTTTAAGAAATAATTCATTAACGGTTTCAATATTTAATGGAAAATAATTTATGCAAGCAAATAAAAATAAATTAATAAGGGATTGATCTTTGTGTAAAAAACGAGTGCCAATAATAAATGAAACTTATTGGTGTATTTAAGGAACCAATAAAAAAATAAGTAAGTTGTACGAAAATCATTTGGTACGCATAACTGATTTGATCCAGATTCGAGCACACGATCTTGAGGTGAATTACATAGGTCCAAGTTTGAATTTTTCACTCGATTTTTAACAACGAACACTTGATACAAATGTTTGCCTTGATTCTGAAGTTTTCTATTGTAGTATATGGCTATGCAAGGAGAACGGATGTCTCTAATCAAGGAACCTTATTGAGGTCCATGCTAGGAAAGTCGAGTGAGCGATACAAATTCGGAAGTGAAATTTGTGTAATCGAGCGAGTGATTGGATTTGATATTGTGCGAGAATGACATATGTGGATCTTATATGTTTTAATATAATTGACATACTGTCAAACATATCAAAATACTAGATTCATGACTTCGGTTCTTCTTTTGGATGAAAAGTTTTGAGTGGGAGATATTGTAATGACCCATAATTTTTAACCATTTAAAAAATTAAATTTAATAGAATTTTTGAATAAAATTGCTGAAAATCAATTTTTGTATGATTTATTAAGGGAAATTATATTAGGAAAACATGTTAGGATCTTAAATGAAATTCTTAAATGACAGATTTCAATAAGATAGAAGATGATAATATATTAGAATATAATTTAATAGCACGAATTTAAGGATAGAGATAATATAATGATATTATCTATATATAGTTATAACATGGGTCAGAATGATAAATGTTAGTTTTAATAATGAATTGAATGAATGTTGATTGATGGAGAAAACATAAGTTTATTTATATAAAATGTTTTTTGATAAGTTTAATTTCAAATAAGTAGAAATCATTCATCCATTTTGTAATTTAATGCTTGTTGAATACTGTAATATTTTTTAATGTGTTTGAATGACTATTAATGAGGATTACAATTGGTTTTTTTTTTTTGAACAGGTACTTTATGTACAACAAATCATCGGGACAACAGATCCCATGTCAAATAAACGTTCGAAAGTAAGTTTCGAACTTGTGACATCCTGCACCAAAGCCGAATCAATTAACCACTTGGACAAAGGTGCTTGTCTAAGGATTACAATTGTTTATATATTTATTTATTTGTTTCGATCAATTAGGGTCTGTTTGGAAGTGTAAGATTTAAATTAATTGGAAATTTATTTATTGAAATATTTCAATTAAAGAAGGAAAGAGAAATGAATTGCAATTAATAAATTTAAGGTAAGAATGTTTTCATTTGGAATGTACATTATTTTGAAAATATAAGAATGAATTTAATATTGTATAAGTTGATTATTTTGAAATATAAGAATGTTTTCATTTATGAATTGAAATTAATGAATAAGCATTTTATGAAATAAAAGAACGTTTCAAGAATAATAAAAAGAACATTTTTATTTAAGTATGGGGAACCTAGGTATTAATACTTAAGTCGGTAGGATATTTTAAAAGAATTTTATTTTGAGACTATATTCGAAGTTATCTTTGGAAATTGATTTATTTGAATTTATATAAAGAAAGAAATTTTAAATTGAAATTCTTTCATTATAGAATTTTTGATAGATTGTATTACCAAAATAGGACGAGCAAATGGTTAGTTCAGTTTGAAGTCGATCAAAAATATTGAAACCAAAATAACCATTCAAGAACCATAAACCGAACCAAAATAGTCAATATTTTTTAAAACTGAAACCAACCAAACCGATAATATTATGTTTGGTTTAGTTGGTTTATCTTAAAATGAATTAGATCTTTTGGTTGTTATATGATATAAAATTTAAAAAATTAATTGAGTCTATATGATGCAAACATTTTGAAAGATAAATTTCTCTTCTAGAAATGTCAATATACGAATTGAAAGAAAAATAATATTATTATGAAAATATTGTAAATAATTGCGCCGTCAGTAGTAATTTTGCTATTTTGAAATAGCTTAATTTTAAAATTTGGTTTAATTAGTTGGTTCAGTTTTCAGATATTGAAAACCAAACCCGACTAATTAACCAAATGAATATAAAAATAAAAACCAAAACCAACCAATTAACTAACAAAATCGAATCAAACCGACTAAACTTAATTGATTTGGTTCGTTTATTCGGTTTTGACCAATAAATGCTCACCCCTATCAGGAATATTTTCTTATTATAAAATAACTAGAACTATTTGGATATTAATGTAATTTGAACTTCAGCTTGAATTGTTTCTAAATGGAAAATAATTGGATTTCAAATAAAGTTGAATTTAAAATCCTATATGAATAATTATTTGAATTTTTATGTAGGGAAGTTTTTTAAATGAGGTTGATTTATTTTAGAACTAATTTGAATTTGAATTTAAACTTAATGAATAAATGGTTTAAATATATAAGCTTTTCTATGAAAGGAATTCCGGAGAAGTTAATTAGTCATGGAATGCTAAAATCTATTCTATTCAGATCTAATTAGAAACCGATATATGCTGTGATGGAAATATTAATTTGAAAAGGTAGATATTTTCACATCAAAATGTTCTAGAGAAATTTTATTAATAGTTTAAAACAATAAAATGCAATGAACCGTATTTTATAACGATTTATAATTAAATATTAGAATTTGTTAAATATTTAAATCTTGGATTAATGTTAAAAAAATAATTTCAAGGGTTTATTTAATTCTGTTTAAATCAGAATGATGATAGAATTTTTTAAATTTCGAATTAAAAGTGATTAAATTGGTTTTAATAATAATTTATTTAGTTAACGTATAAAATTCTAATATAATTTGATTTTAAAAGCTAACTTCTGTATATGATGGAATTGGGCCTCGAAACTAATTACATTGTGTTTAGAATATGAGTAATTAGGTAGGAGCACCGTTGAGCATGCCTCATTTGGAGTTCTATGATGATTTGAAACGTGAAAAGTGTCAACTAGTTGTTTATATAAGGACCAGTTCGCTCTGTAATATTTTATCAATATATTCAAGCCCTAACCGCTTAAAAAAAACCTAGACAGGCAGCTGTGATTGATCCAAGCCACCAAAGGTTGAATTAGGCTTCGATTTCAACTAAGAAAAAATGCGGCATGGGATAGCATGGAAGATGGATGGTGCGACTGGCACGCGGTGGTCGACGGTGGAAAGAATTTCTTGTTGAACAGTTTATGGTCGATTTCTCGAGATCGGCGGCGATTGAAGGTGTGAGATCAGTGGCGTTGGGAAGCGTGCAATCGGGGTGGTCACCTTAGGGCATGTGGCGGCAGGCGATGCGACGTGGCGACGACGGTAAATGTTTGAAGGTGGTGGCTATTTTGTTCATGCGCGATAGGGTAAACGTTGAGGATTGATAATTAGTTTAAAACCAAATTAAATTAAGTTAATTAATTTTCTTAATTAATCTCAATTGTTCTCTAATCCATATCTTGCTCATACGAGGTCCAAATCGAGCGCGATCTGTCGCCTTGCACTTGTACAATAGTTACCATCGTCGTAGATTACATTTCGAGGCTATTCTTTTCTATGAAATTTTTAGATCCGTATGAAGATGGGTGTTTAAACCCAGTCACGAAATACCAAAATTTATATTGCAAGTTAAGCCAAGTCATGATGTGATACATTTATTCATTTGATGTTTGGAAAAATAAATTGGCATTAAAATTGAATATCATTAATAGTTGAGCACCCCGATATATGATAACTAATATTGTTGTGATGTATGTTTAATTGGTTGATTTGGATGTTGGTTGCACGTATATGCGTATAGTTGCTAATTGATGAGATGGTCTTGAGTATGACTTGTCTTGGTATACATATCTCATTCTCATTCTCTTGTACTGAGAAAACATGTTTAATCCAAACATTATTACACCACTAGATTAACAAAAAAATGTAATAAAACTATAGCAGAAACCATTAACTAATTACATTTTTGAAAACATGTACCCCAACAACAAACTTAGTTTGCAGCAAAATCAAAAACAAAAGAATCCCAAGAACCCTGCAAGTCACAGTTCATGGCCGCTTCATCAAAGGACATAGTCGAAGAATTGCTTCCAGACGACCACATCCCTCCATCCTGTACATGTCCCCCTATCATATTCAAACCATCATCAACCTCCTTCCCTTTCATATCATTACTTACAAGCGGCAGCAAAGGCTCATTCACACCATTCATCACATTCCATCCATCCAAATACTCCATTATCGCACTTATACTACTACAACCCCCACTGTTTCCTCCATTCTCAAACCGATCCAGACTGTTACTTGCATTAGTGTTGTTTATTATAGCCCTGCTATCCATCGACATCATTTGGGCCTCCAAACCAGTAAACATTTGTTTCTCAAGACCCGACAACGGCCTGGAAAAGCCCATCGTCTGCTGCATGGGCATCATTGTTGTTGGCCACCATGCACCACCTGTATCATTATTATTACTATTCCTACCGTTACAATTATTGTTACTATTATTACACTTGATGCTGTTAGGCAGAACTCGACTGCCTTGTGGCAGCTTAACAGTCTTTCCATCCAACAACTTCGCCTTAAGCAGACCGATAAGTCCTTCTTTAGCTTCACTGGAATCTTCAAATGAAAAAGGAGCTAAATTCTCCAATGCATCCTCACCGTTCATTGACGAAGAGGCGTTTCCAACATCGAAGTTGGTGCGAGCATTGGATCCTCTAAGCGTACGTGCAGCATCATCATAAGCCTTTGCAGCATCTTCAGCTGTATCGAAGGTACCCAGCCATAGTCGCACCTTCTGCAACGAATCTTTGATCTCAGCCACCCATCTTCCTGATGGCCTCTGCCTTACACCTATATATTTCTTCATTTCCTTGTTCATTCTGCGCTCTTTTTCTTCTTTCTTCCCAGTAGGTACAACCATTTTTTTATCCTTTTTTCTCTCCTTCTTTGCTAGTTACTATAAAAAAATGACGAGAACGGGAATCTTATAGGAAATGATGCTGAGATCGTATGATATGAGTAGGACAAGTTTGATTGTGTAATACAGCAGTGCAGGCCAAGCATGTGGGGCTTTTTATACACGAAGCATATGATGACTGAAATGGTCTTTCATGGCGTTATAGCCAGTGGACATGAAAGCGATTTTACCATAGAATAGACCACCATGATTCAAAGTGGGATGATATAATATTTGGGAGGATTGGATGATATTATATGTGTTAGTGGGGCTGGTCTATCGCTGTCTTAGATTTCCTGTCTTTCTTTCTTGTTTGCGCAGACATAGTTCAGCGAGATTTTTGATAGCTTCCTACTTGTTATCACTTGTATTACTGATGGTGATTTTGTATCAATATCTGAGTTTGGAAGTAACGATGCATAGATTCATTCGCTATCTGTATGTGTGTGTGCATAACATGGATTTACTGGCTGTTTCTGTTTGGACGTTCTTCATCAACTATATTGTAGAGTATGGAATGGGTCTCTTTTATGGAAAAAGGCCACTTTTACACTAGGATAAATGAATATTTGTACAGATTGTATTTGTACATGTCTTAATTTTTGTGTCACTGCATTTTGTTTACATCTCTATCTTTATCGTTTGTTGTTGATCGAACCTAAATGTAAGCTAACTTTCTATATTGTGTGACGTATGAGTTGTAGAGAAAGATGGCTAATGTTACTTATGCTAACGTTCATCTAAGTCTTTCTTTGCCAAGCTTTGCATCATCCAATCTATGTCCCCCAACTCATATGATAAAACAATATTACTGCCATTTGGTTGCGGAAAATTACTCCAATTAATTAAAGGACAATCCTATGGGCGATAACGCCCCACGTTAGTGAATGGAAGATGAGTCAAATGAACAATAACTAAGCAACCCTCACACCTCAAAGAGTTGTAGTAGAATCCACGACGTTTGTTGCATGTGCTCTTTGCCATAAAAAATTTCAGTCTTCCATTAATTAGTGGGATCCATAATATTTGCTGCATGTGTCACATATGCAATAAAAAATCTTAATTATTCATCCCAACAAATTTATTAATTACAATATTTAATGAATATATTATGATACAAAATGATCGATTGAGATCTTTGTGGCATATGAGACCGACAATAGAAGAATGGATGATTCGATCTCCTCTATACACATCTGCATTAAGGTTACTTACCAAAATGCACATGTTTTGTTTTTACCTAATTAAATTTCTCATTTACATTTTGATACACATCGTCAAAATTCAATAGTGGTATCATCAAAGTTATGATATGTATCATTTTTTCTTGGTGTAGTGAATATCAAAAATGGTGAAAACTTGTCAATATTCAAATATGTAACAATTTAACACAATAAAATGTTAAATTCGTATTCATATCGTCATTTTAGATGTAAAAACGGGTCTCGGTCTAAAACTTTTTGTAAATTAGATCTCCACTCTTTTAACATCATACCTAACCAAAACCACCCTAAGCCAACTCAAATTTTTATAATGTTGTAACTTTTTATAGGTTGATCGGATTTAAGAACCATTTTCATCATTAAACCACAAGTTTAACCAGATTTCCAATGATTTCGTTGTTGATATCTAAAACTATATTCTTAAAATCATAATTTCGCATAGCAGTTGTTGGAAATTGTTAACCCGCATTTTGGTAAGGCTGTGGACAGACGGATTTAACTAAATCGACTGCTCGTTTATCAAGGCTGGAATACGGTGGGATTGAGTCAACTGGATGGACAGACAACCAATCACGGATGATAAATATGATTACGAAGCAGGGGTTCGGCATAGCATGGTTCGGTCATTGGAGTTCTGCCAGGTGGTTCGGTCAGAATGGTGTGATTCGGTCTTGATGGTGTGGTTCGGTCTCAGTGGCATGGCTCGGTCGTACATGGCTCGATGTTGGAGTATGGATCAGTCAAGTGGGTCGGCTTAAGTCGATCAGCATCTTGTTCTAGGTTCGGCAAGCATTTGGAGACATGATCGGTAGTTTGGTTTTGGATCGGTCATGAGCATTCGGTCGTTGTAGTTCGGCATTTCTGGATGGGTCGTTTTGGAGTCGATTGGTAGGTAGGCTAGGAGACGATGAGGAGTGGTTCGAAATTAGTGGATCGATCATGTATGGATCGGCCAAGATAGTTAGGCTGAGGTGGCTCGGCATGTTGAGGTGGGTCGGTCTCAGTGGTGTGAATCGGTGCTGGAAGTGGGTTGGTAGTGGTGTGGCTCGGCATTCGGATGGGTAGGTGAATTGGTCTTGGAACGGTGAACATGGTGGAAGAGCACTTGGAATCGGCGCTTATTCCTACTTCGGGTCAGTGGGCAGTAGGCTTCGGGACAGCACTCGAATATGCTCGGTCGTCAACTTGGGTTCAAGGTCGGTCGGTATGATGGAGTGCGAGTTATTTGCTTCGGGTCGATCTGTGCCTATCCCCAGGTCGGCATAAGGGAATAGGTCGGCAACAAAATCGTGGGTCGGCATCTTAAAGGATGGGATTGGCTATGGTGTTGATGGACTCGGACCATTCAGGAAGCCCAGCAACTTGGATTTTGCATAAAAATACAGCATGCAAGGCTTCAGAAAAAGGGATCTTCATTCTATTTCCCTTCAACTTCTACACTAAGGCTGCTAAGGCTGCTCTGCCATTGTTATTTCAAAAAATTCTGGGTTGTAACTGTAATTGATTCTAACATCAAAAAAAAATAAAGTGGACGTAGGCCGGAGTCAGCTGAACCATTATAAATCCTCTGTTCTTACTGCTTTCCTTTTAATTTTAGTTGCTCTTCACATTCATACTCTCTACATACATACTATCTGTGATCTGTGACTGTGATTTGGTACTTTCATCTGGATTTGGGTGTTAGTGACCAATTTTGACGCTAACATTTTGCTGCTTTCACTGAGAAAGATAACAATTCAGAAGCTTGAAGTTTGGATTTAAAGGCTTAAGAACTTGGATTCTTGAGCCTATGCTAAAACAATCAACTAGGAAACAGAGGACGGAAAGAAGTCAGCATGAGGGGAGTCAAGAGGCTTCCTCGGAGGCTAATCAGGCCTCGATTTTCATCACCAGAGACGAGATGGTAACAATGCTGAAAAGACAAGAAGAAATGATGCAGAACCTACTTTGACAAGTAGGACAGGCTGGAGCACAAAGTCAAGGGAATTGACCAACCACGGCAGTTGGCAATACAGGACAACGAATCAGACCTGTAGTTGTTTCTGGAGGTCAAAACCAAAACCAGACTGGAGAGATTGAAGGAAATCAGCAAAGACCTTGGGACAGACCTCCGAGATTGGATACTGGGAGAGTGGTGAATGAAGATTAGTGAGTAGGGACCAGCGTGAACGTAAATGGCCAACATGAAGAGTACTACCCAGAGTACCCTCTAGGACATAGGGGGAAAGGTGGAGATACGAACAGGGAACTACTCCCAGATGGAGATGAGAAGATGGCTGGATTAATAAGAAGGATTACGAGAGGAGGACTACCGAGCAGAGGTTTGGAGGAAGTCAGTCAGAGTCCATTCAAAGCGGATATCAGGAATGCAAGGAACCCTTCAGAATTCAAACTGCCAACACTGGAGGCCTATGATGGAAAATCAGATCCAACTATGCATGTAACCAGATACATCAGGCATATGGAACTGCTGGGGGTGTCTGAGGAGGTAATGGTAAGATGTTTCCCTTTATACTTGACGGATTTGGCTGCACTTTGGTTCAGGCGGCTGAAGAATGGATCGATCAGGACATGGGGCGAGCTAGCGGAATGCTTCATGGGACAGTTCCGGGTCCACGTGACGCGGCCCGAGAATGTAGTACATTGGCATCGATGAAGCAGAGGATAGGAGAGTCCGTGAGAGGTTTTCTAATGCGATTTAATGCGGTCGTAGCCTTGGTAGATCGCCCATATCCATCAACGATTTTGATGGTAGCAGTAGCAAGGATTGCGGAAGGCACAAAACTCAAGGATTCGTTAGCATGAGATCCACCACAGGATCTTGGAGAGTTCTATCATAAGGCAGAAAGATTCATTCAGTTTAAGGATTCATGTGTCGAAAGGCAGGAAATAAATCCCGTGCAGGCGAAGGAACATCTGATGAAGGATAAAGACCGGATAAAGGAAAGCATAAGCTGGATGATGGACCTGGTGGTTCGGACAAACAGAGGAGAGGTCAAGAACCCAAATTCATGACGTATGTGTATTTAACATATAACTGGAATGGATTTACATGGACACTTGGGGGTAGCTCCCCTATCGAAGACCACCCAAGAGGGATCCCACTGAACGGGAACGTAGGAGCAGGAAGTACAACATATTCCATAAGTTGGAAGGGAACTCCACAGATGAATGCCGCCACTTGAAGGATGTGGTGGAGGAACATGTTAGAAGTGGTAGGTTTCCACAGTATGTGAGGAATCAGATAAGAGCAGTAGAACACGAGTAGCTACCACTTGAATCAAACAGGAACGATCCTAGGATGGGGTCATGACTCGTCATCCGTTAATCGCGACGACAAGGACAGAGTTCAGGATTTGAACTCTGGTCATCGAATAAACTTTTCTGATTTTGTTTTAAAAAAATAAACAAAAACTATGCCAATTACACATGTAAGAGAACCGGAGTGATCTCCAGGTATGCTCTGAGATGGTAATAGGCTGCTTCGCCTAGAGAGGTAGCCTTTAACCTTTTCTGTTTTTCTTTTTGGACGTTTGGACCTTGGATTTGATAAATGGATTTTGGTTTCATGCAACGAATACCTAACCGGAGAGTTATGGGACATATATTAGAAGTCAGTTGGAAATTAATCGCTTCATGTTTAGGGACACAGAAGTGGAGTGTAGGGAGCGACGCCGCTTCGCCAGAGAGTGACAGGATTAGCTCGCTCGTCGTTGTTTTCCCTTCATCGAAGAGTGATACTATAGTGTCCAACAAGAGCCTGGAGTAGCTACAATGGGTCTAGGATTTGGGCGATGGCATTGTTTAACGTTCAAGGATATTGAATCAGAGTGCAGGGAGTGACACTGCTTCACCAAAGAGCGACAAGATCGGCTCACTCAACGATGTTTCCCCTTCACCAGAGAGTGACATAATGAGATCCAATAAGATCCCGGAGAGGCTGAAATCGGTCCAGGAGGATCAGGGCAATGCTTAATGTTTAGGGACGCTGAACAGAAGTGCAAGGGATAGGTTGCTTTACCAGAGCGCGATAGGATCTGCCTATTCAATCGTTAAGTTTGGATCAAACTTAACAATGGTCTGGAGAGGCCGTCAACGATCTAGATAGATCATAGGATTCAATTACTGACTTCCAATGTGTGAAACTGATTTGGATAGTGGCTTCGAATAGCTATAGATTTGGATAAGGACCCAGCGAAGTCTTGGATATGGGTTTTAGGACCAGGTGAGGTCCCGACTTAGGATTTGGATCCAGCAAGGTCTCGATTTAGACTAATAGGACCCGGAGAGGTCCCAGACTCGGATAAAATGATCCGAAGAGATCGTGGATTCAGTTAGTTGTTTTCAAATGGATGTGGAATTGGATGTGGATTTGGTTATTAAATAGGAATTGGATATCGACTCAGAGCAGTAGTAGATTCGGATAAGGATACGACAATGACACTTTGATAAAATGGATTGGATTATGAATTGAAAAGTATGGCTATGGATAACATATGGACTTTGGATATCAGATTTGAGGCTATTCAAAACACACCTTCCAATAGCAATGCATGTTTTGGAGGGCAAATGTTAACCCGTCTTTTGGCAAGGCCATGGATAGGCGGATTTAACTAAATCCACTGCTAATTTGTTGAGGCTGGAATACGGTGGGATTGAGTCAACTGGATGGATAGACGATCAATCACGGTAGGTATGATTATGAAGCTGGGGTTCAGCATAGCATGGTTTGGTCATTGGAGTTCTGCCAGGTGGTTCGGTCAGGAGGGTGTGGCTCGATCTTGATGGTGTGGTCTTGGTGGCATGGCTCGGTCGTACATGGCTCAGTGTTAGAGTATGGTCTGGTCGAGGTGGGTCGGCTTAAGTCGATCGACATCTTGTTCTGGGTTCGACAGGCATTTGGAGACTGGATCGGTAGTTTGGTTTTGGATCGGTCATGAGCGTTCGGTCGTTGTGGTTCGGCATTTCTGGATCGGTCGTTTTAGAGTCGATCGGTAGGTAGGATAGGAGATGATAGGAGTGGTTAGGAATTAGTGGATCAGCTATGTGTGGATCGGCCAAGGTAGTTAGGCTGAGGTGGTTCGGCATGTTGAGGTGGGCCGGTCTCCATGGCGTGGACCGGTGCTGGAAGTGGGTCGGTAGTGGTGTGGCTTGGCATTTGGATAGGTCGGTGAATTGGTCTTGGAATGGTGAACCTGCGATCGGCATGGGAAGAGCACTTGGGTCGGCATCGGTTCCTACTGCGGATCGTTAGGCAGTAGGCTTCGGGATAAAACTCGAATATGCTCGGTCGTCATCTTGGGTTCATGGTCGGTCGGTATGATGGAGTGTGAGTTATTTTCTTTGGGTTGGTCTGTACCTATCCCCGGGTCGGCATAGGGGAGTAGGTAGGCAAAAAAATTATGGATCGGCATGTTAAAGGATGGGATTGGCTATGGTGTTGATGGGCCCGGACCACTCAAGAAGCCTAGTAACTCGGCTTTTGCCTCTAAATATAGTATGCGGGGCTTCAAAAAAGGGATCTTCATTCTGTTTCCCTTCGTCTTCTATATAAGGCTGCTCTGCCATTGTTATTCCAAAAAACTCTAAACTGTAATTGATTCTGACATCAATAAAAAGGAAGTTTCTAGAGTGGATGCAGGTCGGAGTCAGCCAACCATGTTAAATCCTCTGTTCTCACTGCTTTCTTTTTAATTTTTATTGCTCTTCACATTCATACTCTCTACGTACTTACTATTTGTGATATGTGACTGTGATTTGGTGCTTTCTTCTGGATTTGGGTGTTAGTGAGCAATTTTGGCACTAACAATTAAATTTTTTATGTGGATCTTTAAAAAATGAATAAGTGTATATGGCTCTTATGTGAATAGTCCCACATTGTAGGACTGTATGTGGGACTATATAAAAGAATCTAGTATTTATACTTTATTCTTAGAAGCTAAATTGGACCCTTTGGGAGCCCAATGATACTATTTTGTGAGGAGGGAGACCAAGCTTGACCACCATAGACGTGCACACCGACCGACGGACCCGTGGTCGGGCTTGTTGTGGTGTAGCACTTATATTTTTTCTGCATTTTCTGACTGTTATTTTCTTTGAAATGGTAAACTTCAGATTCGAATTTTGACTTAATCTCACCCCACTATTCAGTAATATGTTCGGTTTGGTATTCTATCTATTTAATTAGTTTTTAGACGAGACCAAAGTGGAGCGACATTTTTTTGAAAATTTTTATCTTCTTCTCCATAAAACTTTTTTCTTGAAAATCAAAAGGTAAGGAATCGTTTTTAAGTGCAACCGAGTCAGTTCCATTTGTGCAAGCGGGTCGATACCAAATCCAAAAGAAGAGGCTGTTTTATCCTAGAGACGACGACATTTGTAAGACTGCTTTGCACCACTAAGCAGAACATCAAAATGTCTTTAAGATAGTGATCAAGTACAAGACTCGTCAGAAAATCATTGTTACCAACAATTTGAAGATGATGCAAACAATAATGACTTCTGCTGCGAATTTGGGCGATTCTAGCCCGACGTCAATGTTCTAGCTCCTCATGGTGTCTATTGCACCCTTCAGGTTTGAGGGCCTCCATTTCAAGCGTTGGTGGAAGAAGATGGGGTTCTTTCTAACGATAAGGAAGGTGGTCGTTGTACTAACAATAGACAAATAGAAACTACCAAACAGACCCAATGAAACAGACGCAGATCAGATGAGAGCCTGGATAGAGAAATCAAAGGAGTTGCGGAATTGAACGGAGCAGGATTACTTGTGCAAGAACTTCATCCTCAACGGGCTCAACGATGATCTCTATGATTATTACAACTCTGACAAAACAGCAAGGGAGATATGGGAAGTGCTTTAGAAAAAAGTACGACACAAAGGAAGCAGAGAAAAGAAGTATGCCATCAGCCGCTACCTTAAGTATCAGATGACGGATGATCGGTCAGTAGAGATGCAATCTCACGAGCTTCAGAAAATAGCTCGTGAGATCATCTCCGAAGATATGAGTTTGGATGAATACTTTTAGGTAGCAGTAAATTACCTCCCAACAGGAAGAATTTTAAGAATAACCTTAGACATAAAACTAAGGAATTTTCATTAGAAGTCTAATAACTTGTCTCCATATTGAGAAGGAGTCTTGTAAACAGGATATGAAGGAAAACGTGCTTACTGTTTTAGGAAACACTAAGAAAGCTGCAGTTCTGAAACAGAATCCCCAAAGCTTTAAGAATCAGAACGACAAGCTTAGTTAGAACAACAACAATTAGAATTTGTACTCACAAGGAAACCAAAGAGGTCAACAGAAACCACCCCAAAAGAATGAATTTGGATAGTTGTCTCTTTGTTATAACTGTGGGAAACCAGGTCATATGGCACATAAGTGTCGGAACAGACCAAGCTCTACACCATAGGCTGACCTGACTGAGGAGCTTCTTACGGCTATGATTGCTGATGAGATTCACCTAGTTGGGGAATCAGAGGGTTGGTGGGTAGATACTGGTGCTACATGTCATGTCTGCTATGACCGTGCTATGTTCAAAACATATACGGAGACTAAGGACAAGAAAGTGTTGATGGGAGACTCTCACACCACTATTGTTGTTGGGATTAGAAGTGTAGAGATGAAGTTTACCTCTGGAAAGACCGTCATTCTGAAAGACATCATACACACTCTAAAGATGAGAAAGAATCTTGTTTTGGGTTAGCTTCTTAATAAGGCTTGGTTTACACAAACTATTAGGGCTGATATGTACACCATCACAATGAATGGTATGTTTGTGGATAGGGGTTATGCAACCGATGGAATGTTTAAACTGAATGTTGAATGTAATAAAATGTTTGCTTCTGCTTATATGTTGTGCAATTTTAATATCTAACACTCTAAACTATGTCATATAGATAAATGAATAATAAAGAACATGGATAGCTTAGGTATCGTACCTAATATGTCACCAAATGATTTTGAGAATGTAATTTTTGTATTCAAGCAAAAATAACAAAAACCCCCCAGATAAATATATAATTAGAGAATTAGAACCCTTAGACTTGATTCATTCTGATATATGTGAGTTTGATGACACTCTGACTAAAAATGGACACCGCACTTTATCACTTTTATTGATGATTGCTTTGATTTTACTATGTACACCATATGAAAAATAAAAGTGATGCATTTGAGATATTTAAATCTTTCATAACTGAAATTGAAAATTAGTCTAATAAGAAAGTTAAAAGATTACGTAGTGATAAAGGAACTGAATATGAATCAAGTTTGTTTATTGAATTTTACAACTCACATGGAATAATACATGAAAGAACTGCACCATATTCACCTAAAATGAATGGTAAAGCTGAAAGGAAAAAATGGAACATTAATTGAATTAGTAGTTGATATTTTACTTAATTCTGGTGCATCATCACTTTGGGGAGGGGGAATTTATTGACCGTATGTTATGTTTTGAATGTGATCTCTAAGTCAAAAAGCAAAATTTCACCTTTTGAAACCTTAAGAAATAATAGGTTGAATGTGTCTTATTTTAAACTTAGGGATGTTTAGCATATGTTCGTATACCTGACCCTAGGAGAATAAAATCAGCAAGTGTAGCATATGAATGTCTATTTATTGGCTATGCTATTAATAGTAAAGCCCATAAATTTTATGATCTAAATACACACAATATAATAGAATCTAATGATGTCGATTTTTATGGAATGAGATTTCCTTTTAAATTGAGGAATAATGGGGGCACATCAAGTAACGCTATGCCTATTAGAACAGAACGTAATGAATCTTCTAAAAACAAACCTAGATGAAGTAAAAGAGTAAGAATTACAAAAGATCATGGTTCAAATTTTTGCACTTTTACTATAGAGGAGGATCCTTTAAACCTCCAAGAAGCCTTATTTTCTTTAAATGCCCATTTTTTGGAAAGAGGGCATAAATGATGAGATGGATTCTTTGCAATCCAATAAGACTTGACACTTAGTAGATTTACCACCTGGTTGTATGTTTATAGGCTGTAAATGGGTATTTAAAAATAAATTAAAACCTAATGGCACGGTTGATAAATATAAAGCCTGTTTAGTAGCTATAGAATTTAAGCAAAGAGAAAATGTAGACTTTTTTTGACACTTTTTCACCTGTAACTAAAATTACATCCATTCGAGTACTTATTTCACTAGCATCTATTCATAATTTAATAATACACCAAACGGATGTTAAAACTGCTTTCTTAAATGGTGAATTAAAAAAGAAAATTTATATGGACCAACCTGAAGGATTTGTAATTCATGGTGAAGAACATAAATTTTGCAAGTTTGATAAATCATTATATAGTTCAAAATAAGCACCTAAGCAATGGTATGAGAAATTTGATACCTTAATAATCTCACATGGTTTTAAAGGTAGTGAAAGTGACAAATGTATTTACTATAAATCTGAGAATGATATTTGCACTATTATATGTCTGTATGTAGATGATCTACTTATTTTTAGGTCAAACATTCATACCACAAACAATATCAAATCTTTGTTAAGTGCCAACTTTGATATGGAAGATCTACGTGAAGCGAGTGTAATTCTTGGAATTATGATTACTAGGTCAGAAAAGGGAATATCTTTGGATCAATCTCATTACATTAAAAAGATACTAAAGAAATACAATTAATTTGACTGTAAACCTGCATGTACACCATATGATCCTAATGTAAAACTATTTAAGAACACTGGTGAACGTGTAAGACAGTTTAAATATGCGAGCATCATTGGCAGCCTTTGATATGCACTGACTGTACTATACCCGACATTACCTATGTCATGAGATTATTATGCAGGTTTACTGATAGACCTAGTATAGGGCACTGACATGCTATCGAAAGGGTCATGAGATTCCTAAAATGAACTTTGAACCATGGGTTACATTATGAAAAGTTTCCAGCTGTCCTTGAAGGATACACTGATGCAGACTGAAATACTTTATCTGATGATTCAAAAGCAACCGGTGGCTATATCTTTAGCATTGCCAGCGGACCCGTTTCTTGGAAATCTAAGAAACAGAATATTTTGGCTCAGTCCACTATGAAGTCTGAGATGATAGCACTAGCCAGAGCTGGCGAAGAAGCAGATTACTTGAGAAATCTGCTAGCTGAGATTTCTTTATGCGAAAAACTGATTCCAACTGCGTTGATCCATTGCAATAGTACCACGGCTATCATAAAAGTATAGAACCATTATTACAATGGTAAGAGACGACAAATACATCGTAAGTACATCACTGTTAGAGAGCTACTCTCTTCGGGAGCTGTTGGAGTGGATCACATACGCGGTGATGAAAATTTTCCTGATCCTTTAACGAAAGGACTAGCAATAGAGAAAGTCCTTAGAACTTCTAAAAGAATAGGACTATTGCCCTTAGATTATTGAGTCACAGATAATGGTAACCCGACCTAATGATTGGAGATCTCAAGAACTAGGTTCAATGGGTAAGAAAAGTTATGAAGTGATATGAGTTGAACATGCTATTTTGTATATTTAGAAGCACGTATTCCTAAAGTGATTAGAGGATGAGTTAATAGAAACCCTTAATGAGATCTATACTCTATATAGAGTGGAGTACCAACCTTCAGGAGTACTCTTGATGGACTCACCTATGTGAACGGATATGCGGCCATTTCTATGGAATTTTGGGCAAAATTCTTATAGCATTCACTAAACTGAGATAGATGTGCATGTCCATAAATGCACGGGCTTATTTGATTGTACTCTAGAAAGATTATGTGTGGTTTGATGTCAAGAATAGAGTTCAAGATTACGTATCACCCTATTATAAACCAAATCTTATCCATTATGCAAAGGTTCAAGTCGAAAGACATATATGTTTATGCATAATCTTATATTTTCAAAGACTGTTCGAAAAAAATATTATTATTCTTAAACTCAAGTAGGGGATTTGTTAAAAATGTTTTATTTTTTTAAGTGAATTATTAAAAAATGAATAAGTGTATATGGCTCCTATGTGAATAGTCTCACACTATAGGACTATAGAAAAGAATCTAGAATTTATACATGACTCTTTGAAGCTAAATTGGGCTCTTTAAGCTCTTTTATAAGAAGGAAGACCATGCTTGACCACCACATGCACACGCTGTCCGAACGACTCGACCCGGTCCGAGCTAGGGCTTGTTGTGGTGTAGCATTTTTATTTTTGAATGAATTTTTCCTGCATTTTCTGACCGTTATTTTCTTTGAAACGGTAAATTTCAGATCTGATTTTTGAGCTAATGTCACCTTACTATTTAGTAATACATTCGATATGGTATTCCGTCAATTTAATTAGTTTTTAGACGAGACCAAAGTAGGATGATATTTTTTGAAAAAACCATCCTGTTTGCAACCAAATTGGCCACAAACACCCGAGAATATGTTTGCGTAGCAAGTAAACGAAGAAAATAAATGAAAATAGAGGAATATACCAAAACAGTAAGAAATCACAGCAGAAAACGAGAACAACAAGATTTATATCGGTTCGGCGTTGACTGCCTACGTCCACTTTGAATATTCTCTTTATTGATTCACTTTAATCTTGATTACAATAAGAAACAACAAGAGGTAAGAGAATAATGGAGGAAGTTGATTATAGTAAAGTGTTATATAACCAGCAACATAAAGATCGTCAAAATGACGCCCTAGGCCTGTATTTATAGGTGAAGGCGATCGCCAATCTGTCAAGAACTTCGATATAATGCCAATCCCTCTTATCTATGCAACTATGTCGATTCTTACTCACTCGCGTATATCCCTTGGTCTACATCATAGCATGCTGATCCCTCTTCTGACTTAACACTCCGTCGATCCATCTACCTTAGCTAGACTATGCCGAACCCTTTCATCCTCCAGAATACTATACATATCCCTCGAGTGTTGATGAGTCGTATTGAACAAGGCCTCATACCTATGTCGATCCCTCTAATATCCCATCCATACTAACAATCCATCTGAATAAATATGTCGATCCCTTACTAATCCAAGCTATTTTCCATATTTTTAGCATTCTGCATCGTCCATCTACCAACTCCGTACAATTCGGGATCTGTGTAACTGTCTGAACTCTATTTCTAAGTCTTATAACCATTGCTTTATGGTCATCCTTCTTGACATCAATCGAATCTGCCTTGCGTGATCGGTCTAATGTAGCCGGGTCAAGGTACCGGTAACACATCTTCTTCTCCATGAAACGGTTTTCTTAAAAATCAAAAGGCGAGCAATCATTTTTTAGTGAAATTGAGTCGGTTTGGTTTATGCAAGTGGGTTGATATCAAATCCGAAAGAATAGGTTGTTTTATCCTAGAGGCGGCGACATTTGTTAGACTGCTTTGCATTACAGAGTAGAATGCTGAAAGGTCTTCAACATAGTGACCAAGTACATGACTTAGCCGAAGATCATTATTTCCAACAGTAGTAAATCTGGTATATCACACCATTATCGATTTCCTTGGTTAGTGTCTAGTGAATCTGAAAAGTATCTACAAGATTTTGAAGATGACTAGGGATCCTTTTGGCGATTTGCTCAATCTAGTAGCAGCAAAAGGGATCCTAAGCGTTGAGAATTAGGTTCTCAGTGAAAGCACCAAATTTCTTACAACAAATTAGCTACAAACGCCCAAGCATAGGTTTGTGTAGCGAAGTAAAAGAAGAAAATAAACAAAAATAGAGGAATATATCAAAACAATAAGCAAACCACAGTAGAAAATAAGAACAATAAGATTTATAGTGGTTCGGCGTTGGTTGGCTACGTCCACTTTTAATATTCTCTTTATTGATTCACTTTAATCTTAATTACAATAAGAAATAGCAAGAGGTAAGTGAATAATGGAGGAAGTTGATTACAATAAAAGTGTTATGTAACTAGTAGCGTAAAGATCCTTAAATGGCCACCAGGCATGTATTTATAGGTGAAGGCGACCACCAATCTATCTAGAACTTCGACAACATGACCTCTCCTTCCATATGGGACAACCATAGGGGGCGCTAGGCCCAAATCTCAATGGATAGGGATCGGTATTGCTCGCTCTATTTGTTGAATTTGGGGCGGTGCCCCCTATGGTATCTCTTATATTCTAAGATGTGATGGCTCTCCGAATTTCTTGTTGATTAGATGAGTGGAGATCGAGTTTTTGCTTAATCTTTGGTTCAAATTCACTTTAAAGTTATCTCTACCGACCCCTCCATATTAGATCATGTCGATCCCTCCATTTATTCATATTCTCTGAACCCTATTATGCAATGTCTTTCCATCTGATGACCCATTGTATGGATCCCTCTAATAACTTAACATACCGAGCCAAGCGCCATCTATAATGCCGACCCCTCTTATCTATGAAACTATGTCGATTCTTACTCGTTCGCATATATCCCTTGGTCTACATCATAACATGTGGATCCCTCCTCTGATTCAACACTACACTGATCCATCTACCTCAACCAGACTATACCGAACCCTCTTATCCTCCAGAATACCATACTGATCCCCCGAGTGTAGACGAGTCATATTGAACAAGGCCTCATTACTTACGCTGATCCCTCTAATATCCCATCCATATTAACTATCCATCTAAATAATTATGCTGATCCCTTGCTAGTCCAAGTTATTTTCCATATTTTTAGCATCCTTCATCATCCATCTACTAACTCCATTCATTCTGGGCTTCGTGCAACTGTCTGAACTCTATTTTAGGGTCTTATGACTATTGCTTCATGGTCATCCTTCTTGATAACAATCGAATCTGTCTTGCGTGATTAGTCTAATATAGCCAGATCAAGGTACCAGGTAACACTTGCCCTTCAAAGTATGTTTTGTGAGTAACATGATGTGCTTTGAATCGAAAAAAGTTTGAATTATTTGAAAAAAGTACATCCAGCTTCCTGATTGATTGTTATTCCTTTATTGACTTTCAATAATACAAGTCTGATGTAGTATTCCATTAGCATATACAAATTCGGTCATGTGGGACTTATAGGCCTCCTTTAATTTGATCTGATCTTGAATTTTAAAGTTTCAGGCTTGATTGCAATTTCAGTTGATTTCAAAAAGTTGAATCATCAAATCATTCCCGTGCATATTCACATACACGTCTCTGTTATTGGCTCCTGGACGTGTTCGAAAGTTCACAGGTCATTGCCAATTTTTATGGTATTCCATATGCTTGTGTCTGCAGTCGATCCTTCATAATCATTCATCATTCATTATCCAACATTCACCATTTTTTTTAATTTTTGCGGAGGGATTGGCATTCGGCATGTCGATTCCTTGCTAGGTACACGGGAATAGGGATCGGCAAGTCCCAATACCTATCCCATTCCTCTTGACTTGCCACTTGTTGTGACCGGTTCATGCGCCATAGCTTCATATAGAAATACAAGTCTTTTCCCTTTCATCTTTCACTTTTTAACTTTATCATTATTACTTCCCTTTCCTACGCACAAGCTCTTTTGCCGAACCCTAGAAATTGCCAATCTCTTTAACAAACGAAAATTCTCCAACTTTTAAAATTAAATCAAAGCACGAAATCAAGTGCTTCCTCAAAGTCGTCTTTCCTCCATCTTTAATCCACTAACTTGAATGCTCGACTTTAGCTAAACTTGATATATATATAGGTACGACATCCCCTTTAATCACGTGATTAAGTTGTGAACCGTTAGCTTTTACCGCGAGCATAAGGTGATGGGTTCGAACATCTTTTAGGCAAACGGGTTGATGGGTTGCATTAGGATATAAGGTAAAGAAGGATAGGAAGAAGGGGAAGGAGATAGAGAAGTAGGGTTCAGTTGAGAGGGTGCTTTGTAGTTAAAGGGATGAAGGAGAGTTGTATTCTAGAATTGGTTGGAGAGGGATCGGTGTGAGATTGAACGAAAGGGATCAGTAGAGAATAATTTAGTGAGGGATCGATGAGGGAAGGTTTAAGAAAAGGTTCGGTAGGAAGTTGTGCTAATGAGGGATCGGTAGGAAGTGTTTGTGGAAAAGGATGGTAGGTTGTAGCGTTGAAGTGGGATTGGTGTAGATGTTTTAAGTTGAGGGATCGGTATAAAATGGTTGGGATAAGGGATCAACATAGGGTGAAGGGATTAGTATTAATACATAAAGACCAATCTAATCTAAGTCGTTCGAGCACTTAACATCATATTGCCTTGCCTGAATATAAGATAACAAAGGACAATGCGATTTGCATACTTGGACTATCGAACCTAAGATTAAACAATCAAACTTCTGGACTTCTTAATCTAGACTAAGTAGTGAATTTTCTAATGAACTTAGATAACAGTCTTTATAATTCAATATGTTGATCCATCGATCCTAAAGCCTCCATTTCCGATCAACTTTCTTGTCAATTGTGACGATCAGCAGTGACAGTCTCTTTGGACAAAACTCTAAGTCTCATCGTTTTAACCTTGCTTTTTTGATTTCAAACTGTTTAGGCTTGTTTCACACTGCACTAGTTCACACTTGACATGGGAGGAACAGGTTATCATTTCTAATCTCGATTTTCTATCGAGTATAGTTGACACAGAATCCAGATGCACGAAATGTTCAACCAACATGTCTTCTGATTCAGCCGTGAAACGCATTGGTTCTGAAGCAAAATCAAGTTTTGCCATTATATCCGGAAGGCCTTCTCCAAGTCACTATGTGGAACAATCGGAAGCTTCTAATCCACAAATTGATCTCTTTTTTGACATTCCATTTCTTTCGACGAAGACCATCGGCCCTACTCCTAATGTGGTTGAGGGTGTCATTATCCTTGATAAACCTACCGATTCACAAGCCTCTCGAATTGGTGAAGCCGCTCTTCGTCGATTATATTCCATCCATGGGATAACATTTGAGGATGTTTTAGTATTAGGCAAGATAGACCTCACTTTCCCCTAGTCGGATATACCACGTGCAAAAAATTTATGTGCTGGGCTGGATGCGTTCCACCTTTTAACTCCTTCGTTCGGGAGATGCTGAGGTCTGGGATCGCCCCTACTCAGTTGCGTCCCAACAGCTATGCTTTCATTCTCGGGACATTCCTCTTATTCATGAATGTTTTCTTCCCTCCGTTAACTCCTAAAGACATCAGATTTATCTATATCTTCAGAAGAAGATCAGGAAGCCCATCTTATGTCTTCCTTGAACCTTCGTCGAACTGCCAAGTCTTGACGGGCGGCTGGAACAAGCTTGCATTATTCAAGTATGAATGGTTCTACGTGCGATGTCCTCCCGGATTTGCAAGAAGATGGTTAGAAGAATGTAAGTGTCACTTCCACTTTTCTCTTATGTTCAATGACTCAATTCATAATTTCTCCTTTGAATATACTAATATCCAAAGAGCTCTTTCAGGTGTTCATCCACGTCCCGAAGGCACCGAGTTTTCTAGGGCCTTCCTCGCCATTTGCGGTACTCCCATTGAGGACTGAGATATTAAAATCCTTGTGACTGATGAACTGCTATTTTTATTTAGCTTATTGGAAGACGGTCATAGAATCAGACTTCCCATAAGCAAGGCAATTCTAAAAATCGTTGTTGAACAAAGAGAGGAAATAATGAACCCCATCGTGCCCCCGCTGAGGGAACTCGAGAAGATATAGAGGAGGGTGAAATCAAAGATTCTCAAGTTGACAGGCGGGGAGATAATGATGCAGGCCTTTGAAAAGCGTCGATGGTTGGACTGTCGCAAAAGGCAATCGTAAACACCTCTAAAGAGAAAGAAGAAGTTGGCGTATCTGCTGAAGAAAAATTGCATCAGACCCGGAGTTTTTTTTACTCCTCTCGAATAGGAATCATCTTCTCAGCGTTTGGAAAGGTCGTTAAAAGGACTCTTCAATCACCAAATTCTAGACGACATTATGTCCTACAACTTTCCAAATGTAAACATCGAAGGACTTAACTTTCCTACAAGAAGCGGTGAAGGCATCCAACCTTCTAATAGAGGGGAGAGCACACCCATGAGTAAAGCTACTATTATCGGTCTATTGCAGGGAACACTAGGACACTCATAATCACATGCACTCCACTACGCACTTATTATTGGTTTCTTGTATGACAACTTCTAATACGCTTTTATTTGTCCTTTATAGGTACAATGTCTCAATTATGCGTCTTCGATCGCCTGCGAAGCTCTTCTACTTATAATCGCCAAGTCAGGTTTCGGAATTCGCTTGACATAGAGATAAGGACAAAGGGCGAGACAAAGATTATCATTCAAGGAAGTATTACTCCTCTTCCAAGCGTAAGTCTCAATCTCATATGTCTCACCAGGATTAGCATTCCATCCTTCTTGCCCATAGTGGAGAAAAATCTTCTTATCGCGGCGCTCATGCCACCATCCCTCATGAGCAACATTCTGGCTCTTCTACTTTAAGGAAGCCATATGAGCGCCGATCTGACAACCATCCACTTGCCACTTCTGATCCATTTACATCGGCCACTGCTCTCAACTCTTTTATAGCTGCAAATCTGGCTGAACTTAAAGCCACTTTTTTGAAGATTTTCTTTGATGGACTCAAATTCCTCCCTCTATGCATGTTATTGCTGGACATGCCAAAGAGTGCTCATTGGCATGTGTGAACAATGTATTCATTCAGCACGAATCATTCATTCATTTGCTCGGGAAAATTTTCCAAGTCTCTATAGAGCATTAGCAATAAATCAATCATCTCAAGTTGGTGGCTATCCACGACAAATATATAATCAAGTGTCAGGATGATGAGTTGCGTGAATACAAGTCCCAACTTGCAGAAGCTGAAAAGAATGTGAAGGAGATAATAAAGGCAGTGAGTCGCCTGAAGACTTCTCACAAGGAGGAACTTGATGCGGCGCTTCAACGTAGCGGTACGCTTGCTTTAGAAAAGGACTCCTTACAAAAGAAGAAAGATGCTATAGCTCACCGCATTGAGGTGCTCAAAGAATTGTTAAAGAAAGAGAGGAAGGAGAAAAATATGGTCCAAGAGGAGTCACAGAAATACTGTGAAGAAGTAGTCATGGCAAGGAGCATGAAAACAAAACTCGACGAACAGTTTGGAAAAATCGAAGCTTTAAAGGAAGAAGCCCGAGAAGAGGGCAGAAGAGAAGTGCTTGAACAGGCAAAATCACAGGTGGAGACTGCCATCGAGTCCGGTAGGAACAAAATTAAGGACTTGTTCGATCCACTAATTATCGAATATAACGTGAAGATGTTGCTCCAACATGACTTCAGCTTTCTTAGCAAGGGTTACCTCGAATCACTTGCCGGAGCCTAGGAGCACACCGTCAAGATAAAGAAGGTGTGAGGAACTGAGATATTGGTTTTGATGATAACAACCTTTTAACTTATCTTATTATAAAATATATACTAACACTATTGTCAAGATATATATGTATATGTAGGATATATATATATATATATATATATATATATATATATATATATATATGCATGTATTGATTACTAAAGACTGATCAGTATAATGATTCAAGACTCAAGATTTAGAATGAAGATGTCAAGATTGAAGACTCTAGAGTGTCAAGATCAAGATTTCAAGATATGTGTCTAGTTTTCGTTAAAACTTAATAACAGCATGGAAATATTCATTTCAAATTTCATATGGGATGGAACCCATTTCTACCTTCTTAGTGGCTTACAAACTGATGACAAGTAGCTTACAAACCTACGACAAGTGGCTTACAAACCCACGAACATCCTAGTTTTGTACAAGTTCTCGAATCCTGACGTGACGAGATATTCTGTAGGAAGAAGCTTGCAAAACTACTTCAAAATGGTTTTTCAAAATGATTTCAAAACTGCTTTTCAAAATGTTTTAGCTTTAAAAATTACTTTTTCGAATGATTTTCAAAAAGATGTTTTAGCCTTAAAATGTTGTTTGTTTTTGTTTCTAAATAAACTCTTGTTTTAAACTTCGTTTGTTTTTAAAACTATTTTCTGATTTTTATTTTTTTAATAATATATATACTTGAGATTTAAAATCAAATTTATATATACATTCTGAAAATATATTTTTCTACTCTTTTTTATTTTAAAACATAGAAAAATTAGTTTATTTTACTCCATAAACATTTTATCTTGTTTTCCTTTCAATACCATTTTCAAGACAAATTTTATATTGTTTTTTAACAAAGGATGTTGACATCATGGGATACCCCATGTCGACATGGTGGCCGTTGAATTCTAAAGTTTCAATTTTCAAAAGAAGTGTCTATTCGTTTAAATATCTTCATGAATGGTTATGACTATTGGTGCTCTACAAAAATCCTTCACAAACGAATTTTTTAACTAACTATTTTTTCCCTCCTTCTCCACAAATCCATATTCTAAAAAAATTCATATTTTAAGATCGTTTCGAAATTCTACCGAATTCTTAAGTGAATCAAATTAGGAATCTCATTCTTGTTTGATTCTCTGCCCTCTCTCGAAGATCAAAGTGCTTTTCAGAATTATAGGATCAATTTGTAATCAAAAGTTTATCGATTCTCTCTATAAGGTGTGGTTGTGCCTGAAAATCAATCGGGTGATCTTGTGTCCCGTAAATCAAGAGAGTTTGCCCTAGACTTGAGAGACAGGAGGGTACCTTAAGGCCTTTAGAAATTGAGGATTGTAATCTCGACATTGGTATAATAAAAGTCTGTATGAGGTGTTTTCCTTGGTACATGACTGGATGTAGGGTAACTCCGAAGTAGCATAAAATCCGGTGTATTCTTTCTTTTACTGCTTTTTATTTACTTTCTGTATCTGTGTTTGATACTATGATTATTCTGTAATTAATTTCTGCATTTGTTTATATGATCATTTTTCAATTAGTACATATAAGTTTTAGAATCCATTAAACACTATTCAACCCCCCCTTTAGTGCTAAATTAGCCTTAAGATCCTTAATCCCAACTACCTTTCAACTGGTATCAGAGAATTGGTTTTCAAAGTTTTCATAATCTGAAACTTGAAAATTGTTTTAATGGATACTATTATCCCACCTTTTGGCAAGGCCGTGATACCAAAAGATTGATCGAAAACCAAAGACAGCTCGTTCCGAAGATCGGTTATACTCTGCTTCGCTATGGATATCGATAAATTTTGTCCGAGCTTGGATCAGGCTACAATTGACTAGGCATCACAAGCAAAGCCATGAAAGCCAGCGTTTCAAATTTCAGGTTAATCGGAGTTCGTATGAAGGAGATATGATCGATACAAGGTAGAAGGAATATACTGTTTGTATCCATCAGGGAACCGAAACGATGGTCTATTCGAATCCATCATATTCGTATCCATCGGAATGGCATCGCCTCAGTATGTTCGAATCCATCAAGTTTTGTACAGTTCGAATCCATCGGGTTCGAATCAATCAGATTCACGCATGCTCGGTTATTCATATCATTCGTGCTTCAAATCGATCTTGTTCGGTGAATAGTTCGGACCCACCTGGAGCTATGCTATTCGTATCGATATCGAGGGGCCTAATTCGTATCAAATGAACATCAACAGTTCGTATCGGTCCACCCGTGCATCCCAATCTTGAACTATTCGTATCGATCGCGAGGGCTTTGTTTGCATCCATCAAACGCTAATTGTTCGTATCGATCCATTACGCAACGATCGATCGATGTGAATGCTTATAAATGACCGATGCGAATAGTGCCGTCGCTATCGATGTAAAGAGCACGAAGTGGTCGACGCGAACTCAAATCTGATGTTGGATGCGAATAAGACTCCTTCAACGCGGCACTAAAGGTGGAACGATCCAAGAATCTCGCACCACGTCACTGTGCGCTCACGTGTCCAGGTCGATTCGAAATAATGGATATGAAACCATGGATTTGAACTCAGCAGCATACGAAAATCACTATCTTGCATCGATCATATCTCACAAACAACCAGTCCAAATGCAATGAAATTTTCGCAGCAGCTTGCGTACAAGCTAAAGAACAATCCTGCCAAGTTTCAACTTGATTGGATCATTTTTTGATGGATACGAAATTGTTACGTATCGATCACAGATCGAGTCGAAACTTGGTGGGGTTGGTCGCATGGGCCCACTCACGCCAGAAGAAGTATCTCGAAGTTTGAGCGCGATATCAGCCTCATACGCTTATAAATAGCCCCCTGAAGCCTATAGAAAAGGGATCTTTTGGCTATTCGACGTCTAGACTCTGCCGGATTCAATCCTACATCTTTTCATCACCATTATATTCAAACTTCAGAGCTATAATCTACTGTAATCTGCTATAACAGATTGAAACCATCAAGTGAATCAATAAAGCTATCAAGTTCAGAGTGGACGTAGGCAAGATCACCGAACCATTATAAAATCTATGTTGTTTATTGCTTTCCTTTTGATTTTTCTAAGTGATCTACATATTTGTTATTCATCTGAGATTTGTGATTGTGAATTATCAACTATTGGGTGTTTGTGACCAATTTTGATGCAAACATTTTGGTGCTTTCACTGAGAAGGCTAATTCAGGAGTTCTATCAGTTGAATCATAGAGTTTGGAGATTCAGATCCGAAGAATCATGATGAGGCAATCAAGTAGAAGGCAGAGACCAAAGAGAAGTCAACACGAAGGAGTCAAGAGGCTTCCTCAGGAGCAAACCAGGCATCGATCTTCATCGCCAGGGATGAGATGAAGCAATGATGAAGGGACAAGAGGAGATGATCCAGAATTTATTTCAACAGATTGGGCAACTTGGAGTGTAAAATCGAGGAACAAATGGAGTTCAAAATGGAGCAGGACCATCCGGCGTAGCACCGGGACTAGGAGGCATACACTTAGAGCATGTTGATCCAATCCCGGGGAGAGAGACAGGGGCATCCGAGCAACCTGGTGGTAGTAGAGGGATGAACGCTCAGCCAGGGGGCAGATTCCTGAAAGATCTCATGGACTCGGGGGGCAGATCGAAAGACATGAACGAGGAATACAGCTAGGAGACAATGACAGGTTGGCAGAGATGGTCAGACGAGCCATGAGAGGTGGGTTAGTAAACAGAGATTTGGAAGATGTGAACAGGAGTCCTTTTTCTCCTGCAATCAGGATGGCTAGGAACCCACCAGAATTCAAGTTACCATCAGTGGAGATGTACGATGGAAGGACAGACCCCGCGGTCCATCTGACAAAGTATATGAGGCACATGGAAGTGCTGGGGGCATCACAGGAAGTCATGGCCCGGTGCTTTCCATTGTATTTGACGGATATCGCAGCACTATGGTTTAGACAGCTGGAGAGCAACTCCATAGGAACATGGGCTGATTTAGCCGAGTGGTTCATGAGGAAATTTAGGGTTCACATCGCAAGACCCAAGAATGTGATGAGTTTGGCAACTTTAAAGCAGAAAGCTGGGGAATCTTTGAAGAATTTTCTGACGCGATTCAATGCCGCGGCAGCATCGGTGGATCGACCAGATACATCCATAGTTATGATGGCAGCTGTGTCCGGAATAGTGATGGCACAGAGTTCAAAAATTCATTAACTAAAGATCCGCCTATGGATCTAGGAGAATTCTATCATGAGGCAGAAAAGTTTTTGCGATTGGAAGATGCTAGTGCAGAAAGAGAAGAAGGAATCGACGTTTACGCAATCAAGGTGGAAATCCACTTGGAAAGGGTGCGGAGGCTGGTAAAGGGAAACGAAAGGCTGAGAATAATGATGACAGGTCGAAGTGGCCATGGAGGGAGCCGCGATTCACCACTTATTCTGAGCTGAGTGAGAGTTTGGAGCAAATCTGTCAGGATACCAGAGAGCAAGTTCCCTATCATAGACCAATGCGAAGGGATCCAACTGTTGACGAGAGGAAATCAAACAAATATTACTTATTCCATGAACTGAATGGTCATAACACAAACGACTGTAGACATCTGAAGGATGAGGTGGAAGGACATATCAGGAACGGTAGGCTACTTCAGTATGTGAGGAGGTGAGCTCCAGCAGTGGAGCCAGAGCGACCACCGTCTACATCAGCTAGTGGTGACCCTGAACCGAGACACCGTATGGTTATCAATTGATTGAAATAACAATGAACAAGTTGTAAATTTCTTACTAACACGGTTAAATCATTTACACATGTATGAGATCGCGAACGATCCACAGGCATGCTCAATGACTACTGACCACATCATAGTAAGAGTTTACACTTTGACATCCTTATTTTGCTTTTGTTTTGGTTTGGACATTTGGACTAAGTTTGTTTGGACATTTATGTTATGGAATTCATGTGAACTTTGCTTTAATATTTGCAATTCTGTAAAAGAATTTACTTGTATACCTGTTAGATCGCGAACGGTCCACAAGTACAACTTGTATGGCGATGAACCGCCAAAGCCGCTAGTTCATAAATTTGCCCGAACGTGATATCTGACTCTAATAATGCTAAGTACCCCTCAACATCCGATCGCGAACGGTCACATTTTGCCTTGTGCGGCATCCAATCGCAAACGAGCACACTCTGCCTCGTGCGGCACCCGACTGCGAACGGTCACAATTCACTTATTATGATATCCGATCGCAAACGATCACATTCTGCCTCGTGCGGCATCTGACCATGAACGGTCACTATTCGTCAAGAACGACGCCCGATCGCGAACGATCGCAAATCGTCTAGAACGACATCCAACCTCAAACAGCCGCCCTTCGTTTGAAGCGGTATCCCGACCGCGAACGGTTGCTATTTGCCGCGAACGACATCCGACCGTGAGTGGTCCCATTTCACTATTTGCCGCGAGCGGCATCCGACCGCGAACAGTCTCATTCCACCATTTGCCACGAATGGCGTCCGACTGCGAACGGTCACATTCCATCATTTTCCATGAACGACATCGACCGCGAACGGCCCCGAGTCACCTCAAATGGCATACGATCCCGAACGATCGTCATTCGAGGTCATATGAAACTATCGAGTTCTTTACAGGTTGTTGACAGGATATGAACATCCAGTGTATGGCATTACAAAACACACCTTCCTACCGCAAAGCATGTTTTGGGGGGCAAGTGTTATCCCGCCTTTTGGCAAGGCCGTGATACCAAAAGATTGATCGAAAACCAAAGACAGCTCGTTCTGAAGATCGGTTATACACTGCTTCGCTATGGATATCGATGAATTTTGTCCTAGCCTGGATCAGGCTACAATTGACAAGACATGACAAGCAAAGCCATGAAAGCCAACGTTTCAAATTTCAGGTTAATCGGAGTTCGTATGAAGGAGATATGATCGATACAAGGTAGAAGGAATATGTTGTTCGTATCCATCGGGGAACCGAAATAATGGTCTATTCGAATCCATCATATTCGTATCCATCGGAATGGCATCGCTTCAGTATGCTCGAATCCATCAAGTTTTGTACAGTTCGAATCCATCGGGTTCGAATCGATCAGATTCACGCATGCTCGGTTGTTCGTATCCATCGTGCTTCAAATCGATCTTGTTCGGTGAATAGTTCGGACCCACTTGGAGCTATGTTATTCGTATCGATATCGAGGAGCCTAATTCGTATCGACCGAACATCAACAGTTCATATCGGTCCACCTGTGCATCCCAATCTTGCACTACTCATACAATCGCAAGGGCTTTGTTCACATCCATCGAACGCTAATTGTTCGTATCGATCCATTGCGCAACGATCGATCGATGCGAACGCTTATAAATGACCGATGCGAATAGTGTCGTCGCTATCGATGTAAACAACACGAAGTGGTTGACACGAACTCAACTACGATGTTGGATGTGAATAAGACTCCTTCAACGCGGCACTTAAGATGGAACGATCCAAGAATCTCGCGCCACATCACTGCGCGCTCACGTGTCCAGGTCGATTCGAAATGATGGATACGAAACCATGGATTCGAACTCAGCAGCATACGAAAATCACAATCTTGCATCGATCATATCTCACAAACCACCCGCCCAAATGCAACGAAATTTTCACAGCAGCTTGCGTACAAGCTAAAGAACAATCCTGCCAAGTTTCAGCTCGATTGGATCATTTTTTGATGGATATGAAATTGTTTTGTATCGATCACAGATCAATCGAAACTTGGTGGGGTTGGTCGCGTGGGCCCACTCACGTGCCAGAAAAAGCTTCCGAAGTTTGAGCATGATATCAGCCTACTACGCCTATAAATAGCCTCCTGAAGCCTACAGAAAAGAGATCTTTTGGCTATTCGACGTCCAGACTCTGCCGGATTCAATCCTACATCTTTTCATCACCATTATATTCAAACTTCAGAGCTATAATCTACTGTAATATGCTGTAACAGATTGAAATCATCAAGTGAATCAATAAAGCTATCAAGTTCAGAGTGGACGTAGGCAAGATCGTCGAACCACTATAAAATCTGTGTTATTTATTGCTTTCCTTTTGATTTTTCTGAGTGATCTACATATTTGTTATTCATCTGAGATTTGTGATTGTGAATTATCAACTATTGGGTGTTTGTGACCAATTTTGGCGCAAACAGTTACGAACACTGGTAATGTCAACTCTGGCACTAGTTCTGTTAACATTGATGCTAGTTCATTTGTAGAAGGTCATTCTACCGTCAGACCACCATTTTTCAATGGCAGTAATTATGCATATTGGGCTTGTAGATTGAAAATTTATTTATAATTAGTAGGATTAGACACTTGGAACATCACACAAACTAAGTATATTGAACCAACTACCAATTTTGCCTAGTGGACTGCTGAGCAAAAGGGTTTGCACAAAATATCTCAAAGGCCATGAATATATTATTTTGTTCATTAGATAGGAATGAGTTTAATAGAGTGTCTGATTATAAGTCTGCATTTGAAATCTGGAAAACTTTGCAAGTTACTCATGAAGGAACAAGCAAAGTTAAACAGACTAAAATTTCCATATTGACTAATCAGTTTCAATTGTTTAAAATGCATGCAAATGAGTCCATTTCCGACATGTATTGTCGATTTCAAGATATTTTCATTCACTAATTGCGCTTGGAAAAAGCTTTTTGGAGGAAGACCAAGTCAGAACAATTCTAAATTCACTCACTCCATAATGGGATCAAAAGACACTTGCAATCGAAGAAGCAAATGATATCAGTTTAATGAAAATAGAAGAATTGATTGGGAATTTAATGTCTTATGAAGTTCAACTGCAAAGAAGAAGGTAAAACAAAGCTACATAAAAGAAGTCATTAGCATTCAATGCAACAACTGAAGATTCGGAACCAGACAGTGATGAGGAGATTGCTTTTATGACAAGAAACTTCCAAAAATTCTTAAAATATAGAAAAATGAATAATTACAAAAGAAATGATCAAAGGAATACCCGAAATAATATGGAGAATGTCAACAATGATAGATGCCACAATTGCAATAAAGTCGGGCTTCATAGGAAAGATTGTCCATATCCACATAAATAGTTGTTCCCTCTAAACAATGATTCGTCAAGGAAAAGAAAGAAAGCATACACAACAACTCTTGATGACTCAGACTCATCATCTAGTGATGATGAAAGAAGACGGATAATTCAAAGCTATATTTCACTACTATTCATGAAATAGACGACGATGGGAGTATGGATCTAAAACTAGGTACGCATTTACAATATTTTTAATTTTTCTTGTTTGAATGGGTGCTTGTTTGTTTGCTTAATTATTATTTTTTAAATTCCTTGAATTTTAAATTCAAATTTATCCCATGAAATTTGAATTTTAAATTCAAAAATAATATTATTCTAATAATATTTTTAATATTAAATTAGTAATATTTAAGTATTATTATATATAATGTTATCACAAGAATTATATAAGTAAAATATAGGATATAACATACACATTTATTAGAAATTAGGAATAGAAACTTGTCCTTTGATTCAATCGGCGCATGTCGATGTACCCGGATACCCTATGTCGACATACCCCTCAGAAATTTGATTTCAAAATTTGAATTCAAATTTTTGAATTTCCCTCAACATTTTCACCAACTTCAATGCTCTGGAAAGATGCTTCTTGACCAAAGAACATGTTTATAGAATTTCTATTTAATTCACTCTCCTTATCGTCACTTTTCACTTTTGTTTCAAATTTCAAATTTATCTTCTACTCCTCTCGAACTTCTTCAATGGCCTCTTCAAGCACTCCTAACACCACTAGGGTTCCAAAAGCTGTCGAAAACTTTCTTTTTAATAACCCAGAAACTATCAAAGCTTACATCAACTATGTAAACTTTGGTAAAATTCATACAGGTAAATTTGCTTTTTTGAAGATTTTTCTTCTTGTGAAATTTAATTTTTTTCAACAATGTTCTATTCTTAGCGTAGTAGATAACAAAAAAAATGATTTTGTATGTTATCAAAATTTTATTAAGATGTTTTATGAAAATTTGAATCGTGGTTTTTATGATGGGCAAGATGGACAAATTTGGAGTAGTGTTAAAGGAACACAAATAGTTTTGGATTATGAAATTTTAGGTAATATTTTGAGATGCAAGTATACCAGAATGAATCTCTCGGAATTTCAAATAATGAAAATGATCGAAAGACAGTTCATCACATCTTTGATGGGGATGATGATTTTAAATTCAAAAACCGTTATTTTCGTCCAAAAGCAAGAATTGTTAACCTTCTTATTCAACACTCCTATATCAAGATCGGGAAACTGCAACAATCCGACTTTGAAAGATTGCAAAACTCTTTTTGCAATTTTTGGAAATTATGTTATTAATTGGGCTCAAGTTATTTTGGATGAGCTAAGTCTCAAGAATTTTATTATGGGTGAAAACGTATTATATCATGGAGTTACTCGGATTTTTAATTACTTTGTAGTTGATTTCAAAAGGAACGAATTTATAATTAGAAAAGTGTTCAACCATGGAAACATTTCCCTTATGCAAATTCCATTAGTGTTTCAACCATATGAAACACTTGCAGAAAAAGAAGAAAGGCTTGCTCATGAAGAGATGGAAGAAATGGAGGAAGAGGAAGAGGAAGGAATGGAAATTGAAGAGGAGGAAGATCAAGAAACTTCCTTAGAGGGTATTGAATATCCTACTAATCCCGCTAATCCATCCAATAAGACCATTGTCGACATTCAAAAAATTATAGTGGAAAATCAAAAGACACTTAAAAGATTAATGAGTAAGAAAATGGATAAGATTTCCACTGAAATCGACAAGTTCTTCAGGAAAATCAGTAGAAAGCTTGGACTATCATCTTCTTCATCTTCATCTTCATCTAATTAGTTTTAGTTCATGTTATCTTGTCTACTTCAAGTTCTATCCATGTATTTTCTTTATTTTAGTTAATATTATATTATTTTATGTAATGTTGACTAGAATCATTAATGACATCTTTTATTTCCTGTTATTCAACTTCATTTGTCTCTGTAATTGCTTGTTTTTATATTATACAAATTTTAGTTGCATAGTTTTTTTCATAATATTCAAAACAAAGCAAATTGTCACTTTAAGCAGAAGCATGTTGGCATCCCCCATCCACCCAAGTTGACATACAACGGGCACAAAGTAGTGCACTTTCAATTTTTAATTTCATGTAACTAACATGTGTCTATTTATTCTAATCGACTTTCTACCCCTATTTATACCCGTTTCTTCCAGAATAAAATATCAAACTTTATTTCTAATCACCACCTTTCATATTTTTTCCTATTTCTAGAATTATGGCTTATCCGATTAAGAATCTAAGTGATAATCATGAAGAAACTCTCACTTCCTTCAAGAATATCCTTACATTCATACTTCATAATCAGCGCCACTTAGAATTAAGTCAAATGCAAATGATCAGGGAGCAAGAGAGACATCTCGGCGCCCTTCGTCGGATGATCTTAGATCTTAACAAAGACGACCTCGAAGGAAATCCACCATTCACTCTTGACAAAGATAAAGAAGAATGGGATGCCATCAAAGAAGACCCTATCTTTGGTGAAGATGGATGGGTGGAAGTACCAAGGAATGTCTAGTCATTCTGTATGTTATTTGTTTGATTTGATTGGTTTGTTTTAAACCTGATTGACTTGACTTATTTAAAAAATTTGGTATAGTTTGTACATATGATTAGATTGAATAACGACTTTAAATATAATTTGATGATGATTGATTTACTTCTGAATTACACTTGTGACCACACTTAGCACTTATTACACTTATATATGGATTACTCTATTATGGTTGATTATCTTATATCAAGTTCAGGGAATTTATTAGTAAGAAGTTTTTGTTGATGACAAAGGGGGAGAAGTTATAAAATAGTAGTTGGTTTGGAATAAAGGGGAGTCATGGAGTAAGGGGTAGTTATGATAGGAGTTAAGGTACGGTAAATATATTTTATAAATACAGGCTGTCATCATCAAAAAGAGGGAGATTGTTAGGAACTGAGATGTTGGTTTTGATGACAACAACCTTTTAACTTATCTTATTGTAAAATATATACTAACACTATTGTCTAGATAGATATGTATATGTAGGATATATATATATATATATATATATATATATCTGTGTGTGTGTGTGTGTGTGTGTAGGTATTGATTACTAAAGACTGATCAGTACAAAGACTCAAGACTCAAGATTTAGAATAAAGATATCAAGATTGAAGACTCTAGAGTATCAAGATCAAGATTTCAAGATATGTGTCTAGTTTTTGTTAAAACTTCATAATAGCATGGAAATCTTCATTCCAAATTTAATTTGGGATGGAACCCATTTCTACCTTCTTAGTGGCTTACAAACCCACGACAAGTAGCTTACAAACCTATGACAAGTGGCTTAAAAACCCATGAACATCCTGGTTTTGTACAAGTTCTCGAGTCCTGATGTGATGAGATATTCTGTAGGAAGAAGCTTGCAAAACTACTTCAAAATGGTTTTTCAAAATGATTTTCAAAATTGCTTTCTAAAACGTTTTAGCCTTAAAAATTATCTTTTCCAATGATTTTCAAAAAGATGTTTTAGCCTAAAAATATTCTTTGTTTTTGTTTTTAAATAAACTCTTGTTTTAAACTTCATTTGTTTTTAAAACTATCTTCTAATTTTTAAATATTTTTTTATAATATATGTATACACTTGAGATTTAAAATCAAATTTATATATACATTTTAAAAACATATTTTTCTACTCTTCTTTATTGTTAAAACATAGGAAAATTAGTTTATTTTACTTCAAAATCATTTTATCTTGTTTTCCTTTCAATACCATTTTCAAAACAAATTTTACATTGTTTTTAAAAAAAGGATGTTGACATCATGGGATACCCCATGTCGACATGGTGGCCGTTGAATTCTAAAGTTTCAATTTTTAAAAGAAGTGTCTATTCGTTTAAATCTCTTCACGAATGGTTATGACCGTTGGTACTCTATAATAGCCTTCACAAACGAATTTTTTAACTAACTATTTTCTTATTTTCTTCACTCCTTCTTCTCCATAAATCTATATTCTAAAATTTTCATATTTTTATGATTGTGCCAAAATTCTGCCGAATTCTTAAGTGAATCAAATTAGGAATCTCATTCTTGTTTGATTCTCTGCCCTCTCTCGAAGATCAAAGTGCTATTCAGAGTTACAGGATCAATTTGTAATCAAAAGCTTATTGAGTCTCTCTATAAGGTGTGGCTGTGCTTGGAAATCAATTGGGTGATCTTGTGTCCCGTAAATCAAGAGAGTTTGCCTCGAACTCGAGAGACGGGAGGGTACCTCAAGGCCTTTAGAAATTGAGGATTGTAATCTCGACATTGGTATAATAAAAATCTAAATGAGGTGTTTGCCTTGGTACATGACTGGATGTAGGATAACTCCGAACCAGTATAAAATCCAGTGTGTTCTTTCTTTTACTACTTTTTATTTACTTTATGTATCTGTGTTTGATTCTGTGATTGTTCTATAATTAAGTTCTGCATTGTTTATATCATAGTTTTTAAATTAGTTCATATAAGTCTTACAATCCATTAAACATTATTCATCTCCCTTTAATGTTAAATTAGCCTTAAGATCCTTAATCCGCACTACCTTTCAGAAGGAAGAGTTGGAAGAAGCCGAATTCAATGAAGAAGAACTAGTGAGAGAAGCTCTTCGAGGAAACAAAGTCGGATCTAGCTACTGCTAAACTTCAATTTTGAAAGCTCTTGTACGTACTAAAGATGGAGAGGATATCGTTGAGTCTTCTGGAACCGATCCTAATGGTTCCTCTCCTGCTCACGTAGCCAGTCCATCATCATCTCATGATACGGAGAAAAATCTCGGCTATGATCTGGACAAGCTAGCTTCGAACCATAAAAGCTATCTCCCATCTTCGAAGGAGGCACTCGGCGATGACGAAAAGTCAACCGGATGCGGGATCATACTAAACTTCTTTATACTCGAATGGTTCTTTTTCTTCGCGCATAATGGCCCTTAGCTAACGTCCATGTTTTGATAAAATTTGCAGGTCTTCCAGGCCCTGATCACACTCCCAAAAGTGGTGCTACTGTAGAACAACATGAAAGAGCGGCCAAGGACCTAGCTGTTGTTGATGTTCCAAGGCCTAATGCCTAAAATGTCGGTGCTCTTGACAAAGACAAAACTGAAGATCCGCTCTCGGACGATGACCCTGATGATATGATAATTACTGGTGCTTCAGAGCATACTACTGAAACCAGCATAAAGGAGAGGATTGAGGGGGATAAAAAGTTGAAGCGAGAAATCAAAAGAGAGCCCGCTGAGGTGGAAGTCGAAGATCTTAATCTCGTGCCATTGCAAATTTTTCCACCAGGCGGGTCAATCCCTGGTGAAATCCCTCCTTCTTCCACAAGCACTCCAACCAAAGGCAACAAAGGATCCCAGAAGAGAAATTTTAGCTGCTCTACCCTTGAAAAATCCAAAAGGGAAAGAAAGTCGAAGAAGTAACTGTTACTTCAAATCATTATATATAATTTGAATAATTATTTCTTTCCCTAGCCGTAGGTGTGTAGGTATGGAACTCGGTTTTTTTTGAAATAACTTGTACTAGAATTATGACAATTATGAATAAAAGTTTTTTGTTCTCAATTAGACATCGCGTAAATTATTATTTTGGTAGTTAAATGATTACTTCCCTCTCATAGTACTTGTAACTTTTTTATTGTAAATTCTGTTAACTATTCGCTATCTTCGTCTCAAGGCCTCCTTATGGTCGTTGCCTTAAGTCATAAAGAACATTAAGCCACAGCTGTAGTGGATGGTCGTATTCGGCTTTTAGTAGTATGTATTCGTCCTGTCGATTTCAGGTTGGAGTTTGTGTAATAAAGAACGGTCGAAATCTATCCATCTATTCAGTTGTGTTTCTACTCCAGTCCGCGCTCTAGGACTTAGAGTTGTTTAGCGAGCGGTCGGTTCACGCTCGATTTATGTTCATGCTCCAGTCCGCGCTCCGGGGACTTAGAGTTATTTTATGGGCGGTCGGATCACAACCGAATCAAGTTTATACTCCAATCCATGCTTTGGGTGCTTAGATTTGTCTCGTGGGTGGTCGGATCACACTAAAACTAGGTTTGTACTCCATTTTGTGCTATAGGGTCCTAGAGTTGTCGATGGGCAGTTAGTTATACCCAAATTGTGTTTATACTCTAGTCCATGCTCCGGGACTTAGACTTATCGATGGGCGGTCAGTCAGGCCCGAATAATGTTTATACTCCAGTCCGTGCTCCGGGGACTTAGAATTATCGATGGCGGTCAGTCACACCCAAATTGTGTTTATAGTCCAGTCCGTGCTTTGGAGACTTAGAGTTGTCGATGGGCGGTTAATTACACTTGAATTATGTTTATACTCTAGTGCGCGCACTTGAGACTTAGAGTTGTCGATGGGTGGTCAATCACACACGAATTGTGTTTATACTCTAGTCTGCGCTCTAGGGACTTAGAGTTGTCGATGGACGACTAGTCATACCTGAATTGTGTTTATATTCCAGTCTGCACTCTAAGGACTTAGAGTTATCTCGTGGGCGGTTGGATCATACCCGTTTGACGTTTACACTTCTTCTGGTTGCCTTGATTTCATTTCAGTCCCACAGTTCAGGTACGAAATTCTCTAATCTCCAGATTGCCGACGACATTTGTTACTTATTACGTGTCCTATCCTTTGAATCGTCTATGGGAATTGTTAATCAAGCAAATTAATGAAGCTCACCTTGTTTAATCCCATTATGGATTTGTACGACTAATTGATTTCGAACTTCGGGAACCTATTCACACATATCGATATCAATCAATTTCATTATGTTCTTAGCATATAATGCAACAAAAATCATTCATGCAAAGGAAGTTTGAGACTTTATTCGCCAAATGGAAAGGAATAAACTAATCTGTCTTATTACATATTTGAAAAATCATATGCTACAACAAATACTGAAAGCAAATAGAACTGAAATGCAAAGGAAATGTTCTAAGTGAAATAGCATCGTAAATGCTCGCTATTCCATGCACTTGGGAGTGTAATGCTATCAATAGTCTCTAGCTTGAAAGTTCCTTCTCCAAGCCTTTGTTCAATGACAAACGGTCCTTCCCAAGTAAGATTCATGTGTGAAGGGCCAAAAAACCCATTTTAGGATGAGATCGCCAACTTCGAAGGATCTTGATCGCACTTTAGTGTTGTAATATCGGGCGACTCGATGTCGGCGTGCTGCGGCCCTTCGATCAGCTTCTTCGCGCCTCTCATCTATAAAGCACAAAGATTCCAAGAGAAGTATTTTTTCATTTTGGGGTCATAGTAAGTCAATTGATGAGAAGAGACTTCAAGTTCCACCTGGATAATAACTTCAGATCCGTAAGAGAGAGCGAATGGAGTTTGGCCAGTCGTGGACTTGTGAGTGGTTTTGTAAACCATAAGTGTCGTAGGAATTTCATCCACCCACTTGCCTCTAGCCTTCTACAAATGCTTTTTCATAATAGACTTGATAATTTTGTTTACAGCTTCGACCTACCCATTCGACTGAGGGTAACCGACCATTGCAAACCTCTTTTCAATACGATATCTCTGACAAAATTCTTTAAATTCAGCACTATCAAACTAAGCTCCATTATCCGTTCCGATAGCTCATGCAAGACCAAAAGGATATGATGTTTCGAACAATGAAGTTGATCACTTTTTTAGTTATGATTGTGGAACAGTTCCGCTTCGGCCCAATTAGTGAAGTAATCAACCACAACAATAGCGTACTTCGCACCACCCTTGGAGATTGGTAAGGAGCCTATAATATCAATACCCCACATAGTGAATGGCCATGGACCGACCATTTTTGTGATCTCCGTTGGCAGAGCTCTTGGGAGTTCTGCATATATTTGGCACTTGTCACATCATCTCACATAATCAGCAACATCCTGGTTTACAGTTGGCCAATAATATCCATAACGAAGTATCTTTTTTTCCAGAGTTTGTGTGGTCGTTGCATTTTCCCTCATGAACTACTTTCAGAACACGTTTATCTTGTCATAAGGGATACACCGGAGTAGAGGAACGAAAAAACCTTTTTTTTGCATTGTTCCTTCTTGCATAATATATCGTGAAGCTTTGCAAAGGACTTATCGCTTTTCATTCCTCCTTTCAGGCAAGATTCCATGCAATAAATAATCTTTTAATAGAGTCATCCATGATTCCCTCTCGGATTTTTCTTCCAGAACCTGATCAGTTTCAATCATATTTATACCCGGGGTGTGTAATATCTCGACGGAACCAAGCCCATCGGTTGTGCATCGCCCCGTACTAGCAAACTTTTCCAATGAATCGGCTTCTTCGTTTTGCTCGCGTGGGATATGTGAAATGTCATAGTATTCAAATTCTGCCAACAACTCCTGAACTTGGGTAAGATACGGGGCAAGTCGTTGTCCTTTAGCCTGATAGTCTTCTTAAACTTGATACACACTAGCTGCGAATCGCAAAAGATTTCAAGAGACTTCACCTCGAGTTCTCTAGCAAGTTTAAGTCCAACAATCAACACTTCATAATCAGCCTCGTTGTTCTTAGCAGGAAAACTACTCTTCAGAGCATATCAAATCGAACGGTTCTCGGGGGTTACAAGTATAATACCTGTTTAAGGACAGAGACTATTTGATGCACCATCAGTGTGCAACTTCCATCGCACAGTAGGGATTTCGCTGTCTTTTGGAAGCTCGTCTTGCATGGTAGGTTATGCTATAAAGTATGCCAATACTTGACCCTAAATAGCTCTTCGAGGTAAATATGTAATGTCGAACTGTCTCAGCTTGATGTTCCATTTAAGAAACCTCCCAGATGTCTCAGGTCGCTGTAGGACGTGTCATAACGGCTGGTAGGTGTTTATATTAATCGAATGTGCCTGGAAGTATGGATGGAGTTTCCATAATGTGATTAACAAGCAGCACGCAAATTTCTCTATCTTCGAATAGTTCCTTTCTGCTCCTGTCAATTGCTTGCTGACATAATACACCGGGCTCTGAATCTGGTTCTCCTCGCGAATCAAGATGGCAATTATGGCATGCGCTAATACATCCAAATAAATGTAGACTCCTCTTGATTTATCGACTTTGATAAGACAGAAGGTCTCTCCAAATCATTCACCAGAGCTCGAAATGCAGCTTTATAATCCTACGTCCATTCAAAGTTTCGTTTTGCCTTCCCAATCAAATCAAAGAAAGGAATGCATTTGTCAGTTGCTATGGAGATAAATCGACTTAAAGCGGCAACCTTCCCTTTCAAACTTTGCACTTGCTTAATGGTTCATGGCGCTTGAATATCTTAGATATCCATTCAGGATAGAGGATGTCGTGAATAAACACATTGGCTTTCAGTTTATCCACCTTTTCTTTAAGAGCGACGGATCTCTCCAGATCCATGTCTTGCCTTTTTTTATATCCGAACATGCTTCGGATCAATGTTTAATGCATGGCTCGCAATGGCAAGCGAGATCCAATACATGTTAGAATGAGTCCAAGCAAATACATCTAGATTTTCTCAAAGAAAATCAGCAAGTTCTCTCATCATTGAAGGGCTGAGCTGCGATCCAATCTTCAAGACCCATGAGGGGTGGTCATGGTTGACTGTTATATCAACCATCAGCTCAACTAGCACAGCCTAGGTCTCCTTAGGCTCGTTTTCATCTTTCTTCGGATCTGTATCTTTATAGAACCACTATGGTCCCCAAGCCAAGGCTCAGGCTCCATTTGTCAATCTTCAGTAACCTGGATGCGGGTAGATTTGTCCACGCCCTTTTCCTTCTTCCTACGCCGTGCTTCTCTAAACTCAGCCACATAATAGGCACATCCAGTCATCTGATCACTATGCACCACTCCTATTCCATTATCGGTTGGAAATTTCAAAGTTAGACACCATGGGACAAGAGCTGCCCAAAATTTAGCCAGGATCGATCGACCAACAAAAACGTTGTACAGTGAGTCAACATCCAAAACAATGAACGGTAGGATCCGCAGTCTCCTACGTTCAACTTTCCCCAATTCAACTTGCAACTCCACATAACCAACAACCTCAATTGCCATACCATTGAAATCATGTATACGAGCTTTAGATGGTTTCAAATCTTTAGCCTCGATTATAAGCCTTTTTAAAAATAACATTTACCGAACTTCCACAGTCAATTAAGATCCTTCTTACCAAAGAAAGGCCAATCATGGTAAAAATGACCATCGAGTCAATTTTAGGAGCATCTACTCTATCTGCATCTCTGCTTTTGAACATTATATCATCAGGCACTGAACGTTGCTGCTTGGCCGTATAGGAAATGCATATTACGGATCTTATGGTAGGATTAACACTAGAGGAGGGTGAATGGTGTTTAATGGATTTTATGGAATTTTTGAAATATTTTCAAATTATACGGATGTAATTTCATAAACACATAGACAATTACTTAACCAAACACAGATGCAAATAGTAAATAAAAGCAATAAAGGAAAGAACACATCAAAATTTTATGCTGGTTCGGATTTACCCTACATCCAATCCCACACAATTTCTTGTGCAGATTTCTTCTCAAATATAATGTCGATATTACAACCTCAATTTCAGGACCACGAGATACACACTCTTGTATTCGAATCTAGGGCAAAATCTTTCGATTTAACCAGGCTACATGATCGCCTAATTGATTTACAGGCTACAATCACACCCAATTGATTTACGGGCCACAATCACACCGTTTCTAATCACACTTTTATAGAGAGAGACTCGATACACTTCTTTGATTACAAATGATCCTAGAACTCTGAATAGCACTGAGATCTTTGAGAGAGAGTGGTAAAGAATCAAACTAGAGATGATCGAGTTTGATTCACTTAGAATTTTGACAGAGTTTTGTTAAAGCATTTGAAATATAAGAGAATATTTGAGTGGAGCAGAAGGAGTGAAAGAAATGAAGAAAAACTAACTTAAAATTCAAGGAAAACAATTTGTATTTATAGGAGAACAATGGCCATGTCCTTTCGTGAAAGGTTATGACGAATAAACACTTCTTCTGAATATTTGAAATTTGAATTCTACGGCTACCTTGTGGACAAGGGGGGATGAGGGATGTCGACATGCCTATGTTATTTTTGAAAATAGATTTTGCTTTATAATGATTTTTATTCTAAAACTTGTCAAAATGATTTCTAAACTTTGTAAACCATTTTGAATATAGTTTAAACTTGTAAAAGAGTTTTTAGAAAGTAATCTTAAAATATATAATCTATAATATAAAAGTAATATTAAAAACTTAGTATAGATTTTTTTTAAATATATTAAAGCTAAAATATTAAAATCAAGAGATAGTTTAAAAAACAAGAGTTGATTTTAAAATTAATATGATTAAAAATAGTTTTTTAATTAAGGCTAAAATATTTAAATTGATAGAGATGACTTTAAAAAGATAGTTTAAAAAAATAAATCATTTTGAAAATTTCATGGATTCCATTACACTAGAGAAGGTCGTGGGTTCCATCCCCCTAAAGAGGTCGTGAGTTTCATCCCGCTATTAAAGCGAGAAGGAGGATTCCATTCGACAATCAAAATCAGAATAAAGATTTTAGTGCTATTATGAAATTTTAACATAAATCTTGACTCTATTACTTATCTTGATATCTTGAACCCTTGAACTCTTGATAATTTTGATACTCATGAATTTTCAGTCTTGATTTCTACAATCTTGAATTCGTTAGTCTTAGATCTCTATACTGAGTCTTGAATCTTTATATTGTACAGTCTTCATTCTCAGTACCTGCATATATATTTCCTACATATACATACATACATATATACATACATACATACATACATACATATATATATATATATATCTAAATAAGAATATTAGTATTTATATTTTATAACAAGTCCTAAGGTTGTTGTCATCAAAACTATCATCTCAGGAACTAACAGGCCGGAATTCCATCCTCCATATTTGAACAATACTAAAAATCCACTTGTCGTATCGCTCTAGCTTGCCACTCCATTTCTTGCCAACTCGTATCCACAGGATGTGGTCCTCTAACTATTGTGTTTATCACTAATCTTCCTTCGGTCAACGCAGGCTCCTCAGCCCTACGTGGAGCTTGTCCTCTATTAGGGTTAGAGGTCCCCTGTCCGCCGTCCTGTGGAGTTTTCACAAACTGCTGTAACTTCTTTTCCTGAATCAACTTCTCGATAGCACCCTGGAAATGCCTGCACTCGCATTGCATCCCTAACACTTATGAAACTGGCAATACTTTCCTATTGGTTTCTATGTCTCTATCTACTCCTTTGGACGTGACTTCTTATGTTGAAAAGTATTATAGGTGGATGGGTAAATATACTCAAGGAATGCGTTTAAGAGTGTATAGTTGTCACATATAGGAATCCTAGGCCTAGGCCTGCCAAACTCCCTCTTCCGATCTCGATTCCCGTCTCCATTCCTCTTCTGTTGATTCGGCTTGTTCTGAACATTAACATGAACTTTCCTGGAGCTCTCATTAGATTGCTTTATTACAATTCTGCTTTGTACTGCTTCTCCTCTCGGTCCTATGGCATCGCTTTACCTGGAGGACTTGGCTTCCTCTTTTCTCAGAAATTGAGTTGCCTTTGAATAGCTTCAACGTAGCTGACGGTTTTCCAGCCAACCAATCACCAAACTCGGATTCCGGATCAATCCCTCTCATCACAGCCATAAGTATAGCATAGTCATTTGGGTTACTGACTTCTATAGCAGCGACATGAAATCTTTTCAAATAGTCCTTTAAAGATTCCCCCGAAGCCTGGATTGCGCTAGAGAGTGATATCATGGCTTTAGGATAAGCAGCGTGGATCTGGAACTGCTCTACAAACTTAGTTGTCAGGTCATCAAATTTTGAAATTGATCTCGAGGAAAATCTCGTAAACCACATCATCACGATCTCAGAGAGGGTTATAGGAAAGCATCTACATTTGGTTGCATCATTGGCTCTTGCTGAGTCCATCTACCATTCGTAGCTCATGATGTGCTACCTGGGGTCGACTTTTCCTTCATAGGCAGGCATCATGGGCATGTTGAACCTCCTTGGATATTCTACATGCTAAACACTGTCAGTAAACGAGGTATGACATCTCGAAATTCCACAGTCATCATTTTTCAAATCCTGGTTCTCTCTCATCAATTATCTAACCTTTGTCGACAAATCCGATGTTTGGATGGGTAGTGCCAAGCAGTGGTCGTGCTTCACCTCATGTGAGTGGTTCGATCGATGTCTACGGGTCGTTTCATGCCCTCATGGTCCACCATCCTCTTGACATGCACCTTGGACATTCAACTCATCGTCATTCCGATGGGGCAGTTAGTCAGCATTTAGTGGAACTTCAATATCCAAGCTACCAGGAATAGCTCCTGCTCGATTCCCTAAGTGTTGTGAGGGAATCTCTCCTCTGGAGGTAGGATCACAACCGATCCCTTGGGTGGGATCGACACTGATCCGTCTTGGCAGACCATATTGGTCTGCCAAGCGATGCCCTGATGTTTCAACTTGATTTCTTTCAACCTAATGATGCCTACGCCTATGGTATACATTTGATGAGCTGGAACTCTCCGACGTCAAGCAAGAAGTAGGATCCTTTTGGCGTTCTTACGCTATTATTGAGTAATCTGGTTCATTAGGGTACATTAGTTTGAATCAGCTCATTTAGCTATCTACAGCTTTCTATTAACTCCCTCATCAAGTTATTAAACTCAGTTCTGGTTATAGAATCAGCAAGGCTTCGGACTTCAGCAGGCTTCACGTTTTGATTTGTAGGTTGGTTGCTTGGGGCTCCTCGTTAAATGGTGGCAGTTTCATCCACATTATGAGAAATTAATCTGGTATATCACATAATTATCAATTTCCTTAGTTAGATTCTTGAAAATCTAAGTAGTATCTACAAGATTTTGAAGATGATTATGGATCCTTTGAGGGATTTGCTCAATCTAGTAGCAACTAAGAGGATCCCAAGCATTGAGAATTTGGTTCTCAGTGAAAGCACCAAAATATTTGCAACCAAATTGGCTATAAACACCCGAGCATAGGTTTTGTGTAGCGAAGTAAAAGAAGAAAATAAATGAAAACAGAAAAATATATCAAAACATTAAGCAAATCACAGGAGAAAATAAGAACAACAGATTTATATTGGTTCTATGTTGGTTGTCTATGTCCACTTTTAATATTCTCTTTATCTGATTCACTTTAATCTTGATTACAATAAGAAATAGCGAAAGGTAAGAGAATAATGGAGGAAGTTGATTACAATAAAAGTGTTATGTAACCAGCAGCGTAAAGATCCTCAAAATGACCCCTAAGCCTGTACTTATAGGTGAGGGCGACTACCAATCTGGCTGGAACTTCGACAACAGGACCTCTCCATCCATATGGGCCCACCATAGGGGGCTCTAGGCCTAAATCTCAATGGATAGGCATCGGAATTGATCGCTCCATTTGTTGAATTCGGGCCAGTGACCCTATGGTAGCTCTTATATGCTTAGATGTGATGGCTCTCCAAATTTCATGTTGATTAGATGAGTGAAGCTCGATTTTTTTAATCTTTAGTTCGAATTCACTTTAGAGTTATCTCTGCCGACCCCTCCATATTAGATCATGTCGATCCATCTGATGGCATATCATGCCGATCACTCTAATAACTTAACATACCAAGCCAGGTGCCATCTATAATGCCAACCCTTCTTATCTATGCAACTATGTTGATTCTTACTCGTTCGCATATATCCCTTGGTCTACATCATAGCATGTCGATCCCTCTTCTGACTTAACACTACGCTGATCCATCTACCTCAACCAGACTATGCCGAACCCTCTCTTCCTCCAGAATACTATACCAACCCCTCTCGTGCTGATGAGTCATATTGAACAAGGCCTCATTACCTATGTCGATCCCTTTAATATCCCATCCATATTAACTATCCATCTGAATAATTATGTCAATCCCTTACTAATTCAAGCTATTTTCCATATTTTTAGCATTCTGTATTGTCCATATACCAACTCCGTTCACTCTAGGATTCGTGTAACTGTCTGAATTCTATTTCCAAGTCTTATAACCATTGCTTCATGGTCATTCTTCTTGGCATCAGTCGAATCTGTCTTGCGCGATCGGTCAAATATAGCCGGGTCTAGGTACCGGGTAACACAACCTCTTCTCCATGAAACTTTTTTTTAAAATAAAAAGGCGAGCAATCGTTTTTTAGTGCAATTGAGTTGGTTCGATTTATGCAAGTGGGTTGATATCAAATCCGAATTTATCCTTGAGGCAGCGGCGTTTGTTAGACTGCTTTGCACCACTGAGCAGAAGGCTGAAACGTCTTCAACACAGTGACTAAGTACACGACTCGGCCAAAGATCATTATTTCCAACAATAGTTTTAACTACATCTATGTAATCCAGTTACTTTATCTCCATATAGTGAAACTAAAATTATGTAACTACATTTATTTTGAACGATCATAACCTTTATATAGTAGTTTTAATCCCATTATGATAATGCAATTATTATCTTTTAAACTAATTGAAAGGAATTTGTCTTTGAATTATGCAATTATGGTTGCATTTGAATATGGTAACCTCATTTATTTGATGCATCAATAATTTTGGTTATTAATAATTTGTTCAAACTTAATGCGTTATAATTTAACTGCATTAAGAAAATATAGTTATAATTTGACAGTAACAAAATTTGAATTTTTTGACCACATTTATGTGATGCAGTAACAAGTTTGCCACATTCGATAATTTTATTTAATCTTAACACAGTCATAAATTAACTGCATTAAGAAAATGTAGTTATAATTTAATAGTATGTTTTAAATTATTTAACTGCATTTGAAGATTTTAACTACATTTATGTGATATAGTAATAATTTTGGTTACATTTCATAATTTTATTCATTCTTAATGTAGTTATAATTTAACTGCATTAAGAATGCAGTTATATTTAAAAACATTTTTTGGATTACGTGGTCTGGTCGCATTTGAATATTTTAACTGCATTTATGTGACGTAGTAGTAACTTTGATTGTATTTGATGATTTATTCAAACTTAACGTTGTTGGCTAAAAATTTAACCAAACTCGAAATTATGGTGGCACGTTGATATTAGCAAACATGTCTTGCTAACACTAGGCTTAAAAATTGAATAATGATGAGTAAATAAGCAATTAAGTAAAGTGAAACAAGATGTCAGTGGTATGGCTAAGCTTGCCTACATCCACCACATAGATTTCTTTATATATTGATCTATTATGATTATGAAGAATTGCAAGAGGATAACAAAAAATTTAGAGCACTTAAAATTGCAATGTTTCTAGCTTAAGAGCCTTTATATTTTTCTATGCTTAAAGATAAAATTGTAATCCCTTATGAAGTTGCATGGAAAAGGGTATTTATAGGAGCTGAAGTAGGTCCTTGAATGACTGAGATTGCATAACTGGAGTGCAGAATCACTCTGGGATATTGATCTGATTGTCTAGGTTGATGGAGGATAGTTGCAAAGGTGGTATGATCTTGTGGTTAAGATGTGTACAGTTGTCGTTCCCTACTAAGGGCGTGTTCTACATAGGGTAAGGCAATAAGGCATAAGAGTGGGTGTGCTTTTGTCAGACATGCCACAGTGGATAGGTAGTTGGTATTCACAATTGCACTTTTCTCAAATAACAGTGTCTTGTAGTATACTATTCTAGAAAATAAGGCTGAAGGGAAGGTTTTTTACACAGTAATGTTCGACCGATTATAGCCAAAGTATGGATTGTAAAGACAAGGCTAAAAGGGACAAGACGTTCATATTAGGACGAGATAGGTTGCATGGATCGGCCAGAGGCAAACTATGAAGGATCCTGGTCAAGGGTTGGTCTCTTTTGAGTCATGTCTAGCTGAATGAGTTAGTTGTCGCTATTTTGAGTTGGGTTAGTCTGTTGAGGGGTGGTTGTACCTTCGACATGCTTATTTGCTATTGTCACATGGATTGGTTTTATCGGGCTGAGATGGACGTGCAATCTAGCACTTCTTTTACTTGCAAGAAAATTAAGTAGCATTTCCCTTCCAACCCTATCTCTGTGAGCATAGACGGGCTTCTCATGTCACAAAGATCCTACCGATCGAGATATCTACTTTGCATTTAATGTGCAAGCCAAGTGTTTACACATGATTAGTCGAGATGATTCGCTTTTCAAAGCGCATGGTGATGAATCGAAATGAGGAGACCATTAGTGTAACTATACTATAACTAATCCTAGATGATAGCGATTTCTTTGTTTTTAAAATCGGATGGCTACGATTGAGGAGGTGAACCTATAATTACCCCTCTTCTTCCCCATCTTTATTTTTTACCGAGTTTACAAAATTTTCCTTTCTACCATTTCTTTAGTTTCCAAGTTTTCAATGCTTCTTTCTTCTTGTAAACAGTAAGTCTACTCCCCATTTTGCTACTTCCTCTTTGCTTTTGCTTTCATCACTAAAAATGAGTTTTTGAGTTCTTACTTTTTTTGGTTTTGCTGCTTTGAAATGCTTTGAATGCTTTTGGTTTTGTGTTGTTTCCATGTCATTGTTTAGCTGGAATAAATATTTTCTAAACATCTTTCACATGTCGATCAACCGTTGCCGCCATGTTGGTGGTGATCGATTGACCTTAGCTATCTTTTTATGGCCTGCAAACTTAATAAACCTATTAGTTCCTTGGATTGAGGCTTTAGGCCCAATTTTTTTACCTTGAGCTTAAGCCAAAAGAATAGTGAGCATATGGGTAATACGACCCGTATCTTAGTTTAGGACTAGTCCTTAAGTTGCGAACCGGCCTATATGGCGTGTCCGGCCTAAAAACACCATGAGGTCGGCTATTCAGTTCTCCGCTCAAGTTGCTTTCCTAGGTTTTGCTTGGCTTGATTATGGTGTCATTGTGGTTAACTAACCTCTCATATTTCTGATGGCTACTTTTGGATGGACTTCTACTACATCAAGTCTAAAAGCTTCAAAGATATTGGAGGGGAGGTGAACCTCCTGAAATGGCATGGCTGCAACTTTAGGGCGGTCAAATATCCTATGCCGTCAGTCATCCAGAGCACCTACCACTAGGCTTCTTTAATTGGTACTTGGGCTACTTCAAGGTTGGGCCTCTTTGCCCCATAACCTTTTCCTAGTCTCCTATCTTAATGCCTATAACATTGCTTTTGGCTACTTACACCAAATAGCTCATCGTTCTTGTCTGCGGTTTACGTTGCTAGTATGGATCTTCATCTTCATGGGTCGGTCACCCATCTAGTCGGCATGATCTTTCAACTATAGACTGAGGCTGGCTACCTGGTCAACACTTATTATCACTTTCAGGATAACTTCAATACCTCTCTCTTTATTGGTATTCTTCACAAAAGTTTCCTCAGGTTGGATGGGGAAACTTTTTTTTTGTTCCTCGTAGGATCAACCTCGACTTTTGGAACGTCGAGTTTCGAGCAAGTCATTTTCACATTCATTTTCATTCATATATCTTTCCCTCCTTTGTTTATCCTTCATATGATAGGGACCTCTCTTGATTCTTCCAGCATCAACCTTAAGGTGCTCGGTGAATATCTAGTCTAGATAAAAGCAACCTTTAACTCCGTTAAGGACTAAAAGACCACGATGACTGATGGGAATCTTTACCGAGTTGGGCTCTTAAGGGAATACCAAACTATGATGGTGGAAAGGGGCGCCCTAATAACCAGGAAAAAGCATGATTATTCAAAGATTAAGTTCTTGGATTTTGATGCCAAGCTGATCACTGATGAGAACCAAGGATACGACAACACAAACAAGGATGAAAGGTCGGGAGAATGGTAACAATTTGATAATGAAAAGCTCAACGATGTTATGCTAGAGCCTCAATGGGAAACCTTCGATTCGTTGAAGCTAGTTGACATCCTGGTCTAACGGTGTAGGACGTCAGCCTTCTCATGGGATACCAAGGAGAGTCTCAAGGTTGGGAATGCAGGGGAAGGGTTGTAGGAAACATGCATTGATGGAAACATGAGTCCTTGCTCTAGGTCATATCCCGCTTATGACAGCTTGGTCTCGCCATACCCACCCCTTATTAGAAGGCTCGATCGAGCGGTTCCAAATAGTAGATGTTTAATCATGTTTATTCTTCTTTCTCATGCACTACGGCTAAACATTTTTTATATTGTTGTTTTAATGTTTGATGAGATTGGCTTCAGCATCTTCGATCCTGCATCTAAGACTCTGGTTCTTAAGCCTGAGATAGTCGGCACAAACCGGGAGATCATATACCTGCCTCGAGCCCCTAACCATTTTCCTATTCACTTTGAAAATAGGAAAATAAAAAGGCACGAAAAAAGTGAGTCCGAGTCCCCTGAGGTCTTCATCCCTTATGCTAAGAAGGTGGATATTTGTGTTGCCGAGGGACAAGACAACTCCAACAAACCTTTGTCGATTGGAAAAGTATCCCTGGAGCTCTCGACTCTCGCACAACCAAGAACCTAAAGGGATGGATTGCACCTTGAGAACCTTCCATCTTATGGCCATCGAGTCCTTATCATACACTCGTCGACCTAGACCTAGTTGACCCAACACTCCTCAGAGAATGTGATGAATGCACATGCCTGAGATTTCCTACTAGTAACCTTCTAAATTTGAGTTCCCATTTTGATTAATAGATAATTTTCTACTACCAGATGTGTTTCAGCCACACACCCTCCATCCTCATCTAGGACAACATCTAAAAACTCTAGAGGATGAAGAGGTGAAAGGAGGTGGCTTAGAAGGCAGTGGCTCTTAGGGTGGAGGGTGCCAAGGCCTGAGATAAAATGATAGAGGATGATTTAATGATGGCCAAGGCTGAGGTCGATAAGGCAATGGAGGCAACGAAGTCAACCAAAAAGGAGATGGAGGATGTGGCTGCGGTGAGGGAGATGGTATACAAGAGGTCAAGGACCTCCAAGGTTGGTTAACAATGGTTGAGAAGGAGGCTATAACCCAAAGGGAAGAATTGAGCAAGCACTTGGTGAGGTGTCGATAGGAAGTGGATGTGGAGGCTGCTAGGATGATGGAGGGGGATAAGTGGAAGGCCAGCTAAAGAACATGGTCAAGTCCATGTTCAACGAAAACTATTATATTCCACTCTCTCAACAGTCTAAAGATCAAGGTCCTTACCAAGACTCGGGTGGAGGTTGCGGTGGAGATGGAGGTAGAGGGACTAGCCATGTTGGCCATTTTGACTAGGGAGAAGATTGATTCTCGATCATGTCGATGGATGGACCTACTTTATTGATATATATCTGTGTATGTGTGTTTGTGTGTGTGTATATGCATTACAAGCCTAGTGAGGCGGGCCTTGTGCCCCGCACTTTTAATGTAATGAATAGAATAGTTTTTTTTGCAAAAGCTTTGTTTGTTTCCATGTTATCGTTTCTTATTGACCATGCATTATTGGTAGGCTAGAATACTTTTGAGTAGCTAGCATAGCTCATTTGTATCATCTGTACTTGAATGTAATGTTTTCGCAAGGTAGATAAATAATGATAAGTGTTTGATTATGAGTTGGGCAGTAAGCATAGCCCGTTTATATGAATTGTGTACTTAAATACAATTAACAAAGTAGATGATTTATGATGACAATTGGATGGGCTCTTTAATGAGCTAGGGTACGAGCATATGCTGCTAAACCTGGTTGTAGTCAAACACGGAGTAGGCATATGGTTGTCGAGCTTTGTTGTTTTGTTTAGTGATATTGGAAGGTCTTGGAATAAACTAGAGTTGAATGGCTCGAAGTTCTCCTACGGGGAACGAGGCAAGATTTTGAGTGGTGCTAGTGTTGGCATGAACCAGAGCACATAGTAGCTCGAGGGTTCTCTTAGGTAATGCACAACCATTTAATGTGGTGCCCAACTTGTTTGTATTTAGGTGCATTACGGATGCTAGACTTCAGTGTCACTCTATGTAACAGTGCTAGTCTTGACAATAGTGTCATGTCTTAGAAGAAGGACATACAACATCATAGGCCAAGGAATTGGAATTGTTAAAATCGCTCCATCCAATCGTCGATGCACCTCAGTACGTAGGGAAGAGACAACTCACCCAAGCTCAATAAGGAAGCTTGACAGTCCTTGAATGAGAAGGTGAATGCATGGTAACTCACCCTTATTGGAAAGCCTTCTGGCAAGGAGGGAAGCGCTGAATGGCTCGCGTGGTCCTTGGTAGAGCGGATCAGCAATCCCCAAATAATAAAATGAACATACAATAACTCACTCTCAATGGATAGCATATTGTTATATAATCCGTAGCATGGAAGAGAGCCCTGGGATGCTCTTCCATGGAGGATAGCCTTCTGGAAAAGAGGGAAGCATTGAGTGGCTCGTGCGGTCATCGATGGAGTGGGGTAGTTCTTGACGGGAAAGAGAATTCAAGTAGCTTGTCCACACCATATATCCTTGGTGATTGTATTATTCCAACCTTGTATATCTTGTCTTTGAACCTGATAACCTTTTTATTACATATAGATTGACCATTGGATCATCTCATCTTCTCTGATCAATGCAACGCTGATTATACGGTCAATCACTGGAAGGTATACATAAAAGTCTTCCTCATGGACGACCTTGGATAGTACGGGAGTACCCAAGTGTTATTTCAATTCTTTGAATGCCTTTATACACTTTTCATTCCAAGTAAACGACTTTTCCTTCTTGATAAGGTGAAAGAAAAGGAGACACCGGTTGTTCAAATCAAAAATGGCATAAAAACTTAATAGATTGAGTAGAGAATAAGAAGTGTAGAAAATAAATGAAAAACCAAGAAGAAAAGAGCACACAATAGTTTATGGTGGTTCGGCAAATCTTGACCTAAGTCCACTTAATGATTTTATTGCTTATATTCTGACTCGGAGGCAAAAGTTCTTATGGGTTGGTATAACTTCGATAGTGATTACAAGAAATTAGAAAAGAAGAGTAAAAACCAAAAGATCTTGAAAAATGAGTCTTACCTCTCTATTTATAGAGGTAGGGTGCTTAAAATCTTGCACAAAAAATCTCTCGACCCTTCTTTATGTTATAGACCAGCTCTCCACAAAAGTAAGATGCCATATCATCAATAACAATGGGTCGGTACGACTCCAAGGACATAGGTCGGTACCAACCCATAAGATGGCTAATCTACCTTGAACTCTTCATTTCGGCTCGCCTTGTGGTTAGCTTCATGATTCCATAGTTGTTTGCACCAATATTAGATTGTTACCGAGTCCAAATGATGGAGTCATGGAAGAATGGAGTTGATGCTTCAAGAGTTCATGGGAATCGATAGAGAATTGCATTGGAACAACAAAATAACACTTAAAATGGTTTCTAACATCAAATAGGGTAGGTAGACAGAAGATGAGGTCCACCAGTGGAAAAAACACGGGTCGGTACCATCCACGATAGTGGGTCGGTATGACCCACCACTTGGGTAGGTCCTATCTTCTGCTCTCTTCGGATTGCTTGGTATTTGCCTGGTTTCGTTTGTATTTGGATTTTGGGTTTTATGGTCACCTCTCCGAGCTTCTTGCCCTGATAACTTTGAAGTTTGTTTCGTCGAATTAATCCGTATACTGCCTGGTCAAAAAGCGAGATAACACTTTCCATCCAAAGCATGCCTTACGAATGGAAGATGTGGTTTGCTCAAGAACAAATCCCAGACATTAATCTTTAATAGTTGAGCTCTCCAGCAACATCAATCTTGGTGAATCATCCAATTCCTTTAGATTTTCTTCTAAATCAAAGGCCACTTCAAACCTGTTATAGGCTAAAACTCCAGACTTTGCTTAAATGTAATATGTACATCATTATTATTCTGATTTCATTAGGAGTTATTACATCGCATATCAAAATCGTCCAGTGTTCACCCAGGTTATGTCAGTTCTATTCTAATTATAAGGCATTCAGATCCTTTTATTAAAATCAAAACTGTTTTCATTCTCAGGTTCAATTTCTGTGGATCGTTTGATATTTAGTTTAGCATGTGATCTCTCTAAAAATTTTAATGTTTATTTTAATGTGCGATCTCTCTAGGTCATTTAATGTTTATGTTGAGCAAACGTTCTTCCCTAATTGTTAATCAAATTTATAGTCGTTCAATCCAATAATCAAATCCATCGCCATTCAGGGCCGATAATCAAATCCATGGCCTCTTCGAACCATTAATCAAACCTATGGCCATTTAGGGCCGGTAAGTAAATCCATTGTTATTCGAGGCCGACAGTCAAATCCATGGCCATTCGAGGTTGATAATCAAACCATGGTCTCTCTGGACCGTTAATCAGATCGATGGTAATTCGAGGATAGTAATCAAATCCAGGGTCTCTTCAAACCCTTGCCGAGCCTAATCCGCTAGCTCCTCGATAAGGGGACTCAACGACAAGTAAGCCTATCCTATCGCTCTCAGGCGAAGTGACCTACTTCCTACACTTTGGTCCCGACTCTTGGGTTGGGATTTAATGCGATCAAAATACATGGTCTCTCCGGACCCTTGCTGAGCCCAATCCGCTCACTCTTTGATGAGGGGACTCAACAACAAGTAAGCATATCCGCTAATGCTCCGGCGAGGGGACTTACTTCTTGCACTCTGATCCCGTCCCTCCAAATAGGACTGTATAGCAATTAGTATCGTACAAGTCCATCTGCTCGCGCTTCGATAAGGGTACTTGTACCTTGCATACCAGTCCCCTCTCATTGGATGGGACTTTAAAGTGATCGATATCATTCATCATGTGCAATGTAGATTTCCATTATCAAATTCAAATATCAAAAATACATAAAATCTAATAACAACATAATTGCCTCATCGAGTATTGCAGTTTAACATCCTATTCAAAGTGTGCCGAAGGACCGTTCAAAGTCCTATACATGAGTGAGTGGCTAGACTATATTATTGCATGGTTTATTGAAAAAGGGAAATAGAGTGCGCGAACCAAACTTGATTCCCTGCCATCCTGATCAAGAGATGACTATCCTTGACCTTGATCCAGGGCCATTTCCATTCACTGTGGTTGATGGATGCTTATGTTCCACCACCGCAGCTCGGTTCACACGTACTGCTGTAATTGGTTGTCTCTCACCTATTCCTCGAATAGATCCCGTATGTGCCTACAGTTATTTGTTATGCACGTCCAGCTCATGGAATAGGCTATACTTTTCCAACTCTCTCATTGTCAGTGGGCTCTCTCCTTGCTTGTTTTAGATGAGGGATCTTCCCTCTGCTACCTAGATAAATCCACTCCAGGGTCTCATTCAAATCTGTGTAAGAAGAGAATTTAGGCTCTTTCCTTTTCTGCTTTGATCCTTCAAAACCTTCATCCATCTTTCGCTTTCTTTTGCCTTTGCCGGATCCTTCTCTAGGCGGTCCTCTGCCATCCACGGTACTCCTGATCAGCCTCCACGTGCTCCTAATGCAAGTGTCTCTCGACTTCATGATGGAATTCTACAAGATCCCTTGGAGGATCCCGTTCCAAAGCAACCTTGAAATTCATCTTAGCAGCTATTCTTGAAACCACCGCTATCGAAACCGATGATGGGTCTGGCTTATTGATTGTAGTTGTCGCCATATTAAACTTTGTTAGAAAACTCCTAAGGATCTCTTCGGTCCTATGCTTCATACTTGCTAAAGTCATTAAACTTCTGGCTCATGAAATACGGACTCAGAACTGCTTCATGAATCTATTCACCAACTTAGCCCAAGTGTTGATGGAAATATTCTCCAGCGGTTTAAACCATAACACTGCTAAACCTATCAAATATAAAGGAAACATTGTCCCGTAACCTCTTTAGACACACCCAACACCTCCATGTGCCGGATGTACCTCTTCAAATGAACCTTTGGATTTGTCTTCCCATCAAAAATTTCCAACATATGTAAACTTGAAATTAGGTGAATTTATAGCGTACCAAGTATTCGGGGTGAATGAACTCTTGCTCACATCTTCCAAGGTATGGTTAGGCAATCTACCCCTCATAGCTTATCTCACCATCTTAGTATGTCCGTCATCATCATTTAAAGGAATTCTCAAGTTAGCATTTTCGACCTACCCTCCAAATCCATGAGGGAATTCTGATATATACTCCTTCGGTCATGCTTCTACATTTTGATTCGCATTCATATGCTCTACATCATCTCTAGGATGCATATCATTTCTTCCTAGGATAGGACTACCCATACCCCCGAGCCCTTGTGGGTCAGTACCGACCCGTGCTTATGGGTCGATATCAACCCGTATGTTTGGCTTGGGGTTTGTCCCGGGCCATTCTATTCCGCTTTCAGCTACCTGAACTTTGGCTTCTGGCCTTTGATTCTGATTTGTAGCAACTCTGCCTCTTCTCATCTATCTTATTCTCCTGAAGAAATTCTCTATCATTTCTTCCTAGCAAGCAATCATCCTTTCCTGCAATCCATTCATCATGCTTTACATCTCATCCCTGGTTATGTAGATTGATAGGAGTCAGCTCCTAAGGGCGCGTCTTACTTCCCTTTTGTTGATTTCCTCCAACAATAGTCCTTCTAATTGATGGACTAGTCGTATTGAGTCTTTCTAAGTCTTAAATCAATGAGTTTAAGTGTTTCTTAGTGAAAGTGCCAAAATATTTGAACCAAAAATGGCACAAACACCCAATAGATTAAGTAGAGAATAAAAAATGTAGAAAATAAATGAAAAATGAGAAGCAAGTGCTAGTTCCCTAGATGATGGTTTTGATGACAACAGCTTTAGGATTTGTTATAAAATATAAATACTAATATTGTTGTCTAGATATATATGCATATGCAGGTACTGAAAATGAAGACTGTACAGTATCAAGATTCAAGATTGAGTAAAGAGATTCAAGACTGACGAATTCAAAATTGAAGAAATCATGACTGGTGACTCATGAGTATCAAGAGTTCAAGATATCAAGATAAGTAATAGAGTCTAGATTTATGTTAAAACTTAATAATAGCACTAAAATCGCTATTCGGATTTTAATTATGGAATGGAATCCGTCTTCTCATTTTAATATTGGGATGAAACCCACGACCTCTTTAGTGGGATGGAACCCACAAGTGGGATGGAATCTACGAAATTTTCAAAATGATTTATTTTTCAAAACTATCTTTTTATAGTCATCTCTATCAATTTAAATATTTTAGGCTTAATTCAAAAACTATTTTTAATCATGCTGATATCAAAATCATCTCTTATTTTTAAACTATCTCTTGATTTTAATATTTTTTAAAGAAATCTATACTTAGTTTTTAATATTACTTTTATATTATAGATTATATATTTTAAGATTACTGTCCAAAAGCTCTTTATAAGTTTAAACTATATTCAAAATGGTTTACAAAGTTTAGAAATCCTTTTAACAAATTTTAGAATAGAAATCATTTTAAAGCAAAATCTATTTTCAAAAATAACATAGGCATGTCGACATCCCTTATCCCCCCATGTTGACAAGGTAGCCGCAGAATTCAAATTTCAAATTTTCAAAAGAAGTGTTTATTCGTCATAACCTTTTGCGAATGGACATGACCGTTGTTCTCCTATAAATGCAGTTGTTTTCAATAAATTTTAAGTTAGTTTTTCTTTATTTCTTCACTCCCCCATCTCCACTCAAATATTCTCCTATATTTCAAATGCTTCAACAAAACTCTGTCAGAATTCTAAGTGAATGAAACTCGATCATCTCTAGTTTGATTCTCTGCCACTCGCTCTCAAAGATCTAAGTGTTATCAAAGTTATAGGATCATTTGTAATTAAAGAAGTATATCGAGTCTCTCTCTATCAATGTGCGGTTGAAAACGGTGTGATTGTGGCTCATATACCAATTGGGTGTGAGTGTGGCCCACAAATCAATTGGATGATCTAGTAGCCTGGTTAAATCAAGAGAGTTTGCCCTGGACTCGGGGACAAGTGGGGGTATCTCATGGTCTTGAAATCGAGGTTGTAATATCGACATTATATTTGAAAGAAATCTGCACAAGAAATTGTGTGGGACTGGATGTAGGGCAACTCTGAACCACTATAAAATTCTGGTGTGTTCTTTCCTTTATGGCTTTTATTTACTATTTGCATTTGCATCTGGTTTTGTGATTGTCTCTGTGTTTATGAATTACATCCGTTTGTTTTTAATTTGAAAAGATTTCAAAAATTCCATAAAATCCATTAAACACTATTCACCCCTTTTAGCATTAATCGATCCTTAAGATCTGTAATCCACATTTTCATCATTTGGCATCAGAACATTGGTTTTCAAAGTTTTCGTAATCTAATTTTTGAAAAGTTTTCAAATGGATGCCAACACTGATAATGTCAACACTATCACTAGTTCATTTGTAAATGGTCGGTCTACTGCCAGACCGCTACTTTAATGGCAGTAATTATGCATATTGGGCATGTAGGATGAAAATCTATTTACAATCAATAGGATTAGACACTTGGAATATCATACAAATTGAGTACATTGAACCCACAACTGATTTTGCACAGTGCACTACTGAGCAAAAAGACTATTGCACAAAACTAATCCAAAGCCATGAATATTCTATTTTGCTCACTTGATAGAAATGAGTTTAATAGAGTGTCTGTCTATAAGTTTGCATATGAGATCTGGAAAACTTTACAAGTTACTCATGAAGGAACAAGCAAAGTTAAATAGACAAAAATATCTATCTTGACCAATCATTTCAATTACTCAAAATGAATAAAAAATGAGTCCATTTCAGACATGTACAGTAGGTTTCAAGACATTGTACACTCACTAATTGCATTAGGAAAGAACTTTTCCAAAGAAGATCGTATTAAAAAAATTCTGAATTCACTCACTTAGGAATAGGATCAGAAGACTCTAGTAATTGAAGAGGCTAATGATATTAGTACTTTGAAAATTGAAGAATTGATTAGGAATTTGATGTCGTTCGAAGTACAAATTAAAGGGAGAATAGAAAGCAAGGCCTCAGAAAAGAAATCAATAGCGTTCAATGCAATAACAGATGGTTTAGACTAAAACAGTGGCAACGATGAAGAAATAGCCTTGATGACAAGAAATTTTAGGAAGCTTATGAAATATTGAAAGATGAATAATTACAAGAGAAATGATCATAAGAATTCTGGAAATGATAATAAAACTTAAAACAATCACAGATGCTACAGTTGTGATGAGCCAGGCCACTTATAAAGAGATTGTCCCATCCATATAAATAGAAATTTTCTCCAAGTAATGATTCTTCAAAGAAAAGAAAAAGAGATATACTACTACATTGGATGATGCAGACTCATCCTATAGTGGTAAAGATTGAGAGAGGGAAAATTCAAAAACGTGCTTAACAGCTATTCACGATTTTGTTGATCTTAGAAATATGCATCTAAAAGTAGATACGCATTTAAATTAAATTGATTAAAATTGCTTGTTTGAATGCTTAGATGTTTGATTGTTTGCATGTTTTGAAATTGCTTGTTGTTTGAATTAAAAAATTTTGATTTTCAAAATAATATTATTTTAACACTATTTTAATATCAGAATATTAATATTAAAGTGTTATTGTATTTAATATTATTTCAGATAAAATATAGATTATATTTAGGATATATATATATATATATTAAATAAAATATGAAAAATAAATTACATGATTTTAGGGACCCCCCATGTCGACATCCCTTCAGGAATTTGAAATTCAAATTTGAATTCAAAACTTTGAATTTCCCTCCACCTTTTCACTAACTTCAAACCTCTGAAAAGGTGTCTCTTGACCAGAGAACATGGCTCTTACATATCTATTATCTTCTTAACTTTATCCTATCTTTTCACTTTCATTTCAAAATTCAAACTCTCTTTCAAACTCTCAAGCTCTCTACTTTCTTCAGAAATTCCTTCCTCAAGCACTCCATCCACCATAAGACTGTCCAAGGCCACCAAAGAGTTCCTCTACAATGATCTAAAAGCTATCAAAGCTTACACAAGCTATATAAACTTTGGAAAGATCCATATGGAAAATTTTGCTATCTTCAATGATTTTTGTTCCTATGAAATCAATGTCCCTTTTGAAGAGAATCAAATTCTTAGCTTAATAGATGATTCTCAAAATGATATTGTTTGTTATCTGGATCTTTTCAAAATGTTTTATGTAAATTTGAATTGTGGTTTTGAAGAAGGAAATGAAGGGGAAGTGTGGAGTAGCGTTAAAGGAACACGCATTGTTTTAAATAACGAGATTTTAGGTAACATTCTTGGTTGTAAGTATACGCGAATGGATCTTTCGAATTTTCAAATTTATGAACATGATCGTGAGACATTTCATCACATTTTTGAAGGAGATAATAAATTTGAGTTTATAATCCGAAATTTCTGTCCTAAAGCTAGAATGTAAACCTTCTTTTGCAACATACCACACTACAAGAAAATGGTTTATTGATAGCATGAGAGGATTGCACTGTATCATGACTTGCTATCGTTAGCTATTTAGTAGTTGTTGATACTAAAATTATAACACACTCACACGCTATTGATTAAAAAGAAAATGCTGGCGCGTCTATTTTAACTCTCCCGGTCATATTTCATTCTCTACAGCGAATATCCCATTTCCCCCTTCACTCCCAAATCCCTAAATTAATCTCGCCGTTCCTCAACTACGCTGCTCGTCGTTACTCAAATTCATTGCTCGTTGCTGCTTTGATTCCTCGACCTCACCGCTGCTACGATCCCTCAACTTCGCTACGTAGTGCTTCGATTCCTCAACTGTCGTGAACTTTGACCATTTTTTAGGTATATATTTTTCAACTTTTACGTATATCTCCATGTTTGATTTTGCTCCGCCTATGGATAATTGATTTTATGAGCTGAAAGTTAAGTATTCCTTTTGTTATTAGTAGATGAATTATTGTTTCTTATTTTGTGATATATGTGCTTAGCCAGTTTTTCTTTAAATTTTCGGTTTCCACTATTATTATTGTAGTTAAAAATTTGTTATGGTGAGGAACAGTTAATTTTTTTTGTGATATTCATGCTTAAGCAGTAGATGAAAGCTACTCTTATGAAAGATTACTAATGGAAAACGGTTGGAAAAACTTAATGCTTAAATGAATCTTCATAAAAGTAGTTATTTCTGTATTTTGAAAAAGTACTACTAGTTTTCAGCATTAACGTAGCTTATAACATTATAGCTTTTGACTATGAACTTACCAGCTAATTATGCAAGTGAAAATATAGTGCCCTGATATCATATACAAGTTATCTTAACCTCTATGATAAATATTTCAGACATAATTAAAATACTTTGAACCTAGTCGCTGGAGTTCTAACAGAAGATCCCAATGCAAAATTAGAACTTGCAAATGAGTAATTGTTCATATACATTTGATTTAGTTTCATGCACTGGAATATAATCTGTACCTAAGTTAGCCTGCAAGTACTAGAACATACAAGGATAAGGACACAAGTAATATTGGAATGTGGAGCTCGTTGCATTATGGTATAAAGCACAGAACCTTTGCTTGTTACAATCGTTTAGAAAACCTTACCAAGTCAATCATAGGGAACTGTATAACCCACTTAAGCAACAGTTTGGGCTTCTTTTTCAGAACAAAACTTTTGCTTGTGCAAATAGTTATTTCTTGTGATATATGAAACAGAATTTGTAAAGCTGTTTGTTGTACATTTGATGACAAATAGTTGTTTCCATCTTCAGTGTGCTGCTGTGCATTGTTAGACAAGTTCTCATTGCCAAGGACAAAGATGTTGGTTTTTGGATGAGAGCCCCAATACTTGTCGGTTTCTGATTCCTACTCTGGCACCACTATTGGACACACTTGTTTCTGATTGTCCCTGTGAGTGTTGCATTGGAACAAAAAAAATTCAATTCTTTGATTGCCTTCATTAAAAATTGATTGTTTTACTGTGTAATTCTTAAACAGTCGGTTATTATGCTTATTTATGTTTAACTATTATTATTGCGGTACAATCTGAATTTTAATATCATCCTTGATGCATCAATGAGAGTAGGATTCCAATGCCTGTGGTCGTTATATAGTCAAAAACATGCATTTCAGGACGGATTCCATTTTGTAATTACGGAGTCAGTCATTGATGTTTGTTCCTCCATTTGTCGCAGCATCTACGTTTCATCTCATCACTGCATATTTTGTATTTTCGGAGTTGTTAAATTTTGTTATTTTCATAAAATATTTGATTATTTGTATAATTCGGTCAACCAAGAAGAAAGGGGGAAAAATTGCTTTAGCTGCTGCCCATTAATGATAAATTTTTAGAGTAAATAACATCAATATTATAATGTTATATGTTGTTGCTCAAGGCATGTATGTGTTATTGGGTTAGGATGTTATTAATCAAAACGTATTTCCTTTTTAATTTCTCACTGATCAACTAAACAGCATTTGGTCCATTTTGTTGGTAATATGGTTCGATGCTATAACCAAAATAACATTTCTATATCAGGTTTTGTAGCATACAGCCTTAGATAACAGAACATATGATTTTCAATCAGTTCACATAAAAGTAGCTTAGTAATACAACTCTTGTGCAAAAAATTATGTATATATCTCACCCATTTACTGATAAGTTATACCAAAAAATGCAATGATTTTATTCAGTCTTCTTGCACTGAGTTTCCAGAGCAGTGATTCAAACCCACTTATCAATTTTGTAACTTCCAGTCTGTTTAAGCAGTAATTGAACGCCCCTCGAGATTTAGAAATATTCCCCCGAAATACCACTAACACGAAAAATTAGTTTTTTTTTAGTTGAATCATAAATATATATAAACCGAACTATGAAGATTATGAATAATCTTAAACTATTAGCCACATGCTAGAAATAATAGTACTTAACCAGTTAACTGTTAGAAATATTCCCCTGTTTACAATAATTTGATCGTTTTTTATATAGCGTTCAAATAAAAAGCTAAACAAATGTTCTAAACAAGTTTACTATTTATTTAAAAATGGAGAACAAAATTACTGAGTTATTAAATTTTATACTAAATTATCGAGTATAAATACTCGAGTTTTTGTATTCGCTGTGTCTATATATATATATATATATATATATATATATATATATATATATCACATGGAAGGTCTTCAATAATCCAATGACATTTGGAACACATGGAATATATGTTTAAACACATTGCACTTGTGCATATGAATAGTTCAAGCATGTGTGTGTTTGTAGGTTTACATACGTTACATGTAAAGATAGTAGTTGTGAACATATGAACAGCTTAACCAGTAACTCACTAACTGTTATTGAGATATTCTGTCCCACTATTTGTGTGAATCTTTTCTTATTTAATTTTTGAATTTCATCATACCATTGCTGCTCAAAAATGTAGTACGCAGGTGTACTGGCACAAAATATAAAGCTCAAGTATATCATGAGACTGAAAAATTGGCCTGCATTGTTGCATTATCTAATAACGGGTAGTCTCTTAGGTAATATCTTTTTCTCACAGTCGAAAAGCTAAAGTTTCTCATTATTTTTTCAGCACTCTTACAGTTTTTGCAAACAACTATTTGTTCTAAATGATACCGCTATATCAAATTTTTATCATTACAATAATCCTCACATACGGACACATCTTCAGACTTTCAGAGTATGTGTGTTCATATGTTAATAAAATCTAAAAGCTATTTAATACTCATCATATTTACATTTAGAATTTAAAACCTTGAGCAAGAAAAAAAATTAGATTTAATACTCATCATATTTGCTATTTAATACTCATCATATTTGCATTTAGAATTTAATACTCGTCATATTTGCGTTTATGTGTGTTTGATTGTATGATGATATGCGTTTGATTTTAGCAAGAATTTTTTTTTAGATATTTCAGCAAGAAAAAAAATCTGTGTTAGATATTGAACTATGAGATATTGAATTGAAATTAGGTCTGAAGTTGTAGTTCAATTAGAAAAAAAATTAATTAAAAATTAAATTTATAAGGTTGACTTTTATAACAATTATAGTCTTCTAAAATTTTTACTTCTAATTTTCTCCTGGTTATCGATTTCAGCAGGAGAGAGAGTTATTCTCATCGACTTGGAATTTATAACGGCAATAGTCACCGCTAAGGAAATTCTGCTTCTTGATCCTCTTTGTCAAGTTCTTCGTTTTGTCGATCAACTTAGGCGGAAAATTGCTCACAAGAGTCCACATGAAATCAATATCAGTGAAGAATGTGATGGTGAAAACGAGCTTCCATTTGAGTTTCAGGTGTTAGAGATTGCACTTGAAGTGGTACATTCCTACTTGGATTCAAATGTTTCTGACTTGGAGAGAGAGGCGTACCCTGTACTGGATGAGCTAACTATGAAAGATAACACCAAAAATCTTGAGAGAGTACGTGGCTTGAAGAGCAATCTGACCCATCTTCTAGCACATGTTCAGAAGGTTTGGTTTCCAAGCAAATGCAAAAAAAAAGGGATTTTCCATTTGTTTCCGAAAACTTAAAAATGTTTAATACTTGATAGGAGTAGCTAATTTCAGATTACAATCCTCCTCAAGGTTTGAAATCTTATGAAGCAATAAAAGAATTTCCTATCAATTAATTATGTATGCTTGTCCTTCTCCTCCGTTCCATCCTCTCCAAATTTCTTTAACCATTTTTGGGTCAAATGGCCCGTATGCCTAACTCACACAAGTACTTTCTTTTATTATGCTACATCTTTTGGATAACGGTGATATTTTTGTTCGTGCAAACATATTACATCCAGTTTATTATTTAAACCAGTCTGGTATAGAGGCACAATATTAACGTTTATGTACTGTAAAGTGTAAACTTGTCATCTAAATTTCCCAGCTACTAAATATCATTCTTTTCTTATCTTTGATATTTTATATTTCTGTACAAGTCACATTGGTTAGACTTGATACAAAAGGCCTCTCGAGGAGCTCGGATGAGCTTCTTTTAGTGGAGAAGGCTTATCATGCTTGATATAAAATGCGAGAGGATGTCGCTGCTCACACAAAGGATTTATTCTGCAAGGTAACTTGCAAAAATTGTTTTATATTTATTTTGAAAAAGGCAGATCTACAGTATTTTTGCTGAACAATTTAGTCTATACCCTATTATGACTTATGACAATATGAGCCTGCAAACTAAACTAAGTAGGACGTCTGATATTAAAAATGTGTCTTCAAACAACCTTGGCTATTTCTGTTATCTAACAGACAACTAGTCATAGTCGCATACATGTCATTGAGGACTTTCCAGAGCTTGACGTAATTGCATGACTTGAAAGCTGTATATACTAAATAACACACAGATAAGTACATGTAATAATTATTACAAAAAGTATCTTCAACTTCACAATTTATTTTCTTAAATTCATCTTTTCAGGTTCCACAAGCAATATGGTCACACATTAATCAGTCGCACCTTCCATTCCCAGCTCAAGAGTATTGTACTTATGCTTAACATTTAACACATAATAAATTATCACATTGGTTAGACTACTTCACTACAAATACATCAACCATAAACGATACCATTTTTCCCCCTTACGATCCATTTCTTAAGAGCATTTTCATCCAACCTTCCAAAACCTAGATAGTCCATATTCAGATTCCAGGGTTACTCCATAATGTATAGATTTATCTTTTCAGTTTATTGAACTGGAAATGTTATTTTCTCCATCAATTTCTCTTTTCTTCTTATTTACAAAACATACAACGAGCATAAAAATCATAAAATTCAAAATGTAAGATTTTATTTTTCCTGTGGTGTCACATAAGTGCAGTTTTATAGATACAAACTACGGCATAAAGAAAAAAAATATATGTTTGGATAACCTTTCATCACCTCATTATGTTCAGCTGGTAGTAGAGATGTAGAAAAGAGCTATTATATTTATATCATAATTAATTTTCAAAGAGCGAATTGCATAATAAATTCACTTTACTTTGCTATATAGGTACACAAAATATTCCTTTGCTATATGGAAGATTGCTAGCTAAGTTGCTAATAAAAGGTATGTTTTTATACATTTAAATGTGTACGCTATTATGAAGTATATTTTGTTATATATGATATAAATCCGATCTTGTTTCGATCGTGTAAATGTATATTAAATTGGGGTGTGCGGAAAAGTACTAACCGCGCAAAGGAGGTGTTATCGAAATTTCATGAAATCCGATAAATTTATAAAATGAACAAAGTTTATAAGAATTAACTAAGTTAAATCAAGTTTTATAAAAATTAAATAATTTTCTAAAAATTAACCAAGTTTTGTAAAATTAAATTAATATCTAAATATTAATAAAATTTAAATAAATATAAAAATTAACTAAGTATAAAAATTTAACTAAGATAACTAAGTTATATAAAAAATAATTAAAATTAAAAGAATTTACTTACTTTATTAAATTTAACTAATTTTTATAAAAATTAACTATGTTATAAGTTTTATACAAATTTAACTAAGTTATATAAAAATTAACTAAGTTAATTGAGTTTTATAACAACTAACAAAATTTGAATTTTTTTAATTAAATTAACTAAAGTTTATGAAAATTAATTTAGTTTTATAAAAATCATGTTCTTTATTTTGGAATCTTTATTAAATTGTCATAAAAATTGACTAAGCTTAATAAAAATTAATCAAGTTAATAAAAATTAACTAAATTTAAAAGAAAAATAATAATATAATATAATAATAATAGTAGTAATAAAATAATATTATAGCAATAATAATACTAAATAATATTATAAAACTTAACTAAGTTAATCGACTTTCATATAAATTAATCAAGTTCCATATAAGTTAATTAAATTTATATAATTAAGTTTCACACACATATATATATATATATGAATGTACAGTTATAATTGCTAATTGTTGAATTTCGTTTTCACAGGTTTTATGTATGTACAGTTATAATTGCTAATTGATGAATTGGAGTATTGCTGATATGGTGAATACTGGCAGTCAACAAGGTGATTCTTTCATATCTATACTTTCATTAACACATGTTTTATCCTATTTTATTATCTAAAGGTTTGTAAACTTATTATCCTATTTTATTCCTACTGGTTATTTTTAAACGTCTTATTTGATTATGTCGTGCATTTAACAGTGACTTTTTGAATATTAGGGTACAGTGGTTTGTGAAGAAGGCTTATGCAGTACATGTATCCCCAGGGTCAGAAACTAACTGTAAGTTAGATTTTCATGTTTCAACTTTGCATCTGCATAGGGTCATTAGATTTTGTTCCATGACATAACTAGGATTTCTGTTTGTATATTAGGGTATTGATTGATCACAATAACAGGTTCATTAGGGGTTATGCTAGTTTCAGTAACTTAGTCTTTGGCGATGCATCTTTTGTATTTATACATACTTGTATATATTGACTAACATATGTATGTTTGTGTTTCTTCTTCATAGGTGTTGTATGATGCTTTTGAGGTTGATACATGATGTCGCACTCTTTCTCCTTTAAATCAGTCATGCTTATCGATGGTCATTAAAATATTTTTAGTATGTATCGTTTTGGTATGCTACACTCAATTTATGTACTTATGTTTAATTTTTATCACAAATATTTATGTTTAATTCTTCATGTATGAAATATTATGGATATATATATTTTGTGATTTGGCTTATGCCTTAATTTGTGTACTTATGTTAATGTGATGAATGTGGTTTTTTGAGTTACAATATATAAATAGAATTGAAAATTGTAAGCTTTGAATGTTATGACAGCAAAAAATGTGCAATAGAATTTTTTTATAGCGTTCTAACTATGCAATAAAAGGAAAATTTGTTCAGCTTTGTTATGCTATAGCATCATGTTAGTGCTATACAAAATATTTTGCAAAGAGTAAATAGTTTTCATAGCAATAAGACGGTGCTATAATAGATAGTAATGAATTTTCTATAGCATTTCAATGTGTCATAAAAGGTTGACACGATGATTCCATAGCGCGTTCAAATGCTATAATAATATAGCATGTCGACATAATATAGCAAGTATGACACGCTATAGTATCTACCAGACTTTTTACAATATGTTGATCTATGACGATTATAGAATCGCTATAGAAAGTTTTTATAGCGATTTTTACACGCTATAAAAAGTCCTTTTTGTTGTAGTGATAGCAGTCATGAAAACGCTATAGTTTCACTTCATAGCGACTTTCCAAGGCTATTAAAAGTCATGTTTACAACACTCATAAAACGCTATGAAATGTCCTTGTCCATAGCGTCTCTTATAGCGTTTTGTATGTTGCTGTTATAGGTCACTGACCTATTACAACATGTTAATATACAGCGTAAGTAAAAACGCTATAATAGCTTTTAATAGCGTTTTTTAAACGCTATTAAAGGGTGTTTTTGTTGTAGTGCCATAACTCCAAGATCGGTAAATTTCATTCACCCTACTTTAAAAGTTTGTAAGGCGCGTTTTGTTATTTTTGACGCTATGACATTAATTGGGCGCAAGTGATTTTTGATGAACTTCATCCCAAATTTTTTTACTTTAGGTGAAAACACTTTATATCGTGGGAATTATCTCACGCGGATTTTTAACTACTTTGGTGTTGATTATAAGAAGGAGGAGTTCGTTTCTAGAGAAGTGTTTAACCATACTAACATCTCTCTCATGAAAATTCTGTTTGTGTTTCAACCATATGAAATACTTGTCGAAAAGGATAAGAGATTGGCTTGTGAAGAGATGGAAGAAGAGGAGAAGGAGGAGGAAGAAGGAGAGGAGATGGAAATTTAAAAGGAAGGAGAGGAGGAGGAAGAGACTTCATTTGGAAAGCAACGAATGCAATATCACTTCTAACAATTCATCCAACAAAATGCTTCTCAAGAATCAAAAGATTATCGTGGAAAACCAATGGATTCTCAAAAGATCCATTAATAAAAAATTGCACAAGATTTCTATCAAAATGAACAAGTTCTTTGGGAAAGTGAGTCATAGCTTGGATTATCATCATCATCATCCTCTAACCAGTACTAGTTCCATTTCATGTTGTATTAGCTTGTATTTCTCTTTAGTTAATGTTATGCATCGTTTATGTAATGCTCGCTAAATTTATCAATGAAAATCTTTTATTTCTGTTTATTAGCTCTAAAATATCTTTGGAATGCTTATTATTATATTATATAAGTTTATATATATATAGACTTGTGCATAATATAAAGAAACAAAGCAAATTGCCAAAATTAACAGGGCATGTCAACATCTCCTACCCCCCACATCGACATGTAATGGCCAGAAAATGGTTTTTTTTTTTTTAAATTGAAATTGACATAACTACCTTGTGTCTTTTCATTTCAAATAAATTTCTAACTCTTCAAATACCCGTTTCTTCCAGAAAAGTGCACACTTTCAATTCTCTATATTTTCTATTGAATTTCTTCATATTTTATCAAAAAGAGCCTCTCCTATTCATAATCTAAGTGAGAATCTTGAAGAAACTCTCAATTCTTTCAAGAACATACTAACTTTTATCCTTCGCAATCAACATCACTTAGAATTCAACCAAATGAAGATGATAAAAGAACAAGAAACACATTTCGATGCCATTCAATGGATGATCTCGATCTTCAACAAAGAAGAACTTGAAGTGAATCCAAAAGAAACTCTGAACAAAGATAATGAAGAATGTCATGCTATAAAGGCAGGTCCTATCTTCGGTGAAGAAGGATGGGTTCAAGTTCCAAGAAATGTTTGATTTAACATATGTGGTTTGATTTACTTTGATTTGGTTTGAATTGTTTGGTTTTATTTGATTGATTTGGCATGGTTTGGATTGATTTGAATATGGTGTGTAATATATGATTGAGCATGGTGTGGCTGATAAGAACATGATGTATATATTGATTGATTATGTTTGATTTTTTCATATCTCTCACATTTACCTTACTATATTTTATATTATTATCTGTCTCATTTATATTCTACTATACTATATTATTATCCTATACAATGTTATAATATAAGATTTAGGGGGAGTTATGCAGTTTAGGATTAGTTTTTGTTGATGACAAAGGGGAGAATTATAAAATAGGCGAGTTAGTAGATTAAGGGGGAGTTGTTGGAATAAGGGGGTGTCAAAGTAGAATCGAAGTTTGTTGGAGTAGATTTTATAAACAAAGGTTTTCATCATTAAAAAGGGGAAGATTGATAGTTCCTGAGATGATGGTTTTCATGACAACAACTTTAGGACTTGTTATAAAATATAAATACTATATTCTTATCTAGATATAAATGTATATGCAGGATATATATATATATATATATATATATATATAGATACTGAGAATGAAGACTGTACAGTATAAAGATTCAAGACTGAATATAGAGATTCAAGACTGACAAATTCAAGATTGAAGAAACCAAGACTGAGGACTCATGAGTATCAAGAGTTCAAGATATCAAGATAAGTAATAGAGTCTAGATTTATGTTAAAACTTCATAATAGCACTAAAATCTTTATTTGGATTTTAATTGTGGAATAGAATCCACTTGCTCTCTTTAATAGTGGGATGGAATTCATGACCTCTTTAGCGAGATGGAACCCATGATCTTCTCTAGTGGAATGGAATCCATGAAATTTTCAAAATGATTTTTTTTATATTACCTTTATATTATAGATTATATATTTGAAGATTACTTTCTAAAACTCTCTTATAATTTTAAACTATATTCAAAATGGTTTACAAAGTTTAGAAATCGCTTTCACAAGTTTTAAAATAGAAATCATTTTAAAGAAAAAACTATTTTTAAAAATACATAGGCTTGTCGACATCCCTCATCCCCCATGTCGATATGGCAGCCGTAGAATTTAAAATTCAAATTTTCAAAAGAAGCGTCTATTCATTATAACCTTTCACGAATGGACATGATCGTTGTTCCCCTATAAATACTAGCCGTTTTCGACAAATTTTAAGTTATTTTTCTTCATTTCTTCACTCAAATATTCTCTTATATGTCAAATGCTTTAACAAAACTCTACCGAAATTCTAAGTGAATCAAACTCGATCATCTCTAGTTTGATTCTCAAAGATCTCAATGCTATTTAGAGTTATAGGATCATTTGTAATCAAAGAAGTGTATTGAGTCTCTCTCTCAAAATTTGATTGGAAATGGTGAGATTGTGGCCCATAAATCAATTGGATGTGATTGTAACCTGTAAATTAATTAGGCGATTTTGTGGCCTGGTTAAATCAAGAGAGTTTGACCTGGACTCGAAGACATGAGGGTGTGTCTCGTGGCCTTGAAATCGAGGTTGTAATATTGATATTATATTTGAAAAGAAATCTGCACAAGAAATTATGTGGGGCTGTATGTAGGGTAACTCCGAACTAGTATAAAATTCCAATGTGTTCTTTCCTTTGCGGGTTTTATTTACTATTTGCATCTGTGTCTAGTTCTGTGATTGTCTCTATGTTTGTGAATTGCATCTATTTGTGTTTAGTTTGAAAAGATTTTAAAAATTCCATAAAATCCATTAAACACTACTCACCCTCCCTCTAGTGTTAATCCAGCCTTAAGATCCGTAAACTACATTTCCATCAGAAAAGAGCATACAACAGTTTATAGCAGTTCGGCTAATCTCGGCCTACATTTTATATTCTAACTTGGGGGCATAAGTTCTTATGGGTCGGTACAGCTTCAATGGTGATTACAAGAAATTAGAGAGAGGAGAGTCGAAGCCAAAAGACCTGAAAAATGAGCCCTATGCCTTTATTTATAGAGGTAGAAGCCTAAAATCTCGCACAAAAATCTTCAAACCGTTCTCCTTCCTATAGATCAGTTCTCGACGAAAGTAGGATGCCACGTCATCAATAACTACAGGTCCGTACGACTCCGAGGACATGGGTCGGTACCGCACCATAAGATGGCTAATCTAATCACCTTTAACTCTTTGTTTCTGCCCGTCTTGTGGTTAGCTTCATGATTTCATAGCTATTTTCACAAATATTAGTCTATTTCTAAGTCCAAATGATGGAGTTGTGGAAGAATGGAGTTGATGATTCAAGAGTTCATGGGGATCGATAGAGAATAGCATTAGAAAGACAAAACAACACTTGAAATGAGGTTCTACTATCAAGATGGGTAGTAGGCAGAATATTGTGTCTACTAATGGAAAAAACATGGGTCGGTACCGACCCATGATGGTTGGTCAGTACCGACCCACCACTTGGGTGGATTCCATCTTCTGCTCTCTCTGGTTTGTTTGGTATTTGCCTCTTGGTTCCATTTGTATTTGAATTTTGGGTTTCATGGTTACCACTCCGAGCATCTTGTCCTTGAACTTTGAAGTTTGGTCTGTTAAGTTAGCTTGTATACTAATCGGTCAAAAGGCGGGATAACACCTGTCAATTGCATTGCACATAAACCGGCTTAGTGCAGCCACCATCCTGTTTAAGCAATATACTAGCTTTATGGTCTTAGATATTTTCAACTTTTAGATGGCTTGAATTTTATCAAGGTTGGCTTCAATCCCTTTGGCGCTTACTATATAACCAATGAACTTTCCAAATGGGATGGAAAACGAGCATTTTTTGGATTAGCTTCATATTTTATTGGCATAAAATATAATAAGTCTCGGTTAGGTTCTGTATATGCCCCTCGGCCCTTTCAGACTTCACTAAATGTGGTTGGTGAGCCTTTGGTAGGTTGCGCTTGCATTTTGAAGCCTTAATGGTAATTCGATGGCAATATAGGCCGACATTGGTGATGAAGGAAGTATGCTCTTAGTCCAGGCCATGCATGGCAATTTTCATTGTACTTAGAGTAAGCATCTACAGAAGTGAGGAGCTCATACCCACTGGTCACATCTACTAGCTGATCGATGCGAGGTAGTGGAAATTGGAAGAGCCAATCTAGCAGAAGTTAGTGAAATAGGTAGATTTTAAAAAAAAAATTCCTATCTTGGATCTATTAGGCTTATGAAGTCTAAATGTATTTTGGATCCAATCTAAAGTTTTAAATAAAATATTACTTTATTTAATTTGGTCGAAAGGAAGATTAAATTTAATTTAAATTCAAATATATAATACTTAAAGTATAAATACATTCATATGTGTAAAGTGTAGTGCAACATATAGGTTGTGTACATAGTCAATGTGCACACATATAGAAGTTGTTATTTACACCACAACGGACACATTTTCCTTTATATACGCCTTTTCTGTCCATACTTTTATTTTGAAAACATGTAAATAATAATAAGATATGTATGTACAGAGTTTACTTAAACTTATACATGATATGTTATAATATTTTTACTAATAGACTATATATAACTTATTTTTATATAAGACAATTAATGAATAAAGTAAGCAATTATGAAGAAGAGAAGGCAGAGGATTTCCTCCCTCCTTAACTCATTCATTTAATGTCATTATAAAACAAGAATTAGGGTGCATTTATTTGCGACACGAAAGGGGTACGGGAAAGGAGCACAAAAAGAAAACAGTTCGCAAAAGGGGGATGTGTTCTTGTGTTACAAAAGGGACATTCTGAAATAGAAATGGAGATGAAGTGGAGAAGGGAAAAGGGTAGTTTATAGGGTGTTAAATGGCCTTTCACCCCAACCATTCATTCTATTCAATTCGTCTTAACTGTACAAAATGGTAGGCCCTACGTCAAACACATTAACGTGTCCATAGTGATGCAAATGTAAATTGGGCATTTTCCTTTAAATTCTTAAGCATACATGCATATTAAAATTAATTTTGATGATATTTTATATTTTGAAACTTATAATTAACAAGTATGAATCAAGTTTCAACTTAGGAAGGATTTTAAAGAAAAATTTGTGATTTTGCATAAAAGACCATTTTATAACATTTGAATTAAAATAACATGCACACACATATACACATAGATAATTAATTGCAAACTATGTTTTAAAAATTAAATAACTATGTATGTGTGAAGTTTGTAATTTAATATGTGAGTTAGGATTTAAAGTTAACAAAATAAAAGGCTAGCATTAAATTTGGAAGGATTCAAAAATTTATGATATTTTACGCAAAAGTCCATTTTTATTTCTTTTTTTGTTAACTTTCAAACAATAGTCATATAAAACTTATACTCAATTCCAAATGATTTCAAATTGACAACATATGAGTTTATTTATGTGTGCATGCCCCAATATATATAAATATTAAATTCATATCAATTATTTTAAAATTAGGTTTCAATCTAAATTTTTTTTGTAAATAATAATTTACAAACCAAGAACAAAAGGACAACTTGGACATATATAAATTCAATATAAAATTTCAGATCCAAACTATAAGTACAATATGAACAACTAATTAAACAAAATGTAACATGTGATAACTCTAATGTTAACAAGATAAACATGTAATTAAAAAGGGTGTATGTAACAACTCATCCTTTCTAGTACACTGAAATTAGTGTCGGATGGCAACGTCTGACTTTCGAATATCGCAAAAGACATTTTGTTGGGGTAAAATTAAAATAAAACACTATAAACAGGGCATACTGATAGAATCTCATAGCAGAATGATAACATATAATATACTGAATATATATGAACATTAGTGGCTAACAGTATATAAGTGACAATGCTAATAGAAGTAGCTGATAAATAAACATCAATATAGAAAGTCAGAATAGAATATCTGATGCAACAAGTCTCACATATAAATAACATGTCTATTTTGTACTACTAAAATACTAAGTATAAATATTCAAAATATTGACTTTGCCTCTAATGTGCTCTAGCTATCCTGAAGGCGCATCCCTAAAAGCTATTATCTCCCAAACTACTCAATCGAGCACCCGAGAGTTGTTATGACATAAATAAAGGTAAAAGGCAGGTCATACATAAAACCTGGTGTAAGGGCAACTATCTTAAAATACTGTATATCAAAACTATATAAAATTTATAAAACAGGAAGATATTAAGGCACATCCGGTCCTCTTTACAAAAGTTGCTCAAGGGTCATTTGGGAAGCCCATAAACAAGTAAAGTAAACCCATCTCAAAGTAGGAAATTATACCTTAACATGGTCTTCTCCTGTAACAAACGAGTTAGCGCAACTAATATAATGTGACTAATATGTAATAATATACCCTGATAATGTAACCCCATATACAAATGTAGGGGTTATATTATCATAATATAAGCCTATCCTAGAATACACAAAATAATATCAACCAACCGAGATACTATGCATCGTCTACTATATAACAATACATTAAATAGAGAATATAAACTGATAACGACCTTTATTGATGGGTAGAGTCTGCAATGGACATTAGTCGTGATTCAATTATCACTATCTTGGGTCCAAAATAATTAGGGTTGGTATTGAATTGTACTATAGACATCAGTCGTAATCCAATGATTTTCGTCGAGGGTCCAAAGTAATTAGAGTTAGTGTCAAATTGTACCATAAACCTCGAGTCACATCCAACATAAACAAACTAGCATATATCTCACCATGTCCCTCATTGAGAATAGATGATATATGACCTACTCTATATGCTTGAAACCTATGTGGATCTCACCGCATCCCTCATCGAGCATATGTGACATCTTACCCACTCGTAGATGATCGTCATCATCTCCTTCCGCTTAGCCATCATGGATTTCTTAACAAATTTGAATTATACCTCTTCAAAAAGAGAAGGACAGATATGTCCCATGTAATATGCTATCATGAGCTACAATAAAGCATTGATACCATATAGATATCTACATCAAAATATAGATCATGCAAGCATATATGCCTGCTACAAAAGTAGACCACTATATCGTCGTTGTCTATCCATATGTATGGTTACTACAAAAAGATCAATAATATGTATGGTCGTTAATACAAGACCAATACTGGGCATGGCCATAAAAATAAGACCAATACCACTTATCAGAAACACATCTACCCCCGGTTCGAAACTGTGGACTGACTCCACTCAATGGTACACACTCACTGGATGTGATCGTAGAATGAAACATATTATATTACATTCAAATCCCAAGCTTTTCCTTGCATTCCACTTTCTCTAATAGCCCAAAGTCTTCTCGAAGTCATGACAAAGCCTCATGCCAACTCATGTCCCGAACGAGGAGAAAAATTCCCCATTAATCTCCTTGCTTGATGACCATGACCTAGAACAGGTACCATACAATCAACAAATCAACCAATTTACACCATTAAGAAAATCCTATAAATCCTAACATCCAACTCAAAAAAATGCATCTTACTTAAGTAAATAGTCTACAATCATATTATTTATTTGTATGCCAATTATATTTCTTCATATTATTTTGTAAAAATATTAAACTTATTTTATAAAGCAATATACTTGCCTATTATTATATTATAGCTTAATATCACTTAATTCTTTTATTAGAATTAAGTTTTACTATCAACAAGGCTTTAAAACATTATATAGCTCATCTATATAATTGATATATGTATGTGCACATATATCACAAACCATGAAGTTATCAAATAATGTTATAACAATATTTGAGATTTTATAACATTAGCTAAACCCTATTAAATAATATAATGTCTCTTTATAATTTACTAGCTTCTTAGATCTCCTTTATAAAAATTCACTAGTTAGTTAATTACTGGATTATACCATAATAAACCATCATGGTATCCAAATAAGCTTCAAAGCCATTTAAAAAAAATTTAACTTACCAAAACCATTTATTTATCCTTTTAGCTTATTTTTAAAAGTCATACTCTTAATATTTAATCAGTAATAAAATATATAATGGTTAGTACAATTGGAGAAGGCTAAATTAATGGTTTTGGCAAGTTAAAGCTTGTATGAGTAACCTTTGTTGTTGAGTGTGGTTAGTCAATGAAGTGTCACTTGGATTTTCATCTAAGTAGGATTCAAGGGATGCTTAGTAATGAGCAAAGACCAAGCGAATAACTTATAAGTGTTTTATGTGGAGTCATTCATATTAGTAGTGTCCGGCCTTGTGTTAGTAGACCTTTGGTGGTGGGTTAATCCCATGTGCTGAAGAGATATTTTTTGGAGATCGATACATTCACGCAGTACTTTCCAATCTCTAGTTCGAGCATAGGGTTTTTGGGTGATTTGCATCGGTTAGGCAAGAGTTTTTCACTCGATCCTTAAGGAAATCACTTGAGTCAGATTCTTGAGATGATTGAGAGATTTCCAAAGTGTGACTCTAGATGTGCAAGTAAATTTCAACGATTGGACTAAGGAGTCGGACCCGAGTTCACATGAGTGAAGTTAGGTAGCCAACCATAATTTAAAAAAGAAATCGTGTGACTGAATAAAGGATTATATCGAGTGTCATATATCAGATGATTTTTGTAGTGTTTAAAATTATTTATATTATAGCATAGTTAATATTGCTTAAAATTAATCGAGGAAGGCTTCTTGACTAGTTTTGTGAAGATTCAGATAATCTTTAAAGTACCGATATGATACTTGCTTAGACATTTGTCATAGTACTCCTAGTATATTATCCTTATTAACATTATGTGGTTGAAGTGAGTTTGAACTTGAGCAAGCCCAAGAATTTGTAGATTTTGTTTTAATAGTTAGTAAAGTTTTCTCCTTTGGATAATGATTTCTATTAGGAAGGAAAGGAAAGTTGAGACTTAGATTGTTGGGTTTGTTCAAGAGTTTTATGGATCGGTGATCTAATATATCATATTAGTTTTCATTTTTAGAGCGGAAGGTGTGATAGTCTTTCATGTATTGTATTCATGAAAGGAGTTGCACCATGGAAGGCATTTGATTCATCTTGGATGTCGAACAGACTCATGGGATTCACATCTTGACATGCACACTATGACTACATTGTTTATCGTATATGTTGGTATAGTATCCTTTTGAATGATTGGTTGTTTGTTTGATAATTAATGTTGTTTGATTGTTGATTGTTGTTGTTTGCTATTGTTTTTTGATTAATTGTTGATAGATTTTTATTGGTTGTTGACTGCTCATCATTATTTGTTAGTTCTTTTGTTTCTTATTGATTTCTTATTGTTGCTTTTTGATTTCTTGTTGTTGTTTTATTATTAATTTTTCGATTGTTATTGCTAGTTGTTGCTTGCTTTATATGTTTGGTTGTATGTTAGTAAACAATTATTGTCTATAGCTGCTCATTGTGTGTTTAGTTGCTTATATGCAAGTTGTAGTTGCCTGTATTAACATGTTCGAAGAGAGATAACAATAATTATTTAAAATAGATCACATATCATCCATTCCTATTATGAGGGTCGAGGTGAGATCTATACGAGTCGATTACATCTTGATGTGACTCGGAGTCTATGATATATTTAGATATTGACTTATTTTAGTTTACCCTCCAATAGATAGTCTTGTATGGTTGTGGTAGTATCTGTTACTATGCTTAATTATAGGTGTTCTAATTTTGTGTTGTTGAATGAGAGATGCTTGTTACAGTATAGCACAAAATGGATCTAAATCAAATTAACATTATGAACAAATATTATTAAAGCAAATGTGACAAAAGGGGTTTAATTCAAAGTATATAGATAGGCTTATATTCAGATATGGTATGCAAAAGATCTAAATCAAATGAACAAGATAAATACAAGAATAGATAAAACTGGAGTTTTACCTTAAGATGTAGCCAAAAAATGCACCTTGAATGATGAATAAAAAACTCCTAGATTCTTGAATCAACCTCTAGGTTGTTCAACGATCGAGAAGTATCAACCACCTTTATTATTTGACTTTATTTTTATCTTGAAAATTTTCTAATTCATGGAGGTCATGATAAGGAAGAGAGAGGAGAGAAAAAAAGCGAATGGTCTATAGAAAAAAAAAATTAATAAAGATAATTTGTTTTAAAAGAAACATTAAAACCTTTCGATTTCCTCCTTTCAAAACTTTTACCTATTTAATTTCTCACCAATTCCTCTCCCATTTTATTATGTATGGACGACCATAAAAAGTGCCATATTACTCTAAAAATTTCAAAAATACTTAGCTTTTAATCTATTTAAATTGAATTTAAATATTCTATCGATACGTGCGTTTATAACATTTATATGCGCGTTTTGTTATTTATTTGATAATAATGGTATTCAAACAAATCAAATGAAATTAAATAATTAATATTTTAAAAATATTAATAAATTTATATATAAAAAATTAAATCATGTGATTTTTCGGCGTAGTCATAATTACGGTTGTGCGAATCAAAGGAGAAATTCCGTCGGTGACTAATATTGAAAAATTTGAATATTAACGTTTACACATCACCTTAGCTAGTGGTATGACACTTTGACTAAATTTAAATCTTATACATATTTTGAGTAAAATCCAACTTTACTAATTTTAAGTGGTACCTGGTAGTAACTATTATTTATCCCAATTCTCTTCATCAATAGTATACCACCTTAAGACTTATGGAACTTGGGTTTGGTCAAAATTCCAACATTATCCACATTTAACTTGAATACTCTAAACAAAAATTACTTAGTTCAATAATAACAATAATTATTTATTATACTGCTGCCTAGAGATTTTGATTTTGAGTCGACTACAATTGACTATGATACTAACCGCGTATAAACAAGGTGATAAATTCTCTATTGAATAATGTTTCAGTCCAATGCTTCAATTCAGACCCAACTATAGCCATTTAGTGGATGCTATGCCATGACTTAACTATAATCAAAGTGGAATGTCCACACTGAAGTTCAACAGCATTCTCAAGTTGAGAGCATTACATAACATCGTTACTTCGAGATTCTCTGTTTGACCTTAGTTATATCAACCAACAAAAAACTCTCAAGTAAGTCATTCTATAATTTTCCAATAATTATTGATACATAACCCCTTAGTGCCCCCAACAACCTGCACTGTCTAACATTTAGAAAGCGTTACGCACTCTAGTCTCGTTGGATGTACTTGTATCTCGTCTCAAAATATCATGACTAGGAATATTTAAAATGAAATGTTATTTTTAATGTGATAAATTCTCATTATTACAACACATTATAATTACTATCTTGCAACATAGCATATAAGGATTTTCTATTTAATATACTTTAAATTAACTACTTAATTAACTATATCATAATATAACAAATATATAATAGAAAAAAGACCTTTTATTTTGAAAAAGATTGGTTACCATGTTAGATATATGTAACAAATTATATAATTACCTCTAGGACAAACCCCTAACTTTATCAATCTCTCACTAGCACTTAGGTTCAACTATGAAGTCTTATCCCAACTCGTTCGTTCAGTTTTCCCAAAAACTGATCGGGTCAGTCAATTAGTAAATGGGTATACTATTTTATTTTATTTTATTTATCCACTTTGTTAATCAACTCTCCCCGGCGATGATAAACTGACTTTATCATGTGGAAGCCTTTGGTTTTTTTACTTCGAATGAGCTTTAGGTTGTTTTACGAATTGCATCGCAACATTGTTATCGTATAACAATGTCATGTGTTCCTCGACATTTTGAAATCACCCTCAGCTCAATTACAAATTTTTGCATTTATCTATACTTCTTATATTGTAGTGCTATACAAGGTGATGTACCTAGCCTTTGACTGAATCAATCACTACTTAAAGTTTGGAACATTTCAAACTTAAAGTTATTAACTTAAGTTTAAACATGAATTTAGGATTGACTTACTATACTCGATATCACTTATGAGGTTCGAGCCAGCACACTTTTCATAATGAGTTCATTGTTTCCGTGAATAATTCTTGAGTATGTTTCACATACTTGAGAATACTCTAAAGTATCATTTAGTGATCTTAATTCAAATTTGAACTTTCTCTATGTATCAGAAGCATAAACACAATGTGATATTGTGGAAAATATAACATGTATGATAATTCCTATTACAAATGCATAAGGACCCTTCATACATGCTATATATCGAACAATTTAGTATAATGTTTGTCAATATCATTTTGGGAAAATCTCAACATCCTTTATACTGATTACTAAAGATGTCAATTTCAAATCCTATATTGTGAATTAAACAATCAAACTGAAATGATTTTAACATGGTTACATTGTTCATTAATCATATGTTGTTTACTTATAGTTTTAGAAATAATTTTGTACCCCTATAGTTCTTACTTACAAAGACATGCTTCCTATGCATTTTAATTGAAAGTTCAAACTATTTGATTTCGCCGTCAAAATACTTGCTCAACTCTGTTGCCGATTGAATAATATTTTCGTATCAATTCTTAGATCATATCCATTAACCTAAAAACTTAGAATCGCTTCAACTTACTTTGACACACTTCGATTATTAAGCATAAGTAGCATATTATAAATCATTATTTAGAGTTGTGTTTTAACATACATATAGCGAAACTCGAAGTCATATCGAGTGAGAATTTTGTGAGTAAAATTTGAATGGAAATTTGCGCATGATGTCGCATGATAGAGTCAATACTCTTAATGGCACATTAACAACCGAGGAAATTCTATTCTCAACGTCAATAAGAAAATCATAGCTTCTTTTTTATATACGAGAGTTCTTAGTGGACATTCTAATTTGTTTTATCCGTTTAGGTTTGCTTAATTGTATTTCATCCTATGAAATCGGTTTATCTTTGGATTGTATACAAATCCATTTTACTAATAATAATTTCTAAAAGAGGTTCTTTCGTCATAAAGTTGGTATTGTGAGATCGTTTACACGCTAGAGGAGTGGTGAATAGGTCTACCAAATATTAATGCAGAAATAAAAATAAAAGCAGAAAGTAATGCAGTAAAGATCACACGGTTTTACCCAGCTGCGGCAAAAAATTTCCTATGTGTTGCCTCCAAGGTTTCTACTAGAAATTAAGTAATCAAATGCTTACAAAAACACATAAACTTGTGATACCCGCTATATTGATTAACCTAACTCTAAGCTCAAAACCCTACCACAACTTAGCGACTGAGTTGCGAGTTCTCGAACTACAAAACCGTAGTTTGTAAACTAGTTAATATAGAGTTTGATTTAAATAAAAAACAAAAAAAACAAATTAAAGAACTATAAAATAAATAAAAACGATAAAATTTTATACGGTCCAGCAATATAAAGGAGTTTTCCCTTTTTATTGCTTCCTCTAATATATGCCGCCTTGTCACCTTGCGATCCGGAATTATGGTTTTGAATCGAAGCACCTGCTTGGAAATCGAAACTCAAATCGTTTGCCTTGATGCTTTCATTCCTCAATTTGCATACTGTTGCTTCAATGTCGAGTTCGGATGGTATAAAATCGATATGCGATTTTTACTTTATTTTCTCTATTAATTTTCTTGAGCTCGAACTATGATATTCTGCCAATGATGAATTGGATATTTATAGGGATCAAAACCCTATAATTTCATTTCGTATATTTTGATTTGAATTTTTCAATTACAGCACTCGACCTTTCGATTCTTGATTGAACGATTATGATGATTTTCGACTTGTTCATTGGTTGAATATATTTTCGATATATTTGAATATGCTTAGATGTATTTGAATTTGTTCTTTTCTGCCTACGACTTGTTCAATTATCTTCTCTGTTTCATTTTCTAAAATATGTGACCTTTGCTTGAATTTCCTTGGCTTTCTTCAACCTTTGAATGCTCAGTTGCTATGCTTTGATTTCGCTCAACATATACATACATCACAGAAATGCAATCTAAAGTTGCCTCTCCATATTACAACCGCCAATTAGATAGATATATGATGCTTTATTTGGGTTTACTGCTCTTGACTCTAGTTCTCTTTTGCCCTTCTCCATGAGTTTACTTCGCATATGAAGTTCTGATTTTGATAAAAGAATTTTTTTTAGGATTCGAATAATTTGATGGGCAAGAGCGTCTTGTGTCTGGGAGAATATCATTTTCCAGTTCTGCATATCATCAAAGTCTACATTGGCTGATTTGCTTATTCTTGAAAACTCATGTCATGTATACATTGATGTGTTGCTCATTTCTTGCATTGTTTAAGAGAACTGCCTTGCTGAGTTGGATCTGATGTCTCTATGTATATACATACATACATACATACATATATGTATAGGTATATGTTTGCGTGATCGCTATGGCTATGCTCTGTCCACTTCAAGTGCTTACATTCTAACTTTGCTTTTATTTGATGCACTTGTATTCTTTGGCCATAATCACTTGTATTCTCTAAAGTCTGGTTGCATGTTGTATGTGTGTGTTCAAGCCTGAATGCTTGCATATCCATATGAGCATGTTTATTTGTTTGGTTGCCTGTTGTTGCTTTGCATTCATGTTAACACGTTTGGACTTGTGAGCATGTCCGAAGCTTTGCGTTCATGTTAACCCATTTGTGTAACTTATGAGCGTGTCTGAAGCTTTGCGTTCATGTTAACCCATTTGCACTTGTGAGCATGTCTGAAGCTTTATTGCTTGGTTCCTACACCTCCATACTGGTATGTTCTTACCTGAGTTATTGTAGTCAGGTTGCATGCCTGAGTTATCGTAGTTTGGTTGCATGCCTGAGTTATTGTAGTCTGGTTGCATGTTGTTTGGATCTTCATGTGTACATTTGGCTAAGCTGCTATCATGTTGGTTGGAACTTTGTACTTTGGTTGAGGTTGTTTTTATGTTGGTGCCTTACTAGCTTGATGCTCCTACTCGATTGCTTTGTACTGACCATTGTTGTGTTGTTTGTTTTTGCATTGCACCTGAGTTGAATCCAGTCTTGGCATGGGTTTGACCCTGTGCTCACATGTCCCTGCAATTTTAGCAAGAAAGTGTATATTGATGTGCACGACCTTCTGGCATGTACAGTGATACACTGTGCATGTCACAAGTTGTTTGTGTATTTTTGATTCTAGTCTGACATAGGAAGATGAATTAAAAAAACGATGACGAACAACCCAAATAACCGAGGAAAACAATATTTTCAAACACACTTCATTGTGCACTGCAAAATATTTCTTTTTAATTTTACTGCGTCAATGTTTATTTCGTAGATAGTCCAGATGCTAAATATAGGCTGGAATAGAGTTGAAGATCAAATACAAGTGATGAGTGAATATGTAGTGAGATGAAACATATACGTAAAATTGTATAGTTAAAAATTATGTTGTAATTTAAACTTGTATTTAGAATTGTGTAAATATAGTGAGAGCTTAAATTTGTACTATTGAATTTGTAATAAAATATTTGTTTGAATAAAATATTTGTTTGAATAAGAATTCTGAGTTATTTATTTTATTCAACAAATATTTATTTAATTATGTGGAAAAGTAAAATAGTACAATAACAAATATATTTAAATAAATATATATATATATATATATGTGTGTGTGTGTGTGTGTGTGTTTATTACCATCAAACAAAAATCATATTCTAGTATATTCTACAATCTCCCTCTTTTGATGATAACAAACATATATTAAGATTTTGACTCTATTAAATATATTTGGTCTTTATGAATTCTATTAGCTCCCCCTATTTGAATACTCCCCTTACAACAAAGCTCCCCTTCACATATGCATGAAAAAAAAAAAATGCAAATAAAAAAAATGCAATGAACCTAGATGAGAATATGCAAAGATGAAAATATGCAAAAAATGACTTAATTGCCAAAATCTTAACTTCTCTCCCCCTTTTATTATCAGCAAAAGAGTAATAGTGTTAGATAAGAGTGATAAAGTGGTAGACATGAATCACAACATTAATACTCAATCGAGTATAAATATTAAATTCCATATAAAAAATCGAACAAAAAACATAATTACCATGTTGGGCGCATATTCCATTTTAGAGTGATAGGGGTGATGTTGGCGTAGAAAACCATACGGTTGTGTCCATTTGTGGTATATTTATGATAGGAATTTTTTTAAAATACTTACTAACCAGGCATAACTGTTAGGACTTTTAAATGAGATTACTAGTATTCTCTTTTTAATTAAAAGCTAATTCCAAGCATCTTCTAACCACGCATAACCATGAGAATTTTTAAACGGGTTTAGAATCAACTTGCCTATTTCATCCAATTTTGATATGTGTTCCATACATGCATAACCGTGAGGACTTTTAAATAAGAGTGAGTACTTTTGGATGATTTTATTGCTAATTAAAAAAAAGAATAATTTCCTCTTTAAATACCAAATTTTGACATAATATATTGGATTTTGATGAGTGATTGTCCTAGAAATATGATAGGAATAGAGATAGTCATGGAATTTTTACCAACTAAAGTTACTACAATTTTTTTTTTAAAATTTTAAATAAATTAAAAAAAAACTCTCTCAAGACATAATATATGACTAGGATAAACTCATCGCATTTTTTCAGTCACTATTTATCTTTTCGATGATCAATAGGAAGTCAGATTAGTTAACATAGGCATTTAAGATCAAATCCAAAAAAAAATTAAAATCACGTTTCTAAAATGCCTAAACTGAGACGAAGTCGACAGAAACTATTTTCTAGAAGGGGTTTTGTAAAAATGTCAGATAATTTAGAATCTGTTGAAATGAAGTTTATGCAAATATTTTCTTTGAAAATGTGATCTCTAATGAAATGATGTCTAAGATTTATATGTTTGGTGGGAGATCGATGTACATGATTATTTGAGAGATCAATTGCACTTTTGCTATCATGCATAAGTGAAACTCGTTTAAAATTTAGACCATAGTCTTACAATGTTTGTATCCTCCATATGATTTGAGCAGAGCAACCATTTAGAGCAATATACTCTTCTTCAGTGGTAGATAATGCAATACAATTTTGTTTTCGACTTGACCATGCAACTAACGAATGTCCCAACATAAAACACGTTCCATTAGTACTTTTTCTATCAACTAGACTTCCAGCATAGTCTGCCTCTGAATACCCTTTTAACTCAAAGTTATCGTTAGCTAGATACCATAGACCAAACCATGGGGTGTGCAACAGATACCTTATAATCCTCTTTACAGCTTTTAAATGAGATTCTTTTGAATTTGATTAAAACTATGCACATTAAAAAACAGAGAACATAATGTCTGGTCCAGAAATAGTAAAATAAAGAAGTGATCCAATCATACCACAATATTTCTTTTGATCAACTACCTTACCTTTTTCATCCTTATCAAGTTTAATTGTTGTGCTCATGGAAGTTTTTGCAGGTTTAGCATCTTTCAATCAAAATTTGTTGACAAGATCTCTGGTATATTTTGTTTGAGAGATGAACGTACCTTTTTTGCTTTGTTTGATTTGAAATCCTAAATAGAATTTCAATTCTCCTACCAAGTTCATTTCAAACTTTTCCTGCATGACTTTTTCAAGTTTCTCATACAAAAGGTTGTTAGTGGCACCATAAATAATGTCATGAACATATATTTGAACAATCAAAAGGTCATCATTTTCGTGCATTAGAAATAACGTGGTGTCTCTATACGGCTCTTTTTGAACCCATTTTCAAGGAGATAAGTGCTAAGCCAATCATACCAAGCCCTAGGTGCTTGTTTCAATCCATGAAGTGCTTTCTTAAGTTTATATACATGGTTAGGGTATTCTTGACTTTCAAAACCTTCGAGTTGTTCAACGAATACATCCTCTTTCAAAATTCTATTAAGAAAAGCACTTCTAATATCCATTTATCTTAGTTTAAACCATTTATAACAAGCAAAAGCTACAATATTCTAATAGATTCTAGTCTTGATACTGGTGCAAAAGTTTCATCAAAATCAATTCCTTCAATTTGAATATAGACTTTAGCAACTAACCTAGCTTTGTTCCTAATCACATTTCCAGTTTCATCAAATTTATTTTTAAAAATCCATTTGGTTCCTACAACTGGATAATCATTAGGTCTAGGTGTTAGAATCCAAACATCATTTCATTCAATTGATTTAGCTCTTCTTGCATAGCCATAAATCAACTCTCGTCATTATGAGCTATATATATATATATATCTTTGGGTTCAATTTCTGAAATAAATCCATTGTATAGACATAAATCACATAAATTTCTAAAAGAGGAACAAGTTTGAATACGTACGTTTGGATTGCCTATTACCAATTCTAGAAGATGGTCTGCTTTGAATTTCAGTCTCTCTGATTCCAGATTTCTTTGGACTTCTTCCATGGTTGCAGTTTCTTTTGGTTTTTCACTTTCATCTTTTTCGTTCTCCTCTTCGACTTGCTTTTGATTGTTTGCTTGCTTTGAACATTAAAGCCTTCGTCAAATTTCACATTGATTGACTCCATGATAGTTCTTATCCTTTTTGTGTATACTCTATAAGCTTTGCTTCTGGAAGAGTATCCCATGACCATGCCTTGTCAGCTTTTGGCTCAAATTTTCCTAATTGATCACCTATATTGAAAATAAAACGTAGACAGCCAATATTTTTGAAGTATGCAATGTTTGTCTTTTTGTTGAATCATAGTGCATATGGTGTTTTCTTAAGAATTGGCCTAATCATGACTCTATTCATTACATAACAAGCTATATTTACTGCCTCCACCCAAAAGGACAAGGATAGTTTATACTCATTTATCATAGATCTAGCCAACTCTTGTAAGGTTTGATTCTTTCTCTTGACTACTCCATTTTGTTGTGGAGTAGGTGGGGCTGAGAATTCATGTTTAAATCCATTTTCATCACAAAACTTTTCAAATCCATATTTTTCAAATTCTCCATTGTTCGCTTCTTAGCGAAATAATAGAAACTCCTTTATCATTTTGAACTAATTTTGTGAATTTAGTGAAGTATGAGAAAGTTTCTGATTTTTTAGCTAAGAAGTACACCCATGTGTATTTAGAGTAAACATCAAACAATACAAAACAATATCTCTTACCACCTAAACTTGCAATATCGTTAGGTCCAAACAGATCCATATGGACTAATTCAAGGACTCTAGAAGTATGTGCAGTGTTCCTGGCATGAAAAGATGATTTTTTAAGTTTTCCCATAGTACATGCTTTACATGGAGTTTTTGTTTTGAAATCATGAGATGGTAAACCTCTTACCAAATCTTTTCTTCTTAATTTGTTTAACAAATTCATGTTAGCATGTCCTAATCATCTATGCCATAAGTTTACTTCTTCATCCTTAGCTACCAAACATTTTGAAAGAGTGAGTTCATCAAAAGATAGAGAGTATATATTACCTTTCCTTTTACCTGAAAATAATGTTTATTTTGATGATTGGCCAATAATTTTGCACAAATCAGAATCAAAAAAAAACATTCATTCTATTATCACATAACTGGCTGATTGAAATCAGACTATGGTGCAGATTTTCAACTTATAATACATAATTAAGGTAAATGTGCCATTACCTACTTCATATTTACCGATAATTTTACAATTATCATTGTTTCCCATTATGACTCTGCTACCTTTGTACTTCTCTAGGCTAAGGAACTTTGATGTGTCGCCTGTCATGTGCCTGGAACAGCCAGAATCCAGGTAGCACTCTTGTTGTTCTTTAACCTACCAACACACCTACACGAGAAAAGAGTTTAGTGAGCTATTTGTTTTCATAGGTCCATGATTGTTAGTGACGAGAAATATGAAAAAAAGTTTGCATAGAACCAAGACAGTCTATATTTATTCCTTTTGGCATCCAAATTTATTTGATTTTAAGGGATTTTACATTAGTGCCTTTAGGAAACCAAATTGGTATAGTTTTTGTGTGTTTCGGTCTATAACAACAATTGTTTTGATTATGTTCAATATTTCCACAAATCGTGCACTTGGAGTTGACATGATTAGTTTCACTTCTACCTTTTTCAGATTGAGTATACCTAAGTCCTTGCCTAATAGTATTAACAGTATGTTTCCCTATTAGCATATTTAGTAATCTTTCTCCTTTGGAGAATTTTCCTAAAGTTGTGGACAATTGTTGGACTTATGACTTTAGAGATTCATTTTCATTCAATAAGAAAGTGCACTTTTTAATAGAATTTTTCTCTCCTAGTATTTTCGTTTTCTTTAAAAACCAGGTTTCATTTTCAAGCGATATGATTTTAGTTCTGATTTTTTTATTTCCTCTTCTAATGATGGACACTTATGACACATTAGGGCTCTTATTTCTATCAAACAATCTTTTTTTGATTCAATTTTAGCATACTTCTCCCTAAATCTTTCAAAACAGCTATTTACTTCATGAAAATATATAAGTAATTACAAGTGAGCAAGTTTTGATATCTTACTTAGCTCTTATCATCGCTGTCACTCGTTTCTCCTAAAAGCTCACTCTCACTACTAGTGCTTTCATCACCATCTCCATTACTTTCATCCCAAGTTGCTGCAAAACTTATCCTTTTCGGTTTCTTTCCTTTACTGAATCGATTTTGAGGATAATTTGGCTTGATATGACCAGGTTTACTACGCATGTGACAAATGATCTCCTTCTTTTCTGAGTTGTCTAGAACTTTGACCATTCTACTCTTTAGTTGTTGATTTAAGCCGGACTTACATATTTGCGGTTCCACCTTTTGAATCTCTTTATTATCAGTGCCAGTTCAACTACTCCTTCATCATCACCATCATCATCTTCACTTTCGATCGTTCCTTTGAGAGCTATTGATTTCTTTTGCATATCCACTCCTTCTAGTTCTTCCTTGAATTTGATTTCTAGCTCATAAGAGGTGAGGTTTCCGATGAGTTCTTCAACTTTAACCTGATTTAGATCCTTTGATTCTTGGATGGCAGTCACCTTTGCATCAAAATTTCATGGAAGAATTCTAAGGATCTTTCATACTATTTCTAGTTTTACGTATGGTCTTCCTAGGGTTTTTGATTTGTATACTAGATTAGAAAGTCATCCATATATTTATTTAACACTTTCATCCTTTGTCATTGTGAAATTATCATACTAGCTATTAAGCATGGCAAGGCAAGATTCTTTAACCTAAAAGGTTCCTTCATGAGTCACTTCAAGCGTGTGTCAGATTACCTATGCATTTAGACAATGCGAGACACGGTTAAATTCAATTTGATCTAATGAACAAATAATATAATTCATATCTTTAGCATTAGCAGTTTGCAGTTGATTTTCAAGATCTGTCCATTGATCCATAGATTTATCAACTTCTTGATTACTTACCATTACTGTTGGTGTACTATATCTCGTTTCAACAATATTCCATGCATCTATGGTTTTTAGAAAAAATTTCATTCTAGTTTTCCGATATGCATATCCACCATTAAACACGGGTGGTCTAGCTACGGACTGACATTCAACAAAAGCATTATTAAAAGAAGCATTGAAAAAAATCAAATTTTTTAATAGAAAATGATTTTTTTAATCCTAGTTCTAATACTACTTGTAGGATCATTTACACCCTAGAGGGGGTGAATAGGGCTTGCCAAATATAATGTGTAAATTGAAAGTGCGGTGTGTATACAATTATATGTGCTAATATAGTACACACGGATCGTGTAATATGGACTACAATATAAATGCGGAAATAGATGATAATAGCATAGTAAATAAAAAATAGAAAAATCACACCAGAGATTTTTATACTGGTTCGGAGCACCGTGCTACGTCCAGTCCCAGACTTCTATCTGGATTTTCACTATTAACAACCTCGCTTCACCCGGAGGAACAGGTTTACAACACCCGAACAACCGAACAGGATTTCACACCTCTAATACACTGAGGACTTCAACACTTGCCTCTTACAACACAGAGGACTTCAACAAAAGAACAAATACAATTGTTGTTGACAACTTGTGTTCTTGAAAACATGGATTTGTCACTAGCAGTACACCCTTCCTATAATCTTATCCTCAAAGTATGCGAATGATGTTTTGAAAAGATTAAGGAAAGTATATTACTTATTGAATCAAAAGATATGAAATAGTTTCAATGATTCAATAAATAATCGAGAGCTTTTAGAATGCAGGAGTATGTAGAAAGTAAGATCAGAGATTAGATTAAAAAGCATATAAAATCATGTTTTTTTAATCAACGAATTAGATGAGTTTATATAGATAAGAATGGTTGTAACTCTTTGTGAGTAGTTGCCATTAAGAGATATGATCTTTGGTGAAAGGTAAGAGATGCAACCTTTGGAGAAGAGAAGTGTCTTTTGAAAAAAATTGCTTTCTGTTTAAAAACAGTCGACGGGTTAAAAAGTGACCAGTAGACAGGAATTCAAATATATATACGTTATGCCCATATGTGCACGTTCATTGTGCATATTATGCAGAAACGGTCGACCGCCTTTTTTACTACCGGTCGACCGGTCTCTGATAATTTGCATAGTGAATATGCAATGCAATTTCAAATGTACATATATTGATTATATTGAAATGCATGATTATTTGAGGATAGATTTTAACAAGTTTATCACTAATACAATATCAAATAATCAACCTATAATCTAGAGTACCATATGTAGCCATGATGTATTTGTTTTGTCGATCGCCTTTATTATTTGTCAGAAATTAAAACCTTCATAAAACTTGTGACTCAACATTCTCCCCCTTTTTGATTGATGACAATATATATCTTCAAATTTGAATCTCCCCCTGAATATGTGATCTCTCTCTTTGAATTCTTATATATGTACGTTCCTGCAAACAATTGTTAGCCCTTTCTCCCCCTTGGTCATCGACAAAAAGGAGTAACAGACACTAGAATAGTAGAATGAATATGATATGCATAGCAAAATAAATCATTAAAACATCCAAAACATAACAGAGTATTCTACAGATCATAATGTCAAACGAAAAATAAGAATAACGACACTATTTAGTACAAGTGTCGATGAATGTTTTTAAAGTGCTAAACCATAATAGAATCTAAGATGAAGCAGATCGTGTCTCCTCTTCATCATCATCATCGTCGTCATTATCATCATCATCTTCTTCTTCTTCCTCATCATTGTTTCCTCTAGATGATTCTCCATGTCCATGACCACTCATACCAGTAGACTCGTCAGATGATGTTCAGGTGAAAACAGGAGCAGCAGGACGTTTTCCTGGGTCTTGTGCTTGAACAGAGGTGGATGTGGAACATGATATAGCATCCCATAGCATACCAAAGAATGACTTGACCTTATTGAAGCGCTTATCAATTTTAGAGTCCATGCGCTTGAGACGTGATTCAAGCAAAAATTGGTTACGCGCAATTGTTTCAAGTGATTCTTTTGTTGATGATTTTGATTTTAATAGTTTCACTTCATCGGAACGAGGACGAGAGGAAGTTGCTCTTTGTTTTCTTGGTCCTCTTTGTTGCCATTCTTCAAAAGACATAATCTCAAGATAAGGTAGAGGAAGCTTCATTCGTTTGATGGTTATTGAATCAATGCATTTTGGTTTTGAGGTTGCAGAATTAGGAGGATTTACCCCACAAGCTAACAAAAGTCGCATGATATATTCATTGTAGAAGAAATGAGGCCGTGTAGAGTTATTTACCTTGAGAATTTCATCAAAAAGCATGTGTACCCAATTGATTTGGATTTCACCATAAATAGCATAGAGTGCTTTGAAGTTTTCTTTATATACTGCATCATAATTTCCAAGTCTAGGAAAAAGAGAATGCATCAAAACACGATGAAGTAGTCTGGCTGTCGGTCGAAGTCCAATAGACTTTGTGCCATCACTATTATCTTCTATAAACTGATGACTAGTACTATTTCGAGTGAAGACTTCGTAGAAGGTAGATGAAAACTCATCGCCTCGATTTGGTATACCAAGTATAGAGGCAATTCCAGCATGAGTAAGAAAAATTTGCTTACCACAGACCACAGACCAGATGACTCCGTTTGGATTATCAGGTTGATATTCATCGAGATTCATGTTGGCGTAAAACAATTTGATCATCAAATGATTTATCTCCACATTATTTTCTGAAAAATCTATCAATGGAGTAATGTTGGCATTGTTGGCTAACCTCCGAACTCCATAAGCCGTGAAATCATCAAATTTGATGAAAGAGCCTGGATGAAACTTGTAATTTGTCATCTGATTCCATCTTGTTACAGCAATTGGACTTTGAAGCCACTTTTTGGCGGAGATGCTCAGAGATGAAGTTTCAGAGGTTGTTCCTTTCTTAGATTTCTTTTGAGGAGGAGCCATTGTTGGAAGATTTGAGATTTGGGAATTGAAAATAGGAAACTAGGGTTTGTGATTTTGGGAAAAAGAACAGCTTGAGTCAAAAGAGAAAGAGGGTAGAAGGAAAAATGACGCATAGGTATATATAAAAACTGAAAATACGTCAACCGGTCGACCTATGAAATATGGCCGGTCGACCGTTTTCAACCAGGGAGCAAACGGTCGACCGGCTATATATGGGGCGGTCGACCGGTTCTGGTCTGCTGAGTAATAATATGTTATTTTGCAAGTTTTTATCATATATCAACCTATATATATTATATTTCATTCTTAATACAAAATATAACCGTTATTACACAAGTGATAGATAAAGATATAATAACCATATATAAATCTAATGAGAAGGTTCGTCATTAGAATTATCGTTGTTTCCTTCAATACGTTTTGACCATGGACTCCATTGTTTCTGAGCTCCTTCATTCTTCTCATAGTTCCGATCCCACGAGTTAGGACTTTTAGATGTTGATGGCCTAGACGGCATTGGTTCATGTACGTCATGCTTGTTGGAACCGCAGAAAAATATTGCCAACTTTTCTAAAACGGATAATCGTGCCGATGTCCGTTGTTGCTCGTGATAAAGTTGACTTTGCCCATAATGGAGCTGTCTCTGAAGGTCTATCTGATGTTTCTGGTAGTGGTGTATCTCATCGATTTGTGCTTTGGTACGAGGAGAATAGAACAATGTCCTCTTCACTCGTTTTGAATTTGGAGTTTTATCTGACATACAAGAGCATTGATGATGACAACTTGGTTTTTGTTTTGGTGTAGTAGGAGAATAATATTCCTCCGACTCAGAACTCGTAATAGAAATGTATGATTCTTGAGCACATTTATCACAGATGTGAGCCATAGGGAATGTTGTATAGAATATTATGGTTAGATAAAAAAGATGAACAAAATATGAAATTTTTGCAAGCTTATATACAAGTTTCTTATGTATAAACCTATAGATGCGAGTTAATGGAAAATTTTAACCAAGAAAACATAAACAGAAATTTTATTTTAACTCTAAAAATAGCTTTCCTTTTAAAACTGAAATTATAAAATAAGAAAGGAAAGGACGATCACTAAAAGAAAAAAAATGAGTAAAGAGAATTAACCATTAAATCAAGCAGTGGCTTATATTTAATGTAAAAAAAAACTAGTTTATGCAAAAGTTATGGTTAAAGAATAACTAAACAGAAGACGTTCTTTAGAAATTACTTAGTCAAGATTTTTTCTTGAAATTAAACCAAGCTCTCTTCGTAATCTAATAAAATTAGATTCGAGCAGAGGTTTAGTAAAAATGTCCGCTAATTGATTGTCAGTATGGACATATTCAAGACATATATTTCCTTTGTCAATATTATCTTGAAGGAAATGATGACGGATATCAATGTGTTTGGTTCTAGAGTGATTTACTGGATTTTTAGAGAGATTTATAGCACTGGTGTTATCACAGTATATAATAGAATTTGATAAATGAATATCAAAATCTTGAAGTGTTTGTTGCATATATAGTACTTGAGTACAAGCGAGAGCTGCTGATATATATTCAGCTTCTCATGTTGATAGTGAAACACAATTCTGTTTCTTACTGAACCAGGAGACAAGTGATTTTCCAATAAAATGGCATGTACCACTTGTACTTTTTCTATCCGTTCGTGAGCCACCGAAATCAGCATCACTATATGATACTAATTCAAATGGACATTCTTTTGGATAAAAAAGACCGAAATCTTTGGTATTATTAAGATAACGAATTATACGTTTCACTGCTCGTAGATGTGATTCCTTTGGATCGGCTTGAAAACGAGCACATAAACAAACACTCATTATTATATCCGGACGACTAGCTGTAAGATAAAGAAGAGAACCAATCATGCTTCGATATAATTTTTGGTCAACATTCTTACCACTTTCATCTTTTTCAAGATGTGTAGTTGTACTCATAGGAGTTGGTTTACCAGATGTATTTTCTAATCCGAAGCGTTTGATAAGGTTTTCACAGTATTTTTCTTGATTGATAAAAATACCGTTTGAAAGTTGCTTTATTTGAAGTCCAAGAAAATAAGATAGTTCTCCCATATGAGACATTTCGAATTCTTTGGTCATAATACTTGCAAATTCTTTGCAAAGTTTATCGTTTGTTGAACCAAAGATGATATCGTCTACATATATCTGGATAACTAGAATATCTTTTCGAGAATGTTTAATAAACAAAGTTTGATCGACTTTGCCTATTTGAAATCCTGAGTTAATAAGATAGCTACGTAGTCGTTCATACCAAGCACGAGGTGCTTGTTTTAAACCGTACAAAGCTTTCTTAAGTTTGAACACATGGTCAGGATATTTTTCATGTACGAACAAAGGAGGTTGTTCGACATAGACATTCTCTTTGATAAATCCATTGAGAAAAGCACTTTTGACATCCATCTGATAAAGTTTGAAATTATGGTGATAAGCAAAAGATAATAGGATTCTAATAGCTTCTAGTCGAGCAACTGGTGCAAAAGTTTCTTCATAATCGATACCTTCTTCCTGATTATATCCTTGTGCTACTAATCTTGCTTTATTTTTGGTGATATTTCCTTGTTCGTCGGCCTTATTTTTATAGACCCATTTAGTACCAATTACTGACTGATCAGTTGGTCTTGGAACAAGTTCCCAAACGTCATTGCGCTCAAACTGATTTAGTTCTTCCTGCATGGCAATGATCCAGTAATCATCTGTAGCAGCTTCTTTTGGATTCTTAGGTTCGATATTTGAGAGAAAAGCGACATGACCCATTTGATTGAGTTGACTCCTTGTTCTGACATGTGATGTTATTTCACCGATTATATTTTGAGCCGGATGGTCCCTTAATATTCTTGGTGGTGATTGTAACTCACATATTTGAGGAATATTCTCAATAATTATTTCCGAGTCAGAATCAATATTTGTGATGATTTGATTGTCAGTGACTATTGATTCGTCATCATCTGATATAGTGTGAGGATGCTGATAGATTTCATCAAAAGAGACATGAAGTGATTCTTCAATAGTTTTGGTTCGTTTATTAAATATCCGATAGGCCTTACTTCGTTCCGAATAACCGACAAATATTCCTTCATCGGCTTTTGGATCGAATTTGCCAAGCTGGTCTTTCGTATTTAAAATAAAGCACTTGGAACCAAAAACTTTGAAGTATGAGATTTTAGGCTTCCTTTTGTTAAATAATTCATAAGGAGTATTCTTGGTAAGAGGTCTTATGGATACACGATTTAAAACATAACAGGCAGTTGCCACAGCTTCCGTCCAAAAATGTTTTGGTAAGGTGGTTCCATTCAATAATGTTCTTGCACATTCTTGTAAAGTTCGGTTCTTCCGTTCTACAACTCCGTTCTGTTGTGGAGTTCTGGGAAACGAAAAATTATGATATATACCTTTCTTTGTACAAAAATGTTCAAATTCATTATTTTCAAACTCTCCGCCATGATCACTTCTTATATTTTTAACTTTAATCCCTTTTGATTTTTGAATTCTTTTGACGAAAGATTTGAAATGATCGAAAGTGTCACTTTTATTTTTTAAGAAAATTGTCCATGTATAACGAGAGAAATCTTGAACAATTACAAGCACATATTGACTGTGATTTATTGATTGAACCCTAGTAGGTCCAAATAAATCCATGTGTAGTAACTCAAGTGGTTGTAATGTTGATATGACTTTCTTGTATTTAAAAGATGATTTGGTCAATTTTCCTAATTGACATGCATCACAAATGTTGTTAACTTTAAAACTCATTTAGGGTAGTTCTCTAACTAGATTGTTTTTGACTAGCTTGTCAATAGTTCTGAAGTTTATATGACAGAAGCGTTTGTGCCATAGCCATGGATCATTGTCATTAGCCACAAGACACATATCTGAATTATGATTAATATTCATATTCAGAATATATATATTTCTGTCTCTATAACCTTCGAAAACCAAATTATAGTTTTTATCTAAAATACTACACTTATTATTTGAAAATGAAATTATAAATCCCTTGTCACATAACTGACTAATACTAAGCAAATTGTGTTTTAAATTTCTAACTAGCATGACATTAGTAATAAGAGGTAAGTTAGATGTACCGCAATTGCTCACATCGCCTTTGCCGATGATATAGCCTTTTGAATTGTCTCCAAAAGTGACGGAGCCACCATCTGAATATGTAATATTTGTTAATAAACTCTTGTCTCCAGTCATGTGCTTTGAGCAACCACTGTCCAATATCCACTTTCCTCTTTTCTTAAGTGGGACCTGCAAAAAATAGAATTAAGTCCATGGTACCCACTTTTTATAGGGTCCTAAGAGTTAGGTCTTAGGAGTCCAAACCCATATGGGTCCGGTATCCCCTTTATATATATAATTTTTATTAAAATGCACAGTATTCATGAATTGCTGAATGTATTTGTTCCTAATTAAATTGTTATTTGTTTTAGGAACCCATATTTTGATAGTCTTGACATTTTTCTTTTGAAATTTCACAACTGGTTTTGGTTTGGAATATAATAAACTAAGATTTTTCTTAGCTTCAGTTTTTTGTACTTTCTTCTTCCTTTTATTTCCAAGATGTTTCTTGGTTTCTTGTTTGTTATATCCCAATCCTTATTTGTTTGAAATAGATTGTGAACTTTCAATTATTTTTGTCAAATTTTCTCGACCTTTGTTAAAGTTAGAAACATTTTGAGTAATGTCATCAAACTTTGTTTGTAAGCTAGCTTTTTCTAGGTCTAGAATTTTGACTTTTGCTTTAAGCTTACGATTTTCAGTAGTGAGAGCATTATTTTTCTCTTTTTGAGCTTCTATTTCTTGACTCAAAAGAGATATTTGAGAGTCAACATTAGATGATGATTCTTGAATAGTTTCAAGTTCCTCTTCTAATATTTTCTTCTCATCTTTTAACATATCTCGTTCAAACTCTGTTCTACTTAAATCTGCTTTGACTACTTTTAATTGACGTTTTATGTCTTTATATTTGACTATCAATTCAGCATTATTATCAAGTAATTCATCAAATGTAGGAATTTGTACCTCATCTTCTGTTTCCATAAAACAAACATTAGCTTGTTCATTCTCTGAATCACTTTCACTTTCTGATGAAGATGACTCTGAATCATCCCATGTTACCGAGAAAGCTCGTTTCTTAGATTTGTCCTTCTTATATTTGAATTTGTCATTTTCTGACTTCTTCTTTTTTCTGGACAATCTTTCTGCATGTGTCCCTTTTTGTGGCAGTTGAAACATTCTATAGCAGATGAAGATGGTTTGTTTGATCCAGGTTTCCTTTTATTGTAACGACTGGCTATTCGATATTTTAGGAATTTTTTGAATCCTTTCGCAATGAATGCCAAGTCTTCGTCTTCAGAATCTGATTCATTTTCATCTTTCTCAACATGAAATGCTACATTTTTCTTTTCTTCTTTCTGTTCTTTTCTAGCCTGCAAATTTGCTTCATAGGACATTAAATTTCCTATCAATTCATCTGGCTTCATGACGGAAAGGTCATTAGCTTCTTCAATTGCTAATACTTTTCCTTCCCATTCACTAGTCAGAGAATGTAGGAATGTTGAAACAACATCGAAATCAGAATACTTTTGTCCTAAGCCAATAAGTGCATGGTGAATAGTTTGAAATCGTGAATACATGTCATTTATTGTCTCATTTGGTTTCATTTTGAAATTTTGAAATTGACTTTTCAGCATGGCTATTTTGGCTTGTTTAACCTTGTTAGTACCTTTATGAGTGATTTTTAGTGTTTGCCAAATTTGATATGCAGTAGTGCAGATACTAACACGGTTATATTCATTTTGGTCTAATGCACAGAACAACATATTTATTGCTCTTGCATTTACGGCTGCTGCCGTTTTCTCAGCTGTAGTCCATTCTGAATAATCAGTTGTTGGATTCATTATTTCTCTTCGAATGGCATTCCAAACATCATAGCTATTTGATTGCATAAAGAATGACATACGTGTTGCCCAATAACTATAGTTAAGACCATTGAAAAATGGAGGTCTTTGTGTAGATTGACCCTCCGTGTAAGTGGTGTTTTGAGTGCTAGTACTTACGTTATTTGCCATATTACTATAATATATCAAATAACTGTGTTACGGTTATATGATGACCGTGCTCTGATACCAAATGAAAGTGCGGTGTGTATACAATTATATGTGCTAATATAGTACACACGGATCATGTAATATGGACTACAATATAAATGCGGAAATAGATGATAATAGCATAGTAAATAAAAAGTAGAAAAATCACACCAGAGATTTTTATACTGGTTCGGAGCACCATGCTATGTCCAGTCCCAGACTTCTATCTGGATTTTCACTATTAACAACCCCGCTTCACCCGGAGGAACAGGTTTACAACACCCGAACAACCGAACGGGATTTCACACCTCTAATACACTGAGGACTTCAACACTTGCCTCTTACAACACAGAGGACTTCAACAAAAGAACAAATACAATTGTTGTTGACAACTTGTGTTCTTGAAAACACGGATTTGTCACTAGCAGTACACCCTTCCTATAATCTTATCCTCAAAGTATGCGAATGATGTTTTGAAAAGATTAAGGAAAGTATATTACTTATTGAATCCAAAGATATGAAATAGTTTCAATGATTCAATAAATAATCGAGAGCTTTTAGAATGCAGGAGTATGTAGAAAGTAAGATCAGAGATTAGATTAAAAAGCATATAAAATCATGTTTTTTTAATCAACGAATTAGATGAGTTTATATAGATAAGAATGGTTGTAACTCTTTGTGAGTAGTTGCCATTAAGAGATATGATCTTTGGTGAAAGGTAAGAGATGCAACCTTTGGAGAAGAGAAGTGTCTTTTGAAAAAAAATGCTTTCTGTTTAAAAACGGTCGACAGGTTAAAAAGTGACCAGTAGACAGGAATTCAAATATATATATGTTATGTCCATGTGTGCACGTTCATTGTGCATATTATGCAGAAACGGTCGACCGCCTTTTTTACTACCGGTCGACCGGTCTCCGATAATTTGCATAGTGAATGTGCAATGCGATTTCAAATGTATATATATTGATTATATTGAAATGCATGATTATTTGAGGATAGATTTTAACAAGTTTATCACTAATACAATATCAAATAATCAACCTATAATCTAGAGTACCATATGTAGCCATGATGTATTTGTTTTGTCGATCGCCTTTATTATTTGTCAGAAATCAAAACCTTCATAAAACTTGTGACTCAACATAAATAAAAATAAAAACAGAAAGTAATGCGATAAAGATCATACACAGTTTTACCCAACTTTGGCAAAAATTTGTCTACGTGCTGCCCATACGGTTTCTACTAGAAATTATGCAATCAGACGCTTACAAAAACACGTAAACTTGTGATACCCGCTAAATTAATTAACCTAACTCTAAGCTCAATAACCTGCCACAACTCAGCTACTGAGTTATGAATTCTCGAACTACAAAACCATAGTTCATAAACTAGTTAATCTAGAGTTTGATTTAAATAAAAAAGCAAAAAAAAAACAAATTAAAGAACTATAAAATAAATAAAAACCCTAACATTTTATGCGGCCCAACAACATAAACGAGTTTTCCCTTTTTATTGCTTCCTTCTCATCCATGCCGTCTTGTCTCTTTGCCATTTGGAATTAAGGTTTTGAATTGAAGCGGCTGCTTGGAAATAGAAATTCAATCATGCCTTGATGTTTTCATTCCTCAATTTTCTTACTTCTACTTCAATATGGGGTTCGGATGGCATAAAATCGATATGTGATTTTTTACTTTATTTTCTTTGTGAGTTCGGATGGCATAAAATCGATATGTGATTTTTTACTTTATTTTCTTTGTTGATTTGCTTGAACTCGAACGATGATATTTTGCCAATGATGAATTGGGTATTTATAGGGATCAAAACCCTATAATTTCATTTCGTATATTTTAATTTGAATTTTCAATTACCGCGCTCGGCCTTTCAATTCTTGATTGAACTATTTTGATGATTTCTGACTTGTTCGTTGGTTGAATATTTTTTCGATATATTTGAATATGCTTAAATGTATTTGATTTTGTTCTTTGCCACCTACGACTTGTTCAATTATCTTTATCTGTTTCATTTTCAAAAATATATGACCTCTAATATAATTTCCTTGACTTTGTTCAACCTTTGAATGCTTTGTTACTATGCTTTGATTTCGCTCAACATATACATACATCACAGAAATGCAATCTATCGCTGCATTTCCACAATACAAACCACTAACTAGATAGATGTATGATGCTTTATCAGGGTGTACTGCTCTTGGCTTTTAGTTCTCTTTTGCACTTCTCCATGAGTTTACTTCACATATGAAGTTCTAATTTTGATGAAAGAAATTTTTTCACGGTTCGAGTAATTTGATGAGCCAGGGCATGTTGTGTATGGGTGAATATCATTTTCCGGTTCTGCATATGATCTAAGTCTACATTAGCAGATTTGCTTAGTCTTGAAAGCTCATGTCATGTATACATTGATGTGTTGTTCATTTCTTGCATTGTTTAAGAGAACTGCCTTGTTGAGTTGGATCTGATGTCTCCATTTATATACACATATACATATATGTATGTATATATGTGTGTGATTGCTATGGCTATGATATGTCCACTTCGAGTGCTTGCTTTCTGACTTTGCTTGTATTTTGTGCCCTTGTATTCTCTGGCCATAATCACATGTATTCTCTAAAATCTGGTTGCATGTTGTGTGTGTTTGTGTTCATGCCTGAATGCTTGCATATCCATATGAGAATGTTTATTTGTTTGGTTGCCTATTGTTGATTTGCATTCATGTTGACATATTTGGACTTATAAGCTTGTATGAAGCTTTGCATTCATGTTAATCCATTTTGACTTGTGAGAATATCTGGAGTTTTGCATTCATGTTAACCCATTTGGACTTGTGAGCATGTCTGAAACTTTGTTTCTTGGTTCCTACACATCCACACTGGTCTGTTCTTGCCTGAATTATTGTAGTCAAGTTGCATGCTTATGTTATTGTAGTCTGGTTGCATGCCGGAGTTATTGAGTCTGGTTTCATGCCTGAGTTATTATAGTATAGTTGCATGTTGTTTGGATCTTCATGTGTACATTTGGTTGAGTTGCTGTCATGTTGGTTGTACCTTTGTACATTTGGTTGTTGCCACTTTTGTGTTGCTGCCTTACTAGCTTGATGCTCCTACTTGATTGCTTTGTACTGATCATTTCTGTGTTTTTTGTTTTTGCATTGCACCTAAGTTGAATCTAGTCTTGGATTAGGTTTGATCTTGTGCTCACCTATCCCTACAATTTTAACAAGCAAGTGTATATCGATGTGCACGACCTTGTGACATGTACAGTGATTGTGCATGTCATAAGTTGTTCGTGTTTTTTTATTCTAGTTTGAAATAGGTAGATGAATTAAAAAATTGATGACGGACAACCCAAATAACTAAGGCAAACAATATTTTCATGCACACACTTCATTGTGCACTGCAAAATATATTTTTTCAATTTTATTAGCGTCAATGTTTATTTTGGAGATAGTTCAGATGCTAGATATAGGCTGGAATAAAGTTGAAGATCAAATACGAGTGATGAATGAATATGTAGTGAGGTGAAACATGTATATAAAATTGTATAGTGAAAATTGTGTTGTAATTTAAACTTGTATTTAGAATAGTGTAAATATAGTGAGAGCTCTAATTTGTACTATTTGAATTTGTAACAAAATATTTGTTTGAATAAAATATTTGTTTAAATAAGAATTTCGAGTTATTTACTTTATTCAACAATTATTTATTTAATTATGTGGAAAAGTAAAATAGTACAATAATAAATACATTTAAACGAATATTATGTTTATTATCATCAAACAAAAATCATACACTAGTATATTCTATAGGTATTTCTAGAAAAACAATTGTTTCTCGGTGCAATGGAATAAGTACTCATAATTTTTTTAATGATAACCTTTATATAAGTATAAAACTGTTTAGTTATATTTTACGAAACTTATATTTGTCACATAAATTGGTCAAATGATATTGATCGGTCCCAAACTCATTTGGGGTGGTCCACATAAGATCCCTTATGAACAAGTGTTATGTGCAGTCTCTTTACTCAATCAACCCATCAACTCTTGGACCTCGGATATATAATGGCTTCTTATAAACTCTTATCTTTTATAATCTTATAAACGATACATTATATGAAATTAATTTTAACCTTATGTACTTACTATTAAGTACATGACCTAATAGAAAGAAGTTAATTCAACTTACACTCATCATCAATTGTTCTTTGTCCAACAAACTCTACTTAATCCTTATGGTTACATCATTATATATCATTGGGAAGAGTGACTTTCGAGGCACAAAATTATTTATTTTTGGTACATTGGCAACTCTTTCCAATATATTCACATATTCGATCAAATCGATTTATTTCATTTACATGTTATGTTTTCTACTTCCATTCTATATTTAATAAATTTATCATAAATACATTGCTTGTGTATCGAATACAAATGTTCGTTTCTATGATAATTTATCCTTAAATTGAATGAAGTAAGTCCATTTTGCTATCATTAGATGTTTGACTGCATGCATCTTTACGTAACAATCAGAAGATTTCACCAACTTTTTTGTCACTCCCTATGAATGGTTTCTTTTCCCTTTATCTTGTGAGATATAATCCATCAATATCATATAATTCATAATCATATGATTTAAAGAATATTCTTCCAAGATATGGCTTAGTCCATATCTTATAAATAATTTTTAAAATTTTAGGAAGGTAAGAAATACCATTATTCTAATAGTTCTAACAAATATTCAAAACATTCATAACAAAATCAAACTATATTATTTTCAATCAATATTGAAATCGGTTATTATTTCCTAAATAATAATTTGTATATTTACGAAAATAGTTTTTTTTTTGTATCTTAATGCATCCACTGATAAGTATTTACATGCTCCCATTATTTCTGCCAATACCATAATAGCGTATGAAGTATGAAGCTTGATTTAAATACTTCTAATTGGCATGTAACACCACAATTACCTTAATTATAGTATGTCAATAAAGAACAAGTATTATAAAAGAAGATGCTATCGTGATATGATCTCCAAGAGCTATCGTGAAATACTCAATGAAGATGTAAAGAGGAAATGATGAGAACTATCGTATGGTAGATTGGTGCCATCGAGATAAGATCTCCAAGATTCGTCGTGAAATGATCAATGAAGTTGGGAAAAGGAAGTGATATAGAGTCGTCATATGGTAGATTGATGCCATCGTGATATGATCTCCAAGAGCCATCGTGAAATGATCAATGAATCTATTAAAAGGAAATGATGTCGAGCCATTATGGTAGAATCATGTCATCTTGATATGATATCTAAGAGCCATCGCAAAATGATCAAAGCCGTATTGGGGAAATGATGTAGAGCCATCTTATGGTAAATTAATGGAATCGTGATTTGATCTTTAAAAGCCATCGTGAGGTGATAAATGAAGCTATGAAACGGAAATGATGTAGAGCCATCATGTGATGAATTTGAAAATGAAATGTAAAAGCCATCATGATATAACCCATGAAGTTATCATAATATAAAGCATTTGAAGTCATCGTGAGGTATTTCATAAAGCTATCATGATATAAAGCATTGAAGTCATCATTAGGTATTTCACAAAGCTATTATGGAATAAGGGACTAAGGCCATCGAGTGATGATTCCTGACATCATCATGGAATGATGAAATAAAGCCATTATGTGCTAGTGATCAAGCTATCGTGAGTTGATAAGTCAGAGCCGTCGTGTGATGTCACATCCAGTTATTAAAGGATGATAAGATTGAGCTATCATGAGATGATGAATCAGGCCACTAAACTAAAAGGAGATGTTCCAAATGTCATTTCAAACGTATGCAATAGTAGATCATGACCGTCTACTTTTAACAAGTTGCCATGTTTCAAGAATCCAATGGCTCAAGTTCTCAGTGGATAAGCATGTAACCCTATATAAAAGGGGGCTGATCTCTCGATCTTTTTCTCCTTCATTTATCATTTTTCATTCAACATTGTAGGTGAGCTTTAAGTTGGGGATTCATGGACAGAAAGGAAAATTCAATTGAGAACTTTATAATCAAAGACTTTTACTTAGCATATTTTGTGTAATTGACTATTTTAGACATTTAACTTACGCATATGACTACTTTGCCTTGAATATATGACTCTTGATTTTGAACAAGCATATAATACTATGGTTACACAACGACTACTCTTCCTCCACTTTTCTTGGATAAATAGCATGAAGCATATAAGACCCATCTTTTATGCCAACATTAAGTGGTGCCTTCATTGAGAGTTGAACTCAGGGATTCTCTCTTCTTCTCATTTTTAATAGCCTGCCTATTTACTCAAAGCATAATGTTAAACCTGCATAACTTAAATTTTTGCTATGATAAGTAGATCTTAATAAGGATCCATTGAGCCACACTCGAACCCCTTATCTTATCTACAAACTAATCAAAATTTAGTAGGAAACAAGAGTTAAACCTGAAAAAACTAGCTTTTCAAACTTTAGAGGAAAAGAAAAAGGTAGATCAATACAGTCTTACCAAATGGAGTCTGAACCCCTTTCATATGGGAAGAGAACCAATTTAGGACTTGGCCAATAAGTAAACAGTTGAAAGACTAAATCGAAGATATAGGAATAATGCAAGACCTCGAAAAGACCCATGTTCACAAGCTATGCAAAGCATCAAACTTCAAGCACGAGGAACTATTTTTGAAACTGATTTGAATCATGATTTCGAAAATTTTGCTCAGAAGTAGGAAGATCTTATTGATTTGACCTTCAAATAAGGGACTTTTAATTAAGGAAATGAAAACCAGTAAAGGACTTAGAAGTTCAAACTACCTAAAAAAGATATAGAGATGAGTGATGTAATCCTTTAACGAGAGGACCAATAGGCTAAATTGTCACTTTTCTTCTCATTTCTCAAGAAGAAGTGTATCTTCATACTAGGAAGAGGTTAAACTACTAGTCTCCACGAAAACCTCAAGAAAAGAATAGAGATAAGAGGGAGAAGCATATTGCCACATCATGATGTGAAGGGAAATCACACTAATGATTGTTATGCTCTACTAGGAATTATCGAATACTATGTAAAAAAGGGAAGTACAAGAGTTTGTCAAATCTAAATTAAATGAGATCTTAGCAAAGCCATGTATAAAAGATAACAATAATCAAAATTTCTTTCTTAAAACAGAAAAAGGCTTTAATGGATAGTTAATTAAGAATTTGGTCTCGCTGCTAGATCTGGCCAAAGCACCTATCTAAGAGAGATAGATTAAAAGCCTTCGATTTTACCATAAGGCCTGGTCGAAGCACTTATCTAATGAGTGATAGCCAATCAAGCCTATGGTCCTACAGTCGGGTCTGGCCAAAGCACCCATCCAAGGGAGATGGACGAAAAGCCTCTAGTCCCACCGCAAGGCCTGGTCGGAGCACCCATCTAAAGAGTGATGGTCAATTAATCCTTTAGTCCTGCCACTAGGCTTGACCAAAGCACCTATCTAAGGAAGATGGACGAAAAGCCTTCGGTCCCGTCGTAAGGCTTGGCAAAAGAACCCATCTGAAGAGTGATGGTCAATTACGCCTTTGGTTCCACCATCGAGCCTGGCCAAAGCACACATCCAAGGGAGATGGATGAAAAGTCTTTGGTCCCACCTCATGGCCTGATCGAAGCACTCATCTAAAGAGTGATGGTCAATTAAGCTTTTGGACTTGCCGTCAAGTTTGGCTAAAGCATCCATCCAAGGAAGATGGATGAAAAGCCTGCGGTCCCACTGTTAAGCCTGACTAAAGCACCCATCCGAAAAGTGATGGTCAGTTAAGCCTTTGGTCCTAGCGTCAAGCCTGGCTAAAGCACTCATCTAAGGGAGATGAACAAAGGCCTTCAGACCTGCTAAAAGGGAAACAAATTCAATAATCGATGCATTTGCTAAAAAGGAAAATGAAGCAATTTGAAGCAATGCCCCATAAGAATTCAATTACACAAAATTCTATTTAACAAAATAGTTATACTATGCATTGCCGTACAATACTTTACACAATTTTACATAGCAATATTATACAATATTTCTCAATGTTTCGCATTATACAACGATGCTATATAATAATTTCTTTCATAACAAAATGTTCTCTTCTAAACTCAAGGTCCTGGAGGATGAGGAAGAGGATGATGTTGATAAAAAAAGCACTTTTCCTTTTCCCTCGATGTCCAAGGTGCAAAGGTGTTGCTCACTAGTTGAACCTGCATCCTCATAAAAAATTAGAGGCCCTCCAATCTTCTTTAAGACGTCAGAACACATATACTAGAAGAAGTGTTGATACCGTTAATAGCTAGAGGCAGCCGCCTTCTAAAATTTCTCTCAACATCTAAAAATGCGAAGTCAATTTTTAAATCAAAAGCCATTATAACTTCAATTAAATAATCAATGAGAGAATCAAGTTGGAAAGCCCTAGCATAATAAAACTGCATTAAGTCTACTAAATTTATAAGCTCTTTTACCTCATTCGTCAAGGTTTCTAGTGTAGCAGGATGGTCGATAATATGCTGCATAGCTACAAGAAGGTATTTCTTCTTTATATGGAGAATGACATTAGAGGAATCAATGAAATCAATTTGAACAGATATCCATTTTCATATGTTTTGTTAGCACTCTTTAGTTGAGAATCTTTGTGGGTCAAACTACATTTATCACATTCAATCGTTCACATCTTTAATGTAACCCCATTCTTCTTACATTCCAATATCTAAATTCCAATCGGAATCCTGAGAATGTTTCGATGAACTTCTTATTTTGGTAGTATTTTACTATCTAAGTGCATTCCAACTTAGAGGACCTACCTAAACTTGCTAGTTTTCTCGATTTGCTTTCTTGAGATAAGTTACACATGCTGCTGCCAGAAGTCGAATACCCTAAGGTGAAGAAGAAGACGAAGAATACAAAGAAGCTTTCCAATGAGCCTCAACTGCTGTAGGAGTAGGTAACCTTTTTTAACCCTCGGTCGGTATAAGTTTATATGACTGACATTTGTTCTTATATTTCATAACATCAATTTCCAAATCAAAAATGTGCTAATTCAGGTGAGCTATTTTTTCATCATAATGTAGCCGTCGTTGCGAATTGGAGCATGAGTTGAGTCTTTTAGCAAATTCCATGACATCGTTGTCCTTTAATGAAATTTTCTTTTTAAGATCGTTAGACGTCTCTTGGGAGTACTTTAGTATATATTTTACATAGATATACTTTTCATACCATTTACTAGCCTTAGCATGATCAATAGATTTTTGAACTAGAGAGAGAACGAGTTGATAGATCTTTCAAGGTCATCGTTAGCCGAACTTGAGCATTTTTAGGGTTTTGATTAAGATTGGGATCGCTAAGAGATAAAGGAAATTCCTCGCCTTAATTAGAAAATGAGCAATAACAAACTTTTAATAAAAGAAAAAAGGGAAAATATAAAAGACTATGAATTGTCTACTAATAACCAAGGGACAACGAAAACCATTACATTCATAATAATAGAAGTCATAAAATTTTAAACATAACTGACTCTTAGGACTAGAAAGGTCATCTAGAATCTTTTGAAAGGAAGAGGGAGAGGTGGAAATGTAGTACTAAAAGGTGTTTCAGTACCTGAAAGGGTGTTAACGGAGGGGTACTGCTATAGGTTCATTCTTTAGGAAGAAGGCTAAGTTCGCCATGTAATAACTTAGCATAATTATTTCGAATGTCATGCAAGAATTGTCCTTTATGGTCCCCTAATTAAATTCTAGAACAAGGAATTAAGTATACATGCGATGGAGGTCTCGAAGGAAGTAGTATTTCAATGGGCGGGACTTGTTAATCAAGGATTAATTTTCTTTAAAAGTATTTTTTAGTTTGACCAATTTACTTAAATTAGCTCTTGACATGGGAGATGAATAATAAACAGGAACAAATTTAGAAGCCTACACGTTAACGATGATTATATCAAAATATAAGTCTATGAGATCATTACAGTTTTAACCTAAAAAGAAGACAACTATATTTACACATATGGGTCCATAAAGTATAGGTCCTTTTTAATACTTAGTGACAAATCTATTCCAATTAAATTTAACATCACAAGGAGCTAGGGTGTTAATAGTTAGAAACGTGACAGCACCCTATGTGAATTCCAACATTCCTCTGGGTGAGGGTCAAAACCAGGTAAATCCAAGTATCTCTTATGAAGGTGTCTGATAAATCCTCAACAACATTACTAAAAAAAGAAAATTCGGTCATGGTAAAGTGAGCATATACAAGATATAGACACTCCATCAGCTTGGCTTTGTCCTCAATCAACATCAAAAAGAGCATGGTAAATTCATTATTTTTCTCATGAAAGTTAGCTTAGTGAAAGCGTGATTTTTGAAGGAGAGGCACGACCTTTTTATTTTTGAAATCCTCAAGATATTTGAGACATTTAAAATTCTCATATATCTCTCATTTGACTTGTTTAAATCCTTGCATAACCTTGGTCCTTCTTGGTTAAGTCTTAAAATTTCTTCATTCTTTTTTTCTAATATAATCTTTACATAATTCCTATTTGCCCTTCTATGCTGCTAATTAAGTTGTATTAAAAATTATCGATATATGTGCGCAAAGGATTGAACATAAGGAGCATAAGAAGGAGACTGGCTTAATCTGCTTGATTTAGCATGCATTGACTTGCCAGGAGGATGTATATGTATAGAAGAAGGATTTCTACTGGATTCTTTATTAGCATTGGAAGAGGACAATTAGACGTATGACTTGGACCTTGAGGAGCTCTAGGTCTGCGTTGGGTAAAGTCATCGTTTCCATTCCTTCTTGGCGAGTTGCCTTAGGCAAAGCCTCTAGTGCCATCATTTCCATCGTTGTCATCGTCATCATTTTCGTCATCTCTATCATCTTCTTCGTCGCTCTTTTATTCTTTATCATCATTATCAGATAGGATCTCGTCAAGAGCAAAAGACTTAGCAGGATCGATACTAGCTTCGTCCTAAGATTAAGAGTAGTCCCTAGGAATGCAATGAAAAAGAATATTGAACATCGTTTTGTAATCCAGTTCTTCATTGCTAAATGAAGGAAAATCCAAGTCTGGGCACTGGACAACGTTTCTCTAATAAATGGTAAATATAACTGCTTCAGCACACTGCTGTTTCCACCGAGGGAGAGTATCACTCAAAAATGAAGGAACCTTCGACTTTATAGCATGCAAGGTGACTTTAATTTGCCAATGGCAAGGTCTTTTTTTCCCAAGTTCTTCTCTAAGATAGAAATTTGAGATGAAGTTGTTGGGAGTTCAAAAACCTCTAGTTGAACTTAGGAAAGTTTATCCTTTAAGGCTTTTACTGTCTCTTGTAAATGGTGAGATTCTTTTCTTTTCAGACTCCATATGAGTTGTGATTGTAGCCTTTTCAAAAGACAGCAATTCATTGTTAGACTAGAGATCATAAAGTTGGGTCACAAGAGTTGACGTCTTTGTGGATAGCAAGGAATTTAATTCCTATAGTGAGCATATGCACTGAGAACAAAGAAGAGGCGATTGCTGAAAATTAGATAAATGTTGCCCAAACTAAAAAGAATTATGGCATGCGATTAATAGAAAGAGAGTGATCTTTCAATATATATATATATATAATTTCCATACCTGAACAAGATGATGCAAGAGGCAAACCCAAGTTTCCCTTTAAAAGAAGCAGGCGAATGAGCTTTTGATGGCACTGACTTCTCAAGATCTTTAAAAGAAGCAGGCAAATCAAAAGAACCTTTGCTAGATAATAAAGCACCCACCCAAACTAACTATCCCTTAGGAAGATCTTTTTTATATAAAAAAGTCTTAGGGAAATTCGTTTTATATAAATAAAGGAAAATGTAAGAGATTAAACCTAGAGAATATCTAGGACTATTAACAGTTGGATGTTGTATTAGAAAATTCAGAAATAACACATCAAGTTTAACTACAATTAGGGTCGGCAAGCATTTTCTCTTTTTCTTTACCATTGGAGGTTCACCTAAGACGCGTGCATTGGTTGAATCAAAGAGTACATCAGCGACTTTCTTTGGTAAGAAATCTCAGTTGAATCGTTGAGAATTCCAAGGCATCACCAAAGTAATCGACATTTGCTAGGATCTTAGGATCTACATTCTTCGAGTCAGCAGTTAACAACCACCATTGAAGATAACTAAGTAAAAATCGATAAGCCAATATAGTCGACAACCAAACAAAATAATCAAAGCAAGAAAATTTACTAAGAAAAGAAAATTTTCCGGTAACATCTAGAGAATAACATCTAACGCAAAAGATTTAACGACTCCAATCTCTCCTATTGACGAAATCAAAAATCACTCTGACACCTACAGAACTAAGGTAATAAATGAAACCTTCAAGTTGGTGCTTCATCTTCTAAATGACGACCAGCGGGCATAAAGTAAAGGGAGAAATATCTTCCAACTTAAGCTCCTTAAATAATATGAATAAAGATTTGATATAGTTGTAGGGGTTATGATTCAATTGGATAGAAGAATTTTAAGATAGGATAAGGCACTGGATATGATTGGATTGTTGTAAAATTTTCAAAAATGTTTTTGGGGGCTTTGGGTTTTTTGTTTGGAAGAGAAGAAGAAAAGAAGAAAGAAGAGATAAGTCTCACATGCTAGAAAATCAAGAACTATATTTGTATAAATATAGTTTTCTCATGTGGATGTTGGGGCCTTGGGGCTCCCACATGTTTGCTTTGTTGTGAGGAGAGAAGTCATGCAACACCACACGCGTGCCGTCGCCATCGTCCGACCGAACCGGGCCGGATACGGGTGCAGGTTTCGGGTTCGGATCCGAAACTATTTTTTGGATCATATGTGAACAGTAACGGGCCAAATTTCAGCCCGTTAAGGACCCAGAACCGAATTTCTGAAATTGAATAAAGGGCGGGAAATTGTAACGTTTTTATGAACGTTGCAAAATACGAATAGACGCGACGTTTAAATTGAATCTGTTCGTAACAGTTGTGAACCATTGCAAATGGTTGTGACACTTGGCTAATAGACACCTCTTCACATCTATAAATAGCAACGCCCAAAAAACGTTGGAAACAGTTTTTTCTGCGCTCTTCTTCTTCTTCTTGCACAGATCTGCGACGCCACGGAAGTGTTGCTAATCGCTGCACTTCCATTACTCTATATTTTGTAACATCTGCAAGGTGTTGCAAACGCTGAATCATTGCAGATTTGTTTCTTCTTCTTCATTCTTCTTTCTATACAAATTGCATCATCAGAAACCATTACTGAAGTGTTCTCGGTCGGATCAAAGACGTAAAAACTTTGAATCCGATTACGCTGTTATAAGGCTTCATTGAATCCTGAAAGTCGATAGTTCGATACTTCAGACAATACTCTTCAACCATGGAAGGGTCGAGTGCTCTACAAGTTATGAATCAACATCTAACTCGATTGGAGTGTTTTGACGGCGATAATTTCACTCGTTGGCAAGAGACGATGAAATTTTTCCTGGCCACTGTCAAGTTATTCTACATTTTGGAAGATGACTTGGAAGAAATCCCAGAGGAAACTGATAAAGATGATGCTGCTCTAAAGGTTAAATGTGCAAAGCGCAAAGAGGACGATTTTCTAGCAGAGGCCATATTCTGAATGTGCTATCTACCTCAGTCTATAATGCTCATAGGACCTTGAAAACAATGAAGGCACTCTGGACTGCACTGGAGAATAAGTACCGCATATCCGAGGCGAGTAATAAAAAGTTTCTTATTTCTAATTTTATGGATTTCAAAATGGTCACTAATAAGTCCATAATCGGACAGGTGAGCGAAATCTTACTGTTGGTGAATCAACTTAAAGGTGTTGCAATTGATCTCCCTGAATCTTTTGTTGTTGGAGTTACAATTTCTAGACTTCTGCATAGTTGGAATGATTATAAGAAAAAGATGAAGCATGCGGAAACAGATTATAATTTAGACGGTTTACAGTATCATCTTCGTATTGAAGAAGACTCTGGCAAACGCGATCTAGATGATAATCCACAAACTGAGTCCCATTCTAAGGCAAATAATGTTGAAATTGCTGATAAGTTAAAGCCAAAGAATGAGACACAGTTTGAGAAGAAAAATCATTCCAAAACCAACAACAAAATGAAAGGTTCTTGTTATTTTTGTAACAAGCCCGGCCACTATGCCCGAGACTGCCGTCTGTGGAAGAAACAACAAAAAGTGAATGTGGTCGAAGACTCGCTTGTGGCTATAGTGCAAGAGGCGAACTCCGTTAGCGGCAATGATAATGATTGGTGGTTCGATACTGGAGCAACCATTCACATTTGCAAAGACCATAATCTGTTTAAGAGTTATGAAGAAAATAAAGGAGAAGCCGACGAAGTTACTGCAGCAAATAAGGTTCCATGCTAAGTTCTGAGAAAAGGCACTATAGAACTTCCTTTCACCTCTGGAAAAGTTCTTACATTAGTCAATGTATTTTATGTACCTGATATGTGTAAGAATTTGGTCTTTGGATACCTTCTTACCTTCTTAACAAAAGAGGATTCAAGATGGTGTATGAGTCTGATAAGCCAGTGTTGTCTAAGAATGGTAAATTCATTGGACAGGGATACACTTGTAACGGCATGAGTAAGTTGAATCTAATAAAGAAATCTTCTGTTTATATTGTCGATTCTATCAATTTATGGCATGGTAGATTAGGACATGTTAATTATAATTCCATTAGAAATATGCATAAATTAGGATTAATTTCTGACTGTGATTTCGATACCATCTCTAAATACGAAATATGTATTCAAGAAAAAATACACTGAAAATCCTTTAAACCCGTAGAAAGGAAAACTGGTTTGCTTGATTTGGTATATAGTGATGTGGGTGACTTAAAAAGTCATATCACCTATGGTGGTAACCAATACTATATAACATTCATTGATGATTATACTAGATATGCATGTGTATATCTAATAAAGATGAGGATTTTGATAAATTCAAAATTTACAAAGCAGAGGTCGAAACACAATTAGGAGTTAAAATTAAAATATTACATGCAGATCGTAGTGATGAATATTTCTCAAATGAATTCACCTTGTTTTGTAAACAAAAAAGTATAGTTCACCAATGTACTGCCCCATATACACCACAACAAAAATGGTGTTGCTGAAAGAAAGAATAGAACTTTAGTAGAAATGGTTAGTTCCATGCTCATAAGTTCTAATTTACTTTATAACCTATGGGGTGATGCTATGTTGTCTGCATGTTATATTTTAAATAGAGTACCACTTAAAAAGAATAATATTTCCCCTTATGAATTATGGTTTAATAGGAAACCTAACCTAACCAGACATAAAGTTTGGGGTTTCTTAGCATATGTTAGAAAACCAGACCCTAAACGACCATAGGAAATAGAGCATTTGAATGTGTTTTCATAGGATATTCACTTAATAGTATAACTTATAGATTCCTTATTCTTGACACCCTAGAAGTTATAGAATCTATAAATGTAGAATTTTTTGAAATCAAACTGTTGAGATCCCATTGAGATCATCTAGTCCAGAACCTAGTATGGCTAATGATATCAATGACGATGATTATGCTCCTGCTCAAAAAAGCAAGGAAGTGACAGTACCAGATAATAGGACTGAACAACGGAGAAATAAAAGAGCGAGAATAGAGAAGGACTATGGTCCTGAATTCATTACATGTCTTGTAGAAGGCAGTAAGGACGAAGTCCTTAATATGACTAAATATGTAATGAACGTCGATGAGGATCCCAAAACTTATTCTAAGGCTATGTGTTCCAAAGATATCAATTTCTAGAAAGAAGCTATCAATGATGAAATGAATTCCATAATGTAAAACCAAACTTGGGTTTTAACTGATTTACCTCCTAGTGCTAAACCTATAGGATGTAAATGGATATTCAAGAAAAAGTTGAATACAAATGGATCCATTGATAAGTTTAAAGCCAGATTAGTTGCTAAGGGATATAAGCAAAGACATGGAGTAGATTACTTTGATACATATGCTCCAGTTGCTTGCATATCTTCTATACGCTATTTAATTGCACTTGCATCAATCCATAAATTAGTCATACATCAAATGGATGTAAAGACTTCTTTTCTAAATGAAGATTTAAAAGAAGAGTTATATATGGAACAACCTGAAGGTTTCAAAACCCCAGTCCAAGAAAAGAAAGTTTGCAAATTAGTGAAATCTCTTTATGGCTTGAAGCAAGCTCCCATGCAATGGCATGAGAAATTTGATAAAGTTTCACTGTCATATGGATTCATTGTTAATGATGCTGATAAATGCATTTATAGAAAATCAGATAACAACGGTAGTGTTATAATATGTTTATACATTGATGACATGCTAATATTTGGTTCCAATATATCCTGTGTGAATGAAACTAAAAAGTTTCTATCTTCTAAATTCGATATGAAAGATCAGGGAGAGGCTGATGTAATTTTGGGAATTAAAATTGTTAGGAAAGAGGGGGAGTTATTACTAACTCAATCTCATTACATAGAGAAATTTCTAAAAAAGTATGGTCATTACGGTGACAAACCAGCACCAACTCCTTTAGATCCTAGTATTAAATTAGAAAAGAACACTGGACGTACCATCTCTCAACTAGAGTATTCCACTGTTATTGGAAGTCTTATGTATGCTATGCATTGCATTAGACCAGATATCGCACATGCTATAAGTGAATTGTGTCGATTTACGAGTAATCCAGGTTTCGAACATTGGAAAGCTATTTCCAGAGTTTTAGCATATTTGAAAGGAACCATTGAATATGGTTTATCTTATAAAGGATATCCTGCTGTGATAGAAGGATATAGTGATGCAACCTGGAATAATGTAGAATCCAAATCCAAGTCTACGACTGGATGATCTTTACATTAGAAGGCGCTGCTGTATCTTTGGCTTCCAAGATGTAGACCTGTATTTTTGACCCAACAATGTTGTCAGAATTGATTATATTAGCAAATTCATATAAAGAAGCGGAATGGCTTAGGAATTTATTGTAACGCCCCACTCCTAGACCCATATTAGAAAAGAGTATTACAAGGTAATACTGTCTGCTAATACGGAGAATAGAGCTGGTTAGGAGCGACCATCTATAGCCTTGTCTTAACTATCTACTGTATACATCGATAAATGCAGCATTTTTTTTGGTGGATCGACATATCCAATAGATACTTAATACAAAATTATAATGGCTAGAAGATCTAACAGAACAAAATATAACAACTCAAATGTGAAACACATCACAGAACAGTAGATCATCACATACATATACATCATAGAGTATACAAAATGATACATGTCAAGTGGCGTAGCAACCACAATATACAGACGAGTCAAAAGAATATAAATATCAGAGTTACAACCAAAAAGGACTACACAAAAAGCTATAACAAAAGTGGCTAGCAGAATAGTCCATGCGGAAGCAGAATAGGCTAAGTCCAAATGTACCTAACCTGAAACACCTCGGTCTGACCCGAGTATAAAATACACGGGTCAGTCTAGCTAAACAAATCAGTTAGAAAAGCTAAATGATAATGAACATGCAAGGTCATAAAGTACCATAATAATCTCTAAAGGAAATAACATGATCATCTAATAAAAGATGAATAATAACAAGCCTCATATCATCGGCAACTTAATAAACAAAGGATATGAATATCCCAAATCAAGCCAAAAGGCAAATAACAAATACCAATGAAGGTAACACAAGTTTCCACAAGGTAATCGCTATGTATCGAGTGGTTCAAAAGACCTACTCCGAAAGGCGATACTCTAGGGAAATATAAATATCAATAAAACAAAAGATGCACGTGCTCAGTACTGTATAAACAAGGATCCACAAGCCCGAAGGTGACAAACCCAAGTATCTCTCGAGCGGTGACGAAGGACCAACTCCAAAAGCGATACTATAGGGCAACAAACCCGAAGGCAACAAACCCGAAGGCACAAGCCCGAAGGCACAAACCCGAAGGCACAAGCCCGAAGGCAACAAACCGTAGTGGCGAAGGTCTGGAGGCCCAGTACTGGACACCACTAACTGTCAATATGTGTCATAAACTCTCGGAAAGGAACCCGAAAAGTGTTAACGTGTGTCCCATACCATACGTTCGCACTAAACGATTTGCTAACCGTTAGTCAATTCCACACTTAAAGCAGTACAAAGTTTACCTCATCTCATCGGTATACCAGACCCAAAGGTCAAAACGATCAAACGAATAGATTAGGAATTAACTGAATAGATAAACGCACGTGTTCATAGCACGCGTTTTATCTAATCATTTAATTCTCCTCTCTCTTCGCTCGAAGTGCAAAATTGTGTGTTTTATATAGAAATTAAATTGAAGAAAATGAGTTTTAGGAACGCTTCAAAATCGCTTTAGAAATTGCATTCGAAATTCTCCTATTATGGAGTAACTAATTTAATACTTAAAAATAATATTAAATAATAATTTCATAAGCCAATTTGTTTGAAAAACACTTTAAAATGCTTTATAAAACCCGTGTACGAAATCTAGAGAAAAATCTCAAAGAAATCGGAAAATATCAGAAAAAGCCGGAAATTATTGAAGTATAAAAACCGGTGAAAACACGCTGCGAATCCAAGTTCGACAGCAGGTTCGGACCTACAAATAGAGTCCAAATGACATGGAATTTGGTAGGAATGTAGTTCAACATTCCTACTTCAATCTGCAAAAAGAATCATTCAAATCCGATTTGAAACGAAGAATCTGCGTCGTTTCAAAGTCGGATCAAAACAAGGTTTAAGACACTGAATTAGCAAGCTGCGCGTACAAGTTCGACAGTAGTTTAGAAATAGCAAACCAACCCAGATATTCATGAAATTTTACAGGAATGTAACTCAACACTCCTACTTCAATATACAAAAAGAATCACACAAATCCGATTAGAAACGAATGAGTTATGCTGCCTCAAACATGGACTCAGACCATGTTTGCGACAGTTCAAAACCAAATAAATGTGCAGGCCTAAAACCCCACTGGACTCAACTTCCAGGCATAAAACAGAGGAGCAAATTACACCATTTTTATCTAAAAATTGGTACACATATAGTAGAAAACGTCATCTCCCAAACAAAAAAAGAATGATGCAATTTGGATAAAATATGAGAAAGATATGATCTCTCAAAGTTGAACCCAGACAGTGTTTCACTGTTGAATTCTGGGCAAAAATATGATTCGGGTACAAGTTTGACACAAGATTTATATATGCTGTCTATGTCAAAATAACCTGAAATTTAGTATGCATAAAGTAGAGAACTTCGTCTTTCAAATAATAAAAGAGTTATGCAATTTGATAAAGAAACGAAAGAGATATGATGTCTCAAACATGGACTCAGGCCATGTTTGCAACAACTCAGAAAATAAAATGTGCACAGGATAATTGCAGGCTGTGCATTGATTTTGCAGCAAGGTTTTTACATAGCAAACGAAATTGTTTTGCTATGAAATTTGGCAGATAAATACTACAACACATGAGCTATCAACTGAAGAAAATCCGGCAGCATTTCGTTGCCGGAATCAAAAGTTACAAACATTCAAAGTAGCAATCAGAGAAGGTTTTGACACAAACAAAATTGAAGGTAAAAATGAATTACAAAGCAATTTGACGATTTTGAGCTTGGCTCAGCTAGTTTTTGTGAGTTTTGTAACTCACCTTGCTGTTGCAATGAAAAGACTTGAATTTTGTAGCAAAGTTGGAGCCTTTTGGCAAGATTTGAGCCTTTATGAACCTGTAGAGGAAGGGAAAATAACATGCAAACAACTAAATTTAAAATCTTTACATAGATCATAGATTTTGATGAAATTAAGTATTTTGGAGCTAGATTACCTTGGATTTAACTCTAGATTGCAAAAAGATTTTAGTTTGTTGAATTAATTTGAAGAAATTGGCTTGGTTTGATTTTTGAGGAAGAGGCTTCCTGTATTTTCTTCCAGGCTGAAGGAGGAAGAAGAAGCATGAGAAATGAACGTACAATTGTTTCTCATTCTCACTTCTTACCAGGCTATGTGGTATTGGGCTGAATTGGACCCAAAATAAAAAGAAAAATAAGGAAGCTTAAGGATAAAATCAATACTTAACCAAAAATATGTGTGTATATTGCATATACACACAAATAAAATTCATTTTCTTCATATTTACACACACAAAAAAATGTGAAAACTTGTATACATGCAAATTAAAACATTTTCTAACATATGAAAAGATTAATTTATACTTTTAAAACATTTTTATTATTAAATTTCTTTATTTAACAAAAATGCATTATTTACTCAAATAAATGAATAAAACCATATTTTGAACTCTTAAAATTCCACAAAATTTAATTTATCACTTAGAAAAACATTTCAAACCATTTCAAAACATTATTTATAGCCAAAACTTATTTTTTAACCCAATTTTCACTTTTTATTTCAATAAACACTTACTAAAAGAGCTTACTTCTTTTTAAAAAATTATTAAAAGAAGCCACAACGCAATAATTAACAAATTTATTGCATTTTTACTCAAATAAAATTATTCCCACATTTATTATCACCCAAACAATTAAAATAAAGCTTTATCCTTTATTTTCAACAATTTTTCCCCAAATTTGTTGTTTATTCCAAATAAACAATTTAATTTCTCTAATTTAATTCAATTCACAATATTAAATTATAATTATCATTATAATTCAATATTGAAAGGTAATCTCCAAAATAGGGTTGTTACAGACTCCCCCCCTTAACAAAATTGCGTCCTCGCAATTTCTAGAGAAGAATTTGTATTCAACTTATTGACTTCATCAATCAAAAGAAATGAAATAAGCTTGAGATAAATAGATTCTCACCATCGCTATGCGAAGAAAGAAAACCAGGATAGGATCGCTCGATAAACTCTTTTGTTTCCCAAGTGCAATCATTGGGATTGGCGGACCATTGAACTTTAACGAGCGGCACGTCTTTGTTTCGAAGGCGTTTCACCTCCGAAGCAAGTACGCGAATAGGCTGCTGCACAATAGATAAGTCTGGTGAGATGTCAAGCTCTTGCAAATGAGGAGAATCGATAACAGAATCCGACTCTCGAAGACACTTCCGAAGCTGAGAGACGTGAAATACGTCATGAATGCCAGATAGATGAGTTGGAAGCAAAACTCTATAAGCCACAAGGCCAATACGTTCCGTAATAGGAAATGGTCCTATAAAGCGAGGAGCCAATTTCCCAGTCGTACTGAAGCGCATAACCCCTTTCAGAGGAGAAACACGAATAAAGACGAGATCACCAACCGAGAACTCGAGAGGCTTCCTACGGTTGTCCGCGTAGGATTTCTGGCGGCTTTGTGCCTCTTTCATTCTCTGACGAATAATATTAATCTTCTCAGAAGAATCACGAACAGAATCTGGGCCAAGAATAAGCTTCTCACCAGATTCCAACCAACAAGAAGGTGATCGACACGGCCTTCCGTATAAGACTTCGAAGGAGCCATACCGATACTCGACTGAAAACTATTGTTGTAGGAGAATTCTACAAGGGGTAGGTGATCCTCCCAACTACCACCAAAATCTAGAATGCAAGCACGGAGAAGATCCTCGAGAATACGATTCACCCGTTCAGTCTGTCCATCAGACTGTGGATGATATGCTGTGCTGAAATTAAGCTTTGTTCCCAAAGCTTGCTGAAGACTCTGCCAGAAATGACTCGTGAATAGCGGATCACGGTCACAAACAATCGAACTAGGAACACCATGAAGTCTCACGATTTCCTTGACATATAACTTGGCCAAATGAGAAGCACTCCTATTAGACTTAATAGGAATGAAATGAGCTGATTTGGTGAGGCGGTCAACAATAACCCAAATGCTAGAATGGCTCGATCTCGAACGAGGTAGGCCATCAATGAAATCCATCGAAATCTGATCCCATTTCCACAATGGAATCTCTAGTGGCTGAAGGAGACCAGAAGGGCGCTGATGTTCGGCTTTGATTCGTTGAAAAGTCATGCAATTACTCACATAATTCGCAACATCGCGCTTCATGCCTTCCCAATAATAAAGGCGATGCATGTCGGCATACATCTTACTACTGCCAGGATGAATGGTATACTTAGAACGGTGGCAGTCATCGAGAATGTCATGCCTAAGTGAAGAATCAGAAGGCACAACAAGACGGTTCTTCTTGCGAAGACACCCATGAGAATCAATGCTGAAATCCCTCAACTCCTCGTCATGGGACTCAGACTCACAAATCTGAATAAGGTGCACAGTATCGGGATCACGCCGCTGGGCATCGGCAATACGATCCAATAAACTGGGTCGAGCTTCCAAACTAAATAATAAGATAGGAGAATCAGAAGATGGAGCTCAATCACGAATATCACATAGGGATAAGGTCTCTAGAACATCCCACTCGGCTAACATCATAGAAACAACAGCCGAATGTTTGCGACTAAGCGCATCAGCAACACGATTATCCTTACCAGGGGTATACTGGATATCGAAGTCATAGGAAGCAAGGAACTCGAGCCAACGTTGTTGCCTCATATTGAGCTCCTTCTGAGTGAATAGATATTTCAAGGACTTGTGATCGGTGTATAAAATGAAGTGCTCGCCTAATAAATAATGGCGCCAAATCTTCAAGGCGAAGACAATGGCGGCTAACTCGAGGTCATGAGTGGCATAGCGTACTTCATTCGGTCGCAGTTGCCTAGAAGCATAAGCAACTACCCGATCCTTCTGCATTATCACGGCACCGAGGCCACATCTACTAGCGTCGGTGTAGACAACAAGATCTTGATTCCCTTCAGGAACCACTAGAATAGGAGCATTGGTGAGAAGCTCCTTCAACTGCTGAAAAGAAGCTTCGCACTTGTCGGACCAAATAAATCGAACGCCTTTCCGAGTAAGGCTAGTAAGAGGAAGCACAACACGGGAAAAATCCTTAATGAACCGACGGTAATAACCTGCCAATCCAAGAAAACTACGAATCTCATGAACATTCTCAGGCCTCTTCCAATTCTGGATAGATTCGATCTTCGAAGGATCGACAGAAATGCCCTCGGAAGAAACAACGTGGCCTAAGAACTTAACCTTATTCTCCCAGAAGTGGCACTTGGAGAATTTAGCTTTAAGCTGATGGTGACGAAGAGTACTCAAGACAATTCTCAAGTGATTAGCATGTTCGGCTTAAGATTTCGAATAAACAAGGATGTCGTCGATGAACACAAGGACGAACTTATCGAGATATTCCCGGAATACTCGATTCATAAGATCGACAAAGAATGCAGGAGCGTTCGTCAAACCGAACGGCATAACAAGCCACTCGAAAGATCCATATCGAGTGCGGAAAGCTGTAAGAGGTATGCTATCTTCCGCGACTCGGAGCTGATGAAAACCAGTGGCAAGGTCTAGCCGAGAGAAGACCTTAGCGCCACTCAATTGATCAAACATATCGTCGATCCTAGGTAGTGGATACCTATTCTTGATGGTCAACTCGTTAAGCTTGCGATAGTCAATGCAAAGCCTAAGAGTACCATCGGACTTCCTCACAAAGACGACCGCGGCACCCCACGGTGAAGAACTAGACTGAATCAACTGCTTGGACTCAAGCTCTAAAAGCTGCTTCTTGAGTTCCTCATTTTCTTTTATAGACATCCTCGTGGGAGGACGACTAACTGGCTGCGCGCCTGAAACGAGATCAATGTGGAACTCAATACCCTGCTTGGGTGGCAAACCCGAAACAGGCTCAAATACATCAGAGAAGTCACAAACAATAGGAATACAAGATATATCATCAGCATCTCGTGAGTCTAGAGAATATAAAGCCACTTCGGAATTATCCACATTCCGAAGAACAAGAGATAGCTGAGATGGAGAATCAGGATGTCGAAGATATAACATCCGTTGAGCACAAACAATCCTGGCACCAAGCTGTAACGCCCCACTCCTAGACCCATATTAGCAAAGAGTATTACAAGGTAATACTGTCTGCTAATACGGAGAATAGAGCTGGTTAGGAGCGACCATCTATAGCCTTGTCTTAACTATCTACTGTATACGTCGATAAATGCAGCATTTTTTTTTTGGTGGATCGACATATCCAATAGATACTTAATACAAAACTATAATGGCTAGAAGATCTAACAGAACAAAATATAACAACTCAAATGTGAAACACATCACAGAACAGTAGATCATCACATACATATACATCATAGAGTATACAAAATGATACATGTCAAGTGGCGTAGCAACCACAATATACAGACGAGTCAAAAGAATATACATATCAGAGTTACAACCAAAAAGGACTACACAAAAAGCTATAACAAAAGTGGCTAGCAGAATAGTCCATGCGGAAGCAGAATAGGCTAAGTCCAAATGTACCTAACCTGAAACACCTCGGTCTGACCCGAGTATAAAATACACGGGTCAGTCTAGCTAAACAAATCAGTTAGAAAAGATAAATGATAATGAACATGCAAGGTCATAAAGTACCATAATAATCTCTAAAGGAAATAACATGATCATCTAATAAAAGATGAATAATAACAAGCCTCATATCATCGGCAACTTAATAAACGAAGGATATGAATATCCCAAATCAAGCCAAAAGGCAAATAACAAATACCAATGAAGGTAACACAAGTTTCCACAAGGTAATCGCTATGTATCGAGTGGTTCAAAAGACCTACTTCGAAAGGCGATACTCTAGGGAAATATAAATATCAATAAAACAAAAGATGCACGTGCTCAGTACTGTATAAACAAGGATCCACAAGCCCGAAGGCGACAAACCCAAGTATCTCTCGAGCGGTGACGAAGGACCAACTCCAAAAGCGATACTATAGGGCAACAAACCCGAATGCAACAAACCCGAAGGCACAAGCCCGAAGGCACAAGCCCGAAGGCAAAGCCCGAAGGCAATAAACCGTAGTGGCGAAGGTCCGGAGGCCCAGTACTGGACACCACTAACTGGCAATATGTGTCATAAACTCTCGGAAAGGAACCCGAAAAGTGTTAACGTGTGTCCCATACCACACGTTCGCACTAAACGATTTGCTAACCGTTAGTCAATTCCACACTTAAAGCAGTACAAAGTTTACCTCATCTCATCGATAAACCAGACCCAAAGGTCAAAACGATCAAACGAATAGATTAGGAATTAACTGAAAAGATAAACGCACGTGTTCATAGCACGCGTTTTATCTAATCATTTAATTCTCCTCTCTCTTCGCTCGAAGTGCAAAATTGTGTGTTTTATATAGAAATTAAATTGAAGAAAATGAGTTTTAGGAACGCTTCAAAATCGCTTTAGAAATTGCATTCGAAATTCTCCTATTATGGAGTAACTAATTTAATACTTAAAAATAATATTAAATAATAATTTCATAAGCCAATTTGTTTGAAAAACACTTTAAAATGCTTTATAAAACCCGTGTACGAAATCTAGAGAAAAATCTCAAAGAAATCGGAAAATATCAGAAAAAGCCGGAAATTATTCCAAGTATAAAAACCGGTGAAAACACGCTGCGAATCCAAGTTCGACAGCAGGTTCAAACCTACAAACAGAGTCCAAATGACATGTAATTTGGTAGGAATGTAGTTCAACATTCCTACTTCAATCTGCAAAAAGAATCATTCAAATCCGATTTGAAACGAAGAATCTGCGTCGTTTCAAAGTCGGATCAAAACAAGGTTTAAGACACTGAATTAGCAAGCTGCGCGTACAAGTTCGACAGTAGTTTAGAAATAGCAAACCAATCCAGATATTCATGAAATTTTACAGGAATGTAACTCAACACTCCCACTTCAATATACAAAAAGAATCACACAAATCCGATTTGAAACGAATGAGTTATGCTGCCTCAAACATGGACTCAGACCATGTTTGCGACAGTTCAAAACCAAATAAATGTGCAGGCCTAAAACCCCACTCGACTCAACTTTCAGGCATAAAACAGAGGAGCAAATTACATCATTTTTAGCTAAAAATTGGTACGCATATAGTAGAAAACGTCATCTCCCAAACAAAAAAAGAATGATGCAATTTGGATAAAATATGAGAAAGATATGATCTCTCAAAGTTGAACCCAGACAGTGTTTCACTGTTGAATTCTGGGCAAAAATATGATTCGGGTCCAAGTTTGACAGAAGATTTATATATGCTATCTATGTCAAAATCACCTGAAATTTAGTATGCATAAAGTAGAGAACTTCGTCTTTCAAATAAAAAAAGAGTTATGCAATTTGATAAAGAAACGAAAGAGATACGATGTCTCAAACATGAACTCAGGCCATGTTTGCAACAACTCAGAAAACAAAATGTGCACAGGATAATTGCAGGCTGTGCATTGATTTTGCAGCAAGGTTTTTACATAGCAAACGAAATTGTTTTGCTATGAAATTTGACAGATAAATACTACAACACATGAGTTATCAACTGAAGAAAATCCGGCAGCATTTCGTTGCCGGAATCAAAAGTTACAAACATTCAAAGTAGCAATCAGAGAAGGTTTTGACACAAACAAAATTGAAGGTCAAAACGAATTACAAAGCAATTTGGCGATTTTGAGCTTGGCTCAGCTAGTTTTTGTGAGTTTTGTAACTCACCTTGCTGTTGCAATGAAAAGACTTGAATTTTGTAGCAAAGTTGGAGCCTTTTGGCAAGATTTGAGCCTTTATGAACCTGTAGAGGAAGGGAAAATAACATGCAAACAACTAAATTTAAAATCTTTCCATAGATCAGAGATTTTGATGAAATTAAGTATTTTGGAGTTAGATTACCTTGGATTTAACTCTAGATTGCAAAAAGATTTTAGTTTGTTGAATTAATTTGAAGAAATTGGCTTGGTTTGATTTTTGAGGAAGAGGCTTCCTGTATTTTCTTCCAGGCTGAAGGAGGAAGAAGAAGCATGAGAAATGAACGTACAATTGTTTCTCATTCTCACTTCTTACCAGGCCATGTGGTATTGGGCTGAATTGGACCCAAAATAAAAAGAAAAATAAGGAGGCTTAAGGATAAAATCAATACTTAACCAAAAATATGTGTGTATATTGCATATACACACAAATAAAATTCATTTTCTTCATATTTACACACACAAAAAAAATGTGAAAACTTGTATACATGCAAATTAAAACATTTTCTAACATATGAAAAGATTAATTTATACTTTTAAAACATTTTTATTATTAAATTTCTTTATTTAACAAAAATGCATTATTTACTCAAATAAATGAATAAAACCATATTTTGAACTCTTAAAATTCCACAAAATTTAATTTATCACTTAGAAAAACATTTCAAACCATTTCAAAACATTATTTATAGCCAAAACTTATTTTTTAACCCAATTTTCACTTTTTATTTCAATAAACACTTACTAAAAGAGCTTACTTCTTTTTAAAAAATTATTAAAAGAAGCCACAACGCAATAATTAACAAATTTATTGCATTTTTACTCAAATAAAATTATTCCCACATTTATTATCACCCAAACAATTAAAATAAAGCTTTATCCTTTATTTTCAACAATTTTTCCCCAAATTTGTTGTTTATTCCAAATAAACAATTTAATTTCTCTAATTTAATTCAATTCACAATATTAAATTATAATTATCATTATAATTCAATATTGAAAGGTAATCTCCAAAATAGGGTTGTTACAGACTCCCCCCCTTAACAAAATTGCGTCCTCGCAATTTCTAGAGAAGAATTTGTATTCAACTTATTGACTTCATCAATCAAAAGAAATGAAATAAGCTTGAGATAAATAGATTCTCACCATCGCTATGCGAAGAAAGAAAACCAGGATAGGATCGCTCGATAAACTCTTTTGTTTCCCAAGTGCAATCATTGGGATTGGCGGACCATTGAACTTTAACGAGCGGCACGTCTTTGTTTCGAAGGCGTTTCACCTCCGAAGCAAGTACGCGAATAGGCTGCTGCACAATAGATAAGTCTGGTGAGATGTCAAGCTCTTGCAAATGAGGAGAATCGATAACAGAATCCGACTCTCGAAGACACTTTCGAAGCTGAGAGACGTGAAATACGTCATGAATGCCAGATAGATGAGTTGGAAGCAAAACTCTATAAGCCACAAGGCCAATACGTTCCGTAATAGGAAATGGTCCTATAAAGCGAGGAGCCAATTTCCCAGTCGTACTGAAGCGCATAACCCCTTTCAGAGGAGAAACACGAATAAAGACGAGATCACCAACCGAGAACTCGAGAGGCTTCCTACGGTTGTCCGCGTAGGATTTCTGGCGGCTTTGTGCCTCTTTCATTCTCTGACGAATAATATTAATCTTCTCAGAAGAATCACGAACAGAATCTGGGCCAAGAATAAGCTTCTCACCAGATTCCAACCAACAAGAAGGTGATCGACACGGCCTTCCGTATAAGGCTTCGAAAGGAGCCATACCGATACTCGACTGAAAACTATTGTTGTAGGAGAATTCTACAAGGGGTAGGTGATCCTCCCAACTACCACCAAAATCTAGAATGCAGGCACGGAGAAGATCCTCGAGAATACGATTCACCCGTTCAGTCTGTCCATCAGACTGCGGATGATATGCTGTGCTGAAATTAAGCTTTGTTCCCAAAGCTTGCTGAAGACTCTGCCAGAAATGACTCGTGAATAGCGGATCACGGTCACAAACAATCGAACTAGGAACACCATGAAGTCTCACGATTTCCTTGACATATAACTTGGCCAAATGAGAAGCACTCCTATTAGACTTAATAGGAATGAAATGAGCTGATTTGGTGAGGCGGTCAACAATAACCCAAATGCTAGAATGGCTCGATCTCGAACGAGGTAGGCCATCAATGAAATCCATCGAAATCTGATCCCATTTCCACAATGGAATCTCTAGTGGCTGAAGGAGACCAGAAGGGCGCTGATGTTCGGCTTTGATTCGTTGACAAGTCATGCAATTACTCACATAATTCGCAACATCGCGCTTCATGCCTTCCCAATAATAAAGGCGATGCATGTCGGCATACATCTTACTACTGCCAGGATGAATGGTATACTTAGAACGGTGGCAGTCATCGAGAATGTCATGCCTAAGTGAAGAATCAGAAGGCACAACAAGACGGTTCTTCTTGCGAAGACACCCATGAGAATCAATGCTGAAATCCCTCAACTCCTCGTCACGGGACTCAGACTCACAAATCTGAATAAGGTGCACAGTATCGGGATCACGCCGCTGGGCATCGGCAATACGATCCAATAAACTGGGTCGAGCTTCCAAACTAAATAATAAGATAGGAGAATTAGAAGATGGAGCTCGATCACGAATATAACATAGGGATAAGGTCTCTAGAACATCCCACTCGGCTAACATCATAGAAACAACAGGCGAATGTTTGCGACTAAGCGCATCAGCAACACGATTACCCTTACCAGGGGTATACTGGATATCGAAGTCATAGGAAGCAAGGAACTCGAGCCAACGTTGTTGCCTCATATTGAGCTGCTTCTGAGTGAATAGATATTTCAAGGGCTTGTGATCGGTGTATAGAATGAAGTGCTCGCCTAATAAATAATGGCGCCAAATCTTCAAGGCGAAGACAATGGCGGCTAACTCGAGGTCATGAGTGGCATAGCGTACTTCATTCGGTCGCAGTTGCCTAGAAGCATAAGCAACTACCCAATCCTTCTGCATTAGCACGGCACCGAGGCCACATCTACTAGCATCGGTGTAGACAACAAGATCTTGATTCCCTTCAGGAACCACTAGAATAGGAGCATTGGTGAGAAGCTCCTTCAACTGCTGAAAAGAAGCTTCGCACTTGTCGGACCAAATAAATCGAACGCCTTTCCGAGTAAGGCTAGTAAGAGGAAGCACAACACGGGAAAAATCCTTAATGAACTGACGGTAATAACCTGCCAATCCAAGAAAACTACGAATCTCATGAACATTCTCAGGCCTCTTCCAATTCTGGATAGATTCGATCTTCGAAGGATCGACAGAAATGCCCTCGGAAGAAACAACGTGGCCTAAGAACTTAACCTTATTCTCCCAGAAGTGGCACTTGGAGAATTTAGCTTTAAGATGATGGTGACGAAGAGTACTCAAGACAATTCTCAAGTGATTAGCATGTTCGGCTTCAGATTTCGAATAAACAAGGATGTCGTCGATGAACACAAGGACGAACTTATCGAGATATTCCCGGAATACTCGATTCATAAGATCGACAAAGAATGCAGGAGCGTTCGTCAAACCGAACGGCATAACAAGCCACTTGAAAGATCCATATCGAGTGCGGAAAGCTGTAAGAGGTATGCTATCTTCCGCGACTCGGAGCTGATGAAAACCAGTGGCAAGGTCTAGCTGAGAGAAGACCTTAGCGCCACTCAATTGATCAAACATATCGTCGATCCTAGGTAGTGGATACCTATTCTTGATGGTCAACTCGTTAAGCTTGCGATAGTCAATGCAAAGCCTAAGAGTACCATCGGACTTCCTCACAAAGACGACCGCGGCACCCCACGGTGAAGAACTAGACTGAATCAACTGCTTGGACTCAAGCTCTAAAAGCTGCTTCTTGAGTTCCTCATTTTCTTTTATAGACATCCTCGTGGGAGGACGACTAACTGGCTGCGCGCCTGGAACGAGATCAATGTGGAACTCAATACCCCGCTTGGGTGGCAAACCCGAAACAGGCTCAAATACATCAGAGAAGTCACAAACAATAGGAATACAAGATATATCATCAGCATCTCGTGAGTCTAGAGAATATAAAGCCACTTCGAAATTATCCACATTCCGAAGAACAAGAGATAGCTGAGATGGAGAATCAGGAAGTCGAAGATATAACATCCGCTGAGCACAAACAATCCTGGCACCAAGCTGTAACGCCCCACTCCTAGACCCATATTAGCAAAGAGTATTACAAGGTAATACTGTCTGCTAATACGGAGAATAGAGCTGGTTAGGAGCGACCATCTATAGCCTTGTCTTAACTATCTACTGTATACGTCGATAAATGCAGCATTTTTTTTTTGGTGGATCGACATATCCAATAGATACTTAATACAAAACTATAATGGCTAGAAGATCTAACAGAACAAAATATAACAACTCAAATGTGAAACACATCACAGAACAGTAGATCATCACATACATATACATCATAGAGTATACAAAATGATACATGTCAAGTGGCGTAGCAACCACAATATACAGACGAGTCAAAAGAATATACATATCAGAGTTACAACCAAAAAGGACTACACAAAAAGCTATAACAAAAGTGGCTAGCAGAATAGTCCATGCGGAAGCAGAATAGGCTAAGTCCAAATGTACCTAACCTGAAACACCTCGGTCTGACCCGAGTATAAAATACACGGGTCAGTCTAGCTAAACAAATCAGTTAGAAAAGATAAATGATAATGAACATGCAAGGTCATAAAGTACCATAATAATCTCTAAAGGAAATAACATGATCATCTAATAAAAGATGAATAATAACAAGCCTCATATCATCGGCAACTTAATAAACAAAGGATATGAATATCCCAAATCAAGCCAAAAGGCAAATAACAAATACCAATGAAGGTAACACAAGTTTCCACAAGGTAATCGCTATGTATCGAGTGGTTCAAAAGACCTACTCTGAAAGGCGATACTCTAGGGAAATATAAATATCAATAAAACAAAAGATGCACGTGCTCAGTACTGTATAAACAAGGATCCACAAGCCCGAAGGCGACAAACCCAAGTATCTCTCGAGCGGTGACGAAGGACCAACTCCAAAAGCGATACTATAGGGCAACAAACCCGAATGCAACAAACCCGAAGGCACAAGCCCGAAGGCACAAACCCGAAGGCAAAGCCCGAAGGCAACAAACCGTAGTGGCGAAGGTCCGGAGGCCCAGTACTGGACACCACTAACTGGCAATATGTGTCATAAACTCTCGGAAAGGAACCCGAAAAGTGTTAACGTGTGTCCCATACCACACGTTCGCACTAAACGATGTGCTAACCGTTAGTCAATTCCACACTTAAAGCAGTACAAAGTTTACCTCATCTCATCGATAAACCAGACCCAAAGGTCAAAACGATCAAACGAATAGATTAGGAATTAACTGAAAAGATAAACGCACGTGTTCATAGCACGCGTTTTATCTAATCATTTAATTCTCCTCTCTCTTCGCTCGAAGTGCAAAATTGTGTGTTTTATATAGAAATTAAATTGAAGAAAATGAGTTTTAGGAACGCTTCAAAATCGCTTTAGAAATTGCATTCGAAATTCTCCTATTATGGAGTAACAAATTTAATACTTAAAAATAATATTAAATAATAATTTCATAAGCCAATTTGTTTGAAAAACACTTTAAAATGCTTTATAAAACCCGTGTACGAAATCTAGAGAAAAATCTCAAAGAAATCGGAAAATATCAGAAAAAGCCGGAAATTATTCCAAGTATAAAAACCGGTGAAAACACGCTGCGAATCCAAGTTCGACAGCAGGTTCGGACCTACAAACAGAGTCCAAATGACATGGAATTTGGTAGGAATGTAGTTCAACATTCCTACTTCAATCTTCAAAAAGAATCATTCAAATCCGATTTGAAACGAAGAATCTGCGTCGTTTCAAAGTCGGATCAAAACAAGGTTTAAGACACTGAATTAGCAAGCTGCGCGTACAAGTTCGACAGTAGTTTAGAAATAGCAAACCAATCCAGATATTCATGAAATTTTACTGAAATGTAACTCAACACTCCCACTTCAATATACAAAAAGAATCACACAAATCCGATTTGAAACGAATGAGTTATGCTGCCTCAAACATGGACTCAGACCATGTTTGCGACAGTTCAAAACCAAATAAATGTGCAGGCCTAAAACCCCACTCGACTCAACTTTCAGGCATAAAACAGAGGAGCAAATTACATCATTTTTAGCTAAAAATTGGTACACATATAGTAGAAAACGTCATCTCCCAAACAAAAAAAGAATGATGCAATTTGGATAAAATATGAGAAAGATATGATCTCTCAAAGTTGAACCCAGACAGTGTTTCACTGTTGAATTCTGGGCAAAAATATGATTCGGGTCCAAGTTTGACAGAAGATTTATATATGCTATCTATGTCAAAATCACCTGAAATTTAGTATGCATAAAGTAGAGAACTTCGTCTTTGAAATAAAAAAAGAGTTATGCAATTTTATAAAGAAAAGAAAGAGATACGATGTCTCAAACATGAACTCAGGCCATGTTTGCAACAACTCAGAAAACAAAATGTGCACAGGATAATTGCAGACTGTGCATTGATTTTGCAGCAAGGTTTTTACATAGCAAACGAAATTGTTTTGCTATGAAATTTGACAGATAAATACTACAACACATGAGTTATCAACTGAAGAAAATCCGGCAGCATTTCGTTGCCGGAATCAAAAGTTACAAACATTCAAAGTAGCAATCAGAGAAGGTTTTGACACAAACAAAATTGAAGGTAAAAACGAATTACAAAGCAATTTGGCGATTTTGAGCTTGGCTCAGCTAGTTTTTGTGAGTTTTGTAACTCACATTGCTGTTGCAATGAAAAGACTTGAATTTTGTAGCAAAGTTGGAGCCTTTTGGCAACATTTGAGCCTTTATGAACCTGTAGAGGAAGGGAAAATAACATGCAAACAACTAAATTTAAAATCTTTCCATAGATCAGAGATTTTGATGAAATTAAGTATTTTGGAGTTAGATTACCTTGGATTTAACTCTAGATTGCAAAAAGATTTTAGTTTGTTGAATTAATTTGAAGAAATTGGCTTGGTTTGATTTTTGAGGAAGAGGCTTCCTGTATTTTCTTCCAGGCTGAAGGAGGAAGAAGAAGCATGAGAAATGAACGTACAATTGTTTCTCATTCTCACTTCTTATCAGGCTATGTGGTATTGGGCTGAATTGGACCCAAAATAAAAAGAAAAATAAGGAGGCTTAAGGATAAAATCAATACTTAACCAAAAATATGTGTGTATATTGCATATACACACAAATAAAATTCATTTTCTTCATATTTACACACACAAAAAAAAAGTGAAAACTTGTATACATGCAAATTAAAACATTTTCTAACATATGAAAAGATTAATTTATACTTTTAAAACATTTTTATTATTAAATTTCTTTATTTAACAAAAATGCATTATTTACTCAAATAAATGAATAAAACCATATTTTGAACTCTTAAAATTCCACAAAATTTAATTTATCACTTAGAAAAACATTTCAAACCATTTCAAAACATTATTTATAGCCAAAACTTATTTTTGAAACCCAATTTTCACTTTTTATTTCAATAAACACTTACTAAAAGAGCTTATTCTTTTTAAAAAATTATTAAAAGAAGCCACAACGCAATAATTAACAAATTTATTGCATTTTTACTCAAATAAAATTATTCCCACATTTATTATCACCCAAACAATTAAAATAAAGCTTTATCCTTTATTTTCAACAATTTTTCCCCAAATTTGTTGTTTATTCCAAATAAACAATTTAATTTCTCTAATTTAATTCAATTCACAATATTAAATTATAATTATCATTATAATTCAATATTGAAAGGTAATCTCCAAAATAGGGTTGTTACAGACTCCCCCCCTTAACAAAATTGCGTCCTCGCAATTTCTAGAGAAGAATTTGTATTCAACTTATTGACTTCATCAATCAAAAGAAATGAAATAAGCTTGAGATAAATAGATTCTCACCATCACTATGCGAAGAAAGAAAACCAGGATAGGATCGCTCGATAAACTCTTTTGTTTCCCAAGTGCAATCATTGGGATTGGCGGACCATTGAACTTTAACGAGCGGCACGTCTTTGTTTCGAAGGCGTTTCACCTCCGAAGCAAGTACGCGAATAGGCTGCTGCACAATAGATAAGTCTGGTGAGATGTCAAGCTCTTGCAAATGAGGAGAATCGATAACAGAATCCGACTCTCGAAGACACTTCCGAAGCTGAGAGACGTGAAATACGTCATGAATGCCAGATAGATGAGTTGGAAGCAAAACTCTATAAGCCACAAGGCCAATACGTTCCGTAATAGGAAATGGTCCTATAAAGCGAGGAGCCAATTTCCCAGTCGTACTGAAGCGCATAACCCCTTTCAGAGGAGAAACACGAATAAAGACGAGATCACCAACCGAGAACTCGAGAGGCTTCCTACGGTTGTCCGCGTAGGATTTCTGGCGGCTTTGTGCCTCTTTCATTCTCTGACGAATAATATTAATCTTCTCAGAAGAATCACGAACAGAATCTGGGCCAAGAATAAGCTTCTCACCAGATTCCAACCAACAAGAAGGTGATCGACACGGCCTTCCGTATAAGGCTTCGAAAGGAGCCATACCGATACTCGACTGAAAACTATTGTTGTAGGAGAATTCTACAAGGGGTAGGTGATCCTCCCAACTACCACCAAAATCTAGAATGCAGGCACGGAGAAGATCCTCGAGAATACGATTCACCCGTTCAGTCTGTCCATCAGACTGCGGATGATATGCTGTGCTGAAATTAAGCTTTGTTCCCAAAGCTTGCTGAAGACTCTGCCAGAAATGACTCGTGAATAGCGGATCACGGTCACAAACAATCGAACTAGGAACACCATGAAGTCTCACGATTTCCTTGACATATAACTTGGCCAAATGAGAAGCACTCCTATTAGACTTAATAGGAATGAAATGAGCTGATTTGGTGAGGCGGTCAACAATAACCCAAATGCTAGAATGGCTCGATCTCGAACGAGGTAGGCCATCAATGAAATCCATCGAAATCTGATCCCATTTCCATAATGGAATCTCTAGTGGCTGAAGGAGACCAGAAGGGCGCTGATGTTCGGCTTTGATTCGTTGACAAGTCATGCAATTACTCACATAATTCGCAACATCGCGCTTCATGCCTTCCCAATAATAAAGGCGATGCATGTCGGCATATATCTTACTACTGCCAGGATGAATGGTATACTTAGAACGGTGGCAGTCATCGAGAATGTCATGCCTAAGTGAAGAATCAGAAGGCACAACAAGACGGTTCTTCTTGCGAAGACACCCATGAGAATCAATGCTGAAATCCCTCAACTCCTCGTCACGGGACTCAGACTCACAAATCTGAATAAGGTGCACAGTATCGGGATCACGCCGCTGGGCATCGGCAATACGATCCAATAAACTGGGTCGAGCTTCCAAACTAAATAATAAGATAGGAGAATCAGAAGATGGAGCTCCATCACGAATATCACATAGGGATAAGGTCTCTAGAACATCCCACTCGGCTAACATCATAGAAACAACAGCCGAATGTTTGCGACTAAGCGCATCAGCAACACGATTATCCTTACCAGGGGTATACTGGATATCGAAGTCATAGGAAGCAAGGAACTCGAGCCAACGTTGTTGCCTCATATTGAGCTCCTTCTGAGTGAATAGATATTTCAAGGACTTGTGATCGGTGTATAGAATGAAGTGCTCGCCTAATAAATAATGGCGCCAAATCTTCAAGGCGAAGACAATGGCGGCTAACTCGAGGTCATGAGTGGCATAGCGTACTTCATTCGGTCGCAGTTGCCTAGAAGCATAAGCAACTACCCGATCCTTCTGCATTATCACGGCACCGAGGCCACATCTACTAGCGTCGGTGTAGACAACAAGATCTTGATTCCCTTCAGGAACCACTAGAATAGGAGCATTGGTGAGAAGCTCCTTCAACTGCTGAAAAGAAGCTTCGCACTTGTCGGACCAAATAAATCGAACGCCTTTCCGAGTAAGGCTAGTAAGAGGAAGCACAACACGGGAAAAATCCTTAATGAACCGACGGTAATAACCTGCCAATCCAAGAAAACTACGAATCTCATGAACATTCTCAGGCCTCTTCCAATTCTGGATAGATTCGATCTTCGAAGGATCGACAGAAATGCCCTCGGAAGAAACAACGTGGCCTAAGAACTTAACCTTATTCTCCCAGAAGTGGCACTTGGAGAATTTAGCTTTAAGATGATGGTGACGAAGAGTACTCAAGACAATTCTCAAGTGATTAGCATGTTCGGCTTCAGATTTCGAATAAACAAGGATGTCGTCGATGAACACAAGGACGAACTTATCGAGATATTCCCGGAATACTCGATTCATAAGATCGACAAAGAATGCAGGAGCGTTCGTCAAACCGAACGGCATAACAAGCCACTTGAAAGATCCATATCGAGTGCGGAAAGCTGTAAGAGGTATGCTATCTTCCGCGACTCGGAGCTGATGAAAACCAGTGGCAAGGTCTAGCTGAGAGAAGACCTTAGCGCCACTCAATTGATCAAACATATCGTCGATCCTAGGTAGTGGATACCTATTCTTGATGGTCAACTCGTTAAGCTTGCGATAGTCAATGCAAAGCCTAAGAGTACCATCGGACTTCCTCACAAAGACGACCGCGGCACCCCACGGTGAAGAACTAGACTGAATCAACTGCTTGGACTCAAGCTCTAAAAGCTGCTTCTTGAGTTCCTCATTTTCTTTTATAGACATCCTCGTGGGAGGACGACTAACTGGCTGCGCGCCTGGAACGAGATCAATGTGGAACTCAATACCCCGCTTGGGTGGCAAACCCGAAACAGGCTCAAATACATCAGAGAAGTCACAAACAATAGGAATACAAGATATATCATCAGCATCTCGTGAGTCTAGAGAATATAAAGCCACTTCGAAATTATCCACATTCCGAAGAACAAGAGATAGCTGAGATGGAGAATCAGGAAGTCGAAGATATAACATCCGCTGAGCACAAACAATCCTGGCACCAAGCTGTAACGCCCCACTCCTAGACCCATATTAGCAAAGAGTATTACAAGGTAATACTGTCTGCTAATACGGAGAATAGAGCTGGTTAGGAGCGACCATCTATAGCCTTGTCTTAACTATCTACTGTATACGTCGATAAATGCAGCATTTTTTTTTTGGTGGATCGACATATCCAATAGATACTTAATACAAAACTATAATGGCTAGAAGATCTAACAGAACAAAATATAACAACTCAAATGTAAAACACATCACAGAACAGTAGATCATCACATACATATACATCATAGAGTATACAAAATGATACATGTCAAGTGGCGTAGCAACCACAATATACAGACGAGTCAAAAGAATATACATATCAGAGTTACAACCAAAAAGGACTACACAAAAAGCTATAACAAAAGTGGCTAGCAGAATAGTCCATGCGGAAGCAGAATAGGCTAAGTCCAAATGTACCTAACCTGAAACACCTCGGTCTGACCCGAGTATAAAATACACGGGTCAGTCTAGCAAAACAAATCAGTTAGAAAAGCTAAATGATAATGAACATGCAAGGTCATAAAGTACCATAATAATCTCTAAAGGAAATAACATGATCATCTAATAAAAGATGAATAATAACAAGCCTCATATCATCGGCAACTTAATAAACAAAGGTATGAATATCCCAAATCAAGCCAAAAGGCAAATAACAAATACCAATGAAGGTAACACAAGTTTCCACAAGGTAATCGCTATGTATCGAGTGGTTCAAAAGACCTACTCCGAAAGGCGATACTCTAGGGAAATATAAATATCAATAAAACAAAAGATGCACGTGCTCAGTACTGTATAAACAAGGATCCACAAGCCCGAAGGCGACAAACCCAAGTATCTCTCGAGCGGTGACGAAGGACCAACTCCAAAAGCGATACTATAGGGCAACAAACCCGAAGGCAACAAACCCGAAGGCACAAGCCCGAAGGCACAAACCCGAAGGCACAAGCCCGAAGGCAACAAACCGTAGTGGCGAAGGTCCGGAGGCCCAGTACTGGACACCACTAACTGGCAATATGCGTCATAAACTCTCGGAAAGGAACCCAAAAAGTGTTAACGTGTGTCCCATACCACACGTTCGCACTAAACGATTTGCTAACCGTTAGTCAATTCCACACTTAAAGCAGTACAAAGTTTACCTCATCTCATCGGTAAACCAGACCCAAAGGTCAAAACGATCAAACGAATAGATTAGGAATTAACTGAAAAGATAAACACACGTGTTCATAGCACGCGTTTTATCTAATCATTTAATTCTCCTCTCTCTTCGCTCGAAGTGCAAAATAGTGTGTTTTATATAGAAATTAAATTGAAGAAAATGAGTTTTAGGAACGCTTCAAAATCGCTTTAGAAATTGCATTCGAAATTCTCCTATTATGGAGTAACTAATTTAATACTTAAAAATAATATTAAATAATAATTTCATATGCCAGTTTGTTTGAAAAACACTTTAAAATGCTTTATAAAACCCGTGTACGAAATCTAGAGAAAAATCTCAAAGAAATCGGGAAATATCAGAAAAAGCCGGAAATTATTCTAAGTATAAAAACCGGTGAAAACACGCTGCGAATCCAAGTTCGACAGCAGATTCGGACCTACAAGAAAAGTCCAAATGACATAGAATTTGGTAGGAATGTAGTTCAACATTTCTACTTCAATCTGCAAAAAGAATCATTCAAATCCAATTTGAAACGAAGAATCTGCGTCGTTTCAAAGTCGGATCAAAACAAGGTTTAAGACACTGAATTAGCAAGCTGCGCGTACAAGTTCGACAGTAGTTTAGAAATAGCATACCAACCCAGATATTCATGAAATTTTACAGGAATGTAAATAAACACTCCCACTTCAATATACAAAAAGTATCACACAAATCCGATTAGAAACGAATGAGTTATGCTGTCTCAAACATGAACTCAGACCATGTTTGCGACAGTTCAAAACCAAATAAATGTGCAGGCCTAAAACCCCACTAGACTCAACTTTCAGGCATAAAACAGAGGAGCAAATTACATCATTTTGAGCTAAAAATTGGTACAAAAATAGTAGAAAATGTCATCTCCCAAACAAAAAAAGAATGATGCAATTTGGATAAAATATGAGAAAGATATGATCTCTCAAAGTTGAACCCAGACAGTGTTTCATTGTTGAATTCTGGGCAAAAATATGATTCGGGTCCAAGTTTGACAGAAGATTTATATATTCTATCTATGTTAAAATCATCTGAAATTTAGTACGCATAAAGTAGAGAACTTCATCTTTCAAACAAAAAAATATTTATGCAATTTGATAAAGAAACGAAAGAGATATGATGTCTCAAACATGGACTCAGGCCATGTTTGCAACAACTCAGAAAACAAAATGTGCACAGGATAATTGCAGGCTGTGCATTGATTTTGCAGCAAGGTTTTTACATAGCAAACGAAATTGTTTTGCTTTGAAATTTGGCAGATAAATACTACAACACATGAGCTATCAACTGAAGAAAATCCGGCAGCATTTCGTTGCCGGAATCAAAAGTTACAAACATTCAAAGTAGCAATCAGAGAAGGTTTTGACACAAACAAAATTGAAGGTAAAAACGAATTACAAAGCAATTTGGCGATTTTGAGCTTGGCTCAGCTAGTTTTTGTGAGTTTTGTAACTCACATTGCTGTTGCAATGAAAAGACTTGAATTTTGTAGCAAAGTTGGACCTTTTGGCAAGATTTGAGCCTTTATGAACCTGTAGAGGAAGGGAAAATAACATGCAAACAACTAAATTTAAAATCTTTCCATAGATCAGAGATTTTGATGAAATTAAGTATTTTGGAGTTAGATTACCTTGGATTTAACTCTAGATTGCAAAAAGATTTTAGTTTGTTGAATTAATTTGAAGAAATTGGCTTGGTTTGATTTTTGAGGAAGAGGCTTCCTGTATTTTCTTCCAGGCTGAAGGAGGAAGAAGAAGCATGAGAAATGAACGTACAATTGTTTCTCATTCTCACTTCTTACCAGGCTATGTGGTATTGGGCTGAATTGGACCCAAAATAAAAAGAAAAATAAGGAGGCTTAAGGATAAAATCAATACTTAACCAAAAATATGTGTGTATATTGCATATACACACAAATAAAATTCATTTTCTTCATATTTACACACACAAAAAAAATGTGAAAACTTGTATACATGCAAATTAAAACATTTTCTAACATATGAAAAGATTAATTTATACTTTTAAAACATTTTTATTATTAAATTTCTTTATTTAACAAAAATGCATTATTTACTCAAATAAATGAATAAAACCATATTTTGAACTCTTAAAATTCCACAAAATTTAATTTATCACTTAGAAAAACATTTCAAACCATTTCAAAACATTATTTATAGCCAAAACTTATTTTTTAACCCAATTTTCACTTTTTATTTCAATAAACACTTACTAAAAGAGCTTACTTCTTTTTAAAAAATTATTAAAAGAAGCCACAATGCAATAATTAACAAATTTATTGCATTTTTACTCAAATAAAATTATTCCCACATTTATTATCACCCAAACCATTAAAATAAAGCTTTATCCTTTATTTTCAACAATTTTTCCCCAAATTTGTTGTTTATTCCAAATAAACAATTTAATTTCTCTAATTTAATTCAATTCACAATATTAAATTATAATTATCATTATAATTCAATATTGAAAGGTAATCTCCAAAACAGGGTTGTTACAGACTCCCCCCCTTAACAAAATTGCGTCCTCGCAATTTCTAGAGAAGAATTTGTATTCAACTTATTGACTTCATCAATCAAAAGAAATGAAATAAGCTTGAGATAAATAGATTCTCACCATCGCTATGCGAAGAAAGAAAACCAGGATAGGATCGCTCGATAAACTCTTTTGTTTCCCAAGTGCAATCATTGGGATTGGCGGACCATTGAACTTTAACGAGCGGCACGTCTTTGTTTCGAAGGCGTTTCACCTCCGAAGCAAGTACGCGAATAGGCTGCTGCACAATAGATAAGTTTGGTGAGATGTCAAGCTCTTGCAAATGAGGAGAATCGATAACAGAATCCGACTCTCTAAGATACTTCCGAAGCTGAGAGACGTGAAATACGTCATGAACGCCAGATAGATGAGTTGGAAGCAAAACTCTATAAGCCACAAGGCCAATACGTTCCGTAATAGGAAATGGTCCTATAAAGCGAGGAGCCAATTTCCCAGTCATACTGAAGCGCATAACCCCTTTCAGAGGAGAAACACGAATAAAGACGAGATCACCAACCGAGAACTCGAGAGGCTTCCTACGGTTGTCCGCGTAGGATTTCTGGCGGCTTTGTGCCTCTTTCATTCTCTGACGAATAATATTAATCTTCTCAGAAGAATCACGAACAGAATCTGGGCCAAGAATAAGCTTCTCAACAGATTCCAACCAACAAGAAGGTGATCGACACGGCCTTCCGTATAAGGCTTCGAAAGGAGTCATACCGATACTCGACTGAAAACTATTGTTGTAGGAGAATTCTACAAGGGGTAGGTGATCCTCCCAACTACCACCAAAATCTAGAATGCAAGCACGGAGAAGATCCTCGAGAATACGATTCACCCATTCAGTCTGTCCATCAGACTGCGGATGATATGCTGTGCTGAAATTAAGCTTTGTTCCCAAAGCTTGCTGAAGACTCTGCCAGAAATGACTCGTGAATAGCGGATCACGGTCACAAACAATCGAACTAGGAACACCATGAAGTCTCACGGTTTCCTTGACATATAACTTGTGCCAAATTTCATAGCAAAACAATTTCGTTTTCTATGTAAAAACCTTGCTGCAAAATCAATGCACAGCCTGCAATTATCCTGTGCACATTTTGTTTTCTGAGTTGTTGCAAACATGGCCTGAGTCCATGTTTGAGACATCATATCTCTTTCGTTTCTTTATCAAATTGCATAACTCTTTTTTTATTTGAAAGATGAAGTTCTCTACTTTATGCATACTAAATTTAAGGTGATTTTGACATAGATAGCATATATAAATCTTCTGTCAAACTTGGACCCGAATCATATTTTTGCCCAGAATTCAACAGTGAAACACTGTCTGGGTTCAATTTTTGAGAGATCATATCTTTCTCATATTTTATCCAAATTGCATCATTTTTTTTTTGTTTGGGAGATGACGTTTTCTACTATATGTGTACCAATTTTTAGCTCAAAATGATGTAATTTTCTCCTCTGTTTTATGCCTGGAAGTTGAGTCTAGTGGGGTTTTAGGCCTGCACATTTATTTGGTTTTGAACTGTCGCAAACATGGTCTGAGTCCATGTTTGAGGCAGCATAACTCATTCGTTTCTAATCGGATTTGTGTGATTCTTTTTGTATATTGAAGTGGGAGTGTTGAGTTACATTCCTGTAAAATTTCATGAATATCCGGGTTGGTATGCTATTTCTAAACTACTGTCGAACTTGTACGCGCAGCTTGCTAATTCAGTGTCTTAAACCTTGTTTTGATCCGACTTTGAAACGACGCAGATTCTTCGTTTCAAATTGGATTTGAATGATTCTTTTTGTAGATTGAAGTAGAAATGTTGAACTACATTCCTACCAAATTCCATGTCATTTGGACTCTTTTTGTAGGTCCGAACCTGCTGTCGAACTTGGATTCGCAGCGTGTTTTCACCGGTTTTTATACTTAGAATAATTTCCGGCTTTTTCTGATATTTTCCGATTTTTTTGAGATTTTTCTCTAGATTTCGTATACGGGTTTTATAAAGCATTTTAAAGTGTTTTTCAAACAAACTGGCTTATGAAATTATTGTTTAATATTATTTTTAAGTATTAAATTAGTTACTCCATAATAGGAGAATTTCGAATGCAATTTCTAAAGCGATTTTGAAGCGTTCCTAAAACTCATTTTCTTCAATTTAATTTCTATATAAAACACACATTTTTGCACTTCGAGCGAAGAGAGAGGAGAATTAAATGATTAGATAAAACGCGTGCTATGAACACGTGCGTTTATCTTTTCAGTTAATTCCTAATCTATTCGTTTGATCGTTTTGACCTTTGGGTCTGGTTTACCGATGAGATGAGGTAAACTTTGTACTGCTTTAAGTGTGGAATTGACTAACGGTTAGCAAATCATTTAGTGCGAACGTGTGGTATGGGACACACATTAACACTTTTCGGGTTCCTTTCCGAGAGTTTATGACACATATTGCCAGTTAGTGGTGTCCAGTACTGGGCCTCCGGACCTTCACCACTACGGTTTGTTGCCTTCGGGTTTGTGCCTTCGGGCTTGTGCCTTCGGGTTTGTGCCTTCGGGTTTGTTGCCTTCGGGTTTGTTGCCATATAGTATCGCTTTTGGAGTTGGTCCTTCGTCACCGCTCGAGAGATACTTGGGTTTGTCGCCTTCGGGCTTGTGGATCCTTGTTTATACAGTACTGAGCACGTGCATCTTTTGTTTTATTGATATTTATATTTTCCTAGAGTATCGCCTTTCGGAGTAGGTCTTTTGAACCACTCGATACATAGCGATTACCTTGTGGAAACTTGTGTTACCTTCATTGGTATTTGTTATTTGCCTTTTGGCTTGATTTGGGATATTCATATCCTTTGTTTATTAAGTTGCCGATGATATGAGGCTTGTTATTATTCATCTTTTATTAGATGATCATGTTATTTCCTTTAGAGATTATTATGGTACTTTATGACCTTGCATGTTCATTATCATTTAGCTTTTCTAACTGATTTGTTTAGCTAGACTGACCCGTGTATTTTATACTCGGGTCAGACCGAGGTGTTTCAGGTTAGGTACATTTGGACTTAGCCTATTCTGCTTCCGCATGGACTATTCTGCTAGCTACTTTTGTTATAGCTTTTTGTGTAGTCCTTTTTGGTTGTAACTCTGATATGTATATTCTTTTGACTCGTCTGTATATTGTGGTTGCTACGCCACTTGACATGTATCATTTTGTATACTTTATGGTGTATCTGTATATGTATGTGATGATCTACTGTTCTGTGATGTGTTTTACATTTGAGTTGTTATATTTTGTTCTGTTAGATCTTCTAGCCATTATAGTTTTGTATTAAGTATCTATTGGATATGTCGATCCACTAAAAAAAATATGCTGCATTTATCGACGTATAAAGTAGACAGTTAAGACAAGGCTATAGATGGTCGCTCCTATCTAGCTCTATTCTTCGTATTAGCAGACAGTATTACCTTGTAATACTCTTTGCTAATATGGGTCTGGGAGTGGGGCGTTACAGCTTGGTATCAGGAAATCCCTTTATGGAAGAAGCCTTCTCCCGCAGTCTTGATTAACTGTGACAATCAAGCAACGATATACAACGTGACGAATAAGACATATAATGGAAAGTCTAGACATGTGAGTCTAAGACATCAAATGGTGAGATAGTTACTCAAAGAGGAGTTGTAACTATTGACTGCATAGAAACGAAGAAAAACTTGGCTGACACACTTACAAAGAGTCTTCCAAAGGCAATGATTTCTATAAAGTCATAAGAAATGGGACAAACGTCTGTGAATGAAGGTTGATCATCCTTAATAGAAACACAACTTATGTCTTGAAAAGGATAGATAAAGTTCAATAGGTACCAACAAGTTAATAGAATGATTATGGAACACTAAATCGATAATCCCATAATATTTAGTGTTGGATTCTGCAAGAACAAAGGATGGATATATATCCTTAATAAGTCTAGAAACCTTAAAAGGTGTATCATAGAAACACCTTAAGAGACTTACCTATATGAGTATGGAAATCAGGCCATTTCCTAGGAAAGTAAGACCGCTTTCTAAAGTAGACTCATGAACCAGGATTTAAGCACATGGCCATTAACGTGCTGAGCAATACAGAACACTTTACCTAAGGAAATCATTATGTGTGATTGTTTCGGTTTCATCATTAGGGATACTTGGTTCAAGATTCGTTCACTATAGAATCTCGATAAGGCTTTGAATGGTTTACACTAAGTAAAGGTTCAAATCCAAAAGATACCTTTTATTTATGTGTTGGTTTTCACGATGATGCAAAACTAGATCTTAGAACTACATAGGCTTGATCCCACTTGGGTGTGTAGGAAGTCACTCTAGTGATTCAACCATCCTATTTATTTATTTTGAAAATTAGGGGAGATTGTTGTAAAATTTTCAAATATGTTTTTGGGGGCTTTGGGTTTTTTGTTTGGAAGAGAAGAAAAGAAGATAGAAGAGATAAGTCCCACATGCTAGAAAATCAAGAACTATATTTGTATAAATATAGTTTTCTCATATGGATGTTGGGGCCTTAAGGCTCCCACATGTTTGCTTTGTTGTAAGGAGAGAAGTCATGCAACACCACACACGCGCCGCCGCCGTCCGTCCGACCGAACCGAACCGGGCTGGGTTGGGTTCGGGTACGGGTACGGGTTTCGGGTTCGGATCCGAAAATATTTTTTGGATCATATGTGAACAGTAACGGGTCAAATTTCATCCCGTTAAGGACCCAGAACCGAATTTCTGAAATTGAATAAAGGGCAGAAAATTGCAACGTTTTTCTAAACATTGCAAAATATGAATAGACGCGACGTTTAAATTGAATCCGTTCGTAATAGTTGTGAACCGTTACAAACAGTTATGACGCTTGGCGAATAGGCACCTCTTCACATCTATAAATAGCAATGCCCAGAAAACGTTGGAAACAGTTTTTTCTTCTTCTTCTTCTTACACAGATCTGCGACGCCAAGGAAGTGTTGCTAATCGCTGCGCTTCCATTACTCTATATTTTGTAACATCTGCAAGGTGTTGCAAACGCTGAATCGTTGCAAATTTGTTTCTTCTTCTTCATTCTTCTTTCTATACAAATTGCATCATCAGAAACCATTACTGAAGTGTTCTCGGTCGGATCAAAGACGTACAAACTTTGAATCCGATTACGCTGTTATAAGGCTTCATTGAATGAAAGTCAATAGTTCGATAACCCGTTTGTACCTGGTGGGTTGAACTATTGTCTGAAAGAATTTATTCCATAGATCCTTGAAGTTGGAGGTATAGCATTATCTTCATCGCAATTGCCATCAAATTCTCCTCGAACCGCAAAATCCCTTACATGGATTGACAGGTAAATAGCAAGAATGATATATGTGAAGAGAAGTAAAGGCAAAAAGACATTTTGGAGGGGATTTCATGTTATCATATGGTTCTTGAGACCTAGCTTCAATCCTTGATATGTCGGTATAACACAAAACAAGGTTGGCATCTTCTTGTTTCGTAATGTAGGATTGGCAAGATGTGTAGATCTTTTCTTCTGAAGAACGTCCTTTAAGCTTTGGAGACTTGGGAGATTTGGACGTTCGTTTAGAAGCTTCTTTCTTACCTCTGGCTATGGTACCTACAATGGTCAAATTTTAATTATAAATTTGAGCTTCACTAACAAAGAGGGAAGATTGTAAACCCTTGGTTCTATGGAAAATAAGAATTTCAAGAAAATAAGACCATTTAATAAATGAATGAGAAGTGATAAAAATAGAAATTAAAAAATATGAACATATGTAATACTTAATAATTTAAAATATTTCTAAAAACTGTTGGTTTATTTACATACATATCAGACTATAGCAATATGATCAAAATTCTATGTACGTCAATAAGTTAACGTATATGTCTATGTCTACTTCTTTTATGTATGAAAGCTATGTCCATGTATTCGAGTATACAGACCAATAAACCATATGCATATGCCTACACGCACAAACATGTGTACACACACCCCCAATGTTAAGTTGTCACAAAGTAAACATTAAGCTAATGGTAAACTTGTGTATAATAGGTTAACCATAGGATTAGCTTCTAAAATAATGGATCATATGTGGAAAATTGTTGAATGTGCAATAAATGGTCAGTACTCATATGATAAAGTATCACATAGTAATGATAGTAATGGAAATTGGATTTTTAAAAATAGGATCATTATGTGATAAGTAACTGTGAGTCGATAAAAACAGCTTTCGAGCCTTCACCTATCATAAAACTCATGTAATGATGATATCACATGTGGGTATATGGTAACTATCAAAAGTCAAATCATCGCATGCAAATATGAAGCCATTTTTCATGAATCATCATCAACATTATCTTTCGTGTGTGAATTTCAAGATAAAGCTTAATAGGGTTTAAAATAAAACTATCTTGCATTGAGCCTGAACTTAGCTTTCATGTGTCAAGCTTAAATGCAGCTTTTGTAAACAAAGCTATCGTGGGAAGAGCCTAAATGTAGCTCTCATATATGAATTTTAGAATAAGGCTTTCGTGTGCCAAGCTTCAATGCAGATTTCATGTATAGGGGTTAAAACAAGGCTATAGTGTATAGTTTTCATGTATGGAATTTAAAACAAAGATTTCATATTTGAAGCCTAAATAAAGCCTCGTGCATAGAGTTTAAAATGTAGCTTTCATATATTGAGCTCTAGAATGACAACTTGACACATGGCGAAAAGTCGAGTGTGTTGGAAGCAGATATTTAAGTAGTAACACACAAAGATCACAAACAAAAAGCTATGACCTAAGCTAATAAATTTGATCAAAATAGCAATTTAGGAAAGAAGTATGAGGAAAATCATCAACACCAAAATTAAAACTAAACCCTAATTAACTTTAAGTCAAAAGCAGTCAAATCAAACAGAATAGTAGTAGCAAAAAAATAATGAGTAGACTAATGGTGAATAAATTGCTTGCTAATTGAAAGTCTAGAAGAAAATGTGTTCGGGTGGTGGAACAAATCGATTATTCTTTAGCAAAATTGGTGAAAACGAAAAATGAAGGAGGAAGTGCACTGTTTACAATTGAAAAGAAAATAATGGTAAAAGTTAGATCATGCATGATAAGAATGGATGGCTAAGATGAATAAGGCAAGGGATATAAAGAGTTATTTATACTAAAGTATAGAGAAACATTGTAAAATGAGGGGCGGCAAATGTTAAACCCTACATATCTTAGCTATCATGGGTCGACAAAGAAGAAGTATTATAAAAGAAGGTACTATTATATTATGATCTCCAAGGGCCATTGTGAAATGACCAATGAAGCTATGAAAAGGAAATGATGTAGATGCATCGCATTATAGATTGATGCCATTATGGTATGATATCCATGTGCCATCGTAAAGTGATTAAAGAAGCTGGGAAAGTAAATGATATAGATTTATCATATGGTAGATTGATTCCATCATGATATGATCCCTAAGAGTTATAGTGAATGATCAATGAAGCTATGAAAAGGAAATAGTATAGAGTCATTATGTGGTAGACTGATGCCATAGTGATATAATCTCCATAAGTCATCACAAAATGATCAGTATATTTGAGAAAGGGAAATATGTAGAGCCATCGTGTAGTAGATTGATGCCATCATGATATGATCTCCAAAACCTATCGTGAGGTGATCAATGAATTTGTGGAAGGGAAATGATGTAGAGCCATTATGTGATGAATTCGAGCATGAAATGTAGAAGCCATTGTGATATAACCCACGAAGCTATCATAATATACAGCATTTGAAGTCATCCTAGGGTATTTCATTAAGCTATCATGGTATAAAGCATTGAAGTCATTGTAAGGTATTTCACAAAGCTGTCGTGGAATAAGGGATCAAGTCCATCGAGTGATGATTCCTGAGGTCATTATGTAACGATAAAATATAGCCATCCTGGGTTAATGAATCAGGATATCGTGTGGTGATAAATCATAACTATCGTGTAATGACACATCCAATTATTAAAGGACGATAAGATTGAGCTGGCGTGAGACGATGAATCAGGCCACTAAACTAAGAAGAGGCATTCCAAATGTCATTTTGAAAGCGTGTCATGTCAGAAAATCATGACTGGTTACTTTTAAAAAGGTGTCACGTGTCAAGAATTCAACGAGTCAAGTTCTCTATAAATAGGCATGTACCCCACCTATAATGGGTCGATTTATGCATCTTCTTCTCCTTAATTTTTAAATTTTTTTCAACATTGTAAAGTGAGCTTTAAATTGGAGATTCATGGCAGATAGGGAAAATTGAATTGATAACTTTGTGATTAAGGACTTGTACTTAGCATTGCATAATCGATTATTTTGGACTTTTAACTTGAGCATTTGACTACTCCCTTTACCTTCAACATATAACTCTTGATTTTGAACAAGCATATAAGACCGTGGATTGCATAATGACTACTCTACCTCCACTTTTCTTGGTCTAGTAGCTTGAAGCATATAAGACCCAACTTTTACCCCAATAGGGCTATTCATTTCTTTTATTATAACTAGATTGCAGTCGATTGTTTTGATCAAATATCTTAAACTCATTGAAAGTCTGAAATAATCCTTTTATATAAAAAATCCTAAAACACACTTTGAATAGAAATAATATTTCTCATTCTATATTAAGCATTTTCAGTAATTTATACAATTCTTGTTTCCGATGTCCCTTTATGAAGTAGAGATGACAATTTAATATATTCATCCCATTCATGCTTAAGTTACAGATACTCTTATACATTCGCTTTCCTTTACAAAATGGTCGATCTTTCAAAGAAGATCCATATTATAATCAATTGCATCGAATATATGATTTTGCAATATGCTTTATTTATTATTTACAATAAACTAATTTCATTAAAGTTCATACATTACTAATTGCAGCTATTTACCATATAACATTTATATGCGATTGAATATGGCTCTGATGTCCATATTCTTGTATTGCTATTGGAGTTCGACACTCATAGAAGGAAATACATGTTCTTTACAAAAAAAATTAAGAGATGGGGATACAAATGTTTTAGCGGCAATACAAATTGGATCTTGCATAAGCCTTGAAGCAACAACATGCCAAAGGATTTTTGTATTAGTATATTTTCAGTTTCCTTTTCAATCCTTACCTTAGTTCATTTTTATACCTTAACCGATAAACATTTATGAATTTTTTAGTTGCATAAATTTATCAATGAATTATTTCACTTTATTTAACATATGTTCTTAAAATATTAGAAAAGTTAAGCGTTACCGTTTCATTTTTAATAAGACTCACGTTAGATTTTTATGTTTTCCAAAACCCTAAGAAGAATGATTTCACTAGTGGAAAATGGACTCGCGTGCCTTGCGATTCTGACCAGAGGAATATCAACAAATCTTAGTCCCATAAGCAATGGATAATATTTTAACGATTCCATCAGATTCAACTCTTAATCCATGATCATTATTCTAATTTCATCTTGATCTTAAGGAATATCAACAAATCGAAAGTACCCACCATTTTGCGATGGCTTAGTGTAATGCATGTACCTTGTGGAATATCAACAAATACCTATATGTATCTCACCTCATAAAGTCATTGTACCAATAGTAATACACATAACATCTCTACATCGAGGGATATCAACAACTAAGGAGTATGCAAGTAATATATTAATATATAAATGGCAGAGGACAACTTATATGAAGGATTAATAATTTTTAGTGTATACATGTTAAGTGAGATCGAATTAGGGAATAACATACATCTTGTGAAAATCCATGTGATTCAAGTGTCTAACACATCTGAAATTATAATATACATACTATACATATGTACTTGTTTCTTAAATCTCATTTGGGTTCCTTTTTAGTTCCACTTAATTTTAATACATTCACATTATATAAGTTTCTTTCATTTACAACGTTTTGTAATATATACATGTATCCAATAAATTAAAACTTATTTAATTATTTATTATATTAAATTTATAAAAAATTTATAAAAAATTTGTTACTTATCTCAATATTTTAAAGATAGCTAATTAACTATGACATTAATAACTTGTTTATGTGTACTGGCCACTCTAAAAACAAGCCTGCCTTCGCAAAAAATAATAATATTACTAATAATTTGTTTATGTGTACATACCAATGCATGTATATATTTCAATAAATTAACTTTTAATTAATTTTATTTCATAAATTTAATTTAATTAAACATTTTAATTAATTTGAAAATTTAACTTAATTTATCATAAAATATTTTAAGATAAATAAATAACTACAACAATTATAATTACACATATATCAATATATGTATATATATCTTAATCAGTTAACTTTTAATTGATTATTTAATTTAATTCAATTAATCATATTAACTAAATTTTAACTTTTAAAATTTCAAATTCAATTTTTTTAATTTCTCAAAAAAGTTTGAAAATTTTAAAGGCATTTTATAACTTTTATAAAATTTTACTTTTATATTTTAAACTTAACGTTTAACTTTAAAATATTTTTGAATTTTCAAACAAATTTTGAAATTAGTCTAAGGCCCAAAATCAATTCATGCCTTTATATTGGGGATAACCTTTAGGTTTATTTTATCCCTTGTGTCATGCCAGTAGCGTGGTAAGGAAGATTACTTGATTACCCAAACTCAGCATTTGACGCTACCTTTCTAGACACTCTCCAAAATGGGTAGGGCATGATTAGTTAGTCCAAATATTGCTAATTTTAGACTTCATAGGCAACTGGGCATTAATACCATTGAAGGAACAGAGCCTGTCAAAAGTGAATGAAATAGCATATTTCAAAAAAAAATCCTATTTTGGATCTTTTGGGTCTATAAAGCCTAAATGAATTTTAGATCCTATCTAATAAAGTATTAAGTAAAATATTATTTTACTTTATTTGGTTGAAAATAAGTTTAAATTTAAATTCAAATATATAATAATGAATGTATCAAATGCATTCATATGTGTAAAGTGTAGTGCAACATATAAGATGTGTATATAGTGTTTGCGCCAAAATTGGTCACAAACCCCAAATACCGTGAAAGCACCAGTGTATGAACACAAGCCAATGATATTCAAGCACAAATATCAGATCTCAACAAATATCAAGCAGCAATTCAGAAATAATGAACAGAGACACAAGTTTTATAGTGGTTCGGCTATCTCCGGCCTACGTCCACTCCAAAGTTTTATCCTTTTATTGATTATCCTTGATGATTACAGATGATTACAGCAGTAAATATGAAAAATTTCCAGTACGGCAGCAATATTGAAGCGTAGAAATGAATTCGGCAGAGTCTGGAGGTTGAAAGACCAAAGATCCAGAAGATCCCCTTTTCTAAATGACCAGGGGCTCTATTTATAGGCGTGGGATGCTGATATTTCGCTGAAAATCCGGGAGACCACTTCTGGCACGTGAAGGGGCCCACATGCCCGGCCTTAGGAAATTTGGGCCCACTTTGGGATCGATTCGAACTCCATTCGAATCGATAAGAAAATCACCCAATCGAGGTGAAATTTGGTGTGGACATTCTTCAACATGTATGTAAGCTCCTGTGAAAATTTCACTGCATTTGGATCAGTGGATCTTGAGTTATGATCGATTCGAATCTGGGTTGTCCATTGGCTTGTCGTCTTCGAATCCATTGCTTTGAATCCATCTTGTTCGACTCCATCCAAAGCGCGTGCGCATCGATGACGTGTCGCGAGATCCCTGGGTTGATCCACCCTTGTCGCCGTGTTGAACGCTTCTTTCCTGAAGACGCGCTCGTATTCATGTTTTGCACCTCAGTTTGCATCCATCCCTTCGTATTGATAGGCACGAATCCAGAATCCCAAAACTGCTACTTCCTTTTCGTATCGATCCAATGCTGATCGATACGAAGGACTTCTTCGCATCCATCCCATTACTCTACAACGACGCGAAGCGCATCGGTTCGAAACAAACTCCTACATTTCCTCTTGATCGATACGAGCTGTATTGATTCGAACCACCATCGATACGAACCAACCCCTGTAAACCTTATGGATACGAAGGAGACCTATGTTGTCATCGAGTCGAAGTCCACCTAACCTTCTGATACGAAATAACCGAGTCTTGTCCACGCCGATCGATACGAAGTGTATCGATTCGAAGTCCTTCACCCTGCTTTGCCTTTAATCGATACGAACACTATCGAGCTAAATCCAACACCTGACCGATGCGAACTTTACTAAACCGAATCCATACCAATCGATACGAAGTGTATCGATTCGAACCATCATCTGATTGGTGCGAAGCCGATCGATACGAACTCCTAAGTGCCTGATCGATATGAACTGTATCGATTCGAACCATCCATGCGTTCCGATGGGTTCGAACAGTATGTTCTTCCTACCTTGCATCGATCATATCTCCTTTATACGAACTCCGATTGACCTAAAATTTGAAACATAGCCTTTCCTAATCCTTGTCATCATCTCCAATCAATTTCGTCCCGATCGGAGCTCAACCAAATTTTGACGTCATCGATTGTAGCCTTGCTTTCAATCGATCTCCGATCCCGATGTCCATCATTCCTTGCCAATTTGTTGATATTCCAGTTTTGACCAAAAAGTGGGATAGCACATAGTTAATGTGCTTATATATCAATGTTGTGGTTTACACTGTATGTGTACATTTACCTTATATATATGCCTTTGTTTTCCATACTTTTATTTTGAAAACATATAAATAATAATAACATATGTATATGTAAAGTTCACTTACACATGATATGTTAAAGTATTTTTACTAATAAATAATAGATAACTTATTTTATAATAAGATAATTAATGAATAAAGTTGGTGTAGTGCCCCAACTCTAAACCCATACTACCAAAGAGTATTCTTGTTAGGAGCGACCATACGTGAATATTCCCCACGGCTAACACCGGTATATATTCTTACCTTAAAATATTTCAATAATACACGTATCGGATATCGACACAAAGCAACAAACACATGGGTTTACCCGGACAGAACAATATACTACAAATATAATGAACATAGAGTCACAGATTGTAGCAAAAAATATAATACACAACCATATATGCACACATAACAGAGTGTGAATAAAATAGAGTTTCTAACTCACAACAACAACCTACATAAAGTCAAGTACAAAATATATAACTCATAGCGATATCATCAAAATAAATACAATGATACATCCGAAAGAAAATATACACGGTCAACTTCCCATAGCGTGACATAATATATATACTTGTCTCCTCTAGATCCTAACTTCCAAAGTGGTTATTGTCCCTATACCTAAAAGTCTCGGACTAACCCGAGTATTATATAACATAAAATATGGGTCAGACTATATCTAATTTCCAAGATGAGTACACAAAGGTAAAGCATGGTAATATAAAGGCTTAGCACGAATATAACATAACATAATATTTAAAATAGCATCGTAATAATATTTCATGCAACACCTATCAATAATCACCCATGGAACACATAAAAGAATATTAGAATAACGATGCACATATACTAGGTGATATAATCAAACTCATAAAAACCACATAATTCTATGAATGAGCACATCGCATGTCCAAAAAAGTCATAATAGTATGAATCGCAATTCGTACAAAGCAAGAGAATTAATAGCGAATCTATTTTGACTTACAGTCATAATAGAAGTGAAGACTCTCGATTGTTTAGCCCTATAAAATAAATAAATAAAGGCATAATTCCAAATATATAATTAAAGCATCGATAATAAGGCTTACAAATCTTGACTTACATCCCCGATGGAAGTAATAACTTCCGAATGTTAAGCCATAGAAGATAAGTTGAAAATTGCGCAACCTAAAGAGAACATAATACAAAATAAAAAATCAATATCCAAGAAAATTAGCTTGACTTACGGTCCCAATGGAAGTAAAGACTTCGGACTATTAGACCTTGGAGATAGTCAGAAAAATAAACCTAAATAAAGAACACTTCATACAAAATATCGAAAGCAATATCCAAATAACTATCTCGAACTACGGTCCTAATAGAAGTGATAATTTTCCGTTATTAGTTCCTCGAAGATATCAAGAGAAAAAACTCAATAAACATCAAAGTCAATCAAATACTCAATGTATAAAACATTTATATCGACCCACAGTCAACAAAAAAACCATACAAAAAGATCTCTCAGCCCTAGGCTCTTATGAGAGAATGACAACGAGCACCAAGTCTCTAATGTCATAGATAGACAACACATATCAGTCTCAAGTTAGGCTATTTCAAATGACATGAATGCACGTAGCTAGTCCTCAATGTTAAATAATCATCGTCTCCAGTGAGATGACAATATCAAATAACTTATAATAAATGGATCGACCTAGGTCATTAAAATGGGAGACTAACGTATCGTAGCACTGCTCTAGGAAACATTAATGACCGTTGCCCGTTCCTATAATCCTATAGTTACTCCTAAAATTGCAACACTCACATCTGTTTCATTTCATAAACATCCTACATGACTACGTTGCGCATTGGTTACGACTCCAACTTGCCCCGGTAACGAACTGTTGGTCCTTAAGTGACATTTGGGCAATGGGTCTAATGAGAGTGATAACCCTCAGCCTATAAACTTAATAAAGCGACATAATAGATTCAGGGTGTATCCCCACAATCAGGACTACTTGAATGGATATTAGCCTATCTGGAGGGTCTTATACATTAGTTCTCCATAGTGGTGTGAACCCTATGATGTAGATTCCTAACAAATACTCTCGACTAGATAAGTCCTAATGAGAGTAATAATAAGTGCTCTCGGCTCCATTCATCCAAATGATAGTATCTCAACATAATAAATCCATGACTACTAGCTCTAAAAGTAGATAATGACCGTCGACTAGTTGCTTCTTAGAGGAAGAACCAATAAATCCCAACATAACTCCAACTTATAACCCTTGGAGAGTAATAGACTCTTGACTGCTAATCTCAATAAAAGGGTCACCTCTAGAAAATAACACAAATTCCTAACCCGTCTCCAGAATATAAGTGACTTCTACTCACCAAAAGTAGTCAAATAAGTATCACTTAAATGTCTCATTCCACTCTATATTACTCGAACATTTACTAACTAGTTAACTACACTCACCAAAATAAAAAATATTCTATGGTATGAGTAACAGAATAACCAGAAAATATTACCAAGCACCTCATATCATTCAATATTAGTAATCAATTTATTTAGCATCCTCATTATATAGAATTAGAACATAAAACGGATCAAGTATTTCATTTAAGGAGTCAAGAGAGTAATCAAACAGTAATACCAAACGTCCTATATTGCTTGGTATTGCTAAACTGTTTACTCAAAATTCTCATTATATAAAATTTCACATAAAACTTCACATAAATCAAATTCAATTCAAACTATGTATAATGAGGGAATATATTTTCAAGCTCTTAAAATAGATTTAATGATAAAGAATCCTCCTTTTGAAATGCCCTTGAATCCTTTTATTTAAATGCATCCTTTACAAAAAAGATACTTTTTTCAAAAATATTTCCACACTCCATCCATATTTATAAATTCTCCTTACCTTCAATTGCCCTTACAAAAATTTCAATTTTCGTTTGTAAAAGGAAATTTTCCATCTAAAGCAATTTCCAATAAATCATTTTATTATCCAACAACTTTTATAAAACAATAATTCTTTTAAATAACAGATGGGTAAGCCCTTAATTTCAAAGCAAATCCTTTTTTCCAAATTTTTATAAAATATAAATTTGAAATTTATTTTAGTAAAACAACATTTATATTTAAAATAAATTATAATATTATTGAAACCTTAAAATAATTCTTTCGAAACATTTCAAAATCTTTTAAAATAAGAAAATAAATAGAACATCCAAAATATAAAATCATGGAGTAAAATTCTCCAAAAATATCAGCCAATCGTATATATAAATTTATCATACGGCCAGAGTCGAATTCCATCGAACTCCAGTCATCCATACAATGCACACACAACGTATAAGTAAACTACAGAAATCAAAATAAATTTGGACAACATCTCATTAGCATTTTGATATTCCAAAATACATAAAATTTCACTATAAACACAAACAACTCAATTAATAATCGGGATAAAAATATATAACAAGTAGTGGGATATAGATATAGATGTGAGTGTGAAAACTTGCCAAAATACCAATGAGATCCTTTACTACCTCCAGCCTATTTCGCCATCTCCATTTTCCCACTGTCGTGCACTATAATTCGAATACGCTTCCCTACTCAAGAACGTCCATCTCTAAAGTTTGGTTGCTCCGATTTCAAGCCATGTCACCTTTCAGGCCAACCTTTGTCGCTATTGCCTCCTACCACTGCCATCACCCATCGCAACTATTGTCGGTCTTAGCCGCAATTTGCACGAGCACTCCTCCGATACTAAACTCGCGTATAAACGTGCACGCCTCCACCAAATCACAATGCTACTTCAACCACTTGCTACATCGTGAAACCTCCTCTTGTGTCGCCCCCAGCAACCGCGGGACCGTTTCCCTCGACGTCAATACCAGCCATAAGTTTTCACTTTTTTTTCTTCTGCACAATCTGGATTTAAGGCTGAGGATGGGAAATTGAAGATATTGGATTGCATTGGAAGAAGAAAATATAGGTTTTCAAGAAAAAGGGATAAAAGCATGAGTTTAAATGAGCTTGGGCCTTAATTTCGGCTTTATTTTAAATTAGTTCATTTCACTTTTTGTCCTTTTCTTTTAAATAATCCCCTTTATTTGTAATTAAATTCCGACTCGATTTCAATTAATTTACACTTCATTATATAAATTATATTTTGATAACTGCGTAATTTCTTCCAATTCAATACTTGTTCATTTTATTTTTCAATTATTTCAATCATATAAAAATTATTTACAGTTTAAAATATTTTAGTTATTATAACATTTCATTCAATTTCAAAATATTATCCAAAAAGAATATTTTAATTTATCTCAGTTAATTAAAACAAACTATTTTATCAAATAGGCTTTAATTAATTAAAAATTTATTTCTAAAATAATATTTCTTAAAAATCGAATTTTAATATTTCTATTTTAATTAAATTTACTTATTAATACGATGTAGAAAGTAGGGTTTTTACATTAGACATTTATGAAGAAGAAATAATAGAGGAATTTCTTGCTTTCTTTACTCATTCGTTTATTGTCATTTTAGAACAACCTTTAAACTCTTGAGCATATATGCATATTAAAATTAGTTTTGACCATTTTTCATATTTTAAAATCTATAATTGGTTGGAATGGAACAAATTTTAACTTAAGAATGATTTTAAAATTAGATTTGTGATTTTACACTAAAGTCCATTTTATAAACTTTGAATTAAAATAACATACACACATATACATATATATAAATAATTGTAATGTATGAGTTAAAAATAAAATAACATATGTATGTGTGAAGTTTGTAAATTAATATACTTGTTAGGATTTAATGTCAACAAAATTAAAAGCAAATATTAAATTTGGAAGGGTTCAAAATTTTATGATATTTTACACAAAAGTCCACATTTTTCTTCTTTTTTGTTAACATTGAAAAAAAAGTATACAATAAAAAATAGAATTATATTCAAGCAACATCATATAAAAATTATACTTAATTTCCAAACGATTCCAAATAGACAACGCATGAAGTTTATTCAAGCGTATCTGTGTGTAATTACCCATATTTTTAACTATTTTAATTTATTAAATTTAATATAATTATTGAATTAAAATGCTTAGAAATAAAATTTTAATGAATTATTAGAGCAGTTATTGAATATGAACTTTAATAAAATTTTGAAATAATCAATTTCGATGTTTTTGGCAATAATAGATATTGAATTGAAATTCTATGTATTTAATGTGTTGTAATCAATAACTTGAATTGAATAATAATATGGAATCACTTTGACATGGAAATAGTTGTTTTATTATTGAGATTTTTTCAAAAGTAAATTTTATAAGTTAAATAACTTATATTTCGATTATAATGATTTAATGGATAATTAAATTGTTTAAATTTAATATTGGAAATTATTTAAATAATTGGATCTTAAATAAATGTGAATGAAAATGGTAATAGAAACTAATTTAAATTTTATTACAAACAAATGAAGATTGTCAACATTTGAAATTAGATTTAAAAGTGAATAAGTAGAGATTGGAAATTTTATATTTTATTCAACGAGAAAAATAGCCATTTTGGCTATTGTCTCGGATTTTGACGAAACCAGTTTCATAGGATCCGTAATAGTGAATCGTTGGATTTCAGGTTTGGTAGCAATTAGACTTGTCGTTGGGCTGTGCAAGCTTGAAACGCGTAGAATTTAATTTTAGAATTTAATTTAAATAAACTGATTTCGAAGCAGTCTTCTGCATATGATAGAATTGGCTTCCAAAACTAGTTCCATTGCATTCGAAAAGGAAGGAAAACATTATGAATGTTAGCTGGCATGCCTTGTTTGGAGCTCGAGAATCGTCGGACATTATGAAGCTAGATATTTTCAAAATAAAATAATATATGTTGACTTTCAACCTTCCAACATCTCGTGCAAGCCGCCTCCCTATTTGTTTCTCTTGTAAGTTTCCCCATCCTTCCTATTTTCAACTCAATCTATAGTTCGACCATATAAAAAAGGCAAACTTGATCGAATCGGGATGCCACGGGAAGACGAGCAAGAAAGAAGGCGAGGCGAGGTGGAGGCACAATCGTTCGCGGCATGGGAACGACGTCGGCAACAGGCTTTGGATTAGAGTTTGGGATTACTCGACCGCGCATACGCGTGATTGGAAGGCGACGCGAGGAGGATGGGTGCCTGGAAGCGTGACTTCAGGGGAGGAGCTATGGCGTCTCTAGTTAGGCGATCGTGTTTTGAAATAAAAAGAAAAAAATAGACGAAGCAGCGTTCGACACGGGAGAGGGAGAGGCCTGGAGATGTTGCACGTGTGGTGAGAGGATTAACTTTATTTATTAAGGTGTTAATTAATTTTTATTTAGTCACAAATGCTAATTAATTCATAATCTTTACATACGAGGTCCGTTTCGGACGAAATAAATCACGTTGGAATGGTATCGACGATGGATTTGGCGTGGAATCGAAGTGGAATTTATTTGAAGCTAAAATATTTTCAGTTTCAAATAAAAAGGTGAGTGTTTTATATGCTCACAATTGACTGAAATAAATTTTATGTTAGTTAAATTTATATCGTGAAGTGCTTTAAAATTATCGATTGTTGTTTGGTAGATATTATTAACATAGGAATTGGTATGGAAATTATGTGTTAAAGATTTTGAATTACTAATTGATTGGAAATTAGAATTAAACTGCTAGTAAAATTCCCAATTATTGATAATTGGTTAATTAATGCAATTTATGGATGGTTTGGATGATTCTTGTGATGAATGCTAACTGGTTGAGATTTTGGATGATTTGAATGTTTATTTATTTTTATATATCATGTTATCATCGTGTACATTATTTACAGTATATAAAACTATAAATTAAATTATTATGAATAAATTAAGAAATAGGTTGAAATAATATATACCTATAACATTTATTTTGGATTGAATGATATATATCCATCTTTGAATTAAATTGAAATAATTGATTCACTTGGCCATAGGGTAGATAATTTTATATGGATACCGGATTAGTTAAATTAAAAGATTTTAAATTTTTGATTTGAAATTATTTAAACGATTTGATTTAAAGAAGTAAAAAAATCAAATTTATGGAAATCGAGTTATCTTCGAAATTAAGCTTAAAATGTTGGAGTCAGCATTTGATAAAAGAAATGGTTTAACAATGAAATTTGAGATTTTGAAGTTATAATCGAAATGGGATTTGAATTTCGAAAATTGATTTGTTTTAAAAAAGATTCGAACTTTCATTTGAACTTTGAATTATTGCTAAGTATAAGTAATATAACTGGATATATAAAAATTTGTACTCGAGAATGGAATTTATTTTAAGATTTGAATCAAAATCCAAGATTGAAGTATAAATTGAATTGGGAGACTTAAATCGATATAAAATCGAACTCGAATTTATGTAAATCGAAATGGTTTAAAATCAAGAATTGAATTGAAATTAATTCAAATTGGAATTGAACTGAAATCAATTAGAATGTGAAAGTGAACTTGAATTAATTCGAAATCAAAATCGAATTTATTTGAGTTGAACATAGAATCAAAATATAAGTCGACTTGAAATCAAAATGGAATCGATTAAATTGAAATGGAAATTGAAATTGATTTGAATTGGAGGATTTGGAATTGATTAGTTTGATTTTGAACAATTTTCAAAATAAATTTTTTGATTATATAAACTATTTAAAAACCTATCTTTCTAAATGCTCAAGTTACTTTGATTTTCCCAACTTTTTTATTATATAATCCATTTTCAATAATCAAACCATTTTCTATTAAACTATTTTAAACAATTCAAAACTTTACCAAACTATTATCAAAAATTCAAACTGGTCAAATGCTGGAGTGCTAATATTTAAATCATGATTTAAATATGAATTGGGTTAAATCAAAATTGTAACACAAATAGAAATTCAAAGCAATTTTGAATTTGAATTGAAATTGAGATATTAAGGCAGAAATGATTATTAAGTGAAATAGTATATGTTGAAGTAAATATGGTGATTTCGAAGTGAATTTGATTTTGAAGCAAATATGATATTTTGATATCAAATAGGAACTATTTTCGAAATATAAAGACACCAACCATTGCGTAAAACGACGTTTGGTTGTTAAAGAGACCGGGGCCTCTTATTGGCATACTCTCTGCCTGTAACACCCAAAAATTTCGACTTTGAAAATTCTAGATTGTTAGAGAAAAGAAGAAAAAATAATAAAGAAGGAAGAACAGAAAACATCCACATACACATAATTGGACAGCTATATGAACCTGTTTCGGACTACAATCACTAAAACTCTCAAATACACAACGGTAAACTCCATACATTCCTGCCATCCAGCTCGTCTCCTGAGCTTTAGAACATCCTTACCTGAAAATCTGTAATACTCGGTCTGACCCGAGCATTACATCAAAGCAACACCCTGGTCAAGCTAGAAACCAGCGTGAGTGAACCCATCTAACAAAAATACTAGGATAAAAGCTTATTTAAAACCCGGAGTAACTCGTACTTCATTACAAGTTCATACTTGTTATAGTCAACACTTATTTCACAAATCAACCTCTAAGTACCTTTACTAAGTTTCAATGGTCCAGATCACTTAAATTATTTCATTCCAGCCTATTGATTACACATATCAAATCTATAAAGAATTATAGAAGATTTCAAATCGAAGTGGTTTCGGGTATTTACTGATACCCGACCCAGATCTCTTCGAGTCCCATGTCATTCTTCACCCAAGTTATTCAAATGAAATACAATTCAAACTTTAAATACATGATATCACTTTTACACAGTAATTCATCATCGATAGATATCCACATTATCACTGTTCAAACCAAACATATCGTATCACAAAACCTTTCATATTAGAAATATCAACCAATAATTCATAAGCAAGATTAATTAGTCACACCATCTCTAATTAATTTAAATAAATTAAATTAATTACTTTAATCATTTTTAATCCTGCTTACTTTACAATAATCAAATGATTACTTAATCATCCCTTAATTATCTTCTCCAATTACATGAAGTAATAAGCCTTTAATTAATTACTTAAATTAATTTAACTTCCACCCATTCACATTAATTACATTTTCCTTAATTAATTACTTATATTAATTATCCGATAATCACTTTCATTGATTAATTATTCTTTAATTAATCACTCTCATTAATTAACTAATCCTTGATTTATTTCCTAAATTAATCAATCCTTAATTAATCAATTCTTAATTAATTACACTAAGTAATTAATCCTTAATTACTTCCATTAAGTAATTTCCCTTTAATTACTTTAATCAAGTAATTATTCGATTGGTTAATTATCCTCAATTAATTAACCTTTAATTATTAGTTAATTTAACCTTTGATTACTCACTAAATTAATTAATCCTTAATCAAATTAATCTTTTAATTATTTACATTAAGTAATTAACCATTAAGTAATTAATCTCCAATTACTTACATTTATTAATCTCCATTTATCAATTAATTAATTACCAATTAATTAATCTCCAATTACCAATTAATTAATTTCTAATTATTAATTAAATTGTCCTTAACAAATTAATCCTTTAATTATTAATTAATTAATTTCCCTTTAATTAATTTAATTAGTCATTAATCACCAAAGACGTTAATTAATCTTGAGATAACCCATTCATCTTCATTAATCACTTAATTATCGTTAACATATAAATTTATAGCTTTTTATCCTTTAAATTAACTTCTTAATTACATACTTAAATTAAGATAAAATAAACTTAAGAATCAACTTAAATTAAGTAAATATATCACATGATCTATTAAACAAATATTTACAAACATTATTGTACAAAGAAATAATTTAAAAAAAAATCAGTCAAACTTGATTTTCTTAAAGTTTAAAAACTACTTTTATTTATATCTTTAGAAACGGTAAAAAAATTACTTCGGGTTCACCCAGAACCTATCTCGAGTCGACCCCAAGATAACTTCCCTTTTTCTTTTTCTTTTTTAAAACTTAGTCATAGTTTAAACTTAAAATTGTTAACAAAACACAAGCATGAAGACCCGTAGTCCATCGCGAACCACCACGCTGCTACCCTGAAAATAACCTCGAGATGCATATCATCTTCCCAAGCCAGATTCTGACATACCCAAATCCAGAGTCACTACAAGGGGAGGGGGGATTTCCGACGGCTGAAAACCGTCGGCGGCCGTCGGAAGCCGTCGGCGGCCGTCGGAAAAAGCCGTCGGAAATGAAGGCGTCGGGGAGCAGTATTTCCGACGGCTACCGACGGGTGATGCCGTATACATTATCGACGGCTTTCGGCGGTTTCCGGCGGTTTCCGACGGCTTCCGACGGCCGTCGGAAACCGCCGGAAACCGCCGGAAATCAGGCCAATAAGCCGTCGGAAACCGCCGGAAACCGCCGGAAAATTTCGACCAATAAGCCGTCGGGAGCCGTCGGAAGCCGTCGGAAACCTGCTGTTTTTTTTTAAATCTGCTGCAAATAGAGCCTTCCAACCACATTTCTCTTCCAAACACTACAATATCAATACTGCACAATCAAATAAACAATAATCCAACCAAACATGCAAACCAATACTCCAAAATATTCAATAGACACAGAAATAAACAAAATTAGAATAAAAATAAAATACAAAATATACATAACATTCCAACATTAACAATAATACTAACAATAACTGTTCTAATCATGCATATCCTGATACAGCTACAGAACCAAGTGTATTATACATAATTATACATATCAACAATTAATTGTTCCTTCTACCAAATCATTGTAAACTAAAACTAAGCATACCTGCACGAACGAATTAGAAAGCAATGAATCAATCTGCCCCAGATCCAGAGCCAGCCGATGAAGGGAAGCGGCCACCAAACTGCTGCATGTACTCAAATAACTGTGCCGTCTGCATGGCCTGTTGGCGGTTCTGCTCCTCCAACTGCTGAACTCTAGTCTGCAATTCTTCTATACTTGCTAGCTCGCTCTAAGGTCTACACCGCCGTCTCCTACTCTGACTACTGGACTGCAATAATTGAAAAATAAATAAAATCAAAGTTTATTGTTTTGAAAAGGTAAGAATATCATATTTTAAGTATTTTAAGAAAAATTAAATTATTTACCGCTAAATTGCCAAATCCGTATCGTCGACCATGCTCTGGTGGACTCATAACGGACTCAAAAATAACGTCCTCTTCATCGGTCGTCAGCTGCTCTCGACCCGTATCAGAAAGGAGTTTCTGTCGCTGCTCCATAAACATCTCCTGCATTGACAAATTAATAATATCATATCTTATTTCATAATAATTTGACAACTAAAACAATTACTAATACTGAATAAAATGAAATATGCTTACATGGCTTTTACTGGATTTATCGTCCTGCCATGTGTACGAAACAGTCCCGTCTGGATTAACATGCTCAACAGCATGCGTACGGGTGAACACGTCCATATAGCTGACAGGACCATGTGCCTCGGCTTCCTGAAGTTGATTGTTACATACAATTATTATACATTTAAAATCATATAGCATAAACTATTTACATTTATTATTCAGTAATTAAATTTACCAACTCCTGCCGATACTGCTGAAACGACTTCGATCCTCCGTGATGAGTAACGGGATTCTTATTTCTATTTGCAGAGTTTCTATCTGACTCTGCCTGTACATTCAAAATTTGATACATTATTTTTCAATCACGTTAAATTAATAATTGAAAAAAAATTAGTATACTTGCCTTCGCCTCGTCCGTCTCCCAGTAGCTCAACCAAGCTTGCCACACGCTCTCCCCCATCCACCGTGGTCTCTTCCCGGATTTCTTAACCTCAGATATCGTGTCTCTGTAGTTCTTTCGCATCTTCCTCATCCAGTATGCTCGTGCCAGCTGCATATCATCTGTCTGGATGTCTATCTCAGCCTGTGTTAAAAAAAGATTACACTTTAAACGATAAACGGTAGAAAAACGACAAAAACGAATTAAAAATGGAAAACATAAAAATTACACATACTAGGACATCCTGCCATATGCACTCTATGATGTGCGGAGGGATGGTATCCCACTTCGGCCAGCACGCACTCATCCTACTACGATATGCTGCTCTGGAGACGTCCAACACTACCTTAGTGGGTAGTAGCTCGAACCCCCTGTTTTTAAGTACGATACAGATAAGTACATACGTATAGTATAGAAAAAATAAGATGATGAATAAGATTTAATTTTTACCCATCTGCTTTGGGGACTAACGTAACAACTGGACGGTGTGGCGCTTGCGATGGGCCACTGCCATCGCCTCCTGAAGAACGGGAAGAGCTCCTCCCTCTATGTGACATAATGATAAACCTGTGACGTTTACACATCATTATATAAGAGAATAAAAACATGATAATGAAATATATTTCATATGAACATGACATCAATGGTATAAATTGCTTAATTATAATGACTGAAATGTAAATAGACATGTAAGTTTGTTATACCTGATTCATGATGGGTGTACTCTTCCTACGATAAGCAGAGTTCATTGCATTTTTAATAAAAATTGCTAAATAAATGACAAATTGAAATAACATAAAACAATAGTAAACGGATTTAGTTTCATAGTTACATCAATTTCATAATACATCAAGAATTCAACATAGTTACATCAATTGCAAAAAAACAGATTCAAATTTATATCAGTCATCATCGTCTTCTGATTCAGATTCGGTCTCGTTTTCGACGATATTTTCCTCTGCACTGTCAAACGCTTCTACCAAAACATTTGATTCATCGATCAAAGGACCAAAATCTGTATGATCGTCTGTAATTATTATTTCGTTATTTTGCTCAAGATCTGCCTGATAAGCTTGTTCGTCCGGAATATTCTTCCCATCGAATGTGAATCTGGCCTTTGTTTTAAAAACTGCAGACCAATCTGCTTTATCTCTTTTTAGAGACGGATAAGGAGCGTAATAAACTTGCAATGCTTGTTTGGCTAGTACAAAAGGATCATACTTGTGATAGTGCGATGTATGCTTTATTTCGATAAGATTATAATCCTTATGCACATTAATTCCAGAACCTGGAACATTGCTAAACCAATTGCATCTAAATAGAAACACCTCCTCCGCGGGTCTTGAGAAATATGTCAGTTGCAAAATTTGTGTTAGAACGCCATAAAAATCATTTAAATGGTTTTCTGGATCGTCACTACCTTTAACAAATACACCAGTATTATTTGTTAATTTTTCTGCACCGTATTCTTTAGTGTTAAATTTGTATCCATTGACGAAATATATTGGATATGTCTTGACCACTCTTTTTGGTCCCATTGCAAGATGTTTCAACCCTTCGTCAACAACACAATTTTTCGGCTCATAAACGTAATTTGAAAACCAACGGGAAAATTCTTTACTGAGATCTCCGTTCGGATGTTCCCGTTCATAAACACTGTTTATATAAACAAATTATTACATTAGGTTATACACGCGCATGCATTACAGAAAAGAATAAAACAAAAATTATTATTTCAGATTACCTAACAAACGGTGCAACCTCGGCACAATTTAGAAGAATATAAGTGTGTGCTACACGAAGATCTCTATCGTCTAGCCATATTTCCACACATTTTCCAGAAGGCCGACCATGTTGTCTAAAAATAGATAACATTGCTTGAGAGGACTCTTGTTCGTCGCCTTCATCATTACGAGGAACACTTTGAAATGAAATATTCACATGGTCACTGAAATAGTGAGAGAAAAAGAACGAAGCTTCTTCTTTGATGTAAGATTTACATATCGAACCTTCAACTCGTGCTTTTTGTCTCACTTTTTTCTTCAGATGATTCAAATATCTATGCAACATTAATTTATATTAACTTCATCTTTCAAATGCAATTAAATTACGTTATAACATATTACATACCTCTCAAATGGATACATCCATCCGTATTGGACAGGACCTCGAAGTCGTGCTTCAGATGGAAGATGAACAGGTAAATGTTCCATCACATTAAAAAAACCTGGCGGAAATATTTTCTCTAATTTGCAAAGCAATATAGGAATGTCCACTTCAAGTTTACGTAAACGTTGCACTTTTAAAGTAGTCGAACAAAGCTCTTTGTAAAACATACTAAGCTCCGTTACTACCTTCCAAACTTTTAACGGCAGTAGTTCTTTAAACATAACGGGAAATAAATTTTCCATCATTATGTGACAGTCGTGACTTTTCATTCCGCTCAATCTACCATTTTTAAAGTCAACACATCTACGAAGATTTGATGATATCCCATCAGGAAATCTTAACCCTTCCACCCATTTTAACACAGCTTTAACTTGATTATTATCTAATTCGTAACAAGCTTTTGGTTTTTTACTGTCATTTGGTTTCATATGAAGCCGTCCGTACATAATCCTAATCTAACATTTCGACTCTCCGCTGCAAAATTTGGATACGTTTTATCGAAATGCTTCCATGCTTCTCCATCGGCCGGATGTGTCAACGTACCCTCTTCCTCCGTTCTCACGCTATGCCACCTCATATTAGACGCAGTTACAGAAGATGCGTATAATCTTTGAAGTCTTGGAGTTATGGGTAAGTAGTGCATACGCTTGTACGGAACTTCCTTACCCTTCTTTTTTCTTGGTTTGTATCTCTCCTGGTTACAAACTTTACAATTTCTAAGGTTTGCGTCTTCTTTCCAAAACAACATGCATCCTTTTAAACATGTATCTATTTTCTGATACGGTAAACCAAAAGCCGACATAAGTTTTTTAACTTCGTAGTGATTTTCACACATTAGATTATCGGGCGGCATATGTCTTTTTGCAGCTTGTACAACAGCCGTAAACCCAGCTTCAGTGATGTTGTATTTTGACTTCATCGCAATGTATTCTGCGATTACTGACAGCTGCGTGCCGCTTTTACAACCATCCCAAATAGGTTTTTTAGCTGCATCTAGTAAATCATAAATTTTCTTAGCTTCAATATTTGGTTCTTCAACATTTACATCATCGTCGTCAACTTCAACCATAGGAAACATTGATCGTGCTGCATCTTCGACCATATTTTCTATACGGGTCGTTGAAACTATTTCGTTAACGACACTTTCAGACTCTACAGAAGTATTTGCTACAACTTCTCCATGCCAATCCCAAACATAATATTCGGGTGTGAAACCGTGTTGGCACAAATGAACTTTCACAATATCTGGTAACAAAAACTTCAAATGTCTACACCTACTACACGGACAACGAATTTCTGGATCGTTTCCGTTATTACTTAAGGCGAATTCAACAAACACGTTTATACCGTTATAAAAATCTTCTTTTATTGAGCCCCTCATTCCTTTTCTTTGGTACATCCATCTCCTTCGATCAACAAAATAATCAATCATTTTTCCTATTTGACAAAATGAGAAGTTCAAAATTTAATATTTATTTTGAAGAATACACATTCGAAAAAGATTATTTTCATGTTCGTATAATATTTTGAATTTAAAGAACAACTTCACAAATTTAAAAATATTTTCAAATAGGGCACATTTCATTTTTTAACGTACGTAACGATTAAAAATATATAATTTTTTTTCATTGGTCAGACATCCTACTTCCCATTACAAACACAGTAAGCATTTACATTTCGTATATTACTTCGTCCCAAACGATTCAATAAAATTTCGGCAGCATTTCCCTTTTGTTCCCTGCATTGTACACAAATGCGTGTACGCAGGAAACAAAAAAGAAAAGTTAGGGCGAAATTTTATGAACCGTTTGAGACGAAGTAGTATACAAAATGTAAATTCTTACTATGTTCATAACTTGTCCAATACAGGGACAAATCCGACAAACATTGTACCAGATGAATATAAATGGTCGTTTTTCAAAAAAAACGACTATTTATACAACGATCATGTACAACACTCGTCAGACGGGGCCAAAAACTCTCTAAGGGACATTTGTCGGTTAACATGCGCGCATTTTACTCAAAAATACAGTTTTACTCACTGTTCACATTTATATATTAATTTCACACATTTATTCGACGTATTACGCATCAACTTAGGGCTGGTTTAACATTTTGTCATTTTTCAATACACACAATTATAATTTAGAGTAATGCATTTTTTTTGTGTCATAAGTAAAAACGTGCACAATATAATACTCCTAGTTCATTCAATCATTTTATCTTATTCCAAATAACGTATACAATCGTCGAATCAAGGCATACACAACAAAATACATATACATGAACATGCACAAATTATACGTGTTTATCACAATTTCACGATAAAAGATGAAATCGGTATACCATGTGATGCTATAAACCGTTATTACGCTAGTGGAAACAATTGCAATCATTAATTCGCCCTAATTTATCAATTTATGCAAATCTATAATTAGGGTAAAAACTGAATTTTTCATAAAAATAAGAGATTATACCTGAGATTAAGAGTACTGAAGCTTGATTAGAGTGCGTTGGAAGATCCGAAAGCTAAAAATTAGGGATTGGAAGCTTAGGGGTTGAATTTGGGGGGTTTTTTGGGTTTTTTTCGTATGAAATGGAGAGGAAGAAAGGGCTCGGCTGGCTGGTATAATCGCAAATTTGCGACGGCTTCCGACGGCCGCCGACGGCCCGTCGAAAGCCGTCGGAAAATGGCCGTCGGAAGCCGTCGGTCTTGGCTGTCGGTATTCTGCCTTTTTCTTGTAGTGAGTGCACGTGCATAGAGATCGCCGGAGCTTTGACCATCCAAACTACCGTCGACAGGCCGCCATCGTCCTACCCTATCGATCCCGATCACCCAAACTGAGAGTTAGGCTCGGAATTAAAATCGAGCTTATCCACCAAACCTGGAACGAGCCATCATCTTAAAAAAATCTCCTCGCGGCGCCACCACCGACCACCAGAAACCCCGACACCCAGTCCAAAACTTCACCCATGACCAACGTTCCTAATCCACCCACCCTGACCAAGAGCGATGCATCCTAGTCGTCGTGATGAACCCGAGAACATCTTCGACCCACCGAGGTCCTTAAACCCTACAATTACCTCGCCATGCCGCCATGTCGAATGATAACCACCTCAACCATTTTTGCCGTAATCTCCAACCACCCAGCTTGCTTTAGTACTGACCTAGACATCCCTAACCTCGTCGATCATCAGAGATTGCTCGAAATCCAAAATATGTTCAACTCTCTTTATCTCTTGATTTGAACACTTAAAAATCATGATTCTTTTTCTAAAAATCATATATTTTGAAAACACAACTGATTATTTACATGAATCATCCAATTATTTATATCGAGATTTCAATAAAATTTAAGTTCCACGGTTTTTTTTCTTTTATTTTAAAATTAACTTCAATTTGAACTTAAAGCTATTTTTAAAATTGATATCCTGCTATAACAAACAAATTATGTTTATAAATTGAAGTCTAAAGAGAATCAGATGAAGAGAAATAAATTTTTGAATTCTATTGATAACTTGGAAATCAGAGAAAAAATATTGAAGTATGGACATACACACACATATCTATATAAATATATTCATGTATTTACCTTAAACAACCATGCAAACATTTATCACAATCTTACTTTAAGAATTTCCATAGCGCCAAATTTTAAACTGTTTAAAGCTTAAGTTTACTCACTGTTTTAAAGAAGAATAGAGAAGCTTCTTCCTGGAAGCAGTTTTGATTTTTGAACTTAATCTGCTTTGAACTGAATTTACTTGTTAGATGATCTAGGCTTAGATTGCTTGATTAAAATTGAAACTTTGATGATTCAAGTTGAAGAGGGCTGTTGCTTAAGTAATTTCTAGTTTGAGTATTTGTGTTACAAGTTTTTGTTCTTGATTTGGTTTAAAATATTTTACAGGCTTTGAGTTTTTTATTCTTTCTTTTTGAATGAAGATAGGAAAAAAAGAAATAGAGAGAAAAGAGAGATGTATATATAGATTTAATTAGGATTTATAAAATAAAATAAAAATAAAAATAAAAAGTGACACTTGTAAAAAAAATCTAACATTTGTCATTTGGCTTTTTAATCATCTTACACTTGTTACTAATATGATTTAATCTATTAACACTTGTAATTATGAAATTTTCGATTATTTTTAAATGTTAATATAAAGCTTTTGTATTCATTTCACTATTTAATAAATACTTTCTTAATTTATATAAATAAAATTTTAAAAGAAAATAAATATAAAACCAATTATATTCTAAATAAAATCATATATAATATATATTTAAATGCAAAATATCTTAAAATATTTAACCTTTAAATTTCAATTTAAATCCAGACTCAAATTCAAATTCAATTTTAAAATTCATTTAAAATCAACTCAAATATATATATATATAAACAGACACAAAATCAATTTATAAATTTTAAGTAATTATATTAGGAGATTATCAAATAAATATTCATCCAGATATAAATATTTATTATCAGATGTATTTGTTCAATCAATGAATCGGTATTTTTCAATAGTTAAATCAGATACTTATCCAATTATCTGATGCCCAAAATTCCGGGTTATCACATTCCTCCCTCATTTAAATCTTTTCGTCCTCGAAAAGAAACGAAGCCAGAATTTATTAAATACCCAAAATCAGATAAATTATTCTTTGATTATTTTTAAAACACTTTTAAAATCCACATAACATTATAAAATAATTTTGTAAAAATACTTTTTATAACTCGATGTTTCCACAAGTCCATCTTTGTTCTCACAGAAATTCGGTCATACGTTGATCAGGCATAGGACTGAAAATCTATAAGTACTTGGTAAACCCATTTCAACACCCAGTGAAAATAATTGGAAAATAATTTTATTGAAAATATAGAAAACTTTTTTGAAAATAGAGGAAACATCTTTGGTGAGAATGCTCGAGAAATCATCACCCCCTCCATGGTCGCAGTTAACCCGATGGTTACGTTGCCATCTCGGAAAAATCCATAGATAGCTGTAGGCACTCCACGCCCCTCGATTGCACCATGGAACCCACTACAGGTCATAGCTACATCTGGGGTTACGTTGCTATCACAGCAAAAACCCATATAACTGTAGGCATCAGCACCCTCGAATTTCGCTGCTAAAAGAATGAAACTTCTCCACTCCATCATAGATCGTAGTCTACCGATGTTACATTACCTTCCCGGCAAAATCAAACGTAGATGGTTGACACACACCTCCACACGATTTCCGCTATGGTCCACAGTAGATCGCAGCAACATTGAGTTACACTGTCGTCACAGCATAATCCAAATGCCTCTGTAGGCATCAACGCCCTCGACTTTCGCTACCCAATAATCCTCAGGAACTTTGGTTTGTTCGAACTTCCTCACAAGATCAACTTTAGAACCCCCCTTAGGGCTCAAGGCAGTACCGCCCCGTGGCACTCCTAAGAAGTTCATTTCATGGGAGCGCCTTTTTCCCCAAACCCATTTTCAAAACACTTTATACTATACACATATAGTATCTTCCAAATCATACCCTTGTATGAATCTCATATAAATCTCCATTACACAAAATCAATTATTCCAAAATCGATAATTCTCAAACTAGGCTTTCCAAATTTCCAAAATTGATTTTTCCCAAAAATCAAAAGCCTATCAAAATCCATAGGTTCCAAAACCTTTTTCCCAAAATCTTTCTCATAAGATCCTTTACATATATATAGATACATGTCCCTGAAAAATCTTTGAACCATTTCATACTTGTATAAAGTCCCCTTTTATACTATAAATACTTTCAAAAACCTTTTCTTCTGGCTATAGATTCAACAAGGGGAGTTTATCATATATATAACGAAGATATATAACTTTGTTTATTCCAAATCAAATATTCAAACTTGATTACTCTTTTATAAAGTTACTAACCACATTACTTTTCTTCATAAAGTGAACCTTTAATCATAGAAATATCCAATTTCCATTTTACTTCATCATTCATTTTTCAAAATATACCATTCCATTTCAAAGATCATTTACAGTTCTTATCCACAAATTTTCAATATCAGTTTTATTCAAACCCGTACGATGTACTCATATCATCCGTATGCAATATCAATCTGATCGCTTACTCGATCACGCAATTTCTCTTCCGAACTAGTATCATCCACCCGACTTCCTCGTGCGGACTCAGATCTAGTTTCTTGATCAGAAACCGTCATCCTCCTTGCATAGTCATAACTATGATAGAGAATTTACAGAACCAATCAAAAATCCATATCCAGGTTCACCGTCGAAAATCATGTGAAAAATCCCAACTCGGATCGATATACTATCTCGAAATTCTATGCTCGAATCTGGATCAAATTGTTATGCGAATAGAATAATATACGTATATCCTATGTATTTATCTTCATTGATTATTAGCTAAATCAATTCCCTTTCTATTCACATTCACTTTTGATTTCTATTCACTTATTCACATTTGCCTCAATCCCCATTTGGATTATCACTTTAATTCTTACCTCAGTTGGTATTTAATTATAAACAGTTTGAACTCTGTCCAGCTTAAATTTAGAAAATAGCTTGAAAATTTAAAATAGATAAGTAGTTGAATAATAATTAGTAGTTGTAAAATAGCTGTAAAACAGTTAAGTAATTGTAAAATAGTTATAAAATAGTCAAATGGTTATAAAATAGTTAGATAATTGTAAAATAGTCATAAAATAGTAATTAGTTTATAAAACAGTTGTAAAATTGTTGTAAAAATAATTAAATAGTTCCAAAGGTAGTAAAAGATAGTTTTGGGTTTTAAAAAGCGAAGTTGTATAGTAGATAGCTAGGAAAAATAGATTTAAAAACAGTTATTTTAAAACAATTTTATTTGAAAAAAAAAATATAGTTCAGAGCCAAACTGTCCAATTCCCAATCTCCATTTCCAAACAATTTCTCATCCCATTAAATTGATTCCATTCCAATTCAATTTGAATTAGCTTCAATTCCTTTCCCAAATTCAAATTAATTCCCATTTGAATTTGAACTCAGTCAACCTTCAATTTCACTTCAAATTAATTTACCATTTGAATTTATCTCAATTCCAATCTTAGTTTTTAAATCATCTCGAATTATATAAATTCAAGTTAAATTTTCAAATGTTGTTTTAATATTTTAAATCAAATTAACCTTTACTTTTAAATTGATAGCTTAAATCTTTAAATTATTTAATTATAAGTCCAAATTTTAAGATTCCATTTTAAATTACCTTTACTTAACTTATTTCAAAGTTCAAATAAGAGTTCAAAAATAATTTTATCTTCAGATTCTGATTTATTATCCATTTTGAACTTCGAAACCAATTCTTATCAAGTTTTCAGCAAGCTCATTTCTAACATTTGAATCTTAAGTTCAAAGTGATTCCCTTTTCATAAGTTCAAATCATAATTCTATTTTATTTCGATAATGGATATATAGAGTATTTCAATTCACTTTATAATTCATTTTAAACGAATCCAATTCACAATTTAAAGATTATCAATATCAACGGGATGATACCAGGATAAGTAAACATCCAAATTTATTTAAAGCATTCATCAATACTATCTAATTCCAATTTCCAATTCTCAATCCCATTTTGAGATCACACATATTCCCAATTTCATGTTGAAATTTTCAATTCAGATTGTTTATTTCAAACCATCTTTGATATCATGTATATTCCTTATATATACATATTTATTTCCTTTGCACACCAAGTTATACATTAAATTTTAAACCACCTTTGGTTTAATTCAAAACAAATTTCTTCAAATTTTACAAACAATTTCTTATTTTCAAAAATAGTCTGAATAATATTATTCATTCTTTTCTTTTAACATTTTGAAACAATTTAAAACCCACTTCAATTTACAAGTCATACTTATCTAAAGGTTACTCCCTTAAAACATTTTATTTGCTTCATCATTAATTATTATCAAAAAACAAACATCACATTATTAGATACAATAACCATTTTATGATAATAACCAAGATTATCATATCTGCAACCCAATTCATTTTATCTTATTCTGAAAACATTTCTATGAATTCAAGATTTTAATTTCAGTTTGGATCCATTTATCTTATTTATATAATTTATATTATCCAATTCCTATTTCCACTAAATTCTCATTATTTTATTTTATTCCAATGATTCAACAACCAATTACCTTAGTATTTATAATAATTAGAAAGATATATTGCTTTATATATCAAAATATAGACTTATGTAAATGTCATTTATTTTTAAAACCATTTTTAAACCTTTATATAATAAAATGACAAGTACGCTCTCATGCACACACAAACACACACTCTCAACTCATTCTAAGGTACCACTGACCCTATCCTTAATGAGTAAATCCACCAGAGCCAAGGTTCTTGCTTAACCTTACGCTCTAATACCAAATGCAACGACCCAAAATTTTTGACTCCGAAAATTCTAGATTGTTAGAAAAAAGAAGAAAGAAGAAAGAATAGAAAACAACAACATCTCATATTCGCAGTGGATTAAATATAATATCAAATAATAGCATCTTTATAAAGAAAAGCTGTAATTGTTAATTTACATATAATTCATCAGAGTTACATCCATATACACATAACTGGACAGTTATATGAACCTGATCCAGACTACAATCAATAAAACTCTCAAATATACAACGGTAAACTCCATACGTTCCTGCCAGCCAGCTCGTCTCTTGAGCTCTAAAGCGTCCTTACCTGAAAATCTGTAATACTCGGTCTGATCCGAGTATTACATCAAAGTAACACCCGAGTCAGGCTAGAAACCAGCGTGAGTAAATCCATCTAACAAAAATACTAAGATAAAAGCTTATTTAAAACCCGGGGTAACTTGTACATCATTACAAGTTCACACTTGTTATAGTCAACACTTATTCCACAAATCAACCTCTAAGTACCCTTCTTAGTTTCAATGGTCCAGATCACTTAAATTATTTCATTCCAGCCTATTAATTACACATATCAAATCTATAAAGAATTATAGAAGATTTCAAATCTAAGTGGTTTCGGGTGTTTACTTATACCCGATCTCGGTCTCTTCGAGTCCCATGTCATTCTTAACCCAAGTTATTCAAATGAAATACAATTCAAACTTTAAATACAGGATGTCACTTTTACACAGTAATTCATCATCAATAGATAACCACATTATCACTGTTCAGACCAAACATACCATATCACAAAACATTTTTTATCATAAATATCAACCAATCGTTCATAAGCAAGATTAATTAGTCACACCATCTCTAATTAATTTAAATAAATTAAATTAATTACTTTAATCATTTTTAATCCTGCTTACTTAACAGTAATCAAATTATTACTTAATCATCCCTTAATTATCTTCTCCAATTACATTAAGTAATTAGCCTTTAATTAATTACCTAAATTAATTTTACTTCCACCCATTCACATTAATTACATTTATCCTTAATTAATTACTCACATTAATTATCCGATAAACACTTTCATTGATTAATTATTCTTTAATTAATCATACACATTAATTAACTAAACCTTGATTTATTCCTAAATTAATCAATCCCTAATTAATCAATCCTTAATTAATTACACTAAGTAATTAATTCTTAATTACTTCATTAAGTAATTTCCCCTTAATTAATTACTTTCATCAAGTAATTATCTCATTGGTTATTTATCCTCAATTAATTTACCACTAATTATTAGTTAATTTAACCTTTGATTACTAACTAAATTAATTAATCCTTAATCAAATTAATCTTTTAATTATTTGCATTACGTAATTAGTCATTAAGTAATTAATCTCCAATTACTTACATTTATTAATCTCCATTTATCAATTAATTAATTACCAATTAATTAATCTCCAATTAGCAATTAATTGATTTCCAATTATTAATTAATTTATCCTTAACAAACTAATCCTTTAGTTATTAATTAATTAATTTCCCTTTAATTAATTTAATTAGTCTTTAATCACCAAAGACCTTATTAATCTTGAGATAACCCATTCATCTTCATTAATCACTTAATTATCGTTAACTTATAAATTTACAGCATTTTATCCCTTAAATTAACTTCTTAATTACATACTTAAATTAAGTTAAAAAAAACTTAAGAATCAACTTAAATTAAGTAAATATATCGCACAATCTTTAAAACAAATATTTATAAACATTATTATACAAAGAAATAATTTTAAAAAAAATCAGCCAGACTTGATTTTCTTAAAGTTTTAAAACTACTTTCATTTACATCTTTAGAAATGGTTAAAACTTTTTACTTCGGGTTCACTCGAAACCTATCTCGATTCTCCCCCTGAGATAACTTCCCTCTTTTTAAAAAAAAAACTTAGTCATAGTTTAAATTTAAAATTGTTAATAATACACATGCATGAAGACCCAAAGCCCATCTCGAGCCACAACGCTGCTACCTCGAAAACAACTTCAAGACGCATATCATCTTCCCAAACCAGATTCTGACATACCTAAACCCATCGTGCACGTGCACAAGAGATTGTTGAAGCTTTGACCATCCAACCTGCCATCGACAGGTCGCCATCGTCCTACCCTACCGATCCCGATCACCCAAACTGAGAATTAGGCTTGGAATCGAAATCGAGCTTATCTACCAAACCTAGAACGAACCATCATCTTAAAAATATCTCCCTGTGACGCCACCACCGACCACCAGAAACCCCGACACCCAGTCCAAAACTTCACCCACGACTAACATTCCTAATCCACCCACCCTGACCAAAACCGATGCACCCTAGTCGTCGCAACGATCCCGAGAACATCTTCAACCCACCTAAGTCCTTAAACCCTACAGCCACCTCGCCGTGCCACCACGGCGAATGATAACCACCTCAACCATTTTTTCCATAATTCCAACCTCCTAGCTTACTTCAGTACTGACCTCGAGATCCCTAACCTCGTCGATCATTAGAGATTGCTCGAAATCCAAAAAACGTTCAACTCTCATTATCTCTTGATTTAAACACTTAAAAATCATGATTCTTTTTCTAAAAATCATAGATTTTGAAAAACACAACTGATTATTTACATGAATCATCCAATTATTTATATCGAGATTTCAATAAAATTTAAGTCCCGCTGTTTTTCTTCTTTTATTTTAAACTTACTTCAATTTGAACATAAAGCTATTTTTAAAATTGATATCCTGCCATAACAAACAAATTTTGTTTATAAATTGATGTCTAAAGAGAATCAAATGAAGAGAAATAAAATTTTGAATTCTATTGGTAACCCGGAAATGAAGAATCGGAGCAAAAATATTGAAGTATAGACATGTACACACATACTATATACATATATTCATGTATTTACCTTAACACAAACATGCAAACATTTATCATGGTCTTACTTGAAGAATTTCCACAAGCATCAAATTTTAAACTGTTTAAAGCTTAAGTTTACTCACTGTTTTAAAGAAGAACAGAGAAGCTTCTTCTTGGAAGCAGCTTTGATTTTAGAACTTAATCTTCTTTGAACTGAATTTACTTGCTAGATGATCTAGGCTTTGATTGCTCGATTAAAATTGAAACTTTGATGATTCAAGTTGAAGAGGTTTGTTGCTTGATAAATTTCTGGTTTGAGTATTTGTGTTACAGGTTTTTGTTCTTGATTTGGTTTAAAATGTTTTACAGGCTTTGAGGTTTTTTTATTTGTTTTTGAATGAAGATAGGAAAAAAAGAAATAGAGAGAGAAAAGAGAGACGTATATATAGATTTAATTAGGATTTATAAAATAAAAGAAAATAAAAATAAAAGGTGACACTAGTAAAAAAAATATAACATTTGTCATTTGGCTTTTTAATCATCTTACACTTATTACTAATATGATTTAATCTATTAACACTTGTAATTATGAAATTTTTAATTATTTTTAAATGTTAAAATAAAAATTTTGTATTCATTTTACTATTTAGTAAGTACTTTCTTAATTTATATAAATAAAACATTTAAAAGAAAAAAAATATAAAACCAATTATATTCTAAATAAAATCATATATAATATATTTTTAAAACCTAAATATTTTAAAATATTTCAATTTAAATCCAGATTCAAATTCAATGTTAAAATCCAATTTAAAATCAACTCAAACATATATATATATATATATATATATATATATATATATATATATATATATAAACAAACACAAATTCAATTAAAAAAATTTAAGTAATTATATTAGGAGATTATCAAATAAATATTCATCCAGATATAAATATTTATTATCAGATTTATTTGTTCAATCTATAAAAGTATTTTTCAATAGTTAAATCGGATAATTATCCAATTATCTAATGCCCAAAAATCCAGGTTATCACGCTGTCAATATTGGAACCACTTTGACAACTGTGTATGTGGAGAAGACACCAGGATGAAATGGTTGGATTTGGCATCGTTTGCTGGATTTGAACAAAGAGAACGATGATGGGTAGACCCTGGCACTTGTGCCAATTTTAAATGACTAAAACATGACGGCTTAACAAGGCCAAGTGGGCTAATTACCCCTAGCGGACATCCGTTCTTCGATTTTCTTAGACTTGGTGCATATTATTTCTCTTGTTCTTAGTTTCGATTTGTGCATCTTGATTTGGTAAAGCCTCCCTTTGACTCGATATAGGATGGATGTATGTGGTGGGCGGTCATGGCTACGATGCGTTGCCACCAGTCCTTCGACCCAAATTGGTAGTATCCTACCTTGGGTATTACCTCACGTGTTAGTATTCATTTTCGAGTTTATGAGTGAGAATTGCTACCAAAAGAAATTTATTTTCGATTAAAACAAGTTTTGATTGTGAAAAATATTCTAAGATGATTTGATAAATATATGAAAATAGTTTCAAACTTAAAACTTGAAAATAGTATATATATATATAAGAAATAAGTTTATTACTTATAGATTTGAATAGGAAAGTAAAATTTAAAATTTAAAACTAATGAATATATATAGGTTAGGAAAACAATAGAAAATTGGAAATTTTGATATGAAATAAAATAATTAACTTAAGAAACGTAAAATAAATTGAGTCAGTAAAATGAAGAAAATAAAATGAAGTTTAACTCAAGAAAGCCTAAATAAAAGCAAATTGTATTTGAAATGAGTTAGATAAATTAATGAAATGAATTTTAAGTAAATTAGTTTGTGTAACTTATAAACTTGAGAGATATTAAGCTAAAAAAATTTAATGATATGGATTTGAATATGAACAATAAGATGAAGTTGACTTAATAAGTAGAATGAAATTGATGGTGATAAAAGAAAATTTATTAATATAAACTTGAATTATAAAAAAATTACTTATGTAAAATTATTAATATGAATTTGAATAATGAAGTGAACTAATGAAGGGAATCGTTGAATTAATATTAACTTAAGCTGTGAAGTAATATTGAATAGGAGTTGCATTTTATAAAATGTTTATAATAGACTTAAATGGTTTATGAAATGATTTATAAATAATATTAGTATTAAAATACTATGTGATAATGAAATAAATTTAACTTAACAAGGTTAAATGGAATAATTCAATAAATGGCTCATAAATGATGTTGATGTGAAAAAGAAATATGAACATTAATTTAATTGCTTTGCGAAGCATAAATGCTGAAGTTTTATAACTTATAGATTTGATAAATATGAATGATATAAAAAGAAAATATGGAATGGGGTATGGAATCAAAATTTACTTTTGTGTAATTAATTATATAAATTACTGAAATAAAATAATGGAAGTGAAAAATGAATGTAACTATAAACGAATGTAAATTAATAGAACGTGAATTCATTAATGTTGATAAGTGCATGTCAATCAACTGGATGTAAATAAATTAAATGAAAATCAATGGAATGTAAACCAAATTGAATGTAAGTTTGTTGAATACAAATAAATTCAAATGAGTCAATTAAATAATAATAAAAAATGGATATTAAAAGAAAAGATAGTGTATAAATTAGATAGTGATACTGAAAATTTAAATTGTGATAGTTTGTATAAATTAGATGAATATTTGTTTGGTTGGATTTTTTGTTTGGTTGTAAATTTTTGTCACAATTATTTGATTGCATATGATTAGTTTGTCTTATATTCGTGCTTGTGTTATGTTTTGGATTCACAATACATGATATATGGTTCTATTAGACTCATATATGTGCTATCTTTTTAATAAATGACTAATATTTTAAACTGAGTTGAGATAGGTACATACGAAGACCGTTTGGACGTATACGTGGGTTTTTATGTGCTTACTCTCTCATATTAAAAATAATAAGGTGCGTATCTCGTATTACATAATGCACTTTTATAGTTTTTCTTACGGGATGCCTCATCATTGAGATGATAAATATATTTGATATATATTCGGGTTATATATTGTATTGTAAAAAGATTCCAATCGAGCCGCGCAAAAGAGACTCTGCCGAAATTTTCCATAAATCCGGGTATTAGAAATTTTTGAGTTCAAAAAATTTTATAACTTGTTTCTACATATAATTTATATTTTTTGTAAAACCGATATCAAAGTGGCGCGACGAGGGCATAGTAATGGTTTTATAAATAAGATTTTAAGGTTTTATAAGTTGATTGTTTTGAATAAAATATATCAAGTGTTAAATTATGTACTTCGTCCCTTTTAGAGCAAGAAAAGCGTTGAGTGAGGGAGAATGTAATGACCTTTATCTTTAACCATTTTAATTTATTAGATTTAACATAATTATTGAATAAAAATTGTTAGAAATAAAAAATTAAAGAATTATCAAAGTAGTTATTGAATATAAACTTTAATAAAATTTTGAACTAAACAAATTCGATGCTTTTGGAAATAATAGATATTGAAATGAAATTCTATGTATTTAATGTGTTGTAATAAATAATTTGAATTGAATAATAATGTTGAATTACTGTGAAATGAAAATAGTTTTATTATTATTGGTATTTGTTTAAAAGTAAATTTTGTAAGTTATATGACTTATATTTCAATTATAGTGATCTATTAGACAATTAAATTGTTTAAATTTAGTATTCAAAATTATTTAAATAATTGAATCTTGAATTAACGTTAATAAAAATGGTATCAGAAATTGATTTAAAATTTATTTAAAATTTAATGAAGATTGTTAACATTTAAAATTAAATTTAAAAGTGAATAAATAGAGATTGAAAATTTTATATTTTATTCAACGAGCAAAAATAGTCATTTTGGCCACTCTCTCGGATTTCGACGAAATCAGTTTCATCAGATTCGTAATAGCGAATTATTGTAGGATTTCAAGTTTCATAGCAATCAGACTTGTCGTTGGACCGTGCGAGCTTGAAATGCATAGAATTTAATTTCAGAATTTAATTAAAATAAATTGATTTCGAAGCTATCTTCTGCATATGATAGAATCAGCTCTCGAAACTAGTTCCATTGCGTTCAGCATGAGGATGAAACATTAGGAACGCTAGGCAACACGCTTCATTTGGAGATCAAGAATTGTCGGACGTTATGAGGCTAGTTATTTTCAAAATAAAATAATATATGTTGACTTTCAACCTTCCAATATCACATACAAGCTGCCTCCCTATTTTTTTCTCTCGTACGCTTTCTCCATCCTTCTTCTTTTCAACTCAATCTACAGATCGACTATATAAAAAAGGCAAACTCGATAGAATCATGATGCCGCAAGCGCGCGAGCAAGAGAGAGGGCGTGGCGCGATGGTTCACGGCATGGGAATGACGTCGGCAGCGAGCTTTGGATTAGAGTTTGGGATTGCTTGATCGCACGTACATGTGACTGGAAGGCGACATAAGGTGGAGGCACGGCTGCAGGGGAGTAGCTGTGGCTTCTCTGGCTGGGCTATCGCATTTTGAAATAAAAAATAGATGAAGCAGCATTCGGCATGGGAGAAGGAGAGGCCTGGAGCTGTTGCGTGTGTGGTGAGAGGATTGGTTTTATTTATTAAGTTGTTAATTAATTTTTATTTAGTCATAAATGCTAATTAATTCATAATCTTTACATACGAGATCCGTTTCAAACAAAATAAATCATATTGGAATCGTATTGACGAAGGCTTTGGCATGGAATCGAAGTGGAATTTATTTGAAGATGAAATATTTTCAGTTTCAAATGAAAATGTAGTGTTTTATACACTTACAATTGATTGAAATAAATTTTATGTTGGTTAAATTTTTATCGTGAAGTGATTTTAAATTATTGATTGTTGTTTGGTAAATATAATTGACCCCGGAATTGATATGGAAATTTATATTTTAGAGATATTGAATTAGCAATTGAATAGAAATAAGAATTAAACTTCTAGAAAAAGTCCCGATTATTGATAATTAGTTAACTCATGTAATTTATGGACTGTTTGGATGATTGTTGTGATGAACGCTAATTGGTTGAGATTTTGGATGATTTGAATGTTAATTTATTTTTATATATCATGTTCTCAACATGTACATTATTTATAGTATATAAAATTGTAAACCAAATTATTCCGAATAAATTAAGAAATAGATTGAAATGAAATATATCTATGACATTTATTTTGGATTGAAATGAGATATATCCATGCCTGAATTAAATTGAAATAATTGATTTATTTGGCCATAAAGATAGATAATTTTATACGGATACCGGATTGGTTAAATTAAATGATTTTAAACTTTTGATTTGAAATTATTTAAATGATTTTATTTAAAGAAGTAAAAAAATTGAATTTATGGAAATTGAATTTCTTCGAAATTAAGCTCAAAATGTTAGAATCACCATTTATTAAAGGAAATGGTTTAAAAATTAAATTAGAGATTTTGAAGTTATAATTGGAATATGATTTGAATTCCGAAAATTGATTTGTCTAAAAATATTTGAACTTTCATTCGAACTTTTAATTATTGCTAAGTACAAGTAATATAACTGGATATATAAAAATTTATACTTGGGAATGGAATTTATTTTAAGATTTGAATCAAAATTCAAAGGTTGAAATTTAATTTGAATTCAAAGATTTAAATCGATATTCTAAAATTGAACTCGAATTTATATAAATCGAAATGGATTAAAATTGAGAATTGAATTGAAATTAATTCAAATTGGAATTGAACTGAAATCAATTGGAATTAAAAGCGAAAATTAATTAATTCGAAATTGAAATCAAATTTATTTGAATTGGAATTCGAGTCGAAATAGAAATGAATGATAACAGGAAAGCCTAAATAAAATAAAGTTTAACTCAAGAAAGCCTAAATAAAAGTGAATTATATACGAAATGAGTAAGATAAATTAATGAAATGAATTTTAAGTAAATTAGTTTGGGTAACTTATAGACTAGAGAGATATTAAGCTAAAAAAATTAATGGTATGGATTTGAATATGAACTATAAGATGAAGTTGACTTGATAAGTTGAATGAAATTAATGGTGATAGAAGAAATTTTACTAATATTAATTTGAACTATAAAAAAATTACTTAAGTAAAATTATTAATAAATATTTGAATAATGAAGTGAAGCAATGAAGGGAATCAATGAATTAATATTAACTTAAGCTATGGAGTAATAATGAACATGAGTTGCATTTTATAAAATGTTTATAATAGACTTAAATGGTTTATGAAATGATATATAAATAATATTAGTATTAAAATACTAAGTGTTATCCGGTCACTTGACCCGGCTACAAGGTGATAATTACAAAGGCTTTGATTGAGTCTGGATAAGACTCGAGCTTGTTAGAGATTGGAGACATAAGGGATTGATCCGCTTTGGGTAGTCCGGCTTATGTGCATGGCTCGGCATATGTATATGGCTCGGCCTTGAAGGATAGCACATGTCGCTCGGCTGCAAAAGAAAGCTTTGGGAATTCAACACATATCGCTCGGTCAAGAATGGAAAAACGAGATGGCTCGGTCTAGGTGTCCAACAAGAGGTCGCTCGGCCAGGTTTGTTCGACAACCATCGTTCGGTCATTCTCGTTCGGCCACCCACATTCGGCCACCATCATTCGGCAACCATCGTTCGGCAAACGCCGTTCGGTGTGCCTGGCTTGGTGCACAGAAGTTGTCTATTATGGGCCGAAGTACTTTGCTCTTAGGCCTATGAAGGAATTTCAGCCTATCTTCGTCCATAAATGCAGAGGCAGGGTTACAGTTGAATGGATTTTTTTTGGAAGAACTCCAGGGAGACTATGCCATGGCTATTTTTCTTAAAAAAATGTATCAATGGATTCTATCCAATCCAACAACTCATGTAATTGTAATCAAATGAAGAATGAATGAAATTTGAAGTGGACGTAGGCCGAGATTGCCGAACCACTATAAAATCTTTGTGTCTATTTACTTTTATACTTTGTTCTCTAGATTCTATTAATTCTCTGATGTCCATGAAATTCTACGGGTGTTAGTGATCAATTTTGGTGCTAACATTTTGATGCTTTCACTAATAATTGAATTCTCCGCTTGATTGGATCTCATCGTTTACTAGTGGATTTCCATATTCGCGAGATAGATCCATTTGTTTACTAGCAAACTTCATATTCTACTCAGATTTGAAAGAGACCTAAAGGAAGCTATTAGCCATGGGATTGGACTCACTGATATACGCAAGTTTTTGGGATTGGATGTTGAAGTTTGCATCGGAGTTATATGAGGTCGACCCCTCTCTGAAAGCAATTCACCCAATCTGTCATATAGCCAACCTCTCACTCAATGCAAATATTCGATCTCCTACTCAAAAGCTGACAGCCAATCGCTTTAGCATATATACTAAGAAAATGCCGACCCGTGTATATCGATCCACCTTGGCCAAACCTCCTTGGTTGAGCCACTCTTAGCCAAACCGCCTTGACCGAGCTACTCCTGGCCAATCCACCTTGGTCGAATCGCCTTAGCGGAGCCACTCCAGGCCGATCTACCTTGGCCGAACAGCCTTGGCCGAGCCACTTCCAGGCCGATACACCTTGGCCGAGCCACTCTTGGTCGAGCTACTCTTATCCGAGACACTCTTGACCGAGCCACTCTTACCCGAGCCACTCTTGGTCGATCCACCTTGGCCGAACCGCCTTGCCCAGCCACTCTTGGCTCGCCAAGGCCGAGCCACTGTTTGGAAGTCACTATGCTTTGATACCAAATGAAAGTGCTCTATAGATCGTGTAATATGGATATATGATAATATAATGTATAGTGATGATAGTAATACTGTAAATAGTGCGGAATATAAAAGCAGTATAGTAAAATGACATCAGAGATTTTTATACTGGTTTGGAGCACCGTCCTACGTTCAGTTCGAGACTCCTTCTGGAATTTCACTAAAAACAACAACCCTCACTTAACCTAGAGATACAGGTCTATACAACCCCGGAGTAGCCGAACAGGGACCTGAGCAGCGGAATAGGATTTTGTCTCAGCAGCTGAAGAGGACTTCACATGCCTGAGCAGCAGAACAGGACTTCAACAAATACAAAAGATTGTTTGACTTTTTTTGTGTTCTGATAACGAGGATTTGTCACTTGTAGTACACCCTTCCTATAATCTTTTCCTCAATTATGATGTGTATATTTGAAGTTCATGAAGATTAGAAAGGAATAGTATTTTTTAGAATATATAAATCCGAGTTAAGCAATAAGTATGCAAGAAAGTTATATAAGAGAGAAAAGTAGATTCTGTGTTTTGAAATCAAGTTAGAATATATATTTATAGATGTTAGAAAGCAGCGATCATTGGCGAAGAGTTCCGATTTAAGTGTTGTGTCCAAATCACTTTGTAGAGGTTCGTAACTTTTCAAAATGGTCGTGTCTTTTCAGAAAAATATAGTTGTTATAGAAATTCAGTCGATTGAATCTCTGGGTCAGTCGACTGAATATCCAAACAAATTTTAAATAAATATTTGAATATTTATGCACCTGTGCATGTTGCACAAAAATTGTCTGGTCAATCAACTGATCTACCAGGTCAGTCGACTGACCTGGTAATTTCTATGCAATTTGCATAGTTTTAAACAGGTTTACTAGGTTGTTTATAGATATTCAATCGGCTGAATGACTTGTTCGGTCGACTAAATTCTGCTAATAATCAAAAATCACCATAGCTCATTTGGTTAGAGCGCCTGCTTTCTAAACTAGTGACCTGGGTTCGAGCCTCGCTCCATGCATTTTTTGAAAACTTGATTTTGATTAAAATATGCATGCAAGTTTATTTGAATGTGAATGATGATTCTTGAGAAAGATTTTAACAAAGCACTAAACTAGACTCTATATACATATTTGATGACTCTTCTTAAAAAATATATAACTATATGAATTATACTTTGAGTCGTTGAGTCCGGATGTTGTCGTAGTCCTAAATTCGTGAATTGTTGTTTCATGTCAGCAATCAAAACCTATGATCCAACATTCTCTCCCTTTTTGATGATGACAACTCCATTTGCTACGGACGAATCTTCGACAAGCTTTGTTGACTTATTTCTTCTCCTGAATATATTCTTGTAACTGTGCTATAGATTTCTCCCCCTGAATCTATGCTATATATTCATGTAAATAATTAATGTTTTCTCCCCCTTAATCTGAGCTTCCATCGTTTATTCCTGCAAATAGCGTTAGAGCAATATCTTTCTCCCCCTTTGTTATCGACAAAAAGGAGAGTTTATATGATGATATAAATTATATTTTACATAAGTGTTAACATAGAACAATATAAAACAAAATAACTACTACTTATATTGTAAGGTATCAGAAAAAAATTAACATTTAAAGCATACGATACCCAAGGTTCTTATAATTTCCTAATTTTTAGGAAACCACACCCATTTGGTTGTGGTTGAACCTTTATAAATATAATTTTCATTGTTAACTACCATATCAAAATAATCATCAATGTATTTTTCTCTATTTTTTCAATTAACAGGAACCCGAATACGTAGATAATTTTTATTCGTGTTTTTCGTCAATGATTTTGTACTACTAAAGAAATTATAAACATTATTAGTCATAGCAGTATTTGAATTTCTATAAAAATTGGATTTAGACTTTTCTCGTACCTAGTACTAGCACTAAAATATTTACTATACATGAAAGCATGTCTAATGCTATTTCTACGATCTGTTTTATTATATCCTAAACCACTTTTATCATTTAAAGGTCTAGAACTAGATAAAATCATGTTTAAATCTTTTTGACCTTTATTAAATTTTGTGACTTCAGTGTTAAGTTTATAAAATTTAGCCTTAAAGTCACAATTATTATTTTCAAAAGAAATATTACTATTATTTAAAATATCAATTTTCTAATTTAATTCAGAATTCTCGTTTTTAACGTACGGTTCTCATTTTCGAGAAAGGAATTTTGAGATTCTGAATTATCTAAAGAGGATTGTAATAAATCATTTTGTCTTTTCAAATCAAATTTTTTTTGAACGTTTCTCTCTCTCTATTTCAAATATGGTGTTTTGTTCATCTAGAGAATCTTTAATATTTATAAAATTATTCTTTAAAATACCAATTTGATTTTTTAAATCTAACTTCTCATTTTTCAATTTCTCATTTTCACGTTCTACAGATTTCATCTTTCCTAAAATAACAAAATTAAGCTTTGAAATCTTATCGCTAATACTAACTAATTCATTATTATCTTTTACTGAAATTTCTAAATCAGAAAGTACCTTTTTGTAGTCCTCACTGGTGGCTTTGACAGGGATTTTTCCCGTTGTATAGATCGATTTCTGGCAATTATTTTGTAATGTTGTGATGATCGATAGAACTCCAGGGTTTTAGATTATCAGATAACTTTGTTACGGTTATATGATGACCTTGCTCTGATACCAAATGAAAGTCGCTATGCTTTGATACCAAATGAAAGTGCGCTATGGATCGTGTAATATGGATATATGATAATACAGAGTATGGTGATGATAGTAATACTGTAAATAGTGCAGAATATAAAAGCAGTATAGTAAAATGACACCAGAGATTTTTATACTGGTTCGTAGCACTATTCTACGTTCAGTCCGAGACTCTTTCTGGAATTTCACTAAAAACAACAACCCTCACTTAACCCAGAGGAACAAGTCTATACAACCCCTAAGCAGCTGAACAGGGACCTGAGCAGTGGAATGGGATTTCGCCTCAACAGCCGAAGAGGACTTCACACGCTTGAGCAGCAGAACAGGACTTCAACAAATACAAAAGATTTTTTGACTTTTTGTGTGTTCTGATAACAAGGATTTGTCACTCGTAGTAAAAGACATGAAACAACACTCTTGGCCGAGCCACTCTTGGCCGATCCACCTTTGCCGAGCCACTATTGGTCGATCCGAACTTAAGTTGCATCGGTCTCCTATACGAACCCTAGCTGCAGCGTAAAGCACCTGCATAGTGAATTCAAAACTCAAATTAATAAAGGAACATTTTATCCACTTCCCTTAGATCCTATGACCGATCAGGCATAGAGGATCAAGCGACAGCTTCTGAATGGCAATAAAAGAACGAACAAGCAACCGCTACTCAAACGATACTCTTAAATTTTGGAGAACATAGACGATATGACTCTAGGAAAAACACCAAGATGACCCCAAGCACCATTCTTCACTGACCCAGCACTTTGAATTTAGTGACTCCAAGCAGACCAATATTTGGCTCTAAGCTATTTATTCCAAATGCTAACAAGGATATCATACCGATCGCATTTGAAGAGAGTCGGAATCAAAGTGAGGAGGAGTGGAGAAGACTTGGAAAAATAACAATGTAGGCCCGTTGGCTAAGAACTCTGATTCCAGTTGACAAAAAAACCTCAAAATTTGACTCATATTCTCTTTGAAAGCATCAATAATACGTGCAAGCCTTGTAGAAGCGCGAGCCAGGAACTTCGAATACCCATCAATAAAGACTTTAATTATCGATTGGACTGTTGGCAGTCAACATCCTGCTAGAAAGGGCTAAGGGAAGAGTTGAATAGCGAGCACACGATGTTGCTCCCTTTCTCAATGAGATTTATACCAATCTTCGTTGGATTATTTCAATTTCAATTATGCTTTGAATTATGACCAACTTGAACTAAACGTCTTCCAAAACGATGCAAATGACCAAGTAGTCAGGGTTGGCCGCCAACTAATCCACGCAGACCTTGATTGGATTTATGGAGTTTCATCAAGACGAGCATTATTCGATCTCTCATCATCAACCATGTGCCTTTAATTTGGGGCCAAAGACTAGAGATTGAAAAGCTCATCACGGTCAGAGCTCAATACAAAGTCAACATGACCGACCATCCATTCATCGACCTCCACATTTGACTTCGAGACCTAAGCAAGGCTTGGAATGAATATGGCCCGATCATCCACTCAAATCGATTCATAGAATTTTTTTTGACAAAATACATATGCATCTCCTGAAGCTCAGTGACGCCGGGATCTATCTAGAGTGGATGTGATTTGATCATCTACACATCAAATCCTACCCTAAACACAAAAGGTTGTTTGAAAGCCCGACTTGAAGTAGTTGTAGTGGACTGCCTACTCATTAACCATCGCTATCAATACGTGGACACGACTGCACCTTGAAACATATGCAACTTACTTTTTCTACTCGGTAATCCATTTATCTTGTTTTCTAGAAAGAGAAACGAAGCAAATTGTGCGAGACTTGATTATCTTACCCCAGCATGGATGTGATCCAACCATCTATCGTATATTTCCTTCCTTGACTTGATTAGAGAGCTATAATCACCAAGTAGACGAGAATCGACCGTCCATTTTTCATGTTTCGTCCTTCATGCTAGGAGCAGAGTCTCATTCCATGAGCAAACGTGGTTCCATTGTTCATTCGATAACATTAACCTCGATATGGTAAATGAAATACAAATTAAACAGGTGGAAATACAACTTCCCTCAACAAAAATCTCTAAGTCCCTGAAGCGGACTAGTTTACTCTGAGTCCTCGAAGTGCAGACTAGAGTTTAAACGACTTAAAAACCTCAAGTCCCTGAAGCGGATAGTGTACTCTAAGTCCCCTGAATGCGGACTAGTATAAACAACTTAAAAATCTCTAAGTCCTCGGAGCGCGGACTAGAGTACTCAAAGTTCCCGGAGTGCAGACTAGAGTATAAACGATTTAAAAATCTCTAAGTCCTCGGAGTGCGGACTAGAGTACTCTGAGTCTCCAGAGTGCAAACTAGAGTATGAACGGCTTAAAATCTCTAAGTCCTCGAAGCATGGACTAGAGTACTATGAGTCCCCAGAGTGCAAACTATAGTATAAACGACTTAAAAATCTCTAAGTCCCTAAAGCGGACTAGAGTAATCTGACCCCCTAGAGCGCGGTCGAGAGTATAAACGACTTGAGAAAGATCTCTAAGTCCCTAAAGCGGAGTAGAGTACTCTGAGCCCCCCGAGCGCAGACTATAGTATAAACGACTTGAGAAAAATCTCTAAGTCCCTGAAGCGGACTGGAGTACTCTGAGTTCCCAGAGCACGGACTAGAGTATAAACGACTTGAGAAAAATCTCTAAGTCCCTGAAGCGGACTACTCTAAGTCCCAAGAGTGCGGACTAGAGTATAAACGGCTTAAAAATCTCTAAGTCCTTGAAGCAGACTAGAGTATTCTGAGTCCCCAGAGCACATACTAGAGTATAAATGACTTGAGAAAAATCTCTAAGTCCCTAAAGAGGATGAGAGTACTCTGAGTCCCCAGAGCGCGGACTAGAGTATAAACGACTTGAGAAAAATCTCTAAGTCCCTAAAGTGGTCTAGAGTACTCTAAGTCCACAGAGTGCAGACTAAAGTATAAGCGACTTGACAAAAATCTAAGTCCCTGAAGAACACTAGAGTACTTTGATCCCTAGAGAGTGGACTAGAGTACAAACGCATTGATGAAAATCTCTAAGTCCCTAAAGTGGACTAGAGTGCTTTTAGTCCCTAGAGCACGGGCTAGAGCATAAACAACTTGAGAAAAATCTCTAAGTTTCTGAAGTAGACTAGAGTACTCTGAGTCCTCAAAGAGCGGACTAGAGTATAAACGACTTGAGAAAAATCTCTAAGTCCTTGAAGCAGACTAGAGTACTCTGAGTCCCTAGAGCGTGGGCTGGAGTATAAACGATTTGATAAAAATCTCTAAGTTCCTGAAGCGGACTAGAGTACTCTGAGTCCCCAAAGCGCAGACTCGAGTATAAACGACTTGAAAAAAATCACTACGTTCCAAACTGTGGACTAGAGCATAATCTGTTCGACAAATCTCTAAGTCCCCGTAGTATAGAACGAAGTATGAACACAAATTGGGCGCGAGTCAACCGGGAGAAGAGTAACTCTAAGTCACCAGAATGCTGAGTGGCATATAAACATCGATGAATAGATGAGTGGATTCCACAGTTTTCTATTCCGTAAACTTCGGCCTGAAATCGACAGGAGGAGTATTAACTCTCTAAGGATGGAGTTCGACCATCTGAATTGTGGCCTGGCCAAATCAATGTTGGAAGCAGGAGCACAAATCACTAAAAGCTGAATACGATAGCTCATTATAGCTCTAGCTTAGTGTTCTTTACAACTTAAAGCAACGACTACAAGGAGGCCTCAATACAGAACCAATCGAAATGGCATCCAAAGCTACGGGCGACTGATTATATTATATCTCAAATCAAGGGTCAATACCGATCCGCACCAGGTACATATGAATGTGACTCGGATGTCCCTTGAAAAACTATAACCTCTAGAGTATGGAAAGGAGCGTAAACATGAAGACTTGGTCATAAATTCTCTAGCACCCTCCTTCGATCCGTCAAGAGGAGTATGAAACTGGATGGGCATGACCCGACTGCATTTGAGCCAACTTCAAAATCTGATTACAGAACATGAACCAAAGTGGACGTGGCTGACCGTCTAGTGCCCAAATCATGCCCTGAAACTAACAAGGCACTGAAGTATTCCTCTTGGAATGAAAAACCACAATACAATCCATGATGGGTGAGACCCAACCTCCCATCGACTGACCTGATCCCATGATTCAAGGGAAAGAGAGAAAAGATAAAGTGGGCATGGCTGGCCTTCCTACTTATCGGTATATCCACCAGACCTAGGGGCACGACCGAGAACTAGGATGAATGTGAACCGACTATTCACCGATCAACTCTATGTTTTTGGAGTTTAGGTGGGAATATAAACATAGCTAGGGCGAGACTCAACCGTCCATGCAGTACATTTATGAACCCAAGATTGGAAGTAGACGCATGGTCATCCAAAGACAGGCTATGATAGCTCATTACTGAAACTTATATATAGTGCTTATAACTACTCAAGGCTACGATCGAAATAATGCCTAGAGATAGAATCATTAAATCGATACCTAAGCTCATGGGAAAATGACTGTCACTCCAACCCAAAGGATGGGTAAAGGATCATGAATGCATTGAATAGAGTGCGTTACTCAAATATAGAAGCAAATTCAAACTCATAGAAAGATCCAGCTATGCAGATGCATATAACTCGAGGCTGACCCCTACTCGACATTTCCTTCAACGTGCCTCTAAGCCTGATCTTTAGCCATATGCAGATAATCGATTAGAGCATTCAGAGCCCTTCACTATTAGACTTAATAACTCATGAAAAGACTCTAGGATTCGACCAGAGTAACCATCAACATTGACCGTCCCAACCATATTTCACATTGAATGTTATGCAAAATTGTTACATCTAATCTCAAAGAATCCAGGATTGCACCCGCTTAGCTGACAGTAGACATTACAGTTAGTCATGGCAACCCTTCACGGGTGCTGAAGATCGAATCACAGCTCAGTGCAATGATGATAAAAGAATTAGTTGGATTTCTCTGAATAAATGATGATATGTACCCTTGGACCTATTCTGACATGCATGTGTGATTTCACCGACTATCGCGAGCCATGCGTTGAATATCGACCGTAAGCTACAAAAGCTAGCGTAATGTCTATTGATTTCATCATGAAAGCTCCACTCTTACTTTTAGGCTCACCCTATTAACGTATGCCTACCAACCGTTGCAATAGGGAATACAATGACCTGAGACGTCTGAATGACTACTTAAATGGAATATCGAACTAAGCCAATTCGATATCACTTATTTCCCTCGAAGATCTGTCCAAGGACGGAAATTAGCAGACATCATATCCGAATTCACTACATAAGATGACTACTCAAAGAGTAGTAGAGAACCAACCAATAGACGAAAATTATGCACGGATGGAGCATCCAAAGATCAGTGTTATGGCGCAGGATTCATGTTAATGACTCCTGAGGAATGACTGATCTGCTACGTCCTGAAACTCGATTTACCTGTAATAAACAACAATGCTAAATATGAAGCCATGACCACCAGCCTCAAACTTGCCAGCGGACTTGGAGTGGAAACTCTACATATCTTTTATGATTCCTGATTGATAGTATGCAAAGTTAAGGAAGTTGATCTTGCTCGGGGGCATTGTCTTGCTCCTTATCTCGGCCAGGTCTAAGAGCTACTAACTGACTTTACGTATTACATCATTACACACATATTCAGCGGAAAAAATGAAAAGAGTCAAGTCACTGGCCAAGCTGGCCAGTTTCAGGGACGCGCAATGGACATACTTTGTTTCGGTTGAAAAACTTAATATTCCAAGCATTGACGAATGGAGATCGGCTAGATTTTGGAAACAGAGCCAGAAAAGAGGTCATGCTTGACTCCTATCAAAGACTGTCTACAAGGAGGAATTCTCACTGAATGGAGGTATGTAAAACGATAGATCCTCCTCAAAGCTTCACACCAAATCATCCAAGAAGAAATCATGTGTAGAAAGGAGTTTATCCATTCCCATGATTCGATGTATTAGCCATGATGATATCAAATGAGTCTTGAGCGAAGTCTATGAAGAAGAACACGGTGATTACATCAGGGGGAAAACCCTGATAAACAAAATACTCTACTACGGGTATTACTGGCTAACTATCAATTCAGATGCGGTTGATCATGCTAGATAATGCGATAAGTGCAAGACGTTTGCAAAAAATCTGAGATCCCCGCTGATGGAAATTACTCAAATGGCTAGTCCGTATCCATTTTCCACTTAGAGGCATTGACATCATCTTCTTTTCGATCTTAAAGGTGGTGCAAAATACGCAATCATAGCAGTTGATTACTTCACCAAATGGGCAGATGAAGAATTTTTTACCACCACCAAGATGAAGAAAATAATCAACTTCATTGTCCGTAATGTCATCTGTCCTTATGACCTTCCATGATCCATTATAACTGCAAATGGATAGGTTGAAGATGTGAACCAAATCATAAAGTCTACTATGAAGAGAGGTTTGGAAAATTCTAGAGGTAAATAGGTGGATGAACTTCCAATCGCATTATGGGCTTATAGAACTACCCATGAGTCCGTGATTGGCCGTACTGCATTCACCCTTGCTTACTGCTCCGAGGTCGTCATCCATGTAGAACTTGAAGTCACCTCTCATCAAGTGGGTGATTAAAACCCTTATTTCATAAAAATACAAACAAGGAATCATAATTGAATTGCAATTAAACTAGATGGAATTGGTGACGAGTTATGAGCATATAAAACGCATCCGAGAGCCAGTGGCAAGAACGTGTATCCGAACATGCATGCGTATATTCAAAAAATTTCAACGCCTTGAAATCAACAGAAATTGAATTCTCACTGAGGGATATTAAGAAAAGACTAGATCAGATAGCCGAAGCTTACTAGCCCGGTGGAACCAGACACGGATGGCCATTGATGAACTACAACCCTAAATTTATACTACTGGGAATTGACCAAGCATCATGGCGACCAAAGAAGGATATGACATCTTGGGAGGATAAAATGAAGGATAATGACTATTCAGGAAACATGATGGATTTCTTTCTGGAAACAAGGACTGATTACTGGTTCAAAGCGCGTCATGTTGGTTCGCATGATACACTTTGGGGGAGGGAAAATGTTATTCGGCCACTTTTCCCAGCTGCAAGGTGATAATTACAAAGGCTTTGATTGAGTCTAGATAAGACTTGAGCTAGTTAGAGATTAGAGACGTAAGGGATTGATCCTTTTTGGGTAGTCTGGCCTATGTGCATGGTTCGGCCTATGTGTACGGTTCGACCTATGTGCATGGCTCGGCATATGTGTACGGTTCAGCCTATGTGCATGGCTCGGCATCTGTGTATGGTTCAGCCTTAAAGGATGGCACATGTCGCTTGGTCGAGAAAGGAAGCTATGGGAATTCAGCACATGTCGCTTAGTCAAGAACGGGAAAACAAGATGGCTCGGTCTAGGCTTCCAGGGAGAGGTCGCTCGGCCATTCAGCAACCATCATTTGGTCACTCTCGTTAGGCCACCCCCGTTCGGCCACCCTCGTTCGGCCACCATCGTTTGGCAACCGCCGTTCGGTACGCCTGGCTTGGTGCACAGAAGTTATTTATTATGGGCCAAAGTACTTTGCTCTTAGGCCTGCGAAGGAAGTCCGGCCTATCTTTATCTATAAATACATAGGCAGGGGTACAGTTGAAAGGATCTTTTTTTGGGAGAACTTCATGAAGATTCTACCATGGCTATTTTTCTTAAAAAACTTATATCAATGGATCCTAGCCAATCCAACAACTCATGTAATTGTAATCAAATGAAGAATAAATGAAATTTGAAGTGGATGTAGGCCAAGAGTGCTGAACCAATGTAAAATCTTTGTGTCTATTTACTTTTATGCTTTGTTCTCTCGATTTTATTAATTCTTTGATGTCCATGAAATTCTATGGGTGTTAGTGACTGATTTTGGTGCTAACACTAAGTGATAATGAAATAAATTTAACTTAACAAGGTTAAATGGAATAATTTTATAGAATGGTTCATAAATGATGTTGATGTGAAAAAGAAATATGAACTTTATAATTTAAATGTTTTGCGAAGCATAAAAGCTAAAGTTTTATAGCTTATAGATTTGATAAATATGAATGATATTAAAAGAAAATATGGAATGTGGTATGGAATCAAAATTTACATAAGTGTAATTAATTATATGAATTATTGAAATGAAATAATGGAAGTGAAAAATGAATGTAACTATAAATGAATGTAAATTAATAGACTGTGAATTCATTAATGTTGATAAGTGCATGTCAATCAATTGGAAGTAAATAAATTGAATGAAAATCAATGGAACTTGAATCAAATTAGATGTAAGCCGATTGATTATAAATAAATTGAAATAATTAAATTAAATGTTAATAAAAATTGGATGTTAGAAGAAATGATAGTGTATAAATTAGACAATGACATTGAAAATGTAAATTGTGATAGTTTGAGTAAATTAGATGAATATTTGTTTGGTTTGATGATTTCTTTGGTTGTAAATTTTTTTTATAACTGTTTGATTGCATATGATTGGTTTGTCATGTATTCGTGTGTATGTTATGGTTTGAATTCACAATACATGTTATATGGTTCTATTTGACTCATATATGTGCTATCTTTTTAATAAATGACTAATATTGTAAATTGAGTTAAGATAGGTACATACGAAGACCGTTTGGACATATACGTGGGTTTTTATGTGCTTTTGCTGGCTTAATGCGAGCGTACCCGCTTGTATTAATAATAATAAGGTGCGTATCTCGGATTACATACCGCGCTTTTATTTTAACAAATGACTAATTTTTAAACTGAGTTGAGATGGGTGCATATGAAGACCGTTCGGACATATACGTGGGTTTTATGTGCTTTTGCTTGCTTAATGCGAGCGTACTCGCTTGTATTAATAATAATAAGGTGCGTATCTCGAATTACATACCGTGCTTTTATATTTTTCCCTATGGGATGCCTCATCATTGCAATGAGATATATATTTGATATATATTTTGGCTATATATTGTATTGTCAAAAAAATTTCGATTGAACCGCGCAAAGGAGACTCTGTCGAAAGTTGTCGTAAATCCGAGTGTTGGAAATTTTTGAGTTTTAAAACTTTTACAACTTGTTTCTATATATAAGTTATAATTTCCACAGAACCGATATCAAAGTGGCATGGCAAGAGCATAGTAATAGCTATATAAATAAGATTTTAAGGTTTTATAAGTTGATTATTTAAAATAAAATATATCACGTGTTAAATTCTATACTTAGTCCCTTTTTGGGGACAAAAAGTTTTGAGTTGGGAAGAATGTAACGACTCGTATTTTTAACTGTTTTAATTTATTAAATTCAATATAATTATTGAATAAAAACGGTTAGTAATAAATATTTAATGAATTATTCGGGTGCTTATTGAATGCGAGCTTTAATAAAATTTTGAAATAATCAATTTCAATGGTTTTAGCAATAATAGATATTGAAATGAAATTCTACGTATTTAATGTGTTGTAATCAATAACATGAATTAAATAATAATGTTGAATTACTGTGAAACAGAAATAGTTGTTTTATCATTGGGATTTGTTTTAAAATTAAATTTTATAAGTTAAATGACAAATATTTCAATTATAGTGATTTATTAGATAATGAAACTGTTCAAATTTAATATTCAAAATTATTTAAATAATTGAATCTTGAATTAATGTGAATAAAAATGGTATCAGAAATTGATTTAAATTTTACTTAAAAATGAATGAAGATTGTTAACATTTAAAATTAGATTTAAAAGTGAATAAATAGAGATTGGAAATTTTATATTTTATTCAACGAGTAAAAATAGCCATTTTGGACACTATCTTAAATTTCGACGAAACTAGTTTCATCGGATCCGTAATAGTGAATTATTGTATAGTTTCAAGTTGCATAGCGATCAGACTTGTCTTTGGGCCATGCGAGCTTGAAATGCATAGAATTTAATTTCAGAATTTAGTTAAACTAAATTGATTTCAAAGCTATCTTCTGCATATGATAGAACTGGCTTCTGAAATTAGTTCCATTGCATTCGGAATGAGGATAAAACAATAGGAACACCAGGCGACATGCCTCATTTGGAGCTCGAGAATTGGCGGACGTTATAAAGCTAGATATTTTCAAAATAAAATAATATATGTTGACTATCAACCTTCCAACATCTCGTACAATCGCCTGCCTATTGTTTTCCCTCATACGCTTTCCCCATCCTTCTCCTTTTCAACTCAATCTACAGATCGACCATATAAAAAAAAGGCAAACTCGATCGAATCGCGATGTCGTAGGCGCGCGAGCGAGAGAGGGCAAGGCAATGTAGAGGCGCGATCGTTCACAGTGTGGAAACGACGCGGCAGCAAGCTTTGGATTAGGGTTTGGGATTACTTGACCATGCATATGCATGACTGGAAGGTGATGTGAGAAGAAAGCACGCCTAGAGACGCGGTTGCAAGGGAGGAGTTGCGACGTCTTTAGCTAGGCGATCATATTTTAAAAGGAAAAAATAGATGAAGCAGCATTCGACAAGGGAGAGGGAGAGGCATGGAGCTGTTGCGCATGTGGTGAGAAGATTAGTTTTATTTATTAAGTTGTTAATTAATTTTTATTTAGTCATAAATGCTAATTAATTCGTAATCTTTACATGCGAAGTCCATTTCGAACAAAATAAATCACTTGGAATTGTATTGATGAAGGCTTTGGCATCGAATCGAAGTGGAATTTTTTGAAGCTGAAATATTTTCAATTTCAAATAAAAGGGTGAGGGTTTTGTATGCTTACAATCAACTGAAATAAATTTTATGTTAGTTAAATTTATATCGTGAAGCGATTTAAAATTACAGACTATTGTTTGGTAAATATAACTGACATGGGAATTGATATGGAAATTCATATGCTAGAGATTTCGAATTAGCAATTGAATGGAAATTAGAATTAAACTTCTAGTAAAATTCTCGATTATTGAAAATTAATTAATGTGATTTATGGACTATTTGGATGATTGTTGTGATAAATGCTAATTGGTTGAGATTTTGGACGATTTGAATGTTTATTTATTTTTATATATCCTGTTATCATCGTGTACATTATTTACAGTATATAAAATTGTAAATTGAATTATTCCAAGTAAACTAAGAATTAGGTTGAAATGATATATGCCTATCACATTCATTTTGGATTGAAATGATATATATCCATCCTTGAATTAAATTAATTTAATTGATTCACTTGGCAATAGAATAGAAAATTTTATACGGTAAAGAATTGGTTAAATTAAATAATTTTACAATTTTTGGTTTGAAATTATTTAAATGATTTGATTTAAAGAAGTAAAAAAATCGATTTTATAGAAATCGAATTATCTTCGAAATTGAGCTCAAAATTTTGGAATCGGCATTTGTTAAAAGAAACGGTTTAGAAGTGAAATTTGAGATTTGAAGTTATAATTGAAATATGATTTGAATTTCGGAAATTGATTTGTTTAAAAAAGATTTGAACTTTCATTCAAACATTGAATTATTTCTAAGTACAAGTAATATAATTGGATGTATAAAAATTGCACTCGAAAATGGAATTTATTTTAAGATTTGAATCAAAATTCAAAGATTGAAGTTTAATTTTAATTTGGAGATTTAAATTTATATTCTTAAATCGAACTCGAATTTATATAAACCGAAATGGTTTAAAATTGAGAAGTGAATTGAAATTAATTCAAATTGGAGTTGAAACGAAATCAATTAGAATTGAAAGCGAAATTGAATTGATTCGAAATCGAAATCGAATTTATTTGCACTGAAATTGGAATCGAAATAGAATTCAACTTGAAATCAGAATTGAATCGATTAAATTAAAATGGAAATTGAAATCGATTTGAATTGGAGGATTTGGAATTGGATAGTTTGTCTTTGAATGATTTTCAGAATAAATTATTTTATTATATAAATAGTTTAAAAACCTATCCTTTTAAATGTTTAAATTACTTTGATTTTCCAAACTATTCTACTATACAAACCATTTTCATTGCTCAAGCCATTTTCTATTAAACTATTTAAATAATTCAAAATTTTGCCAAACTATTTTCAAAAATTCAAACTTGTCAAAGGTTGGAGTGTTTATATTCAAATCATGATTTAAATACAAATTGGGTTAGACTGAAGTTATAACCCAAATAGAAATTCGAAGCATTTTTGAATTGCAACTAAAATCGAGATATTAAGGTAGAAATGATTTTTAAGTAAAATAGTATATTTTGAAGTAAATAAGATGATTTCGAAATGAATTTGATTTTGAAGCAAATATGATATTTTGATATCAAGTACGAACTGTTTTCGAAATATAAAAGCACCAATTGGTGTGTAAAACGATGTTTGTGGTTGAAAGAGATCGGGGTCTCTTATTGGCATACTCTCTGTCAATATTGAAACCACTTTAACAACCATGTATGCGTAGGAGACTTCAGAAAGAAGTGGTTGGGTTTGGCATCGTTCGCTGGATTTAAAGAATGAGAGCGATGATGGATAGATCCTGACACTTGTGCCAATTTGAAATGACTAAAACATGATGGCTTGATAGGGACAAGTTGGCTAATTATCCCTAGCGGACATCTGTTCTTCGATTTTCTTAGACCCGTTCCATATTATTACTCTTGTTGTTGGTTCCAATTAGTGCATCTTGATTTAGGAAAGCCTCCCTTTGACTCGATATGGAATGGATGGACGCAGTAGGCGGTCGTGGCTACGATGCGTTACCACTAGCCCTGCGACCCGAACTGGTAGTATCCTACTTTGGCCATTGCTTCACATGTCTTATCATACTTTTATCCCTATTAGAGACCCTTATGATTATGGTTTAGTGTTGCCATATCACAGCTCATCCTTGTCCCCCAACGTGCTACTGGGGCGTTATATGCAAACTGTACGACAATGCTTAAAAACGCATTAAGGGGGATTAATGTAAAGCCGTAACACTAATAAAATTATTTATTTTATAGATTAGACATTATATATATAGCATATTCTACTACATATAAATATTTCGATGGATCCTTAAGAGATGGAAGATCCCATAGCATCTCTTACGTAATTCCACGCACGTTATACACTGGATAGGAGATGTGAAACCCCGTAAACATCTTTGATGCCATGACACTCATGTTATATGCGATATCAATTTGACTCACATAAGAATATTTTAGTCCTGACTCCAGGTTTTTGTCTTTTCATTACGCTCGGGTCAGTCCTAGGATTTTCAGCGCGTTGAAGATTATTCTCTAGAGGATGAACACGAAGATTTGGTATATTATTACTATTGTTATTCCTACATCATGTTGTCTGCTGCATTATTTTATTTATCCCTGTTGTATATATAACTTTGATAAATGTTGTATAAATTATATAATCAAATGTATAATATAAACAGATTCAAGAAATGTTTAATTGATTATTATATTTTGTCATTCCGCTGTGAGATTTTGTGTTTGTTTTCTTCTTCGTTTCTTATTTTTCTCAATTAGCTCTATTGATTGTCTATGTTCTGGATTGTTTAAGTTGGACATGTTTGGATTGTTGTCGATTTAAACCTTCCAAAATGTAGGTCATCACAGTTGGTGTCAGAGCTTTGGTTTAGCAATAACCTTAGCTTTATGGGGTTTGACTCATTAAAGATAGGTTAGTAACACTCCAGAATGAGTCTGTTTGAGTGTATATGTGTAAGAGAGCGCACTTGTTAGTGTTATAAAAAAAATTATATTTTGTTTAAAATTATATTATGTTTACTTATTCGTTGAATTGTTTATGAATTCTGGTCGGTATGTGGAACGCCATGTTATCCGTATGGATTTCTAAACACTTAAACAGGCAAGTCGACATAATATTGGTTTAAAATAAGGTAAATAAAATAATTTTACCAAAATTGTATTATATATATATATAATGTAATTATTAATGAATGTTGTTATTAGGAGATGATAAAATCTAGTTATCATTGATTTTTGGTTAAAAATAAAAATAAAACAAATACCATGTGAACTCTATTTCATGAATTGTCCAATAATTAAATTGGATTGAAAATCAACAACAATAAAAAAAATTAAAATAACAAAGTGTAAATCAATGAAATATTTTAGTAATGGTAATGGTAATGAAATTATATAAGTATATTTATAATATGGCTTATAAATAGAAAAGATTTAAAAGTTAAGAAGTTTTGAATTTAAAAATTGTTGCTTTCAAAATTAGTTTTCGTAGACTTTAAAGTTAATAATAATATTATTTGGAAGAGTTATGTCTATAAATATATTTTGGAAAGATTTTTGAAAAGAATAAAAGCATTGAACTCGCTTTAATCGCTAGGAAATAATTATAGGAATGACCGCAGCATCACCAGTATTCATTTTCCAAGTTTCTTAGTGAAAATTCTTCCAAAAGAAATTTATTTTCGATTAAAAAATAAAGTTTTGATTGTGAAAAATATTCTAAGTATGATTTTATAAATATATGAAAATAGTTTTGAACTTAAAAATTGAAAATAGTTTATATATAAGAAATAAGTGTAACGATCCCGGATTTTTGATTAATTTTAAATTGATAATCAATTTCATTCTTGAATAAAATTGTGAAATAATTGGTAACTGATATAAAATAGTTGTTAAATTAAGGATTAATTGAATTTAATCCGGATATTTGACATATGTGGATAAAATAAATTGAATGTAAATTGGAATTTAAATTCAAATGCCTTAGAGAATAAATTTGTATTTGGATTTTTGACAAAATATTTCAAATAGATAAAATATGAAATGAACATATTAAATAATTCTAGAATTATATAAACTATAAAAAATAAAGATTGTAAAGTAAAATAAAACATAAACGAAAAGTACAAACAAAACACATCAAAATACAAATATAAATATAAAATATAAACTTCATTTAAAATACAAAGTAATAGAACAAAAAGAAGAAATAAGACAATAAACATTAAGTTAATCAAATAAATAAAATAAACTATTTAAAATATAAAATAAACAAATCTGCTAAAATAATAACAACATATTAACAATAGAAATTCATGTATAAAGCAAAGTAATATGACTGAAACAAAATAATACATTCAAATGTGAACAGCAACATTCATAAGCATGAACACTTGGAAAAAAAATTAAAAAAATAAATATTAAGTACAAAAAAGGAAACAAAGATATAGAAGCTTGCAAAAAAAAGAAAGCAGTCCAAGTACATTCATATTATAAAGCAAAGAAAATATACATTTCTATGTTGCCTGTAAGAAAATTTAGAAAAGGCAAGAACAAAGGAAAAGTGAAATATCTAAACATAAAATTAAGAAGTAGGAGACACAAAGTACTGAAGCATTAAATGCTTTCATCTCAACAAAATAAACAAAGTCAATTCGAAAACACTTCAGCCTCCTTAGGCCAAAAAAAATCTCTGATCAGATATATAAAAAAAATCTTGTACCGGTGAAAACAAGCTGTACATCTTTCTTTCTATATATACATCTATACAATTCTTGTTTGTTCATCCACTTAGCATTCCAGAAAATTAAACATCATTATTCTACTAATTTAAGCAATCCATTCAACAACAAAGAAAGTTTTAAAGGAAGATCGAAACTGCCTTTTTCAAAACAAAAGCAACTGCACATTTTCAAATCAACACAACTCTGTTAAACCCAAGCTCAGGTAAATTCAAACCATGATTTGGAAGGTGAGTAAACATAAATTTTAAAGCTAAGTTGATTAAAAATAGTTCTGGATGTATGGATAATATGGTTTGTTTATGTTACGGTTTAAATATCATACTATGATGATCTGTATGTCATTACAGGTGCATATTTCTTTCCAAACTCAAATTAATGCTCATCAAATTTTTGTATAACTTTCAGTTTCAATCAAAACAACATTTCAAAACTGAAATAAAGTTTTTCAAAAGCTGGTTAAACAAGTTAGTGGAATATTTTTTACTGGAAGCCTTGATTAAAGTTAATCAAGCAATAAATTGAAAAATTCAATTATTATAAAAAGCTAATTCAAGTTTATAACTTGAATGCATACTGGAATTTATGATTTTCAAAACTAAAACAAGGATTTTTAGTGTGGGATTTTAAGAGCAGTTTGTAGGTGAACCGAAATTGCATTTTTCCCATTTTCGAATCATTGAATCTGTAACGACCCGGAATTTTGGGCAATATCAATTTAATAATCTGTATAAATAATTTAATTGGTTTGATAATTTTTCTTTGTAATTTTAATTTAAATTGGTAAACTCAATCTTTTAAAGGTTAATAAATTTTAATATGGCAATACTGATAAGGATTGTTTTTCATAGCTAATAAAATTTTAATTCTATTTATAATATATATACATTTGATATATATTGTGAATGGAATACCTTTTGTTTAAAATAAAAGTTGAATTTTCAAATTGTAATGTATATGTATGTATATGTTATAATTTGAGTTGTTTGGAAATTTAATTTAATCTATTAATAATTGATGTATGAATGAATAGTAATTTTAAGCTTTGTTTTAATTTATATTTTCAGAAGTTAATTTAAAGATTAATTCATTTGTTTTCAAAATGTAAAATAATTGTTTGTTTTTAAAATATGATAGTTTGAAAAGAATTTAAACAAGCTTTGTTTTGTTTTATAATGCTTAAATTTAAAATGGTTATAAGATGTATATTTATATTATAATTAGTTTTAGAATATTTCCTTTAAAAATAAATTTATTTATATATATGTAAGTATTTATCAATAAAGTAAGAAAAATGTAAGTTTATATTTACATTTAAAATTAAATAAAAATTCAATTTAAAAACACTTAAGACATGTGTAACCATGTTAGGTTTCTTAATAACACTTGTTAATCAATTGAGCAAATAAAATGACATTTGTAAGTTTTTGAACAAGTGTCTTTATTTTAATCTTATACTTTCTTTAATCTAGATAAACATAACTCTTTTATCCTTTATCTTCTTTTCTAAAGATTCAAAACCAGAAATTAATGAAAAGAAAATCTGACTATATCAAACTTGAGATTTTAAAATCAAAATCAAAGCTCTTCACTTCAACTAGAACCTGCAAATTTAAAACCCAAAACCAAATCTGAATACTGCAAATTTAAAGTACTGCAATTGTAAAGCCTGCAAATTCAAATGGATATTCAACCTTCAAATTTAAACTGCATTTCAAAGTAAAAGCTTCAACCTGCAAATAAAGTCTGCATTTCAAAATCCTACTTCAACCTGAAAATGGCAACCTGCAAACTTCAATTTCTTCTGCAACTTAAATAAAGAATCATGGGCAAAAGCAAAGAAACCTGTAAACATCAAAGATTTTGAGGCATGCAAAGTTTTTTCCAGCAAAGCAAAAATATGATCTGAAAGTTCAAAAACCTGTTTCCTGCTCTGTTTACTGCAAAGTCAATAAGGTGAGTAAACTATTTTAAAAACAGTTTTTAATCTTGTTTCATTTGGCTGATGTATAAAAATCAAGTTGTTTGCCTGATGCTTGGATTAAATGGATGCATGTTGGTTTTGATGCCTGTAATCATAAAATATATGCTATGTATATTTATAACAGTTTTCATTGCCATAGTAATTCAATAACTAGATTTTGAATTCGAATTGGCCTTTGATTTATAAATAGAAGATGTTTGTAATTATATAACTTTTCATTTAAAAATGATTATAAGTTTTTGAAATGAAAAATTTGCTCAGAAATTTCATAATTACAGTAGAAATCAAATTGGGACAAAAATTTATGGATTTAATCTTTAATTTTGATTGCATGATGGGAATAGCAATAGGAAATCATGATTTTTAATACTAGTATAATGATTTTTAGTGGGTTAATTAGTGAGATTTCCTGGGTTTTCTGATTTGGGCATTTTGGCCGATTCACGGCGAACGGCGATGATCTGGGCGACGCGGTTGTGCACGAAGGCCATGGGGAAGACAAGGATGATGGGAAAATTGCTTTCGAATTTTTCAAGTGGCCATGGTGATCTGATTCAAACAAAATACGGTTTAGGCTTGCATTGTAGTTCGGCTTGATTGTCGTGATATTACGACTGGGTTTTTGATCGAGTTCGATGGCGTTTAGAAGTTTTGATATTCATGGTGGTGGTGGCCCGATGGTGGGGTTGGCGATGGTCAACGGCGTGGGAGTTGACGGCCGTGGGTGGTTTTTCGTCGAGTGTTTCTGCAGTATTTTGGTTCAAGGGTCAAAATTTCGATTCGAATTTATGTCGTAGGATCTGGGTTTGAATTCGATGTCGTGAGTGGTTTAAAGATCGACAACGTGGGTCGCGATGACCCACGGTGGCCGTTGGCAGAAGGGCACGTGCACAGTGCACGTTGACGTGTGCACTGGAAATTTTGAAGTGGGGAAGACGAGTTAAACTCGAAGGGAGGCTCGCGATTTCTTGGGTATGACTCGAAGAAGATGGGGAGTTGTAGTTTCTCGGGGAAGACTCGTGATGTTGTCGTGCTTTACTCGGGTGTTGGGTTATTGTGTTTTGTTTAAGTTCTGTAGTTTGGAGATATTGTTGCTGAACTATAACTGGTTATTGAATAGTTGAAGACAAGTGTTAAGTAACTCGGGTTTGAACAATTGAGAGAAAGCAAGCATCAATAATTGTAAAACAAGTGTTTCGAATTTAAATTATTAAATCCAAGTTTAAGTAATTGTTAAGTAATGTTTAATAACAAGTTTTCAAATTTATTTGAAAATGAATATGTTTAAAATTAAATAATTAAAGTATTTTAAACTTTTAAAGATGAATTCTAAATTTTGTTTTCAAATAAGGTTATTGATATAATTTTGAAAACCAAATTGAATAATTTGTTTAAGACATTAAAATTTGATTTAATTCAAATAATTTATTTATGAAGATAGGTAATTATTTGATAGGAATTTAAGAATACTTATTATGATTTGTTAATAAGTAAAGATTTAATTAAGATTAAGGTTATCTTAATTAATTAAAGATTTTGAAATAAAAGATGTTAATTAATTGTTTAAATAATTTTAAATAATTAGTCAATTATTTATTTAATTTTAAATAAACACTTAATTATGGATTAATTAAGTATAATTACTTAATGAAGTAATTAATGGTTAATTTTGAACGTAATTTAAATGGTAATTACTTATGAAGTAATTAGAGGATTTACTTATGGAAGTAAATAAAGTGAAAGTAATTAATAAATAACCACTCAATGTTATTAATTAAGAATTGATTAAGTTAATTGTTTTTGAAGTTAATTAATTATGGAGTAATTAATTAGTTAATGAATTAAGATTTATTTAATAATGAAATTAATTATTTGTTAAGTAATTAATTAAGAAAGTAATTAATATTTGTTAATGAAGTAATTAGAGATAATTACTTATGTAAGTAATTAAGAATTAATTACTTAGTTAAATTTAGTTAATTAATTAATGTGATTAATTAATTAATGAATGAGATCAATTTAAGATTAATTACTAAGGGTAATTAATTAAAATATAATTAATTAATAAGGTAATTAATTAAGGATTAATTTATTGTTTAATAATTACTTAACGAAGTAATTAAAGATTAATTAAATGGATTAATTAATCAAGAATTAATATAATTAATTTGGAAGTTAATTAATTAAGATAAGTAATTACAAATTGATAATTACTGTTTAAGATTAATGAGATGAGTAATTATAAGTTAATTATTTAATTAATCAAAAAGGGTTAATTAATTAATAAAGATTATTTAATAATATAATTAATCAAGGTTGGTTAATAAAGCAATTAATTAAAGTGTAATTAATTAATTGTAATTAATTAAGGATTAATGAAATTAATTATAGTTAATTAATTAATAAAGGATCATTAATTATTGTAATTAATGATAGTAATTAAAGGTTAATTACTGACTATGGTTAAGGATAATTACTTGAAAGTAATTAAAGATAATTAATCAAGGAAGGTTAATTAAAGAAGATCATTTAGAGAAGATTAATGAATTAGATTGGCAATAAACCAATGAAGAAGGATTAAGAAAATCCAAATGATTAAGGGGTAGAAATTAATTTAATTAGAGGTTAATTAAATTGATTAAGAGTTAATCAATTTTGCTATGGGTGATTGACTAATATTGAATGATTGATATTGAGTGATTGATATTGGGTGATTGGTTGATATTGGATGATTTGGATATCTATGTTGTGATATGCTACTTTGTAAGATGAATGGTTTATATGAATTATCTATTGTGATAATGTTATTCATCTATCTGTTTATATCATCCTGAATAAGTTAAACTGTTTAAATCCCTTTAAGTACAACTTGGACATTAAAATGGCGTTTGGTTTCGGTGAGACCGGGATCGGGTTTCCATATTTGGATATCCGAAAACCACATCGATTCCAATTAAACGTTAGGTCGTTAATCCAAGTGGAGCAAGTGAAGACTCGAGGTGTAAGGGCTATACGTCAGTATAACTCTGTGGGTGATTCCGTAATGAGTTGACGGAATAGTACTTATAGATTCGAGATGGAGATTAGAGTGCAAGGGCTATGGTCATTGACTCTGAGGGTGATTCCAAAATGAGTGCAACGAGATAGTGCCTTCGGTTTCGTTCGAACCCGGAACGAACTTGTATGGATTGAATGCTTTCAGTACATCGTCAGGCGGACGATGAGCATTCTAAGAAATGTGTCCTATAAAGGTAATCGCAGCCTCAAGCCTCATCAACCGGGAATGGCTAAAACAGGGGAGGTGCGGCAAGGCTTCGTGGGTCGCTCCCACTGGAGAGCAAGATTTACCCCTGTCTAGAAGTCCCTTTTTATTCGGCTGTGTGGGGCGGTTGAATTCCGGACAACCGCCGAGGTTGTCTTGTCCGGGACTGTTCAGTAAGGAATGATTCCGGCCTTGTGTTGCAGGGGAGTGGGAGTACTCCTCGGTACGGTGATCTAGGCCACATACTGTGACGGACGGTACCCCAGTAGCCCTGCCATTGATGGAAACTCATTTTCCCTACGAGACCCTACGGTTTTGTTTGTATTACCCACTTTTGTGGCTAGTAGCTGGAATTTAATGAATGTAACAATTTCGGCTATTTCATATTTACTTGAAAACCCTAGACACTATTATAATATCACTGGATTTCCTATCAAATGTTTTGGTTAGCGTAAGGTAAAAACTTTTCCATGTTTATGTGTGGGAAGTCTTACGTGATACCTTTTCTTTCGAAAGGTTTTTCTAAAGTTAAGCAATTTTAAACCGTTTACTCACACCGGACCCCTGTCTGACCCGAGTGTTTATTTTCTGTTTTATTAAACTCTTGGGTACTCATATTATGTATGAGTAGTCAAGTGATTTAGGTTAGCTTGACGAATTCTAGAGGAGATATGGAGCAGGAGGCTTCCACGTGTAGATATTATGATTCCGCTGTGTATGTTGTGTCTCTCTCTTGTATAGTTGAGTTGTATGAATTAGACAGATGTTTATAACTGTCTAATATGTGTTGTAAAGTTGTGTAACTCTGATGTAATGAGATACTATGTAATATTTTATGTGTTATATTATATTTTATTTGTTCCGCTGTGAGTTCTCTGATATTGTTGTCTTTCTTTCTCTTTCTTTTCTTCTTCTATCCCTTTCTTTCTTCACTAGTGATGCAATTTCCTGGAGATAGGAAGTCGGGTCGCTACATTTGGTATCAGAGCCTTAGGCTGAGCGAATACCTAAGCTCTGAAGTGTGTCTTTCTTTAGGGAGCATTAGGTTGAGTGAATACCTAGGCTCTAGAGTGGTGACTTCCTTGAGAGAGCGTACTTGTAATTTTCATATAACTATATATAAATATATATATCTACCTGATCTGTTGGGTTATCTGTTCGAATTTTCCAACATAAGTTATAGAGGTAGATGGAGTAGTGGTTTGTGTGTGTAACACGATTTCCACTGACGGAAGAGGTCCATATGTTAAGGTTGGAAGTATTTGTCGAGACTGTAGACCTAATACCGTCTCGAGTGAGATTTGTAGTTTGGAGTAAGGATTTCTCTGTTATCCGAAGGAAATCTTTTTAAAAGATTCGGAATTATTCTTTGAAGTATAAATTTGGATTTCGCTCGGGTAAGCAAATTTTTCTTGAGTTTGGATTTGTTGGAAGTGCGGAAGTAAGTAATGATATCTTGATAACTGCATGATGAGATGCAGTATCCTTGGATATTTTCTGAAGGTGTTTCCTCTTGAAGTAGTTTAGAGGTCATTGAGGGGCAGTCTTTACCTGCCTCAGGTAAGGCTCGTCTGTATAGAAGTTATCTGGATCTTCAATATGGAAGTTGGCTGTTTTGGAATATGAGACTAAGGTCTATGAGTCGCTTCGCTTTGGCATGGTCTCATTGGTCATCTTCAGGAGAGTGAGAGGTTGATGCTTGGTTTTGAACCCGAGTTTCTTTTGGATTATTTGCCATCTCGGAAGTCCATTGTATGGTTTGTTGATGGTTTTGGGGTTCGAGGAGCCTTTGGATTGGAAGTCTTGGATAGCTGTGGTAGCAGTTCAGCTCGAAGTGATCGATGTGCTGACGAGAAGGTCTTTTGGCTTGGCAGTATCATCGAAGTTGAGTTTGGAAGCTGCAGTGTAGCTTGTTTCTCCGATGGTTCTGGAATCTGATTGGTTCTTCTATCAGCAGCCCGAGCAGTTGGTGGAAGTTATCTTGAAGAGTTAACCTTGTTTGGAAAAGTTTAGAGCTGTTTTAATTGGTAAAGAAAGGACAGTTTCTTTGGAATCCGAATTAGGTTGAATCGCAAAAGTGACTTGCGATTGCTTTGGAATTTTCTTGAGCATTCTTTTGTTTGAGACTGAGGATTCTCATGAGGAAGTAGGAGCTGCTGATGTTATCAGAAGAATTGTCTGCATCTGGAATTGAGTTCCATATTGTTTTGGTTCCAAAAGCGATTTTGAGTGGATAGCCTATAGGAAGAGTTGGTGTAGCAGCTCAGGAATTTTAGGAATTTGGATTTGGCTAGATCTAGTTTTGAATTGGATTATGTAGTAAGGTTGTGTGACCGAGTCGGATGTGTCACCAAGATTATATGGATTTGATGAACAAAGTTTCTGGTATATATTGGATAAGTATGTATTCGTGTTCATCAACAGTATTCTCCTCTATTTCAAAATCAGAGTTGTGCAGCGGAAGCGAGGTAGCAGCTGTGCAAGGAAGGAAGTAAGTTCTGTTTGCTATTGTTTGAGTAGTAGTGTTTGTGTTCTGGATTTCGACGGATTATAAAGACTTTTCTGTTGAATAGGATCCAAAAGCTAGCTTGCTTTGGTCTAGTTGTTGCTAGAAGTATCAGCATAGGATGAGCTAATCAGGAAGAGATTGGCAGTCCTGGATTTTCTGACGAGTTATACAGATATGAGATAAGGAGTTTTGGAATTCGAAGTTGGAGACTTAGTGTTGTTAAATTTTCTCTGGTTAAGAGAGAAGAAATTGAGTAAGATTGGTTGGTTAGTGCTATGGCATTTGAGATTTCTTATTTGTGTTCTGATAAGATAAGATTTGTTGTCTATGAGATTGAATTGCCAGTTTGGTAGCTGGAATTCAGTGAATTTCACGTATCTCTAAGGGAGTACGTGTATGATTGATTGTTGGTTGTTGAATCGGTAGTTCAGTTGGATTTGGGAATCGAACTAGACTTGAGTATAATTTGATATTCTGTTCAGATTGGTGGATCTAGAGAAGAGAGGAGCTCTGGATTTTGGTAGTGAAGTTAGTTTGTTAGCTTCTGTAGAGCGAGTCTCCCGGTGATTTATACTTGGGAAACTCGAAATAGTATTAGAGATTTATTCTGGTTAATGTCAGGATAATTAGTTAAGTTTGTTTGTGTGATTGATTGCTTTGGTTGTTAGTAACTGATTGATAAGTATGCTTTGCTGATTGAATTGAAATCTTTGCTAGGTTATTAAATTACCTTTGCTTTTAAATTTCGGAGACGAAATTCTTTTAAGGGGGGAGAATTGTAACGACCCGGAATTTTGGGCAATATCAATTTAATAATCTGTATTAATAATTTAATTGGTTTGATAATTTTTCTTTGTAATTTTAATTTAAATTGGTAAATTCAATCTTTTAAAGGTTAATAAATTTTAATATGGCAATATTGATAAGGATTGTTTTTCATAGCTAATAAAATTTTAATTATATTTATAATATATACATTTGATATATATTGTGAATGGAATACCTTTTGTTTAGAATAAAAGTTGAATTTTCAAATTGTAATGTATATGTATGTATATGTTATAATTTGAGTTGTTTGGAAATTTAATTTAATCTATTAATAATTGATGTATGAATGAATAGTAATTGTAAGCTTTGTTTTAATTTATATTTTCAGAAGTTAATTTAAAGATTAATTCATTTGTTTTCAAAATGTAAAATAATTGTTTGTTTTTAAAATATGATAGTTTTAAAAGAATTTAAACAAGCTTTGCTTTGATTTACAATGCTTAAATTTAAAATGGTTATAAGATGTATATTTATATTATAATTAGTTTTAGAATATTTCCTTTAAAAATAAATTTATTTATATATATGTAAGTATTTATCAATAAAGTAAGTAAAAATGTAAGTTTATATTTACATTTAAAATTAAATAAAAATTCAATTTAAAAACACTTAAGACATGTGTAACCATGTTAGGTTTCTTAATAACACTTGTTAATCAATTGAGCAAATAAAATGACATTTGTAAGTTTTTGAACAAGTGTCTTTATTTTAATCTTATACTTTCTTTAATCTAGATAAACATAACTCTTTTGTCCTTTATCTTCTTTTCTAAAGATTCAAAACCAGAAATTAATGAAAAAAAAAATCTGACTATATCAAACTTGAGATTTTAAAATCAAAATCAAAGCTCTTCACTTCAACTAGAACCTGCAAATTTAAAACCCAAAACCAAATCTAAGAACTGCAAATTTAAAGTACTGCAAATTCAAATGGATATTCAACCTTCAAATTTAAACTGCATTTCAAAGTAAAAGCTTCAACCTGCAAATAAAGTCTGCATTTCAAAATCCTACTTCAACCTGAAAATGGCAACCTGCAAACTTCAATTTCTTCTGCAACTTAAATAAAGAATCATGGGCAAAAGCAAAGAAACCTGTAAACATCAAAGATTTTGAGGCATGCAAAGTTTTTTCCAGCAAAGCAAAAATATGATCTGAAAGTTCAAAAACCTGTTTCCTGCTCTGTTTACTGCAAAGTCAATAAGGTGAGTAAACTATTTTAAAAACAGTTTTTAATCTTGTTTCATTTGGCTGATGTATAAAAATCAAGTTGTTTGCCTGATGCTTGGATTAAATGGATGCATGTTGGTTTTGATTCCTATAATCATAAAATATATGCTATGTATATTTATAACAGTTTTCATTGCCATAATAAATTCAATAACTAGATTTTGAATTCGAATTGGCCTTTGATTTATAAATAGAAGATGTTTGTAATTATATAACTTTTCATTTAAAAATGATTATAAGTTTTTAAAATGAAAAATTTGCTCAGAAATTTCATAATTACAGTAGAAATCAAATTGGGACAAAAATTTATGGATTTAATCTTTTATTTTGATTGCATGATGGGAATAGCAATAGGAAATCATGATTTTTAATACTAGTATCATGATTTTTAGTGGGTTAATTAGTTAGATTTCATGGGTTTTCTGATTTGGGCAATTTGGCCGATTCACGGCGAACGGCGACAATCTGGGCGACGCGGTTGTGCACGAAGGCCATGGGGAAGACAAGGATGATGGGAAAATTGCTTTCGAATTTTTCAAGTGGCCATGGTGATCTGATTCGAACAAAATAGGGTTTAGGCTTGCATTGTAGTTCGGCTTGATCGTCGTGATATTACGACTGGGTTTTTGATCGAGTTCGATGGCGTTTGGAAGTTTTGATATTCATGGTGGTGGCGTCCCGATGGTGGGGTTGGCGATGGTCAACGGCGTGGGAGTTGACGACCGTGGGTGGTTTTTGGTCGAGTGTTTCTGCAGTATTTTGGTTCAAGGGTCGAAATTTCGATTCGAATTTATGTTGAAGGATCTGGGTTTGAATTCGATGTCGTGAGTGGTTTTAAGATCGACAACGTGGGTCGCGATGACCCACGGTGGCCGTTGGCAGGAGGGCACGTGCACAGTGCACGTTGACGTGTGCACTGGAAATTTTGAAGTGGGGAAGACGAGTTAAACTCGAAGGGAGGCTCGCGATTTCTTGGGTATGACTCGAAGAAGATGGGGAGTTGTAGTTTCTCGGGGAAGACTCGTGATGTTGCCGTGCTTTACTCGGGTGTTGGGTTATTGTGTTTTGTTTAAGTTCTGTAGTATAGAGATATTGTTGCTGAACTATAACTGGTTATTGAATAGTTGAAGACAAGTGTTAAGTAACTCGGGTTTGAACAATTGAGAGAAAGCAAGCATCAATAATTGTAAAACAAGTGTTTCGAATTTAAATTATTAAATCCAAGTTTAAGTAATTGTTAAGTAATGTTTAATAACAAGTTTTCAAATTTATTTGAAAATGAATAAGTTTAAAATTAGATAATTAAAGTATTTTAAACTTTTAAAGATGAATTCTAAATGTTTATTTTCAAATATGGTTATTGATATAATTTTGAAAACCAAATTGAATAATTTGTTTAAGACATTAAAATTTGATTTAATTCAAATAATTTATTTATGAAGATAGGTAATTATTTGATAGGAATTTAAGAATACTTATTATGATTTGTTAATAAGTAAAGATTTAATTAAGATTAAGGTTATCTAATTAATTAAAGATTTTGAAATAAAAGATGTTAATTAATTGTTTAAATAATTTTAATTAATTAGTCAATTATTTATTTAATTTTAAATAAACACTTAATTATGGATTAATTAAGTATAATTACTTAATGAAGTAATTAATGGTTAATTTTGAACGTAATTTAAATGGTAATTACTTATGAAGTAATTAGAGGATTTACTTATGGAAGTAAATAAAGTGAAAGTAATTAATAAATAATCACTCAATGTTATTAATTAAGAATTGATTAAGTTAATTATTTTTGAAGTTAATTAATTATGGAGTAATTAATTAGTTAATGAATTAAGATTTATTTAATAATGAAATTAATTATTTGTTAAGTAATTAATTAAGAAAGTAATTAATATTTGTTAATGAAGTAATTAGAGATAATTACTTATGTAAGTAAGTAAGAATTAATTACTTAGTTAAATTTAGTTAATTAATTAATGTGATTAATTAATTAATGAATGAGATCAATTTAAGATTAATTACTAAGGGTAATTAATTAAAATATAATTAATTAATAAGGTAATTTATTAAGGATTAATTTATTGTTTAATAATTACTTAATGAAGTAATTAAAGATTAATTAAATGGATTAATTAATCAAAAATTAATATAATTAATTTGGAAGTTAATTAATTAAGATAAGTAATTACAAATTGATAATTACTGTTTAAGATTAATGAGATGAGTAATTATAGGTTAATTATTTAATTAATCAAAAAGGGTTAATTAATTAATAAAGATTATTTAATAATATAATTAATCAAGGTTGATTAATAAAGCAATTAATTAAAGTGTAATTAATTAATTGTAATTAATTAAGGATTAATGAAATTAGTTATAGTTAATTAATTAATAAAGGATCATTAATTATTGTAATTAATGATAGTAATTAAAGGTTAATTACTGACTATGGTTAAGGATAATTACTTGAAAGTAATTAAAGATAATTAATCAAGGAAGGTTAATTAAAGAAGATCATTTAGAGAAGATTAATGAATTAGATTGGCAATAAACCAACGAAGCAGGATTAAGAAAATCCAAATGATTAAAGGGTAGAAATTAATTTAATTACAGGTTAATTAAATTGATTAAGAGTTAATCAATTTTGCTATGGGTGATTGATTAATATTGAATGATTGATATTGAGCGATTGATATTGGGTGATTGGTTGATATTGGATGATTTGGATATCTTTGTTGTGATATGCTGCTTTGTAAGATGAATTGTTTATATGAATTATCTATTGTGATAATGTTATTCACCTATCTGTTTATATCATCCTGAATAAGTTAAACTGTTTAAATCCCTTAAGTACAACTTGGACATTAAAATGGCGTTTGGTTTCGGTGAGACCGGGATCGGGTTTCCATATTTGGATATCCGAAAACCACATCGATTCCAATTAAACGTTAGGTCGTTAATCCAAGTGGAGCAAGTGAAGACTCGAGGTGTAAGGGATATACGTCAGTATAACTCTGTGGGTGATTCCGTAATGAGTTGACGGAATAGTACTTATAGATTCGAGATGGAGATTAGAGTGCAAGGGCTATGGTCGTTGACTCTGAGGGTGATTCCAAAATGAGTGCAACGAGATAGTGCCTTCGGTTTCGTTCGAACCCAGAACAAACTTGTATGGATTGAATGCTTTCAGTACATCGTCAGGCGGACGATGAGCATTCTAAGAAATGTGTCCTATAAAGGTAATCGCAGCCTCAAGCCTCATCAACCGGGAATGGCTAAAACAGGGGAGGTGTAGCAAGGCTTCGTGGGTCGCTCCCACTGGAGAGCAAGATTTACCCCTGTCTAGAAGTCCCTTTTTATTCGGCTGTGTGGGGCGGTTGAATTCCGGACAACCGCCGGGATTGTCTTGTTCGGGACTGTTCAGTAAGGAATGGTTCCGTCCTTGTGTTGCAGGGAAGTGGGAGTACTCCTCGGTACGGTGATCTAGGCCACGTACTGTGACGGGCGGTACCCCAGTAGCCCTACCATTGATGAAACCCATTTTCCCTACGAGACCCTACGGTTTTGTTTGTATTACCCACTTTTGTGGCTAGTAGCTGGAATTTAATGAATGTAACAATTTTGGCTATTTCATATTTACTTGAAAACCCTAGACACTATTATAATATCATTGGATTTCCTATCAAATGTTTTGGTTAGCGTAAGGTAAAAACTTTTCCATGTTTATGTGTGGGAAGTCTTACGTGATACCTTTTCTTTCGAAAGGTTTTTCTAAAGTTAAGAAATTTTAAACCGTTTACTCACACCAGACCCTTGTCTGACCCGAGTGTTTATTTTCTGTTTTATTAAACTCTTGGGTACTCATATTATGTATGAGTAGTCAAGTGATTTAGGTTAGCTTGACGAATTCTGGAGGAGATATGGAGTAGGAGGCTTCCACGTGTAGATATTATGATTCCGCTCTGTATGTTGTATCTCTCTCTTGTATAGTTGAGTTGTATGAATTAGACAGATGATTATAACTGTCTAATACGTGTTGTAAAGTTGTGTAACTTTGATGTAATGAGATACTATGTAATATTTTATGTGTTATATTATATTTTATTCGTTCCGCTGTGAGTTCTCTGATATTGTTGTCTTTCTTTCTCTTTCTTTTCTTCTTCTATCCCTTTCTTTCTTCACTAGTTATGCGATTTCCTGGAGATAGGAAGTCGGGTCGCTACAGAATCAATTATAAATGTTGAAAATTGTGTTGAAGCAAGTGTGACCATTAGCGATTTCGAGAAAATTATTAGATAATTTTTCTACTGTGAGAATTAAGACGACGAATTCAAATTAGGGCTTAAGTTCAAGTTTTTGTTCATGTCTGTAGAAGAGACGTGTTCGTTATCCAAACGTGACCGAGTTGCACGAATTTTTGGAGGTTGGTAGCATTTCGTGTTGTTGTTGTGTGGCCGCAATATAGGCGACTCCGGTAGTGTCTGCGGTGGTGGCGAGGAGGCTTTGTGGTGTGGTTTGAGCTACAGGTTTCGAACTGTAGGCTATTTTTCGAATTCGAATTTTTATAAGTGGTTTGAGTTTGGATTTTGATCTTTGGTGTGATTTGCGACTTGTTTGAATGGTTGGGTTCGCCGGAAATCGTCCGCGCCGCCGTGCACATGTACGGTGCGGTAAACTGTGTCAGTGTCATTGATGTCTGTCGCTACTCGAGTCGTGCTCGAGGTTTGGGATTGGTTGCTTTGGTGTTTTGTTCGTGTGCGTGAGTAAACCCGCTGCTTAATTATACTTGGTTTAAATTTAAGCTCGCTGGAAACAAAAAAAGAAAGAAAGAGAAGAAGAAAAGCGTATTGGGTTAATGTCTCGGGCGAATTAGGTGATTAGGTCGAAGTGCGACTCGTGTCAACACAGGGGAGGTCTCGGGTTCTTTTCTAACTGAAGTATAAAGGTTAAGTAAAGTGATGTTTAGTGGATAAATTTTTCAATAGTTTATCACAGTAAACCAAATAAATGTTTAAAATTTAAGTTAAAATTTAATACAAGTTTTAATTGTCTTAGTTAAGGTTTAACAATGGCTTAACTCTTAATTAATTATTCTAATTAACGAATGACTTTAGCTAAGAATAAAGTTAATTAACAATTAAGTTTGTAGTTAGTAATATAATTGACTTTCAAATTTAAAGATTCCTTTTAAAATGTTAATTAAGTTGAATAATTAATATTGATTGATTATTTTCTGAAAGTAATTAAGAATAGTTACTTTTTAATTGTAATTAGTAATGGATTATAAGTAATAAATGAATTTGTAATTAACTACTTAAGTTAATAAATGAATGATTAATATTTAATTAATTAATTAATTTAATTAAGGATTAATAAATGATTAATTAAGTAATTAACAGTTAATAAATGGGTAATAAAGTTTGATTGATTAATAATTAAGGTTATTACTTAATGATTAAGGAATAGTTAATTAAGTAGTTAAAGTTAAATAGCTTGATTAAGAAGTAATTAATTAAATAATGTGAAATAAAATAATTAAGTAACTAAGATATAATAATTAATTAAGAAATGATTTATTAATTAAATGATTTGAAATGGAATAAGTAATTGATAATTAATGATCATTTAAACAATATTAAAAGATTAATTCTCAAGTAATTGATTTTAACTGAATTAATTACAAATGAGAATTTAAGATGGTTGCTTATGGATTGTTTTGTAGAATATCTGATTTGTGATATTTATTTGATGATATTCTGTGATGTTCTGTGATATGCTTTGATATATCTGTGATGATTGTGTATGATTTATCTGTGATAAATGCTATGTGAATTAAATCATTGAATTAAATTGTTTAAATTAATTAGACAACTTGGCATTTAAAACGGCATTTGAATTTCGACGCGACAGGGAGTCGGATTCCTGTTGGTTATCCGAAACCCACATCGAATTATAATAATGAATCTTTGTGATTGATAAATTTACTTTATCTGTGAATCTGTGAATGAAGATAAGCGTAATGGGTTATACCGCTTATCGATATTGATATATATCTGTGATGATTGATGTTGTGCACTAGTGTGTAAGACCCTTGGATCACACTTATACACACAAAAATATGGATTGCACATGGAAATCGGTTAAGTCGCAGATTTTTAAATAGTTTTGAATTTGAATTTTAAATTCAAATGGTTTTGGAAATGGATTAGGTTAATAAAGGGCTTTTAAAACAAGTGTTTTAAAAGAAAGTTATTCTGAGTAACTTAATAAAGATCTGAAATTTGAAAAATTTGATTTAAATTGGAATTCAATATCTGGAATTGAATTCTAGATTTGGTATTTATAATTTAAAAACGGTATACAAGTTTAAATGGGTTTCAACCCATTTTTAAAGTATTGTTGTGGGGATTTGAATTAACCCCAAAAATGTTAACTTGTAAAAATAAAAATCGGATTCTCCGAAATGAAAACAGTTTGCTTTCAAATAAAAGCTTTCATATGAGTAATGAACTTTCAATTTATATTAAAGGAGTTCCAAGTTTGAATTAAAATAGTTTTTCCAAATTATGAAAGAATCTTTTGAAACGAGTTTTGAAAGCTATGAGTTAAATCTTGATTTAAAGATTTATTCCAATTGAAATGGAAATTGTTTTGAAATCCGGGAATGAATCTTTGGGAAACTGGGTGAAGTTTGTGAAATAAATCTTTTTGTTTAAAAGATTTGAAAAGGTAATTGGTTTAAACCGTTTGAAAGAAAGGTTTGGATATTAAGTTGTGACTTAACTGAAATCCCATATCCATATGTTTTTAAATATTACGCTCATTATTCGGTTTAGCCGGGAGAGGACTTTGTGTCATATAACCCATTCCGAATAATGATACGACGTTACGGATAGCATTTGAAGACCGGTGGTGAAGACCAGGTATTTTCGAGAACGAAAGGATAATCCATCGATTGTCTCTGCACTGAGTCGCGCCGGTATAGAGATTCCCTAAGTGATGGGAAGCCCGATCGAGATTGTGAATACCCAGATTCGCAAGGGCTTCTTCGGGAGTGCCTTCGGTTATGTTCGAACCCGGGACAGACTTGTATGGTTGTATGTCTAACACTACACTTTGAGATATAAAGTAGATTTCTTTCAAATACATATCTGTTGGTGGCGGAGAATTTATTCTCTTAGCTTAACACCCTTCTCTGAGACGTACGAGATAAGAGGTTATATAGTTGAAGGTTATAAGTGATATATTCCCAATTTGGTAGTGTGACATGCTAAGTGCTGCTGTGTGTTGATGATCATTTGTTGATCAATTGTGATCAAAGCATGGCTTTTGTGTAAAGCGTAGCTTTATGGACGAGACTGCATCAGGACCTCACACCCTGGAAATGTTCGAAACAGGAAAGATGCGGCAAGGTTATGAGGGTCACGCCCTTTAGGGTGTGTCATTCCCTTCTGGTAAAGGGTGGTATCATGGTATGGAGCCCAGATATTTACCTATGTGGTAGCTCCAATCTCATTTACTATGTGGTTGTTGCTTTGTGACAGAGGGCCCTCGAAAAAAGGTCCCAAAGGATCGGGGGGTGGCATGCTCGAGAAGTAGTTACCTAGTTACAGGGGTAACCCGGCCTTGTGTTAGCAGAGATCCGGTTAGGTTCTCGGGACGTCCCGCCAGAGGCGTACCCATGGACAGTGGGAAGTTCCTTAGCCCGACCATTTTTTGGAAAATCCAATCAAAACAATATGCGCCATGTATGATTTTAGTTGTATAACCTGCCATGGAATGTGGCGGTAACCTGCTATTGAACATGGTAGCTATACTAGGCATACGATAATGGTCGTATGTTGGCTAAGATTAATATTATACTTTCTAAATGATTTCTGCACTTTGCACTTATAGTAATAATATCAAAGAAATTCGCGTATCAAGCATGTTTGACTATCATAAGAAGAAATCTCCTCCAATTCTACGATTGCATAGTGTGTGTGGCAGGAGGTCTTATGGTAGTTTCATTTTCCAAAAGCATATCGGATTTTCTTTTATAAATCTTGTTTTCTTTAAAAGTTAAACTGTTTTTGTTGCTCACACCAGTCCCATGACTGACCTATAGTTTATCGTTCCTTTCCTAAACTCTGGTTGCCCACAATTTTCCACACGGGCAGTCTAGAGTTGGGTTTTTCAGATAGTCAGGGTAGTAGATTATCTGGAGTTAGTTTAGTCTTTGGATCACGACTGACCTTGCTTATCTTTGTGAAACGTGATGGGGGGTTCTCGCTTTTTGTTTGGTGGCGAGCAGGAGACTCTTACCCCTACACGTCCTCTGCGAGGGGTTAGTTAGCCGTAAGGCGTGACTGTCGAAAGGCTGGCCGTAAAAGTAAGGGCAGGGTACCATTGTATGCCACGGCGGGGCTGGGATGGTTGGAAAGCCTACCAGTCGAGATTGGCCGCTGTCGATGGTTGAAAAGCCTAGACCGTTACATTTGGTATCAGAGCTAAGGTTGAACTTTAGCTCAGGAGCATAACACATTAGGTAGCTCATTAGAGATAGGGTAAAGTATACCCTAGAATGAGTGTATCCCTAAGATATCCGTCCGTATGCCTCAGTAAATTCTCTTAATATCCGCCGATAGTATGTATGAGTGCAAGAAGAGGATGAGATAGGGGACAGGGGAATACGACTACAATTGGTCAATAATCTGTAACAACAAGGAAACAATCTTTTCTCTATCAATCTCTTTTGTTCAGCATCATTTCTTACTGGTAGATCCAGGAAGAAATTCGATATATTAATATGGGACATAAACTCCAGATAGAAGAAAAAAAATTGTTCGTTTGGACGTAATCGATTGTTTTGGTTGCTATGGTTAATAGGTATACTTTAGTTTTCAAACTAAAAGTTTTGAGATTATATCTATATATCTATTTATTTGGGATTCCGAATATATTCTACGAATGGTTAGTTATCCCTTCAAACTAACCAATATCACTCCATATTTCGTAGATCTGGATGACCCAAATATAGTGTGAAAAACTTAACAGATTCTTTCTTGTATCTATTGTTGATATTCTGATTTGGTAAGCCAAATGCATCATAGATATTCAGTTTGATTTGATGAATCATTTTTCATCTATCTTTGGATTTTGATTTTGATTGTAGAGAACCCATAGCATCAGTCGAGGCAGAGCAACCTCAAAGGCCAAAAGAGTTGGCAATTATGGTTTGGCTAGGAAGATTCAGGAGCCGTCTATGGATGAGGAAGTACCAGAGGAGCCTAAGAAGGAGATTGAAGAAGAACCCGAGGATGTATTCGACGATGAAGAAAAGTTCGAGGTCGAGGAAGGACTCGAAGAGGACGAGGAAGAGTTTGAGGACAAAGAAGAATTTGAAGATGAGGAGTATTATGTAGAGTCAGAAGATGATGAAGCAATTATTTGGAATTTATATGATGCCATTGAGGAGCTAGATGGTGGAGGTTTTATCCCTGTAGTACCTGATCCAGTGGAAGTTTCGGAATCAGACAGTGAGGCGGAGATCAGGGAATTGTCAGGGCCTGAAAGGGAAAGCTCTGATGGTGAGGATCTGTAGATGATTAGGATGTTTCCTTTTGGGTAGTGTATGCTTTATATATGTATTTTGACTTAGGATGTTGTGAATGCTAGATGTATGTATATGTATGGTTGGATGAATGACTATAACATCTGTATGAATGCCCTTAGTAACACTTAATATAAAGTGTATTTTGGATTAACCGTGAGAATCTATGGGTTTACCGGTATAGTTGAGCTGTTATTGGTCTATTTTGTGTGAGTGGATAATTTATAAAGGGGCATTTCACTAGGAGGACAAACTTTGTGGTCCAATTAGTTTCTAGGACACACATCCATAGAAATTAATTTCAAGGCCAAAGTCAGCAGAATAATTACTTTTGAGGACAATTTTAGCAGTCCAATTACTTTTAAGGACGTAATTTCATAGGTTTTTAGGCCTTAGAAACTAATTATTTTGCATTTTTTCCTTAAAAGTAATTATTTTAGTTGTGTGTCCTAGAAACTAAATGCACTTGCTAAAGAGGCCCTTGTGGCTAATTTCCACATTTATAAAACTAAACTGGCAAATTTCGGGGACGAAATTTCTTAAGGAGAGGAACCTGTAACGATCCCAGATTTTTGATTAATTTTAAATTGATAATCAATTTCACTCTTGAATAAAATTGTGAAATAATTGGTAATTGATATAAAATAGTTGTTAAATTAAGGATTAATTGAATTTAATCCGGATATTTGACATATGTGAATAAAATAAATTGAATGTAAATTGGAATTTAAATTCAAATGCCTTAAGGAATAAATTTGTATTTGGATTTTTGACAAATATTTCAAATAGATAAAATATGAAATGAACATATTAAATAATTCTAGAATTATATAAACTAAAAAAAATAAAGATTGTAAAGTAAAATAAAACACAAATGAAAATGTACTTACAAAACACATCAAAATATAAATATAAATATAAATATGAAATATAAACTTCATTTAAAATACAAAGTAATAGAACAAAAGGAAGAAATAAGATAATAAATATTAAGTTAATCAAATAAATAAAATAAACTATGTAAAATATAAAATAAACAAATCTGCTAAAATAACAACATATTAACAATAGAAATTCATGTATAAAGCAAAGTAATATGACTGAAACAAAATAATACATTCAAATGTGAACAGTAACATACATTCATAAGCATGGACACTTGGAAAAAAATAAAAATAAAAATAAATATTAAGTACAAACAAGGAAACAAAGATATAAATATCTTTGAAGCTTGCAAAAAAAGCAGTCCAAGTACATTCATATAATAAAGCAAAGAAAATATACATTTCTATGTCGCCTGTAAGAAAATTTAGAAAAGGCAAGAACAAAGGAAAAGTGAAATATCTAAACATAAAAATAAGAAGTAGGAGACACAAAGTACTCAAGCATTAAATTCTTTCATCTCAACAAAATACACAAATTCAATTCGAAAACAGTTCAGCATCCTTATGCAAAATAAATCACTGAGCGGATATATATAAAAATAAAATCTTGTACCAGTGAAAACAAGCTATACACCTTTCTTTCTATATATACATCTATACCATTCTTGTTTGTTCATCCACTTAGCATTCTAGGAAATTAAACATCATTATTCTATTAACTTAAGCAATCCATTCAACAACAAAGCAAGTTTTAAAGGAAGATCGAAACTGCCTTTTACAAAACAAAAGCAACTGCACATTTTCAAATCAACAAAACTTTGTTAAACCCAAGCTCAGGTAAATTCAAACCATGATTTGGAAGGTGAGTAAACATAAATTTTAAAGCTAAGTTGATTAAAAATAGTTCTGGATGTATGGATAATATGGTTTGTTTATGTTATGGTTTAAATATCATACTGTGATGCTCTGTATGTCGTTACAGGTGCACATTTCTTTCTAAACTCAAATTTATGCTCATCAAATTTTTGTATAACTTTCAGTTTCAATCAAAACAAGATTTCAAAACTTAAATAAAGTTTTTCAAAAGCTGGTTAAACAGGTTAGTGGAATATTTTTTACTGGAAGCCTTGATTACAGTTAATCAAGCAATAAATTGAAAAATTCAATTATTATAAAAAGCTAATTCAAGTTTATAACTTGAATGCATACTGGAATTTACGATTTTTAAAACTAAAACGAGGACTTTTAGTGTGGGATTTTAAGAGTAGTTTGTAGGTGAACCGAAATTGCATTTTTCCCATTTTCGAATCATTGAATCAATTATAAATGTTGAAAATTGTGTTGAAGAAAGTGTGAACATTGGCGATTTCGAGAAAATTATCAGATAAATTTTCTATTGTGAGAATTAAGAGGATGAATTCAAATTAGGGCTTAAGTTCAAGTTTTTGTTCATGTCTGTAGAAGAGGCGTGTTCGTTATCCAGACGTGACCGAGTTGCACGAATTTTTGAAGGTTGGTAGCATTTCGTGTTGTTGTCGTGTGGCCGCAATATAGGCAACTCCGGTGGTGTCTGCAGCGGTGGCGAGGAGGCTTTGTGGTGTGGTTTGAGCTACAGGTTTCGAATTGTAGGCTATTTTTCGAATTCGAATTTTTATAAATGGTTTGAGTTTGGATTTTGATCTTTGGTGTGATTTGCGACTTGTTTGAATGGTTGGGGTTCGTCGGAACTCGGCCGCGCTGCCATGCACGTGTACAGCGCGGTAAACTGTGTCAGTGTCATTGATGTCTGTCGCAACTCGAGTCGTGCTCAAGGTTTGGGATTGGTTGCTTCGGGGTTTTGTTCGTGTGCGTGAGTGAACCCGCTGCTTAATTATACTTGGTTTAAATTTAAGCTCGTTGGAAACAAAAAAAAAAGAAAGAGAAGAAGAAGAGCGTACTGGGTTAATGTCTTGGGCGAATTGGGTGATTAGGTCGAATTGCTACTCATGTCAACACATGGGAGGTCTCGGGTTCTTTTCTAACTGAAGTAGAAAGGTTAAGTAAAGTGATGTTTAGTGGATAAATTTTTCAACAGTTTATCACAGTAAACCAAATAAATGTTTAAAATTTAAGTTAAAACTTAATACAAGTTTTAATCATCTTAGTTAAGGTTTAACAATGGCTTAACTCTTAATTAATTATTCTAATTAACTAATGACTTTAGTTAAGAATAAAGTTAATTAACAATTAAGTTTGTAGTCAGTAATATAATTGATTTTCAAATTTAAAGATTCCTTTTAAAATGTTAATTAAGTTGAATAATTAATATTGATTGATTATTTTCTGAAAGTAATTAAGAATAATTACTTTTTAATTGTAATTAGTAATGGATTATAAGTAATAAATGAATTTATAATTAACTACTTAAGTTAATAAATGAATGATTAATAGTTAATTAATTAAGTAATTTAATTAAGGATTAATAAATGATTAATTAAGTAATTAACAGTTAATAAATGGGTAATTAAGTTTGATTAATTAATAATTAAGGTTATTACTTAATGATTAAGGAATAGTTAATTAAGTAGTTAAAGTTAAATAGCCTGATTAAGAAGTAATTAATTAAATAATGTAAAAAAATTATTAAGTAATTAAGTAATTAAGATATAATAATTAATTTAGAAATGATTTATTAATTAAATGATTTGAAATGGAATAAGTAATTGATAATTAATGATCAGTTAAACAAGATTAAAAGATTAATTCTTAAGTAATTGATTTTAACTGAATTAATTACAAATGAGAATTTAAGATGGTTGCTTATGGATTGTTGTGTAGAATATCTGATTTGTGATATTTATTTGATGATATTCTGTGATATTCTGTGATATGCTTTGATATATCTATGATGATTGTGTATGATTTATCTGTGATAAATGCTATGTGAATTAAATCATTGAATTAAACTGTTTAAATTAATTAGACCACTTGGCCATTAAAACGGAATTTGAATTTCGATGCGACAAGGAGTCGGATTCCTGTTGGTTGTCCGAAACCCACATCTAATTATAATGATGAATCTTTGTGATTGATAAATTTACTTTATCTGTGAATATGTGAATGAAGATAAGCGTTATGGGTTATACCACTTATCGATATTGATATATATCTATGATGATTAATGTTGTGCACTAGTGTGTAAGACCCGTGGACCACACTTATACACACCCAAATATGGATTGCACGTAGAAATCGGTTAAGTCACAGATTTTTAAATAGTTTTGAATTTGAATTTTAAATTCAAATGGATTTGGAAATGGATTGGGTTAATGAAGGGCTTTTGAAACAAGTGTTTTAAAGAAAGTTATTCTGTGTAACTTAATAAAGATTTGAAATTTGAATAACCTGATTTAAATTGGAATTCAATATCTGGAATTGAATTCTAGATTTGGAATTTATAATTTAAAAATGGTATACAAGTTTATATGGGTTTCAACCCAATTTCAAAGTACTGTTGTGGGGATTTGAATTAACCCCACAAATGTTAACTTGTATAAATAAAAATCGGATTCTTCGAAATGAAAACGGTTTGTTTTCAATTAAAACCTTTCATATGAGTAATGAACTTTCAATTTATATTAAAAGAATTCCAAGTTTGAATTAAAATAGTTTTTCCAAATTATGGAAGAATCTTTCGAAACGAGTTTTGAAAGCTATGAGATAAATCTTGATTTAAAGATTTATTCCAATTGAAATGGAAATTGTTTTGAAATCCGGGAATGAATCTTTGTGAAACTGGGTGAACTTTGTGAAATAAATCTTTTTGTTTAAAAGATTTGAAATGGTAATTGGTTTAAACCGTTTGAAAGAAAGGTTTGGATATTAAGTTGTGACTTAACTGAAATCCCATATCCATATGTTTTTAAATATTACGCTCATTATTCGGTTTAGCCGGGAGATGACTTTGTGTCATATAACTCATTCCGAATAATGATACGACGTTATGGATAGCATTTGAAGACCGGTGGTGAAGACCCGGTATTTTCAAGAACGTAAGGATAACCCGTCGATTGTCTCTGCACTGAGTCACGCCGGTATAGAGATTCCCTAAGTGATGGGAAGCCCGATCGTGATTGTGAATACCCGGATTCGCAAGGGCTTCTTGGGGAGTGCCTTCAGTTCTGTTCGAACCCGGGACAGACTTGTATGGTTGTATGTCTGACCCTACACTTTGAGACATAAAGCAGATTTCTTTCAAATACATATCTGTTGGTGGTGGAGAATTTATTCTCTTAGCTTAACACCCTTCTCTGAGACGTACGAGCTCAGATGTTAAGTAGTTGAAGGTTATCAGCGATATATTCCCAATTTGGTAGTGTGACATGCTAAGTGCTGCTGTGTGTTGATGATCATTTGTTGATCAATTGTGATCAAAGCATGGCTTTTGTATAAAGCGTAGCTTTGTGGACGAGACTGCATCAGGACCTCACACCCCAGAAATGGTCAAAACAGGAAAGATGCGGCAAGGTTATGAGGGTCGCGCCCTTTAGGGTGTGTCATTCCCTTCTGGTAAAGGGTGGTATCATGGTATGGAGCCCAGATATTTATCTATGTGGTAGCTCCAATCTCATTTACTATGTGGTTGTTACTTTGTGATAGAGGGCCCTCGGAAAAAGGTCCCAAAGGACCGGGGGGTGGCATGCTCGAGAAGTTGTTACCTAGTTACGGAGGTAACCCGACCTTGTGTTGGCAGAGATCCGGTTAGGTTTTCGAGACGTCCCGCCAGAGGCATACCCATGGACAGTGGGAAGTTCCTTGGCCCGAACATTTGTTGGAAAATCCAATCAAAACAATATGCGCCCTGTACGGTTTTAGTTGTATAACCTGACATGGAATGTGGCGGTAACTTGCTATTGAACATGGTAGCTATAGTAGGCATACGATAATGGTCGTATGTTGGCTAAGATTAATATTATACTTTCGAAATGTTTTCTGCACTTTGCACTTATAGTAATAATATCAAAGAAATTCGCGTATCAAGCATGTTTGACTATCATAAGAAGAAATCTCCTCCAATTCTGCGATTCATGGGTGTGTGTGGTGCGAGGTCTTATGGTAGTTTCATTTTCCAAAAGCATATCGGATTTTCTTTTATAAATCTTGTTTTGTTTAAAAGATAAACTGTTTTTGTTGCTCACACCAGTCCCATGACTGACCTGAAGTTTATTGTTCCTTTCCTAAACTTTGGGTGCCTACAATTTTCCACACGGACAGTCTAGAGTTGGGTTTTTTCAGATAGTCAGGGTAGTAGATTATCTGGAGTTAGTTCAGTCTTTGGATCAGGACTGCACTTGCTTATCTTTGTGCATCGTTGTTGGGAGTTCGAGCTATTTCTGTATTGGTGCCTTGGAGATGGAGATTATCCGCTGCTGGTGTCATCTATTTTCTTTCCGCTGCTATCTCTTGTATCATATCTCTGATGTATATTGATATTCATTATATCTGGATATTGTATCAGATGTCGTATATTGATATTACTCCTTTTCTTCTGTTGTGTTGTACTTGATGGTGTTATAAGCTCCGACGAACCAGATTCGACGTTTGGATCTGCGACATTGGAATATGAGTGTCGTATTCGGTGCCGATTTTCGAAGGTCGAGTCAGGATCATTACAATAAGTTTATAACTTATAGATATAAACAGAAAAGTAAAATTTGAAATTTAAAACTGTTGAATATATTTGGTTAAGCAAACAATAGAAAATTGAAAATTGAGATAGGAAATAAAATAATTAACTTAAGAAATGTTAAATAAACTGAATAAGTAAAATAAAGAAAATAAAATAAAGTTTAACTCAAGAAAGCCTAAATAAAAGTGAATTGTTTTTTAAATGAGTTGGATAAATTAATGAAATGAATTTAAGGTAAATTAGTTTGTGCAACTTACAGACTTGAGAGATATTAAGCTTAAAAAAAATTAATGATATGGATTTGAATATGAACAATAAGATTAATTTGACTTAATAAGTTGAATGAAATTAATGGTGATAAAAGAAAATTTATTAATATTAATTTGAATTATAAAAAAAATTACTTAAATAAAATTATTAATATGAATTTGAATAATGAAGTGAACTAATGAAAGGAATCGATGAATTAATATTAAATTAAGCTGTGAAGTAATAAAAAAACGTAAGTTGCATTTTATAAAATGTTTATAATAGGCTTAAATGGTTTATGAATTGATTTATAAATAATATTAGTATTTAAATACTAAGTGATAATGAAATAAATTTAACTTAACAAGGTTAAAAGGAATAATTTTATAAAATGGTTAATAAATGATGTTGATGTGAAAAAGAAATATGAACATTATAATTTAAATGTTTTGGGAAGCATAAAAGCTAAAAATTTATAACTTACAGATATGATAAATATGAATGATATGAAAAGAAAATGTGGAAGGTGGTATGGAATCAAAATTTACTTAAGTGTAGCTAATTATATGAATTACCGAAATGAAATAATGGAAGTGAAAAATGAACGTAACTATAAACGAATGTAAATTAATAGAATGTGAATTCATTAATGTTGATAAGTGCATATCAATCAATTGGAAGTAAATAAATTGAATGAAAATCAATGGAAGAATCAAATTGAATGTAAGTTGGTTGAATACAAATAAATTTAAATGAGTCAACTAAATGTTAATAAAAATTAGATGTTAGAAGAAATGATAGTGTATAAATTAGATAGTGACATTGAAAATGTAAATTATGATAGTTTGAGTAAAGTAGATGAATATTTGTTTTGTTTGATGATTTCTTTGGTTGTAAATTTTTTTATAACTGTTTGATTGCATATGATTGGTTTATCATGTATTCATACTTGTGTTATGGTTCAGATTCACAATACATGTTATATGGTTTTATTAGGCTTACATATGTGCTATCTTTTTAACAAATGACTAATATTTTAAATTGAGTTGAGATAGGTACATTTGAAGACCGTTTGGACGTATATGCGGGTTTTTATGTGCTTTTTCTTGGATAATACAAGCGAATTCGCTCGTATTAATAATAATAAGGTGCGTATCTAGGATTACATAGTGCGCTTTTATATTTTTCAATACGGGATGCCTCGTCATTGAGATGAGATGCATATTTGATATATATTTGGGTTATATATTTGTTGTAAAAAAAATTCGATCGAGCCGCGCAAAGGAGACTCTACCGAAATTTTCCGTAAATCTGGGTGTTAGAAATTTTTAAGTTTTAAAATTTTTGTAACTTATTTCTATATATAAGTTAAATTTTCCATAAAGTCGATATCAAAGTGGCGTGATGAGAGTGTAGTAATGGTTTTATAAACAAGATTTTATAAGTTGATTATTCTGAATAAAATATATCAAGTGTTAAATTCTGTACATAGTCCCTTTTCGGGGACGAAAAGCTTTGAGTGGGGGGAATGTAACGACCCGTATTTTTAACTATTTTAATTTATTAAATTTAATATAATTATTGGATAAGAATGGTTAGAAATAAAAATTTAATGAATTATTAAAGTAGTTATTGAATATAAACTTTAATAAAATTTTGAAATAATAAATTTCGATGGTTTATGCAATAATAGATACTGAAACGAAATTCTATGTATTTAATGTGTTGTAACCAATAACTTGAATTAAATAATAATGTTGAATTACTGTGAAATGGAAATAGTTGTTTTATTATAAGGATTTATTTGAAAAGTAAATTTTATAAGTTAAATGACTTATACTTCAATTATAGTGATTTATTAGATAATTAAATTGTTTAAATTTAATATTCAAAATTATTTAAATAATTGAATCTTGAATTAATGTGAATGAAAATGGAATTAGAAATTGATTTAAATTTTATTTAAAAATGAGTGAAGATTGTTAACATTTAAAATTAGATTTAAAAGTGAATAAATAGAGATTGGAAATTTTATATTTTGTTCAAGAGTGAAAATAGTCATTTTGGCCACTGTGTCAAATTTCAACGAAACTGTTTCGTCGGATCCGTCATAGTGAATTATTGTAGGATTTCAAGTTTCATAGCGATCGGACTTGTCATTGGGCCATGTGAGCTTGAAACGCGTAGAATTTAATTTTAGAATTTAATTAAAATAAATTGATTTCGAAGCTATCTTCTGCATACGATAGAATTGGCTCCAATACTAGTTCCATTGCGTTCGGAATGGGGGTAAAACATTAAGAATACCAAGCGGTATGTCTCATTTGGAGCTCGAGAATTGTCGGACGTTATGAAGCTTGATATTTTCAAAATAAGATAATATATGTTGAATTTAACCTTCCAACATCTCGTACAAGCCGCCTCCCTATTTGTTTCTCTCATACGATTTCCCCATCCTTCTCCTTTTCAACTCAATTTACCGATCGACCATATAAAAACAGGCGAACTCGATCGAATCGCGATGCCGTAGGCGCACGAGCGAGAGAGGGGCGAGGCAAGATGGAGGGGCGATCCTTCGCAGTGTGGGAACGATGTTTGCGGCAAGCTTTGGATTAGGGTTTGGGATTAATTGACCACGCATACGTGTGACTGGAAGGCGACGCGAGGAAGAGGCGTGCATGGAGGCGTAGTTGCAGGGGAGGAGCTGCGGTGTCTCTAGCTAGGCGATCGCATTTTGAAAAAAAAGAAGATGAAGTAGCAAGGAGAGGCCTGGAGCCATAACGCATGTGGTAAGAGGATTAGTTTATTTATTAAGTTGTTAATTAATTTTTATTTAGTCACAAATGCTAATTAATTTGTAATCTTTACATACGAGGACCGTTTCGAACGAAATAAATCACATTCGAATCGTATCGACGAAGGCTTTGGCCTTGAATCGAAGTGGAATTTATTTGAAGCTAAAATATTTTCAATTTCAAGTCAAAAGGTGAGTGTTTTATATGCTTACAATTGACTGAAATAAATTTTATGTTAGTTAAATTTATATCATGAAGTGATTTAAAATTGTTGATTGTTGTTTGGTAAATATAACCGACATGATAATTGATATGAAAATTTATATCTTAGAGATTTCGAATTAGCAATTGAATGGAAATTAGAATTAAACTTCTAGTAAAATTCATGATTGTTGATAATTGTTTAATTAATGTGATTTATGGACTGTAGGACGATTGTTGTGATGAATGCTAATTGGTTGATATTTTAGATCATTTGAATGTTTATTTATTTTTATATATCCATGTATCATCGTGTACACTATTTACAATATATAAAATTGTAAATCAAATTATTCGGAATAAAGTAAGAAATAGGTTGAAATGATATATGCCTATCACATTTATTTTGGATTGAAATGATATATATTTCCATCCCTGAATTAAATTGAGATAATTGATTCACTTGGCCACAGGATAGAAAATTTTATATGGATACCGGATTAGTTAAGTTAAATGATTTTACAATTTTTGATTTGAAATTATCTAAATAACTTGATTTGAAGAAGTAAAAAAATCGAATTTATGGAAATCGAATTATCTTCAAAATTGAGCTTAAAATGTTGGAATCAGCATTTGTTAAAAGAAATGGTTTTAAAATGAAACTTGAGATTTTGAAGTTATAATCGAATAATGATTTGAATTCCGAAAATTGATTTGTCTTAAAAAATATTTGAACTTTCATTCGAACTTTGAATTATTGCTAAGTACAAGTAATATAATTGGTTATACTTTATACTTGGGAATGGAACTTATTTTAAGATTTGAATCAAAATTCGAAGATTGAAGTTTAATTTGAATTCAGAGATTTAAATCGATATTCTGAAATCGAACTAGAATTTATATAAATCGAAATGGTTTAAAATTAAGAATTGAATTGAAATTAAATCAAATTGGAATTGAACTAAAATCAATTGAATTAAAAGCGATATTGAATTAATTCAAAATCGAAATCGAATTTATTTTAATTGAAATTAGAATCGAAATAGAATTCGACTTGAAATTGGAATGAAATCGACTAAATTGAAATCAATTTAAATTGGAGGATTTAGAATAGGATTAGTATGATTTTGAATGATTTTCAAAACAAATTATTTTATTATATAAACTGTTTGAAAACCTATCCTTTTAAATGTTTAAATTACTTTTATTTTCCAAACTATTTCACTATATAAACCATTTTCAATACTCAAACTATTTTCTATTAAACAATTTAAAACTGTAGCATATTCTACTACATATAAATATTTCGACGGATCCTTAAGAGATGAAAAATCCCATAACATATCTTAAGTTATTGCATGCACGTTATAACTGGATAGGTGTTGTGAAACCCCATAAACTTCTTGACGCCATGGCACTCATGTTACATGCGATATGGATATGACTCACACAAGAATATTCTAGTCCTGACTCCAATGTTTTGTCTTTTCATTACGCTTGGGTCAGTCCAGGGTTTTTCAGTGCATTGAAAATTATTCTCTAGAGGATGTAGATGAAGATTTGGTATATAATTACTATTATTATTCCTGCATCATGTTGTCTGCTGCATTATTTTATTTATCCTTGTTGTATAAATTATATAATCAAATGTATAATATATGCAGCTTCATAAACTGTTTATTTGATTATTATATTTTATCATTCCGCTGTGAGATTCTATATTTGTTTTCTTCTTCTTTTCTTATTTTTCTTAGTTAACCCCATTGATTATCTATGTTCCAAATTGTTTAAGTTGGACATGTGTGGATTACTGTCGATTTAAATCTTTCGAAATATGGGTCGTGACACTATGTATAACATATTTGAAATCATATCAATTATTTTAAAATTAGGTTTCAATCAATTTTTTTGTTTAACGATAATTTCCAAAATAAGGCAAAAAGGACAACTTAGGTACATATAAATTCGTTATAAAATTTCAGATCCAAACTATAAGAACAATATGAACTACTAACTAAATAAGATATAGCATATAACTGCTCTAATGTTAATAAAATAAACATTTAATCAAAATGGGATATAGAACAAAATGGATCTAAATCAAATTAATATTATGAACAAATTTTAGTAAAGGAGATGTGACAAAGGGGGTTTAGTCCAAGTTAGATAGATAAGTTTATATTTAGATGTAGTATGCAAAAACCTACTTAACGTGAATAAGGTAAATATAGGAACGGATAAAACTGAAGTTTTAGGTTAAGATTTAGCCAACACCCTGAATGATGTATAAAAATCACCTAAATTCTTGAATCAATATCCAGAGTTTGTAAAGAACAAGAGGTATCAACCACCTTTTGTAGATTTTTGAATTTTTCTAAGCCATAAGGCCATGGATTTCAACCATGATAATTAGGATAAAGGAGAGAAATAAAAGTGTGGTCTGTAGAGTAAAGGAAATGAATATAGGGAATTTTTTTAAAGGAAACATTGAAACTTTTCGGTTCCCTCAATTTTAAAGCTTTCCCTATTCAATTGCTCATCAAATCTCATTAATTCCTTTCCATTTTATTATGTATGGATGACTATTAAAGGTGCCACATAGACCTCAAAAATTTCCAAAACCACTAAGCATTTAATCTATTTAAATCCAATTAAAATATTCTATCGATATCGTATATCGATAAACCCGTTTATAACTTTTATATGTGCACTTTATTATATAGTAATGGTATTCAAACAAACGAACAAATATTAATTAATATTTCATAAATATTAATTAATATTTCATAAATATTAATTAATATTTCATAAATATTAATTAATATTTCATAAATATTAATTCATTTAAAATGGTTATAAATAAATTGTGTGGTTTTCAGAGTATTCATCATCCGATTGTGCGACTCAAAGGTGTAAATTTGGTCAGTGATTAATATCGAACAACTCGAATATTAACATTCACCCATCACCTTAGCTAGTAGTGTGACATTTTGGCTAAATATACCATTTATACTTCTTTTCAGCAAAATAAAATGTAACTCATTATAAGCGGTACCTGGTAATAATGATTATTTACACAAAATCTCTTTGTCAGTACTATATCACGGTAGGACGTATGGAATTTGGCTTTGGTCAAAATTCCAACGTCATCCACATTCAACTTGAATAGTCTAAACAAAAAGTTATTAGTTTAATAATAACAATTATTATTTACTATGCAGCTCCGGTCAGAGATTTTGACTTTGAGTTGACTATAGTTGATTGTGATACTAAGAAAATGAATTTTCTATTGAATTATGTTTCACTTCCAATGTTTCAACTCAGACCCAACTTGTGACACCCCACCTATATAATTATATTACTTAAGAGTATTATGGAACAATATTGTCGAGTAATATGAAGATTGAGGCATTGTGGTGTAATACATGTGAATATTCCTTCGGATTAATAATGAATACGTCTCATAATATAAAGATCACTCATTTCGATGTAAACAGTCCTAGTACAAGAACAGTCTTAGTACAAAAACAGTCTTAGTACAAAAACAATAAACAAGCATGGTACCTGAGGATAGAATAATGCAGTATATAAAATAAATCACCGAGAACACAGAGTCATCAACGCGGTGACGAAAATATAATACATCACATAAGTCCGAGTAGGATACAAGAAGTCAAATTCCCACTAAATCTCAGTTATACACAAGATAAATCCAATACATCAAATCCAACATCATATACACGGAAGAGTCCAAATACATAACATACAATACATTTAAGTGATACAGCCTCCAACTAAAACCGTTAAGAAAATCCAATCACATCGTCCCTAGATCTGAAATGTCTCGGATTGACTCAAGCGTTGTATAAATAATAAATGGGTCGGACTATGTCTAGATTCAGCGGTGGGAATATAAATGATATCTTAAGAAATAATAGACTTGGCATAATAAGAAATCGATCCAAGTGAATAATAAAACATCCACGACACATCCAAGAACATCCATAACCCATTAAACATCAAAACAACCATTAAACATCAAAACACCATTATACACATCACATAACATATATCAAACATCCATTGCATACATCACACATCATACTTCACACACACCACTCATATCTGCACATTAACACATCACACACAGCATATATCGCAAACAGAACACCATAAACATCCATTATTTATTTAGTGGTATTAAATTTATTCATTTTATTCTTTATCTTTAATTTCATTACTACTATTCTGGTTGTTGTTATTGCTACTTTCAGAAGTCAAATCTACACCTGAGCCTCATAGCTTCTCAGGTACAAAAGGAGATGTACTCGTAAAATTTTTGTGAGCGTTCTCACCAGTCTTTACCTACACAATAATTACACATTTCTTCCTCGCCTCCTCGTTCCTCCCTCCCATCAACCTCCTCATCTTGTTCTGAATTCGTCACATTGGATAGTGCAACATACCGTGACCATGCGACAAGAGGGCCCGAGCAACAGATTCGTACTCCTCGTTTGACTCAAAATAGGAGATAATCATACTCTCGTTTTAAAATAAAATAAAGTACAATATGATTTACCTCACATGTCAAGTCAAAAATCCAAGTAAAGTTGATCAATATGGGAGTACAATGTAGAATAATTGACATCCAAATATCAGATACTCGGTCCTTAATGAATTACTTAACATTATACTTGTGTTAAGTAAATAAGTACACCCTACACAGACATCCCAGAGCGCCCGATGAAATACAACAACATACACGACACCCTCAATTAATTAATATTAAATAAATTTCCACTTCGCTTATTAATTCACTCTCGCTTAAATCGCTCTTCAATTCATTATTCTACATTTTATTATTTTATAATTCAACATTCATAAGAAACAATCAACAATCATCCATGCATACATCAGTAAATCATTTAATTAGTATTTAATGAGATAAAGATTTTTACTTCACTATAATTCACTTCATTTTTGTTCCTTTTTTTTATAAAAATACTTTATTTACATTTAATCCCAAGAATCTCTTTTATTTATTTTATTCTCTTTTAAAATAATACGTATTGATTCCTTTTTCTAATTCCAAATCACATTTCAAAATAATTTATTTGGTTTCCAAGAAACCTTTATCGTAACCCATCAACAAATTTTAAACTTCAAAATTACTTTCACTTCGAATGTCCACTTTAATAATATAGAAATACTTCAAAGGAATTTATCTTTCCCAATCAGCTTTGAAATCCCACTAAAAAATTTCATTGATTCAAGATATTTGCAAACCCAATTATACCACTTCAATCGATATTTCATATCCTCAATTTTGTTCCAAACATTTCTTTTAAAGCTATTAATCCATCGAAAATAATGCATATTACTTTCAAAAATTCGCTTTATGTTTTATATATTTAAAATCACTACAATTGAAAATTCACAAATAAAATAGTTTGCATTCTAACAGTTACTTCAAAATATTATTTATAAACCTTCCCGTTGTTTAATTCAAATTATTCATCGTTTTAAAAATATAGATTTCAAACTTCATTTTATAAGTATCCTTTAAATATTTTTATATATACCGGTAACGAAAATATGATCTTCAAATTCCCTTATTTAATTAAAATCTCAAAATTCATCATTTTTCAAAATCCCTAAATTATTCCATATATATATACTTTTCCAAATTATTCCACTTTCAAATTCTCCATTAATCCAATAATCTCAATATTCAATAAAAACATCATTCCAAAATTCACTGTTTGTTTCAAATAATTACTTGATCAAATTTAATCTTTCAATTTATTTACCTCTTTTTCCAAACAATTTCAAATTGTGACCCAATAATTTGCAATCATCAAATTACTACACAACAAAAACAACCAATAACTATAACTGTTACAACAACAATGATCAAAGTTCACAGCACCATTCCATCCAATTCAAGCAATATCAAACATCAATCATCAACAAACATATGATTCCATCCAATAATCAACAATCCATTCAATTAAACAAATCAAACAATTAGTTGGAGAAATACGCATCAAATAAAAAAGAAATAGACACAGTTGTGAGTGAGATTAACTCATCGAACGATGTTGGAATTCCAAAACAGCATCCACTATTGTTACCACACAATCGTTAATCACTATCTCCTTTGTTATCATCAAACTCGTGCGTAAAGCCTCCCATAATTTGCAATCACATCGTACTCCACAATCATCTCTGTAACACCCCATAAACTTTAATAAGAAATTAAGTAATTAAAATAAGGTTAGACATGGAAATTCTGTAAATATCAAAATTTGAGCACGAAGTTACACAATTGCATCCGTGGCGAATTTCTAATCAGTTTTATTTATAATATGTTGAGATCAAAGTTAAAATGAAAAGTTGTGGGCATTGGAAGTTTTTGAATTTGAAATTTAAATATTTGAATTAAAATTTTGATGTTTGAATTTAAAATGTTTAACGTTAAGGGAGACTTAATGTTTAACTACACGTTAATTATAATTTGGTTAACGTATAAATTAAGCAAGTAATAAATAAAAATAAATGGAAGGAGAAAACAATAGTAGAATTAAAAGGACCAGTCGATCGCCCAAGAGGAAGATTCATCAACTTTAAATCCAACGGCTGTGGTTCCTTCTCACCACTATGAATAAACCCTAAGACCCCTACTTTCTTCATAAAATTTTGGAAACACTAGTGAAGCTCTATCAAAATCTTTCCCCGTAGGGTTCCAGAAACAATAACCTTTCTCGTAAGTAATTCTAGTTTCCAATCTCTAATTTAAATTAATCCTTCTTCTTCTCATCTTTTGATTTCTGAAATCTAATCTATATACACAATCTATTTGTTATATTTAAAAAAAATATCTAACAGAGAATTAGAAGCGACTTAAATCATATCTCTTCTTTTTCTTAGGGAATCAGTTAGGATTTTCAAGTAAGAGGATTAGATGTTTAATTCTTTTAATTTCTAATTCTATTTGTATCTAGTTTCTGATTCTAGATCCAATTTCTATACACAATTCACTTTGTTGTATATTTTAAAAGAAGGAGATCTGAAAGAGAATTAGGCGTAGTGAAATCAAATCCTGTTAAGAAGCAAACAATTCTCTGTGAGTGAAAAATATCAAGTTTTTCATATTTTTGTTATTGAATAGTATTTATTTGGATTTGATGTATACCTTGGAAATTTTTGGTTAATGAAAGCATAACATCTGAAACCCTTAGAAATACTCCAAGTAAATATCAAATTTTGTATAAGTTGGAATTATAATTGTTTTTTATATTGGTATATTAGAATCTAATTAATTGTTAGAATTAGATAATTTATGGTAAATTTAATTTATGTTCTCTCTTTTGAATTGGTGCGTTAAAGGGTTCAAAAAGAAAATAAATTAGAAATGATGTGTAAATTATGAATTAAATTGTTAGAGTTTGTAGGGCCTATTTCTAGCGCTTAAACAAATAAGGAATTCCTTTCTTACGTTATAACGATGAATAAAAAAGTTGAATTAAGAATAGGAAATCTAATTTTTGATAATCTATTCTTTAAAATAAAAAGGGGTTCTAACGTATTAATATGGAACAAGTTGTAGATATTCCCTGTTTGTACAAATCTATTTTATTTGGCTATAGGTAATGCAGTTCTAGTTGGAATTATAAATTTGTATGAGATTGATATTTTAAAATACCTTATAAGCGAATTATTATCAAATTGTTGTAACGTAATGATTACACCTTAAATTCTATGCGTATATATAATATAACATATATAATATAATGTATTTTATTTGTAACGTCCTGCCTTTTTGTACGTTTTGAATCTACGATAAGCCACACACGTCAGACTCAAACCATATAAAAGGGCGAATTGTTATTGGGGTGAATAAGAAAAGTAGAGAAAGAAAGAAAAAAAATATAAAACTGAATCTTGTAGCGGAACGACAAAATATAATAATCAAATACAGTTCATAAAGCTGTTTTACCAAAACATTTGATTTTACTTATACAACACAGAATCAGAGTTACACATACCAAAGAATAATAAATGACAATGCAGAGGAACAATGTGATGCAGCAGAACAATATAGTAAATAATAGTAATACAATCTTTGTCTTCATCCTCAAAGTAAGGTCTTCAAACCCTAAAATGCTCAGGCTGACCCGAGCGAATTGAAAAGACAAAACACTTGAGTTAGAACTAAAAGATCTTATGTAAGTTAATTCAATTGAAATACATATGAGTGGAACGGCGTCAGATATGTTTATGAGATTTGACATCTCCTATCCAGTGTCAAACGTGAGTGCAGTAACTTAAAGGATGTTCGCGATTTACATCTCCTAAGGATCCGTTAAACTATTTACTATGTAGTAATATTTCGCTATTATAATAATGCATAATAGTAAAATAAACTTGCTTTTTAATAGCGTTAAGGGATTACCCATGTAGCCCTTAACACGTAATAGTGCTAATAGTCTATACAGTACTGTAATACCTCCTGATTGGGAGGCTACCAGAGGATACTCCATAGGTACGACACAAATCAAACTTGTACAAGGCGCGCTAGGGTAGGTGACACGGCACAACTAGGAAATGCCAAGGTAGATATATCAACTACACTTTCGGACCGGTGGTAACGCGTACCAGCTGCTACCGCCCATCTCGAGCCACACCCCCAAAATCAAAAGGGCCCCAAACAATCACAAAGTAATATAATGGTATCGAAGGAGTGTGTCCGATAAAAGACGCTACCTTTTTAGCCCGTCAATCGCTCCTGTTTTAGCCACCTTATGCCAACTCACGGGAGGCGGGGCCACGTATTTACCTCAAAGGAAATGCCGCCACTATCCTACTTCATTCTGGAGTCTCCACCGCGTACGCGGTTGTTAAAGTGATTTTCGGAGTTGGCAGAGAGTATGATAACTTCCAATCCCCGTCTCTTTAACAACCAAAAGTTATTATAACACCGCGGTCTTTTCAAAATAGTTTATACTTCAAACCAGAATATAATATTCATTTCGAAACCATATAAATACGATATCCTTTCCATTTCAAAAACCAAATCATTACGATATAATTTTTATAAAAACCCAAATCAATATAATATCATTTTATTTCAAATATATATCTTTTCTAAAATCATAGCACTTTCAAATTTATAATATCTTGGAAACAAACGCTTGAAATATAACCTTTCAAAACATAATACTTCGAATTTCATAGCTTCCAAACCATAACTTTCAAAACATAAATGGTTTGGATATTCAAACAGTATATAAATTAAGATAGCTTGAATTTTAAAATTACTTTATAAAGTAAAATAATTTCCTCGACTTCACAATTTATTCACTTTAAATTAAATCTCAATTCATAACTTTCAAATCACTTTCAGTTTCACTGAACAATTTCAATTTCAATATATTTCAAACTTTGAGTATTAAACAATTCAAAACTAAGGTTGGTAATTACGATTCAATACTTCAATGTTCTATTATTTAGTTTTGAAGTATTTGCATAATAAATCCATTATCATTTTAATAAACTCGAATTACAAATAACTAAATATTTACTTCAATTTATTTATACTTGAAATATTCGTTTTATTCATCTTAAACCAAAATCCAATTATAAAATCATACCTTTAAAATTTCAGCTTTATTAAGTTTCAAATCAATTTCGTATTTGTCTTCCCACCTTATTCTCATTTAATTATTATAAACTCCAGAAATATAATTTAAATAAATAGTTAACCATATTATATCTTAATAAAGTCAAACTTTATTATTAAACTTCTTTTATACTTTAAACCAACTTTATACATAGCTTAAAACCAAGAATTTAGCTATATATATAAAATAACATTTATAAAGTATCCAAATCCATATTTCATAAAACCATATATTTCTTTACAAAATCATAGAAAAATCATTTTAAAATATTTTTATATCATTTTAAAATATTTTTATATATAGACCACGGTGTCTGTAATAATTTTCTACCCTATGGTCAAGTGATATGGATATTTATCATTTCAATACGTAATATAAAATAAAAATACGGTTATATATCATTTCAAACCACAATACTGAATGCAATAAAAATGCATAACAACTTGCAGTTTATAGCAGTATAAAATACAACATCCATTCATCCAATATCAATCATCAACCATTTACCACAATCATCATCCAATTAAATTAATAACATCAATATAACAGGTAATAAACAATAGGCATTTACTGGCAGTTTATACTCAATAATAAATTAATTAACAATTCAACTGGTAGTCTATATGCAATAATAAATTAAATAATTTAACTGGCAGTTATATGCAATAATAATTTAAATAACAATTTAACTGAGATGATGATTAAAAATATTCCAAACAGTCATAAATAAATTTCTAATCACATCAAAAATTAATTTAACAAACATAAGAAATTAGAGAAGTTGTGAGTGGGTTAAAACACTCACCTTTTGAATTTAAATTGAATTTAAATCCAATTTAAACCCAAAATTTGAACGGTCTCAGAATCCGTCCAAACCGCGCCAAAATGTCTGAAATCCCAATATGAACCTAGCGCAAGAAACCGCACATAAAACGGACCTCGTATGCAAAAATTATGCACGTTAGAACGATTGAAATCAAAAATTAAATTAAAATAAATATAACATGATATTACCGTTATACTTGCCACGTCATACGCGAAATATCACGTAACCCTAGTGCTACCCAGTCTCGATCGAGACCATGCTAAAGCCGCCGCCTGTCATCACTGAAATATTGCCACCAATTCACCTACGACACGATTAGAGCACGCTGCCACGAAGCTCCCCACTGGCCGCCTACCTACTGGCCGTGCGACACCCCCAGACGCCTCCAGGCTGCTCCGACCGTGAGCCACCGTGCTACCCAAATCGCCTAATTGTCGCGAGTTCGTACACCATCAATAGGAGACAACCGTACAGATAAACATGTTAGAGCGTCCTTTACGCGCCAGTAACCCCTGATCGACCAAACGACGAAGATCCACCGTCCACCTAGAAACCCTAACGTCGACGGCCGAAAATAAAGCAATAATTTCTGGCCATATGCAGAAGCTCAAATTGAAAAACTAACTGCGGAATTGACTTGCGCTCGTTCAGAGCTTTGAATTGATATATAATTCGATATTATTTGAGGAGATTGAATTTTTGGCTTTGAATTTGATTTGGAATTGCATTTTGGGATTTAGGGTTCTGGGAATTTGTCTGCTATTGAGGAAGAGGAGGAACAGAATGAATTATATATACAGAAAAATGACAATAAGGAACAATTAGGGTTAATTACAGGATATATATAGCAAAGCTGAAATTAGAATGGATGGACCCGATTGATATACGCGTTGAACGACAAAATGGCCTGAAAAGCCCGTTTTGACTCCGGAACGAAATTGGGTCAACCCATATATCAAAATAGATGTTTTTGAATATTTTAAATCAATGTAATAGGTTTCAAGTCCAAATTTCATCGTATGAAGAAGTTATGTAAAAATCAAGTTATTTCAAATTTATTTCAATTGATTTTAGTTAATCGATTTCAAGGTGTTTCAAGCCCATACAATCAAACGACAAGCTCGATCGTTATGAAACTTGGAATCCTACAATAATTCACCGTTACGGATCCGATGAAACTAGTTTCGTCGAAATCCGGGTCAGTGGCCAAAATGGCTATTTTCAGGTAATTAAATAAATTAATATTAAATTAATTAAATCAAATTTCAATCAAATTTCAATTCAAATTTAATAAATCACAATTTCTCTAATTTATATTACTTTGACATTTACCATAACTTAACACAAATTTAGATGTCACTTAAATGTTGATTCATTCATCTATTTCAGCGTTAAATTCCATTTTTATTAAATTCAGAAATTATAAACTTAACTTCCAAAACTTCCATTTAACTCACTTTTCATTCTATTATTCAAATCATTGTTGTCAAATGGATAAAATTAACATTGGACTCATGATCTATTACATTAGTATTCTCCAATTTCATCTTAATTTCCATTTAACGTAATATTTAATTTCATTTACAGTAAATTCATTTATTTAAATTTGAGTTCCAATTAATTATAATAAATTCCAAATAACTTTGATTTGATTCAGTTTCACTCTTTATACTAAGTCCATTATTACTCTATACCTAGTTCCTATTGTTTACCCTTCATTTACTTAACATTTAAATGAAACTGATTTCCAATAAATTCATTGACAAATTAATTAGGTAATTTATAATAATTGTTATCATAACCTTTAATTTACACTTAAGTTTATTTTATATTTAACTAAATATCATAATACTGAATTCATCCAAATACCATAAATTACACTAATTCATTTATGTATACAACACTTCCCCTTATTTACTTATTTTAATTTTTTTCAGCTAAGTGCAACAATTTACATTATTTCATTACTAGGGTTTCACTCCAATTGTCAATGATTAGCTTTTAATACTCATTGCTATAATTCATTCTTAACATTTACTTCAATATAAATTAAAAAAAAATTATTTCTTTTTAAATTTAATTCCAAAGATCTTATTGATTTAACCAATTTAATTATCGAATTTTATGGATCATTACACTCTCCCCCACTCAAAACTTTTCGTCCCCGAAAAGAAAGAAGAAGAGAAAAGAAGAATTGATAAATCAACATATCTTACTTAAAATATTAAATTTATAAACAAATAAATTTACAAAATTAATTAATTTAAATAAAATATACCAATTTATAACGATTAAATCTTTTATACTCAAATTAATAAAGTTTGAAAAACATTTTCAAAATATTTTCTATGTCCAAAATTTACGGAAAATTTCGCCAGAGTCTCCTTTGTACGGAGAGGCTCAGGAGAAATTATAATATCAAATATAACAATATACAACACAAAATTTCCAAAATAATATATATCCCAACACGGGAAAAACAATATAATAGCGCTATAAAACTGTAATCCGAAAACGTACCTATTTATCGGGCAATTGCTTAATTTATATCAAATTATAAACGGAGAGGCTCGGGAGAAATTATAATATCAAATATAACAATTTACGCTTGATTTATGAAACCAAAAGCAGTAGTAATTGCTTCCATAACCTGTATTTCACTTATATAATCCAAAAAGAGTTAATAATAATTATATAAATGAAATATTTAAAGTTGTTTCAAACAATTCAATATGAAACATAATCATTGCAACCAACAGCATAAATATCGTATACAAATCGACCATTCCAACAAAACAAAATAATTGGTTGGTTCGGGTTAAGACACTTTAAATCACATAGAATGACAAATAACTATGAAGTATTCCATTTACTCAACAGCCTTAGGTAAAAATCAATATATTATTCATACATCTAAGCAATTAAAAGTATCTTTTACCCAAACAACTCCTAAACCAAACAAACAACAATACCAAACAATAGATCAAGTTCATTTTTATCAATTTCATTTCATAACATTTGTTGTTTGATTTCCTTTTCATTCATATAATGATTTATCTTTTAATTTACATTTATTGCTTTCAATTTTTCACATTACATTCATTCATTTCTAAACTTCATTTATTCATTCATTTATAGTATTCATGTGCGATTCCATTTCTAGCATATCAATACATTACTTAAGTTTATAATCATTTATTTATAATATTTACCTTTCTATTATATTAAATTAGAAGAATTTTCAATTATAATTGAGTTCATAACACTAGAGCATCAAATTCTTATTTATTAAAGAATTTCATTGAAGTCTTTCATTACCTCAAGTTTTACTTGTATGGTAGCCATTACATTTCTTTTAACATTTTAACTTTTTAATAGTTGGTAAGTTATATGTATGTTAAAGAATGCAATTGAAAATTATACAAGTTTATCTCATTTCTTTTTAAATTAATTAAATGTTCAATAATCCTATCTTTGTCTTATAGGTTACCCATTTCAAATTTTTTTGTAATTTCATTCATAATTCAGCAATTTAATCTCTTACTCTAATAAGAGGTTCCAATTATAACTTAATTACATTATTTCTTGCAAATTTTCATTTTTATCCATTGATTCAGTATTTATTTCACTTGTTTGCACTTATATTTACATAAATTAATTAAATGTAATTGAAATGTATACAATTTTATCTCATTTCTTTTAAATTAATTAAACGTTCAATAGTCATATCCTTTGTTTTATAGGTTACAATTTCAACTTTTTTTTCCTTTTATTTCTATTTATAACTTAGCATTAAATCTCTTATTTCCATTAGAGGTTTCAATTATTAGCTAAATTCTATTTCACTACCCTAATTAAAACTATTAATTAATGGAAACTTGAGAACTAACTACCGGGTTAAATTTCAAATCATTTAAAATAATAGATAAATGTATATCTTACAATTTATATATCCAATTATATAAAACAATTAAAATTTATATTTGTTTATCAAAATAAATCTGTAGTAAAACTACTACAGTGGCCTTCCCACTTCAAAACTCGAAAATGAATGTCGATGATGCGTGCACTCATTACCGAAATTATTTTCCAACGACAGAGAGGGGAGTACAGAACTTATTTCTTCCAACATTTCTTTAGAAAAAATTCTTTTAATTTATATCGAAACTTTTATGTCAGAAAATACTTCTAATAATATTATTACTGTATTCCAAAATCATTCAAAAGAAATTTTTCTAAAAAATCCAGAACTCGAGTTCTAAGTTTCCAATCTTACTTTATTTTTATTTTTAAATTTTGTTTTACCAATATTTTGCAACCCAATATATATATCATTTATAAAAAAAATTGTAACGCCCCACCTTTATGCTCGCAATAACAAAGAGTATTAAAAGAAATACTGTCTGTTATCACGAAGAATAAGGCTGGATAGGAGCGGCCATCCGTAGTTAGGCCTTACACTAGTATTGGTTACCTCGATAGGAGTGGTATATATTTTTATTTTTCATCTCATATTTATTTACTCCCATCGACATACCCAATTCTAGTATAAAACGAACTACGATGGTTCATAATAGTTTAGGACAATATATATATAATAATAACATAGATAAAGTAAATGCGAAACACAGATATAACAGAAAGTCTCATATATATAACTGATGTCAGTTGATATACATGTGATACAATACATATGATACAACTACAACTGTCGACTCTGGAAGTTACATATACAAGTACATTATCGTGAATAATATACATGAATATACAACATCCTATACAAATACACTAACTACTCTAAATGACAACGACTACTCCAAAAGATATGAAGTGGCTTCATAGCTCAAGCAGCAACTCAAAGCTAAAAATATACAACCTGTAAATACTCGGTCTGACCCGAGTATTATTTTAAAGAAAATAATAAACGGGTCGGTCTAACTGAAAATATCAGATGACATGATATAGAATAAAAGGTATGGCATAACTGTACAATAACCATAAAATCATACTATGATATGTATGCAATTGAAAAATCAATAAAGGATAAATCAATATCACAAGAATTCACATACGAAGACGTGAATAGAATCGAATGAAATCGATTAAGACTTGGAAACCAGATAAAAACACCAATATCAGAATATTGAATTGAACGCATAAAACAATTCAAGAAATTTGAATATCAACTCCGAATGTCATTACTGTGTAGCTGTAGTGCACGCACGCGTGCACTGCCTCGCCACAACAGCATATCGCCAATGCTCAAGAATTCACAATGCCAACAAATGCAATAAGCAAGTGACAGTAGTGGAAGGCTTCAACCAAGTGAATTGAAGCGGTTGATTGTCTCAAGCAACAGCAACCAAACAAGTTCGAACAAGGCATAGAAATGCCAAAGTGGTCAAGAAAAGATGACAACAACTACAGCCAAAAACCCAGGTACAACAATCAAATGAATGTAGCAGAGGGAGGGGGCTGCACAGTGTAAATGGTATGCAAACAACAACACACCAACACATGAATGCAATGGTGACCAAATGAAATGAAGACAAGGAAAGACTGCAACAGATTGCTGTCACGAGAAGGTCAACAACAAGTAACCAGGCTGCATCAAGATGCACTCGTCACACTTGAGTACAAATGCTCGAAGCATAGTGCACACCAAATCACAAACGAGCCTGAGGCTATAACTCAAAACAGTCAAACCAAATCAAACTGTATACAAACAGTTCAACATGACTCAAAGAAACAGTGGTGAACCAAATGAAAAATGCATCAGCCTAAACAACATAAAGGCCATGGAACAGCAAGATGATCGAACAAGTGACAATGTTAACAAGGTCAAACAACATGTAACAGCAGTTACAAATGACTCAGGAAAATGCCCAAAAAAATCAACAACTACAGATGCAATCATAATGCAACAGGGGACCTGGTCAAAGCAGCAAGCATTGATGATATGTAAAATTTAAGCTGAATGACATAAGTGGCAAAAGGAATATGCACAATGCTCAGTGAACTCAAGTGTCCAATAATACATCTCGAAATCAATTTCACTTAAAATAGAAAATGCACATAAACGTTGTGGCAACAGTTCAAGGCTACAGTAATAACTTAAATGCAAGCTATGTCATATGTGATTCAGTGACAAATTGCACAAACAAGTACAAATGTGCTACAGAGAATATGCTACATGAAAGGCATGAAGGCAGGAAAGTGCTGACTGGAAACAACTACAAAGACATCAACGAGTATGACATAAGGCAGTGCAACAAAGACCACCAATGTTTAATGTAAATGCAAGCTAGTAGCTCATACTTCACATCAGGTCAGAGACCAATGAATGACCAGTTCAATCAAGAATGTAACCTAGTGTACCACAACCCAGGCTAGTATCCTACAACGACTTAAGCACAGTTCACCGAAGTTCAAGGGAGGTGGCAACAAGTTCGACCAAGAAACTGTTATCGACAGCAGTCATAAAAATAGTGTGACAAAAGTAAATGAAGACACAATCATGTATCAACCAAAGTCAGAGACCGTAGTCAAGCATCAACAGGGATAGGACAATGAACAAAACCTAGTGAAAGTGGAAACAGTTTCATAAATCGAAAACATTATCATGTCAGAGCCGAGTTTGACAGTGTCAAACATCATGGTGAAAAACTTATAACACATACCACTTCAAGTTCATAGAGGTCATGATCAAACAGTGGCCAACAAAATCAAAACAGTGAGCATTAATTCATTAACCATAGAAGAGCACGAACTAGAGCAGAACAGAAATCGAATGTCACAAAATGCCAAGACAGATATCAACTAAGTCAGTGCCAAAGTCGAAACAAATCACGTCAATAAAAATCAAGTCGAAACCGAAGACATCAAAACAGAATAAACAATCAAGGTCAAACAATTTACAGTTAGATGTAAGTAACGAAAAGTACTCATCTTTACCACGAATTGAAGACAAACTTGACCAATCTGAAGTAGCCGAAGTCCCCTCAAGCTCGATCAAAAATCGAAGCATTCGAAAGCCCTAGCTTTTGTAGAGGAATGAAGTTCGATCGAAGAAGCCCTAGCTACTGAAGATTGAATCGAGCGGAGTTCGAACCCTTGAAGCCATAGCCTTCGATTTCCATGCCCTAATTTTGGAGACGAACGATCAAAGGAAGGAGCGAACGAACGTGGCCGCCATTTATTTTCTTTCTTCGTTCGATTTTGTTTTAGGGTTAACGAATGAGAAAAAGATAAAGGAGCCGGTTATTTTGCTTTGGAAATTTATCACACTCCAAACAAATGAAACGTGGGCCGAGAATTCAAAGCCCAAAAATCAATTTAACCATTTATAAAAGAATTTTAACACAATTTAAAAACTTCAATTGGCAATTAGCTAGGAAAGAAATCGTCTAAAGACGATAGTTAATCGGTACGAAATACCGGGTTGTTACAGACTCCCCTCCTTATAAAAATTGCGTCCTCGCAATCATAAGGAATGAATGGACAAAAAGGTAATAACCATAAGAATATATCATCATAAGATGAAGAAATTTGAAATAGAAAGTTCACCATATAGAGCACGAAAGAGTAAGCTTGAACGTGTTTGCACGATGAATTCTCAAGATTCATGATCAGGGTAGAGAACAAATTTCTCACCCAAAATAATGATGCCAAATTTTCAGGAGCAAAATCAACAGCCACGAGCACTAGATCATGAGTGACATATATAGTCTCAATAGGCATTAATGATTTAGAAACACAAGATACAGCATGTTCTCTTTTGCAAGAGAATGGCATGCAACCCAATACGATTAGCATTGGTACAAAAGATAAAATCTTGGTTCCCTTCGGGAATCACAAGAATAGAAGTATCGGAAAAGAGTTGTTTTAATTAATATTCTTTTCCGAAAAGCTAAGAAAGTTTACGATTTACTTTATGTAATTATCTTTTCAGAAAAATTTGCATTTTTACAATTCAATTTACTGTGTCTGATTGTCTCATCAAAGCGTCTAGGAGATTCCTATCGATAACGTTGATCAAGCGCATCGATTAGAATTCTTAAAGCACTCAATGGGCAATACAATCACAAAATCATCTTTTAATCTCATAAAAGAAATTCACAAATTTTCAACAAAATCTAATTATCAAGTAGATAATCAGAAAATAACAAAACTGAATAAATGCAATTATCAGCAATATTCAATTATCAATTAAATAATTAGAATACAGAAATCACAAAACAGCAATATCTAATTATCGATACGATAATTAGAAAACAGCAAAATCTAATTATCAACAAAGATAATTAGAAAACACAAATCACTAATTGCAAAACCGCAAATATCTAGTTACCAAAACGGTAATCAAAAAACAGCAAAGGTCTAATTATCAAAACGATAATCAATCTCAAATCAACAAATATTTAATTATCTCAAACGATAATTAAATCTCAAATCAACAAATATTTAATTATCTCAGACGATAATTAAATCTCCAATCAACAAATATTTAATTATCTCAGACGATAATTAAATCTCCAATCAGCAAATATTTAATTATCTCAGACGATAATTAGAAACAACAAATATTCGAATATCAAAAACGATAATCAGAAACATCAAAAATATCTAGTTACCTAAAACGATAATCAAAATAACAAATATCCGATTATCAAAAACGATAATCAGAAACAACAAATATCCGATTATCAAAAACGATAATCAGAAACATCAAATATCTAATTATCAAAACGATAATCAGAAACAACAAATATCTAATTATCAAAAACGATAATCAGAAACAACAAATATCCGATTATCAAAAACGATAATCAGAAACATCAAATATCTAATTATCAAAACGATAAACAAAAACAACAAATATCTAATTATCAAAAACGATAATCAGAACTCATATCAACAAACATCTAATTATCAAAAACGATAATCAGAAACAACAAATACCCGATTATCAAAAACGATAATCAGAAACAACAAATATCCGATTATCAAAAACGATAATCAGAAACAACAAATATCCGATTATCAAAAACGATAATCAGAAACATCAAATATCTAATTATCAAAATGATAATCAGAAACAACAAATATCTAATTATCAAAAACGATAATCAGAAACAACAAATATCCGATTATCAAAAACGATAATCAGAAACAACAAATATCTGATTATCAAAAACGATAATCAGAAACAACAAATATCTAATTATCAAAAACGATAATCAGAACTCATATCAACAAATATCTAATTACCTGCAGATAATTAGATTCAACAAATATCTAGAAATCAATAAAGCTACTCTAGAAAATCAACATGAAAGGTTGGATCGATCCCATCAGATGGCGAGTTTTAGCTACGCCGCACGTGCATCTCAGAGTGGCCGAAGCCTACCAAGTACTATAAATTTTGGCGCCCATCAGATGACCCGAAGATCCAGCAGAGTGACCCGAAGGTCTAGTACTGGTAATTGACCCGAAGGTCCAGCAGAGTGGCCCGAAAGCCCAACAAATGACCCGGAGGTCCAGTAGAGTGGCTCGAAAGCACACGAAAATCATCAGATATTCAATTAACGAGTCCGGAATTAACCGAAATAGCAAACGCACATGTCCCATACCACGTGTTTTACTAAATCGTTTGATTCACTTCATCGTTTCCTTGAAAGTGAAAAATTGTGTATTCAAAAATAACATTTCACATTCTCAAACGGACAAGTCCGGAATTAAGCGAACCAGTAAAAGAAAGGGGTCATAGTCCTCGATTTTGCTGAAACGTTTAAGTCGCTTCCTCATTCTTTTGAAAACGCAAACTACAAAACTTCTGTAAATAATTTTCATTTTTTTTATTTAATAACAATTTACATTCTCAAACGAACAAGTCCAGAATTAACCGAATCAGTAAAAGAAAGGGGTCATAGTCCTTGATTTTCCTGAATCGTTTAAGTCGCTTTCTCATTCTTTTGAAAACATAAACTGAAAAACTTTTGAAAACAATTTTTATTTTAAAACGCTTTTTATAATCACTTGATTAAAACAGCAACATCAGTAGCAAATTCGAAAAGGAAATTTTCACTTCGCAAAACACCATAGAAACGGATCTCAAAAACTGTATTGCGAAACAACCGCTTGAAAATCCACTTTAAAATTTGACGGTTACTAAAGTCAAGGCGACAGTAATTTTTTTTTTAAACGTCAAAATCTCATCAAAATAATTCACATCAAAATATAATATCAGCGAATTTTCATTCATTTAAAATTGTCAACAAAACACCGCGCTTCCAAAAATCTAGCATCGATGTAAAAATCCCGTTATAAAAATAACGGTAATAAAATACGTTTCATAACCAAGCATCGGTTCTACTTAAAATTAATGTAGTAACGTGCAACTCATGTTTGCACGCACACTACAAAATAAACAAAGAAATTACTCAATTATATCTTCGATGAAGATATTTTAAAACAGCAGAAATCTAATCAGATATGATTAGCATCAAAGAAAACCAGCAAGAATTTCAACAAATCAGAACCACTGGTTAAACAACATAATGAAATTAAATTCATTTTCATATTTTGATTTTTAAATCAAAATAATTATCAGCTGTACTCAACGAAGCAGTTTCACTGTTTTCGCTACGCACTCTGATAAACAGAATACAAATCAATCAAACCATCAAGACACAATTTTTCTTTTATTTTAAATAAAGATATTTAAAAGTTTCATCTAATTTTCAAAACTATAGTTTTGACTCGAAACACAAATAAAACATCGACAAATAGTTGTAACACATGTTCCATCCAAGTTATGTTTTATATTATGTCCATAAACCCCAAGCTCTGATACCAACTGTAACGCCCCACCTTTATGCTCGCAATAACAAAGAGTATTAAAAGAAATACTGTCTGTTATCACGAAGAATAAGGCTGGATATGAGCGGCCATCCGTAGTTAGGCCTTACACTAGTATTGGTGTAACGACCCGTAAATTTCGACGATTAAATTTTAGTTAAAAAGGGATTATGTAATAAAAAAAATTTGTAAAGAAAAATAAAGATATATATAAAGGAGATAGAATTTATGCTGGAATGAACGCTAAATGAAAATCCAATGATTGAGATAGTGTAAGATGTATACCTGTGTGTAAGTTGAATAAATAAAGGAGATTTAAATTTATAACTAATAATGAATTGTAGAAACGGGTATTTAACTTAATTGTTGAAAGTTAGGTGAAATATAAATAAAGAAATAGCGTAAATTGTCGCACTTGAATAAAATGTAAATTAAAGAAATAAAGACAAAATTTAAATTACCTATGTATTAATATATTAATAAGGACTGTAATTGTATGAGAATTAAGGTGGTAATATAGATGGCAGTTGATGGATAACCAATTTAATGCAAATCCAAATGCAATTGAAACGGCTGTTTGAGTTTTGAAGTGAAAATGGGAATAGTGAATACAACATTATAACCTCTTAATTAAATATGATTGTTTAATTAATACTAAAAGTAATAAAAGTTGGTAATAGTATTAATAAAATAATAATAAGAAGAATTGAAATTGTATAATGGAAAATTTGTTAATAAATGGATGAAAATATTGGATGAACTAATTGATGGAAGTAAAATCTAAAAGAATATTGGATAGAACATAAGTGATTGAAATTTGGTAGTGTGTATTGGAAATAAAGTTCATCTAAATATTGAGAAATTTTAATGTTGTTATTATGAAAATGTTACTTTAGTAATTATTAAAATAGTAACGGGAAGTGTGAAGGTAAATTTATAAAAACGTAAAACTTATTTTAAGGAATTAATTGAGTGTAGACTTATGAAATAGATTTAATGACAATAATTATTGTACGTATTTATTCTATTTGTTGGTTGAGTTTTATTTTTGATCAATTTCAATTAATGCACTAAATTATTGCAGTTAGTGTGGAATATTGGTAAGAGAATAAATAAGATGTAACCAAGGGAAAGGTCCATTTTATAATATAATAATTAGTGTGATCTTAGGAATGAATTAATTGAGGTTTAAGCTTTTATTTATGTGTAAAGTTAACAAAATTTCAATTAAATTGAAATCCAGTAATTTATGAAAATAAAGATGAGAATTGGGAAATATTACTGTAATGAATCATTAAAGAAATGTTAACTGTGTGGTTGAGTAATAATTGATTTATTTTGAGTTGTAATCCAATAAAATCAAATTTATTAGAATTTATTGCAATTAATTGGATTAATTGCAATAACCTTTGGAAATTGGAACTTAGTAAAAATAATCTGGATTGGATTTCAAATAAATAGGTTAGAGTGAGTAACTGAATTACATACTATGAATAAGTAAACCAGGAAGATTAAATTTAATTAATATAAAATAGTTGATTTATTGCAAATAAAAGATTCTGTAAATATTTAGTTAGGTGGAATTAAAGTTAATTACATAATAAGGTATGAATCCACTGCTAATTTTATTTATGGAAATGAAAAGAGTACCAAAAACAAGCTTTGTCAGTATATTTAAGTTTAATGTATAATAATAAGTTAATGGTAATAAAAGAAGTTTAAACATCTAAATATTCTGTTAATAGAGAGTTGGGTTTAAATCTAAGAATATTAAGAAGTAGATTTTTGAATACAACATTTGATCCATCCACTTAAAATGTATAGATAGGATAATCGCTGATTTTTGATTTAAGTAGTGCAAACGAAGATTTATCTATTTATTTGGAATTGGAATTTATAAGTGTATAAATAGGAAATAAGTGAAATTTATTTTTAAATATTCATAAATGAAGATTTAGATGAAGGTGAGAATGGTAATGCTTTAAATAGTAGAGACGTACACAAATCAATGTAGGTAATTAGAAATAAAATGTTGTCGAAACGATAAAACGTTTCTTGTGAAAAATGGATGACATAACGAAAAAGGGTAATGTATTCACTTGAATATAAATTGAAACTTATTTAAGGTATTAATTACAATGGATAGAGATTTTGGGTAACATTGTAAATGATATGTAAGTAATGCAAATGTATGTCAATAGTAAGGGATTAGGATGAATTAAAAATTTGTAACATAGGAATTACCTGCCTATTTGTTAATAAAAATTTGAATGGTTAGTAAGTGATAATAGAATAAGTGTACATTAGTGGAATTGAGGTAACGTTGGTTTTAATGTTGAGAAAATAAATGGGTATAGTAAAGTTTAAGTGGAATTGTAAGTATGTATAGGGGAATGAATTATTGCAGGGAAATATTTGGTAACCATTGCAATAAATGTAAATTAGTGTGCATTAATATGAAATTTAGTAATAGGTGTGAATAACTTAAATTTCTTCATAGGATAAAGAATGATGGAAATAACGTTTATTTAATATATCGGGATTTAATTGATCATAAAAGGTTGATTGCAAATCAAATGAAAAATGCTTAAATGGGAATTAAGTTATTTATTCATTTGGATGTAAAGCATGATTGAAATTATTGGAAACTGAATAAAACGTTTTAAGTTGATTGAAATTTAAGTTGGAAGTAATTAAGATAAATAAAATATGTATAATATGGAATTCAAATGTACATAGAAATGTGGATTTTAGTATGTAAACGTAAATCTATTGAGAATGGATAGAAATTTAATCTGTAATTATTACAGTAATTTAGAAATTTAGTTGAAATTGGAAATTTATCTATGTATTTGGAAATTTATGGAATTGTGAATATATATATATGGAAATTTAAATGAAGCATCTAATTATACATGTGTGAATACGCTTAAAATGCAATGTAAATGTTGAGAAAGAAATAATTTAATCCGTAACGTGTATAATTAATATCCTTTTGGGACCACTTCTGTTTGCACGTTAAAATTCGTGCACGCCTATCCTTTTGCGATCTATCTATAAATATGCTGTGATAAACCCTAGCCTCCTTTCTATTGTCAATTGGCTGTACGTTCATTTTTCTTCATCTCTTTCTCTTCCTCAATGGTTACAAAACCTAATCTATCTACAATTCAAATTTTCTAATAAAATTCAAACTCTCCACAAAAATTCCAGAAAATTTTATGATAAAGTTCTCGAGACACGTAATCTGCTGATACAATTCGTTTTCTGTTTTGGATATTCGTTGACCAGAAAAAAATTCGACGATGTGCTGTAGCTTTTAACTGACGTGGCCATTGAAGTTAAGTGGGTTTTGTTTTATTTTATTTTATTTTATTTTTATTTTTGTTTTCAAATCGTTTAAAATGAATATCTTTTTCATACGTTCTCCGATTCACGCGAAATTTCTTTTGTTAGGATCGTAATTAAATTCCGGATCTGTTGACGCTGGTTTGGACAGATTTGAAGACCGTCAAATTTTGGGTTTAAATCGAATTTAAATTCGATTTAAATTCAAAAGGTGAGTGTTTTAACCCACTCACAACTTCTAAAAGTTTTTATGTTTGTTAAATTCATTTTTAGATATGAGTAGAAATTTATTTACAACTATTTGGCATGTTTATTCATCATATCTGTTAATTTGCATTTATTTAGTTTAACTGTTAATGTAGTTTATTTATTTCATATTAATTGACTGTTAGAATTTATTTATTTGCATATAAACTGCTAGTTAACAGTTATAAAATTTATTACTGAATATAAACTGTTAGTTTAATAGTTATTAAATTCATTTTTAATATAACTGACAGTTATTACCTGTTTATATTATCAGAGATATATTGGTATTGTTTATTTTGGATGATGATTGTGATTTGGATGATGGATGATGTTTATAAATGGATGCTTTATTTTTAAATTACAAGTCATCATGCATATTTCATTCGGGATTGTGGTTTGAAATGATATACAACCGCAAAATTTTATTTTAAATTGCGGATTGAAATGATAAATATCCGTATCACTTGACCATAGGATAGAAAATTATATACATGCACCGTGGTCTATATATAAATTATTTTAAAGTGATTTTTATGGTTTGGATGAGATACGGTCATTAAAATTTAGTTTTGATATTTTATAAATATTATTCTTCCATATATATATACATATGAAAGTTAAATTTTGAATTTGAGCTTTGTATAAATCCGTTAAATAAAAATGGAATAAAAAAAATTTAGGAATGGATTTGATGACTTATAATATATGTTAAGTTTGGAAGTTTTAAAAATGTGATCTTTATAAACTGAATTTTTCCTAAATACATTTAAAAAGGAATATTCTAGTATAAAGTAAAATTGAGAAAATATTTAATTACTAGAATTGGAGTTTTATTTATGGATTTGATGTGAATATTCAAGACTAAATAATAGTACGTTTAATTTGCTGAAAGAATAAATTCCAACTTTAGTTTTGAAATATTAATACTCCAAATGGATATATATAGAAATTGAAATGGTTTTTGGAACTTGAAAGTGATATTTAAATTATGGTTTAGACCTTAAAATAAAGAAATATATTTGTAAAGCCATGGAAATTATTTTTCTTTACAGAGTAACCTTAAAAGTTAAACCATCTATTTTATATGCCGTTGAATATCCAAACCATTCAAGTTAGAAGTTATGGGTTTAAAATATATGAATTTCGAAATATTATGCTTTGAAAGTATAATTCAAATGTTCGGTTTCCAGATATTATAGATTTTAAAGCAGTATGATTTTGGAAAGAATTATATTTGGATAAAATGATATTATATTGTTTTGGGTTTTAAAATGATATCGTACTCATAGTTTTTGAAATGGAAATTTTTATTCTGGTTTTTAAGTATAAACTATTTTAAATGACCGCGGTGTTATAATAACGATGGGTTGGCAAAGAGACCGGGATCGGATATCTGACATACTCTCTGTCGATACCGAAAACCACTTTGACTAACCGTGTACGCGGTGGAGATTCCAGAATGAAGTAGGTTGGTGGTGGCGTTTCCTGTAAGGTAAATACGTGGACCCGACTCCCGTGAGTTGGCATAAGGTGGCTAAAAAAGGAGCTATTCCCAGGCCAATGAGGTCATTCCTCTGATCGGACACTCCTCTTCGATATTATACTATGACTTTGGATTGATTCAGTGGCCACTTTTATTTTGATTTTGGGGAGTTTGTTCGAGGTGGCGGTAACTGCGGCTACGCGTTTCCATCAGCCTGGGTCCGCAATTGGTATATCTACCCTGGCATTGCCTAGTTGTGCCGTGTCACCTACCATACCGAGCCTTGTACGAGTTTGGATTTCTCCCGTAGCCCGTGTGGTATCCTCTGGTGGCTTCCCGATCAGGAGGGACTATGATATTGGATGGACTACTGGGACTATTACGTGTTAAGGGGAATATTGGGTCACTCCTTAATGCTATTAAAAAGTATGTTTATTTTATAAATAGACACTATTATAATAGCGCAATATACTACATAGTAAATAGTTTAACGGATCCTTAGGAGATGTAAATCCCGAGCATCTTTTGAGTTACTGCACTAATATTTATTTCTGTTAATTTAACTCACATAAGATCTTTTAGTTCTGACTCGAGTGTTTTTGTCTTTTCAAATTCGCTCGGGTCAGTCCGAGCGTTTCAGGATTGCAAGATTTAGCTCTGGAGGACGAAGACGAAGATTTATAATATTATTATTTATACTAGTGCACTACACACTGTTCCGCTGCATTGTTATTGGTATGTGTAACTCTGATATGTATTATATAAATGGTTTTGTAAACAGATTTATAAACTGTATATTTGATTATTATATTTTATCCTTCCGCTGTGAGATTCTGTTTAGTTTTTTTTTTCTCTGTTTCTTTTTATTTACCCCATAACAATCCGCCCTTCCGTATGGTTTGAATTGGCACGTGTGTCGGTTTAAATCGTGCGAAAAGGCGGGATGTTACAATTGGTTACCTCGATAGGAGTGGTATATATTTTAATTTTTCATCTCATATTTATTTACTCCCATCGACATACCCAATTCTAGTATAAAACGAACTACGATGGTTCATAATAGTTTAGGACAATATATATATATAATAGTAACATAGATAAAGTAAATGCGAAACACAGATATAACAGAAAGTCTCATATATATATAACTGATGTCAGTTGATATACATGTGATACAATACATATGATACAACTACAACTGTCGACTCTGGAAGTTACATATACAAGTACATTATCGTGAATAATATACATGAATATACAACATCCTATACAAATACACTAACTACTCTAAATGACAACGACTACTCCAAAAGATATGAAGTGGCTTCATAGCTCAAGCAGCAACTCAAAGCTAAAAATCTACAACTTGTAAATACTCGGTCTGACCCGAGTATTATTTTAAAGAAAATAATAAACGGGTCAGTCTAACTGAAAATATCAGATGACATGATATAGAATAAAAGGTATGGAATAACTGTACAATAACCATAAAATCATACTATGATATGTATGCAATTGAAAAATCAACAAAGGATAAATCAATATCACAAGAATTCACATACGAAGACGTGAATAGAATCGAATGAAATCGATTAAGACTTGGAAACCAAACAAAAACACCAATATCAGAATATTGAATTGAACGCATAAAACAATTCAAGAAATTTGAATATCAATTCCGAATGTCATTACTGTGTGGCTGCAGTGCACGCACGCGTGCACTGCCTCGCCACAACAGCATATCAAGAAATAGCAACAAGGTACAAAGGCCAATGCTCAAGAATTCACAGTGCCAACAGATGTAATAAGCCAGTGACAGTAGTGGAAGGCTTCAACCAAGTGAATTGAAGCGGTTGATTGTCTCAAGCAACAGCAACCAAACAAGTTCGAACAAGGCATAGAAATGCCAAAGTGGTCAAGAAAAGATGACAACAACTGCAGCCAAAAACCCAGGTACAACAATCAAATGAATGTAGCAGAGGGAGGGGGCTGCACAGTGTAAATGGTATGCAAACCACAACACACCAACACATGAATGCAATGGTGACCAAATGAAATGAAGACAAGGCAAGACTGCAACAGATTGCAGTCACGAGAAGGTCAACAACAAGTAACCAGGCTGCATCAAGATGCACTGGTCACACTTGAGTACAAATGCTCGAAGCATAGTGCACACCAAATCACAAACGAGCCTGAGGCTATAACTCAAAACAGTCAAACCAAATCAAACTGTATACAAACAGTTCAACATGACTCAAAGAAACAGTGGTGAACCAAATGAAAAATGCATCATCCTAAACAACATAAAGGCCATGGAACAACAAGATGATCGAACAAGTGACAATGTTAACAAGGTCAAACAACATGTAACAGCAGTTACAAATGAATCAGGCAAATGCCCAGAAACATCAACAACTACAGATGCAATCATAATGCAACAGGGGACCTGGTCAAGGCAGCAAGCATTGATGATATGTAAAATTTAAGCTGAATGACATAAGTGGCAAAAGGAATATGCACAATGCTCTGTGAACTCAAGTGTCCAATAATACATCTCGAAATCAATTTCACTTAAAATAGAAAATGCACATGAACGTTGTGGCAACAGTTCAAGGCTACAGTAATAACTTAAATGCAAGCTATGTCATATGTGATTCAGTGACAAATTGCACAAACAAGCACAAATGTGCTACAGAGAATATGCTACATGAAAGGCATGAAGGCAGTAAAGTGCTGATTGGAAACAACTACAAAGACATCAACGAGTATGACATAAGGCAGTGCAACAAAGACCACCAATGTTCAATGTAAATGCAAGCTAGTAGCTCATACTTCACATCAGGTCAGAGACCAATGAATGACCGGTTCAATCAAGAATGTAACCTAGTGTACCACAACCCAGGCTAGTATCCTACAACGACTTAAGCACAGTTCACCGAAGTCCAAGGGAGGTGGCAACAAGTTCGACCAAGAAACTGTTATCGACAGCAGTCATAAAAATAGTGTGACAAAAGTAAATGAAGACACAATCATGTATCAACCAAAGTCAGAGACCGTAGTCAAGCATCAACAGGGATAGGACAATGAACAAAACCCAGTGAAAGTGGAAACAGTTTCATAAATCGAAAACATTATCATGTCAGAGCCGAGTTTGACAGTGTCAAACATCGTGGTGAAAAACTTATAACACATACCACTTCAAGTTCATAGAGGTCATGATCAAACAGTGGCCAACAAAATCAAAACAGTGAGCATCAATTTATTAACCATAGAAGAGCACGAACTAGAGCAGAACAGAAATCGAATGTCACAAAATGCCAAGACAGATATCAACTAAGTCAGTTCCAAAGTCGAAACAAATCACGTCAATAAAAATCAAGTCGAAACCGAAGACATCAAAACAGAATAAACAATCAAGGTCAAACAATTTACAGTTAGATGTGAGTAACGAAAAGTACTCACCTTTACCACGAATTGAAGACGAACTCGACCAATCTGAAGTAGCCGAAGTCCCCTCGAGCTCGATCGAAAATCGAAGCATTCGAAAGCCCTAGCTTTTGTAGAGGAATGAAGGTCGATCGAAGAAGCCCTAGCTGCTGAAGATTGAATCGAGCGGAGTTCGAACCCTTGAAGCCATAGCCTTCGATTTCCATGCCCTAATTTTGGAGATGAACGATCGAAGGAAGGAGCGAACGAACGTGCCCGCCATTTATTTTCTTTCTTCGTTCGATTTTGTTTTAGGGTTAACGAATGAGAAAAAGATGAAGGAGCCGGTTATTTTGCTTTGGAAATTTATCAGCACTCCAAACAAATGAAACGTGGGCCGAGAATTCAAAGCCCAAAAATCAATTTAACCATTTATAAAAGAATTTTAACACAATTTAAAAACTTCAATTGGCAATTAACTAGGAAAAGAAATCGTCTAAAGACGATAGTTAATCGGTACGAAATACCGGGTTGTTACAAAAATTATTTTATATATATATAGAAAATATAATAGGCAAAATTATTTCATTCACCTATATTCAAAACAAATATTGTGTCGGTCTGTCCAATTAAGTGTTTAGAAATCCCTGTTGATGTCATAGCGTCCTACGCACCAACCAGAATTTATAAATACAAAACGGAAAAAATTAACACTATATCAAAACCCTTTTTATCACACTAACAAATACGCTCTCTCGTGTATATACAATCAGCGACTCATCATAGGGTATAATTACCCTGTTAATAAAGAGTCAGACCCCACAAAGCTAAGGTTTATCACTAAACCAAAGCTCTGATACCAGATGTATTGTCCCGCCTTTTTGTATGTTTTAAATCGACGATCAGCCACACACGTCAGACTCAAACCATACAAAAGGGAGAATTGTTATTGGGGTGAATAAGAAAAGTAGAGAAAGAAAGAAAAAAATATAAAACAAAATCTTGCAGCGGAAAGACAAAATATAATAATCAAATACAGTTCATGAAGCTATTTTACAAAAACATTTGATTTTACTTATACAACACAGAATTAGAGTTACACATACCAAAGAATAATAAATGACAATGCAGTGGAACAATATGATGCAGCGGAACAATATAGTAGATAATAGTAATACAATCTTCGTCTTCGTCCTCGAAGTAAGGTCTTCAAACCCTGAAATGCTCAAGCTGACCCGAGCGAATTGAAAAGACAAAACACTCGAGTTAGAACTAAAAGATCTTATGTAAGTTTAATCAACATAAATACATATGAGTGCAACGACGTTAGAGATGTTTACGGGATTTTACATCTCCTATCCACTGTCAAACGTGAGTAAAGTAACTTAAGGGATGTTCGGGATTTGCATCTCCTAAGGACCCGTTAAACTATTTACTATGTAGTAATATTTCGCTATTATAGTAGTGTCTAATAGTAAAATAAACTTACTTTTTAATAGCGTTAAGGGGTTACCCATATAGCCTTTAACACATAATAGTGCCAATAGTCTATACAATACCGTAATACCTCCTGATCGGGAGGCTACCAAAGGATACTCCATAGGTACGGCACAAATCAAACTCGTACAAGGCGCGCTAGGGTAGGTGACACGGCACAACTAGGCAATGCTAGGGTAGATATACCAATTACGCTTCTGGACCCGTGGTAACGCGTAGCAGCTACTACCGCCCACCTCGAGTCATACCCCCAAAATCAAAAGACCCCCAAATAATCACAAAGTAATAGAATGGTATCGAAGGAGTGTGTCCGATAAAAGGTGCTACCTTCTTAGCCCGTCAATCGCTCCTGTTTTAGCCACCTTATGCCAACTCACGGGAGGCGGGGCCACGTATTTACCTCAAAGGAAACGCCATCGCCATCCTACTTCACTCCGAAATCTCCACCGCTACGCGGTTGTTAAAGTGGTTTTCGGAGTTGGCAGAGAGTATGATAACTTCCAATCCCGGTCTCTTTAACAGCCAAATGTTATTATAACACCGCGGTCTTTTCAAAATAGTTTATACTTCAAACCAGAATATAATATCCATTTCGAAACCATACAAATACGATATCCTTTCCATTTCAAAAACCAAATCATTATGATATAATTTTTATAAAAACTCAAATCAATATAATATCATTTTATTTCAAATATATCTCTTTTCTAAAGTCATAGCACTTTCAAATTTATAATATCTCGAAAACAAACGCTTGAAATATAACCTTTCAAAACATAATACTTCGAATTTCATAGCTTCCAAACCATAACTTCCAAAACTTAAATGGTTTGGATATTCAAATAGTATACAAATTAAGATAGATTGAATTTTAAAATTACTTTATAAAGTAAAATAATTTCCTCGACTTCACAATTTTATTCACTTTAAATTAAATCTCAATTCATAACTTTCAAATCACTTTCAGTTTCACTAAACCATTTCAATTTCAATATATTTCAAACTTTGAGTATTAAACAATTCAAAACTAAGGTTGGTAATTACGATTCAACACTTCAATGTTCTATTATTTAGTTTTGAAGTATTTGCATAATAAATCCATTATCATTTAAATAAAAATCGAATTACAATTAACTAAATATTTCCTTCAATTTATTTATACTTGAAATATTCGCTTTATTCATCTTAAACCAAAATCCAGTTCTAAAATCATACCTTTAAAATTTCAGTTTTATTAAGTTTCAAATCAATTTCATATTTGTCTTCCCACCTTATTCTCATTTAAGTTATTATAAACTCCAGAAATATAATTTAAATAAATACTTAACCATATTATATCTTAATAAAGTCAAACTTTATTATTAAACTTCTTTTATACTTTAAACCAATTTTATACATAGCTTAAAACCCAGAATTTAGCTATATATATAAAATAACTTTATAAAATATCCAAATCCACATTTCACAAAACCATAGAAAAATCATTTCAAAATATTTTTATATATAGACCATGGTGTCTGTATATAATTTTCTACCATATGGTTAAGTGATACGGATATTTATCATTTCAATTCGTAATATAAAATAAAAATACGGTTGTATATCATTTCAAACTACAATCCTGAATTCAATAAAAATGCATAATAACTTGCAGTTTATAACAATATAAAATACAACATCCATTCATCCAATATCAATCATCAACCATTTACCACAATCATCATCCAATTAAATCAATAACATCAATATAACAGGTAATAAACAACAGGTATTTACTGGCAGTTTATACTCAATAATAAATTAATTAACAACTCAACTGGTAGTTTAAATGAAATAATAAATTAAATAACTTATCTGGCAGTTAAATGCAATAATAATTTAATATAACAATTTAATCCAGTAAATTCAATTTAACTGAGATGATGATTAAAAATATGCCAAACAATCATAAATAAATTTCTAATCACATCAAAAATTAATTTAACAAACATAAGAAATTTTAGAAGTTGCGAGTGGGTTAAAACACTCACCTTTTGAATTTAAATTAAACTTAAATCCAATTTAAACCCAAAATTTGAATGGTCTCAGAATCCATCCAATCTAGTGTCAAAATGTCCGGAATCCCAATACGAAGCTAGCACAAGAAATCGCGCATAAAACGGACCTCGTATGCAATTATGCACGTTAGAACGATTGAAATCAAAAATTAAATTAAAATAAATATAACATAATATTACCGTTATACTTGCCACGTCATACGCGAAATATCGCGTAACCCTGGTGCTACCCAGTCTCGATCGAGACCACACTGAAGCCACCGCTAGTCGTCACCGAAATATTTCCACCGGTCTCTCACTTACGACACGATCAGTGCACGCTGCCACGAAGCTCCCCACCGACCTCCCACCTACTGGCCGTGCGACTCCCCCAAGAGGCCTCCAAGCTGCTCCGACCGTGAGCCACTGTGCTACCCAAATCGCCTAATTGCCACGAGTTCATGCACCATCAACAGGAGACAACGGTACAGTTGAACATGTCAGAGCCTCCTTTACGCGCCAGTAACCCCTGATCGACCAAACGACGAAGATCCGCCGTCCACCTAGAAACCCTGACATCGACGGCCGAAATAAAGCAATAATTTCTGGCCATGCAGAAGCTTAAATTGAAAATCTAACTGCAGAATTGACTTGCGCTCTTCGAGAGCTTCGAATTGATATATAATTCGATATTATTTGAGGAGATTGAATTTTTGGCTTTGAATTTGATTTGGAATTGCATTTTAGGATTTAGGGCTCCGGGAATTTGTTTGCCGTTGAGGAAGAGGAGGAACAGAATGAATTATATGTACAGAAAATGACAATGAGGAACAATTAGGGTTAATAACAGAATATATATAGCAAAGCTGAAATTAGAATGGATGGACCCGATTGATATACGCGTTGAACGACAAAATGGCCCGAAAAGCCTGTTCTGACTCCGGAACGAAACTGAGTCAACCCATATATCAAAATAGATGTTTTTGAATATTTTAAAATCAATGGAATAGGTTTCAAGTCCAAATTTCATCATATGAAGAAGTTATGTAAAAATCAAGTTATTTCAAATTGATTTCAATTGATTTTAGTTAATCAATTTCAAGGCGTTTCAAGCCCATACAATCAAACGACAAGCTCGATCGTTATGAAACTTGGAATCCTACAATAATTCACCGTTACGGATCCGATGAGACTGGTTTCGTCAAAATCCGAGTCAGTGGCCAAAATGGCTATTTTCAGGTAATTAAGTAAATTAATATTAAATTAATTAAATCAAATTTCAATTCAAATTTAATAAATCACAATTTCTCTCATTTATATTACTTGGATGTTTACCATAACTTAACACAAATTTAGCTGTCACTCAAATGTTCATTCATTCATCAATTTCAGCGTTAAATTCCATTTTTATTGAATTCAGAAATTATAAACTTAACTTCCAAAAATTCCATTTGACTTACTTTTCATTCTATTACTCGATTCATTATTGTCAAATGGATGAAATTAACATTGTACCATGATCTATTACATTAGTATTCTCTAATGTCATCTTAATTTCCATTTAACGTAATATTTAATTTCATTTACAATAAATTCATTTATTAACATTTGAGCTCCAATTAATTATAATAAATTCCAAATAACTTTGATTTGATTCAGTTTCACTCTTTATACTAAGTCCATTATTACTCTATACCTAGTTCCTAATTTTTACCCTTCATTTACTTAACATTTAAATGAAAATGATTTCCAATAAATTCATTGACAAACTAATTAGGTAATTTATAATAATTGTTATTATAACCTTTAATTTACACTTAAGTTTATTTTATATTCAACTAATTATCATAATACTAAATTCATCCAATTACCATAAATTACACTAATTTATTTATGTATACAATACTTCCCTTTATTTACTTATTTTAAATTTTTCAGCTAAGTGCAACAATTTACACTATTTCATTACTAGGGTTTCACTCCAATTGTTAATGATAAGCTTAACAACCATTACTACAATTCATTCTTGACATTTACTTCAATATAAATTATAAAAAAATTATTTCTTTCTAAATTTAATTCCAAAGATATTATTAATTTAACCAATATAATTATAGAATTTTACGGGTCGTTACAGTATTGATTATAGCATATTGAACGTTACAATTAGTATTATCAGAATAGTTAAGTACTATTAATTTGTAGGAAGGTAGTTAGAGTAAATTAGGGAGTTAATCCTTAAATATGGGCATAATAAGGAGATACTTTATATGGCATTTTTTTAACTGAATAGTATTATTTGGATTTGATGTATATCTTAGGAATTTTCGTAAACGGAAGCATAACACCTAAAATCCCTAGAATTTCCCTTAGTAAATATCGATCTTGGTATTGTTTCTGGTATTTATATATTAGAATCTAATTAATTGTTAGAATTAGATAATCTATGGTCAATTTAACATATTTTCCCTGTTTTGAATTGAAGTGTTAAAAGATTCAAAAAGAAAATAAATTAAAATCGGTGTGTAGATTATGAACTGCATTATTGTAGTTTGCACTGCCTATTTCTAGCATTTAAATAAATAAGAAATTTCTTTCTCACTTAAAAATGACGTATGCAAAGGTTGAATTGAACATGGGTAATCTAATTTGTACCCTGTCTGTACAAATCTATTTTATTTATCTATGGGTAGTAGCAATTCTTATTGGAACTGTAGATTTGTATGAGATTGATATTTCAAAATACCTTGTAAGAGAATTATTATCGAATGGCTATAATGTAATGATTAAACCTTAAATTCCTTGTGTAGGAATATACGTATATAATATTAACGTGTTGGTTATTAAAGTTAATAATAACATAATAATTATGGTGTATTAAATGTATTGATTAGAATTAATTGGGTAGTAATTAGCATTAATATGTGGAAAGTAAGTGGTGTAAATTTAGGACTAAATCCCTTATCAGAGGCGTAATAAGGGGATACCTTTTATGACCTAAATCATCTTATATATAGAATGATATATGTATGTAATGGACATACATATAAGTTATGATTGTGTTATAGGGATGTGAGGTTAGTCCAAAGTTACATGGAAGTCTGCCCAGTTAAATCTGGCCTCCAGCGATGTGGCTTTGCAGACTAATGTGAGACATCGCTCATAATAAATAGCCATAGTGAACGCAAGGTTAATCCTAATTTTATAGGGTAAACCTGCTAGTCAATATGGCTGCTATTTATTATGAATAGTGGAACTAATGTAAGATGTCATGAGTGAGCAATGGGTCATAAATTGTATGTTGGATATGACAGGTGAAATCCTTAGGAGGGGTCTGCTTTTGGTTTGAAGTATTAATTGGCAACGGTAGGATCTGCCTCTTTCTTAGATAAAGTATTAAGTGATCTAATAGGATTTCTTGCAGTGTTAGTAAGGAAGGACCATGTAGGGACCCGCCTTAGGGTTAGGTCTTGAATAACGGGGATTTGCCTATTTATAAGTTTTAAATGATCAGAGTCTACCTAAGTCCTATTGAAAAAGGTATTAATTGGTATGTGCATTTCCTCATACATCATAAGCGTTAGTTATGAAGAGTGTGGATAGTCAGGCCGGAATAGCTTTCAGGCTTACAGTTGACTTTGGTATTGCTGGACTGGAAGAGCCTTCAGGGGTACAGTTGACTTTTATGTAGCCGGGCTGGAAGGGCCTTTGGTCCTACAGTTAACTTCATATGTATGTTATGATTTTGTACCTAAGATATAGTTCGATAATACTACCTAAGTACAATTAGGGTAAAGTTTGATATTTTTATTTCACTAGACATTTCTTGTTACGACCCACTCCTCATTACAACACAGGTTAGAGAGGGTAATGTGGATTTAGAAGACAAAGGCCATGTATTATGCTTTTCTAAAGTATTTTATTATACTTAGTTGAGATATAGTACTATGAAGGCTTTATGTAAACATGTTGTAATATTTAATGTGTTATGCTTATGAAATGGTTTTCTTTTATGAAATGGGTACTTATTTCTTATAATATATTTTATCCATCCCACTGTGAGATTCCAAAAGTATAGATAGATAGCACTGTGTACTGTATAATGTTTTAATCTTATCAACCTAGCAACTCGTCTTGAGATAGTCCTAAGGTTCGACGGGCATTATTGAATCAAATTAGGACCGTATTGAGGTAGGTTATTACACTTAGTATCGGAGCAATGTTACTCAATCAATGGCGATAGGTATACGTATGAGTGGCATATTGGTTATTTTTGAAAGTAGTTTTCAAAAATCTACTACATATAAATATATATGTACTTAATTTAAATTTACTCTATAGTTTTTGACCATAGAATTAGTCGCGACCATATGTTGAAAGGATGGACGAGGCGACTGTGGGTTGGAAAAATTAAAAGAGTCGGGAATGGGCAGCAAAGGTCGTATTGTTAGGAATGTGAATGAAAAAGATCGTAATTCTAAGATTAATAAGGCAATAAGTGTGCAATTAATATGGAGTTTCAATCACTTAATTAGGATATGAATGGATTAATTAAAGAGATTATTAAGGAAATTATGGAAGATCATAGGGAAGTTAAAAAGGTTGTAGCTTTAAAATTTAATAGACAATGAAGGGGTGATAAGTGAGGAGTTACAAGGAATTAAATAGACTAATGAAACCATTCAGGTGAAAGTTAAATAAGTAAATAAATGTCTTTAAGGAAAGGTCCATTAAGGTAATAGCAATTTAATACGGATGAGTGACATTTATGAGAATAATAAATAAAAATGTTAGGTATTGATTAAATATTATAAGGAATGATAGTTGTAAACATCTGAAAGTAAGGGATGAAAGAAGAAAATGCAATAAAGGGGACAATAATTAAGAAATTGTTGATTTGGAAAAAAAATTCTAAAAATTTAGCTTCATGTGAAGGGTTTGATAGAAATGTTTTCTTTGGAAACTTCCTTGAAATTGTTTGAAAATATTTTCAAAGGATTATTGAGGAGCTATTGTTTTGATAAAAAATGGAATTTTGGATATTCATAGATCAGAAATTTTATTAAGGCAAAGGTTTGAGAATAAAAATAGTTGTGGAGTCAAAAGTTTTGATTAAGTGGTTTTCGATAAAAAGAGTTTTTCATTTTTGAAACTCATAGTTTAAATTTTATTCGGTTAAAAAGTTTCCAGTTTAAAGACTTCTTGATAAAGTGATTATTCTTTTCGAAATAAATTTAAAGTAGAGCGTATGATGGGCTTGATGATTTTTCCTATTTCATAAACTTGGGACTTCTTTAAATTCTTCTTTTTAAAGAAAAAGAAAGGGAACTTGATTAAAATAACAAATACGCCATTAAGTAGGAAAAATATAAAAAAGGCAATGGTGGGAGACTTGGATAAGAATAGCTTTAGTAACTTATATCACAGGGTTAGTAATATAGTTAGAAATAATGAGAAAAGTGATGAAAATAGGGTAGGTAAATAATAGGATGAAAGTCATCTTTGTCTACTACACTTTTCATTGTTAAAGTTATAGAAGATGCTTTTGAATATTCTAAACTAAAAGACTAACATTTAAAGAAACAAATCTTTGTTAAAGAAAGTTTTTGAGAAAGGGAAATTACAGTGCTTATTTTTGGAATTAAGCAACCTTTTTGAAATTTTGATAGTTTTGTTTAATAATTGAGTTTTTGGAATGTTTTGAATTAAAAACCATACTTTTAAGAAGTAAGTCTTTGAGGTAAAAGAATTTGAGAAGGAAAAATTATTTTACTATGCAATTTAGAACCTTTGAATTGGGGTTAAGAATAAAGCGGCAAATGTTTTGAAAATTTTGAAAAGTTGGGTTCAAATATTTTTGAAAAGATTTATCCAAATGTTTAATAAAAATGGAATAAATATATGGAATAAGATTAAACATGGTTTTTTTAAGAACTCAATTCCCCTAAACCTTTTTTGTTGGAAAGTTGGAAATTCTTTTGAAAAGTATGCTAAAAAGGTTATTTTGAGATGTGGAAATTCTTTTGTAAATTCGAATTTCAAATATCACATACTAACACAGTAAGGATTTCTAAGCTTATTTTACAGAGTAGATAGAGTTACTATATAAATAAGAAGAGTTAAAGATTTTTGGATACGAATAAATAAGAATGGTGTATAGAACCTGATCTAAAAATTTGAAATTAGTACGAACCAATTATTTGTAGAATGTTGGTAAGGTTGTAAATGTAGTCCCGATATATAGTTGGGTTGTAAGTTAATGTGATGGTCTGTCTTTCTTACTCCGACAGATGAGTCGTAATATAGAAAGAATAGGTAGAAAAAGATAGAAAAGAAAGAACTAAACAAAACACAGAATCTCACAATGGAACGGAATAATATACATTACATAACATATATCACATAGTCACTAATCGTACAAATACGTCAGATACATAATTATACAGGCATCATATTCAGGTAGTCATAACGACCTATGCATTCATTTCAAGTCGAAAATACAGATACAACTACTACGGAGTATAGATAATAACTAGTTAGCGTTGAAGTCACCTTCTCTAGATCCTATAAAACGCATTGTGAGAAACCTGGAACACTTGGCTACTCATAAAAATTTGAGTACCCAAGAGTTTAGAAAAAACAGAAAATAAACTCCGGATCAGACATGGGTTTGGTGTGAGTAAAATGGTTAATTTACTTTAAATTGAAAACCATATAGAAATAAGGGTATCTCGTAAGACCACGCCACACATAAACACGGATGGGTTTTTCCCTTACAATAACCAAAACACTTTCATAGGAAATCCAGTGATATTACGATAATGTCTAAGGTTTTCAAGTAAATTATTCACATAGCTGAAATTGTTACATTAATTAAATTCTATCATAATAGGTGTACAACTAAGACTGAAGGCATTTATTGAAAAGTGTATTCCATACAATCACTGGGGTACCGTCCATCACGGTGCATCTTTAGATAAAATATCACCAAGGACCTCGTCGGGATCCCCTTTTATACAAGACCGGCTTACCCCTAACTTGGATAGTACCAAATAAGATTACCCCTCAGTTGGGATCAGCAATCATACCGAAGCATACACGAGTTAATAGGGACTCTAGCTAGGGATAGCCTTACCCTAGTTGGGTGCGACCCACTTACCTTGCTGCATCTCTCCTGTTTTAGTCATTTTTGGTTGATGAGGCTTGAGGCTATGATTACCTTTCAAGAACACATTCACTTGGAATGCTTATCGTCCTCCAATGATGATGTTCTGTTAACATTCATCCATACAAGTCTGTTCTGGGTTTTAATGGAATCGAAGGCACCATTTCCACTACACATATCACCCTCAAAGTTAGTGACAAATAGCCTTTGTACTTTGAAATCTCCATCATGGACCTTCCCCTTGAATCTTCCCTACCCGTTCGCTTATTTCGGATCGAAGTGGTTTTCGAATATTACTGATATCCGACTCCGGTTTCATCGATCCAAACGTTAATTTATTTCAAAAAAACAAATGATATTCAGGGTGTCAGCATTTACATATGGGAATTTATTACATATGTTTATTGCTAATAAACGTGTTAACGTTTAATTCTAACTATTTTAATTTGTTCGGCTACTTATGGAACAAACAAGAACAACTAAAGTAAATATTCAAGAGCAAGAAAGCCAAAGCATAGATCATTGACTAATTTAATGATTATTAATTAATATTAAACAATTCACAATCAGGATTTAGTTAACGTCAATTAACTGAATCCATTTGTATTTCTAATCCAAAATTACTTATAAATTAAAGAAATTATGAAACGATTTATTATTAGTTAATTAAAATTAAACAATTCATTAATAACTAATTTATTAATTAACATAAGATTTTATCAAATAAGAATTTAATTATCCATTCACATTAATTACAATAATTAATTAATTTTATATTGCGTAAAATTAAAAAAAATTAATTTAGCGTCAAATACTAGGTGATAGAATCACATTGCAAACATTATCATGTCAGATGGATTTTAAAAGAATGATAAATATGTTTTTAAATTAAAGATTTATTGAATATTAAAAACTTGTTTATCTCCTTACTAAAAATAAACAAATGCCAGCCCATAATCTTTGCCAGTGATGACGAAAATAGGCCTAAACCTCTTTCCTTTCACATTTTTATTTTTTATTTTTTTAGAAAAAAACAAAGCCCGCCCACTATAGCCCACAAAGACAACCAGGCCTCAACTTCCCCTCTTCACACTTTCTCCTCTTCTTCCACCTGCTACTTTTCTCTTCTCCGTTCTTTTTTCCTTACAGACCATCGTGTGCACATATCTTTGCGTGTACACACAGCTCCGATCACCCAATACTCGACGTCAGCCATCCCTCCACTTTACCCATAACCAATCCATCTCAATCACGTACGAAGGAAGCACGACCACCATGGTTTTCGAAAAATCGAACATAGATCCAAACTGGAACAATAATCATCGCCACTTAAACCCCTTATCGTGCCACCATGTATCACCATCTACCACCGACCTACACCACAAGGACCACCACATCCCCCTCTTCCTTCTCCCCCATACCGCACTCCTCCAATCACCTCTCGTCGCCGCCTTTGATCTAAAATCGAACGACCACAAAACAATGCCTAAACCCCTAAATCTACTACCACCCAACACCACATGCTAATAGAAATTTCCACTCCATTTTTCCTACCTCCACCATCAACCCAGCAACCTTCACTACCAATGATAAGCCAACGCAACGCCTCGGCCGTTGGAAATCGACCAAAAACCCATTTTCAGTCACCTCCCTTGATCTCACTCAATACACCACTAAAAATTCCCAAATTACTTTCAAAAATATAGTTTTTTTGATAATAAACATGTTTATGTAATCAAAAGATAAATTGTGATATTCGATTTTGGTCATTTCTAAGCTACATACTATAATTTGTATTTTTCTTCTTCTATATTTTATGATATCAAATGAAACAATTTTTAGAATGGACTGCACTAAAAAACAACCTACTTTTCTTTTGGAATCATAATCTAAAATCAACCGGTTAGTGAGATAGGGATTTTTAAAGTTGGAAGATCATATTATTCAAAAAAAAACAGAGGTGATGTTCAAACTTTTTGAGTTTACAAGTAGTCTTACCATGACTAAACACATATATACATAAGGCATAACATTTTTTAGCACAAGTATTCTTGAAAACACAAGGGTTCATTTAGATCTACAAGTATACATATACATACATAGTTCCAGTAAGCAAAATGTTTAAGTTTTTTACTCACAAGCTTTCAAAAAGATGACACACGGCCTTTTGTTTGTTGGAGCTTGAATACTTGGTTCCTCTACAAAGTTTTAATGGCAGTTGTTCTTTGTTTTATGCTAAAATGTGTACGTGAACAACATAGTGTATTTACAATGAAAAGAGAACAAGTTAGAAAAAGGCTGAAGCCTATTTACATGTACAGGTTTTCACGTTTTTCCCCTTTTCTTTTTTTTACTTGAATTTGAAAACATATGACTTGATTTGAATTAGATTGACTTGATTTTTCCTAGTTGATTTGAAAACTGAATGAATGATTTGATTAATTTTATGCTTGACTAGACTAGATATTTCTTCATTATGATGTTCCCTTGTGTATAATATACATCATATAAGTATATGTATGTGTGTATATTCTTACAACTCTTTTGATCATATGTACATGTTTTCCTACTTACATATCTTTGTCATCCTAAAGTTTGTACTTCTTTGTATACATTATTACATATACACTATATTTAACATACACACTTATATAGCCACTTACATTCATTTATCTCTTTATTATTAATATTTTATTTTTACTTTGTTTATATATTTTATTTTATGCCATAATTTTTGTATATATAATCCCATATTTGAAATGTGAAGTTTTTATTTAATTATTTCCAGAAATTATATTTTTAAACTTTTAAATCAACCCTCTAGAATATATACACATAAATTTCATATATCAAAAATTTATTATTTGACTGATAAAAATATATTTAAGTATTTAAAATTAGTTGATTATTCTAATAATAGGTGCCAAAAATCCAGGTCGATACAGTTAAGTTGCCCTTGGAATACGAATTTTCATATTTCGAGTTATTAGGAGCAGTTTTCGTGTAATTTCCATAAATTATCTTATCCCTCAAATATATAAAAGAGTTGAGTGTGAATTTACAAAGGGTATGCAAAAAATGAAAGAGGTTTGTAAGAAAAGGATATTCTTTTCCACGGTTTACACTATCTTTTTCAATAAAAGAAAAGGAAATAATCCCTTTTAATTTCAAACATAGAAAGAATATCACTTGTGGTTGGTTTATGGAATTTTTAACGGAAATCCTTTTTGGAAGGATAGCTCTAATAAAATAAAATATAGAAAGGAATGTTATGGTTTAGAAATTAATATTTAGAAATAATAAACTTATAAGTGACGTAATTTATAATGATGTTCGCATTAATTATAAACATCATAGTGATTATAAAACTAGGATTGTTGGATATTAGTTACAGATTTAATGAGCATTAAATTTATAATTAACAAAAGATAAAAAGGAACTAAACGAAGGACTGATTAAAGAAATCAGATATGGTACTTATGGAAGGATTGAATATTCATAATAAGGAGATTATGAAACTAGTAATAAATTAAAATGGATTTAATAAGAATTGATTCGAGATTGTCAATTTTGACATTAATGACCAGTTATTATGGGTAATGGATATTGGATAATTATTAAAACTAAAAAGGAAAATTTGGAAAGGCGGGTAATAGTGGAATGGCATTCTAGAAATGTTTGTCTTAAATTGGCAAGGAGCATTAGGACCAAACATCATTAACACCAGTTAATGATTAAGGGAAACTTCCAACAAAATTTTCTTTTAGAGTTTTTGGGTTGAAATCGCAAGTCGTCTCCTTTAGAGAAAAGTATTGGATATGGTATTAGGCCACCACATAAATGAATATTGAGGAACATCGTAAAGAAGGAAATTTCATAAGGGCACTTAACTAGCGATAAACCAAAGATAAGAGTAGAAGTTAGTAAGGAAGTTATATTAGAATGTTGAAATCTAAAGCTTGTGAAGTGTCACCATTCACACCGAATGTGATAAGTTGTATACGGATTTGAAGAGAGATTTCTAATTGGTCAATTATGAAGAAAGAGCCACTGAGTTTGTTCTAGAGGTTGGACATGACAGAGGATTAAAGCTAAGCAAGGCATGCCAAGAGGATTGTCATTATCATTGGAAATTTTGACTTGGAGTTGAGAGGATACATCGATGGAATTTATAGATGGGTTTCCTTGAAGCAATGAAGCTATATACGTTATAGTAGATTAGTCCATTTTTATTTCGTCAAAGTAATAGGATTTTAGCATCTCTTGCACAGATTATGTTAAGGGAGTCGTGCAACAACATAGAGTTCCAGTTAGCATCATTAGTGATAGAGACTCTTTGTTCATTAGGGAATTGTGGAGGAGTCTTACAATTTTCTTTAGGAACGACTTCAGATCTTAGTTCTGCTTGCCACTCACAGACCGATGGTTAAATAGAAAGGTTGAACAAGAAGTTTGAGGATTTGTGAAAAGCTTGAAACATGGATTTTAAAAGACCTTGGAGAAGGTAGAAGTGCTTAGGCAGTAGTTGAAGGTCGCACGGGACCTTTACGAGTCCGATGCTGACAAGCAAAGAAAGGGATTAGGGTTTTTAGTTGGTGACACGATATTCATTAAGGTCCTTTTAGAAAGGTTATGAGGCTTGGTACTTTCGAAAAATTAGCAAGTAGGTTTGTTGGGCCTTTCTCGATTATAAAGAGGGTAGGGGAAACTTCCATATTCGGTGCAGATTACGGGCTAATTAGCGGGAGTCCGTGACGACTTTCATGTTCTAGAAATGTCTACACGACATTGCCTCTATAGTAAATCCCGGTCAATCAATTGATGTTGAAACGGAGCATGTCGCTCTCTCATGTCACCGCATACACTATGGAGCATAGTATTAATTGGCTTCATAATAAAAAAAATTAGGTTGGGTTGAGTAGATGGGGAGACAACCCAACGGAAAGCACATGGAAAACTGAGGAAAAGGTGATGGTTTCTCATCCCGATCTTTCCTAAGGTAAACTTTTTTATAAGTTTTTGGTTGCATTGTGGTTGCAAGATTGGATGGTAGAAGATGGTTGCCATATTTTTTACAGTTATTTTTGCACTTATACAGGGTTTTATGTATATTTAGGATGTTTGCATGTATGCCTCTATGTCATGACCTTGCATTCATGCTAGGATTGAGTTCACTTATAGTATATTTGCATATATAATCGCTTTGCATTTATGGTTGAGTAGATGGTTGTGTGGATTGTTTTAAATAGATTAGTTATATAACATAATTGTCGAATGTGCATTACACCATCTTCTCTTGGTGATTTCAGGGGTGAAATCATTTTTAAAGGGGAGAATGTAACATCCATAAAATTTAATAAGAAACTAAGTAATTATGTAAGGTTAAAACGTAAATTTTAAAAAAATTGAAATTTGACCACGGGAGTTGCATCACTGCGTCCATGGCGATTTTCTGATCAATTTTCATATATAATATGTTGAAATCGGAATTCAAATAGAGAAGTCATGGACGGTTGAAGTTTTGAATTTGAATTTTGAATATTTAAATTTGAATTAAAATTGTGAAGTTTGAATATGAATCTAAAACATGTGACATTAAGGGATACTTAACGTTTAAGTAAACACTAATTATAATTTGAGTGACGTATAAACTAATTGGGTAATTAATTAATAATTAACGTAAATGTTTAAACAGGGAAAGAAATCAACAAACTCCACTCTCAGTAGGTCAACACTAGGTCGACCACCGGTCGATCGGTTGATGGTGAAAACGCCCAGTAAAAGGGGTGGCGGCTAGGGTTTGTGTTATTTCAATGGTCCGGATTTGTTAAATTTTGATCCAATTATTCTAGTTTCTTTCTACCCTTATAAATACACCTAGAGACCCTCCTCTTCTCCACACAAAATTCTATAACTATGTAGAGACTTTATTAAAGTCATTTCTTCTAGGGTTGAGAAATACAGTAAACATCGGTAAGTAAATTTGATCCCTAATCTCTATTTAAATTCTCAATCCTTCTCTTTGTCTTCTTAATTTTAAAATCTAATATGGAAATATAAAAATCTGTTTTTTGTATATTCAAAAAGGGCAAGATCTATCAGAGAGTTAGGAGCAGTAGAAATCGGATTTCTTCTTCTTTATTGGATTTCTGAATCAGTTAAGGTTTTAAGGTAAGAGATTTAGATATATATTTCTTGTGATTTCTGATTCTTTTCCTCTAGTTTCTGATTATTTATCTAATCTCTATGCACAATTCACTTTGTTGTATAAAGAGGGAGATTTAAAAGAAAGTTAGGCGTGGTGGAATCAAATCCTGTTAGAAAGCAAACAATTCTCTGTGAGTGGAAATATCAAGTTTTTCCATTTTTATCATTGAATTTTATTATTTGGATTTGATGTATGTCTGGAGAAATTTTGGTAATGAAAATATAACACCTACAACCCCTAGAATTTTCCGACGTAAATATCAAGCTTGGTATATGTTGGAGTTATAATTATTTTTGATATTAATATATCAAAATCTAATTAATTGTTAGAATTAGACAATCTATAGTCAATTTAATATATTTTATTGTTTTGAATTGAAGTGTTAAAGGGTTCAAAAATAAAATAAATTAGAATTGGTATGTATATTCCGAGTTGAATTATTATAGTTTGCAGCGTCTATTTCTAGCACTTAAATAAATTAGGAATTCCTTTCTCACTTCAAAATGATGTATATAAAGGTTGAATTTAACATAAACAATCTAATTTGTGAGGATCTATTCTTTAAAATAGAAAAGAGATCCTAACGTACTAATATGGAATAAGTTGTAGGTATTCTTTGTTTGTACAAATCTATTTTATTTGGCTATCGGTAGTAGCAGTTCTTGTTGGAATTGTAGATTTGTATGAGACTGATATTTCAAAATACCTTATAAACGAATTATTATTGAATGGTTGTAAATGATTAAACCTTAAATTCCATGCGTAAGAATATACATATATATTAGGGGCTTTGCACCGAAGGTCCCTATTTTCGATGTTGTTGTAAGAAAAGTCCCTATGATAATAAGTATGTAAATTAAGTCCCTATTTTTTGTAAATCAGAAAGCGCAAACTATCTTGCGCTTTTCTAATAAAAGTGCAAGTTAATTTGCGCTTTTCAAAATTTTAATTTTTTTTGAAAATTTCAAAAATTTTTAAAAAATCTCAAAATAAAACAGCGCAAACTAGCTTGCGCTTTTCTGATAAAAGTTGCAAGTTAGCTTGCATTTTCTGTTAGAAAAGTGCAAAGCACCTTGCGTTTTCTATTTTTCAAAAAATAGGGACTAAATTTACATACTTATATATACAGGGACTTTTCTTATAACAACATCAAAAATAGGGACCTGTAACTCGTTTCTTGTATATAATATTAACGTGTTGATTATAAAAGTTAATAATAGCGTAACAACTATAGCATATTGAACGTATTGATTAGAATTAATTGGGTAATAATTGGCATTAATTAATGACCCTATGGGAAGTAGTGTAAATTTGGGAATAAATCCCTTATTAAAGGCATAATAAGGGGATATCTTATATGGCTTAAATCATCTTGCATGTAGAATGATATATGTATGTAGTGGGCATACGTATAAGTCATGATTAATTTATAGGGATGCGAGTTTAGTCCAAAGCTACATGGAAGTCTGCCTAGTTAAATCTGACCACCAGCAGTGTGGCTTTGCAAATTAACATGATACATCGCCTATAATAAATAACCAAAGTGAACGCGAGGTTAGTCACAATTCTGTAGGGTAAACCTGCCCAGTCAATCTAGCTGCCAGTGCCTACGAATAGTCGGACTAATGCGATACTTCACGAGCGGGTTATGGGTCATAAATTACATTTTGGATATAGTAAGTGAAATCCTTAGGAGTGGTCCACTTCTAATTTGAGGTATTAGGTATCTACGGTAGGGTTCGCCTCTTTCTTAGGTAAAGTATTAAGTGATCAAATAGGATTTCTTGCAGTGTTAGTAAGTAAGAACCATGCAGGGACCAGCCTTAGGGTTAGGTCTTAAATAATGGGGATCTGCCTATTTATAGGTCTTAAATGATCAGAGTCTACCAAAGCCTTATTTAAAAGGTATTAAGTGGTATGTGCATTTCCTCGTACATCATAAGCGTTAGCTATGAAGAATGTGGATAGTCAGACGGGAAGATTCTTTGGGCTTATAGTTGACTTTGGTATTGCCAGACTGGAAGTGCCTTTGGGCTCACAGTTGACTTTGTATGGTCAAGCTAGAAGGGCCTTTGGGCCTACAGCTGAATTTATACATATGTTATGATTTTTACATAAGGAATAGTTCTTGTTTAAATAATACTACCCAAGTACAATATGGTAAAGTTTGAGCTTTTCATTTCACTAGATATTGATTGTTCTGACCTACTCCTCATTACTAAACAGGTTAGAAAGGGTATTGTGGAATTAGGAGACAAAGGTGGAGATGAATACTTGTGATAGTTATCTATCTATTTATGCTTTTCAAAGTATTTCATTGTACCCAATCGAGATATTGTATCATGAAGGCTTTATGTAAACATGAGGTAATATTTAACATATTATGTTTATGAAATGGTTTTCTTTTATGAAACGGGCACTTGTCTCTAATAATATATTTTATCCATTCCACTATAAGATTTTGAAAGTATAGATAGATAGCTATATGTACCGTGTAATGTTTTAATCTTATCAATCTAACAGCTCTTCGTAAGATCGACCTAAGGTTCGATGGACTTTTATTGGGTCAAAATTAGGTATGTTTTAGGGTTGGTTGTTACAATTCCCACCATATTCATCAATAGGCTACAAAGCATATCATTTGTGGATGTGTGTATTTAAGGTTTCCTTAGAGAATGGATCCTCATTCTCCTCTACAAATAGTGTTACGCCTTAGCATTTTGGGTTGCATTCTATTGAATTATTGGCAAAGACAAGCATCTTCACCTAAAGACCAACTTTTGCCCGTTACGGATGTGTTTAGTCTACAATCGGTATGGAATCAACCGACGTCTTTATGGAGTGGAGTATTGGTGATGATGGTGCAATGGAGAGCGGTGATGACAACGTGTGATTATGGAGTGGGATTTCCTCTCTCTATACACAAAAGGCGACTGTGATTGCCTGGCTCACCTTCTCTTGACATGGGCTTTGCCACACCCCTATGGACCTGAAGTGTGTCGAATGCGTCCTTTATTCTCTACCACTAGCATGGGCACCACCACTGAGTCGATTGAATCTCATGTCTCAATCTCCATCGGCTACCCGAAGTTGTTCAAAAGAAAATGGTCACTCCGCTGCGATGATCCCTTCATTCTCTATATATGGCTATGTATATGTCTATGATATTAACAGGGTGACTAGGCTCATGTACACTATGCATTCCCTTATCATGGACAAGGATTATCCCAAATGGGGTTTCAAGTACCATCTTCTCTTAGGCAGTATTAACGAGACTGTAAGCGTTGGGGACTATAGGCTAGATATGATTTAGATCAGTCGCTGGAGGCACTAGAGAGAATCAAAGTTCATGGTCATTTGAGCATCCAACCTTGTCCTAAACTGATTCACTTCGCGGGCTATTAAGACTTGAAACACACTTTGCCACATATCAGTACTTAGCCCAAAAAGTGTTATGGTCATTAAAGTCGATACCTTCATTATCACCGTAAGGATACATGAAGATAAATAAAACATATTTTTGGTACATAAAAGGTGAAAAAATTGAGACCTTTAAAAGGAGGCAAATGTTGACTAAAATTTAGCGAACTTCGAAATTATAGTAGCGTGTAGGTATTAGCAAAGGTATACTTTCTACACTAGGATTGAAAATTGAATAAGGAGTAAATAAGCAATTAAAGTAAAGTGAAACAAAATATATAGTGGTTCAGCTAAGCTTGCTTACATCCACTGTATCGATCTCTTACAATTATAAGGAATTTCAAGAAAATAATAAGAAATTAGGACCACTTATGATTATAATGTTTTTAACTCAAGAGCCTTTGTATTTTTGTATGCTTGAAGACAAAATTATAACCTTTGTGAAGTTCCTTGGCAAGGTGTATCTATAACAACTAAAGTAGGACCTTCAATATCTAAGATTGCATAGCTGAAGAGCGAGAATCACTCTGGGCAAGTGATACGATCGCCTAGGCTGAAGAAGGACAGTTGGAAAAGTGGTATGATCGTGTGGCTAAGATGTGTACCAGTTGTCGTTCCATATCAACGGTGTGTTCTACATAGAGTAAGATGATATAACATAGGAGTGGGTGTGCTTTTGCCAAACATGCCGTAGTGAACAGGTGATTAGTACACAAAGTTGCATTTTTGTCAGATGAATAGTGCATATGATACACTTTTTTAGAAAACAAGGCTGGAGAGAAGCTTCTTTTGCACAGCAACGGCCGGCCGTTTGTAGCTAAGATATGCAGACTAAAGATAATGCTAAAGGGGACAAGACGAGTCGTTCATATTTTGATGAGAAGAGTTGCATGGGACCGGCTGAAGGCAGGCCATGGAGGAGTCGGGTCTAGTTGAATGAGTTGGCTGTTGTTGTTTTGAGCCAAGCCAATTGGTTGAGGAGAGCGAGTAGTTGTACCTTCAACGTGCTTGATCCTGACCGTCACGCGGATTAGCTTTAACCGTGCCGGACTATACGTACTGTCCAACATTTCTTTCACTTGCGAGAAAATTAAGCAACAAATGCGGTTATTATTTAGGTGTATTTTTTGAATTATGCAATTATGATAGTATTTGAATGTTTCAATTGTTTTTATATGATGTAGTAATAAACCTGGCAGTCTTTGATAATTTTATTCAATCTTAATACGATTATAATATAACTACATTGTGAAAATGTAGTTTAATTTTAATTGCATACCAAAATATGAAACTGACTTTAAACTGTACATTTATTATTATTGAGCCTACTAATTCAAATTGATGCATTTATAAATATGTTATTTATATGAAAAAGCTATGAGTTTCCAAAAAAATCGACGGTTAGATATTTACATTTTCATAATACATATCATTTAAAAGATCTTAAAATTTGTGATTTAGTGATGAAAATGGTCCGTTGATACGATATTTCTACAAAAGCTTATTGCATTTTAAGTGTTGAAATTAATATAAGATGTGGAATATTAATATGGATGTGAGAATAATATGTGGTTTCGCGAGAAAGACACGGTCATGGACCTAAGTAACATAAAATTACAAAGGATGACTTTTTTTAGGATTAAAATTATTTATGAGGTCTTGACAATCAAATCCCCCTAACACAATGGATAAAAATGAAAGAATATGAATGCTAAGAACAAAAACAAAAATATGAGATTATCAAATATTGTTCAATTTATTTCAAGATATGAAATATAATATTTTTATCGGAATTGTGATTTGTGCATATAAGTGTGTATGCACATTGGAGGATGTATGTTTGGATATAAAATAAGACATGATATATTACATAACTAATGTGTAACACGTGCGGTGCATATGATATGTTCTAGAAAACTAATTGTATAAATGTTTTTAAAAAGTTGAATTTATTATAGGTAAATTTATTAAAATAATTAAGTTATGTAACAAACTTATTAATTTCAAGTATATGACTTTTTTCATATGAGTTATGATATTTATATCCGTATAAAAATAAAATTATCCTTTTTGTAGATAATAATGAGTTAGATATTGATGTATTATTATTAAGCATATAATATTTGTTAAGAAAATAAATAAAAGTTAGTATTCTTAATTGATTTCAAAATCAACATTTTTTTAATAATTGCAATATGTAATTATGTATATGAATAAATTTTAAGTTTAACATTTAATTTTTAATACATTTGTTTAAAAGATACGATGTATGTATTGAATTTCAATTATTACTTAAATGAATGATAAATATACATAAAAATGAATGTGCAATGGCAACGAATTAGTATATTTTTATGCATTTAAAGCTCTTTCAGTTAATATCAATATCAAGAATAAGTAAATTATATTATCTAAGTGATACAAATAGTCAGGAAACTTTTGTAAATCACATCTTTATATTTTAAAATACATAGATGTCCCTCTTAAAAAGATGTTACAAAAAACCCTTATCCTTAAGTTTTAGAAAATTAACGGAAAACTCTACAAATATTTGTAGAGAACTCGCTAAATATTAATGGAGAATTCTATAAAATTTGTAGATTGCAGAGAAATCTACAACATTATAAAATATTTGCAGAGTTCTCTGTAAATATTTGTAGGGTTCTTTGCAAATATATGCATTTTTCAAAAATAAAAAATAAAATAGTTGATAGGAACCTTGTAGATAATTGTTGAAATTATAAAATACATACATCTTAAAATACATTATTGGAGAGAATTAATAAAACATTTTGATTTATTGTAAAGATATAAAATTATTCAAGGATTTTAAAATATAAAAAACCAAGAGAGAGTTATAGAAGGGAGAAAATTCAAAGAATGAATAGGATTGTTTGGATTCTTCTGCTTTCAAATATTTAGTTAAGACTAATACGTATACCTCATTATTATTTAATATGTTAATTAGTGTTATACGTCTAGTGTGCTAAAACAGATAACAAGTAACTATAAACTCGTCGCACAAGTTTATCAATTAGAATTCCACTGCGCTGGAATTCTGTATTAGATAATTGTAACTATAAGTTACGTTGTAAATAAATTGCAACAACAACGTTATACTATTTATAGAAACAGCACAACGTATAAACGAAAGATTATAGAATAAACTAGAATCTAACCGGATATTGTCTAAGGCTTGTCGTAACAATTTCCTAAAGAATTTTATTTCAAAATTCCCCCAAGATACAACAGACGTATTCTGCTCGAGATTGTAGTGAGTATATCACTCTGTGATTTAGAGTATAGCAGCAGAAGAGAAGAATAAGATTCGGATTTGTAAAAAATGAGTGAGGAAAGTGATCAGTTTTCCTTTTTATTTATAGTTGGTCCGTATCTCTTCCGAACGATCGTGTCTGCACCCTTTCGCTCAAACAGTCGCGTCTGTACCTCTTCGTACAGTCACATCTGTTTTTCTGCCATCTCTGCCCTTTAACAGGTCGCACCCGCCTGCTATTCGCTTCTGTTAGCCCGCGCCACTTCAGTCAGGCCGCACCCGCTCATGCTGCATCCATTCGCCCGCGTCTGCTTCAGTCGGGTCGCACCCCCCTGTGTTCGGCCATACCTGTTTGCTTCTAACGGATCGCAACCGCCACTGTTCGTGCCTATTCAACCCGCATCCGCTTCCGAACAAATCCGCGTCTGTTCGTATGGCCTGCAACTGTCAGAAAGCCCGGTCCAGTTTGTAGTAAAAATACGAGTATCATATTAGACCCAAACCCAAACCCGACCCGGCCTGGTTTGGTCGGACGGACGGCGGCGGCGGCACGCGCATGTGTGGTGGTGATGCATGATCTCCCTCCTTACAACGAAGCATACATTTGGGAGCCCCAAGCCCCCAACCTCCTCATGAGAAAGCCATATATAAACCAATATAGCTCTCAACAATTTGGTGATGTGGGACTTTGTATATTTCAATTCATTCTATTTCTTAAGGAATTCCAACAATCCCCCATATGAATGATAATATACATATCCCCCACACAAAGCGAAATATCACAGAGTACATATGGAATAATGCTTTATCGTGGATAAGTAAATATTTCACTTTGAACTTTCCCTAGTTAAAAATTATCGGATCTACTCGGCTAATCGGTGAATTATTTCATCTTGAACCGTCGGCCTTTATTGTATACCCAGACAATAAGCTTTACGATGCATTGATTCCCTTCTCATCCAATCTCTTGGTTTTGTTCATTTTGGTCCTGAACATATTTTGGTTCTGCGAGTGTTATAGAGAATTTAAGCCTTTAATATTCTCATAGAGTCGACCCAGCTCACACTTACATAGGTGATTGCAACATTACGAGTATCCTACAATTACCCCACTTGTTATTTCCAAGATATGGTCATCATTAAAAAACATAGTTTTAACCTATTAATACTTCTGTAGGCATGCATTTATATTTTGCACCATAGGAATGGAATAGGACTATGTCCAAACAAATACATTACGTCTTGAGTTATTCAGAACTGGTTTGCCTACTGATCCTAGTCCGTGGGATCTCTAGTTGCTAGGGTAGGTTTCCGTATAAGATAACTCTTATTAGTTTAGGCTTTTAAACTCATTCCCCTCGATGCGCAGTTAATCTTTTCTCTTGATAAACCTTTAGGAAACGAATCCGCTTGGTTATCATTTGTTCTTACATAATCTATGGAAATAGTTCCATTTGAGAGTAACTGCCTAACTGTGTTATGGCGTCGACGAATGTGTCATGACTTTCCATTATACACAAAGTTTTGCACTCTGCTTAGCGTTGCTTGGTTATCGCAGTGTATGCATATGGCCGGTATAGGTTTTGGCCAGAAAGGAATATCTTCTAAAAAGTGACGAAGCCATTCTGCTTCTTCGCCTGCTTTATCTAATGCAATGAACTCTGATTCCATAGTGGATCGAGCTATGCATGTTTGTTTACTAGATTTTCATGACGCTGCTGCTCCTGCAAGGGTAAAGACATAACCACTTGTGGATTTTGATTCCTCTGAATCTGTAATCCAGTTTGCATCACTATATCCTTCTAAGACGACAGGATATTTTCCATAATGTAAGGAAAAATTAGTGGTATTCTTTAAATATCCCAACACTCTCATTAGTGCTTTTCAGTGTTCCTTCCCTGGATTACTTGTATACCTGCTTAGTCGACTTACCGCGTAAGCGATATCTGGTCTGGTGCAATTCATCAGATACATTAAGCATCTTATTACACGAGAGTATTCCAGTTGCATTACACTCTCATCAGTGTGTTTATGTAGTACTTCCGATCGATTAAAAGGTGTCCTCACTCCTTTAATTCCATACTCTTGGAATTTTCAATCTCTTTGTCTACATAGTATGACTGAGATAGTTCAATTCCATTAGGTGTTCTTATTATTTTGATTCCCAAAATAACGTCCGCAACTCCTATGTCTTTCATATCGAAATTGTTGATTAACATCTTCTTTATAGTCTCTATTACTTTAGTATTAGGACCAAAGATTAGCATATCGTCTACATATAGACAAATCATCACATATGATTGTCCAACCTGTTTGTAACAAACACATTTAGCACATTCATTTATATGAAAACCATTTTTCATCATGACACTATCAAATTTTTCATGCCATTGTTTTGGAGCTTGTTTTTATCCGTATAGTGATTTCACTAACCGACATACTTTGTTTTCATTTCCTTTGGAAATAAAACCCTTAGGTTGCTCCATGTAAATCTCCTCATCGAGATCTCCATTTAAGAATGCTGTTTTGACATCCATCTGATGAATTTCCAGATTATATATGGAAGCAATTGCTATCAACATTCTTATAGAGGTTATTCGTGTAACTGGTGAATAGGTATCAAAGAAGTCTACACCTTCTTTTTGACGATATCCTTTGGCTACCAATATGGCTTTATATTTATCTATAGAGCCATTTGGTTTCAATTTCTTCTTGAAAATCCATTTGCAGCCAATTGGTTTTATTCTAGGTGGAACATCAACTATTTACCAAGTTTTATTACTTAGAATTGAATCAATCTCACTTTGGATTGCTTCTTTCCAACATGAAGATTCAGAAGACGACATTGCTTCCTTGTACGTTTGAGGTTCGTGTTCTAACATATAAGTTAAAAGATCCGAACCAAATGTTTTGGAAGTTCTTGCCCTTACGCTTCTTCTTGGTTCAACCTCCTCGCTGTCCTGATGAGTTTCATCTTCAGATGTCTCACCTCTGTTATCTCTTGTCCTTTTTGGGAAAGGATTTCCATCATTTCTTTTATGTGGGAACACATCTTCAAAGAACGAGGCATCTCTTGATTCCATGATTGTATTTACATGAATATCAGGTATATCAGACTTGAATACCAAAAATCTGTATGCACTACTATTTTGGGTTGGCCCTAGATAATAACAATCTATGGTTTTCGGTCCAAGTTTGCCCCTTTTCGGAGGCGGAACTGGAACTTTTGCCAAGCACCCCAACACTTTGAGGTATTTAAAACTTGGTTTGAGTCTTTTCCATATCTCATATGGAATTGTTCCCGTTTTATTGTGAGGAACTTTGTTTAATATGTGGTTAGACATATTTAAGGCTTCCCTCCACAAGTTCGTCGGTAGACTAGAAGTTAAAAGCGTTGCATTAATCATATCTTTTAACGTTCTATTCTTCCTCTCGGCTACACCATTTTGTTGTGGTGAATATGGAGCCGTTATTTGATGAATTATTCCATTTTATTCACAGAATTGTTCAAATGGTGATTCATATTCTCCACCTCGATCAGATCTTAATATCTTGATTTTTTTATTTAACTGATTTTCTACCTCCGCCTTGTATTTTATAAACGCTGTTATTGCTTCATCTTTACTATTTAAAAGATATACATAGAAATATCACGTATAATCGTCAATAAAGTAATGAAATACTTTTTCCCACCTCTTATAGGTAGTGATTTAAAATCACATAAATCTGTATGTACCAAACCTAATGGTTTGGTGTTTCTGTCAACAGATTTAAATGGTTGTTTGACTATTTTTGCTTCCACACATGTCTCACATTTGTAGTTCTTATCTACTTGGAATTTTGGAATTAATCCCAAGTTTGATAATGTTCTCATTTTGCGGAAATTTATGTGTCCCAATCTATCATGCCATAGTAAAATTTGGTGCTCAAGCAAATAAGAAACTTCAATTTTATTAATAGCACAATCAGAATACATATTTTTGTTGCCGACAACGGCTATATTTTCCTTAAATAGGCCATCACATAAATATCCCTTTTCTATATACATTCCAGCTTTGGACAGAACCATCTTGTCTGACTCGAACACCATCTTGAATCCCTTCTTTGATAGGACTGCACCAGAGATAAGATTCTTGCGTATGTCTGGAACATGGAGCACGTCATTCAACTTAACAGTTTTTCCAGAAGTAAACTTGAGGATTACTGTGTCACTGCCTTCGATCATGAAAACTGCAGAATTATCCATGTAGAGTTTTTCTTCGTGATCGAATTTTTGATATGTAGAAAACATGGATTTGTCAGAACAAACATGACGAGTAGCGCCTGTATCTACCCGCCATTGGTTAGGATTCTGAATCAGATTGCATTCAAATACCACCGTCGAGAAGTTGGACTCGTCTACTTCCATGTTATCTACTATATTTGTCTCTTTATTGCGTTCCTTCTTGTGTCTGCAATCTTTAGCGGCATGTCTAACTTTTCCATAAAACCAACATTCGCCATTAAACTTCTTGGTTCGTTTATTGTGCTTTGGTTTGTTGTCTTGAGCTTTCCTTTTCTTCTGGAAATTCTTCTTTTTGTTTTTGGTCTTTGACCCTTTAGCCACAAATGCCTCCTCGCTTGGTTTTGTAACTGCACGGTTGTCTGCCTCAATTTTTAATTGGACTATGAGATCCTGTAAAGAGAATTCCTTCTTCTTGTGCTTTAGATAGTTGCGGTAATCTCTCCATGACGGCGGTAGTTTCCCTGTGATGGCTTCGACCAAAAATAATTCTCCAACCTTATGACCTTCCGCTTCGAGGTCATGAATGATGATTTGCAGTTCATGTAGTTGAGCGGTTACTGGTTTGGAGTCAACCATCTTGTAGTCCATGAATTTGTCTACAATGAATTTCTTAAAACTGATATTCTGCGTCTTGTACTTTATGGTAAGTGCATTTCAGAGTGCTTTTGATGTCTTTAAAGGTTGATATACTTTGTATAGCACCTTGTCGAGACAATTCAGAATATAGTTTCTGCATAAAAAATAGCAATGCTACCACGTATTCACCTCTGCTTCCTTGCCTGGTGCAGGAATCGATTCCTCCTCCCCGAGGTACTTTTGCAGACCGAGTGTGGTGAGATAAAACAACATCTGATTCTGCCATGTCAAGAAATCATCACATCTCCCTTGAACGGTTCAGGTCTCTTGTGAGTGGTATTCTTTGAAAATTCTACTGTTGTCATCTCTATTTTAGTAAGAAAACAGTAAAATTCTTAAGATGTTATACGTATAGTGTACTAAAACAAATAGCAAGTAACTATAAACTCGTCGCACAAGTTTATCAATTAGAATTCCACTGCGCTGGAATTCTGTATTAGATAATTGTAACTATAAGTTACGTTGTAAATAAATTACAACAACAACGTTATACTATTTATAGAAACAACACAACGTATAAACGAAAGATTATAGAATAAAGTAGAATCTAACCGGATAACGTCTGAGACTTGTCGTAACGATTTCCTTAAGAAATTTATTTCAAAATTCCCCTAAGATACAACAGACGTATTCTGCGAAGAAGATTCAGAATTGTAAAAAATGAGTGAGGAAAGTGGCCAGTTTTCCTTTTTATTTATAGTTGGTCCGTATCTCTTCCGAATGGTCGTGGCTGCACCCGTCATGTTTGACCCGCCTGCTATTCGCTTCGTTTGCCCGCGCCACTTCAGTTGGGTCACACCTGCTCATGCTGCATCTACTTGCCCGCGTCTGCTTTAGTTGGGTCGCACGGTGGCGCGCATGTGTGGTGGTGATGCATGATCTCCTTCCTCACAATGAAACATACATTTGGAAGCCCCAGGCCTCCAACCTTCTTATGAGAAAGTCATATATAAACCAATATAGCTCTCAACAATTTGGCGATGTGGGACTTTGTATATTTCAATTATTCTATTTCTTAAGGAATTCCAACAATTAGTATATTATTTATTAAGGTGAATGAATTATAAACTAAAATTATTTTTATTGACGATTTATTGAGACGAGAGAATTATAAACCTAGTTTTTATCATTGTTTACGTAGAAGATTTGTGTGCTATATGTATTTTCATACATGACGTAAATTTATTTGAGAACATGGTACTTTATTTATTGAAAGAGGATTACAAAAGTTGTATAAGTGCCAAATAGGTGTAAGAGTACAACAGGTTCTCCACTCAAAAAGGCCCGTATGGCAATACAAAAGCAAAGTAATGTAGATAGTATAACTGTGTCTACACAAAATAATAAGTAAAATGCATAAATATTATCTGCCCCTAGTGTCGTGTTACACTCGATACTTTAACTAAGTAAACAAGCCAGTTTCCCTTTCCCAAATCATCTCGTCTTGGAATCTGCTTCGACCTTCGATGGCTTGAACTTGGCAAAAATCACAATCTAAATCCACATCAATTTCTTCCACCATGCTCGTCAGTTGTGTGATGCCGAGAGCTGGAAGCCTAGGAAGATACTTCATTACCTTCAATGGCCGCTAGTTTGAGCTTAGCATATTTCATAATATCCGAGATATCCCGTGTGATCTATAAGCCGGTGTTCTAATCCCGTTAAAAACTCAGCAATTTTGTTCGCTCCACACGTGCCAAATTGTTGTTGTGATAGCTTTTTGGGGCATTGTGGGAACCAGACCAATTTTGTCTACTCGAGTTCGATGATTTTTTGTCTGTTACATGTTTCATGCTGATTTAAAAGAGAATTTATCCAAGGAATCTGTTAGCCATTTCCACTAGTCTTTAACTCCTTTCTTCACCGTAACTTTTTTTTATTTCAAACTAAACGTGGAGCGACAATCAAGAAACATTTGTTCTCTGCTCTCCTTGGAAGTAGAGAAGAAACTTTCTTGTTGCCCCTTTCCACCTCCCGGATAGAGTTAGAGGTATGACATAGGGGAAATTATATAATTTTTTTACATATATCTAACTCGTTGAATAATCTTGTTCACAATAATGGTGTTTCTTTCTATTATATACTATATAACATGGTTATATTAGTTAATTAATTTAATTAAAAGTATATTTAATAGAAAATCTATAGATGATATATTTTGTGATAGTAATTACAAAGTATTGTAACCGTAGGTAATTTATCACAATAAAACAAATATAATATTTTATATTTTCCTAGTCAAGATGAATTGAGACTAGATATCAGTGTATCCATTGAGACTAGATATGTAACGCTCTTCAAATGTTGAGCAGTGTATTACTCATGACTACTGGAGGCATCTAGGGGTTACGTACTGATAGTTACTGGATAACTATGTAATGACCCACTCGATAGTTTTCTGTTGGTTAATATAACTAAGATCAAAGAAAAAATATCGATGTGATTGATTTACACAGTTCTCTCGACTTAAGAATACTGTGGATCTTCAATATGAAAGCTCCGCTTTGATTATAGTCAAATGATGGCACGGCGTTCCATCGAGTAACTATAGTTGGGCTAATTGGAAGTATTGGAAGTGAAGCACTATTCAAGAGAGGATTCGTCTCCTCAATTATATGAGGTTAGTATCATGGTCAACTCAAGCACCTCAAAGTCTCTGACAAGAGCATTTTGGTTAATAATAATTGTTGTTATTGAACACGGGACTTTGTGTTTGGACAATAAAGTTAAATGTGGATGACACTGGAATTTTGACCATTACCAAATTCCATAAATGCAAAGTGATATAGTTTTGAAGTAGAAAATTGGTGTAGATAATTGTCACTATTAGGTAACACTTATAATAAGTAAAATTGGTTGTTACCAAAAGATGTGTAAGCGATGAATTCGGCCAAAATGTCATACCACCTGCTAAGTGAAGTGTGAACGTTAATATTTGAATTGTCCAATATTGATCGCTGACTGAATTTACACCTTTGAGTTGCAAAGCCGTAATGATGAATTCTCCAAAAAAACCACACGATTTAATTAATTTATAAAAAGTTGTAAATTGATTAGAATTTGAGAAATATTAATTACTATTTATTTTATTTTATGTTCGGGAGTTATTTGTAATTATTAGAATGCATTTATAAAAGTTATATTTGCGTGCATTGATATATGATATCATTGTAATTAACTAAAAGATAATTGCATGCGTTAATTTATGGAATCATATGTCATTTGATGGAACGTAATTTCCAGTCATACAATGTAAGGAAATAGGAGTGAAAAGTGAAAGTTAATCAAGAGAATTACTTAGAGAAGTTTTAATTAAAGAATGGGAAAGGGTTCCTTCTTTCAAATAAAACATATTTTCTAATTCATTCTGTACATACATTTGAGTTTCTCGTTTTTCATTCTTCTTTTGTAACTTTTCTTGTTCTCTCCTTCTCTAATGACTAAAAATATGAGATCTTCCATGGTTTCAATTATTCCTAAAATCAAATAGAAATAAAATCAATTATGAATATAGATATTTTGGTTGAATTAGTTAAATGGTTTAAAATTTCAAATATAACGATTAAACGGATTTGGTGAATAATAAATTTAATATTTGAAATAGTGTCAACAGTTGAATTTTTGATTTAATATGAATCCGGAATGGTTTCTAAGATGGATATAAATTCTATTTGAATTATAATTGAGTTGGTAAGTTTTTAAAATTTGAATTTCAAGTAATTTCATCGATTTTGATAATCGTTAGATTTAATCGACACGTTAAAATAGCATTCCAGGGCACTATCTCGGATTCTGACGAAACTAGATTCATTGAATCCGTAATAGTGTATTATTATCGCATTTCAAATTTCGTAGTGTTTGAAGTTGCCGTTTGGTCGTACGGGATAGAAAAGCGTTGAATTAAATATCGAAAACTTAATGTTATAATTCGATTCTAAAAGCTTTTTTCTACATACGATCGAATTAGGTCTTGAAACATGTTATATTATGTTTGAAATAGAGGTGAAACATTATAAACGCCTCGCGGTATGCTTTGTTTGGAGTTCGTCCGGAAAAGCACATGAATAATCGAGATAATATTACAATATTATATATTCACGTATAAATGTACACCTATACTCTCAATCCTAACCCTAAAATTCATAGTCGCGCGCCTCCTTTATATTTTCAATGGCCGAAACCATCAAACCTTCCATCCTCAATTCCTTCCTATCCAAGCACTTTTCGGCATCGCCATTAACTACAATATCGTAGAGCATGAGAAGATACACACATCCGACGGTGGAATTTTGATGTAGAGGCCGCGATTCGCCAAAATCTGGCGATGAAGGGATTAAGTTTGAGCGTGTATATCGAGTCAAATACGAGGCCGAGCTTCTCAAGTCTACTGGTGGTGGCGCGTGGTGGAAAGGGCTTCGTGGTGGTACTAGCCGATCGTGCTATAGCGGAGTTTCGTGGGTGCGGAAATAAGCATTGACGCGGTGGTTATGAGTTTCCTTGCATACGTCTTTTGCCTTAGAGAGCGAAGATGGAGAAAGAAAAGGTGACGTCTAGATTTCTTGGAGCAAGATTGTGCGCCCAGATTTATTTTCAAGGTTTAAATAAAAAATAAAAAAATGTAAATTAATTATATTATAAATCGAAATCATAGAAAACGTGCGTCTTTTACATACAAAGTCGGAAGTGGACGAAACAAACGGCGATGGAATCGTGGCGATGAGGACTACGTTATGGAACTGATTTGGAAACAATTGGAAATAGCTAAACTCTTAGGTTAAATCGAACGTCATTCGATTTGATTTAAAATTTGAAAACTCAAGGTGAGTTAAACTCATTAATTTGGTTTATCAGTAATGTTTTATAGCAAATAATATGCTATTTGGATTGTTGAAATTGGTGAGTGCTGAAATAAATTTAGGAGGATTATATAGCATCTTGAAATGCTATTAGATTGGTTGAACCGGATCTAGTGTTACGATATAGCATCTCGAATTGCTATTAAACTGTTTATGTTTATTTTTAAGCTTATTCCCAGTATTGAATCATATGTGTGTGAAATTGGTAAATGGATTGTATTTGGAATTACGATGTTAAATTATAACGTATATTGAAATGAAATATATATTGGTGTTATCTATTTGGGTAAATAAACTCCGTTGGATAATAAATGAAAGATTTTGATTTTGAATGATAATTGGTTAGCAGAATTGATTTTTATTCTGCTACTTGATTAATTTGGACACTGTTAAATGCCGATTGATTTATTGAAAAATTTGACATGTTAACAAATTGTTGTTAAGTGTGGAATTGATTTATATATATGACTATGTAAATGCTTGTGATTTAACTATGATAGTTAAATTGGATTGAATGGTAATTGATAAGTACCATTGGAATTGTCGAGCCTCGGTCTAACTTTGGAAAGGATATGGTTTCTGTTTAACTTCAAATTTTGTAGTTTGAAGTAAAAGATTTTAATTAATAATTATTATACAATTGTTTTGTATTAAATTTTTATTTACAATTGTTAGAAGACATTTTATCGAACACTCGTCGTGCATTCTATGTAATCGTGCTGCTGAAAACGTTGGGCATCTTTTCTTTAGCTGCTTAATCTCCTTCCAGCTCTGGAAACGCGTTCTACATCACATACACGAGAGTCCTCCCTCCAGAGATTACAAGCTTGAATGGATAAGTATCTTCCAAGAAACAAGGTGGAAATCCACTTCTACACTCGTCTTCTCAAATTTCTCAAGCTAACTGTTGCTGCGATATGGGAGGAGAGGAATAAACGAAGATTTATGAGGACTAACTCTAGTATTTCCGCTTTGTTATGTAAAATTTTGTCGTGAGAAGATGCAGTATCAAATGCGCATAACATGCTTGTGTTTTTGAAGCCGCATCTTCCTATTGACCTGCTTAGTTTCTACTAAGCGTTTTTGTATTTTGGTTATGTATTTGAATAAATTGTGAACTGTCCACTATAAAAACAGGCTGGCCTTGCCAAAATTTTTATTTACAAATGTTTTGTAAAAATCATTTATTTAGTAAAGTTAATTATGTTTTGAAATTAATCGTTTAATTGATTTGTTTAAAGATAATAAATTATTTTTTATTATTAGTCATTTAGAACTAGAAATTTATTTTAGTAATAATACAATTCAAAAGTTGATTAATTTTATTTAAAGGTTGATTTAGTTTATTATATTAGATTTTAAAATGTTAAAGGTTAAATGATTATATTATTAATAATATTTTTAAAAGTATTTTTTATTATGAAAAATGGTTAAGATATTTTTGTGATGTGAAAATCTTATTTTTTATAATTATATTAAAGAAATTGTTTATAAAAGAAATCCTTTATGTAAAGGAATGGGTTAAAGAAGTTTAGAAATCCGAAAAGATTTGAAATTTAAAAAGGGATATTTTATAAATGGTTTGAGATTTATAGAGGAATTGGTTAAAGGGGTTTATAAATGTGAAGGTGGTTTGGAGTTGAAAAGGAAGTTTACAAATGGTTTGAAATTGGTGAAAGGATATTTCTCTAAGTTAAACTTTGAAATTTATAAAGAAGTTTTATAAATAGATTTTGGAATATTTATGAAATAAAGAAATTTTTAGAAAGTAATGCTATATTTTCATAGCGTAATTTGAGGGCAGAGATTGCCGACGGTTTGAGATGTTTTTATTGGGATAGCGGCGTAACCATTGTGCAAACTGTGATCTATGATTGATTTCATGGTGGAAATCGGGAGTAGAGATTGCCTAAGTTAAGTTTGGATTTCTCTAGGATAGAGACATAATCATCGAGCTGTGATCCATGGTCGATACCGAATGGTACTTCCATATACATTTTTATATAATATGGTTTTCAAGTATTTGAAAAGAAAGGGTTGTGAATATACTTGTTCCGATGAAATAAGTATATGAATGTTTTTAGTAAGAATATTCGATTTATCGAAAACAAATTAAGTGAGGCTTAGTGATTTTAGTGGGAAATGTGTTCTATGGTTGAATTTTGTTTATTTGATAGTTAAACAACTGACAATTAAATCTTGGCCCAAATATATAATCCTTCTTAATTTTGGTGGTAGGAGATGATTTCCTACTTAACACTGAGGGATCTTAACTCTGGAAATATCTAGGGAAACTTGAGAATTATATGGTACAGTTCACAACACCAGATTTGTCATTTTGTAATGGTTATAACCATTGGTAATTAAATTTCCAACGGCTATAACCGTTGGTAGCAGGTACCTTATTTTTTTTTCTTCATATTTTATCACGGTTATAACCATTGGGAATTACCGTTTTTCCCAGCGGAGAATTACCGTATTTTCCAGCGGTTATAACCGTTGAGATTTACCGTATTTCCCAACGGTTATAACCGCTGGAAAATACGGTAATTCCCAACGGTTATAATATTGGGAAATACGGTAAATCCCAATGGTTATAACGTTGGGAGTTGCCATAATTCCCAACAGTTATAACCGTTGGGAATTTTGGTAACTATCAACGGCATATCTAGAAGCTTACAAACAACGGATACGACACTTCGGCCAAACTACAAAACCACCATCAACCAACTCGGACAATGTATAATGACCATTTTGAGGTGCATCAAAAAGTGGCTCGTCCAGATTAAGAACATCCTCACCCAAACAACCTTTTCTTCATCTCCAACCTTTCTACCATGACAAATCTTTTGCACTACAAGATGTCCTTTAGCTACCACTTCCATTTTTTGTGATAATTGCATCACTTGCCTTTCAACCGTACAAGATCCAATACCCGCAGTAGAAGGAGTTGGAGTAAGGCTAGGATGGTGCTCAGTATGCGAAGCAATTTCTGTTCTTATTGCCATCGCATTCGTTCCAATCTGATTAACAAGTTTCCATATACATTGTTGCATTTCAGCTAGAGTTGAATTCTGTATTCTACTTTCTTCATGTATTTGATCAATCTTGTATTGCATCTCCATTTTCCATCGCTTATATTCATTCTCTTTGTAATTGATAATTTCTTTTGAAGCTTGAGTGAGTTTTACGTGCTTCACAGTAGATATAGAACAAATTGCACAACAATAGCTTCTTTTTTTACCATTTTCAAAAACTTCAGCAACGACATCTTTTTCAAAATTTTCCAAACTAACTACTCCTTCATTAATATTAACGCTAGCTTTTGATTTTTGTCTCTCTTCTCCTGCTTATATTAAAGCCTGAATATTAAAACGAATTGATATAAAAATTCATGAGTATGTTATTAGCAGAGCATAAAGTCAGTCTAGAGCAAGGCAACATATTTGTTAAAAGTTATAAGCAATTCTATTTCCTAGTTCTCTAACAGTATAACTTGTGATTTTTTCTTGTATTTGCAGGCAGTAGCTTTTCAATATACAGACACTCATTCAAATATAATGCAAATGATTACTAGGAATGCCAAAGTTGACAATCTGGCCTCTAATTTAACTTTCTTATTGATCATTTCTGCTGTGACGTAGAACCAATTACAACTACTTTCTACATAAGTCGTTGCACTGCTTACAATGCATAATTTTTTATCCTAATCCACCTCAATTTTGAATCATGCATTTTGCACGTTATAAATTATTTAATGCAAAAGTCAGTGTCCTTGCAATTCAACCATGTAGCCTAATTAATCTTATTTTTACTCTGGATATAGGGAGGAGAGAGTGACACTGAAGAGGAAGAAACAGCAAGTGATTACGATGATAATGCAAGTGACGCAGCCCCTGAACCGACTACCAAAACTACTAAAAGCTACCTTGTAGGACATGGCAGTTACAATGAAGATTTAGATGAAGGGCATGAGTTTTCAAATCCGCACTAGATAAAAGATATGAAGAAATGGCATCCACTGTTGATCAAATGAAAATGCCATGAAAATTAACGATTGGGTCAGTTTTCCTGAAAGCTTTGAGAAGCTAAACAAGCAGTTGGAAAAGGTTTTTAGAGTTGCAGAGTCTTCCAAGCCTTCAAACATGTACATCAAAGCTCTAGTCATGCTTGAGGACTTCTTAGCCCAGGCATTAGGAAAAAAAAAAAAAAAAGATGAGAAGGTCTAATGCGAAGACACTCAATTCCATGAAACGGAGTTGATTATTAAGTTTAGAGGAAACCCTGAGAGAGACGAGGAAGCTACTGAAGATGAAGATGACAAAGAAGATTATTTGCATTTTTTAGCTGCAAAGTACGGTTATCTGGTGAAAACGATTACGTTTTCAAATGGTAGATACAAAATATGATTGAAAAGGGTGAAAACATTTGCATGCATAAGTTTCAATCTTGCATTTCCTTCTTTTCCCCTTTTCTGAACAGTGAATGTTATGCCTATTTTATGAATACATTTATTTTGTGGAAAATGTTAACACATACCAATATAATGTGAATCACGGCTAATTGATGCAAATGTTTACACTTTTTTTAATTATTATAATAATTCATAACATTCCACTTGCAACCATTTTCTCGGGAATCAAACCTTAATTTGTAGTCAGATGTATTATAACCTTAATTTAATATTTACCAGATTTGAAACTAAAAACCGCCTTATGCCAATATAATATTTTCACCAAAAAACTATAATTTCCATTTGCAATTGCAAATCAAAAAATGCAAATATTTGTATTTAATGAATTCATATGTGATTTTTGGATTACTTTTTTATAACAAATAGATTCTATTGGAAGGAACATAAGATTTCTAACTGATTCAAAGTTTATACAAAAAGATATTAAATATTTTGTATTTGAATAATATCAATTCTGTAATGTAGTGAAAATAGTTGTAGCGTGTACATAATGATCTTTGAAACATAAACTTCAAAAATAGAGACTAAGATTGTATTTCTTCGTTGAGGAGGATGTATCTCGATTAATTTTTTATCATTTTTCTTATATTTTTTTAGCTAATCACACTTTCAATTTGGTTAATTTGATTGAATAGAGATTTAAAATCAACAATTTCCTAGGGATCGATCTGTACTCGCATATGTGCTACAATCGTACACCATGCGCTTGCCGTTAAATTTAATTTGAAATTTTTCGACGATTTTCTAAACCGATAGAACTTCCGCCGTTAAACAAGTTTTTACCGCCGTTGCTGGGGAATTGTTTTGATTTTAATTTTCTATTCTTCGAATTATTTTCTTTTGATTTTTTTGTATTTGCATTTAAAAAATATATTGTGTTTGTGTGTGAATTTGTTGCATTTGTTTGTGTGCATGTTATTGTAGCTTTTCTAGTTGCTTTGAATTGCATTAAACAAACACAGTTTATAAAAAAAAATTACTCATCTTTGCATTTCCAATTTTCTTGCTATGCATTTTTTTTACAATTTCATTTACAAATTTCTTTTATTACAATTTCAACAACCTCTGTTGCTATCACCATTCTCTGTCACTCCAATTCATCTCCAGACTTCCTGCTTCCCACGATCACCATCTGCATACTTCAAAACTGTGCAATTGCACATTCCAGCCTCTATAAAATTCAAACTTCAAAACTGTGCAATCACAACTTGCTGCTTGACACAAGTGACTAGCTACCATCACCACCAATCAACACAACTCTCCTCTGCATTACCTAGTTCTGCACAACATCAAGACAGTGCTTCAACATCTCATTCTCTACAACACTTCAGTTAATTACTATCAACCAACCACTTGTTGGAATTCCTAATTGAATGAAAATAACAGTCCCACATCGTCAAAAATTGCAAAGTTATTCTATATATTAATAGCTTTGCAATGAAGGAATTAGGGCCTTAGGGCACCCATATGTTTGTTTTGTTGTGAGGAGGGAGATCATGCATCATCACTACACACGTGAGCGCCCCGTCGTCGTCTGTCCGACCGAACCGGGCGGGGCCGGGCTCGGATTTGGGTTTGTATCTAATTTGATCCTATTTTTACTGCTAAACTAGGCCGGGTTTTCTGACAGTTGCAGGCTATACGAATAGGTATGGATATGTTCAGAAGCGGACGCCGATTGATTGAAGAGGCACGAGTAGTAGGCGGGTGCGCCCCAATTGAAGAAGCACGGGCGAACGGAAGCAGGTGCGACGCGAATGGATGCGAGGAGCAGGCAGGTGCGACCAGTTAACGAATAGTAGCAGTTAAAAGGCAACGGGTGCGACCTATCAAGCGGACGCGATTGTTTGAAGGGATGCGGTTGAAATTATAAATAGGAGAGAATACTGATTACATTCTCATTCCATTTTCCAATTCTATTTTCTTCTTCTTCTCTACTGCTCTATACAGTAAATAACAGAGTTGACATACTCATTACAATCTCGTGTAGATTACGTCTGTTGTATCTTGAGATAATTTAAATAAAAATTCTTAAGGAAATTGTTTCGACAAGCCTCATACAAAATTTTCTTAATTAACTGGTCAAATTCTAGTCTATTTGTATATTCCTATACATCATTCTTTTATCTTTCCGGTTTCTACATTGTGCTATTTTTACGATAGTATAACATTGTTGTTGTAATTTAATTACGACATACCTATTGCTTAAATTAGCTAATACAGACTTATAGAGTAGTGGAAATCTGATTGATAAACTTGTGAGATGAGTTTATAATTGATTATTCTCTATTTTGGTATACTAGATGAATAACATCTTAAGAATTTTTCTATTTGTACTGAAACAGAGATGACAATAGTTGAACTATCAACAAAAGCTACTACACACAACATGCCCGATCCTTTCAAAGGAGATGGTGACGATTTTCTAACGTGGTAGAATCAGATGTTGTTCTATCTCACCACACTCGGTCTGAGCGGTATCTCGAGATGGAGGAACCAATGCCTGCACCAGGCCAAACTAGAGAAACACACAAAGATGTGTTTCTAGCTGTTGATACATGGAAGCATTCAGACTTCCTGTGCAAAAACTATATTCTGAGCTGTCTGGACAAAATGTTATACAAAGTGTATCAGCCTCTAAAGACAGCAAAGGCCCTTTGGAATGCACTTGTCGCAAAGTACAAGGCACAGAATGTCAGTCTGAAGAAATTCATTGTAGACAAATTCATGGACTACAAAATGATAGACTCCAAATCTGTGACTACTCAGTTGCATGAACTCCAAATTATTATTCATGAACTTGAATCAGAAGGCCATATGGTTGGAGAATCTTTCTTGGTTAAAGCCATAACAGGAAAGCTGCCACCATCATGGAGAGACTACCGCAACTATCTAAAGCATAAAAAGAAAGAGATTTCTTTGTAGGACCTCATCATACGATTAAAGATTGAGGCAGATAACCGCGGAATTACCAAACAAAGCGAGGAGGCGTTGGTAACAGAAGGGTCGAAGAACAAGATAAAGGCCACTTCAAAAAAAGAAGAACTTCTCAAAGAAGAGGAAAGCTCCTGAAAACAAACTCAAAGATAATAAAATCAAGATGTTTAATGGCGAATGTTGAGTTTGTGGCAACCGCTAGAGATTGCAGACACAAGAAGGAACGCAACTCAGAGGCAAATATAGTTGACAACATGGAAGTCGACGAGTCCGATTTTTTAGCAGTTATATCTGAATGCAATTTGGTTCAGAATCCTAACCAATGGTGGGTGGACACAGAAGCTACTCGTCATGTCTGCTCTGACAAATCCATGTTTTCTACATATCAGAAAATCGATCAGAAAGAAAAACTCTACATGGGTAATTCTACTGTTTCCATGATTGAAGGCAGTGTCACAGTAATCCTCAAGTTTACTTCTGGAAAAACTATCAAATTGAATGACGTGCTCCACGTTCCATACATACGAAAGAATCTGATCCTGGCTCAGTACTATCAAAGAAAGGATTCAAAATGGTGTTCGAGTCAGACAAGATGGTTCTATCCAAAGCTGGAGCATATATCGGAAGGGGATATTTATGTGATGGCCTATTTAAGGCAAATGTAGCCGTCATCGGTAATAAAACTATGTATTCTGATTGTGCTATTATTAAAATTGAAGTTTCTTACTTGCTTGAGCACAAAATTTTACTATGGCATGATAGATTAGGACACATAAATTTCCAAAAAAAGAAAACATTATCAAACTTGGGACTAATTCCAAAATTCCAAGTAGATAAGAACTACAAATGTGAGACATGTGTAGAAGCAAAAATGGTTAGAAAAACCATTTCAATCTGTTGATAGAAGCACTGAACCACTAGGTTTGGTTCATACAGATTTATGTGATTTTAAATCATTACCTACAAGAGGTGGGAAAAATACTTTATAACTTTTATTGAAGACTATACATGATATTGCTATGTATATCTTTTAAATAGTAAGAATGAAGCAATTACATCGTTTATGAAGTACAAAGTTGAGGTAGAAAATCAGTTAAATAAAAAGATCAAGATATTGAGATCTGATCGAGGTGGAAAACATGAATCACCATTTGAACAGTTTTGTGCAGAAAATGGTATAATTCATCAAACAACAACCTCATATTCACCACAACAAAATGATGTAGCCGAGAGGAAGAACAGAACGTTAAAAGACATGATTAATGTCATCCTTTTAACCTCTGGTCTACCGATGAACTTGTGAGGGGAAGCCTTAAATATGTCTAATCACATATTAAAGAAAGTCCCTCACAATAAAAAGGGAACAATTCCATATGAGCTATGGAAAGGACACATACCAAGTTTTAAATACCTCAAGGTGTGGGGGTGCTTGGCAAAAGTTTCAGTTCCGCCTCCAAAGAAAATTAAACTTGGACAAAAAACAATAGATTGTTATTATCTAGGGCCAACCCAAAATAGTAGTGCCTACAGATTTTTGGTATTCAAGTATGATATAGCCGATGTTCATGTAAATACAATCATGGAATCAAGAGATGCCTCGTTCTTTTGAAGATGTGTTCCCACATAAAAGAAACGATGGAAACCTTGTCCTAAAGAGGACAAGAGATAACAGAGATGAGACATATGAAGATGAAACTCATCAGGACAAAGATGAAGTTGAACCAAGAAGAAGCATAAGGGTAAGAAATTCCAAGACATTTGGTTCAGATTTTTTAACTTATATGCTAAAACACGAACCTCAAACGTACAAGGAAGCAAATGTCATCTTCTGAATCTTCATGTTGGAAAGAAGCTATCCAAAGTGAGATTGATTCAATTATAAGTAATAAAACTTGGAAAATAGTTGATATTCCACCTGGAATAAAACCAATTGGCTGCAAATGGATTTTTAAGAAGAAAATGAAATTAGATGGCTCTATTAATAAATACAAAGCCAGATTAGTAGCCAAAGGATATCGTCAAAAAGAAGGTGTAGATTTCTTTGATACATGTTCACGGGTTACACGAATAACCTCTATAAGAATGTTAATAGAAATTGCATCCATATATAATCTAGAGATTCATCAGATGGATGTAAAAACAGCAACCTTAAATAGATATCTCGATGAGAAGATTTACATGGAGCAACCTGAGAGTTTTATTTCCAAAGGAAATGAAAACAAAGTATGTCGGTTAGTAAAATCACTATACGGACTCAAACAAGCTCCAAAACAATGGCACGAAAAATTTGATAGTATCATGATAAAAATTATTTTCGTATAAATGAATGTGATAAATGTATTTATTACAAACAAGTTGGAAAATCATATGTTATGATTTGTTTATATGTAGACGATATGCTAATCTTTGGTCCCAACACTAAAGTAATAGAGACCATAAAGAAGACGTTAATCAACAATTTTGATATGAAAGACTTAGGAGTTGCAGACGTTATTTTGGGAATCAAAATAATAAGAACACCTAATGGAATTGAATTGTCTCAGTCACACTATATAGACAAAGTGACTGAAAAATTCCAAGACTATGGAATTAAAGGAGTGAGAACACCTTTTAATCCATCAGAAGTACTGCATAAAAACACTAATGAGAGTGTAATGTAACTGGAATACTCTCGTGTAATAGGATGCTTAATATATCTCATGAATTGCACTAGACCAGATATCGCTTACGCGGTAAGTCGACTAAGCAGATATACAAGTAACCCAGGGAAGGAATACTGGAAAGCACTAATGAGAGTGTTGGGATATTTAAAGAATACCACTAATTCTCCTTACATTATGGAAAATATCCTACGGCCTTAGAAGGATAAAGTGATGCAAAGTGGATCGCAGATTCAGAGGAATCAAAATCCACAAGTGGTTATGTCTTTGCTCTTGCAAGAGCAGCAGTGTCATGGAAATCTTCTAAACAAACATGCATAACTCGATCCACTATGAAATCTGAGTTTAGATAAAGCAGGTGAAGAAGCAGAATGGCTTCGTCAATTCTTAGGAGATATTCCTTTTGGGCCCAAACCTGTAACGACCATATGTATTCACTGCGATAATCAAGCAACGCTAAGTAGAGCGAAAAACTTTGTGTATAATGGCAAATCACGACACATTCGTCGCCGCGATAACCCAATTAGGCGGTTACTCTCCAGTGGAACTATTTCCATTGATTATGTGAGAACAAATGATAACATAACGGATACATTTACTAAAGGTTTATCGAGAGAGAAAATTGACTGCGCATTAAGGGGAATGAGTTTAAAAGCCTAAACCAACAAGAGTTACCTTATACGGAAACCTATCGTAGCAACTGAAGATCCCACGGACTAGGATCAATAGGAAAACCAGTTATGAGTAACTCAAGAAGCAATGCATTTATTTGGACTTAGTCTTACTCTATTCCTATGGTGCAAAATATAATGCATGCCTACAGAAGTAGTTAAAGGTTAAAACTATGTTTTTAATGATGACCATATCTTGAATAATAACAAGTGGGGTATATATATGATACTCTTAATGGTTATGATCACCTATGTTAGTGTGAGTTGGGTCGGCTCTATAAGAATATTAAAGGCTTATATTTTCTATAAACACTCGCAGAACCAAAAATTGTTCAAGACCAAAATGAACACAACCAATAGATTGGATGAGAAGGAAATCAATGCTTCATAAAGCTTATTGTCTGGATATACAATAAAGGCCGACGTTCAAGATGAAATAATTCACCGATTAGCCTAGTAGATCCGATATTTTAACTAGGAAAAGTTCAAAGTGAAATATCTACTTATCCACGATAAATCATTATTCCATATGTACTCTGTGATATTTCGCTTTGTGTGGGGATATGTATATTATCATTCATGTGGTGGATTGTTGGAATTCCTAATTTAATGAAAATAACATAGTCCCACATCGCCAAAAATTGCAAAGCTATTCTAGTATATTAATAGTTTTGCAATGAAGAGGTTGGGGCTTTAGGGCACCCAAATGTTTGCTTCGTTGTGAGGAGGGAGATCATGCATCACCACCACACACGTGTGCGAGCCGCCGCCGCCGGCCGATCGACCGACCGAACCGAACCGGACCGGGTTCGGTCTCGGGTTTGGGTCTAATTTGATCCCATTTTTACTGCTAAATCGGGCCGGATTTTCTGACAGTTGCAGGCTATACGAACGGGTGCGGATCTGTTCAGAAGCGGACACCGATCGACTGAAGAGGCGCGAGTAGCAGGCGGATGCGACCCGACTGAAGAAGCACGTGCCAACGGAAGCAGGTGCGACGCGAACGGATGCGAGGAGCAGGCGGGTGCGACCCATTAACGAACAGTAGCAGTTAAAAGGCAATAGGTGCAACGTGTCAAGCGGACGCGACTATTTGAAGGGATGCGAACGAAATTATAAATAGGAGAGAATACTGATCACATTCTCATTTCATTTTCCAATTCTATTTTATTCTTCTTCTCTACTGCTCTATACAGTAAATCACAGAGTTGACATACTCATTACAATCTCGTGCATATTACGTTTGTTGTATCTTGGGAGAATTTAAACAAAAATTCTTAAAGAAATTGTTTCGACAAGCCTCAGACGAAATTTCCATAATTAACTGGTCAAATTCTAGTTTATTTGTAAATTCCTATACATCATTCTTTTATCTTCTCGGTTTCTACGCTGTGCTATTTTTACGATAGTATAACGTTGTTGTAATTTAATTACGACATACCTATTGCTTAAATTAGCTAATACAGACTTTCAAAGTAGTGGAAATCTGATTAATAAACTTGTGAGACGAGTTTATAATTGATTATTCTCTGTTTTGATATACTAGACGAATAACACCACTTGCCATATCCACTCAACAACCAGCCTGAACCAAGTCCTGACCAACAGCCATAGCCCTGCTTGCCATAGCTGTCCCCCTCCACTCCACTCAGTCAACATAATTCATAACAGCCATCAACATATCTACTTTTCATCTCCACATACACTCAACATCATACATACATAACATTCCTACATCCCATATACACGGTCGGTGCTAAACACACCATACTGCTCCATCGCCTGCTGTCAAGCTTCAAACAAATACTCCAGCCCACCTTCACACATACAACAGCCACTTCATCACTAAACTGCTTGCAACTTCACCAAAATACTTCACAAACCAACACCATTCCACTTCATACACCAATTACATCCAACAGAGCAACACAACAACCACAACTGTGTGCATCTCATTCATCTCCATTAGCCTTCACAATACTGGCATTCCTCCAACCACAGTTCACAATCCACATATCATCAACAACACCATACAACAGTTCACACTTCTTCCTATCATAGCCACCACCTATTTCCTATCACAGCAAACCCTTTAAGTACACCTGCCAGAGAGGACGGCTGTCACTACATCTTTAACAAAACATTCTTCCCACAACAATTGTTGTATCACAAACTTCCACCCTAAAACTGCTGTCGTTCCTCCCTGAAACTCCCCTCCCCCACAACAATTGATGCCTGCATTCATATCAACTTACAGCAGCCTACCACACAACCACATGCAAATCGAAAGACCGCCACCTCCGTTGAACATCGCTCCCAGTCCCTGACCTTGCCCCCCCCCCCCCCCCCAAAACCATCGCCACCGCTTCGCATCACGTCACTTCGACTCCAAAATCCGCCAACAGCCCCGATCGAACCATACCCTCAAAACCGCGACCGAAATCGCGTCTTCTCAACACTGCGATTCCAATCCATATTTCCTTCTCCAAGAGTAGCTGCACCCTATTCGAACTCACTCCATCACCATCTACAGCCGAGACCCAAAGATCCAACCACCACCGTGACAGAATCAAACTCGACCTGAAATCGGAATTAAGCTCCGCAACCTCATCTTAAGTTTGTAATTCCTGATGTGATATTGAGAAAATTTGCGATGCTGTAAAATAATCATTTTCAGCTCTTAATTGCGGTTAAGAAAATGCGATGCTGTTGAAATGTTTAGGGTTCTATTGATCGTGGGGTTTAATTCCGTAGAATTTTTTTATTGGGCGGGCTTGGATAATTTTTAATAATTTGATATTTTATTCAAAAAAAAATGAACAAGTTTCGATCGTTTTGTTCTGTATTAACTCATTTGGTTGGTTTGGTTTCGAGTTAATTTCTTCTTTGATATACAAAAAAAATCCATTTATATACTTTGTTTTTATTTTCAAGTTGTCAAAGCGACTCAAAAGGAAACCGTTTCCCAAAAATAATTGCTTTATTTTGTTTGGCAATAAAAGAATAAACTGTTTGCTTGCTATATCTATTGTCTTTATTTTTCTTGCATTATTGGTTGCTTGCATTAAAAAAAAACAAAGACAAAATTCATTCGTAGTTGCATTGTTAATACACGTTTAACTTCTGTTTTGCATTTCAGTTTAGAATTTTGATTAATAATAACGATAGCACTTAATTGTATATTGACAATTTGTCTTTTTTGAACAATTTAATTTCTTGGTGTCTAAGCTATGACAGAGCAATAATCAGTTATAAATGTTACGGTGATTCGTAAATATTATACTGAATTGTTCCTCTAAAGGTACTTAAACCTTCGGCCGGATTACAATAGTGATTCATGGTGCACCGATAACCCATGTCCGTTACCTGTCTGAAAACTATTTTGTTGATTTAAGACAGAGTGTGATTATACAATTTGGCTTAACGTAGGATAAATAATTTGTAATTACACCCTTGCATTCATTTAGTTGCATTAGTTCATGCATATTTACAAAAAAAACTTCAAAAATCCAAAACTAAAAAAATTGTAAATATTCCTTTTCCTTTGAAATTTTTAAATCCCTTTGAAATATTTCAAAATATAAAAAGATTAGTTTTTAAAAAAAAAATACAAAAATCATAATCGTTTCTTTGAAAATTGTAAACCAAAATCAAAAATCCAAAAAAAAAATTTAAGCTATTTTTTTTTAGAAAAAAAAAGAAATTCAAAAAAAAAATATAAAAACCTTTCCAAAAACAAAAAAAAAATTAAAAAACCAAAATACAAAAAAAAAATTCGATTTTGAAAATTAAACCTTTTTGTAAATAATTTTTTCCTTTATAAAAAAACCAAAAACACTCTTGAAAATGTCTGAATTTTCATATTCACTTGAATTTTATAATAGTTGTGAAATTCAATATAATCCATATGATTTCACTCCAAATTCGTATGGATATTTTAACAACAACTATTATGTAAATAACTCGAATTTTGAACAACAAAATTTTCAAAACAATAACCAACCCTCGACTCTTGAAAATAGCATTTCATCTTTACTTGAATTCTCTACACAACAAAATCAAAGTATAAATGATTTGTGTAATTCATATTTATCTAATAACTCGAGTCAAGGATTTCAAAATCTGAATTCAATTCAAAATTCAAACGATATCGATTATAACCCATGCCAATTCAATTTCGAACTCCAAAATAAATTTCAAACTCAAAATAAAAATGGAAACAACTTTTCAAACGAGTTGGCAACAGAAATAATCTTAGCCATGCTACGATTGAAAATCTTTGTTCTCAACAATTTCAAAACGAAAATCATCATGTTAATAACTATAAATTGGATTTTGTTAAAAAAATGAACGAAATTTACAATGATCACATGGATTTGTTAATTGAAACATATATGAAATAACGTGAAAAACAAAATCAAATCCCAACGTGTGATGAGTCAAATAGTAATCCATCTTTTACCACAACTGAAATTTTCAAACAACAGCTTTTGAAATTGAAAATAACAATCTCAATGAAGTTGTTGAAAACACATTAATTGAGTTGGATTTCAATTCTTTTAAGAGTGTGAAACCTAATTTAAAACACGATCTTCCCTTTTCCGATCACGAAAATTTAAACACAGCAACTTTGGATTTTGAACTTGACACATGCAGTGAAGTTGTTGATAATTCAATAAAGGAAGATGAATTTAACAATCATGAATTCTTTGGACATTATTAAAATGAGTTATGAAATTTTGATGGGGAAGACTTGCATCACCATTTTGATTTTGAAATCAATAATTTTGAAGAAGTTTCCAATGATAAATTTGGATTTTCAATTCGGTGAAAATAAACTTGAATTTCAATCAATTGTTTTATCTACCTCCAAAATCATCGAAAATAAAAAAAACTCATTCAATTTTTAAAACGACATTTGTTTTTTCAAATTAATATTTAACTTTGAAATCTTCTTTCGTTTAATTTTTTGAGCTTAAACTGTGTCTCGTATACTTAACGAGACAAATGAATCGGTCTTTGGAAGACCGTTTCATTTACTTTTTGATGATATACTTTCTGATCTCGTGCAAATACCGCTCATTTTTGTGTAAATATATGTCATTTTTTTATTTTTTATCTTTCTCCTTCCACTTGGGTTGACTGGTGGACACAGTCAAAATCAAGTGTGGGGTGGGAGACTCGTCTTCATTTCGATCTTTCATGATTTATTTTTACTTTTTCTTTGCAGAAAAAATTCTTTAAAAAAACAATTTTATTTAAGCATTTTTGATTTATTTTTAAAGAGACACTATAGGATAAATATATGGTTTTGGCTTATTAAACTGAAATTTTTGAAAGTTTATTTAACTTAGCAAAATAAAAATGAAGTTTGATTACAAATAACAATGGTTTAACTAGCATATAGGAAAATTCATACGTGTTAATTATGAAGTACATCCTAATTGAAATATTTGTTTTAAAAAGTGGTGAATTTAAAGTAAAGGATAAAACATTTTTTTGTCTTCCAAGTTAAATGGTGCTAAGATGATTTTGTGAAACTCTCTTTACAAAAAGCAAAAAAAAAACAAAAGAATTTTTTTGTATTTATGTATATATTTTTAATACCCAGAGTCATGTGTTCACACTCATGTATTCACTCGCCATGCTCTGTACCTTTCTCACGAAAGCTCGAAAGGCAGCGCACGATTGGTATATCTAGCCTCAGTTTATCTGAATTAGGTGTATATATAAAAATTCTTTTTAGTAATGCCTGCAGTCAATAGGTGTTCAGACTTGTGTGTTTACTCGCCGCGATATGTATTCCCCTCACATAAGTAAGCAAGGCAGTGCATGGGTGATATATCGACCCAGTATATCTGAGTTAGGCATATGTAAATATTAATAAAGTTTTCACAAAAAAATAGAGGGAGTAAGCAAATGAAATCCAAGCACTATTTTAACTTATTTGATTTGACTTGTTATTGGAAAGAAATGAAAATACCACTTTGATAAACTTTGATAACCGACTACGGATCTATTTCATGGTTACACTTTGTTATCAACTAAAACAACGAGTTAAACTATTGCATATTTGTTATGATAACTTGATTTTTATTGGAAATTTTGACGAGTAAATGACTTAAATTTCAAGACAATGGCCAAAACCTATATTTAACTTATTTGTGTCAATTTAAAAATAAATCCTTCATCGTAAATATTTTCAAAAACTTGCAATCATACCATTATAAATAAATCTTGCATTGCATTCGGATTTTGTGGGTAATATTCGCTGAAAACCCTCACGAGACAACACTCGTCCTATTGGGGACATCCAAAGGTTTAACAGCTTGTTGCATACGTTCAATGCAATCGTGCTTCCTACGAAAACTGATTTATCTTAATTTTAGTTTATTCGAGGACGAATAAAAAGATAAGCGTAGGGGTATTTGATGTGCACGTAAATGTGCATATTTTTACCATCATATTTAATCTATTTAAATTAATTAAATGATCATATTGTGTATTTTAACTTGTTTAAACAAAAATTCAAATTATTTTCAAATTGTCACATATCCATCTTCATATAGGGGTAAAATGGTCATTTGTATGCATTTATTAAATTGTGAAAATTTACTTGGAATTTTCTATGTTGTTTTGTAGGAAATTTAGTGAATTTTGCAAGTGGTTTCATGATGATATATGCATGCACATGGGTGAAGAGAATAAATGAAAATGAAAATAATTCAAAATGATGATTATGGAGGACCCCACTTACCCACCTACCTTAATGTACACTTAGGAGCTAATGCACATGCTAAAAGATCATTAAATCTTCAAGCACACTTATGGATGATTATTAGATGCTAATGGTTACTTGTCCACCACACTTCCTAAGGGGTAGATTACGCATTCCCCAAAAATATGAATTAGGGTTTAACACATGTATAAATACCCATTATGTTTCATGTAAGCCCCTTCTTCCGTAGTCTCTCTTAGGCCTTCTTCTCTTTAGTTTAGTTTAGATCAAATAAAAGAAATCTCTCTTTCTCTTTTCCATGGCTACTTAGCCATTTTTATTTTCATGTAACTTTTTTTTATATGCAATGTTAATTAGTGCTCACTTTTCTTTTACATGCTTCTTTTACTTTCTTGTTAGTAGTTAGTTTATTTTCATGCAAGTAGAGTAGATTTTATTTTATGCAAGTAGATTAGTTTTGTTTTTCATCTTGCTCTCTTTTTCCTGTTGTTTTATTTCATATTGGAAGATACATTTGTTCATACGATAACTAATATGGGAGGCTAAACCCCTTTAATTTAGGGGTAATGAAGCTCTATAATCATGTAGCTTCAACTTAATTTGATGTTTATGCTCTCTTTTCGTGCTTAATGAGAACGATTTAAGTGGTTTAATGATGTTGTTTAGCTTTGAATTTGATAGTCTATGTTGTTTATAACAAATAGGCTATGCTTTAACAAACAAAACGCAAATTGCCTCTTCATCTACATATGATTATGGCAAAGAAGTGAACGTTGAAATTAAAATTTGATGGTTTATATTTCTAATTAATAGTTAATAGGCCATGCTTAAAATAGATTTTGCTTTCAACTCTGTTGTCATTTTCATGAGAATTAAAAGTTGTTTAAAGGTTGTGTTATAGTTTGATGGCTTATATTGAGCTAATTAATATCACAAATGTGCCATACTTATGATAAACAAATCATTTAAATACACTAATGACCAAAAGAGATATCATAATTTCATGTTTGGTTGCACTATATGATCTAGAAAGTGTAATTATCTCTAAATTGTCTTAACACTCTTATATTTTTATCACCTTCTTTTTGTCATTTTTCTTATATTTTTTAGCTAATCACATTTTCAACTTGGTAAATTTGATTGAATAGAAATTTAAAATCAACAATTCCTTGCGGATCGACCCGTACTCACATACGTGCTACAATCGTACCTCGCGTACTTGTAGTTAAATTTAATTTGAAATTTTTCGACGAATTTCTAAACCGATAGAATTTTTGCCGTTAAACAAGTTATTTTAAATGTTGAATTTGGAATATTAATTTATTTTGAATATCAAGATTGTGGTTGAATTAGTGAAATAGTTTAAAATTTCAAATATAGCGATTAAAAAAAATTTGGTGAATAGTAAATTTAATATTTGAAATAGCTTAAATAATTGAATTTTTGATTTAATATGAACCGATGTGGTTTCTAATATGGATATAAATTCCATTTGAATTATAATTAAGTTGGTAAGATTTTAAAATTTGAATTTCAAGTAATTTTATCGATTTTGAAAATCATTTGATTTAATCGACATGCTAAAATAGCCTTCGACGGCACTGTCTCGGATTCTGATGAAACTTGTTCCATTGGATCCATAACATTGTATTATTAATGGGTTTCAAATTTCATAGCATTTGGGGTTACCGTTTAGTTGTACATGATAGAAACGTGTTGAATAATATATCGAAAGTTTAATGTTATAATTCAATTCAAAAAGCTATCTTTCACGTACGATCGAATTAGGCCTCGAAATATATTCCAATATATTCGAAATATGGGCAAAACATTATAAATGCCTGATGGCTCGCTTCATTTGGAGTTCGTTCGGAAAAGCATGTGAACAATCGAGATAATATTAGAATATTGTATATTCACATGTGTGTGTGTGTTTATATATACATACATACATACATATATACATATATATATATATATATATGCATAAACTCTCGACCCTAACCCTAAAATTCACAGCCACGCCTCCTTTATAATTTCAATGGCCAAAATCATAAAACCTTCCACCCTTGATTCCTTCCAATCCATGCACTTTTAGGTTTCGCCATCAACTACAGTATCGTAGAGTATGAGAAAATACACACATCCAACGGTGGAATTTTGATGTGTAGGCTGGGATTTTCCAAAATCTGGTGTTGAAGGGATTACATTCGAGGGTGTATATCGAGTTGAATATGAGGCCGAGCTCGTCGAGTTTGCTGGTGGTGGCGCGTGGTGGAAAGGGCTTCGTGGTGGTAGTAGTCAATCGTACTATAACAGAGTGTGGCGGGTGCGGCAATAAGCTTTGACGCAATGGCTATATGTTTCCTTGCATACGTCTTCGCCTGAGAGAACGAAGATGGAGAAAGAAAAGGTGCAGTCTGGATTTCATGGAGTAAGATCGTGTGACCAATTTTATTTTCAAGGTTTAAATTTAAAAAAAACGAAAATTAATATATTATAAATCGAAATCCTAGAAAATGTGTATCTTTTACATACAAGGTCAGAATTGGACGAAAAAACGACGGTGAAATCGTGGCGATGAGTACTACGTTATGGAACTGATTTGGAAACGATTGGCAATATATAAAATTTTAGGTCAAATCGAACGTCGTTCGATTTGATTAAAAATTTGAAACCTCAAGGCGAGTTAAACTCACTCATTTGTTTTATCGGTAATGTTTCATAGCAAATAACATGCTATTTGGATTGTCGAAATTGGCGACCGTTGAAATAAATTTAGGATGACGATATAGCATCTTCAAATGCTATCAGATTGGTTGAACCAAATTTAGGGTCACGATATAGCATCTCAAATTGCTATTAAACTGTTTATTTTTATTTTTAAGCTTATTCTTAGTATTGAATCATATGTGTGTGCAATTTGTAAATGGATTGTATTTGGCATTACGTTGTTAAATTATAACATATATTGAATTGAAATATATACTGGTGTTATCTATTTGGCCAAATAAACACCGCTGAATAATAAATGAATGAGTTTGATTTTGAATGATAACTGGTTAGCAGAATTGATTTTTATTCTGCTACTTGATTAATTTGGACAGTGTTAAAATGCTGATTGATTTATATTGAAAGATTTGTCATGTTAACAAAATGTTGTTAAGTGTGGAATTGATTTATATACATGACATATGTAAATGCTTGTAATTTAACTGTGATAGTTAAATTGGATTGAATGGTAATTGGTAAGTACCGTTGGAATTGCCGAGCCTTGCTATAACTTTGGAAAGGATATGGTTTCTGTTTAACTTCAAATTTTATAGTTTGAAGTAAAAGATTTTAATTAATAATTATTATACAAATTTTTTTGTTTTAAATTTTTGTTTACAAATGTTTTGTAAAAATCATTTATTTAGTAAAGTTAATTATGTTTCAAAATTAATTTTTTAATTGATTGTTTAAAGATAATAAATTATTTATTATTATTAGTGATTTACAACTAGAAATTTATTTTAGTAATAATACAATTCAAAAATTGATTAATTTTATTTAAAGGTTGATTTATTTTATTTTATTAGATTTTAAAATGTTAAAGGCTAAACGATTATATCATTAATTATGTTTTTAAAAGTATTTTCTATTATGAAAAATGGTTAAGATATTCTTTTGGTGTGAAAATCTTATATATTATAATTATGTAATTGTTTATAAAAGAAATCCTTTATGTAAAGGAATGAGTTAAAGGAGTTTATAAAATCTAGAAAGATTTGGAATTCAAAAAGGGAGATTTTATAAATGGTTTGAGATTTATAGGGGAATTGGTTAAAGGGGTTTATAAATGTGAAGGTGGTTTGGAGTTGAAAAGGAACTTTACAAATGGTTTGAAATTGGTGAAATTTTTATCAGTTAAACTTTGAAGTTATAAAGAAGTTTTATAAATATATTTTGGAATATTTATGAAATAAAGAAATTTTTGGGAAGTAACAGTATATTTTTATAGCGTAATTCAAGGGCAGAGATTGCCGACAGTTTCGGATGTTTTCACCAGGATAACGACGTAAACATTGTGCAAATTGTGATCTATGATTGATTTCATGGCGGAAATCAGGAGGAAGAGATTTCCTAAGTTAAGTTTGGATTTCTCATGGATAGAGACGTAATCACCGAGCTGCGATCCATGGTCGATACCGAATGGTACTTTCATTTCTATTTTTATATAATATGGTGTTCAAGTATTTAAAAAGAAAGGATTTTGAATATACTTATTCCGATGAAATAAGTATATAAATGTTTAGTAAGAAGATTCGATTTATCGAAAACAAAATTAAGTGAGGCTTAGTGATTTTAGTGGGAAATGTGTTCTATGGTTGAATATTTGTTTATTTGATAGTTAAATAATCGATTATCAAATCTTGGCCCAAATATGTAATCTTTCTTAATTTTGGTGGTAGGAGCGATTTTCTACTTAACACCGAGGGATTTTAACTCTGGAAATATATAGGGAAAACATGGGAATTATATGGTATAGTTTCTGTTCGAGGTGCTATACTATACTATAAACTCGTTGTTCTTATAGGATAAATGATAAAGAGATCCATCCACTTAAACAGTTAGGGGGTGATCCCCAATCTTATGTATTATCTGATTATTTCCTAAAGAACCAGTCTTGAGCATTCTGAAAATCGATGAATGGTTTTTTTGGGAGCTCCTAGGAAATGGAGAGTGTACTCGTAAAAGATGACTTGGAACCTATGACCTACTCTGAAACCATATACGGTTAAATGGAGAAGATGTGTTATATTTTGGGATGTTGAAATCCACATGTGGTTTTATGACTCTTTGGAGTGTGGCAATCCATGTTTGATTCCAAGATCTATTTGAGATGTGGAGATCTATATGCGATTCTGAGGCCATTATGGTATGGAAATCCATATGGGATTCCGTGATCTATTTTTGGAGCGGTGCATAAACTGGAACGCCGAACATAGCCTCACCAGCGAAAATGACTAAAACCAGAGAAAGGAGGCATGGCTAGTAGGGTTGGCAAACCCACAGGGTGTACTTGGCTCCTTTTTTTGCAATTCAGACACCTTCAGTTGTTTTTGGCATGCCAGAGCGATGCATTCGGTCTTAGTAAGACCAGTTATGTTTTTCCTATGATACCCAGGCTAGAAGGGTATGATGCTTTGAAAGGATAACTCTGATCCTTGTATAGGAGGACTGTTCTCGAAGTACTAAGGGTACCTCCATGGAAATTTTACACAATTAGCAAACAAGCCTTATCGAGTTTTGATTTTATATATATAGTATTTTTGTGATGTACATAGCACGAGCATCATAGCTACTTGATTATTGTTATTTTGACCGTTAGACATTATTATAATATCACTGGATATTCTATAGAAATGATTTGGTGATCGTAAGGTAAAAACCCGTCGTGTTTATGTGTGGCAGGGTCTTATGATACCTTTATTTTGAAAGGCCTTTATAACTTAATAAATCAAATTGAGTGTGTTTTCTCACGCTGGTTTACCATACCGATCCATTTGTTATTATTTTATAATAATACATGGTCTGACCGAGCATATTACAGATATAGATTGGATTGCTTTGGAGCTCAGGAGACAAGCTGGAGACTGAGATGTATTCTCGTACTTATTTATTCCACTACAGTGTTTTGTTTGAAATTATCAGCAATTGTGAGGACATGCTATTATAACTGTCCAGGCTGGTAATTATTGATTTGTGTACTCTGATTTGAGATATGTATATTACAGTTTTGATTTGTGTAAAGAACCATTGATATTACATATTATTCCGTCCACTGTGAAATTTTGTATTTGCCTAGTTTTTTCTTTCTTTTCCCTTGCAATCTTTCTTTCTGGCACTCGATTGTCGGCATGCTATATAGTGAACATATTGATGTCGAATTTCCGAGGGTCGAAAAGTCGGGTTATCACAAAGCTGATTTTTGAATGTAGGAGATTTGATTCATCATTCAAGGTATGATTCATTGGCTACATCTAGAGAAAAAATTCAATGTTTTAAGATGTACATCAAGGCTTTGGAATTAAGGTGTGTTCTTTTTATTCTAATAACTTTGATTCAATTTTTTAATGAACAAAATTGAATATCTCAATTAATTTGTGTATAATATTGTCTCATTTGATTTGAAAATGGATTATGTATTTCAAATTGTTTATTATATGAATTGATTGGGTTTTTTTATTCAGATAAATCAAAACTGAAACTCGTATATGATTAGACAATATTTAATTTTTTAAACATTCAAATCAAAATGTAATTTTTTCGACTTGAATGTTTACATGTTTTTTTTGTTTGCATTTTTATTGTAATAGAAACTTACATCTGATTAGATGATGTTTTGATAATAAATTAATTACAATTAGTTTCTAAATTTGTTACTCTATTTGACATCACAATTATCCTTCTTTAACTATTCAAAGGATTTTAATATATTGTTTAGTTCAGTATGTATCATCTTTTGTTTTATATTATTTATTCATATAGGTTGAATCTCCTTAAATTTGAAAGTTTATTTGTTCCTATTTTTTGCATCTTATGGTAATTGAAACCCACATGTGATTAAATGATGTTTGGATAATAAGTTGATTACAATAATTTATAAATTTGTTACCCTATTTGACGTGACTAATATCTTTCTTTAAGTATTCAAAGGATTGTTAATATATTGCTCAGTTTAGTGTGTTTCACTTTTGTTTAAAAAAGTTATTCAAATATGTTGAATCTCTTTAGATTTGAAAGTTTATTTGTTCTTATTATCTGCATTTCATTGTAATTGAAACTCATACAAGATTAAAGGATGTTTTAATAATAAATTGATTACAATACACTTAAACATTTGTCACCCTATTTGACATGACTAATAATTTTTTAAGTATTTAAAGGGTTGTTAATATATTGCTCAGTTTAGTATGTTCCACTTTTGTAAAAAAAATCATATAGGTTAGATCTTTTGATTTAATTGTATACATATATATTTTGTGAACTAATTTAAATTTATATAAGTTCATAAATATACCATAAAATTTGAATGTTATATGATTTATTTTGAATTAATTAAGAAGTTTTGGTTAATCTTTATATAGAAATAATTATATATATACACATATAAAACTTAATGTTTATATTTCAAATTGTATATTTTAAATGCTTTATTAATATCAAACAATTTTAAACGAGGTAGTAGCTTATGCATATGAATTATTCTTGGCTATTCCAAATCTTATATCATAATGATTCATTGATTGCTAATTGAATGAGGCATATATCAAGTTTTTCAAAACGGAAAAGATAATCATTCATCTTTGTCATATTTTATTTCTTTCCTTTTTGTCCCTCATGTGATTGCCTTTAAACTTATTATTATTTATTCACTTTAAACTTATTATTATTTATTCACAAACATCATGTTATCAATTGATCATACTTGCCTTATGTTTCACTATTATGTCACACAATTGAGGAATGAATATATTTGATATATTCAAACCTTATTTTTATATCCCATACTTTATTGTTTTAGAATCAAATTAATAAAACAAAATATGGTATTAAATAAAATACTGATTTTATTTTAAAGAAATTTAGATAAGATCTAAATACATTTAGACTTCATAAGTCCATTATTGATCCAAAAATGGTAAATTTTTTGAAATTCACTCATTTCTACCGTTTAGGCTGGCCTAATTCCTTTAATGGTATCAGAGTCCAATAGCCTATGCGGTCAAAGTTTGTCATTTTAGGGCTAACTGGTTAAGTTTGTGCACTTAGTACGGTGTCAAGAAAGGTGACGTCTAGGATTGAAATTAGATAATCAAGTACCATGTTCTACCTGTTTACCTGTCTGTCTTGAAAGGTGATGTGAGCCCGAAGATTGCCCCTAATAGAAAAGGCCAAATTTGAATTGGACCTTGGGCTAATTTACAAAATATTTTTGAAAATTAGGACATTATTTTATATTTAGCATATAATACAACATAAAATTTCAAATTGTTTGAAAATGTAATGAAAATTTTAAAATGTTTGAAACTATTAATTTGAAAATTTAAAATTTATTAATAAGATTAATAAAATGAATTAATTATGTGAGTTATTTAATTAATACTTATATGCATGTATTATATATGTTATGTTATTTTAAAGTGTTAAGATAAGATAAGTATACATGTATGTACGATTAAGTTTGAAATTGATATAATTTAATTAAAATTCTTTAATTAAATAAATTAATTAAAGGTTAATTAATTAAATAAAAAATATGCATATATAAGATATATATGTTACACTATGAAGGTTATAATATACACTATAAAGGTTATAATAAACATGTCCAATATAAAAGTTGTATTGACATACTAATTTAAAATTAACTAAAGAGTTAGCTAATTAAAATTAATGAAATAAGAATTAGTTAATAAAATATCATAGATAAGATTACCATATAAGTAATATGAAATTAAAATTTATATGACTATAAAACTTATATGATATGAATGTATAAACTAAAGATGGAACATTAAAGAAACCCAAATAGACTTAAGGAATAAATGCATAAGAAAATGTACGTATAATGTGATTTCTGATGTGTCTGACCTTTGAATCACGATTGTATTTCATAAGAAATACATTATTCCATAAGTTGATATCACTCAATACAATATACTGCAGATTGTGAATCTTCAATAAAATGTCATCCTCTACTATATATATATATATATATATATATATATATATATTAATAAAATTACTTGCATACTGAGCAAACTCAAGCTGGGGATGTTATGTGTAGTATTATTAATATATTAAATGGATAGGGTAAGCAACTATATGTATTTGTTGAGCAAACTCAAGGTATATATACAATACTTAGGCTATCACAGTATGATAGGCACGAGTGAATAATCTCTTTTGATTAACGAGCAAACTTAAGGTCGAAACGAGATTAGGGCAAGGAAAAATAGGTCAGGAATTATATGTGATACAATTGATAAGGAGTTATCCATCGTTTGTGGGGCTATAATTTGTTGAGCAAACTCAAGGTCTAAATACCAAAATTGACGAGTCCTAACACCTACTAGTGAAGTCGAAAGACTTCTATGCTTCATATTAAGATTTGGAGAAACATAAAAGACTAGTGGGAGCCTTATTGGAAAAATGAAATGGTAATATTTAACCTTTCTAATATTGTAAGAACATATGCTAAATAATGTTATAATTATCTACAATGATAAATTTATGCATTTAATATGATTGATAAAATGTTTATCAGTTAACATATACAAACGAACTAAATTGAAAGTTGAAAAATGGAAATGTAATGCCCGCTATTGAATTCCTATTGCATGTTAACGTTTCAACACCTATGCAAGTGTCTGATTTAGAACTACTGAATATGTTTGTGGTTTATTTACTTATGCATTTATCTGTCAAAACCATGTATTGCATTCTATGAGTTTTGAACTCTAAAAGCAATACAAGATTATGGATATTTGATTCATATACAATTGTATATAAATGTTATATGGTGAATGGTCAAAGTTTGTAATGTACAAAATTTCGATGAAATTAGTTTATCCGGAAAACCAAACAAACCTTAGTGCGAGATCGAGTATTCAATCTGATTGATTACATAAGGGATCATATTGTGTTAATGTAACACAAGACCAAAAACTACAAGATGGATATAAGGACTCGATCACTGAAATATCATTTTGATCAATTTACGTAAAGTGCAACGTATTTGATGTCTTTAAATGTTAAGGATAATCGAATGCGCTTTTTTAAAGAGTTTGTAGTATAGTTTTCTTTTGAATAGTTTGACCATTTGAAAGTAAAATGAATATATAAGAATAGATGTAATTTAAGGTACAGTTGGGATGAAGAGAATGAATAGTCACTTCTGCTTCATAGAGAAACATTGAAAACGAGAATTATAATAATAATTGACACTTAATATTGGATTAAGAAATACAATTTCTATTCCAAAATGTATTTTCATATAGAAAATTTATTTTCTATGAGATTTGTTTCTTTGAGCTCAAGATATTTGATCAACGAACTCTCCATTGTAAATATTTGTAGTGTATGAAATAAACAAATTGTATTAAGTGAATGATGGACCTCATAATTTAGAATGCAATTATAGTAATGGTGGAAATAGTAGGAGCATGCCATATAGCACTTACTAACTGCATCATACTACGAAAATTGTTTCCGTAAAACTTACCATACATTATTTATGAAATAATGGTTATTTTTCAGTATCGACTGGAAAAAAAGGACATAGCGGTATTTCAACATGAATATTCTTTATGAAATAAAAGTATAATGTGAGAAGAAAAATTATAACAAAAGTTATGCATTGGAATATACAAAAGTATCTAATATTATTTATGGTTGTTTTGGAATTATAGACCAAGCCGTAGTTTTGAGAAATAATTTTTATTGTATGATTTTGAATCATATGATACTTGTTAACTATATCTCAAACAATAAAGTGTTGTGCACCCATTGAGTGGGAGTATCATAAGAGTTGATGAACTCTTCAAATTGATACATATTGTAAAGCCCCACCCCGAGACCCACATTAACAAAGAGTATTACTAGCTAATACCGTCTATTAATGCGGAGAATAGAGTTGGTTAGGAGCGACCATCTATAGTCATGCCTTAACTATCTATTAAATACATCAACAGTAGCCATACAAAGCGAATCGACATATCCAATAAATACCTAATGCAAAGCCAAAGGTGGCTAAGGATCTATCAGAAGAAAATATAATAACTCAAATTTAATACACATCACAGAACAGTATATCATCACATACACATATACAGATACATAGCAGAGTATACAAAATGATACATGTCAAGTGGTATAACAAACCACAATATACAGCCAAGCCCAAAAGAATACATATCAGAGTTTTAACCAAAAGGACCACACCAAAAGCTATAAAAGAAGGAGCTAGCGGAATAGTCCATGCGGAAGCAAAATAGGCTAAGTCCAAATGCACCTAACCTGAAACATCTCGGTCTGACCCGAGTATAAAATAGACGGGTCGGTCTAGCTAAGCAAATCAGTTAGATAAACTGAACAACGATAAACATGCAAGGTCATAAAGTATAACAAATATCTCTAAAAGAGATAACATAACCATCTAACAAAAGATGAATCATAACAAACCTCGTATCATCGGCAAATCAATAAACCAAGGATATGAATATCCAAAAACAAGCCAAAAAGGCAAATAAAAAATACCAATGAAGGCAATACAAGTTCCACAAGCTAACCGCTATACATCGTGTGGCTCAAAAAGACCAACACCGAAGGGCGATACCTAGGGAATATACATATAAATGAAACAACAGAAAATTGCACGTGCTCAGTACTGTATAAATAAGGATCTATTAGCCCAAAGGCTACAAACCCAAATATCTCTCGAGCGATACAGAAAGACCAACTCCAAAAGCGATACTATAGGGCAACAAACCCATAGGCACTAACCCGAAGGTACAAACCCGAAGGCAACATACCCCGAAGGCTCAAACCCGAAGGCAATAAACCCCGAAGGCAACAAACCGTAGTGGCGAAGGTCCGGAGGCCCAGCACTGGACACCACTAACAAGCAAAATGTGTCACAACTCTCGAAAAGGAACCCGAAAAGTGTTAACGTGAGTCCCATAACCACCCGTTCACACTAAACGGTTTACTCGCTAGTCAATTTCACACTCAAAGCAGTACAAAGTTTACCTCATCTCATCGATAAACCAGACCCAAAGGTCAAAACGTCCAAACGAATAGATTGGGAATCAACTGAAAAGATGAAAGCACGTGTTCATAGCACGCGTTTTATTTAATCATTTAATTCTCCTCCCACTTCGCTCAGAATGTGAAATTGTGTGTGTGTTTTAAATAGAATCTACAAATTGGAGAAGCGAGCTTTTAATATGGATTAAAAAGATCATTTTATAAAAACCCATGGATGAAGTCAAAAAAGAATCATCAAGGTCAAATATGCATGAACAACTAATTAGAATCAACATGCATCGATTAAATTTGGAAAACCAAGCAAAATAGGCAAATTGACAAAAGACAGCAGATTCAGACGTCTGAAGTATATGGTTTAGACATCTGAATATGGAAAATTAAAAGTTTTCCAGAATCCTATTCAAACGTCTGAACCATACCTTCTAGACGTCAGAAATTGACATTTTAAGCCTATTTCCTTTCTGGTTGCACTCGAACCAATTCAGACGTCTGGAACCCTCGATTCAGACGTCTGAATACTGGGGAATGAAAATTCCCAATATAATATTCAGATGTCTAAAAATGAGGATTCAGACGTCTGAAACCTGTTTCTCAGGTATTTCCTGAACCTAGGCCATTGATGGCCAAAACAAATCGAAAGCGATCGGATGAGCGATGATTACGGAGGCTTACTTCAAACGACTACCCAACCTTAACGACTCACCCAAACACTCTGAACAGCATAAACATCAACCATAAAGGATTTCATAGATTTGGCTTCAAAAATCATAAATTGGCAATTTCACCGAATCAATCCAAATCGAAAGCAAATGAACCTGTAAATATGTTAGGAATTCATTCCTAACAACCCAATATAGTTGTAGACATAGATGTGAGATAAAAATCTTACCTTTTAACTCAAAAACATGGATGAGAAGCTAAAATGGAAAGAAAAGACCAACCGCTCTCCACTTCAACTCTACAAGCTTCAATCTAAGATCAAAACAAGTATTTCCTAAATTTAGGTTTAGGAATTTCTGAAATAGAAGAGAGAAGGAGTTAGAGAAGATGAAGAGGAGGCTTACCAATAGCTTCTCTTGAATTAAGGAGCAAGACTTCGAGTTTGCAAGACGAACTAGGGCTTGGAGTTTTTCCTAATTATTTTCTCTTCCCCCATTTTCAGTTGATGCTTGAGTTTGAGGAATGAGAATGAGTGAATGGAGAGGAGAGGGCAGAGTTAGGGTGTTAAGTTAAGCTAGTGGGCTGAACCCAAACCCAAAATCCAATTAGAAAAGGTAGCCAAATTCGACTTACTCCAACCATATCGAAACTTATACTTAGAAAGATCGCAAACATCATTATAAAATCAATGGAAGTGGTCTCGAGTCCTAATTCGACCGTTTGCAGAAAGTAGCTTTTTGGACTATGATCGACGAATGATGTCATATTTAAATAAAATATTTAAATATACAATCGATAAATACGTGGGTTGTTACACATATAGAAGTATGCAATCGTAATTCTATAAATAACAAAACAGTTCCATATACTTCGTCATATTCACCGATGAGTTGTCATCGACATGACATGTGTATTTGATACGCATGTAGTATATCTATGGTAAACTTATAGAATATAAAACAAAAGTGAATAAAACAACATGCAATAGAAATGATTTGATTTTATTGAATGAGTGAGTGAATTGGAAAACCTTCCGAACGTACCTAAAATGAATAAAGATTCAACTCAAAATTACTCCTCCATGTGATACATAATGATGCATCAATATCGAGTAATCGAACTTTGTTGGACAATGTACGATTAATTGCGAGTGAAGTTGAGTTAGTTTATTTTTATAAGGTAATGTACTTAAGGGTAGTATATAATGTAACATAACAGTTTATAAAATTTTACAGGATAAGGATTTATATGAAACTCCAACATATCCTAGGCAAATGAATTGGTAGATTGCGCGAGTCAAAAGATTGCACGTAATAATTGTTCATGAGGGATCTTATATGACTCTCCCCAATAGGATTTTGAAAAGACTATCATTGGATGACATATTTATGTTTCGAACATAATTTTTGTAAACTAAAACCAAATCAGTTTGTAAATAAAGAAGTTCATAAAATGTTTATGAATATCTATTCTATTACACTGAGAAACAATTGTTGTTTTAAGATATGCCAACTTCATTGTGAAGAAATTTCTTTGAGGAACTATTAGTAGTAAAATGGAATTGGATACGATCCATGGATAGAACTCATTATATGAGATGAAATGAAATTAACTAACCTAAATGAAATACAACATTAGAATATCTAATAAGTATTCTCGCACATCAAGGAGAAACTATGAGTTTCTTTTTAATGTCGAAAATATATAATCCTAGATTGTTTAATTAAACTAATAAGAGTGTTGACTCTATATGGTATTGTTGACCCAAAAAATGGTCCAACACCCTGGTTTGGATTTGTAAGCGTATCCATGTCTACATAAAGCAATATAACAGATCACAGATATAGAAGAGAAGCAGCAAAAGAAAATAGACAAAAGATTTTTATAGTGTTTCGGTTGTTAATGAAGCCTGCATCAACTTTATAGTTTTATTATAAGATGACCGCTATTGCAAAGGCTGTTTGATTACAAAGCTTTGGCTAATTCTTAGTTGAATTGGATCTTTCTTGTTAGAATCCACTAGAGAATCACGGTATATTTTTTCTGAGATCGTTGTGGGGGAGCTAGAAGTGAAGAATAATCCCAGCAGAACTTCAACAATCAGCTTCCTAAAGAACCTCTTCATGTTGCCGGAGGTATGCTATTTATAGAGGTTGGAGGGTTTCTGGGCCAGGCCCAACACAGTGAGTTCTCAGATGAAGCACAGGCGACCTAAGGGTCCAGTGGACAAAAATTGACAAATCACAGCTAATCCATGGGCCATGGGTCGTATGCGACCTATGGGCGATGGGTCGCTAGCGACCCGTGGGCCACGGGTCGTAGCGACTCGTAATCTATGGGTCATTAGCGACCCATAGACTTAGTCTATTTCGCCTACTGAATCCTTCCTCCTTTAATCGTATTTCATAACTTGTTTGCCTGTAGTTTTGAAGAAATGCATGGGTTGCTGATGATTTAGCCATAGAGGACCATCCTGGATTCCCAAATTGGAGATGTCTTCTCCGGCATTCATCGTTGTCGTCACATGCTGGTGGCAAGTCACTACCTACTTAAACTCAAACACTTGCTGGTCCATATGGATGCTGGTCTCTTGGCTTCGTCGACTCTCGTCGTCACCTTAACCGTGTAGCTTGGTCCTTGTCGATCTCTAATCGTAGTTTTTCCGGTAAGTTCTTGAATCATCTTTCTGCATAAGGTTGCCCAGCTTTCTATTGGTATCTACTGGGTTGAAAACCCAGATAAAATTTGCCCCATATAGTATGTCTTCATTGCAAATAAGGCGTGCTATGGAAATTATCGTTTTCCGTATCCATTCGCTAACTTTCAAGTGGAGCTCTATGCATAGAATAGCCTAAAGTTATCGGTTATTTTCCTTTGGTTTTAGCTATTGTTGCATGCCTCAACCTATCATGTTTTCTCTTGCAGTTTCTTGGCATTTCTTCGAGTGACGAACAGTCATGATTTAATGAATTTGAAGTGGATAGATGGAGCTTTCTTTTTCAAGCATACTAATGTAAAAGGTATGCAAATCTATAACATATACATATACATACAAACATATATATATATATATATATATATATATCGATGAGTCGCTAACAACCTTTCTCTTAAAAGAATTCCTGGGTTGACGCCAGGTCGGGTTGCCTGCGACCCATGATGGGTCAGGTCGCATTCGACCTAAGTACTTAGAAAAAAATTTGTTTGTTTTTCTCTACCCATTTATATCCCCTAGCCGACCTTAGCTATTCACTTGACCCGATTCATTTGCATTCCTTCAGGCGATCACTTCCATTCCTTCAGGTGATTGAGTATTCCAGGGTTTCGGCCACCTATTCAACTCAAGTGCTCCAGTGATTTAGCTACTTTGTTTGATCCATTCGCTGCAGCTGACCTACCATTTCTTTCGAGCCTAACCCTAACTCACCCACTTTATTTAGGTTTAAGGGGTAGTTGATTCATTGTTTCATTGTACACGAGCCAATCCTTCACTAGCTCGCCAAGTTTAATTCATGACTCCTCTTGTTCCATCAAGCTAATTTAGGAAGGTTCCCTCGGTTAAGTTGTTAATTGCCATGTTGATATGATGGTTTAATGCCCACCCTTAGCTTGTGACATTGACTGCAAAATTTCATTCTGATTGTGGTTATTTGGAGAAAGATAAGAAATCGAGTCTTGAGTTATTTCTTGGAATGACATTCGGGCTTGGGCCTAAGGCTGGATGCATTTGCTATCTTCGTCTATCGAACCAGGATCAGCCTGTTACCAATCTGCGGACGTCACTTGCATAATGCTCCATCAGTTGACCTTGATTCTTCTGAGATCTCGGGCTTATTTTGTTTTACCCATCATATGCTTGGTGTACCTTTAATGAGAAGAGTTTTCTATGTTGCTTTGGACGACAGATTTGTTATCGATCATAGGCCAATAACGGGTAAGCATGCAAACAGTATAACTAGAAGTTAAAATTGAAATGTTACGGGAAGTTATTCTCTCCTTCCACTGCAAGCAAACTGTCTACACGGGATAGCCGTTTGCGGCACTTTGGACATCGAATTTACCTCATATAGATAGCACACTTCACTTGCCCAATTCATACTTGAAATCTGATACGCTAATCTCAAGTTAATATGGCATTGGAGTCCAACTGTGATAGGGGAAAATCATAAAGGTAGGATAGATAAGCCGTTTTTGGAAATTTGGACACCGAATTTACCTCATATGCATAACACACTTCACTTGCCCAATTCATATTTGAAATTCGACGTGCTAATCTCAAGTTAATGTTGCATCATTGTTCAAATATGATAGGGGAAAATCATAAAAATAGGATGGATTTGCCAATAGAATTATCTGACCTTTTACGGACGCGAGTTCTTTCATATAGAATGAAACATCCATCCATACGTCGCAAGCCGAGTGGATGAAGTTTTGCGCTTTCTGAAGCTGAATCGTCATCTACCTCGCAAGCCGAGTTTGGTCAACTAGTTTCGGTTGGGCCGGTCATGGATCGCACGCCTCCCAACTTTTGAGTCCTACTCAAGAAGCCCGAAAAATCCCCATCGGTGATCTTCGCCAAGGTTCTCCATAACATATGTTCACGGCACAGGATTCCCGAAGAGGATGTGCGCCTTCCGAGAAAGATGAGTTCACTCACATGCCTCTCCTAGGTTTACAGCTTGCCATCAGTTCATGTGTTTGAATGAAGCTATGACCCTCTTTAACGATTTTCTTGCGGAACACCATCCTATTTTGGGATTGCCCTATTCCAGCTTCACTCGAACGGTTATGCCATCCTCATTTTCTTACGCATCCTTTTTATTCAGGAGTTTCGTCGCGCTTCAAGTTTCGACAAGTTGCAGTAATTCTTAGCTTTTTAAGAGGAGAGACAATTGTCCTTCCTTGATCATAATTAAGGCCCAACGAAATCGAAAGATCATTTTGCATCTGCGAAGCAACTTATCGCAATTTAAGACGTGATATTTCTTTGTTAGGTGCCTTGAGGGATTTGATCGTCGCTGGACAACAAGGGTTAAGTTTCCTTATTCTCCGTTTACTGAGCTTTGAAGTGGTGTGATAGAGTTTTAAATTGATTGCTTGCTTTTGCAATTTTCCCAAGGCCAAATAGAGACACGGCTCTTAGTGAAACTTGTCAAACTCTAAAAGCCATTGATGCCGAGGAGCGGAGCACGAGAGTCTTGCTCATTGATAAGAACTTGCGCCAGTTCAGACTGTTAGCTCCAGGAAGATCCATTGCTCAGATTGAAGCACCCTTTCCCAGTCAAGCCAGAGCTCGTGCAAGGCTTTCTTCTTCTTCGTAGGATTTTGATGAAGGTCGTGAAATAGGCGGCCCCTCTGAAAGTATGCCCGACGAGACTCATGAGGAGGAAATCACAGTTGGTGTAAGTGGTTCCACTAGAATGTCCCCGATCCAGAAGGAATCGAAAAATATACCCACGTAGAGAGAAGGGAAAGCCATGATGGACTCGGAGAAGAAGGAGGAGGAGTTCGATAGCAGCAGTAATGAAAACTCAGCTGGTGATTAGTTTTTGCTAGAGTTTGAAGGTGAAGATTTAGAGACATGTGACTAGACACCAGACATGAGTCCCGTTCTTCGGGATTCACCCCCTTCCGATACTGATGATACAAACAAGGTCTTGGAGGCTGGCAAACGTCAAGATTCCCTCGGTATGGCTACCGAGGTAGACTTGGGGGATATCGATGATGTATTCATTGACTTTGATGCCCTTATGAAAGACGACTTCAAATTTGACATAATGCCATCCTGTTCTGGCGATATCACGCCATCCGTCAGTCTGATACCGCCTGCGATAACCGAAGTCAGCCCTATTCCCCCTCCTACAGTCGTTCTCCCTTGTTTGTGATGGCATATTAGGCCCATTTTAGGAATGCATGACATGACACAATAAGTTTGTACTTATATTTATTTCCCATTCGCTCATATGTTTGCGCAATTCTTTATGTATTTTTGAAGTTTTTTATGTATGCTTTATTTCAGGTATGATGAAAGAGCGTGGTCTTTACGATAACTTCGAGGATTACAACGATTTGCAATGAAAGGGAAGAGTATAGGCGGAGGAATATAGGCAAAGGAAAGAACTAAGGTTGCAGCCTATCGTCAGGAGGAAAAAGATAAGTTTCGCTCGAATAGAGGTGGTGACGAGGAAAGACGGTCTCACGATGAAAGGGAAGAATCATCGAAGAAGTCGAAGCTTGATCATCGCTTCCATCCCTTCAAGCCTGTTCTGAAGCATGCATCCGTAGGTCAAAAGGTTGCCATTTCTTCTGCACCCATTCCACCTTCAACACATGTTTCATATTCTTCTATTTTTGCTACTGCCCCTCCCTTCTTATCCTCATCGGAGACTAGCCTACATTCCCATCTAAGCTTGAGGCGGCTCTTCTGGGCTAGTTCCTAAAAGGCGTTAAGTTTGATATGGACATTCATCCCATTCGGAGGGACTCGTATATGTTGCGCCTTTAAGGCATTCAGTCTGATTTGGAGCAGGGTAAGAGTGGGAGAGGCTCTGCAAACAACTAGCAAAGACTAATACCACCAGGAGATCCTCTCCTTCGAAGCTGAAAAATATGATTTCGAAAAGGCGTTAACCGACCAGGATGCTAAAATTAAACAATTGGAGGAGGAGAAAGAGGCAACGCCTCGAGATAATAAGAGGATTGGAAGCTTAATGCAGGAGATGAAAAATGCATGAGAGAGCTAAAATCCCCTGGAGAGATGAAATCAAGAAGAATCATGCGGAAGAAGCCAAGTTGAAGGAAGATGTGGCTGCTTGCAACACTATTATTGAAGTCCAAAAGAAGATAATTGCCGACCATAATCTAATCATAGAGGGGCATAACAAAACAATTTTCAATCAAGCCAAGAAAATTGAGGAGTTGCAGGGGACAATTACAAAATTAAAAGCTCAGGTCGCACAACGTAGTGTGGACAAAACTGCAGTTGAGACGTAGAAGGCTACGATGACAACAAATTATTTGAAGCTCCAGCATATTTTGATTGGAAGATGGAAAAACTAGACTCGACGATCCTGAATTTCCACATCAATTCTATACTTCATCAAGAGAGTCTTTCTTATCTTGTCCCGAAGTTCCCACATAGTCTTGCCCTTGTTTAGGAGGAAATCCTATCTCATTTTTCTTAGAACGGCAACGTATATACAGATTAGAAGTTGCGGGATGCCTATCTTAATGAGCAGTCCAAGAAGGCGTTGCTTGAAGGTCAAGAAATTCTTCGAGTTGAGCGAGAGATAGAAACCACCAAAGTGGCTCTGATGGTTGCCACAGATGTTCCTGCCAAGCCTTTAATCTCCGATATGGGTGAACTATTGGGGCGGCTTCATGATCAGCTGATGAGCTCGGGGCTCGATGTTGTTCTTCATGTGGTGGAGCCTTCCAAAGAAGATGAAGGAAATGAGTTCGAGGTTGTCGTCCGCGACCCTTCTTTCAGTGCAGGTAATGATCACGCCTTTCTCGAATTCGAAGGACTCCATCTTACGCTACCGAGTAAGAGGTGTTTAATTCTTTTTCATTTGATCTTATAGGTCCATCTGCTCTTCCTATCGACGTGCTAATTACTTCGATGCTTGTGCTTCGTTGCTATCTTTATATCCTTTGAAATCGTAACCGTTCATGTTCCTGCCCTACACTTGCACTTGGCACCCAACCGGGACCGGATGCTGAGAAGGTTGAGGTGCTTCATGGCTTAGACGATCCTTCGACGTCCCTTAAAGGTGACATGAATAATGCTAGGGCCAAGAAGCAGGACTTTACACAACTTGGTTGCTGTTAAGAAAGAAAAAGTGGAGGCGGTAAAGGCCTCAAAGAGTTCGCGGAAGCAGAGAAAGCGCAAGGGGTCAAGAAGCTCTACCAGAAAGCATTTGGAGGAGGAGGAGATTGCTACAAAAGTACAGGTTGACATTACTGGCAGCGACATCTCTCCAGAAAAGAAGCAGAAGTTTCCCACCAAAGGAGGGGAAAGAAGTGATGGCAGAAAACGCCGATTGGCTTGTTCGAGGAGGGACCGTGTTTTGTCAAATAGCTTGTGGGAAGCTTGACTTGTTGTGTGTCTTTCTATGTTCTTATCCCCAAGTGTCGAGTCTGTATTTTGGGCCTTGGTCATGGAGTCTGTAATAATTTTTTATTGGCTGCTGCTATGTGGGTACGGCCCCTACATATTGCTTCTGTGTTCATAAGATTGCAAACAATACAATGGCATTTTGACTTTATTTTCGTCTATCTTTTCATATAAACTCTATGTGCGTGCATACATTTCCTTTCATACTTTGCTAATAGCACTTAGAGGATTTTTTTTAGAGGTTCATAAAATTTTCAAAGTTGCTTAATTTCATTTAGAAATCCTTAAAGCTTCAACGATGTTATCTTTTGAAAATTTTCCTTAGGAAGTTAGACTTTTGCTTAGGATTTTTATTAACTTTTGAAATAGAACTCATGAGTTTGTTTTCTTTTTAGAGTGACTAGGCTTGTGGACTCTTTGCATTTAAGTGATTTTGTCTTTATATATGTATATGCCTCCTAGTTCATAGGGCTATTCGCTTGAAACAAACTTCAAATATTCGATGTTTCCGAGCAACACGAGAAGTTTTAACCCAAGTGCGCAGCTTCTAGGCTCGCTTGGCACTGTCTGTCTCCATGTAGGGCGAGGAGTTGGAATTTTGAATCTCTCGGCGTCACCTATCCCTTGATGATATGAGAAAATTGAATATAGGGTTACTTGACGTTGCCTATCTCCGGGATATGCAAGAAACTTGTGTCTGGAGTTCCACGACGTCGCCTATCGTCGGACGATGCGGGAAACTTGAATCTGGGGTTCCTCGGCATTGCCTATCTCTGGGTAACGTGAGAAACTTTCATCTTGAGTTACCCAGCTTTGCCTATCTTTGGGTGATGGAAGAAACTTGAATCTGGGGTTCCTTGACGTTGCCTATCTCTAGGAAATGCAAGAAACTTGCATCTTGAGTTCCTTGGCTTCACCTATCTCCGGACGATGTGAGAAACATGAATCTAGGATTCCTTGGCATTGCCTATCTTCGGGCAACGCGAGAAACTTACGTTATGAGTTTCTCAGCTTTTCCTATCTTCGAGCGATGTAAGAAACTTGAATCGAGGGTTTGTTGGCGTTGCCTATCTCTGGGCAACGCGAGAAACTTGCATCTGGAGTTCCTTGGCATCGTCTATCTTTGGACGATGCGAGAAACTTAAATCTGTGGTTCCTCAGCGTTTCCTACCTTCGGACAATGTGAGAAACTTGCAACTTGAGTTCCTCGACTATGCCAGCCTCCGGGCGATGCGAGAAACTTGAATATAGGGTTCCTTGGCATTGCTTATCTTCGAGCAATGTGAGAAAAAATTGAATCTTGGGTTCCTCGACACTGCCTTTCTCCGAGCAACGTGAGAAACCTGCATTTTGATTTCCTCTGCTTCGCCTATCTCCGGGTGATGCGAGAAACTTGAATCTGGGGTTCCTCGACGTTACTATCTCCGGGCAACACGAAAAACTTGCATCTTGAGTTCCTCGGCTTCGCCTATCTCGGGGAGATGTAAGAAACTTGAATCTGGGGTTCCTTGACATTGCCTATCTCTTGGCAATGTGAGAATCTTACGTTTGGAGTTCCTCGGCATCGCTTATCTCTAGGCGATGCGAAAAACTTGAATCTGGGGTTCCTCTGCATTGCCCATCTCTGGGCAATGTGAGAAACTTGCATCTTGAGTTCCTTGGCTTTGCCTATCTTCGGGTGATGCGAGAAACTTGATTTTGAAGTTTTTCGGCGTCGCCTACCTCCAAGCGACATGATAAACTTGAACTCGTGGCCTTCCTGATGCAGCTGGGGTGACGTCATTTTTCAGAGTGCCAGGATCGAGTTCTACTGATCTAACGGTTTGAGTCGGTTTACTTCCGCCGGCTCATCGATTACTTATTATGCACACAATTTGAATGATTCTAAAAACCAACTTTAATAAGAAAAGCATGGCAAATTCTTTCCTATTTAGGATGCCATCAGTATTTACGTAATGGCTTATTTGCTGAAAATAATAAAATAAATAAAGTTTGTTTTAAATGTAATATCAGTGGTGCGATTCGCTATTCCATGTTCTGGGAATTGCGATCCCATCGACGGTCGTCAGCTTGAATGTCCCATCGCCAAGCTTTTGGTGAATGACGAATGGTCCTTCCCAATTCGGTCTGAAGGCTTCCGGGACCGGGTAAACTCGCTTGAGCATGAGATCGCCGACTTCGAAGGTTTGACTGTGAACTTTGGAGTTGAAGTATCGTGCGACCCTTTGTTGGTGCACGACGATTCTCAACTATGCTTCCTCTCTCTTTTCATCGACCATGTCTAGTGCTTTGAGTAGGAGTTGCTCATTTTGTTTTTGGTTGAAATTCACCCTTCGGTGAAAGGGGACTTCTAGTTCGACAGGAATCAGCGCCTCTGAGCCATATGCCCATGCGAACGAGGTAAGGTCGGTTGCAGCTTTATGTGTCCTTCTATAAGCCCATAACGCGAGTGGAAGTTCATTAACCCAGTTTTCTTTTGCTTTTGTCAATTACTTTTTGATGGTGGATTTGATGATTTTGTTTATTATCTCCACTTACCTGTTTGTCTGCGGTTGAGCCGCTGTAGAAAAGCTCTTTTCAATCTAGAAGTGCTTGCAGAAGTCTTTGAATTCGGTGCTTTCGAACTGCGTTCCATTGTCGCTGATGATTTTTTATGGCATGCCAAACCTGCAAATGATGTTTTTAGTAACGAAGTTAATAACTTTCTTTGTGGTTATGGTGGCCAGCGGTTCTCTTTCATCCTATTTTGTGAAATAATCTATGGCCACTATAACATATATGGCTCCACCATTTGCCATTGGAAGGATGCCAATCAAAACGATCCGCCATATCGCAAATGGCCATGGGTCAGTTCTATTGATGGAGTTCTCTTGATCTTGTTGAATCTCTTACTGCAATCGCATCACCTGACGTGATTTGTAGCATTACGGTTTACTATTGACCAGAAGTACCACTACCAAAGAACTTTCTTTGCCAGCGTCTGCCCCTCGATGTGATCTCCGCACCCGCCTTCATGCACTTCTTCCAGGATTCGGTGTGCTTCATCATCAGTCACACACTTGAGAAGAGGGGTCGAGAATCCCCTTTGATAGAGTATTCCATCCTATATCATGAACCATTGAGCCTTTTTGAGTAATTTCTTTTGCTGGTTTCAGTCTGCCGGAATAGTTCTTGCCAGAAAATAATCTTTTGTTGGTGTTATCCAAGTTCTGGTTCCACAGCGGTATCGAGAATCCATTCTACATCCATTTCATTAATGCTCAGATTGGTTAGAGTTTTGACCGGGACAACCCCCAGCAACTGCGCATCTCTGGAGCTGGCCAACTTGGCCAAAAAATTTGCCTTGGCGTTTTGCTCCCATGATATATGGGTTATGGTGTAGTGTTCGATGTCATTCGGTAGCTCTTTCACTTTAGAGAGACACGGGGCCAGATTCTCGTCGCACGCTTGATACTCTCCTTTCACTTGACACACAACTTGCTGGGAGTCACTACATATATGAACAGGATTTATTTTGAGTTCCTTCACAACTTTCAGTCTTGTGATTAGTGCTTCATATTCTGCCTCGTTAATCGTAGCTGGGAACTCCAGATGTAGAACATAGCTAATGGCTCACCCTCGAGGGTTTAAAGCAATAATCCTACACCCACATAGGAGTTGTTCAATGCTCCATCGACGAAAAGCTTCCATTGTGTGTCCGCTTGCAACTGAACTTACTCTCCGTCATTTCTTATTATGAATTCAGCAATGAAATTGGCCAGCGCTTCCCTATTGATCGCCTTACTTCGGTGGTAAGTGATATCATTTGACTCAACTCTATGTTCCACTTAAGTAATCATCTGGATGTCTCTGATCGGTATAAAACTTGTTTTAATAACCAGTCGGTCAATACTCTAATTATATGATCTTAGAAGTACAGTCGCAATTTTCAGGATGCGATCAAAAGGCAATACGCTAGCTTCTCTAGTTTCGAGTAATTCTTCTCGGCTCTAATGAATTGCTTGCTAGTTTAGTACACAGGTCATTGGATCCTTGCTTATTCCCATACAAGAGATGCACTCAATGCATGCAAGGAAATTGCGAAGTAAATGAATAAGTCTTCACCATCAACTGGTTTAGGTAAGAATGGAGGAGTTTCCATGTGTTGCAGCAGTTCCTCAAAGGCCGTTTGACAAGCTTCGCTCCATTCAAAGTTTTTCTTTTCGTTTTTTAATGCATCGAAGAATGGTATACACTTATCTGTAGCTTTTGAGGTAAACGGCTTAGTGCTACGACTTTTCCATTCAAACATTGAAGTTCCCTCTTATTTTAGGGGCTTGGACTTCACGAAACACTGTTATTTGTTCCATATTTTCTTAGATGCTCTGGACACTCACTATGAAACCCAATAACTTCCTGGAAGCTACCTCGAAATGACATTTAAGTGGGTTGAGCTTCATCTCGTACTTATGGAGTATCTCGAACATTTCAGCAAGATTGTCCAGATGGTTAGCGGTTACTCCATATTTGGCTAACATTTCGTCCACATAAACTTCCATAGTTTTCTTGATCTGGCGCTTGAACATAGTATTCACTAGTCTTTGATACATGGCCCCTCTTCAGACCAAACGACATTACTCTGTAGCAGTATAATCCTAAGTCAGTGATGAAGCTGGTATTTTCTTGATCCGGTTTGTGTATTAGGATCTGGTTATAGCCCAAGTATGCATCCATAAATGATAGTAATTCATATCCCGCTGTTCCATCCACCAGTTGATCAATTCGGGGGAGCAGGAAGCTATCCTTTGGACGTGCTTTGTTGAGGTCTGAAAAATCAATACAGGTTCACCATTTTCCATTAGAATTCTTGACTAATACCGGGTTTGATACCCATTCGAGGTAGATTGCATCCTAGATGAAGTCATTGGCCATTAGTTTATCCACCTCTTCCATCATTTCCTTGGACAGTTTAGGGCCCAAACAGCGCCTTTTTTGCTTGGTTGGAGTGAATTTGGGGTGAATGTTAAGGGCGTGATAGGAAATTTCGGGCGACACTCCACACATATCGTCATGTGTCCAGGCAAATACGTCCAAGTTGACGCTGAGGAATTTGGTCAACTCCGACCGCATCTTATTTCCAAGCCGCATCCCGGTTCTCAAGACCCACATAGGGTCGTCCATACTAACTGGAACAAACACTGTCAGTTCAGCTGGTCCACCCGATCCTTCCCTAAGCTTTACTTCCTATGGTCCAAAGCTTTGTTGAATTGGCTATATTCCCCAAGCCACGGGCAGTTCTATAGTTTCTATTCAGAGGCTTCTTGGATATGTAGAGCTTTACCCACATCCTTTCCTTTTTCCTTTCTTTTAAATTCACGCAGTTCCAAAATATAACACTCTCGAGCAATGCTTTGGTCTCCTTTCACAATCCCGACTTCATGCTTGGTAAGGAATTTCATCGTGAGGCACCATTGAGCCAGTGCTATCTTGAAGTCGATTAATGCAGGCCTTCCCAAAAACGCCTTATATATTGACATCTTGTCTACAATCATAAAATTATAAGTAAGGGCGACTCGTCGTTCCCCCTCTCCGAGTTCTACAGGTAGGTAAATGGTTCCCACCGGGTGTTTAGGTTCTCCGGTAAATCCCTGGATCTTCGTTTGGCTCGCAAATACACTTTTCATATCTATCTTCATTTGATCGATAGTATGCTTGAAAAGTATATTAACCAAGCTTCCACTATCAAACAATGCTCGTCGGACAACTACGGGCCCGATTCCTACTGTTATCACTATTTGATCAAGAGTTGGTGCCTCAACTCCTTCGTGTCATGGTCATGAAATACTATATCGTTGCTCAGCACCTTCTGCTGCTTGATCGAAGTTTCACCATGTATTGTCAAACACGATCCCTTCAGGATATGTTTTAGTGAGCTCGCATATCTCTCCATCTCCCACCAAATCCTTTATGCAGGATGTGGTCCCCTAGATATTGTTCCGATAATGAGCCTCTAGTCAGTTTGTTTCAACCCTTGGTCACTAGTTCCAGCCTAATTTCCTTGCTCCCTAAGTGGTTGAGGGACTATAGCGAGTTTCATGGCCCTTTTACGTATTGCTAAAGCTTGTTGTCATGGATTAATCCTTCAATGAGGTCTTGAAGATGGTGGCACTCGTTTGTGTTGTGTTCGTGCATCTCATGGGAGCAGTAGAATTTCCCTGAGCATATCTGCTGTTCTATCGCCTCCTTATTAAGGGGTTTCCTATACTCTTCAGTTTCTTGTGTTGCGAGATAAATGTTTTTTTGGAGTATCATTCAGGAGGGTATAGTCTCATGGTCCAAGCCCTCTAAACCTTTTGTTGCGACCACCACCATTTTTTTTGTCAGGACTCTAACTTCCTCTCTTTTGGTTTCCATTCTTCCCTACGGCTTCTTGGTTATTTTTGAGGTTACGTGCGTTCTGATTAGAAGTCATGCCATTCTGTTCGGTGTTCGTCTGTTGTATTCCAACAGCCTTTCTTTCCAGCTCCTACGCCTATTCCAATCTCAAGTACTGGCTTGCGTTGCAGTTGAAACTCTTCGTGTTGGTAGGCTGCTTCATCTTGATCCATTTATCGAACTCCGTCTCTGGATGAGTAACACGGACTAGGGCCATAAAAACCATGTCTTCATCAGGAATACTCACTTCTGTTACTGCTATTTTGAACCTTCTCATAAACAGTCTCAATGACTCGTTGCGCCCTTGAACCAGTCCTGATAGAGATATGACGTTCTTCATTTGTGTGGTCTGAAGTCCGAATTGGTCAAGGAATTTTGTTGCAAGCTGACCAAAAGTAGAGATAGATCTTGGGGGAAGTCTGGTGAACCACATGGATACAATGCCTTCTAGAAAATTTGGAAAACATCGGCAGAGCATGGCTTCTGGAGCGTTAGCTCTATCCATATGCCAATTATATTTGTACAAATGGGGCTTTGGGTCCTTAGTTCTGTCATAAGAGGGAATGATTGGCATAGTGAATTTGTTTGCGTATCTTTCATTCAAGATCTCATCGGTAAAAGGGGTCTGACTTGGGGTAGATCCTCATTCATCGTCCTTTTGACTCTTACTCTCATCCATCAGCCGCTTGACCATGTCTTCTATATATGCCTCTGATGTCCAGTGGTCCTGGGGGTGGCATTCATTCACTGCGCCAAGTGTTTGGTTCAACAAACGGTCTTGGTGCACGGGTTGATGCCTGGGTTATTTTGTCTTCGGGAGAGCTATTCCCACGGGACCATGTTGGCTTGCATTTGGCCTAACTGGAGGGTCTGAACATTTCTAACATTATCAAAGGCATTACCCTCCTCCTCTACCTGATCACCTTGCTCACCACCTTCCAAATCGGAAAGGTTCATAGCCACATCCTCCAGTGGAGTTTTAGCCCCTTAATTTAAATTCAAATTTGGTTTCTTGCGTCAAGTGGGGTATTCTCATTCTCTCCTAAGTTACACCCCATTGTTACCCTTCTCAATGCCTACTTTCCATTTCTCCTATGCAAGCCGAAAACATAAGAATTTTCATGCTCCATGGCAGTAGCAGGTTCAGGGAAGGTTCTTTGGGTGGGGTTTGACTGAAGAGTTATCAAGGCGTTGAGATTCTCCATTAGAGCCTTTTGACTATCTTCCATTCTTTGATTGATTTCTTTAGCCATCTTGTTCAACTCATTCCTAGTAACAACCTCATTTGACTAAAGGAGTCTAGCGCTTGATTTCCTAAATTAGCAGTATTTACTTCAGTTTGTTGGATGCTAACACCTTCCGCGGCTATTGTAGCCTCTATGGACCTTCTAGAGGCAGTTCTTTTCCTTCTAGGAGCCATGATTTTTAAAACAGCAAGGACTTTAAGCAAAGGTTAAAGATCTAACTTCTGTATCTATGCAATCCAAAGTATATAGCTAGATCTAGATTCTAGGTTGAAAGTGGAGATCTAACTTCTAGATCTATGCAATCCAAAGTAGATAGCTAGATTTGGATCTTGGGTTGCAGTTTCTTAGCAAAAGCACCAAAATGTTGACCCAAAAATGGACCAACACTCTGATTTGGATTTGAAAGCACCAACCATGTCTTCACAGAGCAGTATAATGGATCACAGGTATAGAAGAGAAGGAGCAAAAAAAATAGACAGAAGATTTTTATAGTGGTTCGGCGGTTAAGGAGCCTACGTCCACTTTATAGTTTTATTATAAGCTGATCGCTATTACAAAGGCTGTTTAATTACAAAGCTTTAGCTAATTCCTAGCTGAATTAGATCTCTAGAGTTAGAATCCATCGGAGAATCGCGATGCATTCCTTCTGAGATTATCGTGAGGGAGGCTAGAAGTGAAGAATAATCCCAATAGAGCTCAAACCCATCACAATCAGCTCTTAGATGAAGCGTAGGCGACCTAGGGGATCCGGTGGACAAAAATTGACAAACTCCATGGGCCGCTAGCGACCCATGTTGTTAGGTCACTAGCGACCCATAATCTATGGTCACTAGCGACCTATATACTTAGTCTATTTCGCCCATCGAATTCTTCCTCCTTTAATCGTATTTCATAACTTGTTTGCCCGCAGTTTGAAGAAATGCATTGGTTGCTGACGATCCGGCCATAAAGGACTGTCCTAGATTCCGAAATTGGAGATGTCTTCTCCGACATTCATCGTTGTCATCACATGATGGTGGCAAGTCGTCGGCTACTTATACTCAAACACTTTTTGGTCCGTAGGGATGCTCGTCTCTTGGCTTCGTTAACTCCTATCATCACCTTAACCGTGTAGCTTTGTCCTTGTCGAACTCTTAACGTCTACGGTTAGTTCTTGAATCATCTTACCACTTAAGGTTGCCTAGCTTTCTGTTGGTATCTACTGGGGTGAAAACCCGAACAACGGGTATGATGCAAAAATCCGAAAGAGTTCTAAGTACGCTATAAAAAAATATATTTTGGTGGTCATAACTGAAGGGGTATGATCCATCGACCTCAACTGTGTCTTTATAAGTATGACTAATGGAGTTGGAAGTAAATGAGCAATGTTGATAAGAATAGTATCGCAAATTTCAGCTGTTGAAATTAGCATAATAGATTTTATATTCAATGTGTTCAAGTCAATTCGGATTTACTCACAAAATTATCGCTTGATAAGTCCTAGTGTTTTGGTACATATGTATTGAAACAGAAAATTCTAAGTAATGATTTAGAGTAAGCTGTTTACACGTGTTAACCAAAAATGTCTCAAAGTCAGTGGGAGCGATATTGAGTTTGTGAGTCTTTGGATATGATCTAAGAAATGATACGAAAGTATCATTTTACAAGAGTTAAGATTAAATAAGTATTTTGATAGAAATACCAAATAGTTTGATTTTCAATCAAAGTGCAAAGGAAGCATGTGTTCATAAGAACGAACGTTAAAAGATACATTGATATTTCTAAATTATTAGTAAGCAGCACGTTATTGATTTTAATGAAATACTTGTGTTAAAATCAGCCTTAACTACATTAAATTAATAAATGATGACTTTATAGTAAGTATAAAGGATATTGGGAATATCCCAAATTGATATGCAAAGACACCTTATTAAAATTGTTTAATATGGAACATGTGAGATTAGTTCCTTATGAAATGGCAATAGGAATTATATACATGTTATGTTGTCTATGATAAAGTGATTTGTTTATGTATTTAGTACATGAAGCAAATATCTAATCCAAATTGATATCACTAAATGATTGTTTGAGATGTTCTCGTATATTTATGAAATACTAGAGAATTGTTTACATAAACAAAAACTCCTTATTAGGAAGCATTCGGACTCAAAGTTCATAAGTGATATTAAGTATAGCATGTCAATAATAAATTCAAGTTAAGAATATTTAAGTTAGAAATGTTTCAAATAAAAGACTATGTCTGATTAATTGAAAAGGCTAAGTACACTGCCTTGAATATTGCCGCAATAAAAATAATGTATACAAAAATATAATTGCACAAATTTATAACTAAGCTGATCCAAATGTTGAGAATCTCATAACATTGTTGTATAATAACAATGGCGTGATATGGTTCGTAATAGAACTTAGAGCTCACTAGAGGTTCGAGCGACATACTCCGAGTTGTCCCACATGATAAAGCAGTATATCACCGTCGAAGAGAGTTGATTGATAGAGTAGATAATTGAAACATAATAGCACACCCATTCGCAAAGGGACTGACCCAACTGGTTTTGAGAAACCGATTGGCGAAAGTGGAATAAGATTCCATAATTGACCTCAAGTGCAAGTGGAAGACTGATAGAGTTAGGGGTATGCCCTAAGGGCAATTATGTAATTTGTTACATATATCTAACTCGTTGAACAATCTTGTTCACAATATTGGTGTTTCTTTCAATTATATACTTGATATAATGTAGTTATATTAATTAATTAGTCTAATTAAAAGTATATTTAATAGAAAATCCATATATGGTATATTTTGTGATAGTAGTTACAAAGTGTTGTAAATGTGAATAATTTATCATTATAAAACAAATATACCATTTTAATGTTCCTAGTCTAGATGCATCCAGACTAGATATCGGTGTATCCGTTGAGACTAGAGTATGTAACGCTATTCAAATGTTGGGCGGTGTATCACTCATGACTGTTGGGGCACCTAGGTGTTACGTACTGATTATTATTGGATAACTATGGAACAACTCATTCGATTGTTTTCTATTGGTTAATATAACTATGGTCATATAGAAAATATCGATGTGACTGATTTACACAGTTCTCTCGACTTGAGAATGCTCTGGATCTTCAATATGAAAGCTCCGCTTTGATTATATTCAAATCATGGCATGGCGTTCCATCGAGTGACTATAGTTGGGTCAAGTGGAAGTATTGGAAGTGAAGCACTATTTACGAGAGGATTCGTCTCCTTAGTGATATAAGGTTAGTATCATGATCAACTCAAGTCACTCAAAGTCAAAGTCTTTGACCAGAGCATTTTGGTTAATAATAATTGTTATTATTGAGCCAAGGACTTTGTGTTTGGACAATAAAGCTAAATGTGGATGACATTGGAATTTTGACCATTACCAAATTCCATAAATCCAAAGTGATTAAGTAAAATTGGTTGTTACCAAAAGATGTGTAAGTGAGAATTCAGCCAAAATGTCACACCACCTACAAAGTGACGTGTGAACGTTAATATTTGAATTGTTTAATATTAACCGCCGACTGAATTTACACCTTTGAGTCGCACAACTGTAATGATAAATTCTTCAAAAACCATATGATTTAATTAATTTATAAAAAGTTGTGAATTAATTAAATTAATTAGTATTTGAGAAATATTAATTATTATTTATTTTATTTGATGTTTAGGAGTTATTTGTAATTATTTGAATGCATTTATAAAAGTTATATTTGCGCGCATTGATATATGATATCACTATAATTATATAAAAGATAATTACATGCGTTAATTTATGGAATCTTACGTCATTTGATGGCACGTAATTTTCAGCCATACCATGTAAAGAAATAGGAGTGAAAGGACAAAGTTAATCAAGAGAATTAATTAGAGAAGTTTCGATTAAAGAGTGAGAAAGGTTTTCTTCTTTCAAATAAAACATATTCCATAATTCATTCTGTATGTACATTTGAGTTTCTCATTTTTTATTCTTCTTTCTGTAACTTTTCTGGTTCTCTCCTTCTCTAATGGCTGAAAATATTTTAACTTCCATGGATCCAATTATTCCTAAAATCAAATACAAATAAAATCAATTATGAAGTGGTTTATTCCTCCCATTCTTGCAACATCTGGAGGCTGATTTCTGAATCTATCGGACTTGATTCATCATTCAAGGAGTGATTCATTAGCTATATCTAGAGGAAAAATTCAATATTTCAAGGTGTATCTAAAAGCTTTGGAATTAAGGCGTGATCTTTTTATTCTAATAATTTTGAATTAATTTTTAATGAACAAAATTGAATATCATAATTTATATGTGTATGATATTGTCTCATTTGATTTGAACATTGTGTAAGTATTTCAAACTGTTTATCATATGAATTGATTGGTTTTTTATTTAGATAATTCAAAACTGAAACTTGTATATGATTAAACAATATTTTAATTTTAGATCTATGTTTAAATATTCAAATCAAAACGTAATTTTTTGATTTTAATGTTTACGTGTTCTTATTGTTTGCATTTTTACCGTAATAGAAACTTACATATGATTAAATGATGTTTTGAATATAAATTGATTTCAGTTAATTTCTAAATTCGTTACCCTATTTGATATCACAATTATCCTTCTTTAACTATTCAAAGGATTTTAACATATTGCTTAGTTCAGTATGTATCACCTTTTGTTTTATAATTATTTATTCATATAAGTTGAATCCTCTTAGATTTGAATGTTTATTTGTTCCTATTATCTGCATCTTATGGTAATTGAAACCCACACATGATTAAATGATGTTTGGATAATAAATTGATTACAATAAAATTTACTATTTGACATGACTAATATCTTTCTTTAAGTATTCAAAGGATTGTTAATATATTACTTAGTTTAGTGTGTTTCACTTTTGTTTAAAAAAAATTATTCAGAGAGGTTGAATCTCTTTAAAGTTGAAAGTTTATTTGTTCTTATTATCTGCATTTTATTGTAATTGAAACCCACACATGATTAAAGGATGTTTTAATAATAAATTGATTATAATAAACTTATAATTTTTTTACTCTGTTTGACATGACTAATACTTTTTAAATATTCAAAGGATTGTTGATATATAACTTAGTTTAGTACGTTTCACTTTGGTAAAAATGAAGAAAAAAATCATATAGGTTGAATCCCTTGATTTAATTGTATACATATATATTTTGTTAACTAATTTAAGTTTATTAAGTTTATAAATACATCAGAAAATTTGAACGTTATATGGTTTATTTTGAATTAATTAAGAATTTTTGGATTAATCTTTATATAGAAATAATTATATATATGTGTGTGTACATATAAAGCTTAATGTTTATATTTCAAATTATATGGTTTAAATGCTTTATTAATATTAAACAATTTTAAATGAAGCGGTAGTTTAAATGTAAAGACCCGTATTTTAGGTCATCAAATTTGAGTATTTAATTTATTTAAATATTCGAATTTGAATTTAAATTATAATAAAATCTATGTTTCAATTTAAGACTCGATTTTCGATGGCGTATTTTTAATTTAATTTTTAGAATTTTTTCATAATTTTTAATTTGAAAAATAATTGATGCCTTTTGCGCCAAATGTCGGTTATTTTGAAGTTTTAGAAAATTAGTTAACCGGTCTATTTTATTGTTGTTTTGTGATCGCGTACCGTTATTGTGCACGATCATATTTTTATTTACATCTTTCTTCCGTGGTCCATACACGAACGGAATATACCTCAACACTTATTAAAACTTTAAACAAAGCACATATTTTTTTTCCACTGTATGTTGAACATACTCATGTACTTGCACTTGAGTATGGTCTGCTTAGCATTTTATATTTGTACGTTGCTTTCCTTAGCGTTTAAGCGAAAACTTACTTTATATGCTGGGAGCACGCATGAACACAAAAAGAAAAGGGAGGGTACACATTTCTACATTTTCCTTTTTCTCACTTTCCAAACGTACATAGCAAACTTTCCTGGTTTCCTCTCTCTGCAAAAATGAAAACAATGCACGCATGAAACATAGAAATCACTTCCCATTTTTGACATATTATTTTAAGGGGGAATTAATTTAAAGGACAAAAATTTCTATATTTTTTGCCTCAAGGACACGACCTCAATATTTTTACCACAAGGACAAACATTCTTCTAAAAATTATTCACAAGGACAAACATTTTCCAAAATTATTCATAAGGACAACAAAACTGATACCGAGCTAAAAACTGATACCTAAAAACTGCTACCGATAACTACAAACTGATACCTAAAAACTGCTATCAATAACTAAAAACTGATACCTACAGAAAGTTGTCCTTCAGGATAAAATATTGAAGGTCTGTCCTTGAGGTTAAAAAGCTGTAAAATTTTGTCCTTGACAATAATTTCCTGTTATTTTAATTTCCTCTTCTCTGAAAAAAAAAAACAGAGAGCAAGAATGTATGGCTGTATGTACATATATGGCAGTGTGCGTGTGTTGAAGAGAGGAAGCAGGTGCTCAAGACGTGAGGAAGCACGGCGGTTGTTGTGGGTCTTGGGCCATGACATGAAGGAGAGGGGGAGGAAGCTTTGCATGAAGGAAGAAGAAGCAGCGGGTTGGAGAAAATGAATACTATTCATTTCACTTGATTTTGCAATTAAGTCCATTTCAATATGTTTAATTACGTGAAGGAAAGAGGCTTTATTTGATTTGGGGAAGGACTATATGGCGCAGGTCTAGGCATTTTGTTGGGCTCGGCCCATATTGCTGGTGGTTAGTGTTTATATGCTGCTTGTTTTAATTATTTATATATTTATTAACATGTTAACTTGGAAAATTTATATCTCGTTCGTTTTAAATCCGATTAACGCATAGATTTTTGCGTTGGGTTCATATGAACGAGTAATACATCGTAGTGTTATTTATTGATAGCTTTGGTCATGTGAAAATTTTCAAAATATGGAAATAGACAGGTTTTAAATCACGTTATTTTAATAATAACGTTCGATTAAAATTTATACATCTTAGATATTGATGTTTATTTGAACAAATAAAATATTGTTGAGTTAAATTGGATTAAATATGATAATGGAATTTGATTTAGCGGAATAAAACATTGTTTCACTAATTAAATTAATTTGACAATTAATTAGCAGAAATAATTTTCGTTCTGCTATTTTATAGATTTGGACATTTGATTACATGTCATTAATTAATATGTCACTTGGAATATGTGATATGATAAACCATGGTAGTCAAGTATTGAATTTATTTACATAGTCATGGATTATGTAAATATTTGTTATTGATTTGAAATGTTAATTGAATAACATGACAACTTGATAAGTACCATGGTGATCGTTAAGCCTCCTTCAAATTCAGACAATTTATTATTGAACTAAAAGTTGTTTTAAGAATAATTATTCTTATTTTACGATATAAAGATAACTATTTTTATTTAGTAATAAGATTTTAAAAAGGTAATAACTTATTAATAATAATATTTTACAGATAATTTATAATTATTTTAATAATAATTTAAAGTTAATTATTTTATTAATATGGTTCTTAAAATTTATTCCTTAATGCCATTTAAAAATGTTTAATTACTATTTGAAAGTTATTTAGTTATGGTTCAAAACGTTTTAATTTTATTTTAACTATTTATTTAAAAATGATCATCTATATTTTAATTTTCAATTAAAATTAATTAAGTATATTGATCTGAGTTACTTAAATCATATTTAAAGGCATAATTAATTATCACACCAATATTAGTTTAAAGTTAGTTAATTATTTTTTGGTTTTTTTAACTTTATATTGTTTTGAGGTTACTTATTAATACAATAATAGTGTACAAGATTTATCTAAAATATCATTCATAAGATTTTAATTAAAGGAAAAAGAAGGATGTTTAAATATAACTTATTATTTTAAGTTATTTTAAATAAGGTATGATTTATTAAGGGCTAAATGACTCAAGGAGTTAATTGAATAAGTTGTTTAAACATGGGAAGAGTTTTATAAATGGTTTGGATACTTACAAAATAAAATTACAAATGAGTTTAAAAGATTTGAAAAGGAGAAGTTTTATAAACGGGGTTTGGAATTTATTACGAATGTTTTATAAAGAGATTGGTGTTTAGGATTTCTCCATTTTAGATGACATTTGGGTTTGATCATTTAAATATGATTTCTATATAGAAATTATTTTTAAGTGTTTGGTGAGTATATTATATCATTGTATAAATATATGGAAAGGTTTCTAAGTTTTGAAAATAAAATGGTTTGTGAATATACTTATACCATAAGGATAAGTATATGGTTATATTTTCTAAGTATCGAAAATATAGAGTGGTTTGTGAATATATTTATCCTACCGAGATAAGTATATGGAAGTGGTTTCCAAATATTTTGAAATGTGATTTTAAATTAATGGAAGGTTAATTTAAACGGCTTAGTGACTTTCCGTTGGAAATATAATCTTTGTTTGGACGTTTGTTTATTTAAATAACCGACTATCAAACCTTGATCTGAATATGTAATCCTTCTTAATTTTGGTGGTAAGAAAATATTCTCTACTTAACACCGAAGGATTTTAACTCTGGAAATATTTAGGAGAAACACGGGGATTATATAGTACAGTTACCGTCGGTGGTGCTATAATGTACATATAAACTGGTTTCGTTCTTTTAGGACAAATGATAAAGAGATCTGACTACTTAAACTGTTAGAGGTGATCCTCGCTCTTATGTATTATTTGATTATTTTCAAAAGAACTGGTATTGAGCATTCTGGAAATCGGCGTTTGGTTTTGTGGAGCACCCGGAAAATGGAAGAGTGCCCTCGTAAGAGATGACTTGAACCCGTAACCACTCTGAAAACCATGTATGGTTCTATGATGGAGATTTGTGATATATTGAGATGTTGAAATCCACGTGTGATTCCGAGATCCGTTGGGGTGTGGGAATCCAGTGTGATTTCAAGATCTAATTGAGATGTTGGAATCTATGTGAGACTCCAAGACCCGCTAGGGTATTGGAATCCACGTGGGATTCCGTGATCTATTTTAATTGAAGTGCGTGAGCTGGAATGCCGAACGTAGCCTCATCAGCGAGATTGAATAAAACCAGAGATAGGAGGCATGGTCAGTAGGGTTGGCAAACCCATAGGGTGTAGTCGGCTCCACCTAGACGTCACTTACAGTTGTTATGCATGAATGGGGTGATGCACTCGCTCTTAGCGAGACCAATTATGTTTTTTCTATGGTACATCACTAGGGATGTATGCTGCTTCAAAATGATAGCTCTGATCCTTGTGCAGGAGGACCATTACTCGAAGTACTGAGAGAACCTCCATGGAAATCCTACACAATTAGAAAACACACCTTATCGATTTTCTATTATATACCTAGTATTGTTGTTATGTACACTAACGAGTATCACAACTATTTGATTATTATTATTTTTGTCCTTAGACATTGTTATAATATCACTAGATTTTCTGATATAAAGATTTGGTTATCGTAAGGTGAAAATTCGTTCGTGTTTATGTGTGGCGTGGTCTTACGAGTTATCCTTTTTTGAAAGGTTATTTAAACTTTAAGAACCCATTTGATTGTGTTTCTCAAGCTGATTTTACCATACTGGCCCGGGCATTTTCTTCCTATAATACTCGAGTCAGACCGGGCATAATTCCTGGTTTACTTGGATATTTGGAGCTTCAAAAGAGGAGCTGGAGATCCAGAGTCGTATTCACGTAGATGATTATATTTTCGTTGCATATATTATTGTATATTATTCAGCAATTATTAAGGCATGTTGTAATAACTGTCCGAGCTGGAATAGGTTAGTAAACTCTGGTTGATGTCTGTATATACTTATATTACAGATTTGTTATGTGTGAAGGATTGTTATATATTGTAGGTTATTCGTTCCGCTGTGAGATTCTTGTTGTTTGGTTTCTTCTTATCTTCTTTCCTCTTTCTTCTTCCTAACTATTCTACTTTCCGTTCAATTTGGTTGGACATGTGATTTATTGTCAACTTAATGTGTGCGGAAAAGTGGGTCGTTACATTATACATATGAATTATTATTGGCTATTCCTAATCTTATGTCATAATGATTCATTGATTGCTAATTAAATGCTGCATAAATTAAGTTTGACAAAAAGGGGAAGATGAATCATTCATCTTTGTCATATTTTATTTCTTTCCTTTTTGTTCCTTATGTGATTGCCTTTGAACTTATTCTTATTTATTCATATACATCATGTGATCAATTGATCATACTTACCTTATGTTTAACTATTCTGTCACACAATTAGGGAATGAATATATTTGATATATTTAAACCTTATTTTTATATCCCATTCTTTATTGTTTTAGAATCAAATTAATAAAACAGAATAGGGTGCTAAATAAAATACTGATTTTATTTAAAAGAAATTTAAATAAGATCTAAATACATTTAGACTTCATAGGTCTATTAATGATCCAAAAATGGTATAAAAAAAAATTAAATTCACTCATTTCTACCGCTGTGGGCTGACCCAGTTCTTCACCCCCCCAATAGCCATAGTATTCTAACCTAGTATAGCAATCATTGTATGACCGTGTATCCAAGGATTCATCCATAAGTTTGTATCATTTCCATTAACAATATGTTTTCCAACAGGAACCTACTATATTGTTTTGCCATAAGGATACTTTTCCAAGTTGTTGAGGCATTGTTGTCAACTTGAAGTGTCCAAGTTTTTTTTTTCCATTTACAATACTTGTTTTTCATCTAAATAGCCCACAAGCTATCTGAACTTAAAAACTTCCACAACAATTTGACGGTATTGGCTTGATATAGATCCTCTAATTTTTTGAGGCCCATTCCCCCTTTGATTATGGTTTACACGCTTTGGACTAACTTGTATTATGGGATTTGTCGTGCCATAGGAAATTAGCACATAATAAGTTAATCCGTCGTATGATGGTTGTTGGGAATTAACAGAAATGAACCCAAAACCCAATAGTTGGATATATAGCAGACTTGATTAATTCTAATATTCCCTCTATATTTAATAGTATATATGTTATTCCAGTTATTGATTTTTTTTGCTTATTTTGTCCAACAGTGGACTGAAATTCCTGGTTTTAAGTTTACTTACAGATAGTGGAATGCCTAGGTAAATAATAGGCAAGGTTACCATCTGCACATTCAAGGTATTACTTATTTGGTCTTTGTTCCTTATGCCTCTGTTGAAAAAATAATGGATTTTTGATCTTTCATTTATAAACCAGAATTTTCATAAAAATTTTCCATTTTTAGGGTGGGATAACTCATGCTGGCTGTCTTCGTTCTCTTCGATTTACATGTCTTGACTTGTTGAATTAAGTTATTCTACTTTGGATTGTCTATAACATCATTTGTAGGGAGACAGTGAATTCGAAAGGAGTGTCCTTTTGCCTACCTCTTCTAGTATTCCTGCTTCTATCAGTATGAGATTCCAGTGATGCATGTAACACATGTTGTTGTTCTTGTTCATATCTTTGTCACTATTTTGTGTGTTGTTGTCATCAATTGTACTAATATCAGTATCTCGATCTTTTGTAGAGTGGTCCTTCGGGTTTTGAGACCTATCTGCTTCAGGCAAAATCAAACTGTGCTATTTGTGGTTATTATCATTTATGACTTTGTCTCTGTTTAATGTTTCATTATCATCAATCATATCAATGTCAACTTCTTGTTCATTTACAGTGTGGTCCATCGGGTTATGGGATCTATTTGCTACTGGAAGGGTCGAACTGTGCTGGTTCGAGAGGTTGACATGCTCATTTTATTATTGCTGAAAGTCAGAGGGCGAAGCACGAAAGGGATTATCTTATTTCAATCGGTTACAAGCTTCCTTTAATTGTCTATATTTGTATTCACGTTATAAGGCCATTTATTGTGTAAATTTTTGCTGCGACTATATAAGAGGATTTTTGAATTCTGAACTACCTACTATTCATTGTAATTACTATGGTGCTTTTCTGATTTGAGTCTGAAACTGTGTTGCAGTCGGCATTCATATTAGTTTCACTGATATTGTTATCTTCTTGCGTTGCATCGAATGAGTTATCCTTTGCATTGCTTTAATTCGAGACCCAAGTCCAATGGAATGAGCATCCAGTTTTCATGTGTCCAAAACAGATGCATATTTCGCATTTGTTGGGGTACCACTTGTACTTCGTATTTTGTCATACTATGTTGCCGTGGATATCTAATTTAGAAACTTGTTTGGGGAACGAGAAATTATTATCAACTTCTATAAGCACTCAAGCAAATGAAATATGAATCATTCCTTTTGTCGCTTGATCCAATTTTATTAGGACGTCCAATACTGAAGCAGTCCTACCAATTGCCTCATTGTCCAATAATCTAAGTCTAAGACTGGAGAAACCCATATTCGGATCAGTTGAAGGAATTCTCTCGTGAGCTTCATCCCAGACTTCCATTTTTTCATTATGCTTACGCGTTTATTATAAAAATGCAACTCATTTGCTAATATTTTTCCACAATCTTCTGGCTTTTCGAACTTAACAAGATATAAATTGTTGTCTTTAGAGAAAATTTGAAATTCACCAGAGGGTTTCCAAACACGTGTTATATAGGATTTGAAGAAATGATAGTGAGGTTTTGGCCCCATAACATAAAAAGCGATAGTGTTTCTCCATTTTTCTCTTGCGCTGACCACCAATTAATTACAAATCTATTTACGGATTTATATGCACCGATTGGAACTGGAAGTTCCAGAACTGGCGGCTGGTATATCACAATAATGAAACTGCCCTATCTTTTTAGTATTCGGATAGGATTTCTGTTGGAATCATCGGGAGGCTCGCGTAGTTTGTTACGTCAACTCAAAAAAGAAAAGTTGCATTGAAATCGAGAAAGTCGTGGAGTTCAAAATTGCATAAAAGGAGTCAAAACAGTGGCTGCGACGCCCAGTATATTAATTGGGTGATCATAGACGACCTCTAGGCCAGTATATTAATTGCGGGAGCGATCGAAGTGAGGACCGAAGGTTCCATGGTTTGCTTGCAGTCTAGCACACTCCTTGACGTCGCCCCTGATCTATCAATAGAGGGAGCAAAAAACAAGCTTTGCTCCCCAAAATGAAAAAAGAAGGGTTGAAGTTTAGACCGCTCACTGTAGTTCTACCCATAGAAAAGATCATGAAAGAGGCGATCAGAATGGTACCCGAATCCATTTACGATCCCGAGTTTCCAGACACATCGCACTTCCACTCGGATCGAGGCTTCCACTCGGCCCTAAGACGGATCAAATAAGAGTGGGGAGCCTCTCGGCGCATGGCAAGTTATTGCATTCACATGGAGGGAAATACAAGATTGAGGAAAGCTCCGAAACTTCCAAACCAGCCACAATTTGGTTCTAGGCTTTTGAAATTTTTGGCATTCTATGTTAGATTTCTGGTCTTAAAGGTTACTCTGATTGACATTACCGTGTGAAGAATTCAAAGGAAGGAAATCATTTTTATTTGTCACGAATTGTCTCTAATTTGTGTTCCGCCTGCTCTAGCCATAGAACTATGACTGGGAAATCACCTCTGCTTTACTATGATGTCGCCTGGGTTTCCTAGTTTGTACTGGTGAAAGCTATCATCGATTAGGGAGGTTTGGAGATTGATCGTCATCAGGATGCGAAAATTTTGTCATGTTGCGATGGGAGTTGAGATACCTAGCCCCCATTTTTGCAAAACCCCAATTACATAACTTAAATTCAGGTTTACTATTTTTGTTAACATATGTGTGAATGCTATTCATTTTGGGATTTATTAGATAAATTAATGAATGTTAGTCAATTGGTTTATTCAAACCGTTTAAATTTAAAATTATAAAACTAATTTAAATGTACCAATTTAAATGTAAAAAATATAGTACAAATGAAACGATGTAACATCTCTCTACTTGGAGGCCCAACGGCTACGGATGCTGCAGTTATCCATAGGTATTAATCGTCGGTGATCAAATATGGCGACACTGAGTACATTGATACACATGAAAATAAGAATATGGAAAAAATTTAAACAGCAAACAAATTCCACATTCCATTTCAAAATATTTCAAATTGATTTCATAATCCCAATTCGCAGACATGTTCAGTAACATACAATTATTACAAAATACGCCAAGAGCGACATGTAAAGATGTCCCCTTGGTAGATCAGAGTATATAAATAAGCAAGAAAACAATTTGCATCTACAACCAAACACACACGGAACTAAAAGAACTCTAATAACAAGTTTGCCTCCTGCACGTCTTTGGAAGTTTTATTTGTCTAGAAGAACACCTGGAAACCTTAACTCTCAACCTGCTCAAAATCAAATGAGTATCTAAGAGTTTAAGGGGAAAACAAAAACTTTGAGCCGGATATAAAGCTGCTATGAATAATAATTTAGCATCTCAAACCATTTAGATATCTAGTGAGACAATGCCGCTTGGTGGAATAAGTTTTCCCTCACTAGTATAATAAAACATTTATAAAACCATATACTGTGCTCATGCATCCACAATGGTTAAAATATAGTATTTCAACACATTATGATGATATGCAAAACAATTAAATCAATTCTTTATTACTCATCCCCATTCATTCTGACTATCTGTCTCAATTATAGATTTTAGGGTTACATTAAAATGTTACATGTTAAAGACTATCTGTCAATTACTTAGTTTTCATGGGATCATTAAGAATCTATTGATAACTCCAATATCTTATTTCATATCCTAGTTTTCATGGGCTAACTAGGAACCTATTGGCTGACGGCCAATCTTAGTTCAGATATAGTATTCATGGGTTAACTACAAACCTACTGCCCCTTTCCAGTACTAAATCATAGTTTTCATGGATTGACCATGAACCTATTGTCCCCAGTCAATATCATACAGTTTTCATGGGCTTACTGTAAACATGTTGGCCCCTACCAATATCTTTAATTAAAATTTTAACATGTATTAAGTTATATTCACTACTGGGTCAACTTAACTTGTTATTCTGGCCTTCTACCAAAATACAGTTATGGGTTAATAATAATGTGAATAGCATTTCAAAATATTTACTTATGTGATGGTTATTACTTTAAATTGAGATCGGGTTTATGTTTTGAAACCATAAAAACATCCCTTTCGAAACCTTTGGATAGCCTCATTCTAAAAAAAAGATCTTTTTTCAAAACATTGTATACATACCTTTCGAGCCCTTAATAAACATTCTCTTTCGAAACCTATTATACCGACGGTATCAAATCATCTAAACCATCTTTTTAAAATATAAAGCTTCGAAACAAATGAAAGTACCCATTTCGAAAGTATTGGGTTTACTCTTTAGAAACATCATCGGATCAAAATGGTTATATACGAAGTATCTCTTTCGAAACCAAAAATAATTAATTTGCGGCAAAATTTATGGTGTCGGAACCATCTTAGTCAAAAGCAAAACCTTCGGAAAAAAATGTAAAGGACAGAGTCGAAACCCTCTTTCGACTCCATCTCCTTCGAAACCTCCAACCCTTCGAAAGCATTCGGAAAAAAGGCTTAGGTTAAAATAGAAGTAACCAATTGGACAACGTAGATGGCTTCAATGCAGTCGAAAGTGAAATTAGCGGCTTGGTTTCAACTTGGTCCAAACCTACCCTTTCGAAAGAAATTATTTAAGGAGAAAAGGTGCTCCTTCGAAAGAAAATACTTTAACTCAACATGAAACCTCCTTCTAAAGCTAATTTTAAAATCTTTTCGAAAGCATATGTTTTGATGGTGTTGAAAGCTTTAGGTAAATAAGGCAAAGATTTTAACTTATGAAAACATAGCAGGGTTTCGACCCCATCGGAAGCTACCCTTTCGACAACAATGCTTTCGTATTCCTTCCAATCAACTACATATCATCTAAGTGATATCTTGTGCATTGGTTTCGACTATGGTGGTATCGACTGGGACGAGGCGGAAACAAAGGAGTCGAAAGGTCCTTACTAATAGAGGTGGAACACCCTTTTCTGATTTAAAGGCTGAATTATAGCAACTTTAAGTTATTTTTTTCAACAACTTGTCTATTTGAAAACATTGATTGGCTACCATAAAACTTTTCAAATACTTTACATCTAAAACTACCGCATTTATTCAGATCCAAATTGAAGGATTTTTAACGTTAAAACCTTTCCATATAGCAAAACCGACAATTTGCACAAAATCCCTTCTTTTGAAATAATTTATTTCCCCAAATAAATCAATTGGGAGAAATCATAGAAAATCAAGTTCGTCATGTAAACAAACATATTAAAATTTTAGACCTAATTTCTTCCTGAAATTCTCGAAATAAATTTTAAACCCAATTATATCATATTTTTCATTAAAAATTCATAATAAATTTCCATAGCTTGGAAAATTCTAAAAATTAAAACCCATCTCCAAAATCATGTTTTTCATAACATAAAATTTTTCCATGGCAATCTAAAATCATTTATTCTCGGTTTTATGTCTAAACCATGCAAATTCATATGCATATGAATTAAAGTAAATCAACATAATATAGCTTAAGCATATTATCATCCGTTTTATCACAAAAATGAATTTAAATAATAGATTCGAAACCATATAATCGTAGAATAAAAATAGAGATGGTAGAAGTATTCACCTTAAACTTGATAAGGAACTTGAGATTTGTTGTTGATTAATCCTCCATGGCTTTTCCTTAGCTTTAGATTAAAATTTCTTCTTTTCCTTCCTTGGCGATTGCCTGCTTTAGTTTAGGTTTCTGATTTTTCGTTTGTGAAAGTGGAAAATGATACGTGAATGGACAAAGATGTGGAGTGTATAGGTGTGTAATACGAAATAGCTATTTACTAATTATGCCCATGTCTAGTTTAATTAACTAATAAACCAATCTAAAGCCAATTTTACTTTGTTAATAAGCATGGCCCTTTTATGCAGTTTAATCAAATCTCAACCTACTTATAATCATTATTCTATTTAATTTATCTAATTAAATCTTCTGGATAATGTTATCAAAAATTAGGGATGTTACAGGCTCATTCCTTAAAGAATTTCATCCTTTAAATTTAGTGAGGACTAAATACTAGGCATATCAATCATCCATAACAACACCAAACATCCATACTAGTCTAACTGACTAGCAACTATCTATATAAATCTAATATAGACACACCCTCAAAGCAAATCAGAATAAGTATCTCTAATCCTATCCTTTGTCTCTCAAATACAGTCCTCATTATCGCTCCACTAAATTTTCACCAACCTGACTGTCTTGTATCTTAATCTTTTCTCGTCCCTAGCTACAACCCAAACTGGTTGTCTTACAAAAGACAAATTAGGTTTTACCACTAAATCATCCAACCATGTCGGTTGAATGTAGTTTCTGGATAATGCACATACTTGCGAAGACGAGACACATGAAATACATTATGGATACCTGCCAAACTATTCGGCAACCATATTCTATATGCGAGCTTTCCAATCCTCTCTATAATCTGGAATGGACCTACATATCTTGGGGATAACTTCCCTGACTTTCCAAATTGTACCACACGCTTTATAGGTGATACCTTAATGAAAACCTTATCTTCAACTGAGAATTTCTAGGTCCTTACGCCTCTTATCTACGTAAATCTTCTGTCTAGACTGAGCTTCCTTTATCCTTCCCAGGATTAACTCAATCTTCTCTGATGCCACTCTAACCTAATCTGGACCTAAGACCAATTTGTCTCCAATCTCCAACCATCATGCTAGTGATTTGCATGGTCTTTCATACAATGCTTCAAACGGCATGTTCTGATGCTGGTTTGATAACTATTATTATAGGAAAACTCAACCAAATGTAGGTGATTCTCTCAAGATCCACCAAAGTCTAATACACAAGCTCTCAATAAATCTTCGAGTACCTTATTGACTCTCTCTGTATGTCCATCCATCTAAGGGTGATATGCAGTACTCATATTAAGCTTGGTACCCATCATTTCCTATGGACTCTTTAAGAATTCACTAGTAAACAATGCATCTCTATCATTGACTATACTACTAGGAGCTCCATGAAGTCTAACTATTTTCTTCAGGAACAACTTAGCTAAAGCAGGTGTCGTTATGCTTGACTTAACTGAAATGAAATGAGCACTCTTGCTTAGTCTGTCCACTATAACCCATATACTTTCATTGCCTCTATTTGACCTTGGTTGCCCGTCTACAAAATCCATGGATATCGAATCCCATTTCCAAACTGTAATCTCTAATGATTGAAGCAACCCACTAGGCTTCTGATGTTCAACTTTCACTTGTTGACAGTTTGCACACCGTCTTGCCCACAAGCCAACATCCCTCTTCATGCTTTTCCAATAGAAGCTCCTCTTCATATCCTAATACATCTTGGTTCCTCCAGGATGAATCGTAAACTTAGATCAATGACATTCTCCAAGAACTTCTTTCCTTAAGTTCTCCATAATCGGAACACACAACCAGTCCTTCTTACTTAGCCATCCTCTCTGGTTAAGGCTAAAATCCTTTAAATCATCGATCTCTGTTCCAACCTCAAGCCTTATGAACATTTAATTTAATACTGGATCTTCCTTCTGCTTAGAAGCAATTTTCTCAATCAATACTGGTCGAACTTCTAAACAAGACAACCTGGCTGTACACTAGCTAGAACCAACAGTTGATCTTTACGGCATATTACAACCGACTAAAGCTTCTAAATCTTTCCACTCTGCTAACATAGCTAAGACCACATTCTGATGTTTCCTGCTAAGAGCATTAGCCACCTCGTTACCTTTTCCAGGTGTATATTCTATACCAAAATCATATGCATCTAGAATCTCCAGCCACCTCTGTTGTCTCATATTCAACTCTTTCTAAGAGAATAAATACCATAAAGACTTTTGATCGGTATATAACTCAAATCTCTCCCCTAATAGATAATGTCTCCAAATCTTCAATGTGAAGATCACAACTGCCAAATCCAAATCATGAGTAGGATATCTAACTTCATGCGGTCTAAGCTGCCTAGATGTGTAGGCAATGACTTTACCACTCTGCATTAATACTGCTTCTAATCTAGTTCCACATGCATCAGTATACACCACCAACCCTTGGTTCCCGTCTAGAACTTCTAATGCTGGTTCATTGGTCATCAAATACTTTAACTTAAGGAATGTCTCCTCACATTTGTCGGACCAAACAAACTTCACTTCCTTCCTGGTAAGCTTAGTTAATGGTGCTGCCATCTGTGAGAAATCCTTAATGAATCTTCGGTAGTAGCCAGCAAGTCCAAGAAAACTCCTGATCTCAATTACTGTCTTTGGTCTCTTCCAATTATTTACAGCTTTGATCTTGTCTGGATGACTGACAATCCTTTCTCAAAAACCATGTAACTAAGAAAATTTCCCTCTTTCTTCTAGAAATGACACTTGTTAAACTTTGCCTTTAGCTGATTCTGCCTCAACGTCTCAAGCACCACTCTAAGATGAACTTTGTGCTCTCTTTCATCCTCAGAGTATAATAGAATGTCATCTATAAACACTAGTAGAAACCTATCCAAGTACTTTTGGAAAACTCGGTTCATCAAATCTATGAAGAAAAGAAAGTGCATTTGTCAATCCAAATGGCATCACCAACCATGCATATGAACCATACCTAGTTTGAAATATTGTCAAAGGAATACTGTCCTCTGCCACTCTCAACTGATGGAAACCTATTACCAAATCCAACCGGGAAAACACTCTTGCTCCGCTCAACTGATCAAACAGACCATCTATTCTTAGCAAAGGATACTTATTCTTACTTGTCCTTTCGTTTAACTTACGATAGTCAATACACATCCTTAACGACCTATTTGATTTCTTCACGAACACCGCGGCCGCTCCCCAAGGAAAATTGCTTATTCTAATAAATTTTCTTCCTTCTAGATCCACTAGCTGCACCTTCAATTCCTTCATCTCAGTAGGTTCCATCCTGCTAGGTGGTTTACTTACAGGTTCAACACCTGGCATAAAATCTATTCTACACTCAACAGGACTTTTCAAGGGTAGTCCAGTGACTGGATCAAAGACATCTGCAAACTCTCTTGCTACCTAAATCTAATTTAACTCCTTTCCTACCTCCATAGCATTAAGCATAGCACTAGCACTTTGGTCAGTATTTTCTATTGAGAATATCATTCGGTTGTAACTATCAAGGTGCCTCAGTGTTATTTCCCAAACTTGGCAAAATATTCTAATCTTATACTTGCTCAACCAATTCATACCCAAAATGATCCTGAAATCTCCGAAATCAATAATATACAAACTTCATGTAAATTTATGACCTAACAATTCAAGTTCTAATTGGTTACATCTTAGCCCTAGTGTTTCATACCCTCATATTGGATTCGCAGCTCTTATGAAAGTAACAAGGTAGGTGGGTCTAGACATAATCTATCAACCAAACACTGAGATATACACCGGTATCAAAAAGTTCTCTAACTGAAATACTCTGAATCAAAAGCGTAGCATCCATCACAATCTTTTCCTTATCTGCTGCAGTAGGCTTAGCTGGTCCTATAGCAAAAACTTTTCCTTTGTCCTCTCTAACTGGCTCTGGACACTGATTACTGTAATGCCCAACTTGATCACATTTGAAGCATTTCACAATCTTCTTACCTGCAGCTTTCTTCCCATTTCTTGACTGGCATTCATTAGCAAAGTGACCCTTCTTGTCACACTTATAGAAAGCTACCTTGGCCTTTGACTTCTTGGCAGTATCTCCCTTTTGGGTTCCCTTCCTCTTAAAGAACTTCCTCTTCTTCCCCTGAAAACCTTGGGTTTCCACCGATTTCTCTTTAGCTAAATCAACAAGCAAATCCTCATGGCGAATGGCCATCTCCACCACTATATTACAAGGATCTCAGACATGTGTCATGGTCATTCTAGCAAGCTCGAGTCTCAGTCCCCGAATGAACTTCTCATTCCTATTGACGTTAGTATCTATAATAGCATATGCATACCTAGATAGCTCTTCAAACTTAGTAGCATACTCGACCGCTGACATCCCTCCTTGAACTATATCCATAAACTTCATATCCAGCTCAAACTTAGCAAACTCAAATAAACATTTATGCTCAAATCTCTTTTTAAAATAAGCCCAAGTTAACTGCTCTTCCGAAACTCTAGCAGTAACACTATTCCATCAATGTAGTGCTGCCCCTGCAACTGTCTATAGGCCAACCTCCTCTTTTGTCCACCATTCAGGCCTAAATCAATAAATATATGCTCACAATGCAACAACCAATTCTGAACCTCTATGGCACTCTCCGTTCCCAAGAATGGCTTCCTACCCAAACTGATGTAATCTCTACCCAATAAAGCAATATCCCCAACTGGAGCCACATGATTAGCTCCTCCTTCATTTCCAACAACACGAGCTGTAGCTCCAGGTTGCATCAAACTGGCAAAGAACTGATGCATCACACCTATATCTACTGGTGGATTTCCAACACCCACATTGGCTTTAGCATTTTGGTTACTAGCATTAGCCGGTCGACCCGGGTTTCTCCTGGTAGTGGGTCGAACATTTCCATTAGTTATGGTGCTTCCTCCACCGAGATTTCCTCTTCCTTTTCTTGCTTCCATATCTCCTTTCTTGTAAATCTACATAGAGTCTTAGTAAGATACACAAGAACCATCTAAGAGAATCGAGGATACGTACTTATATATAACTAAATATAGCAAATATAAGTACATTACTATAGCGTTAACCCAAACCCCAATCTTATTATTTGATTCATTGGATTATGTTTGGAAAAAATATTTAGGTTTAAGTTTCTTTTAAAGTTTCATAAACCTATGCTCTAATACCAACTTATACCATCCCCCTACTTGTAGGCTCAAAACTGACGGCTATGGATGCTTCAGTCATCCATAGTTATTAATCATCGATGACCAAATACGGTGACATTAGATACATTGATACACAGAAACATAAGAATATGAAAAAAATTCAAACACTAGACAAATTCCTCATTCCATTTCAAAATATTCCAAATTGATTACATAATCCCAATTTGCAGGCACATTCAGATAACATATAACTATTACAAAATACGCCAAAAGCGACATGTGAAGATGCCCCCTTGGTAGATCAAAGTATATAGATAGGAAATAAAACAATTTGCCTCTACAAACAAACAAACAATAGAGACAAAAGAAATCTAATAACAAGCTTGCCTTCTACATGTCTTCGGAATCTTTATTTGTCTAAAGAACACCTGGAAATCTGAACTCTCAACCTAATCAAAATCAATTAAGTACCCGAGAGTTTAAGGGGAAAAAAAACTTCGAGTGAGACATAAAGCCTGGTATGAATAATAATTTACCATTTCAAACCATTTAGATATCTAGTGGGACCACACCTCTTAGCGGAACGGGTTTCCCCTTACTAGTATCATAAAACATTTATAAAACCATATATTATGCTCCTGTATCCACAATGGTTAAAATAAAGTATTTCAAAACATTATGATGATATGCAAAACAACTAAATCAATTCCGGATTACCCATCCCCATTCATTCTGACTATCTATCTTAATTATAGTTTTTAGGGCTACTATTAACCTGTTAAATGTTAAGGACTTTCTATCCAATTACTTTGTTTTTATGGGATCACTAAGAACCTATTGGTAACTCCAATATCTTATTTCATGTCCTAGTTTTCATTGGCTAACAAGGAACCTATTGGTTGGCTGCCAATATCTTAATCTGGATATAGTTATCATGGGCTAACTACAAACCTATTGGCCCCTGCCAGTGTCAGATCATAGTTTTCATGGGCTGACTGTGAACCTATTGGCCCCTGCCAATATCATACAGTTTTCATGGGCTTACTGTAAACCTATTGGCCCCTGTCAATATCTTTAATTAAAATTTTAACATCTGTTGAGTTATATTCACTATTGGTCAACCTAACTAGTTATTCCGCTCTTTCCCCTAAATACAACTATGGGTTAATAACAATATGAATAACATTTCAAAATCTTTATTTATGGCATGATTATTACTTTAAATTGAGATTAGATATATGTTTTGAAATCATAAGACATCTCTTTCGAAACCTCCAGATAGTCTACTTTGAAAGCAAAGACCTCTTTTCAGAACATTGTATACATATCTTTCGAAGCCCTTAATAAACATTCTCTTTCGAAACCTATTATACCATTCAATGGTATCAAATCACCTTTTTAAAATATAGAGCTCCAAAACAAACGAAAGTACCCATTTTAAAAGTATTGGTTTACTCTTTAAAAATGTTATCTAGGTCAAATGGTTATATACTAAATATCTCTTTCGAAACCAACAAGATTTAGGAGGGTTTCGACCCCATCGGAAGCTACCCTTTCAACAGCAATGCTTCCGCCTTCCTTCCAATCCATTGTATACCATCTAAGTGATATCATGTGCATCGTTTTCGACTATGGTAGTATCGACTATGTTGGTTTCGACTAGGATGAGGCAGAATCAAAGGAGTCGAAAGGTCTTTACTAATAGAGGCGGAACATCCTTTTCAGATTTAAAGGCTGAATTATAGCAACTTTAAGTGATTTCTTTTTAACAACTTGCCTATTTGTAAAACACTGATTGGCTTCATAAATTTTTTCAAATACTTGCAGCAATTATTCAGATCCAAATTAAAAGATTTTTAACGTTAAAACCTTTCCATATAGCAAAATTGACAATTTGCAGAAAAACCCTTCTTTTGAAATAATTTATTTCCCTAAATAAATCAACTGGGAAAAATCCCTAAAAATCATAGAAAATTGATTTCGTCATGTAAACAAACATATTAAAATTTTAGACCCAATTTCTTCCTGAAATGATACCAAGCTGTAACGGCCACACCGTTATTCTCAGTTTAGCAAAGAACATTATAACTAATGTCGTCTGGTAATTCGAAGAATACGGCCGGATAAGGGCGATCAAACGTGAACATATCTTTATACTAACATTGACACGTTTTATTTACCTTTTTGAGGATCTGAACTGAAATTTAAACGTGTACAATATTAATACAAAGTAATAAACACATCGATTTGAAAATATTCAGAATAGTATATAACATAGATTATAAGAAGCAGAGTCACGGATCACAATGGAATAATATACATCATCATACACATAATTGAATGTAAGTCTACAAAATATATCATATTTTTCATTAAAAATTATTCACAAAATCCTTTAGAAATTATTAATTCAATTATAATTTTAATTATAAGATTACTTTAAAGGCAAACAAAATATGTTACTCTTTTGTAAAAGATATTATAAAGGAAATTATCTTATTGGAGGAAATCATGGTTTTAGAAGTCATTTAAACAAATTTAAAAAGAATTTAAAAGTTTCTGTAAATAAGTAACTCTTCTTTAAATTGAGTTTAGGTATTTAGAAGTGATTTCGAAAGTTGCAATTTAAATGGATTCATTATATTGAATTGTTTAAACAGGTTTAAAGTGTTTTCAAAACAAGTTAATCAATTTTGATTCTTATTGGAAATTTAATTGATAAAATATAGTTGAATTAAACTATTTCAGATTTTAGAGTTTCAGTAGTAATCGACTATTTTGAGTTAAAACTCTTTTAAATTATATTTAAAGAAATATATCTAATTATAGGTATAAAGCTTTGTTTTAAAATGAATTAACTAAGATTTTCAAGTTTACAAATAGTTTATGGTTTTAAAGTGTTTATGAAGTAATATTATATATATACATATACATATATAGATTTGAACTAAAGTGAATTATCAATTAATAAAATATGGTTTTGATTCAAAGACCTAATTAAGGTATTTTATTTTTAAGAATGATAACTTTGTAAATCTTATATATATATACAAAACAACTATTATCAAAGACTAATACATGTAATTCTAGATAAATTTATTGAAACTTCGGACATGTATTGATAAAATAAGGTTACATGTTAAACTTATATTGTTTATTTCAAGTTTAGGTCGATGGATGAAAACACATACATTGTTTGTATGATATGGAGTTTGCCGAAAAGCAACTTGCATTAATAAATAATTTCATATTTGAAATGATATTTTATAGAGCGATGATGGCTCTCGTGTTTGAATTTTTGATGGATTTATTGTTTGAATTATTTATATTTTTTAAATAAATTTCAAAACTATGATTTTATCCATTTTGATCCTTATAGGAATTTGTTTATAAAATTCATAGTTAGATTATATTATCCCCTTAACTTATTATTATTTTAAATTTTTCAATTAAAAATTTCAATGATAGTAATATTTATTTACAAAATCTTTTTAAATTTATTATTTATTAGTATGAAATTTTGGAAATGCTTTAGAGGCAAAAGATAAGATATGGTATTATTTTAGAAAAATGGTTATGAAAATAATAAAATTCAAAAATTAAAATAATTTTTGTTATAAAAGCTGTGCAAATGATTTTAGAAAGAGATTGAAAGCCTTTGGAAAATTATATCTTTATTTGTATGTGTATATGTTCAAATAGACTTTCAAAATAAATTAAGTTATCAATTATGAAAAATAAAGCTTTGGTTTAAAATAAATTTAACTAAGCTTTTTAAGTTTACAAATGGTTTATGGTTATAAAATGTTTATAAAGTAATATTACATGTATTTATATCAATTTGAAATAAAATGAACTACTAATTATTTAAATATTGTTTTGATTCAAAGATCTAATAAAAGAATTTTATTTTAAGAGTTAACACTTTATAACTCTTTCCTTTTTATATATATGAGTTATTGGACTTTTAAAAGTGATTTTGGGAAAACTACATCATGGTATATATAAAATCTAATTTAAAACACTTTTAGTTTATTCATTATGGATTAACAAAGGTGATAAGTTTAAAAGTGAATTATAGATAACATATATTAGAAAACATTTTGGACATATGATAAAATTATATTAATTTCTTTCAACCTATAAATTATTGTTGGCTTTATTTGTATTTAGCTTTTGGCTATTTTTATGCAAGTTTGAATTGGATTTCTGATGAATTTTGTGATTTTATATGAAACAACGAATTTTAATAAATGATTGAATTGTAGAGTGGTATAGGACACTATGTACAATTCTTTCGATTAGTATTATAATTTGTTAAATAGAGTTTAAGTGGAAATCGCTAGCTTTTAGTAAATACTTGAATTTACTTTCTGGTATTGGACAGTTTGTTGAATTCTTATGATTATTGGGGTGACAGTAATTAACACTTAGAGTTGTATTATCTCAAAATAAATTTTAAAGCCAATTATATTGCATTTTTCATTAAAAATTCATAATAAAATTTCCATAGCTTGGAAAATTCAGAAAATTAAAATCCATTTCGAAAATTATGTTTTTCATAACATAAAATTTTTCTATGGCAATCGAAAATCATGTATTCTTGGTTTTATGTCTAAACCGTGCAAATTTATGTGCGTATGAATTAAAGTAAATCAACATAATATAGCTCAAGCATATCATCATTCGTTTTATCACAAAAACGTATTTAAATTATAAATTTGGAACCATATAATCATAGAATAAAAATAGAGATGGTAGAAGATTATTATTCACCTTAAACATGATAAGGAATTTGAGATTTGTAGATGATTAATCCTCCGTAGATTTTCCTTAGCTTTAGATTAAAATTTCTTCTTTTCCTCCCTTGGTAATGCCCAACTTTAGTTTAGGTTTCTGATTTTTCATTTGTGAAAGTGGAAAATGAAACTTGAGTGGAAAAAGATGTGGAGTGTATAGCCGTGTAATATGAAATGGCTATTTACTAATTATGCCCATGTGTAGTTTAATTAACCAATAAACCAATCTAAACCCATTTTGCTTTGTTGATAAGCATGTCCCTATTATGTAATTTAATCAAATCCTAACCTCCTTATCACCATTATTCTATTTAATTTATCCGATTAAATCTTTTGAATAATTTCATCAAAAATTAGAGATGTTACAATCGAGGAGAACTTTGTAAGATCGTAGACATTACAAAATGTAGGCATTAGAATGAAAGATATTTGGAAAGAATAAAACACATTGTAATTAGTCGTAAAAGTCATAAATTATGCAGGGATTATGAGATATAATATCATGAAAGAATTAAGGGAGTGACTCCTGTAATCACTGAAAAGATTGAAAATCTTTTTCTTTAGCATTATATAGTAATAAATAAATATCTACCGAGATAAATGAATTATAAATTAAAATTGTTATTATAGATAATTTACCGAGATAGCTGAATAGTAAATTAATTTTTTTATTGTTATTCATGTATATAACTTTTGTTATGTATTTTACATATTTAAATAAAAATTAGGTTTTTCCACTTGTTTAATATGATTGTGATATACACACACACACACAAATATACATACATACATACATACGTACATACATACATACATATATATATATATATATATATATATATATATATATTTAAATTATGTTTTTAGGATTTAAAACGTGAATCAACAAAAATGGGTTAACTGAATTTATTTAAATAGTTTTGACGCAAGATTTTTAAGATCTAAATATATTAAAAATGCTGGAAATATTCTTAAATTATTTCAAATTGCTGCCGTAATACACTAATACAAATTGTCCTTAATGCACTGTTTTAGTATATTGTTATAGTACTTGCTATAGTAAGATCTTTGCTATAGTGTTTTCAGAATCTTACATATTATTCGGAAAATACCAAATAAATATTAGGACATTTTACAACTTAAGAATTTATCTAACAATAATCTCTGATTAAACAGTCAATGTAAAGATAGCCTATCAAAACGTCTTACCATGGCTAAAATGGGTATAAGTGCATGCCTTGATAGTTAGCCAAAAATTATTGTAGTCAGATGCAATTTTGATTAGTATTTTCCATTTAACGTGTATTCCTTATAATATGAATAAATGACTTAATATGTACATAACAGAAATAATTCAACACATAACTAATATAGCCTGTCATTCAGGTTGTAACATAAAATATATATTCAAAAATAAAAACTTACAATAAGATATCAGAAGTAGTCATCGGATAAAGAAAGCAGTATTCTTCTTTCTCTATTTAAATATCACAACTTATTACATACTTAATGTTTTATGGTAGAAGCTTTGAGGTGGAAAAGAAAATGGATATGTTGAAGCCTGTTTTCTTCACATGAAATGAACATCTACTTAGAGTAGAGGCTAGACTTGAAAGTAAAATCCAAATTTATTTACTTTAGAGTCCAAAATCTTCAAACCCGAAAAGCATATATCCACTTTATTAAAGTAGTAGGTACACTAGGCCACCTGTCTTAAATTATTTATCTACTTTATTAAAGTATTATGTACATTTGCAATTTTTGGTGGAAATGATGTCTAATTAGTCCATTACCATTTTTCTTTATCTTGTCCAATATTTTAGGCCTCCCTTTTACCCTTGTCAAATATTTCGTTAAAATCCTCATCATTGAGGTCTGAATATTGATCATCTTCGGCTATGTCCTTTGCTTCTGAAGATGTCATTGACATGTCTGTTTTTACATCTTCTTTTCCATAATTCTTCATTAAATCTTTCTTCATTTCTTGAATACACGCATAAAGAATATCTTCCTCAATGACCACTTCTTTCTGCATTTTAATTTTTTGGCAATATGGTAGAATGGTTGGAGCTTCCTTCTGTTGTTTCAATTTTTTCTCTCCTAATAGACTAGTTTTGTTTCCTGTCTCTGTAATCAGTTCATGGCCAAATTTTTGACCTGTGCTATTATCAATTCTGATCAATTTGTCCCATAATTTAGTAAAGAAACATCTTTGCAAACAGGGATTTCCTTTTCAGTATAATCTACTTTTGGTTTCCATTTCCAAATCCAAGGAATGGAAAGTTCATTGAAAAAATATATTGGACCAGATCCTGATATCATTAGATATTGGTTAAGATCATTTATTTTGGGTGAAACAGCAACTCATTCAGAATATAATTCTTTTAATTTTCAAGAAGAATATCAATGGATGGTCCATAATTTGCCCACCATTTTATAAATCAATTAGGCATAAGGCATTTATAAACAGCCCCACAAATTTTGATAAACCATGAATGCTTTCTTTTATTATTTTCATAAAGAAGTAGTTTATTTAGTGCCTCAGCACAATCCCAATAATTATACCTAATGGTAACCTTTTTAACGGGTAGAAATATTTTTTTTCTTTAAGGGTAGATAACCCTTATTCTTCTAGCAATATTAGCCTTTTAATAATTATCTTGCTGAAGCTATAAACATTCAGATCACCTGCACTAAAATGTATTATGTCACATGTTTCAAAGGTTTTCGTTATTGCTCCAGAGCATCCTCTTTGCTTATATGTTGTAATAGGAAATGATGGTTTATCAAGATACCTTTGCATTAGGTTCCAAAGATCATTTTCCCTTTTCATCATAATAAAAGAAGCATAACTCCTTTATGAGGATTTTCTACATATGTAGTTATATTTTCCTTATTTTCTTCGTCGTCGGTTATGCTAGCATATGAAGAGGACGATCATGTTAGGCTATTAGCTCCTTGCTTTTTCCTATATTCTAAAAATTCCTTATAAAGGATCATTGAAGCTATTTCCTGAACTAGTTAGATTTTTGGCTATTGGCCTTTGTTTTCATGCCGAGCCAGGATATTTCATCCGCCCTTTCCTCTACAGGAGTAATTACCACTTCCTTTGGAGATCATAATCCTATAAAAATTCCCAAGTTAAAAGATCCAGAAGACTATTTTCTTTACTTTTTTATATAAAGGATTTCAAAGTCAAAAGGTGCTAAATAAGCCTAACATCTGGCAAACATTTGTTTGGACACATCATGCTTAAAGCCCTTATTAAACATATAATTTGCAGACTTGCAACCAATTTTTATGATGAACTTTTGATTATATAAATCATCTTGAAATTTCAAAACACATTTAACTATAGTAAGGATTTCTATGGTTGTATTCTTCTGACTATTAGTCCATTTAACTGAATGGAATAAGACAAGATAATTTTGTTTTGTCTTTGGACAATTTTGCTTTAAAATTATTTTTTTCCCAATTTGGATTTGAATGCATTAAACAGGGCAGATTTTTTGCCTTTTCCTTTATTATTTTAACAGCTCGAGTACGATGTATAGTCCACGGACTTGGATTCTTTTTTAATCCATCACATAAGATAACAACATCTATAGCTGAATTAACATAATAAGAAGACATATAATTTAAGCTACCTAAAAATCATTGTAATTGTATTTTATTAGTTATTATATTTGAAATTTTTGAAGCAAATTCTATGCTTCTTTTAATAGGAATTATTTTTTATTTTTCAATATTGTGACCTAAAATCATCACATTTGTTTGGAATAAAGACATTTTTGTTCTTGATATTACTAAACCATTTTGAATAATATTTTTCTAAAAATATCTAAGTGTTTAAAATGCATTTCAATATATTTAGAAAATACTAGAATATCATCAATATAAACTATAATAAATTCACTATATGGAATAAAAAGGTCATTCGTTATTTTCTGGATTCTAAAGGAGCATATTTTAGTCCAAGAGGCTTTATGTCCATTTATAATGTCCAAATAAAACGTTAAAAATGGTTTATGTTGATCAGATTTTCAAATATGAAACTACTAATATCATAATTTGAAATCAAATTCAGAAAATACGATAGCATCATATAATCTATCATGTAAATCGTTTTTATTAGGAATTGGATGCTTAATCCATTTCAAGACCTTATTTAAAGGTTTATAATTTATTACCAATCTAGGAATACAACTTTTTTGTTCACTATGTTTATTTACATAAAATACCATACATGACCAAGGTGAAAATGATGGTTTTATTAAATCCTTTTGTAATAATAATTCAATTTCTTTTTTGCACAATTTTAAATATTTAGAATTCATTTGATATGGTATTACTTTAGTAGGAATTTTATTTTCAGCAAAGTCTTCCTCGTATGGAAGATTGATAATATGTTTCTTTCTTTTCCAAAAAGCATTTAGCTGATCATTACAAATTTCCATAGAAAATTTGTTGTAAATCATTTTAATTTTCCCTTATAATTTAGGGTGTTGGAGTTTTTCATATATATTAGGAGAACTAACTTCTTATTTTAGAAAATTTTAATGAAAATCCTTTTGTATTAAAAGTTCTTTTATTTCATGTAAACTTTTATAAAAGGTTTAGTTATAAATTGAAAAGTGATAGGTTTATTTTCATAAACTCCTATAATTCCATTTTAATCAATATCTGTATTAGTAATAGGATAAATTTATCTATAAATTGAGTCCCAAGTATAACTTGATTGTGATATTTTTAACTAATAAAAAACTTGTAGGAAAACAAGTTTTAATTTTACATAAATAATCATGTGCTAATTCAAACTTAATATCAAGTTTTTCTCCACGTGACATGACTTAATGAATCGGTGTTTTTATAAAAACACCTGGTTAGCATTATTCCTTCTTGAATTACATTCAAATCTGCACCATTATCTAAAAGCGCTATATATTCCTTTTGAAAATGATTATGAATAAAAAGGTTTATTTTGAGGAACAAATTTTGGGAAATGACAATACCTAATTTAGAAAGAAATTATTCTTGTTCTGGGATTTTTGTTTCAAAATAATTTATTTGACTATCTTCAGTAGGGATAACCTATTTTGACTGTTCTAGGAAATAAATCTATAATTAAGATCGCTTTTTTCAATTTTTATTATTTGAATTTCCTTTTAAAATTTTGAATTTCATTATTTAGATCTTTGATGCTAGTAGGATATTCAATCCTTTGCCTTTCTTTTAGGAGTATATGAACTTCATTCATAAAATATGAATTTTGAGGACTATTAATATTTTGGAATGGTTCGGTATTTTTACTTGTTTCTAGAGTATTTTCTATTCAATCTATTATTTTAGATCTTAGTTATGGATCGTTGACTAAATTATTGTTAATCGATACATGAACATTTAAATCTAGAAACTACGAAAGTATCTTGTAAAAATCTTCTATATCACTTTTTCTTTATTATCAAGTTTAGGCAGGATTTTACAAGACTACAAGATTTACAACACTCATGGTATTCTGATGATTCATTGTCTAGAACTTCAAGTGTTTTAGAAGTGTCTGAGTACTCTGAATCATTTTCAGATTCTATTTCCAAATCATTTTCAAAGCTAGAGTTTAATAAAAGTTTTGATAATGTTTCTTTTAATTCATTATCTGTATGTAACTTATTAATTTTCTTTTTTAATTTACATCTATTTGCATAATGGCTTATTTTTCCACATTCATAACAATGGATAATCTTGTTTTTCTTTCTATTCAAACCTTTCTTCTTTTCTTTGATCTCTTTGTTCTAGTTTTTTATGAGAATAATATTTCTTCTTCTTTTTATGAAAAGGTTCATTAAATATATTATCATTTTTAAGATATTTTTTAATGGTTGGAACATCTATTCCAAATTGACTGCAAATTATCCTAATTGGTTCTTTCTATCAAATTTTAGAATTTAATATTTTGGATTTAGTTTTATCTCGTTACACAATTCTAAACCTACTTGAATACATATTCCAATAAATTTACCATAAGTATAACTTGCATAAGGGATGTTTATTTTTTCTTTCCTTAATGATTTTCTTACTCTTTTTGAAAATAGAGAAGAAAGGCCATCAATAAATTTTGATTTTCATTGAAAGCCATTACTCTGTTTAAAAAGGTATCTTTATACCGTATAAAATCGGATAATGTTTTACATCTTAAATTATGTAAAAGTGAACGAATATTTTCATTATTATCAGATACTCTACTAGTAAATGTTATAAAAGGGTAACTATTAAAGTGCACACAACACTTTGGACCATTTGTCCATCTTCTTGTTTTACAGTGTTGTAAATTTCATTTTTGTTTGCTGGGGAAAGGTAATTATCCTACCAACCTTTAAGTTGGCCAAAAAATCAGCAACAATCATTTTTGCAACATTAACATCATAATTACCATTATTTTTACAAGCAATGTTATACAATAGCGTACGTGGGCTAAATTATAAATTTGTTTTTCATTAGTGTCAAAAATCCATTCATAAATACTTTTCCCATTATAACTATTACTGCTAATAAATTCTAGTTTTTCTGGTAAAGTATCCATGGGAGAAAGTCTTCCATAACAAAATGGTTTTTGAGAATACTTAATGCATATTTCTCCAATTTATTAATTTCATCTAGGACTGTTTGGTTACTAATATTTTGGGAAAATTCATCTTCGAGAATGATTGATCTTAAAATATCCATGTTATAAAGAATTTTTCTAATTCAGATTCTATCTTTAATTTAAAAACCTTTTCTAATTCTAATTCTACTTCTCACTTAAAATCTTAAATTTCAGTTGGTGGTCGGGAAGATGTAATTACTTTATTTATTTCTTCAACTATAATCGAAACAGTGGTCGGGAAGAAGTATTTTGTTCACTAATAATGGTTAAATAAAGATTTATATAGTTTTGTTGTTCAAATATCTAATTTATCTATCTTATAGTAATTTGTAATGTGTAACAGCCCTGGTCGAGATTACCTGAAATTAAAACTAAAATATGATTTAAAATTATCTTAATTAATTTTGAATTCGAAAAATTTTATTAGTTATAATTTCGAAATTAAAATGGCTTTCTAGATGGAAGTGAAAAAATTTGGGAAAATTTATTTAATACCAAAATTGTAAAATTTTACTTCTTATATTTGATAAATAATAATAATCTTAGGAAAGATAAGAGTTAAAAAAAATATTGGAAATAATTTTGTAAATTAAAATGTGAAATTTTCTAAGGTTTATTCACTTATTTTCTAATGTAAATTAAAATGTGAATTTTTAAAATAATATTTGATAAATAAATATTTTTCCATTTCAAACTATTACACCGAATGTTGTAATTTAAATAAGTGCTAACATTGAGATTTATTGTTAAAATAAGCAATTAATGGTTTTTCTTATTTAAAAAATAATGAGAATAACTTTTAATTTCTAAAGTTATATTTAGTTTTACAAAATATCTCAATATTAATAGAAGTGGGAACTTTTGACACATTGGTGCTTTGTAAAATTGGAGAAACCTATTTATACTTTTATAAAACATTGTTGGTAATGTAAATTAGTGTTTTAAAAAAGAAAATAAAGGAAACTAATCATTTTTCTCTTATTGGATCCTTGCATGTCTACTTGGCTCATGTAGTAAGATTAGAAGAGGAAATATGATAACTTATATGTTGTTTTTCTCTCATTCTTTTCTCATTTCTGCCAACACTAAAACCTAAAACTAAAATCCTTGTTATTTCTAAATTTTAGAAACTAAAATCCTCCTCAAATTCAAGTTATATCAAAGGGTAATTGGGTAATTATTGGAGATAATCAATCCACGTAATCTTTTCTATCCTATATTGCATCTACATTGAGTTTTAATCTCAGTTTTAATCTTGATTTGTAATCCCTCGTTTTCCATTTGATGAAATCTAAAACATAGGTTGTAGCTAAAAGTGTTTGCCTAAGTGAATTCGGGTCCTTGGTGATCAAATCAAGCTTAATTAGTTGAGTTCATCTCACACTTCTAGCCCATAGATGAATGTTTGTAGATGTTGTTGATATGGATGAATTTGATGTGAAATTGATCTCAATCTCTTATGTCGTTCTCTACTTTTTCTATTCAACTCTATGTTGCTGAAACCCACTACTTATGATCTTGATTATCATCTAATTGTAAATGTTTTGTGCTTACATGAATGTTAATCCGTGCTTTAGAAGTTAAGAGAAACAACGGAGAAGAAATGAGAGACAGACTACCAGAGCCACCTAGAGCTCACTCCAGGCATGCCCACCGGTGGACCGATCCCACTAGACCAGTGCACTTGTGGTGACTTGGGCTGAGCCCCAGGTCACCCTATTCGACCTTTCGGTTCATGTTGTTCGACCATTCGTTCGCCTGTTTAGCTATTTTTCGTTGATTGCTTGATTTTGATGCTGTTATCTATGCCAATTTCAATGCTACTTATGGATTTTGATTTTATGAACTTGAGAATTCATTTTGGAGTTATTACACTATAGAAATGATCTATGGGTTCATGGACTTAGACACAAAGTTTTCTAGCATAGTTTCAATCAGAATTTGCAAAAGGTAGATAAATTAAAGTGTTTTTTCCAAATCTTTTCAAGTACAACTTATTTTCTATAATAAGTATATTTGAATATATATATATATATATGTGTATGTATGTATGCATGCATGCATGTATATAATTATTTCTTATTATAATAATTACGGTTTTAAATTGATATGGGACTCTACATATGTCTAAAGAGATTTTGCAAAGGCTTTTCAATATATACTAGCTTACAAAGAAACGCCTAAATATATTTATGTATTTAAAATTTTAACAAATTCCTTTCATATATAGGTTAGTTTGTAAATTAATATATATAATTTTAAGAAGGTTTTCAAAGCTTAATGCTTTTAGTAAATTGCACGACATCGATCGAATAAGGATTTATTTAAACGGATTAATAAAATGAGTGGTATGGAATGCTCGCGTATATTTTTCATTTAATTCTCCAACTTCTTAATCGAGCCTTTTATACATACAGGTGGAGTTTAGTAACCTATAGTAAATATTTAAATAAACTAGTATGGTATGGGACGCACAGTTGTTATTTATTCGGTTACAACTTGAAGGTATATGACACTTATGGATGAGTTTATGACTCGCCTTTAGAGTTTGTAGGACTGGTTCCTATCTTGATGTTTATAGGTCTCGTACCTATCTTAGAGTTTATAAGTCTCATGCCTATTTTGATGTTTATAGGACTTGTTCCCATCTTGATGTTTATAGGACTTGTTTCTAGCTTGATGTTTTTATGACTTGTTCCTATCTTAATGTTTATAGGTCTCATACTATCTTGGAGTTTATAAGTCTTGTACCTATCTTGACGTTTATAGACTTATACGTTTATCTTAGTGTTACATGCATGTAAGAGAGCTCATCAATCTTGGAGTTTGGTGCCTTTTCCCTTTTTGTGAGATTTCTGGATTTCTATTTGTGAGATTTTTGGATTTGATTTGTGTGAAGTATCATCAAATCATTTTGGGGATTTTTGCTTTTAATAAGCTATCTTAAGCTTCAGTATTTTGTGATTTAAAGTTATTGTTGCATGTTTGATATTTGTCAATATATGACTATGTTGAGATCTAGTTCACTTTATATCATTCATTTTTGCTAACTTATTTATCTTAGTATGGATTGATCCATTTATTATTTTTATGATACTCGGCTCAGACCGAAATGTTTTCAGTCCTTCACCTTGATGCTTCAGAGTGGATGTCCTATCTGTTAGCTACTAGTTACCATTGTCATATATGTATGCGCACGCACACGCGCGCGCACACACACACACACACATATATTTGCATGTGTGATGTTATGTTGTATCTTATGCCGAGCTAGACTCCTTTTGTGTGTGTATTCATATTTTGAGTCGTAGCACTTTGTATATGTGCAGTCTACATCATGTATCTATTGTGGGTCAATTCAGAATTGTATCAATTTATATTCCACCGTTTCTGGTCCATGATTCTATGATTTGTGTTTATTATATGTTGTTTTGGATTTTATTATAGGCACCATATTTTTGTTTTAAGCTTGAATTAGATACGTCGACTCCACTGGATTAAAGAAATGTATAACATATAAATCGACGTATCGAATCTCGCTTAAAGTAAAACTCATTGATGATCGCTCCTTACTAGCCTTATTCTCTGCACTGGCTGACAATATTACTTTATAATATTCTTTGTTAGTTTAGGACTTGGGGTGGGGTGTCACAGCTTGGTTTCAAAGCTAAGTTCAGAACAAAATATGATACCACAGACATAAATCTTGCCCTAGATTAGTCTTAGAGATTGTCCATTAAAGGTTCTTTGGGCAAATAGTTGGAATCATCCCCTTTGGAATAAGAAAGCATCTTTAGGATTCTAAGAATGTATCCCTTCATTTCCACTCTTTGATGTTCTTAGTATCAAATCATGTGATTCCTAATCAATCTTTGGCCTAATCTTATCCATTCCAGAGGTTCATTTGGCTAGCAGTTGGGTCACTTGTTCTGGTGTTAGGAAATCTAGTGAGTCGAGTTGAGAGGTGGTATTTTGCCTGCCCAGCCAATCGTGAAGCTTGTTGTCCATTTTTATATGATCAGTCACGCAATGGAAGCAGATGGATGGTTCTGTTAGGCATGTTATCACGTAAATTTGTGAATGATTTGATTGGTTGATTGAATGCATGTTTGCATAAGATTCCTAGTGATAATTCTAATTCAATTAATAAATATTCCTTGATAATTAGAATTCTAATTCGAGATTAATAACTGAATCTTGTGATATCTTCGTTTTAGAAATTCCCACAAGAGAAATTGAATTTCTTGGGTATACAAATAACAAGGATCAAATCTTGCAATAATAATAATAATAATTAACTGGAAATAGAGATAAGTTTAGTATTTTATTACCGATTAACCAAAAATAATAAATGATTTATTATTTACTCTAAACCAAGATTTTGATTAATAATTTTTTTGACGCGATCATTGCCCAATTAGAAAATACTACTGTTAACCTGCCTTTTAGCAAGGCCATAAACAGGTGGATTTAACTAAATCGATTGCTTGGTTATCGGTGATAAAATATGACAAGTTTGAGTCAGATGGATGGATAGACGAACAATCACAGATCATGATTATGAAGCTGGGGTCCAGCATGGTTGATGGACCAAAGTCGTGGGATATTAAAAATATGGGCTTCGAAAAAATTCGAGTTGTCGCGAGTCATTCGAAGTTTACTTCGAGTCATGCTTGGGTTTGCTCCGAGTTTTCATGGAGTTTGTTTCGGATCACGTTGAGTTGTACTTCGAGTTGCTTGGGGTTGGTAGAAGTTCATGAGTGGATCGACATAAGGTAGTGGTCGACATGCTTTGGGTCGGTCAAGCATAGACAGTGGATCGGTGTTGTGAAGGCTTTAGGTTAGTAGGAAGGTAGTTCGGTCATGATGAAGTGGGTCGGTAGTGGTATGGAAGGTAGTGGTGTGGATCGATGATTGGAGTGGATCGATGATTGGAGTGGGTCGGCATTTGGATAGGTTGGTGCTGCTTTGCTTCAAGATGAACTCGGGTTGGTATAGGGGAATCCTTGGGTCAGCTATACTGAAATTAGCATTAGGTCGGTAAGTTTTAGATCACCCTGGGTCGGCACATCTTTTACTTCGGGTTGGTTAGCCGTGTACTCTGGGTCAGCAAAGAACAAAGTTAGGATCGTCATAGGGTTATACTTGGGTCGGCACAAGAGAATGGGTCGGCATGTCCTAAAACCTCAATGGGAGTGGTAGACATGCCATCTCCGGTTCGATGTAGGATGAAGCTTAGGTCGGCCATGGTAGGTTCAACATGTGGTCGGCATTGGAAGAAGTGAATTTTACTTCAAGCCAGCCACTATTCTACTACGAGTCGGGGATGGATTTTCTTCGAGTCACTCCTGGGGGCAAGATTGGATTGATATGCTCGAAGTTTAAGGTCGGGCATAATGATGATTTCGGATCGGCTATGTTGTTGATGGGCCTGGACCATTCAGGAAGCTCGACAACTCGGATTTTTCCTATAAATACAGCATGTAGGGGTTTAGAAAAGGGGCTTCATTTGTTTCCCTTCTTCTTCTCCATTAAGGCTAGTCCACCATTATTGTTTTAAAAACTCTAGATTGTAACTGCAATTCATTCTCATATCAATAAAATAAAATTTCTGGAGTGGACGTAGGCCAGAGTCAGCTGAACCACTATAAATCCTCTATTATTACTGCTTTCTTTTTAATTTAACCGTTCTTCATATTTACACTCTACATATACTCTATTTGTGATCTATAACTGTGATTTGGTGCTTTCATCTGTACTTAGGTGTTAGTGACCAATTTTGGCACTAACAACCGCCCTAAAGTTTTCTATAAGATGTTTAATGGTGATGATTATAAGTTTGTTATTATGTGCATTAGCTCAAATATATATGAAGATATAAGTGTCCTTCCTTTTAAAAGAGGATTTTAAAATATATATAACTATATTTATGATGTTAAATTGTCGTTGGATGCTTTAGGGATTCTGGTCATGGACGTCTGGCCAACGTACTCAGTAGGAATTCCTAAACATTCAAATGAGACAATTGGGCATACATTTTTATTAAAATAAGTGTTTTAGAAAACCATACTTTTAAACATATATTGATTCAGAAAGGAATAGAAACATTTGAAACTAACGTGGTTTAAAATAAAATGGTATTTGGATATGCATACAAAGGTATATAATTATAATTATGTACTAAGGTTTTGGAAATATAAGGTATATATTAAGGTTCTGGAAATATAAGGGTATTTCCATAATATAGAAAGAATAGAAATATAAAAATAGTTAAAAATCCTTTCCTATATGAAAGAGTATATTATTGGATTTCTAAATTATAATCTTACAGGGAAAATGTTTTGAGAGCTTTAGTCCTATAATATAAGGAAGTACTAATAATCGACTTAGTGTTACCAATTAGTTTAAATGCTTTCGAGTAATGCTTCATTGAATATAGTATAACTCATTGAATAAAATGTTTGAATGGAACTTACTAACCCATTAGTGAATACTCGAATTTCATTGAGTAGTGTGGGATGCCTTGGTTAAATTTTTGTAATTGCTATTAGAAATTATTTAACACTTTAGGATTGTATTCTCCTTTAGTGTTCGGTGGGATCGGTAGATCCTTAAGGGAATATAGTTTAGGTTTTCTAATGGTATCCATAACAAGTGGGATTTACTAGCTTATAGTTATACTTAATTTCACCAAGCGGCATGGGACTTTTTAGTTAAGTTCTAGTGATTACTGAAAGTGGTAGCACTTAACACTTTAGAGTATATTTCCTTTTGGTGCTTGCTCATGGGGGCGATAAATCCTTAAGAGGTATGCTTTGGATAGGCTTTGGAAGACCATTATAGTCTTAGTATAGACACGTGAGCATAAATAATTAAATAGCTAAATTAGCAAAAGCTAAAGAGAAGCATGATTCTTTTATTTAGAATCAGTTGGAAACAAATTCAGTATGAACAAGCTTAGGTTAAATAATATATGAGTTAGAGATGACACCTTTAATTGTACTTGAAATAAAAAATTGCGGAAAATAAATTTATGAATTAATTCATCTTTTGTATACTAATCCTAGCAATTAAAAAGAAGTTTTTAGTATTGCTTGGTGGAATGTAAGATATATACATCGACTCACTATTCAAACTGTCTATTAAGGAAGATAACTATTTAAACTTAAACGATTAAGAGTTTCAAATATCTTGAAAATTTTAATGATGACTAAAAGGATAAATTTCTCTCTTGGATATTAATTAGGATATTAAGAGGAAACTAGATACACTCCTAAGAAGAGGCCAGTGAATAGAATATGTGTGTGTGCGTATGTTCATGCGTGTGTGTGTAGATTCAATATTAAATTAGGTAGTGTCTAAAGTTTCAAACTTGCACTTAGAAAAGGTTTTATTTCAAATTATAAATAATCAAGGATTGAAAAGTATTTTTCAAAGTTTTAATTAATGGTGAAAAGCCAAGGCTAGATCAATATTTTGGTTATTACACAATGTAGCTTTGTTGAAATAGTATAAAACTGAACTAAATTATGGGAAAAGATAAATCAAAGTGTATCTAAATGATAATCATATTAGCAAATCCTTTTGGTTCACATATCGTTTAATAAAGAAATAGTGGTTAAAGTATAAGGAATTTAATTACGAAGATCCTATCTGAAAATCCAAATAAGTAACGTGAATACTTTAGAATGAGTTATACAATTTGAGCATCTCAAATTAGAAATTAATTAACAATTTTATTTGATATAGAATAAGGAAGAGGTAAGTTTGAAAAGAAAATAATTTTTAGTTCGGTTTTTTGTGAATTTTAAGATTAAAACCCATAGGAAAGGTTTTTTGGGGTAAGATAAATTTATACTATGAATTTATGAGTCATATCAAGGAGAAATCCTAGAATTAATCCATAATTTTTGAGTATGATTAATTACGCATGTATCTTAGAATATTAAGAATGATAAGTATTTTAAACTGATAAAATACTTTTAGTAAACTGAGATGTGAAAGTTTTGGATTAAAACTTGCTTGGAAATTTACAGCTAAGAATCTCACTTGGGTTATAGCCTTTATTTGCTGAGATTAGAATTCGAAATTTTTTAATCCTTTAAAGAAGTTAAAGATTGTTGGAATTTTGAGAATTCAAACCAATCATTTGAGTTTACCTCAAATAGATAATAAAAAACTATATCTAATCGAAAAATTAAATAGAGAACTCCTAGTGGTTGGAAGGGTAGGTAAGATCTTAAAAATCTACTTCATGCTTGTATTCTTTACTTTGGTAGCATTAAGAGGATCGTGTCTACCTCGATTGAATTTTCTTGTTGTTGTTAGTTCCCATTTTAGAATTGGTATGGCATCTTTCGAGACTTTATTTGAGAATGAATATCGATCACTCTCTTGTTAGCTTGAGTCTAAGAAAGAAGTTGATCTTAAGTCCGTGGGAGATCAGATCTTTGTTCGTGTTTCTTCCTCTTTGGATGACTATATTTCGGTCAATTTGGGATAATGACTCTTTGATATTTGGGACCTTACCCAAGCATTGAGTTCAGTGGCTATGTTGGTTATCGAGTTTCTTTACCAACCAATTCTTTGATATTCGTGGTGATATTCATGTGTTTTAGCTTTAGAAACACTTTAGAAATTATGATTCTATTCTTGAGTATAGAATCCCTGTTGCACTTGAGATCTTGCAAAATCGAACTCACGAATAGAGCTCTATTCATTTCGTTACCTCGATGGTGGAACGCCTTCGAGATGCAGTCCTTTCGATTTTCTAAGTCTAATGGCCCGATAATCGTAAGGACTATTCTTAGGGAACCAAAGAGTTCATCCAGCGAACATATCCTATGTAATTGCTTGAATTCATTTGTAATGAGTCTTTTGTTTTGAGTTATCTTTCTTTCAAATTTCAAATTCCTTTGAGACGATACGTCCTTTGTAATATGTTATAGACTTTTCCCTTAAGGAAATTGCAAGGTGCAATTTTTGTAAGGGGAGGAGTCTATAACAACCCTGGTCGAAATTATCTGGAATTAAAAAAACATATGAATGAAAATTATCTCAATTAATTTTAAGACGAATTTGGAAAATTAAGCTATAATTTCCAAATTAAAATGACTTTCTAGATGGAAGTAAATAAATTTGTGCAAATTATTTAATACCAATACTATGTAATTTTACTTCTTATATTTGATAATATAAGAATAACTTGGGAAGGATAAGAGTTTAATAAAATAATGGAAATAATTTTGTAAATTAAAATGTGAATTTTTCCTAGATCTATTCACTTATTTATTTTTAATGGAGACTTATGATAAATATTTTTCCATTGCAAATTATTACAACGATTGTTGTAAGTTAATTAAGTGTTAATATTAAGGTTTATTTTTAAAAGGAGACTTTTACAATTAATGGTTTATTTTATTTAAAAAATAATGAGAATAACTTTTAATTTCAAATGTTATATTTAATTTTACAAAATATCTCAATATTAATAGAAATGAGAATTTTTGACATATTGGTATGCTTTGTAAATTGGAGAAATCTATTTATACTTTTATAAAACATTGTTAGTAATGTAAATTAGTGTTTAAACAAAGAAAATAAATGAAATTAATCATTTTTCTCTTATTGGATCCTTACGTATCCACTTGGCCCATATGGTAAGGTTAGGAGAGGAAATATGATAACTTGTGCGTTGTTTTCCTTACATTCTTTTCTCATTTTGGCCAACTCTAAAACTGGAAACTAAAACTCTCTTTATTTCTAAACCCTAAAAGATAAAATCCTCCTCAAATTCAAGTTATACAATGGGTGATTGGCTAATTATTGAAGATAATCAACTTAGGTAATTTCTTCTATCCTATACTATATTCCATCAAATTGTTTTAATCTCAGTTTTGATCTTGATTTGTAATCCCTCGTTTTTCATTTGATGAATTCTAAAACCTAGGTCATAGCTGAAAGTGTTTGCCTAAGTAAATATAAGTCTTTTCCGACCAAATTAAACTTAATTATGAGTTAATCTCACACTTCTAGCCCATAGATGAATAGTTACGGCTAGATATGGATGAATTTAACGTAAAATTGATCTCAATCTCGTATATTATTCTTTACTTTAGCTATTCAACTCTATGTTGCTAAAACATTGCATATGATCTTGATTATCATCTAATTGTATATGTTTTTATGCTTACATGAGTGTTAAATCCATGCCCTGGAAGTTAAGAGAAACAACAGAGGAGAAACGAGCGATGACGGACCGCCGGATGCACTGGAACTTTCTCTAGGCATGCCCACCGATGGACCAGTCCCAGCAGACCGGTGCACCGATGATGACCTGGGCTGAGCCTCCGACTTGATTTCTGCTTGCTAGCGCTTTACGCATATGAGCTGAGTGCAGAAATTTCTACGACGACCTCCGATTCAGAGGCCTAGACGGTTCCGGATCCCGACCGTCCCAACAGCAAAAACGATCGGAGGCCCCTCCTGGGTAGGTGGGGAAGGTAAAGAGGAGGGAAAGGGGAGGGTCTTCCTTCAATCGTCCCAGCCCCTCCATTTCTTCTTGGCTGGCACTTTACGTGCGTGAGCCAAGTGTAAAAATTTCTGTGACGACCTTCTGTTCGGAGGCACAAACAGTTTCGAATCATGACCACCTCGCTGGAAAATGATTGGAGGCCCCTTCTGGGTGGGTGGAGATGAGGGATGGGGTGGGGAAGGGCTTCCCCTCAATCGTCTCGGCCCTTCCTCCGACTTGGTTTCTTCATGGTTAGCGCTTTACGTGCATGAGCCAAGTGTAGAAATTTCTACGACGATCTTCAGTTCAGAGGCCAGATGGTTCCGGATCGCGACCACCTCAACTGGAAAAACAATTGAAGGCCCCTCTCGGGTGTATAGGGATAGGGGAGGGGCTTCCCCTTGACCATCTCGGCCGCCTCCAGACTTGATTTCTGCTTGGCTGGTGCTTTACAAGTGTAAGTCAAGTGTAGAAATTTCTACGACGACCCCCGGTTCGGAGGCCCAAACAATTCTGGATTGCGACCACCCGATTGGAAAAAAAATCGAAGGCCCCTTCTAGGTGTGTGGGAAAGGGGGAGGGGCTTTCCCTCGATCACCCTAGCCACTCTATCATGGTTTCTGGTTGGTTGGCGCATTACGCGCATGAGCTAAGTGCAGAAATTTCTACGACGACCTCCAGTTCAGAGGCCCAGACGGTTTCGGATCGTGATCCACCCAACCAGAAAAATGATCGGAGAAACCTCATAGTTATGTAGGGAAGGGCATGCGGAGGGGCTTCCCCTCGGTTTTGCTGTCCTCCCGACTTGGTTTCTTCTTGGCTGGCGCTTTACGTGCACGAGACGAGTGTAGAAATTTCTGCGTCGACCTCTAGTTCGGAGACCCAAATGGGTCCGAATCCCGACCGCCCCAACTGGTAAAACGATAGGAGATCCCTTCTGGGTGGATAAGGAAGGGGAAGGGATATGTTTCCCCTCAATTATCTCGGCCCCCTCGATCCTCCAGCTTGATGTTTTAGAGTGGATGTCCTCTCTGTTAGGTAGTAGTTACTTTTGTCATATGTGTGTGTGTGTGTGATGTTATGTGTATCTTATGTCGAGCTAGATTCCTTTTGTGCATATATATTCATATTTTGAGATGTAGCACTCTGTTTATGTGTTGTTTACATCATATATCTATTATGGATCGATTTAGACTTGTATTCATTTATATTTCGCTGTATTTGATTTGTGATTCTATGATCTATATTTATTATATTTTGTTCTAAATTTTATTATAACCACCATAGTTTTGTTTAAATTCTGAATTGTATACATCGACTCCACTTGATTAAAGAAATCTATAACATATAAATTGATATATCGATGCTTGCCTAAAGTAAAATTCATGGATGGTCGCTCCTAACTAGCCTTATTCTCTGAACTAGCCAACAATATTACTTTGTAATATTCTTTGTTGGTGTGGGACTCGGGATGGGGCATCATATAATGTATCATTTTCTATTATCTTAGAAAAGGCATTAAAATTTACGTATTTTCCATTCTTCTATTTGAAAAGATTTTTGGGGTGGGTAAATTGCCTTTAAAATGTTTCCATTTGAAAGTTTATAATATTTTTCTAATATGTAAATATATTGTTTGATATAATATGCTGTAAACCAAGAAACAAATGGAAACATTAAAAAAAATTCGGATGTAAATTTATAAATTCATTACGAATATTTTTTTTTTCTTCTCTTGAAATTTTTTCAAAAAACCGTTTTCTAAATGGCTTCCATTTTGAAAGATTAAATTCAATTTTAATCCTTTGTTTGTCCTTAGAGCCAAGACTAAAATATGTTTTAGTCGTACAACCTATTAAACAAAAAAAAATCATTTTCGATTCGGTTGTATATGCTACTTAATTGTTATAAAAAACCTTTACAGTATTATTTTTGTTCACAATTTTTCAATAGGAGTGTCTCTTAAAGATTCATCATAAGATGACCTCTCTTTTTAGTTTCTTTTATTTGAGAGGTTGACATCCTTGATGGGGATTCAACAATATAATCAAAAGGTTAAATATGAGATTGAAATGATTTTTTTCTAGATAAATATGTTTACTAGCGCTAGGTCTAGAGGAAGTATTATCCATTTGTAACTACATGGTTCTTTTAGGAGTTTATATAATATTAGTAACTATCCATCGTCGAAGTTGTAACAACCCACCCCAGAACAGGCCTAAATTACGACCTAGAAAAGACCCATCAAAACTTAGATCAATTCTAAGGTAAGTTATTGGTAGAACTAAGAAAATAACAGTATATAGCTATAACTAAATTTTCAAAACTCACAACGGATGGAAGAAAATATAATAGCAAAGCATACCCATTTATTTCAAAGCCATAAAAATATCATAATACAAAATTCCATAAAAAATGTAACGTACTATCCGTTACTACAATTGTATAACTACATGAGTACAGATAAAAGCAAGTAATAATAACAAATGCCACCAAAAGTCAAGCTTCTCCATATCTAAACATTGTCGTCATCATCACTCTATCGTTTACCTATGTTGTAATAAGGAGGGAGTCAGAACAACAAGTGTTTGATGAATAGAAACCCGATTCTTACCTTTTTAGTACTTGGGTAGTATATTTCAAAATAAGAATATATCTCCGAACATAAAAATATCAAAATCACTTAACACTTCTTTATAAGGAAAGGAGGCGGGTCCAACCACTTAATACCTTCCATTCTAGAAGTAGATCCCATGTGCCAATCAAATGTCATTAATAGCTAATAACGTGAGAGACGATACCCATGCCACTTAATACTTTTCATTGGAAAATAGGCAGACCTGACATTTAAGACCTATTTTTAGAACATGCTCCTCAATGGTACTACCTAATTGACATCATATGGAATCTCGTAGGCCACTTAATACTTTCAAGTAGAAAATAGGAAGACCCTGTTACTTAAGACCTATTTCCAGAAGCGGACCCCTGTAGAGAAACCACCTAATGTTACATCTTGGCCATTTAACACTCCATTTGGGGGGAAAGACAGGTCCAACCAATTAATATCACAAACCCCAAACAATTAGTTAACTTCCTAATAGGGGAAATTAATGAAAATAGATGTCAAATCAATTACGTCATATATGCAATAATTATACATTAATTACGCAAATGGAGATAAACAAATATTCGTGCCTAATAAGCTCTAAACGTACAGATTTTACGGTCTAAACTAGCATTATATGTTAGTTCCCTAACCAATTATTATTACAAGTCCTTTTCTTCAGTTTTCCTAAAATTTCGTAGGATTCTAATATCCAAAACAGTGAATAAATATTTATAAGAAAAATTACAATAACAGATTTTAAATAGAAACTCAATTTATTACGTAATCAAAGGAATATTTAAACAATAAGAATTGCAATCTAAACCCATATTCTATTGAATTTCTCTTTTACAAAGAAATAGATAAGAATAATTGATGTAAACTACGAATATAATTCATAATCTAAGCCCTTTATTTTATTGAAGAATCACAATTTGACCCAAAGAAGAAGAAGAAGTGAAATAAAATATGAAATTATCAAAAATTGCGTAAACGAAAAAAATTCCATTAAATTAATGTAAATAATTGGGAATCATAACATAGAATTGACATATCGAATTAAAAGGAATTTTAGGGGATTTTATTTATTATGTTTTCGAAATCCCAAAATCCCTTAGGCATATTCAAATCATAAAGGAAATAGACTAAACAATTGCTTGAAGAAACACTAAGGTTTCCACTCATAGAATAGCCTTAGCTTCACCTTCCTTGGATTTGAATGCCTTGCAATCTCTTCTAGAATCTCTCTCTTTTGATATACACACACAAAATAGGGAAAATGTTTATTTACTTATTAGATTCAGAATAGTTGGAGGAGAATAGAATAAGAATAAGTTGGAGGAAGAATAAATAAATAGAAAATAAATTGGATTCTTACCTGTTCTACGGAGTTCTGAATCTAATTTGAAGAGATAACAATGGAAGAGTTTCACTATTTTTTCTATATTTTTGGATAAAGGTGAAAGTCTAGGATCCAATATAGTGTTTGGAAACGCATCAGAACCCTTAAAAGAGAATATATTAAAAATAGATAAATCTCAAACGTACAACTCATCAAAATAGGCTACACACCATGGAAGTGATCGACCCTCATGCTTCAAGCGGTCGACCCCTACGGTCAACCTTGAGGTCGATCCCTTGAAGTGCTGGGTCGACTTCTTCCCTTATTTTGGGAAGGTATTTATTTTATTTTATCATTGCTTTATTTATTGATTTCATATCCAAATTTGCTTTTAACATTAATTGCCAATTTTTAATGTTACTTAACCCATGAGTCTAATCATAATTAATTATAAATTTCAAAATAGATAATTAGTTATTCAGTTGAACACTATTCAAATTACTTTAAATCTATAAACTTCAATTGCTCATAAATTTTTCGTTCGAGCTCCGTTTTTAGCACATTATATATGTAAATTAACCAAAATTTCACCATAAATGCAATGGTACAGGTTTCATGGTCAAATTAAATTTTTTATAGAATTTTCATTTTCTACCTTATCGTATTTAATTTAAGTTAGTCCATTTATTTATGCATTGTTTTACGGGGTATTACATTCTTCCCCACATAAAAAGAATTTCGTCCTGAAATCTTTCAAGGAGCGAACATCGTAATATGTAATAACATGCATATTATACAACAAGTTATCTACATAACCATCTATTCAACGAATAGTGCAATGTGATTATGTACCACAGGTATACTAAAATGAGCTCAATCCCAGTCAATCCTAGCTTAAGTGTGTAATCGTGTTATGAAAGTAATTATGCAAATACCCTAAACATGCATAAAGATTTCTATACGAGCGTTAAGTGGTTGTAAAAAAGTGCAGCAACCATTTCAAACCATCCGATCTATCAATCATGATGCAACCAAAATCCTAATTTTAGAGAGAAAATTTTCCAAAGAAAGGTTTAGGACGAAGAGTCATGCCTCCCATTAAATTTTCTCACCATTGCACTCGAACCAATCTTATTTTTAATTACGGAGCTTTCGAGTTCCATGCTCTACGATGCATGTAGCGCCATAGGACGTTATTGGCTTCATCTTAAAATCTCCTAATTGATCAAGCTCTCAAACAATTGTTATGCTATGAAGGTATTTCCTCAAATGCAAAAACATCATGGACTCTAGCCAACATAAAATTTTCTTCTTTTTCTCCATATTGGTAAAAGACCCAATAAATCCGGTGCCTACTTTCTAACTATCCAAATTGTACGCTGCCTAATGAATTCTGACTTTCCAAAGTCTCGTAATACAAATCTGGTGCGAGTAGAATTTGTCAGTTGTTTCCTACCCACTATTTGATGACGTGCACGGCCTCTGAAAAAAAGCTTCAAGGGTGCCATACTAATCGTCCATTAATGACTTATTCTACTAAGGATAAATGCTACTCCTAAGGTCCTCTAAAGTCCAAGATGCAAGCTCACAAAAAATCCTTCAAGTTTCCATCCATTCCTTCAGTTTGTCTATCGGTCTTTGGTCGATAAGCAATGCTCTGATTCAATGAAGCTCCTAAAGCTAGTTTCTAAAGCTACTAGCAAATCCCTCTAAATTTGCTAGTAAATTAAAGGCTCCTAACCTTAATGTGATAAGGCGCAACTTCATAAATCTGTGTTGGAGTGTTGCGGTTCAACTGCTTCTAACGAAAAATTTCTACCCCCTTCTTCTTAATCCTTGATCAATTGGAAATTCTACTTCTCATTCTTATACGTTTTCTCTTTTCCTTGCATGGTGGCATTTTCTGAGAAAAATCCGTTATGTTTCCCAAAATCTAAAGTTTTGAGATTGAAAAATTTACTCACTGTAGGCTACTAACCTAATTTCCTTATAACCTCCAGTTTTACATATGGTCTATCGCTAATGAAGTGTTCCCATAAAATGTCCTTATTTACTTTGCCTCCCAACATATATAAAGTGGTTAAATCCCATTCATAAAGGTTACATAGGATTAAAACGGGAATATATCTTATACCACATCATCCACTTTTCCAATAACTAAGAAAGCCAACTAGCGACTATAATCCAGGAACTCCAAAAGAAATTTCTACTGGAAGTTGTCATTTATTATCAGTTAATATAAATGTGTTAAGGTCCTTCCACTCCTCTCTAAAATAATATGAGTTATTATTAATATCTCATTCCATTACTATCCATTTTCTTAATTTCCCTTTTTCGGTCTTTAATAAATGTTGTCCATTTATTGCTTCAATTAATATCCATAGCAGCTGATCAATATGTAACAACCCGATATTTTCAAGCATTCGCATCCACACATGCCGGACTTGAATTCCTCAAAATATCGCATTGTATATAAATTTGGAGCTAATGAAATACAATCATAGAATCACAGACATGGATATATCAGAATAACTCGCAGCGGAAATTAAAATACAATAGTAGTTCATGAAGCTACTATAACAAACTCTCAAAATAAAATACATAATATAAGTCTGAAACATAAACAATAGAAATCTCAAATACATAGAAACTTATAAATACCAGAGCTGAAATAGAACAACTGAAACTGAAAGGGAATAGATAACTAGACAAGCAGAATCTCTAGCGATTCATAGCTCCAGAAAAGAAATCCAAAGCTAAGCTGTAAATACTCAGGCTGACCCAAGCGTAAAGTAAAACACAAAACACTCGAGTTGGGTCATATATACTTATATAATGTAAACCAACTCAAGTGAACTGTAGTAGTAATATACAATAACTTAAAGGATGCTTGGGATCGGCCATCCTCTAAGGATTAGTTAAACTATAAATTTAAATGCTGGTTAAAATTTCAAAATGGTACTTTATACTTCTAAATCAAATATCATTTAAAAATTCAATATCATTTCAAATTCATTTAAAATATTAAAATATCATATTCTTCCAAAACCTCATTCATTTTTATTTAATTTAAACACCATTTCAAAACACATTTCAAAATGGTTCATATTTCAAATCAAAATACTCCATTTAAACCAATTAAATATTCCAATTAAACAAATTAAATATTCCATTTAAATCATTTAAAAATGAATTTATTATATTTAATAATCAAATATTCAATTCTCAAAATTTTACCATTTTCAGAATTCATTTGTCCACTTCAATTTATTAAAACGATGAAATTTCAACTTTCGTAGCATTTAAAAAATGTTACGATAAATTTACATTTGAAAACAGTTCATTTTAACAAAGATAGCATTTACAAAAATGCTGTAACAGGTTTTAGTTTCAAATAAAAGCTTTAGTTCAATTCTGCAACTACAACACTTATGAAGTGCTATAATACCCCCTAGTTCATTTTTCCTTATAGTTCATTGTATCAACTACAACATTTACAAATGCTGTAATATCCTTTACTTAAGAAATGATAGCATTTTAGAAATGTTGTTAATATAAATTCAGGGTTTTCAATACAGTTTCACAAACAATTATATTTTAATTTAAATCATTTTTAACTTATAAAAATCATAATTTCTCACTTTAAAACAATCATTTAAATACCCTTATATTCATGATTTTATAAAGTTAAATTTCCATTCAAAAGTCAATATTTAATAATAATTCACATATTAAATTCAAACAATAAATTTCAATTCTTTATAATTAAATTTTAACTTAACACTTAAATTTAAATCTCCAAATATAACTTATTTTCATTTTATTTACTTACCTTCAAAAATTCACTTTTAAACAAAATTCATAAATTCCAATTTAAGTTATATTTCAAAATTCAACTTAAATATTCATTCATTTCACATTTTAATTTTATTCAAAAATCATTAATATATTATAAAATCATTTTAATTCAAAATATCATAAATTTATCATATTTCGTACTTAATTTAAATTCCATTTATCACCAAATTATAATTTCCAAAATAACTTACATTTCAGATTTTATAATTTTACCATTAATTTATTTCATTTACAAATTTTCAGAAATCAATAATACTTTACAAAAATCATTTTTAATTAAGTTTAAATCAAAATATTATAATATTTACATTTCTAAAATATTTAAAAAATTAGAAAAACATATTTTAACCACGGGTCTGTATATCATTTTCTAGCCTAGGCAAAGTGAATATGGATAATATATCATTTCAATCCGTAATTTACAAAGAAAACCCGGGTTTTATCATTTCAAACCCACAGTTCCAAGTAAAATGAAATAATTGAAAATCGTTCAGGCCTATCATTTCAGCCCATAACGATTTTCTCCTATTCTAAAGTCCGTTCGGGTATGTATCATTTCAACCCATAGTGATTCTAATCTAAAGGGGACTTGTAGTGTGATACACTGATATAAATAATAGAATAGCATTATTTAACAGTAACAGATGATATAACAGGTAAATAAGCATGAGTGAACATCATATGATCATAACATGGCAGGTGTAACATGGTGATGCATTTTACAGATTCAAATGTGATTGGTTTACTAGTCATATAAGTATAAAACTGTCTGGTGAGAATAACTCACTTGTATAAGCTAGAGATGGCAACCAAAATACACAAACTGAGATCCACAAAGGCACGATAGCACGACAATATTCGAGTGTGGGAGAGCCAAAGCTAATGGCCTTGTTACAAAACAAACAAAACAAAGTACAATACGTAAATTTCAAACCAAACTATCATAACCAAAGCTAGGAATATAAGCACAATACATAGCTAAAATTTTGCACTTGCATTCAACCATATATGCTTCATCTATGGACTAGAAAGGCACTACAAAGAGATGGCTTTGGATCAGGTCGGATCAAGTTATGGTCATGTTGTGGTCGGCAAAAGCAATACAAAGGAAATGAAGGCATATGTGTGCTTGAATTCACAAAAACAAGGCAAATACAAGAGGGTTCAAGGCATAAATGCTTCGGCCAAGCATGGATTTCGGCACGGCCATTCTGGTGAGTGCATGTACAGGTGTGGCATGGTTTGAAACTCAGATTTGTGGCTGGAGTAGGTGGTGTTTGGTCGGCGAAGCATGATGGTGTAGTGGTGTCAACAAGTAGTGCTCGGCTATGGTGTTTCAAGAGGAGTTTGTGCATTTTTAGGTGGATCTACCACATAGGAACCTTCGGCCATGGGATGGCAATGGAGAGGAGAGTATGGTGACTGGGATAGGTGGTGGTGGAGGTGGCCAAGGGGTTGGAGATGGCAGGCCGAACATAAAGAGGATGGAGGCAAGTGCAAAAATCACAAATTCAAGTATAAAAAGTGAAAAAAAACAAGTTTTACCAAAGATTTCACAAGGATGATGGCCGAAATTTTTAGGTTTTTTTTCTTTGTTTGTGCATGAGAAACAAATGGGGAAGTCAGCCGAAGCATGGGAGTTATGGCAGCAAAAATGAAGAGGTGTTGATTGATAATGAAAAGGTGGTGAATGTGAAAAGACTAGGAATAAAAAGAGCCACAAACTTTTCATATTTTCTTTTGAAATTTTAAATATCATAAAAATACTTATAAATAAAGGTAAAAACACGAAAATATAGTAAAAAAACAAAAAATAAAAATAAATATTAATTAAATATAATTAAATTAGGAAAAATAGCAAAAATTGGAAACTAGACTTAAAAATTTGAAAATAAATGCAATAAATTTTGAAAATTTTTTATGTACCTAAAAATATAAAGATAAAACACAAAAAAAATGCATGCATAAAAATAAATAAATAAATTTTAAATAAATATAATTAAATTAAGAAAATAGCTTAAAAATAGAAACTATGTTATAAAAATTGAAAATAAATACACCAAGCTTTGAAAAAATTATAACATTACTTTAAAATATTTTAAAGTAAAAATATATACCTAACATGTCATATAACACATATTATAACATAATATGACAAATAAAAATATTATTTATATAAATTCAAATAGGCAATTTTATTAAATAAATTAATTTGTATATAATATTTTAAAAAGCATAACTTCCACAATATAAACCGGATTTCAACGAAACGAAAAGCAGTATTCTTGAAATTTAATATATTTTCATAATAAAAGATAAAATTAAAAAATTCAAATATTTAAATTTAAAAGTCAAAGTTAGACCAGATTGACCAAAAATCCACTTGTTTGGAAATATCCTATTTATTCAGGTTTGAAATTATAATTCACACAAAATAAAAATATACTTTTAAAATAAAAAAATTTAATAAATAAAATAAAGTTTTTAAATTAGGAGTTTCAATTTAAATAAATTAAATAAACAACTAAAATAATCACAAAATACCGGGTTGTTACACTATCTCCCACTCAAATAATTTCGTCCTCGAATAGAACGAGCAAGGAAAATAAGGAAAAGCACGATAGACAACAAATAGTATCAGGAAAAACAATTTCGGATTCGAAGCACAAATGCTCTCCTCCGTTTCCCGGGTACAATTTCGATCATTAATACCCCATCGTACTTCGATTAAACTAACAGATTTCCTTCTTAGCTGCTTCGTACCTCTATCGACAATACGAAGTGGCTTTCTCTTGACAGTCAGATTAGGCTCAATATCCCAACATTAAAGAGCAGAAGGCTGAAGAAAAGAGATAGGCTATGAAGATACTAGAGAAAATGTGAGACATGGAATACATCAAGCACTCCAGACAGCTTCTCAGCAAATCCAGACGATAAGCCAAAGAACCGATTCTTTCCACAATTGCGGAAAGGTCCCTCGAAGAGGAAGATGGTAGAAATAGTTAGAAGGGAAAGTAGGTTGAAAGACAAGGATGGAAATTATTTTAAAACCATATACATTTCAATTTAAAAATTGTATATTTATAACATTTTAAACATTTTATAATATGGTGAATAGTCATTTGATTCAAATCTGATAGTTCGAAGTAACAGTATTTTAAAGCATTTTAAATTATTTAGGAAAGTAAATAAATGATCAAAATATCCTTTATATATAATACTTTATCAACATACTTCTATAACTCGATGTCTTAACAAGTTTACTTTTGTTCCTACAGACTCTGTCCATGCGTTGATTAGGCGCAAAGCTAGAACTCTCCAAGTACTTTGTAGACTTGTTTCAACACCCAGTGAAAATACTTGAAGAACCATTTAAAAACAAATATGGAAAGTACAATCCAAACAAATCAACCAAACCAAAATATTTGTTTAACCATGGATCGCAGATACATAATGGTTATGCCAGGATCCCCCAGGAAACAATCCGTATCCGTAAGCTTCCTCAGCCCTGCGAGTTACGCCATGATGACTAGTAGAATGCATGATACACAATGGTCACGCCTGAATCCCCTAGGAAACAATCCGTACCCCTAGGCCGTCTCAGTCAGGCAGTTTCACTACTAATGCGACCTACATAGATTGCAAGATACACAATGGTTACGCCTGGATCCCCCAGGAAACAATCCGTGCCCCTAGGCCATCTCAGCCAGGCAGTTGCGCTATGCAGTCGCGCTCGTAAGACCATGGAGATCGCCATGGAATTCGATGGATACTCGAGTATCATATCCAGAAAACCCAAATTAAAGAGAATAATATCAACAGAATGAATCCACAGTGTGGCCACAAAGCGGATATCAAGCAGAAGGCACTTTCCATATCTTTACTTAGAAAATATGTATCATATAGTGCCTTTCAAATCATTTTCAAATATCATACTTATATAAAGTCCATTATATATAAGATTTCATTTCAAATCGAATACTTCCTAGAATCAATAGTATATCAAATCACACTTATATAGACTTTGATTATATAAGATTTCAATTTACAAGTTGAGTACCTTTACAAATCAATAGTTTCAAATCACTTCATACTTATACAAATCAATTTCATACTTATACAAATCCATTTATATAATTTCGATAACTCCTAAATCAAAGTATTTAAATAAACAAGGTTCTCAATTTCAAACCATTTCAATATCAATTCAGTATCAAAATCATATATGATTTCGCTAGATCATTTCTTCCTAATTTCATATATTCAGTTTCAAAGTTTCTTAAAACAATAGATTTAGAAAATAATCCAAATTTCCAAATCAGCAAAAATTTAGGTCAAACAAATTCATTTCCATTTCAAACATATATTCACTTTCAAAAATCATAATACTTCCAAAGTTATAAATCTTTCGAAACCAAAATACTTGAAATCATTTCACTTTGAAAATCATAACATTTCGAAATCATACATTTGAAATCATAAAACATTCCTTTAATTCTTTACATTTCACAAATTTATTCAATTAAACCCAAATATAAAATTATCAATTTTAATTCAATTCAAACCATCAGTTTCAATTCAATTTAGTTTTTCAACAAAATCATTTCAAATATTATCAAATTTCAAATAAAGATTTGATCCATAAAATAAAATATTAAATCTCTAATATATTTCAAAGCTTAAATATACCATATTCCAAAACTAAATTTTATAATTTCATATATCCCAAATTTTTACTTCATTATTACTTAGTTTTGAAATATTCATTTCTTAAATCCATCATTTTTAAATAAACTCAAATTACAAGTAAACTAAATATCCTTTCATACAAATATAAATCTCAAATATTCATTTATTAAAATCAGTTATCATTTCAAATTCACATTCTTTATCAAAATAAATATTAAATCCTCTCCAAACCATTTCAATCATCAAAATATCTAAAATGGTTACTAAATTTAAAACCATTTTTAAAACCTTCAAACTATTTATTTCCATATGGAAAATCCAATTTACCATTGAAAAGATTATTATTCTATATATATACTTTATTCAAAACATTTCAAATCTATATTTCATACAAGTATAATTCAAAATAGTCTTATTTGTTTCTCTCAACAAACAATTTCAAACTTATATAAATTATATTACTTTATACTTTAATCATACCAACTAAACTTATATTCTTTATCAAATACCCTATACCTTTCAAAATTGCTTAGCTTTGAAAAGTTAACCTTGATTTGGAAGTGCTCGAACTTTCAAAATAGTCGAAGAAATCATATTTTCAATCCAAGAGTTGGAAATCACCAACAAATTAGTAAACCAATTCCAAAAGATAGTGTTATACCAAAACTAATCTGAATCTCGAGGACTGAACGCCGACTTACCTTAAATTATTTCATATATATATATATATGTTTCGAAAATCAAACCATACTTCAAAATCTGAAATCAAAATTGGTTTCACAAAATCATTTGTATAGCAAAGCTACTAGAATGGCCTCTCCCCCACTCAGAAACTCGAAAATCATTGTCGATGATGCATGCATTCATCACCGAAATTATTTTCCAACGACATAAGTGGGTTCTGGACTTTTATTTTCTCTAAATTTTTTTTTTTGAAATCTCTTCATTATCATTGGAATTCTTTCGAATCATTGGAAACATTTCTTATTTGGAAAATATCTTTAAACCTTATTATTATATATTTTCCAAAATCTTAAAACCAATTTCAAAACACCGGAGTTCGATTCCTCAAAATTCAAATTCAAAAACCTTTCAGTTATAATCATTTTTATATAAGTCAAATTCTTATAAAATTTTCAAAATTTAATATCCTTTCGAAATTTCAAATTTTCATTTTTAAAAGGTATACAATCCTTATCGAAAACATTTCACTCTTATATATAAAATATGGCCATCCCTATCAAAATAATAATTTCGATGTGCGCACAATTTCAAAATACAACCAAACACAAATTTCCAAGGTATGATTCAAGGATGGATTTCAAAACAAATAGAAATTCGAATTTAGAGGAACTCTAATTAATAGAATCCTGATTCGAAGATAAGCTCGAACTAAGATTAGATAATTCAATAATAGAAGATGGATAAGCCTATATAAATTGCGGGCGTCAATTCGGAAATCTAAGGCAAATTGAGTTCGATCGCTAGAGATAGAATCCATGTAAAGCAGGAGATAGATAACATCATAAACCGAGGATATAGAAATCTCCAGTGAATCAATGCCAATTATAAAGGAGGTTCACCCCTTTACAAATCATTCAAAGATTGGCAGAATCACCGATCTTTAGAGAGGTCATTTAAATGTGGATTTATGGAATGCACCAAGATCAAAAGGGTAAAATAGGAAAGACAAGGCTAGATTCTATAACAAGTGGGGAGCGTTCCAAAGTTCAAGGAATCCTAGTCGATAAGAATCCTAACCAAGAGATTTCTAACAAGGTGGATACCGAAGGGATGAAGTTTAGAAAAATCTTGATTTCAAAATAAGAAAAACTTTATACTAATATAATCTTTGAAAATACTTTAAAAAATCATTTGGAAATCATTTTATGCTTCTAAAATACGTTCTCTCACAAAGAAAGGACTCCGAGATTGATTTCACTCATTCTAGGGTATTTCTACCCTATCCCTAATGAGTTTTTGCTCCGCAGGCTAAGGTTTGCCGAAAAGCAAAGCTCTGATGCCAACTGTAACAACCCGATATTTTCAGCCATTCGCATCCACACATACCGGACTTGAATTTCTCAAAATACCGCATTGTATATAAATTTGGAGCTAATGAAATACAATCATGGAATCACATACACAGATATATCAGAATAACTCGCAGCGGAAATTAAAATACCATAGTAGTTCATGAAGCTACTATAACAAACTCTCAAAACAAAATACATAATATCAACCTGAAACATATACAATAGAAATCTCAAGTACATAGAAACTTATAAATACCAGAGCTGAAATAGAACAACTGAAACTGAAAGGGAATAAATAACTAGACAAGCAGAATCTCCAACGATTCCTAGCTCCAGAAACGAAATCCAAAGCTAAGCTGTAAATACTCAGGCTGACTCGAGCGTAAAGTAAAACACAAAACACTCGAGTAAGGACATATATACTTATATAATATAAACCAACTCAAGTGAACTGTAGTAGTAATATACAATAACTTAAAGGATGCTTGGGATCGCCCATCCTCTAATGATTAGTTAAACTATAAATTTATATACATCTTGTGGTTAAAATTTCAAAATGGTATTTTATACTTCTAAATCAAATATCATTTAAAAATTCAATATCATTTCAAATTAATTTAAAATATTAAAATATCATATTCTTCCAAAACCTCATTCATTTTTATTTAATTTAAATACCATTTCAAATCACATTTCAAAATGGTTTATATTTCAAATCAAAATACTCCATTTAAACCAATTAAATATTCCAATTAAACAAATTAAATATTCCATTTAAATCATTTAAAAATGAATTTATTATATTTAATAATCAAATATTCAATTCTCAAAATTTTACCGTTTTTAGAATTCATTTATCCACTTCAATTTATTAAAACGATGAAATTTCAACTTTCGTAGCATTTAGAAAATGCTACGGTAGATTTACATTTGAAAACAATTCATTTTAACAAAGATAGCAGTTAAAAAAATGCTGTAATAGGTTTTAGTTTCAAATAAAAGCTTTAGTTCAATTCTGCAACTACAACACTTACGAAGTGCTATAATACCCCCTAGTTCATTTTTCCTTATAGTTCATTGTATCAACTACAACATTTACAAATGCTGTAATATCCTTTACTTAAGAAATGATAGCATTTTAGAAATGCCGTTAATTAAAATTCAGGGTTTTCAATACAGTTTCATAAATAATTATATTTTAATTTAAATCATTTTTAACTTATAAAAATCATATTTTCTCACTTTAAAACAATCATTTATATACCCTTATATTCATGATTTCATAAAGTTAAATTTCCATTCAAAAGCCAATATTTAATAATAATTCACGTATTAAATTCAAACATTAAATTTCAATTCTTTATAATTAAATTTTAGCTTAACACTTAAGTTTAAATCTCCAAATATAACTTATTTTCATTTTATTTACTTACCTTCAAAAAATTCACTTTTAAACATAATTCATAAATTCCAATTTAAGTTATATTTCAAAATTCAACTTAAATATTCATTCATTTCACATTTTAACTTTATTCAAAAATCATTAATATATTATAAAATCATTTTAAATTCATTTTAATTCAAAATATCATAAATTTATCATATTTCGTATTTAATTTAAATTCCATTTATCACCAAATTATAATTTCCAAATTAACTTACATTTCAAATTTTATAACTTTACCATTAATTTATTTCACTTACAAATTTTCACAAAATCAATAATACTTTACAAAAATCATTTTTAATTAAGTTTAAGTCAAAATATTATCATATTACATTTCTAAAATATTTTAAAATTTTTACAAAAACATATTTTAATCACTGGTCTGTATATCATTTTCTAGCCTAGGTAAAGTGAATACGGATAATATATCATTCCAATCCGTAATTTACAAAGAAAACCCGGGTTCTATCATTTCAAACCCGCAGTTCCAAGTAAAATGAAATAATTGAAAATCATTCAGGCCTATCATTTCAGTCCATAACGATTTTCCCCTATTCTAAAATCCGTTCAGGTATGTATCATTTCAAACCCATAGTGATTCTAATCTAAAGGGGACTTGCAGTGTGACAAACTGATATAAATTACAGAATAACATTATATAACAGTAACAGATGATATAACAGGTAAATAAGCATGGGTGAACATCATATGATCATAACATGGCAGGTGTAACATGGTGATGCATTTTACAGATTCAAATGTGATTGGTTTACTAGTCATATAAGTATAAAACTGTCTGGTGAGAATAACTCACTTGTATAAGCTGGAGATGGCAACCAAAATACACAAACTGAGATCCACAAAGGCACGATAGCACGACAATATTCGAGTGTGGGAGAGCCAAAGCTAATGGCCTTGTTACAAAACAAACAAAACAAAGTACAATATGTAAATTTCAAACCAAACTATCATAACCAAAGCTAGGAATATAAGCACAATACAGAGCTAAAATTTTGCACTTGCATTCAACCATATATGCTTCATCTATGGACTAGAAAGGCACTGCAAAGAGATGGCTTTGGATCAGGTCGGATCAGGTTATGGTCATGTTGTGGTCGGCCAAAGCAATACAAAGGAGATGAAGACATATGTGTGCATGAATTCACAAAAACAAGGCAAATACAAGAGGGTTCAAGGCATAAATGCTTCGGCCAAGCATGGATTTAGGCATAGCCATTCTGATGAGTGCATATACTGGTGTGGTATGGTCTGAAACTCAGGTTTGTGGCTAGAGTAGGTGGTGTTTGGTCGGCCAAGAATGATGGTGTAGTGGTGTCAACAAGTAGTGCTCGGCTATGGAGTTTCAAGTGGAATTTGTGCATTTTTAGGTGGATCTACCTCATAGGAACCTTCGGCCATGGGATGCTAGTGGAGAGGAGAGTATGGTGACTAGAATTGGTAGTGGTGGAGGCGGCCAAGGGGTTGGAGATGCCAGGCCGAACATAAAGAGGATGGAGGCAAGTGCAAAAATCACAAATTCAAGTATAAAAAGCGAAAAAAGAAGAAGAAAATTTTACCAAAATTTTCACAAGGATGATGGCCGAACTTTTTATGTCTTTTTCTTCTTTGTTTGTGCGTGAGAAACAAATGGGGAAGTCGGTTGAAGCATGGGAGTTATGGCAGCAAAAATGAAGAGGTTTGATTGATAAAAAAAAGGTGGTGAATGTGAAAAGACTAAGAATAAAAAGAGTCACAAACTTTTCATATTTTCATATTTTCTTTTGAAATTTTAAATACCAGAAAAATACTTATAAATAAGGATAAAAACACTAAAATATAGGAAATAAATAAAAATAAAGAAATAAATATTAATTAAATATAATTAAATTAGGAAAAATAGCGAAAATTGGAAACTAGACTTAAAAAATTGAAAATAAATGCAATAAATTTTGGAAAATTTTTATGTACCTAAAAATACTTATAAATAAAGATGAAAACACAAAAAAAATTCATGCACAAAAATAAATAAATAAATTTTAAATAAATATAATTAAATTAAGAAAATAACTTAAAAATAGAATCTAGGTTATAAAAATTAAAAATAAATACACTAAGCTTTGGAAAAATTATAACATCACTTTAAAATATTTTAAAATAAAAATATATACCTAACATGTCATATAAAACATATTAGAATATATGACAAATCAAAATATTATTTATATAAGTTAAATAGGCAATTTTGTTAAATAAATCAATTTACATACAATATTGTAAAAAGCATAACTTCCACAATATAAATCGGATTTCAACGAAACGCAAAGCAGGATTCTTGAAATTTAATATATTTTTCATAATAAAAGATAAAATTCAAAATTCAAATATTTAAATTTTAAATTTAAAAGTCAAAGTTTGGCCAGATTGACCAAAAATCCACTTCTTTGGAAATATCCTATTTATTCAGGTTTGAAATTATAATTCACACAAAATCAAAATATACTTTTAAAATAACAAAATTTATTCATTTTAATAAACAATATAAAGTTTTTAATTCAGGAGTTTCAATTTAAATAATTTAAATAAACAATTAAAATAATCATAAAATACTGGGTTGTTGCACATTACTTTCAGAATTGGACTGTTTTCAATTAATGTCTCTTCAATCTGTTTAACCTTATTTAGGTTTTCAAAATCCATTCATTACTCAAATTTCTTTCTTCCACAAATGCAATATCAAGTTTCCTTAATCAATCCCCATTAAATTACTTTTCCTCTCATTAATTACAAATTTATTGTCCATTAAATTTGTAATTGGCATCCATAAATCCTAATCCCTTAATTACTAACTATTAGTCATAGCCTATGCTATCTATGTATATTCAAGTCGATTAGCATAGTTGCGCGATGTCTATATCTAATTATTAATTCTATAACTATAACACTCATTTCCATATTTTAAATCATCGAAGCTATCTTTACAAAAAGAATACTGTCATAAATTAACCACAATTACGATTTTTGCTTTATTTGAAATTAGGAGGAATCATTTCTTTTCTTATTATTGAAATAGAAAGTATAAACTATGGAAAGGAATATTCATCTCTTACACATCTCTTTTTTTTAGTGTATTCCTTGTTACTTCAGACAATGCACTTTTACATGTATTTTGGAATTAGATAATTTATGGAAATTACGCGAAAATTGCTCCAAAATTAAAATATAGAAATTCATATTCTATGGGTAACATAATTCACGACCCAATTATAGATCTGGAATATCGTAACACTTTACAAACTTCTTCAACAAGAGGTTTGGAACCAACTTCAACCTTTTAGATCAGGTTGTACATTTTATTTCTATCTTACTCATATCCTAAAAACCTTAGTCTATCCAACCTAGGTCCTGATCCGTACCTTCTCCATAAAGTTTTATAAAATCTTAACTTCTACACAAAAATAAAATATCATCGTATAAATAAACTTTTTTAGAAATAAGCATTTATTAATTCTTACAATACTTCAAACATAAAGTATCAAATTCAATATCTCCATATTTGAAAATTTAAACTTTAGTAAAAACTTTATTAAAGATTTGAAATTCCTTTATTCCCAAATAAGAATAAAAATAAACCCTTGTAAAATTTTCCTTATTAGAACTTTTTTCCGCAAAAATTAGACATTCTAATTCATGGCATTCAAAATTTTCTTGGTTTTAAAAAAATTATGAAAAACTTTCCATTTTTAACACAAAAGATTCGAAACTTAATTATCTTTTCAAAATAATATGTTAGACCATTTTTGTTTCAAAGAGTTTTTCTAGCCATAAGAATTATCTTAACAAAATTGTAAAATTTTCACAATCATCATTTCAACATAACAGTTATTTCCTTCTAAAGCACAAAATAATATTTATTACTTTATTATTCAAAATATATTGTTATTTGATAAAGTATATCTCGTAACTTTGCTCAAATACTCATAAAATCACCTGCAACACTTTTCTTTGTCAAATCCAATATTATTATTATTATTCAAGTAACTTATGCATTCAGATTAGGAAAAACATATAAAATTCTCATCTTTATATAAATGCTTCTCCATGTGCAAAAACATCTAACTTATTGATCAATCATCATTTAAATCCAATCGATGGTCAAAGATGCCTTTTATAACTTCATACGATAGAAAAATAGATGGAGTAAACAAAGATAACTTTATCTTACTCTGTAACTCCTTTCAATATCTAATCTATCATATTTCACAATTCTATTATTACCTAAATTCCAGCCATTATTCTCTTCATTATCTTATATAAGAATGTTTTTCTTCTTATACTATCAGAAATTCCTTTCTTTCTATTTCTATCCCAAACTAAGTGTTATTTCTATTTATAAACTCCTGAAAAGAGTTCTAAAGAAAGAACTTTTAGGTTTATAAACAAGAACAAATAGAAGGATTAATGAACCAAAAATTGAAATCTTTCTAATCAAGTTAAAAAGGTTAACTAATGAAAACTTTTCAAGTCATTAATTTATAATTAAATCTATCTACCATTTTATCTCAAAGAAATTCTCCGATTTTAACAATTTCATTATCTTTCCAAACTTTTCTAAAACTAATGTTGGTATATTTCAAAAACTGTCTAAAACCATAGTTATATTTTCAAAAATTTCCAACTTATGCAGCCTCTAAAAAGTTGTAGGGGAAGGAACTTTCAAACTTATTACACAGAAAATATAACATAAAAAAATAGAATAATACAAATACAAGGAATTTGAAAGCTTTTATAATCCAATCAAATTTAAATTGAGAAGTTAACAAATGAACTTTTTTCTAACTTCTCAAGTCATCAAAATTTTAAATTAAAATCACCTACCAAAAATGTTTCACCACCCTCTTAAATTTACGACCTCAATTCAAACTTTTTACAAAACAAAGGGTGGTATAATTTAAAAGTCATTAAAAATCATTTTCTATCAAAATTTTCTAAGTTATAAGATTTTTATTTCAAAATCTTTTGAAAGGCACTTTCAAAATTTTCTAGAGGTTTTTAAAGAAACATTTTTATCAAATTATGTCCCAAAAGGTAGGATCAAATTGTGTTCTTTCTTTCTACCCTTCAAAAATCTAATTTCCTCCTTGTGCGGATAAATGTTTCCTTCATACAAAAGTTTGATCATTTCTTTACTCTCATATTTTATTATTACATAACACCTTCATTTATTACCTTTATAAATGTTAATTTGTCTGTATTAATTATTTTCTTAAGGTCATTTATTTCCTATCAACTTTTCCATCTATGGTCACCTTTATTATTAAATATGTCTATAGGGTCCACGATGATAAGGAAGACTAGGTCTTATCAAGGAGTCAATTACTATCCAGCTTCTACGGTGCTTCCATAAGTTAAGGTTATGCTTTCCCTAGTTTGCTCCTAAAGATATGATCTTCATTCCATATGTTATCAGAGTAGGAGTAGAAAATTACCTCTATTTATTCTTCCAACTCATAGCACCTAGCCCATTCTTTCGGAATATAGTCACAACTACTTCTATAGTCAGAATTTATAGAGCTAAATGCAAATTCAAAAGTAACAATGTGCGTGTGTAGAATGATTTTTGAAAAATCTTTTTAAAATAACAAGAACGCCACTCATACATATAGTATACTTTCCCCATTGATCGGGTAACTTAGGCTTTGATAACAAATGCAATAACCCACCTTAGAACATGCCTAAATTACAACCCAGAAAAGGCCCATCAAAAGTTAGATCCATTTTAAGGTATGCTGTTGGTAGAACTAAGAAAATAAAAGTATAGAGCCATGACTAAACTTTTAGGACTCACAGCGGATGGAACAAAATATAATAGCAAAGTTCACCCATTTATTTCAAAACCATAAAAATGTCATAAAATAACCATAAAAACCGTAACAAAATATCTATTATAACAAGTTTATAAATACATGGGCACATATAAAAGCAAGTAATAATAACAAATACCGCCATAAGTCAAGCTTCTCTATATCTAAACATCATCACCACCATCACTCCATCATCAACCTGTGTTGTAATGAGAACGGAGTCGAACAGATAGTGTCTGGTGATAAAAACCTCAAGACTTACCTTTTCAGTACTTGGACGGTATATTTCAAAATAAGAATATGTCTACGAACATAAAACCATTAAAATCATTTAATACTTCTTTATAAGGAAAGGAGACGGGTCCAACCACTTAATACCTTCCATTCCAAAAGTAAATCTCATATCCCAATCAAACGTCATAAATAGCTAATAATGTGGGAGACAGTACCCAAGCCAGTTAATACTTCCCAGTGGAAAATAGGCAGACCCTATCAATTAAGACCTAATTCCAGAAGCGTACTCCTCAATGGTACTATCTAATAGACATCATATGAAATCTCATAGGCCACTCAATACTTCAAAGTGGAAAATAGGTAGATCCCGTCATTTAAGACATATTACAAGAAGCAGACCCCTGTAGAGATACCACCTAACATTACCCTTGGCCATTTAATACTTCATCTAGGGAAAAAGGTGGGTCCAACCACTTAATACCTCAAATCCTGGAGCAGGCCCTTCATCTTATAGCCCATACCCATAACGACGTCTTACATTAGTATATTCGTAGGAATTGGTAGCCAGTTTAGTTGGGTAGATTTCCCCTATAGAATTTGGATCCAACCTCGCGTCATTACAAATATTTACCGTAAGGATGCCTTATATCAATAAAAGTGTACACAGCTGCTAGTAGCTTCAAAGTGAAGGGTAGACTTTCATCACATAACTCTATTGACCTCGCATCCCTATGATTATCCATACATCAATTACTCTACACACACACATACAAACACACGCATCTCACCGCTTCATAAATAATGCCTTATAAGGAATCTTTTTATTACGCCTTAAAATAATAATTAGGCTATATAAGTGTTTCCTCTTATTTTCACCCAACAATCAATTAACTTCCTAATGAGAGAAATAAATGAAAATAAATGCCTAATTAATTATGTCATGTATGCAATAATTAAAAGTTAATTGCACAAATAGAGTTGAATAAATATTTATGCTTAATGAGTTCTAAATGCATGGATTTTATGCTCTAAACTAGCGTTAAATGTCAATTTCCTAACCGATTATTATTACATGTACTTTTTCTTCAATTTTCAAGATTTCAAAGAATTCTAATATCCAAAACAGGGAATAAATATTCATAACCAAAACTGCAATAATGGACTTGTAACTACAATGATGGACTTGTAAATAGAATAGAAAACTCAATTTATTACACCGATCCAATGAAATATCTTAAACAATAAGAATTCCAATTTAAACCATATTCTATTCAACTTCTCTTTCACAAAGAATAGTTAAGAATAAGTGGTGTAAACTACGAATAGAATTCGTAATCTAAACCCCTTATTTTATTGAAGAATTACAACTTGATCCAAAGAAGAATGAGAAGTTGAATGGACTATGAAATTATTAAAAATTGTATAAAGGAAACAAATTCCATTAAATTGATGTAAATTAATTGGAAATCTCAACATAGAATTGACGTATCAAATTAAAAGGAATTTTGGGGGATTTCACTTATAACATTTGCAAAATTCCAAAATCTTTAAGGCATATTCAAATCCAAAAAGAAATATACTAAATAATTGCTGAAAAGAAATACTAAGATTTTCACTCACAAAATAGCCTTAGCTTCACCTTTCTTAGATTTTGCATGCCTCACAATCTCTTCCGGAATCTCTCTCTTTTGATGTATACACACATATTAGGGAAGAAGTATATATATTTATTAGATTCAGAATAGTTAGAGGAGAATATAATAATAAGAATAGGATGGAGGAAAAAGAAATAAATAAAAAATAGATTGGATTCTTACCTCATTTCTCTACGGAGTTTCTGAATATAATTTAGAGAGACAATAACGGCAGAGTTTCGCTATAGTTCCAAAAACATTTGTGGATAAAAGTGAAAGGTCTAGTTTACAGTGGTTGGAAATGCATCAGAACCGTTGAAAGAGAATATGTTAAAAACTGGGGTGGCTACAACGAAATGTTATATCTTAAGGCTATTCAGACACTAGAAGTGGTGAAATGTGTATTGACTACTTACTTATGAATATAAAACTGTATTTACTCAAATTGAAAACAAACAGAAGTAATTAGAAAATAAGTAAGTAACGAAGTAATATGCAGTAATGTAAATAACACCCAAATTTTTATACTGGCTCGGATTAACCAATCATACATCCAGTCCTGCACTCTATCGTGCAGAATTCCACTATAATCGCTTGCTTTCCACGAGTGGCAAGAACACATTTACAATTCTGGTTTCACGGGCTACAAGACACGCCCTCTTGATTTCACAGGCTATAAGAACACCTTCTCCTTATCACCAACAACAAATTATGTCAAGTAGTCGTATCTTTAGTATAGATTCTTGCAGATTGGGTAAAATGATCCTATAGACCTCCAATGACAATATATCTTTGAATTCTTTGAAGAATAGGATGAAATCAGAGATAGAATGGTGTGAATTAAAGTAAAACTCTCTGATATTGTGTGGTTTGCAAATCAGTGAAGAATTGGAGTGAAACAGTATTGATTTGCAAGGAGATTGAAAGAGTATGCAATGAATTTCTTTTGCAAATGTTTGGAGAAGGAGTAAGAGAAATAAAAATTCTTGATGTTAAAATTCATTTTCAGATGCCTTTATATAGTGTTTGAAGAGACGTGTCTTTTGGTGAAGAGGTGGAGGGAAATGTCTCTTCATTTATAATTTGAAATTCTGAAAAATGGCTAGCATGTCGACAGCCCCCTACCCCCCTTGTCGACAAGGGTGTGTTGCAAAATGAACAGTAACACTAACACGTGTTGCGACTTTTCAGCATTTCAAATTACCTTATATTTATGGATTTTTGTGATTCGGTTGAGGTCAATGCTTGATGATCTTCAAGTATAATTGCCATGAGATCTTTAACAAGATATTCTAAGGTTCAACCAACTCCTCATCACTTAAAACACCTTTATCCTTCAACATTCTTCTCTAATTGGGTTTTGTTCTTCAATTGCTCTGATTAACCTTCTTCTATAATTCATCTACATCCATTGTATTCTTGTTAATCTCTGTAAATATCTCCATAATATATCTGACATGACTGCATAACTTGAAGATACGTTAGTAGTAATATTTATGTGGTTGTAGTCATCAAAATCAATACCTAGGGTATTAACAATCTCCCCATTTTTGATGATGACAACCATATAAATATTTGAGAGATAAAATATAATACTCATTATTTGACTCCCCCTAACTCTATGCACTCTCCCTATCATTTTCCTAGTATATTTACACCTTTTCTCCCCATTTGTCATCAACAAAAGGGCGAAAAAAGAGTCACTTAAATCACTGCTAGACAATATGTAGAGTTTGTATATAGAGATAAATGCTTATAAATAAAACACATGAGGGGAAACCAAATAAATTCAAAACATGAAATAAACTTATCTGATAATAAGATGAGTTTTAGAGTTAGCGACTTTGCCGATGCCAATAACATATCCTTTTCATATTTATCCAATGTTCAATAGATTTCTTGTCATATGCTTTAAGCATTTGCTATCTGATATACATTGTTTTGTACCTAAAAAAATTATAAATATGCACACTGGTACCCTTTTTATTCAAGGGTCCATGGGGTTAAGTTTTAGGATGCCAAACCCAAGAAGAGTTTGAATGTCCTTTCAAAATATAATTATTAGATGAATGAACCTTATTAATAAAATTATAAATATTTTTTTTTTCCAATATCATCCAACCTTTTTGGAACCCGTAAATTAATGAATCTATTTGGAGGTTTTAACTTTAATTTCCTAGGTTTTGGTTTGAGCTTGGTAGTCTTAACAAACTTAGTATTTTGAATACTATTTTTCTCTGATTTAGCCCTAGGGGTGTATCCAATTCCATGTTTATTTCTATTGTGTTTAGATCCAGATAATAATTTTTCTAGATTATCCTTTCCTTTGTTAAATTTATCAATATCAGTTTTCATTTTGTTAAAATTCTTATTATGGTTAAGAATAACATTGCCCAGAGATGTTATTTTGTCATTCAGATCAGTGATCTGTGACTTCATTGAAAGATTTTCTAATTTTAAGGATTCATTTTCACTTTTCAGTTTTTCAAAACTTCCTAGTGTCAAATCCTTTTCATCATTATACCCATTAAGTCTTTCAATTTCATCTTTTAGACATTGTTTTTCTTTAGTTAACCTTTCGATAAATATTTTTAATCTATTTATCTCTGCCAAACTAGTATTGTACTCTTTCCTAAGTACTTTATATCCCTGATGCATATCATTCAGAACATTAGTAATTGCTTTATTAAAATTCCATACCTGATCATCTTTTGCCATGAAGCATGTGTTGGCATTTTTTTGTTTCTGAATCACTATCACTTGATGATGTATTTGAATCATCCCATTTTGTATTGAATGCCTATTTCCTCTCCTTATTGAAGGTGTTTCACTTTGATTTCATCAGTTTGGGACAGTCTCTTTTCGAATGACCAGGTTCATCACATTCGAAATACTTAACAACATTCCCATTTCTAGAATTATTGTTGTTAGTTTTTCGAAGTTTGTTTGTTATCCAATACTTCAATAATTTCTTAAACTTCTTGGTTATGAACTCAATATCATCATCTGGTTCATCTTTGTCGATCATAGCATTGAGTGCTAGTGATTTCTTCTCATTTTCCCAATTCTCTTTTCTATTCTGCAACTTTACTTCATAGGACATTACGTTACCAATTAAATCTTCTATTTTCATAATACTAATATCATTGGCTTCTTCAATTGCCAAAGTCTTCTGATCCCATTCACTAGGAAGTGAATTCAGGATCTTTCTGACTTGGTCTTCCTTAGTAATTTTCTTTCCTAATGATATTAAGGCATGTACTATATCTTGAAATCTAGAATACATATCAGAAATAGACTCATTTGGTTTCATTTGAAAGAGTCGAAACTGGTTAGTTAGCATAGATATCTTTGTTTGTTTTACTTTATTGGTGCCTTTATGTGTGACTTGCATAGTTCTCCAAATTTCATATGCAGAATTGCAAACAAACACTCGATTAAATTTATTTCTATCCAAGGAGAAAAATAAAATATTAATGGCCTTAGAGTTATTAAGTGCTTGTATCTTTTGGTCTATTGTCCATTTTGAATATTCAGTTTGAGGCTCTATATATTCTATTTGGGTAATGTTCCAAATATCCAAACCATTAGACTTCAAATAACATTTCATCCTACAAGTCTAATATGCATAACTACTGCCATCAAATAGAGGGGGTCTAGTGGTAGATTGCCCTTCTACAAAAGTGTCAAAAAATGTGTTACTAGTGTCATTAGCCATTTATACTTTTCAGAAATCAAGTTATGAATTTTTGAAAACCAATGCTCTGATACCAAATATTAGAAACTGGGGTGGCTACAACACAATGTTGGATCTTAAGGCTATTCAGACACTAGAAGTGGTAAAATGTGTATTGACTACTTACTTATGAATATAAAACTGCATTTACTCAAATTGCAGACAAAAAGAAGTAATCAGAGAATAAGTAAGTAACAAAGTAATATGCAGTAATTTAAATAACATCCATATTTTTATACTAGTTCGGATTAACCAATCCTACATCCAGTCCTACACTCTATCGTACATAATTCCACTATAATCACTTACTTTCCATGGGTGGCAAGACACCTTTACAATCTTGGTTTCCCCTGGCTACAAGACACACCTCTTGATTTCACAGGCTACAAGAACACCTTCTCCTTAGCACCAACAACAAACTATGTCAAGTAGTCGTGTCTTTAATACAGATTCTTACAGATTCGATACAATGATCCTATAGAACTCCAATGGCGATATATCTTTGAATTCTTTAAGGAATAGGATGAAATCGGAGAGAGAATGGTGTGAATTAAAGTACAACTCTTTGATACTATGTGGTTTGCAAATAAGTGAAAAATCGGAGTGAAACAGTATTGATTTGCAAGGAGATTGAAAGAGTATACAATGGATTTCTTTTGCAAATGTTTGGAGACGAAGGAGTAAGAGAAAATAATAATTCTTGATTTTAAAATTTGTTTTCAGATGCCTATATATAGTTTTTGAAGGGATGTGTCTTTTGGTGAAGAGGTGGAGGAAAATGTCTCCATTAAAATTTGAAGTTCTAAAAAGCGGCTAGCATGTTGAAAACGCCCGACTCCCCTTGTCGACAAGGGTGTGTTGCAAAATGAACAACAACATTAATAAGTGTTGTGAATTTTCAACATTTCAAATTACCTTATATTTATGGATTTTTGTGATTCGGTTGAGGTCAATTCTTGATGATCTTCAAGTATAATTGCCATGAGATCTTTAGCAAGATATTCTAAGGTTCAACCAACTCCTCATCACTTCAAACACCTTTGTCCTTCAGCATTCTTCTCTAATTGGGTTTTGTTCTTTAGTTTCTCTGATTAACCTTCTTCTACAATTCATCTGCTTCTGTATTCTTGTTAATCTATGTAAATGTCTCCATAATATATCTAATATGACCGCATAACTCGAAGATACGTTAGTTGTAATATTTATGAGGTTGTTGTCATCGAAATCAATATCTAGGGTATTAACAGAATAGATTATAAACGGATAAATCTGGAACGTATAACTCATCAAAATAGGCTCAAAAATAAGGAAGTGGTCGACCCCCATGCTTCAAGCGGTCGACCCCTTGAAGTGTCGGTCGACTTCTTCCCTTATTTTGGAATGGTGTTTATTTTATTTTACCATTGCTTTATTTATTGATCTCATACCCTAATTTACTTTTAATAGTAATTGCAAAATTTTAATGTTACTTAACCTCCAAGTTTAATTATAATTAATTATAAATTTCAAATTAGGTAACTAATTGAATTTTTGAATACTATTCACATTACTTTAAACCTAAAAACTTCAAATGCTCATAACTTCTTCGTTCGAGCTCCATTTCCAGCATATTATATACGTAAATTAATCAATCTGATATGACTGCATAACTCGAAGATACGTTAGTAGTAATATTTATGAGGTTGTTGTCATCGAAATCAATATCTAGGGTATTAACAGAATAGATTATAAACGGATAAATCTGGAACGTATAACTCATCAAAATAGGCTAAAAAATAAGGAAGCGGTCGACCCCCATGCTTCAAGCGGTCGACCCCTTGAAGTGCTGGTCGACTTCTTCCCTTATTTTGGAATGGTGTTTATTTTATTTTACCATTGCTTTATTTATTGATTTCATACCCTAATTTACTTTTAATAGTAATTGCTAAATTTTAATGTTACTTAACCTCCAAGTCTAATTATAATTAATTATAAATTTCAAATTAGGGAACTAATTGAATTTTTGAATACTATTCAAATTACTTTAAATCTAAAAACTTCAAATGCTCATAACTTCTTCGTTCGAGCTCCATTTCTAGCATATTATATACGTAAATTAATCAAAATTTTGCCACAAATGCAACCGTATAGGTTTCATGGTCAAACTCTAACTTTTATAAAATTTGCACTTTATACCTTATCATATTTAATTTAATTTAGTCCATTTACTTATGGTTCATTTTATGGGATGTTACATTAATCATCATTTCTCATCACGAAATCATCATTGTCGAATCGTTAAGTCATTGTGTTGAAGCATCACACCTTCTCTTTACTATCAAAACCACTAGTCGAACAAAATAATACCAAAGCTAACTTGAATGAACGAATGAACCATCACATCGTGCTCCTTGAAGCCTCTCCACCGTCTATGTCAAATTGGCCAAATCAACTATCATCGATAGCGTAGATATCGATCACTCCAGAGTACTTTATAATGACCACTTTGGTCATGTACTTAACCAAAAATGGTTAAATACAAACCAAACAAAAACAGTCGGCATCTATCCCGAAATACGAAGCATATCTCTAAATTCGTCATTTGCCTTTATGTTAATCGACGTGCACGATACTCTATTGATGATATCCTATCCTATGGGATACATTCTAATACAATATCACCTTCAAAAGACATTTTCAACCAAACAACCAAATTAGCATACATACAACCAACAAGCATATTAACGTTTATAAAAGCCTACACATGTCTACAATAACACAATACGATACATCCAAGCAATCAAAGGGGGGATAAATATAAAAAGTAACATAAATCTATCAATATCGTCAAATTGTGCTTCCATAGGTAAAAATGTATTATTTAATTCAAAACCATTTTTAAAACACTTATAATTCTTTTTATGAAATAAGCTATAGGTAACTATTTAGAAATCACATTTCAAAGTTAGAAAACACTTCAAAACACTGTTTTAATACCATACTAACAATCATAAAACCATAAGTGAAAATGTCACCCACCTTAACAAAAGTCGTCCAACCAACACCAAGTCATAGATCTCTTCATCATGAGCACAGCGCAAGAAACGACGTCCAAAAGGGACGTTACATGCAAAATATATTGCAAAAATAAGAATCAAGATTATTTAAATAATTAAATTATTAACTAATCACTAATTAATTTAATTAACCACTAACCTTTCTTCCCCAAATTCCAATTCAATTTCATATACATACACAATATATCCAAGAAAACACCTTCTCTCTTCGATTCCTCCTTCTTCTCTCGATGAAATCGCGAATGGAAAAATGCAATGGAGTGCACTATGAAATATCCACGCCTCAGTACCAAAATAGCAAAGCTCGGTTCATCCCCTCAAATCACGCTGTGACCCTCTCCTCCTCTCGATCCTATGCATCGCATTTTGCTATAGAGCACGGAGTCGATGACATTTTGTGAGAAAGTGCCTCTTACGAAGAGAAAAATAACGGCGGTCTCTAATTGTCCTAGCGTTGCCGGTAGCTTCGACAATCCGAAACCATTATCATAGCCAAGTGGATGGATCAAAACCAAACACCGCCATAGCAAATTCCGCCATTGTAACGACTCATATATTTGTACCATTTAAATTGACAATAATCCATACGTCAATTTAAATAGTACAAAACATGAATCATCAATGGAGTATATGTATATAAATGAGAATCATCACAGAATCACACAAATAACATAACATAATAGTGCAGCGGAATTACAACATGGTCATAATAGTAGTTCATGAGGCTACTAAGAAAATACAACAATGTCTCAAGTAAATGAAATAGAACAACATGGATGTCCGATAATATCCAAATAGGAAAGAGCAATACTGATAAGATAAAGATAATGATAGTCTTCAAGCCTTCAGCTCGAAGCAGCATAGCAACAGAAATCCTCAGTTTGACCCGAGCATATGTGCAAACAAACACTCGAATCAGGACATATATTCTTATACAGATAATATGGTTCAAATTGAAATAACAATAACTCAAAGATGAATGGAATAACATCTTTCAGGATCCGTTAAACTATCTATACATAGTAATGTATGATAAGTAGATAATGTCTAACAGTAAAGTAAATATCAAAATAGTGTTAAGGCGTTACCATTGTTCCCATTAACACATTTATATAGCATTATAGTCTATACAGCACTGTAAACTCCACCATAAACTAGGGGGCTATCAGGGAGTACTCCATAGGTATAACAAAAAACAAATCGTAGTGGTCATGCATAGGGATACAAGTATGACAAGGCACGTGAGGCAATACCCAAGGTAGTGAAACTACCGTTTGCCTGATCCGGACTGGTGAGAACGCATCGCCGCAACGATCGCAACACCACGAAACAACACTCCAAATTCAAGGGTGCGCACCAATCAATAACAAGTAATAAGTAGTTTACGAAGAAGTATGTTCGCTCGAGGTAGCTAACCCTATTTGGCCCGGCACGACTCCTGTTTTAGTCATTTCCAATATGACACAAGTGTTAAGGCTATCCATTATCGTTCTCTTTCTTCAATCATCACATACGTCATTCCAACCACTTCATTCTGGATCACACTCCGCATATAGTTATTAAAGTGGTATTCGGTTTAGACAGTGAGTATGTCCCTAACCGATTCCGGTTTCTTTAATAACTTTCGTAATTATTACACCGATTGGTCGTTTAATAGATTTTAAAAAACAAATCAAATTCAATTACAATTAAAATTTGTAAACCAACATTTCATTTGTCTTTCTATATCAATTTCCATAATTTACGTTTCAAAATTTCCAAATTACCATTTCAAAATTCTATAATTCAACTTCAAATTTATTTAAAACGATCCGAATATTCATTTAAATTCGTATATAAGTTTTATTCCATAATCATTTAAATATATTTGATTTAACATTTAAATTCGTTGATCGATTTCATTCAATATTCGTTAAGTTAATTTATCATTCAAAACAATTTCTATTTTATTTCGAATTCATTAAATCAATTAATTACGTTCAACTCCATTATATCAAAACTTACAAATTGGATTAAATTAAATTCATCAAATCAAATTCTTTAAATTACAAGTATTACATTAATTTCAATAAATCACATTTTATTTCTTGTTAAAGAAATCCAATTTTACTTATTTATTTACTTAGTTACAAATTTCAAAACTCAATTAATAAAGAAACTTAGTTTCACTTATTTAAGAAGTTTAATTTCACTTATTAAAGAATTCAATTTTATTTAATTATTAAATAATTCAATCTTATTTAATTATTAAATAATTTCAAAACTTAATTATTAAATAATTTCAAAACTTAATTATTAAATAATTTTGAAACTTAATTGTTAAATAATTTTGAAACTTAATTATTAAATCATTCCAAACTTAATTATTAAATAATCAAATTTAAAACAACGTTCTTTCATCAACTACTATGTTAATATTTTGTTTTGGATTATTAAAAATTTACATTTTCCTTTCATTAAAATTCAAATTCCAACTTCATTTCAAAACCTTATTATTTATTCGAATAAAATCTTTATTTTATTTTTAAATCAAATTATTAACCAATCGGTTTTTATTTAATTCTCTATCATAAGTCAAAGTTTATTTGGGTATTTATCATTTCAACCCGATTCCATTTCAATTTAAAAATCAAAGCATAGCAATGGAAACATGCAGTGTGATAACTGGGATGGTGTCAAAGTAAATAAACAAGCAACAACAATCACTAATAACAATCCAATAATTTATTTAAATAATCCCAAAATAATCGTATTAATTTACATTTGTTGTTTATGCAAATTAATATAATTATTTTTAGAATCTACACTATCATTTCATGTAGATTAAAGATTATTACACTTATATTTATACGGTCTTCACTTGATATCTATTATTCAATTATGTACTACATCAATTTAAATAACATACATTTAAATAGTTCAAGGTGTAATTAACCAATTTCTACGTGTCAATTAATTTAACATTTAAAGGGGGTCATATTATACAAATTTAGCTAATCAAATTCAACACATATACCAAATTTAAGTTATTAACTATCCTATATCAAAGTCAATTACATATTATTTATCACTTTAAACATTAACAATTTAACGTCCAATGTAAATATTAACAATTAATCAATTAGCAACCAAACTGGATTATTATCGTATAAGAATATAAGTCGTGAAAATTAATTCACCTTTCGTGGTTAGAGAACTTGACAACGAAGCACGAAGAAGCATGAATGGAATTGGCACAACACGAACAAAGGAACACTGCAATTATCGTCAAAAGAAAGATGATATTAATTCAAACGAACGTTCATATATAATTTATCAAATTATATATATGCGTTTACCGGTGACGAAGAAAAGAAAGAAAGCTGAGAAATCGATGCTGCTGTAAATGGAACTCAACCAGTTGCTTCTGCATACAACAGAGAAGAGAAACGGTTACTACATTTCAGTAACAAAATTTACATACTGCGTATATTTTCTTCTACAATTTAAACACATTAACACTTTATTGTACCGCCAACTGTACACTTTCAGTTTTTGCAAAACAATACTATTTTTTTTAAACGACACTGTTGAAAACAAAACAAGACTTCATTTTTCAAACAGTAAACTATTCTATACACATGCACTACAGACATTAACAAATTCCTTTGTACACAGTGCCTCATCTTCATCACAATGGGTTCGGCAACACCTCATCAACACACACACACACTTCACTTCATGCATACGCACACTGTTTTCCACACATCCAACACGCACTCATTTTTTTTCACAAACATAGAACACACACTCCAACACATGCATGCACACCATTTTTCACACACACAATGCATACTCTCCAAACACAGGCACGCACACTCGCAACCGGGAGGGGTGGTGGAGCGTATGGAGGAGGAGGCTGTGGCATATGGAGGAGGAGGCTCGGTCTGTGATGAACTGGTGCGGCGTGGGGTTGCGGGGTGGTGATGTGCTGGAGGAGGGGAAAACGTTGGAGTGGTGGTGCGCAACTGGAGGCAGTGCGTGACTAGGATGGACGATGATGAAGATTTTTTTTCTTTGGTTCATTTTTTTTTTACAAAGGGAGAAAGTTGGAAAAGGACAGAAAGAAATAAAGATGAAGGAAGAAGAGAGGAGGGGTGAGTTCGTACCTGGAAGGTTGTGAATGAAACCGTGAATGATATGGAATGATACGTTTTTTTATTTTAATTTTATAAATTTACAGCAATAAATCTCAACTTAGAACTACGAAAAGCCACTCACATTTCCAAGTTAAACTCATCTTCCAACTACCGCATTTATTTCTAACAGCTGAGATTTTTATTTTCAAATTATTGAATGGAGATGGGCTGAATATTTCTGGGCTGAAAATGGTTTAACCGGTCCTCCTGGAATGGTTAAATTAACGCGACGTTTTATGTCGAACTCTGATTTGCACAAATGAATATACCATTTTGATCACACGACGTGGCGCTTTCAATGGTACACAGATAATTGCGATACGACAGTTTTATAAAAACTCGAAATTTACGCCGATAATTTAAATGAAGTCGGCGACGACTGAATTTGACGTACAAATTTCGACGTCTAAATGAGATAAATTTTTACAACATTACTGTGTAAAAATATTTGAATTCGAAAGATAAATTTTTCGCAGTTTAAAATGAACTGATGTACAGTAAAAACGCAAACGAAATTTACTGCGATATTTTACTACGAAACTTTTTCTATATCCATAACTAACTGGACGCATCTTATGAACGAAGTTTGGATGTTAATTGAGATCATATTAAATTTTAAATTTTATATTAGAAATAATGAATTTAAAATTTAAAATTGGGTCGGAAATTCAGGGTCGTTACAATCTCCCCCACTCAAAACTTTTCATTCTCGAAAAGGAATGAGACGGGAGAAGTAGGAAAGAACAAGCAGAAAAGTCAATGTAGATTTTAAGAAAATTGAATTATACTTGAAAATAGTAATTCAGTGTTTGAATCCCGAATACTATCCTCAGTTTCTCATGTGTAATTGCGTTCATCTGCACTCCACTGCACTTTGACGAGATTGACTGACTTCCTTCTAAGTTGCTTCGTCTCACGATCGACTATCCGAAGTGGCTTTCGCCCAATAGTCAAGTCAGGCTCGATAACTATCTTCTTTAACTGAGCAGTGGGAATGGTCATAGATGGAAAACGCACAACTTTGCGGAGATGTGAGACGTGAACACATTGTGCACGCCGGCGAACTTTTCTGGTAATGCAATTCTATAGGCCAAGGTTCCAACTCTTTCCATAATCTCAAACAGACCAACAAATCTGGAAGCTAGCTTCCCTTTTCTTCCGAATCGAATAACATTCTTCAAAGGCGACACTTTCAGAAATACTTCGTCTCCTACACTGAATTCGAGATCTCTCCTCCTTCTGTCAGCGTAGCACTTCTGTCTATCTTGTGCCGTCTTTATCTTCTTCCTAATTTCTTCAACTTTTTCGAAAGCTTCCATAATTATTTCTGGACCAAGCACTAATTGGTCTCCAGACTCGATCCAACAAGCTGGCGATTTGCACGGCCGTCCGTATAAAGCTTCGAACGGTGCCATACCAATGCTTGCCTGATTTATCAAAGATAATTAATTCAAATTCAAATATACTTATTCAAATTTGAAATTTGATTCCTTTGCATGATAACTATTATTATAAGTGAATTCAACCAGATGGAGGTGATCTTCCCAGGATCCACCAAAGTCTATAATATAAGCTCAGAGAAGGTCTTCCAAAATCTGATTCACCCTCTCAGTTTGGCCATCTGTCTGAGGATGACAAGCTGTACTCAAATTCAGTTTGGTGCCCAAAGTATCCTGAAATGCTTTCCAGAATTTACTAGTGAAAATAGGATCTCTATCGCATGCGATACTAGATGGTACACCATGTAGTTTAACAACTTTCACTCATGTATATCTTGGCCAGACTCGAAGCAGTACGCGTGGACTTGATTGGAATAATGTGAGCGGATTTCGTCATTCTATCGGCAATCACCCAAATGCTTTCGTTACCCTTTCTAGTCCTTGGTAGCCCATCAATAAAGTCCATAGAAATCTGGTCCCACATCCAACCTGGAATCTCTAAAGGTTGTAGAAATCCTGCCATCTTCCTGTGATCAGCCTTAACTTGTTGACAAGTTGTGCATCTACTAACATAGGTAGAAATATCACGCTTCATTCCACTCCACCAATATAACTTCTTCATATTCTGGCACATCTTGGTGACTCCGGGATGAAATGAAAGTGAAGATTGATGGTTTTCTCTCAGAACGTCCTACCTTAGACCATCAACATTGGGAACACATATTCTATTGTCAATTCTCGAGACTCTATTACTATCGACTTGTGCACCCATTTTACCGCTAGTATTTCCGACTCTTCCGAGAACTATTTCTTTGATGCAATAAAGCAGAATGTCCTCATATTTTTTGGCTATGATGTGATCCATAAGATCTGGGGAGACAACGAGCTAGAATAACATTCCTTCAACAAGATTACAACATGCCATTGCTTGATTTCTACTCAAAGCATCAGCTACGGCATTTGCTTTCCCTCGGGTGTAGTTAATATCAAGATCATATGCAGCTAAGAATTCGAGCCATTGGACTTGTCTCTGATTCAAATCCTTTTGTGAGAAAATATATCTCAATGACTTGTGGTCTGTAAAAAATTCGAATTTGGTCCCCAATAGATAGTGCCTCCATAGCTTTAAAGCAAATACAATCGCAAGAAGCTCTAAGTAGTGAGTTGCATAATTTGCTTCATGGGTCTTTAGTTGATGACCCGCATAGGCAATAACCTTTCCTTTCTGCATTAAAACTGCTCCTAATCGATTACGGCAGACATCAGTATAGACAATCAGTCCTTCGCTACCGTCAATATCTGTAAGAATTGGGGCAGAGGTCAACTTCCGCTTCATCTCATTGAAAGCTGCTTCACATTTTTCACTCCAAATAAATTTTACATTCTTTCTGGTTAGTGCGGTAAGTGGTGTGGCAATACGAGCAAAGATTTCTATAGGAGTTTTGGGAATATCTATAGGAGTTTTGGGAGTCTCCCAATCCTGCAAATTCAAGGATTCAAAATTTAGATAGAGATAAGATGTTTAGATAGAATTGACAAGTAAGGATGGAACTTACATTGATCATGGCGATCTTAGCAGGATCGACCGAAATCCCATTCTCCGAGACAATATGGCCAAGAAAACGAACTTCATCTCTCCAAAAGTGGCATTTCAAAAACTTGGCTTTAAGCTGATAACTGCGAAGGGTTTCAAGAACAAAAGTCAAATGTGACCTATGCTTTTTCTCGTCCTTAGAGAAGACGAGAATACCATCGATGAAAACAAGAACAAACTTGTTAAGAACATCTAGGAAAACTCTATTCATCAAGTCGATGAAATATGCTGGAGCATTAGTAAGGCTGAATGGCATAACCAGCCATTCAAAGAAACCATTTTTAGTACGGAATGCTATTTTAGGAATACTCTTCTCAGCAATTCTGAGTTGGTGAAAGCCGGTAGCCAGATCGAGTTGAGAGAAAACTTTAGCTCCATGGAGCTGGTCGAATAGATCGTTAATGTGGGGCATTGGATATTGGTTCTTATGTGTGAGCTTGTTTAGATCTCTATAGTCCACACACATTCTGAGAGAATCATCTGACTTTGTGATGAATATAACTACAGCACCCTATTCTTAATAACTTCACCGAATCAAGCCTTTAGCAAATAAATCTTCAATCTGAGCATTCAATTCTGCCTTCTCTTTCGGAGCCATTCTCCTGGGAGGGGAACTACTGGTCGAGCACCAGGTATAAGATCTATGCGGAATTTTATTTCCCACGGAGGTGGAAGAGAATTGACTTCTCCAAACACATCAGAAAAGAGTTGAACAACTGGAGTAGAGCTTAGATCATTTGGATGGTATCAAGAGAGAATATAAAACTCCCAGCACAATCTTGAGGCGATTTACCTTCAATAACTAAAGGTATACTCTTGTCGTCCATTAGAGAGATGGTCCGAGCTTTGCAAAAGCTAACCGCTTGAAATTTCATAGCCAATCAATACCCAATAGGATATCGAATGCCTCGAATCCAAGTACAAAGAAATCCCAAGTGAAACGATGCATGCCATACATAAACGTGACATATTTGCATACCCTTTTGAGGTTAGTGGGCCCTCCAATAGGGTTTGATACACATAAGAAGGTAGATGCAAGGATAGGTTCCAATCCAAGTTTGTTACATAAATCGATAGATATGAAACTATGTGTTGCTCGGTGTCAAATAGAACTCTAACAGGTAAAGTATGCAACATAAAAGTACTCTGTAATGTACCTTGGTCATCCTGAACTTCCGGGGTAGGTGTGGTAATTGAAAAAACTCCAGATGGGGTGCCCCTCTTCTGGGTAGGGAAGTCTTTCTTAAAATGTCCTGGCTGTAAGCAAATGTGACAAACATCCCTCTTGGCCATCTGAGCCGGTGGCAGAATAGCTGCACCCTTTGGGGATGGGCAACTACTGGCATAATGACCTTTCTGATTACAATTGAAGCAGGTGATAGAGGATATGTCAATGCGCTTCTTCTGAGAATAGCCAAGCCCAGATTTCTTCTGCCAGTTCTTCTTCTGTTGCTCAAAATTTGGCTTCCTCTTCCCAGTCTGACTAGAGGATGGCTGAGTAACTGGAGCCTTGGTGACTGATGTTCCCTTTGGCTTTCCTTCATACCTAAGAGCAAAATCCATCAACTCGATGAATGTGCTATGGACATGAGCTGTGAGGAGGTCGTAATACTCTCGACGTGCTCCATGGATGAATTTCTCATTCTTCAGCAGTGGTGTATAAATCAAGCCAGGTCCGAACTTGGAGAGTTTGTTAAACTTTCTTTCATACTCGTAGAAAGTCATATTGCCTTGCTTGAGGTCCATAAATGATCAATAAAGCTGAGCCTTTCCGGCTGCTGGCATCCACTGAGCCGTAAAGGAATCCCTATTTACAAGTGATATAAAGATGATTCAAAATTTGACGAGATAGAAGGAATTTTTATTTGGATGCAATTTCAGTTAGATTTCTACCTAAACTGAGCCCAGGTGATAGTCTCTTCGTCAGTACGGGAGGTGACTGACTCCCACCAATCCTGTGCCGCATCCTGGAGCTACCAAGCGGCCAATTTACACTTCTCGCGTCAGTAATCTCAAGGCCAGTGAAGATCCTTTCCAGACTTTTCAGCCACCGTTGTGCTTCAATGATACTCTCGGAACCAGAGAATTTGACGTCGCCAAGCTGGGTGTATTCCTTGCTTAGAGTGGAAAACTTTACTACGGGAGCTGGGCATGTGGTTCCTTAGCATTTCCTCTACCCCCACCTCTAGCATTCCTTTTGGTACTCATCCTGAGATACCAAAAGTGATTTAGAATCAAAGATAGAGATTTATAGAACTTAAGGAAATTCAAATCAAATGAATGTAACAAGAAGGATGGAATCAAATGATATGGATTCTGAAATGATTCTCCTCATTCTAGGGTACGGTTGCTCTATCTCTAATGAGCTTTAAAAACTGCACAGGCTAAGGTTTTCGAGAACCAAAGCCCTGATACCAACTGTAACAATCCGTATATTTGTACCACTTAAATTGACAATAATCCATACGTCAACTTAAATAGTACAAAACACGAATCATCAATGGAGTATATGTATATAAATGAGAATCATCACAGAATCACATAAATAACATAACAGAATAGTGCAGCGGAATTACAACATAGTCATAATAGTAGTTCATGAGGCTACTAAGAAAATACAGCAATGTCTCAAGTAAATGAAATAGAACAACATAGATGTCCGATAATATCCAAATAGGAAAGAGCGATACTGATAAGATAAAGATAATGATAGTCTTCAAGCCTTCAGCTCGAAGCAGCATAGCAGTAGAAATCCTCAGTCTGATCCAAGCATATGTGCAAACAAACACTCGAATTAGGACATATATTCTTATACAGATAATATGGTTCAAATTGAAATAACAATAACTCAAAGATGAATGGAATAACATCTTTCAGGATCCGTTAAACTATCTATACATAGTAATGTACGATAAGTAGATAATGTCTAACAGTAAAGTAAATATCAAAATAGTGTTAAGGCGTTACCATTATTCCCCTTAACACATTTATATAGCATTATAGTCTATACAACACTGTAAACTCCACCGTAAACTAGTGGGCTATCAGGGAGTACTCCATTGGTATAACACAAAACAAATCGTAGTGGTCACACATAGGGATACAAGTATGACAAGGCGCATGAGGCAATACCCAAAGTAGTGAAACTACCGTTTGCCTGATCCAGACTGGTGAGAATGCATCGCTGCAATGATCGCAACACCACGAAACGACACTCCAAATTCAAGGGTGCGCACCAATCAATAACAAGTAATGAGCAGCTTAGGTAGAATTGTGTTCGCTTGAGGTAGCTAACCCCATTTGGCCCGGCACGACTCCTGTTTTGGTCATTTCCAATACGACACAAGTGTCAAAGCTATCCATTATCGTTCTCTTTCTTCAATCATCACGTACGTCATTCCAACCACTTCATTCTGATCACACCCCGCGTATAGTTATTAAAATGGTATTCGGTTTAGACAGTGAGTATGTCCCTAACCAATTTCGGTTTCTTTAATAACTTTCGTAAGTATTACATCGATTGGTCGTTTAATAGATTTTAAAAAACAAATCAAATTCAATTACAATTAGAATTTGTAAACCAACATTTCATTTGTCTTTCTATATCAATTTCCATAATTTATGTTTCAAAATTTCCAAATTACCCTTTCAAAATTCTATAATTCAACTTCAAATTTATTTAAAACAATCCAAAGATTCATTTAAATTCGTATATAATTTTATTCCATAATCATTTAAATATATTTAATTTAACATTTAAATTCATCGATTGATTTCATTCAATATTCGTTAAGTTAATTTATCACTCAAAACAATTTCTATTTTACTTCCAATTCATTAAATCAATTACTAACGTTCAACTCCATTATATCAAAACCTACAAATTGAATTAAATTAAATTCGTCAAATTAGATTCTTTAAATTACAAGTCTTACATTAATTTCAATAAATCACATTTTATTTCTTGTTAAAGAAATCCAATTTTACTTATTTATTTACTTAGTTACAAATTTCAAAACTCAATTAATAAAGAAACTTAATTTCACTTATTCAAGAAGTTCAATTTCACTTATTAAAGAATTCAATTTTATTTAATTATTAAATAATTCAATCTTATTTAATTATTAAATAATTTCAAAACTTAATTATTAAATAATTTCAAAACTTAATTATTAAATAATTTCAAACTTAATTATTAAATAATTCCAAACTTAATTATTAAATAATTAAATTTAAAACAACGTTCTTTCATCAATTACTATGTTAATATTTTGTTTCATATTATTAAAAATTAACATTTTCCTTTCGTTAAAATTCAAATTCCAACTTCATTTCAAAACCTTATTATTTATTCAAATAAAATCTTTATTTTATTTTTAAATCAAATTATTTACCAATCGCTTTTTATTTAATTCTCCATCCTTAGTCAAAGTTTATTTGGGTATTCATCATTTCAACCCGATTCCATTTCAATTCAAAAATCAAAGCATAGCAAAGGGAAATTGCAGTGTGATAACTGGGATGATTTCAAAGTAAATAAACAGGCAACAACAAGCATCAATAACAATCCAATAATTTATTTAAATATTCCTGAAATAATCGTATTAATTTACATTTGTTGTTTATGCAAATTAATATAATTATTTCTAGAATTTACACTATCATTTCATGTAGATTAAAGATTATTACACTTATATTTGTATGGTCTTCACTTGATATCTATTATTCAATTACATACTACATCAATTTAAATAACATACATTTGAATGGTTTAATGTGTTATTAACAAATTTCTACATGTCAATTAATTTAACATTTAAAGGGGGTCATATTATACAAATTTAACTAATCAATTTCAACACATATATCAAATTTAAGCTATTAACTATCCTATATCAAAGTCAATTGCATATTATTTATCACTTTAAACATTAACAATTTAACATCCAATGTAAACATCAATAATCAATCAATTATCAACCAAACTGGATTATTATCGTATAAGAATATAAGTCGTGAAAATTAATTCACCTTTCGTGTTTAGAGAAATTGACAGCGAAGCACGAAGAAGCACGAACGGAATCGGTACAACACGAACAAAGGAACTCTGCAATTATCGACAAAAGAAAGATGATATTAATTCAAATGAAAGTTCATATATAATTTATAAAATTATATATATGCGCTTACCAGTGACGAAGAAAAGTAAGGAAGTTGAGAAATCAATGCTGTTGCAAATGGAACTCAACCTTTGCTTCTTCATACAATAGAGAAGGGAAACGGTTACTACATTTCAGTAACAAAATATACATACTGCGTATGTTTTCTTCTACAATTTAAACACCTTAACACTTTATTGTACAGCAAACTGTACATTTTCAGTTTTTGCAAAACAATACTATTTCTTTTTTCTTTTTTTAAAAAAACAACACTGTTGAAAACAAAACAAGACTTCATTTTTCAGATAGTAAACTATTCTATACGCATGCACTACAGACATTAACAAAATCCTTTGTACACAGTGCCTCATCTTCATCACAATGGGTTCGGCAACACCTCATCAACACACGCACGCACTTCACTTCGTGCATACGCACACTATTTTCCACACACCCAACATGCACTCATTTTTGTTCACAAACATAGCACACACTCCAACACATGCACACACACCATTTTTCACACACACAACGCATAATCTCCAAACACAGGCACGCACACTCGCAGCCAGGAGGGGTGGTGGTGCGTATAAAGGAGGAGGCTGTGGCGGCTCCGGGAAGTGGCGTATGGAGGAGGAGGAAATTGTGGCGTATGGAGGAGGAGGCTCGGTCTGTGGTGAACTAATGTGCGTGGGGTTGCGGGGTGGTGATGCACTGGAGGAGGGTAAAACGTTGGAGTGGTGGTGCGCGACTGGAGGCAGTGCGCGACTGGGATGGAGGATGACGAAGATTTTTTTCTTTGGTTCATTTTTTTAATAGAGGGAGAAAGTTGGAAGAGGACATAAAGAAATAAAGATGAAGGAAGAAGAGAGGATGGGTGAGTTCGTACCTGGAAGGTTGTGAATGAAACCGTGAATGATATGGAATGATACGTTCGTTTATTTTAATTTTATAAATTTACAGCAATAAATTTCATCTTAGAACTAGAAAAGCCACTCACATTTCCAAGATAAACCCATCTTCCAACTACCGCATTTATTTCTACCAGCTGAGATTTTTATTTTCAAATTTTTGAATGGATACAGGCTGAATATTTCTGGGCTGAAAATGGTTTAACCAGTCCGCTCAGAACGGTTAAATTAACGCGACGTTTTACGTCGGACTCCGATTTGCACAAATAAATATACCATTTTGATCAGCGCGATGAGGCGCTTCCAACGGTACACAGATAATTATGATACGAAAGTTTTATAAAGACTCGAAATTTACACCGATTAAATTGTACGATTGACAAAATAATTTAAATGAAGCAGACGACGACTGAATTTGATGAAATGAATTTCGACGTCTAAATGAGATAAATTTTTACAACATTACTGTGTAAAAGTATTTGGATTCGAAAGATAAATTTTTCGCAGTTTAAAATGAACTAATATACAGTAAAAACGCGAACGAAATTTACTGCGATATTTTGCGACGAAACTTTTTCTATATCCATAACTAAATGGACGCATCTGTTGTCCCGCCTTTTGGCAAGGCCGTGATACCAAAAGATTGATCGAAAACCAAAGACAGTACGTCTCAAAGATTGGTTATACATTGCTTCGCTATGGATATCAATGAATTTTGTCCGAGCCCGGATCAGGCTACAATTGATAGGACATGGCAAGAAAGACCATAAAAGCTAGCTTTTCAAATTTCAGGTTAATTGGAGTTCGTATGAATGAGATATGATCGATGCAAGTTGGAGAAAATCTACTATTCGTATCCATCTGGTTGATCGGTTCGAATCCATCATATTCGTATCCATCAAAGAGTTGAGGCGATGTCCTATTCGAATGCATCAGGTTCGTATCGATCGAAATGGCATCGCCTCAGTTTGTTCGAATCCATCAGGTTCGAATCCATCAGATTCACACATGCTCGGTTGTTCATATCCATCGTGCTTCAAATCGATCTTGTTCGGTGAATAGTTCGGACCTACCTGGAGCTATGTAATTCGTATCAATATCGAGGGGCCTAATTTGTATCGACCGAACATCAATAGTTCGTATAGGTCCACCCATGCATCCCAATCTTGCACTATTTGTATCGATCGCGAGGGATTTGTTCGCATCCATCGAACGCCAACTGTTCGTATCGATCAATTGCGCAACGATTGATCAATGCGAACGCTTATAAATGACCAATGCGAATAGCGCCGTGGCTATCGATGTAAATAGCACGAAGTGGTCGACACGAACTCAACTCCGATGTTGGATGCGAATAAGACTCCTTCAACGCGGCACTAAAGGTGGAGCGATCCAAGAATCTTGCGCCACGTCACTGCGTGCTCACGTGTCCAAGTCGGTACGAAATGATGGATACGAAACCATGGATTCGAACTCAGCAGCATACGATAATCACAATCCCGTATCGATCATATCTCACAAACCGTTGATCCAAATGCAACAAAATTTTCACAGCAGCTTCTATATAAGGTAAAGAACAATCCTGCCAAGTTTCATCTCGATTGGATCATTTTTAAATGGATACGAAATTATTTCGCATCGATCACAAATCGAGTCGAAACTTGGTGGGTCGATCGCGTGGGCCCACTCACGTGCCAGAAGAAGTCTCTCGAAGTTTGAGCGCGATCTCAGCCTCCTACGCCTATAAATAGCCCCTAAAGTCTACAGAAAGAGGATCTTTTGGCTATTCGACGTCCAGACTCTGTCGGATTCAATTCTACATCTCATCATCACTATTTTATTCAAACTTCAAAGCTATTATCAATTGTAATCTGCTGTAACAGATTGAAATCATCGAGTGAATCAATAAAGTCATAAGCTTCAGAGTGGACGTAGGCAAGATCGCTGAACCACTATAAATTCTGTGTTGTTTACTGCTTTCTTCTGAATTTTCTAAGTGATCTACATATTTGTTATTCATTTGAGATCTGTGATTGTAATTATCAACTATTAGGTATCTGTGACCAATTTTGGTGCAAACAGCATCTTATAAATGAAGTTTGGACGTTAATTGAGATCATATTAAATTTCAAATTTTATATTAGAAATAATGAATTTTAAATTTTAAATTGGGTTGGAAATTCAGGGTCGTTACAGCCATGGTCATCGTGAAGATCTCATAGATACGAGTTCAATGGAACAGATCTCGTGATTTTTAGCTAAGCTAATTGCTAGAAATTATTTTTTGAATGAAAGCAAGGTGGAGGCGGCCATTTTTCTTTTACTATAAATGGGACGACAATGAAACAGTAGCCGACCAATGAAGGAGTACGGCTACAGATATTATTTAAATAATGTAATAATTCTTTTATTTGATTTCTCAAATAAACAGTCGTGCATTTCGAGCTCGCTAGATCAAACAGTGTGCCCGATCGCCACAAAACTTGTCTGCATGTATCACCTCTTTTTCCCGATGCCAATGGTATACATTTCATCTTTATCCAAGATAATGCTTTAGGATGATAATTTTACGCTTTTTGAGGCTTTTTGGGCCATCGAATCTTCTGATCTTCTAATATTTCAATCCTTATACTTATTTTAATTCGCAACGTGGATGCGACAGCGGACGTGGTCTCGAGTTCCAATTCGATCGTAGTGAAAACTCATATTTTTGGGAACGTCGAGCCATTAACAATTCAATTTTTAAATAAATGATTTAATATCCAATCATAGAAAATTTGGGTCATTACCTTCTCTCCTCCATAAAAGGATTTTGTCTTCGAAATCCAAAGGATGAAGAAACACTGTGATGACCCGTCTCCTTGACCCTTAGAAAGCAACACTAATATATCCACGGTATTCACATGCCGTAAATCCAAGTGTTGGGAAGGCAGATTATCAGGGGTGTAAAAGAAAATAAAGATAGAAGATAACACGATAATATAATCTCATAATGCATTCAACATTTTAATTGTACATAAATGATATAGTCAAATACAAATCCAGTGGGATAGTTATAACTGTCTATCCGTACATATGTTGGGAAATACATACTACATAACACATCAGAATATAGGTAGATATCCACATAAGGTACTTCAGCTTCATAGCTCTAAAAGACTTCTCCAAATGCTCCCTAACATTCTCCAAAATGCTCCTAAGGTATCCTGACTACTTGGCTGCCCGAAATATAGGGCACCTAGAGTTTAAAGGGAAAACAAACTCTGGGTCAGTCATGGGACTAGTGTGAGAACTCAAAGTACGATGTTTTGAAAACAAAATGGTATCTCATAAGACCACGCCGCACATAAACACGGAACAGATTTTTACCTTATGATAACCAAAACTCTTTATTACGTAAAATTTAGGGATATTATTTTTAATGACTTCTTTGAAAACATTTGCACATAAACTTATTAATCTTAGTCGAAATTGTTACATTGATTAAATTCCAGTATAATAGGTTTACAATCAAGTCCGAAGGTTCTTACTGGAGAATGGATTTCCATACAAATGACCAGGTGAAGGGACTACCTTTTGATGGGTACACCTTTAGATGGATGTCCCGCTATGAATTTCATATATGACCAGGTGAATTTCGTATATTGGAGAATGGAATTCCATATAAATGACCGGGTGAATTTGATATGAAATGTTTTAGTTACCATAAGGTAAAAACATGTCCGTGTTCATGTGTGCGCGTGTATTACGAGATACTTTTTTTTGAAAGGAAAAGTTTAGTAATTTAATAAATTCAGTTGAGTGTGTTTCTCACACTGGTTTACCAGACTGGTCCGAGCGTTCTTCCCTTTTAATGCTCGGGTCAGACCGAGTATATTTACAAGTTCAGATTGGTGCTTTTAGAGCTTCAGCAGGAGAGCTAGATATCATTTCGTATATGCATATCTATTTTGATTATCCTCTTTGCTTAGTGAGGTTCGTACATGATAAGGGGGTTCTCTCTTTTTGTTAGGTAGAGAACGGATGACTCTTACTCCTACATGTCCCTGAGATCGAGTATCAAGGGGTTGGTTTGCTAGTCAAGCTTACGGTCGAGAGGCTGGCCGTAAAAGAAAAGCATGAGGTACCAGTGTAAGTTACGACGGAAAGTGACCTTTGTCGATGGTTAAAAAGCCTAGATCTTCACTTTTGGTATTAGAGCTTTTAGTTGAGCGAACACCAAAGCATGATAGGGGAAAGTCTCATCAGAGATAGGATTAGTAATATCTTAGGATAAGTAACTCATTAGAGATAGGGTTAGTAACACTCTAGAATGAGTTATGAGAGTGTTGTATATACGAGCGCGTATTTGTTAATTTTATAAAAATTTTTGTTTTACAAAGCTGGTAAATAAAATAATTTTACCTTGGGTTTATATTTTAATATACAAAGGGTATATTATTATTTTTGGTTAGAAATCAAGGATTGTTTGTAATTTTTCTTAGTAAAACTTAAATATGAATATCTTGTGACTAGAATTGCATAATTTGACTATAAGATATTTCATATAGAATCAATTGGTTGAGAACTAGAATTTAGAACTTTTGTTGTATAACCCTAGACATTTAGCCTTAAGAAATAATAACAATTTGATAAATATAAAATGGTTTAATTTAAAAAAGGACTAAGAACAAATGACTCATGAATTAAGTTTCACAATTTGACTATAAGGTATTTGATGATAATGTGTAGAAAAATAATATTCTTTTCAGGAAAGACCAAACCCACTAAACTTCGCTTCATTTTGTCGGGAATTTGAGATCCTAAGTCAAAGGAAGTTTTTGGGATAAGAAAAGATCATGGAAGTTAAGGATTGGTTAAGCAAGTGTGATGAGATCCAACATAGCATGGTCAGTTTTATCCATGGATCATTTAGGGTGATGATCAGCAATGCCTTGAAATTTGAAGATGCCATTCCACCGCCAACTACTGAAGTACCAGCCAAGAAGAAAAGACATAAGGAGAACAAAGTCTATTGTTTCAATTGTGGACAAAGAGGTCACCTTACAAAATAATGTCGATCAGGAGTAAAAATAAAGACCTTTAAGAAAGCTACCCCGAAGAGTTGTTATTTCCGCCGTATTATAGGACAAGTCACCAAAGACTGTCCAATGCTCAAGATGGCAGAACAGCCTAGGCATTTTGTTACCCTTACTCGTCCACCTACTGCTGCAGAAAAAGTAAAAGAGATTTTGGAAGCATAAGTTAGTAGGCATGTATTAGCAAACACCATCTAAGTATTTTAACTGTATGACTTTTGTAAAACCTTTTTGAGTGTACTTCTTAGAATTCACTTAGTATGAATGTATTTTGGGAATCAATATATATAGACTATCATTTTGCTCCTTTGTCAATTCCAAATTCTACTAGAACTTATTAGAAAAGCTAAAAAGGTTTAATCCCATCTAAAAAGAATGAAAAGAAAAACGACAATAATTAAGTATGAAGCACTTAATAAAATGAGATGAAATAAATAAAGCGAAGATATGATCTTTGATAAGAAATGATAACTAATTTTAAGTTCTTTTATAAAATTGCAGAAAGTAACCTATACAGAAAGACTAGCAATTAGGTAGAGATTTAGGAAAGCCTTGTCTACATACGAAGACTTAGAATTTTTAGATACAACGATTTCGAGTGATGATGAGGATATGCAAGTAGAGGATCCCTCGAGGATAGCACCATGATCATTTGACCATCCGATATACATCTCAGAGGATGAGGATTTGATAGCTATTTCAGATAATGAATATGTGTTGTCAGTAGGCGTAGATATTGATGTAAGGACTGGGGCAGAGGCCGACGTGAGGCATATGATTGAATATTGGACCCATTGAGTGAGGATGAGGAGCATGAGGAAGAAGAACCTATAAAGGAACCCATGGAGATCGAGCCATTGATAGAGGTACCCGTGGCAATGGAGATAGTAGACTCAGGGATTTACGATGCACGGTTATATGAGGATGATGATTCAGAGAGTGATGAGCAGATCATTTGGGAGATGGGTATGCCCATTAAGGAGAAAGGATCTCATGTTCTAGAGATAGATGAGGATCTCGGTTTGGAAGATATTGATATGGAGGAGCATGAGCCATGGATTTCGGGAGGCCGGCAGTGGCAGCCGCTAGTTTGGGATATAGCTCCAGAGATGATAGATGATGAGGAGCCAATTGAGGACGAGGAGGAAGTAGACCAAACAGTAGAGATCGACATGGATGCACCATCAGAGGGTTCATCCGATGAGCAGTGTTTCACACTTAGGGTTATTTTGGGATATTTTGGGCTTGTATTATAGTAGTTTTTATTATCTTACGCACGTAGTACGCGCTAAGATATGGGATTTACTCCTTCAGTATGATATTTTGGTGGATTGATGTAGATAGTTGACTTATGACTATGTATTTACCTCAAGTGTGTACTACGCACTCAGGCTGGGACTAGGATCGACGATTGTATTTCATGATCAATATTTAGTAGTAGTATTTCCTTTGCCATATATTGTTTACCATTGTAGTTTTGCATCTTTGATTTCATTTCGAGGACGAAATGCTTTTAAGTATGGGAGAATGTAATGATCTGTAATTTTGCTACTTTGAAAATGGGAGATTTCGTTTGTTTTAAATTAAAAGGGTTCAAAACTTAAATAAATAAGTTACATATAATAGATACTAATGAAGAAATTATTTATTCTTATATTAATGATTAAAAAGTATAAATTTGGATTTTAGAACCAATCAACAATAGTTAAGTTTTGTTAAAAATAAATAAAAGCTTAAATAAATAGGTTTAAATATTTATTTAAAAAGATAAATCTTATTAAAAACATCTAATATAGATGATAAAAGTATATTAATAATCGTTTTATAAAAATAATCAAATTTTGTCGCATTTTGTCATTTTTACATATATTGTAAAATTATAGATTTTGATATTAATTAAATATGATTTTAAATATAAAGAGACATGTTTTAATTTATTCAAAGGAGTAAAAAGTTCATTTTAAAGTTCGGTTTTTTAATATATAGCTTAACTAAAAACATCAAATTTTGACCGTAAAATTTGTCGACAAAAACAATGTTTCAACCAAAACAAGTTGTCGTCAAGTTGTTGCAACTTGATACGTTTTCTAACATAGACATATGCATAAATACAACTTTACAAACTTTTAAAATACTTTACATTTAGCACTAAAAGACAAAAGAATTTTACTTTTGAAAAGTTAAATTAAATAAATATATTAAAAGGTATGATTTGACAAATTTGAATTTAATTAAAGCTTGATTAAACCACATCATTTCTTTATATCATATCTCATTAATAAGATGGTATATATAAGCATGGAAAATGAGCGATGTTTTAATATTTGTAAACATGGAAATGGCGACACCTCTCTTTACCACTTACACACTTTTCCTTAACATCATTTACACCACTGATGCATATGTTAATTTGTTAATAAGTGTCATCTGTAATCAAATCAAAGCAAAAGTTTTCTCTTTAAAATTCATAGTTTAAGAAAAAAAAGAGTAATCATTTCACAAATTCAAATCACATTAATGAGCCATCCTTTCCTTTCATAAATGCGTGTCCTTAAGTGTTTAATCAAAGATTTTAAAAAATGCAAAAGTAAAGAAGATTAGTATTGTCATTTGCCACTCAAATTTTATTTATAAATAGCCATGTCATTTTCACCATCTTTTACAACCATTCTCTTCATTTTCCTAAAGCTACTCTCTCCATTTCCTTCCACCCCATCACCAAACATCACCACACCTCTACATCACCCTAACCCAAGCTTTACCCACCTCTACTTGGTCATACCCTCCACCAAAACTCCTTTACCCAAGCCAACACGCCTTTACCCACCTCAAGTAACACATGCACCCCCTCCTACACCACCAAACCCAAGCACCTACAAGCCATACCCACCTCCCACACCCACCTACACACATCCACTCCCACATCCCTGCCCCAAGAACCACGACCAAAGCACCTACCCAAACCCAAGCTACCGTAGGCCGTACCCTTCCAAAATCCGACGGCCATAATAAAAAAATATATAAATGAAAAAGAAAAGAAAACGGAAGCGAAGAATTTGAAGACGTTTGGAAATAGCACGCTAGCTCAAGAGATGTGTATCTCACATAAAAGTTTGACGAAGTGGATATGGAGGTGAGAAAATTCTCACCGCTATATAATTTATATTGATAGTTGAATTGATTTGCTATGATAAGATAATCACCGTTTTATGATATGAATGTTTAAATAATTGTTTGAATGTTGCATAATCCATAGTAATATTATGACATTTATCGTACTATACCCATATTAAAAATGTTAATGTCGTACGACTGTTTGTATGGTGGTAATGTTAATATGGACATCAAATTTTTATCATTTTTGATTAGGTGATCCGTTTGTTAAAAAGACCCAATTTTGATGATATAATATACTTTAAAAAAATAAGTCTCTTTTCAATTAGAATTGAAATTAAAGTAAAAAATAAAAGTGAATTTGAAATTTGAAGTGAAGCAGGATTAAAAAGGATAGTTAAATTGAAATTAAAACGAATAGTGAAATTGAAATCGATTTTGAAAATTGAAAGTGAAATTAAAGTTGAATTGAAGTTTAAATTGAAATTTGGTTTCAAATCTAAATTTTAATTGAGTTTAATTTGAAGTTAGAATTGAAATTGAAGAGAAATTGGAATTTAAAATGTAATATTAAAATAATAGAAATAAAATAACATTATAATATGGAATATTGAAAATACATTTTAAATACTTTATAAAGTGAAAATATTGATTTAAAACGATTCGTAATGATTTTATAAGTGATAAAATTCAATTGAATAAATTCTTTCAAATATCGAAAAATAAGTTAAAACTAGGTGTGTCGCGCAACAGTAGTTCGCGGTTTCACGTCGAAAAGTTCAAATGAATGTGTAGAGTGGGATATAGCTCGGAATTCTTCGAGACAAGAAAATTCCAGACTATTATATCCATATCTTCTAAACGAAGAAAGGAAATCAAAATTTCGTTGAGTAGATTTTGAGTAGTGTCCAAATCAATTTTCTAGATAAATCGTGCTAGTGCAATTAAGTGACCATAACGGATAATCTGTTTAAACGAATGTTTTTAATTATGGACAAATATAGAATAAATTTGATAAATCCATTTAAATGGTTTAGAAGAGATTTGAAGTGGAAATTATGAATTTTCAAATATTAAAAACTTGATTAAATCAATTAAGCTTATATAGCACTTTCCGTGGCACTTTTATGCTGTGAATTCTATAACTTTTTGAATATAAGTTTAAATGTAATGATATTTCCTGGAATTAATTGTGAATGTTTTTAAAAGAAAAATTAAGCATTCAAAAGATAATTTGAAATCTTGATAATCAGTTCCAAAATAAAGTTGATAACTGAATATGCAGAAACGACTAGTATATTTGTTCCGCCTATGAAATCTGGAAAGATAAAACAAGGTATTTAACTAAGGTTAGGGATGGAGTGACCAGTGCCCTGAACTTACATGGTCTATGTTTTGTTTTCTTAAGGCGAGGGGTGGAGCAGATCGAAAGGAAAGCCCGGATGCGTGAAAAGCATTGTATTAAGTTTCTAAAATAAAAGAAGATTGGTATTGGCCAAAATTTAAGCAATCTCCAAAACGAATAAATTACAACTTGGATTGCATAGAGAAAATCTTCTATGGGTTATAAGCCCACATAGCCTAGCCTCATCTAGCCCTGTTTCGGTCATTTCCGGTTGATGAGGCATGTGGCAACGATTATCTTTTCACACAGCACATAGCACATATCACATCTCTTAACGCCACATTGCCATTTCCATTGACTACTAATTTCCTTCCACAAAAATACAACCCTTAAGCTCGTACGTCTTAAGGAAGGTATAAAGCTAAGAGAAGTTGCCTTCTCCGCTACCACTGATGTACGTTTGTAAGTACCAATGTACGTAATCTTTAGAAATGCAATGTTCGTAAAACGTCCATACGAGTTGTCCAGGAACAGGACAAACCAAAAGCACCCTCCTACTACCACTAGTAGCGAGTAGTCATTGCAATTCGAAAAATCACCACAATGAGGAGACCAGTGTTATAAATAACTCTATAATGGGAGCTACCCAGAGCATGTCAACAAGCAGTCCTCACGCCATGAAGATCCACTGTTTTCAAAAATAATCATCTTCAACATGTCTTCACTTTCGAACGTATACATTGGTTCGAAGTGATTTTCTGATAGGAATGACCCAAATCCGACCCCGGTTTCGTCGAAGCCAATCATCAATAAAAAGTGAATGTAAGTATACAGGATCATTAAGTATCTTTTCACTTTAATTCTTTTCAAATGATTTTGAAATCACTTTCTTTTGACTTAGAATAATTCTAAGTAATTCATTATTTTTCTTTGGATAATATCTCAAACTTCCTCACTTAACTCTCGATCCAAATTCCTTAACTTGGTCAAAAAATAATTTATTTAAGACATCATTTACGATAAACCCTAAAATCAATCTTAGCAAACATTTTTGAGTAAATAGAATCATAGAAATCATTCATTTTGGAGATTGTTTAAATTTGGGATAATAGCAATCTTCTTTTATTTTGGAAACTTAATACGATCTTTTTAGAGCATCCAGGCTTTCCTATCGATATGTTCCTTCCCTCGCTTAAAAAGAGAAAACAGAGTCAGGTAAGTTTAGGACATTGGTTGCTCCATCCATAATCTTAGTTAAACACCTTGTTTTATCTTCGCAGATCTCATAAGCGGGACAAATGTACTAGTCGTTTCTGCATACTCAGTTATCAACTTTATTTTGGAATTGATTATAAAAATTCAAATTATCTTTTAAGCACTTAGTTTCCTTTTAAAAACATCCACAATTGTTCTAGGAAAAATCGTCACATTTAAACTCATATTCAAAAAGTTATAGAATTTGTAGCATAAAAGTGTTGCGGAAAGTGCTATATAAGCTTCACTGATTTAAAAAACTTTTTAATATTTGAAAATTAATATTTCCATTTCAAATATCTTTTAGACTATTTAAATAGATTTATCAAATTTATTTCACATATTTTCCAAAATTAAAAACGTCCGCTTAAATGGATTTCCTATTATGGTCCTTAATTATACTAGCGCGATTTTTTTGGAAATTGATTTGGACTTAATTCAAAATTTACTCAACGAAATTTTGATTTTCTTTCTTCGTTTAGAAGATATGGATATAATATGGAATTTTCTTATTTCGAAGAATTCCGATTATATTCCACTCTACACATTCATTTGTACTTTTTGGCGCGAAATCGCGAATCACCATTGCGCGACGCACCTTGTTTTAACTTATTTTTCAATATTTAAAACAATCCATTCAAATTGAATTTTATCACTTATAAAATCGTTACAAATCATTTTATATCAATATTTTCACCTTTTAAAGCTTTTAAAATGAATTTTCGCTATTACCATATATATATATATATATATATATATACTATAATATTATTATTTCCTATTGTTTTGATATTAAATTTTAAATTTCAATTCAATTTCAATTCTAACTTCAAAATTAAACTCAACTAAAACTTAGATTTCAAATCTAACTTCAATTTAAACTTAATTTCACGTTCAATTTTCAAAATCGATTCCAATCTCAATTTCACTATTCATCTTAATTTCAATTTTAATTTAACTATCCTTTTTAATCCCGTTTCACTTCAAATTTTAAATTCTCTTTTATTTCTTATTTAATTTCAATTCCAATTGAAAATAGACTTATTTTTCCAAAGTATATCATATCACCAAAATTGGGTCTTGTTTAACAAAGGGATCACTTAATCGATCATGATAGAAATTTGATGTCCATAATATCACAACCATACAAACAATCATATGACATTAACATTAACATTTTCAATATGAGTATAGTACGATAAATTTCACAACATTACTATGGATTATCCAACATGCAAACAATTATTCAAACATCCATATCATAAAATGACGATTATCTAACATAGCAATTAAACTTAATAATCGATATAATTCAAAAAGCGATGAGAATTTTTCACCTTTAACTAAATTGATTAACTTCCTACCAACATTCAAATCACAACAACACTTCATCTAAATCATTACTAAACTCAACCAAAACTTGCCCAATTCAACTCCTTCTTACTCCTTACTCTCGGCCATCGCTTCTACCTTTGCTTTGATCTCGGCCTTGCCTCCCTACCTCCATATTTTTTTCACGGCCATGCGCCATTAAAGAAGAGAAGAGGAAGAAGTAGATTAAGAAGAGATTAGCGAGTAACAAGTGGATTAATGCTTAAGCACTCCACTATTTTAACCCTCCTACCTCTCTTAAAGAGAGAAACCATTAAAATAGAATAAAGGAAGAAGAAGAATGAGAAGTGTGAAAAAATTGAGAATAGTGGATGGGTATTTATAGGAAAAGTAAGGATTAGTGAATTACAAACTAACCCTTTACAAAATAACCAAAATATCCTCACTTTTTCTACACTTACCCTCAACTTATCACATCATCACTTTATGTCTTAATCACTTAATATTTAAGTAAAGAAAAGTAAAGGTTCGGTTGGATTTGATGCGACATGTTTTGTCCTTTTGTGTTTACTTTTGCTAATTGTTTTCTAAACTTGTTTAGTAAAAGTAAACTTGATTAGTGAATTAAATAATTCTTATACTATTTGAATATATATATTCATATACATGCAACAACGTTGTGACAACTTTTAATCGACAAAACGTTGATTTTCGACAAAATGTTTTACGGTCACATTTTGACATTTTCATTAAGCAATATATTGATGTAAACCAAAATCAAAAATGAACCTTTTACTTCTTTAAATAAATTAAAACATTTCACTTTATATTTTAAATCATATTTAAATAATATAAAAATCTCTAATTATACAATGTATGTAAAGCTGACAAAATGCAATAAGTTTGGTTACTTTTGTAAAACAATTATTAATATACTTTTAAATATTTTAATATACTTTTATTATCTTTATTAGATGTTTTTAATAAGATTTATCCTTTTAAATAAATATTTAAACCTATTTATTTAAGCCTTTATTTATTTTTAACAAAACTTAACTTTTGTTGATTTGTTCTAAAATTCAAGTATATACTTTTTAATTATCAGCTATAAGAATAAATAATTTCTCGATTATTATTTATCATATATATCTTATTTATTTAAGTTTTAAACCCTTCTTAAATTTAAAATAAACAAAATCTCTCATTTTTGAAGTAGCGAAATCACGAGCCTTACATTCTCCCCTACTTAAAGCATTTCGTCCTCGAAATAAAAGTTAGATAAAAGAATCTATCTCACACTCATTTCCTTAAATATTTTGAATTATTTATACTGATGATAGAAAAGAAGAAGATCGATATCATCACAACACTAAAATAAATGATGCCGAACACACAGAGATTCCCCACAGTAACCTGAGTACTTATCACGTACCTAAGACATACATCAAACCAGACTTCTATACTACCTATCCTAGTGCGTACTACATACTTAAGATAATATATATAATAACCAAACTGATACTATATCAACATAATGAATACATCCACAAAACTCAACCACTGATCTGAGCACGTACTATACCTGAGGTCTATATCAAAATATCAGTCCAACCCATATATCTTAGAATAACAACACGGGATTTTTAGATATTTGAAATTGGAATATTTAATTGATTTTAAATATTTGAAAGTTAGTTTAACTTGAATTTCAAATATCACTGTTTATTGGATAATTTAAATTTATTGAATTTAATAATTGGAAATTGGGTAAATTGCTGAATCAGGAATTTTGAGCTTGTTAAAGATAGTTAAAGGCTTGTAAAAATTATTTTGATAATACTGAAAATAATAGAACTTTTAAAATTGAATTTGGAAGTGATTTGTTCAGTTTAAAAATATATCGTTTAAATTGATATTTAAAAATAACCTTCCAAGACATAGTCTCAGAATTCGACGAAACCAGTTTATTTGATCCACAATGTTGTATTATTATTGGATTTCAAATTTTAGAGTGTTTGTAGTTGTCATGTGGCTGTATGGTATATAAATGCGCCGAAATTCATATCTAAATTTCAATATAATAACTGGATCCAAAAAGCTATCTTCTCCATATGATCGAATTAGGACTCGAAACCTTTTTTATTACGCTCGAAATATGGGTATAATATTATAAACGCCTAGTGGCAGCCTCGATGGAAGATCGAGATTTTTAGCTTCGATTTCGAGGCAATTTTAATTTAAAAATAATATATACTTTGACTGGTCAAATAAAAACTTAACATCAGTGCTTTTTGGTTTCACCTCACAACTACTATAGCTTTTTTCCCCAATATTCCACCATCGTATCTTGTCTCCTTTTCTCCTCTTTTAAAATGCATTAGAGTAGATTCATTTCAAAATAAGTAATGGCCTCGGTTTAAACCCTTCGTTCAGCTTCGTTTCTTTTCGAAAAGAAAATATAAATGTATACCTTATTTACTTCTTCCAATCTAAATCGAAATCATTCATAAATAGAAAAAAAAGTTGGAAGCTCGGTTGCTCGCGTTCCTCCCCTTAAATCCAAAACTCTACATGCATCTCCGTTCGAAGGAATCGACGTTGCCCTCTTCAAATCGACAGCAGTTCGAAGCTGGAAGTCGCGAGATGTTGTGGTTCAGTGTGCGTGCTGTCAGAGGTGGTTTGGGTCACGTTTAATTTGGGCGCATGGTCGAGCGCAGCAGTGGTTGCCGCACATATGCGAGTTGCCGTCAAAGAGGGATTTGTTGAGTTAGTTTACGCGATCGAAACCGCAACGTGATGTTGTGGTGGGGCAGTGGAAGGAGTCGACTTGTGTGGGTTTCGCGAGTTCGAGGCATGGCGGTCGATTTCGGCAGCAGTGGGGGAGTTTGTGTGTTTGGTGGCCGCATACTGGAGCCGTTCGCTGGTGGAAGGTGCGCATGGGTTTGGGTCGCAGTGGCGATGAGAGGTTGGTCGATCGATGGGCTATCGACAGTGAGGTATTCGATTTCATCCTATTCTCGATTTAAAATTTGATTTAAAATTTAAATAAATAAAAATATGTATAAATACACATGCATGATTAATATACTGAGATAAACATGATGTATACACATATAAGATTTGGATAAATCTAGAAATTTTAAAAATGTTATATAGAGTTTATAAAAAGTAGATTTTTAAAGTGTATATAGGTTGTTTCAAAAATAATAACAATAATAATAGTGCGATAAAATGAATATACATATATACCTAGTTTTATTTACAAGTTAAATTTAAAATAATGGAGGTCAATTTGTTTAATAAACTTATTTAATTATTTTAGTTACTAAAGATTTCAAGGGAAAATTAGTCTAAATCAAATTATAAGTTAAAAATTAGATAAGTAAATGGTGATTAATTGTTTGATTAATCCAAATAGTAATAAATCGTGAATTGTTTATACAAGGTCGAAATCATGAAGGAAACAAGTCGAGATGGAAATGGGTTGCAAATAAAGGCAAAGGTGAGTTACCTCACTCACATTTGGATTACTGGATTATTTAAATTATTGGTTGATTGCTTGAATTGATGATTTATTATCAGTCTGGATATGATATTATATATAGTAGTATATACACATAGATTGATTGATATGCCCGCACTATATAGTGGATGAGACTATACGTCCCGCATAATAGAGGATAACCCTTTATACTGCGATGTCCCTCTCGAAGTAGGATTTGGTATTTTATTTGTTGACTAATATCTGTAGATACAGGGAAACAGGTTGGATGGATCCAACTAGATACCTTTAAATAATGAAATTTGTTTTCATATACTGTGATATGATTATTGATAATCTATGATAGATTATATTGGTAATTGAAATTATTGAATGCTATGTTTGGCTGAGTATATTTTGGTATTTTAAGTCATCAAAAATATAAAGGTTGGATTTTTGAAGGGAAATAAAGAGAGAATTTTTAAGTAAAATAATTATAGAGAATTTGGATAAATTAAAGAATGAATTGGAAAAGGATAAAAGTTGATTTTTAAATTCTAATAAATAAATACCGAGTATGGGAAAGGAGATTTTTGAATTAATGGAAATAACTGAATTTTTATACTTAAGAGAAATTATTTAAAGGAATAAAGGATTTATTTTTAAATTCAAGGTTTAAAATATTTTGGGAGAGATAAAGAAGAATTTTGAAAAAAGTATGAAATTGATATTTTCAGTTTAATTAAGATTTTAAATCATAATAAAGGAGTAAAATCCGAAATTAATGGGTTTTGAAATAAATTGAGTAAGTGAAGGAATTTATTTTAAAATGGAGTAAATTTTGGAAATCGATTTGAAAATTGATTAAGTGTTTGAAACTGTGATTTAAAAGGAGGATGAGACTATGGAATTTATTAACTGGATTTATAAAGTGAAATAAGATATTAGTGGATATTTAAAAGTATAAATTCATGGTGGAAATTTATAAAGGAATGGGCAATTTTTTTTAAAAATAAATAGTGGTTTTATTTTTAAAGGTGTGGGAAAGAAATTTACGGCTTTGAGACGTAAATTAAATTGGGATAAATTGAGAAGGATTTATTTAGTGATTAAATGGGCTACTTTGGAACGGAAAGTGTATTTTCCTGAAAAGCCAAGTATGTCTTCAAACCAGAATTTTAAGTATAAGTTAGAGGTTTTAAAGTGGTTTTAAAAGAATGTTTTTGAATGAAATTATTAATTTGTGGTATTAAAATTTTAAAAGTAATTATATATTAAGTTAATTATTTAAAGGTTTAACTAGTATTATGATTTAAAAGATAATTATTTAATATTTATACCTTGTAGAATAACTTTTATTTTAAAATTTGTTTTGGCTTAAGTTTCACATGAGAAATTATTATAAAATTTCATAACTAGTATTTTAAATAAAGTGTTTTAAGTATTTTTTATTTTAAGTGTTTTAAAGTATAAATTTTTGGATAAAGTGATTTAAATTATTTTTAATTTTTTTTTAAATTATTTAAAAAAAACTAAGTTATTAAGACTTGGTATTTTCAGTGGAAATAAAACAATTGGATGGAAATTTATTCCGCGAGAGAAAAAGTGATTTAAAAACTATTTTCAAAAGGTTGAAGTGTGGAAAAATATCTTGCGAAGATTATTTGAAATAAATAATTTGGGAAATTATTAAGGCCTGATGGTTGTTTGTGGATGTTATTTGATAGTTAAATGACCGACAATCAATATTAGCCAATGCACTGATCGTTCGATGAGATCGGGATTAGGATTAATTTCCTGAAAACCATTTCGATCCGGTTCGAACATTTTCGTGAGGAAGACAAGAGTTTGGAGTCGAAGTTGGAGCAGTGAAGTGCAAGGGCTAATCACTACTAATCCTGGGGGTGATTCCAAAATGGATGTAGTAAGAGTAGTGTCTTCGGTTCCGTTCGGGCCGGGAATGGACATGTATGGATGAACGCTATCAGAACATCGTCAGGGGGATGATGAGCATTCTAATTGTATGTGGCTAAAAAAGTAACGCATAGCCTCAAGCCTCATCAACGGGGAATGGCTAAAACAAGGGAGGTGCAGCACAGCTAAGTGTCTAGCAACCAATTAGGGTAAGGTCATCCCTGTCTAGATGTCCCTTTTTATTCGACTGTGTGGGCGGTTGCTAATCCCGACCGCGGGTTGATTTTATTCAGAATATCCAATAAGGGGTAGCTCTGGTCTTGTGTTGCAGGGGATCTGGGGGAATCCTTTGTACTCTGATCTAGACCAGGTACTGTGACGGCGGCACCCCAGTAGCCCTGCTATTGTATGGAATCCAATCTCCAATAAGTGCCTTCGGGCTTGTTTGTATACCTATTATGCTGGAATTTAATGAATGTAACAATTTCGGCTATTTAAATAAGTATTTGTATTTAGACACTATTATAATATCAAAGGATTTTAATAAGAAATGTTTTGGTCATCGTAAGGTAAGAACCCGTCATGTTTATTTGTGGTGTGATCTTACAAGATACCTTGATTTCAAAGGATTTTAGAAACTTTAATAATCCATTGAGTGTGTTTTCTCACGCTGGTTTTCCATATTAACTCGGGTGTTATTTTACTATAATTCTCGGGTCAGACCAGTATTATCGAATACAGGACAGGATGCTACTGAGCTCAGGAGACGAGCTAGATGGCGAGATATCACACATACTTAATGTATATTCCACTATGTAGTGTAAGATGTATAGTCTGCTTTTGGCAAGGACAAGTTATTACAACTGTCCAATATTTGGCTATTATTGTATGAACTCTAATGATGTGATGTATAAAATAGATATAATTCTTTTTATATAAACATCAGTCATTTATCTATTATATATTGTTCCGTTGTGATAGTGAGATTCTGATGTTGTTTTGTTTTCTCTTCTTCTACCTCTTTCTTCTTTGACCCTAATGGTTTGTATTTCCATCCTCTTTGAGTTGAACTGATGGAGAATATGGTTGGCTCAAAGAGGTACAGATTTGCGGGCCCTTACAGTTGGTATCAGAGCTAGAGGTTAAACGAGAACCTTGGCTTTGGTGGGGATTACTCATTGGAAATAGAGTCAATAGCACTCCAGAATGAGTTTGAGTGTATTAATAGATATGAGCGTGTATTTATTAGTGAATATAAAATTGTTTTATACTGTATTGATTGGTTTATTGAATAGTTTATAGATTTTGGGCAATACGAGTAATTAACGTTATTGGTAGGGATCTCAAAACACTAAAATAGAACAATTCGACATAGTGTTGTTTTAAATAGGGTAAATGAAATAATTTTGCCCAAATTATTTTTATATATAAAAGAAATAATTTTTTTAGAATTATATATGGGTGCTTGGTTCTTAGGAAACAATAATATTAAATTATTATCATTATGTTGTAGAAATTAAATAAAGGTTGAATTTAAATCAAAGGTTAAGAAATAAAACTCATATAATTAAATGGAATTTGTAAATGTGAATTATAAAGGTGATTTATAATTGAAATGGTATAGAATTCCAGAGTAATGCTTGAATATGAATTGAAAGGATTTGAAACTAGAAAATTTGAGGAAATTTAATTTCCATTGAGTTGAAAATCATTTTCAAAGGCATTGGAGGAATAATAGTAATATTATTCGATTTTTTTTTGAATTGAAAATGAAATCTGGTGAGATTTGGAATTAAAATATTTAAAAATATTTTGAAAAGAATAAAAGCATTGAACTCATTTCGGTCGTTGAAAAATAACTTCAGTGATGACTGGAGCATCATCGATGTTCATTTTAGAGTTTCCAAAAGAGGAATCGCTACCAAAATATTTTAAATTGGAGTTGTTTGCAAAACTTGGTTTGGTTTTAAAATTCAAAGGATAATTTGATATGCAAATGAATTATGTGTATATAATTGATTTTAAAAAATGATTTTGAAATATTGAGTAATTGTTTAAAAGACTTTGTAATTTTATTTAAAATGTTTATGGAATATAAATAAGTTTGATAACTTATAAAATTTGAAATTCGTTAGAATACAATTTAACTTAAGAGGGGCTGAATTAAAGTAAGTGTGAGAACGAAATAAAGTAGTGGGCAAACCAATTAAGATTAGTAAACAAAATGTAAATAAGTAGGAAAACTTATAGAAGTTTAAATTTTAAATTGAATTGGGATGATATTTAATTTAAATTGTGTAAAGTGAAGTGAAGTTGTAGAATTAATTCGAAGTGGACTAAGAATAATAAAAGTTTGGAAACAAAATCCATAGAGATTTAAAATAAATTAGCAAGTGGAACTAATTAAAGAAATGATTAATTAAATATGGTTTGAGATAAGATGAATAGAATTCAATATTAAAAATGAAAGGTAAATTGAACTCAAATGGAAATCGAATAAAATGGGTATAAAGCTTAAGTGGTGAAGTGAAATAAATGTAAGAAGTATATAAAATACTTATATTGAACTTAAGAAATGAATAGTGAAATTCTTAAGTAAATTTGATTTTGGGAAAAATATTCTAAGTGAATAATTGAATGAAGATTAAACTGGAAGTTGTGAAATGGAAAAATTGTGAATAAGTGGATAGAAATCAAAATGAGTGTGAATAAAAGAGAAATGATATTGATAAATATGTAGGATGGACGTATATTATTTTATTCGCATAGCATTTGATCCAGAATTAAGCAATGAATTTCGAGATAGTTATACCGATCTGAGTTGGGATTTTTCACCTGATTTTCGACGGTGAACCCTGGATGTGGATTTTCGATTGATCCTTAAATTATCTATCATAGTATGTGGCTTTGCAAGGAGAATGATGGTTTTTGATCAAGAAACTAGATCTGAGTCCGTATTAGGAAGTCGGGTGGACGATACTAGTTCGGAACTGAAATTGTGTGATCGAGTGAGCGATCGGATTTGATATTGCATATAGATGATATATATACATTGTATGGGCTTGAATGAAATAGATATTGAACTTTTGTAAAGAAATATATAAAATGATTTTGCACACCGTGGTTGGATATTATTGCTAAGTAAGGTGTAGGTGATTAAAAGCAAAAGAAAATTGGTGTTTAGATTTCGGAAGATAAACTTGAATTGCCAACAGAAAGGTATGTATTTAAATTGTCATATGAAATTTGAGGATTTTCTGGTCTAACAACTTGGCTTTTTATTTTCTTTGAAAATTTGGGGGCCCGTAGAGGCATTTTGTAGTCGTATCGATCTAGCCACGCAAAGGAGACACTGGTGAAATTTTTCGAAAATTTAGAGAGTTAGAAATTTTTTGAGAATTTGAATTTGGTTTTAAATTACAATTTGAATTGTTGAGTAAATAATATTGTTTGGAAATTATGGATGAGTTTGGAAAGTTAGTAAGAGTAAAAGTGTGTCTTTAACAAAAAGATTGTGGTGGGAAGTTAAAAATGTATGGTTTTAGGAATATAGTAAACGGGTTAGAGCATTCTTCTTAACTAGTAATTTCAGGGACGAAATTCTTTTAAGGAGGAAGGAATGGAACGACCTGGGATTTTTAGATATTTGAAATTGGAATATTTAATTGATTTTAAATATTTGGAAGTTAGTTTAACTTGAATTTCAAATATCACTGTTTATTGGATAATTTAAATTTATTGAATTTAATAATTGAAAATTGGGAAAATTGCTGAATCGGGAATTTTGAGCTTGTTAAAGATAGTTTAAAGGCTTGTAAAATTTGTATTTATAATACTGAAGATAATAGAACTTATAAAATTGAATTTGGAAGTGATTTGTTCAGTTTAAAAATATATTGTTCAAATTGATATTTAAAAATAGCATTCCGAGACATAGTCTCAGAGTTCGATGAAACTAGTTTCATTAGATCCACAATATTGTATTATTATCGAATTTCAAATTTCGGAGTGCTTGGAGTTGTCATGTGGCCGTACGGTATATAAACACGCCGAAATTCATATCGAATGTTCAATATAATAACTGGGTCCAAAAAGCTATCTTCTCCATACGATCGAATTAGGACTCGAAACATTTTCCATTGCATTTGAAATAAGGGTATAACATTATAATCGCCTAGCGGCACGCCTCGATGGGAGATCGGGATTTTTGGCTTCGATTTCGAGGCAATTAAAATTTAAAAATAATATATACTTTGACTGGTCAAATAAAAACTTAACATCGATGCCTTTTGGTTTCACCTCACAACTACTGTAGCTTTTTCCCTAATACGCCACCGTCATATCTTGTCTCCTTTCCTCCTCTTTTAAAATGCATGAGAGCATATTCATTTCAAAATCAAGTAATGGCCTCAGTTTAAACCCTTCATTCAGCCTCGTTTCTTTTCGAAAAGAAAATATAAATGTATACCCCGTTCACTTCTTCCAATCTAAACCGAAATCATTCATAAATAGAAAAAAAGAAAAAGTTGGAACTCGGCTGCTCGCATTCCTCCCCTCAAATCCAAAACTCTACATGCATCTCCGTTCGAAGGAATCGACGTTACCCTTTTCTAATCGAGAGCAGTTCGAAGCTGGAAGCCAGGAGATGCCGTGGTTCAGCGTGTGTACTGTTAGAGGTGGTTTGGGTCACGTTTAATTTAGGCGCGTGGTCGAGCGCGGCAGTGGTTGCTGCACACATGCGAGTTGTCGTCGAAGAGGGAGTTGTCGAGTTAGTGTACGCGATCGAACCACAATGTGATGTTGAGGTGGGGCAGTAGAAGGGGTCGGCTCGCATGGGTTTTGAGAGTTCGAGGCGTGGCGTCATCGATTTCGGTAGCAGTAGGGGAGTTTGCGAGTTTGGTAGCCACATACTGGATATCGTTGTGAAGCCGTTCGCTGGTGGATGGTGCGCATGGGTTTGGGTCGCAGTGGCGATGAGAAATTGGTCGATCGGTGGGCTATCAGCAGTAAGGTATTCGATTTTATCCTATTCTCAATTTAAAACTTGATTTAAAAATTAAATAAATACATATATATAAATATGCATGCATGTTTAATATATTGAGATAAAAAGGATATATATATATATATATATATATATATATATAAAAGATTTGGGTAAATATAGGAATTTTAAAAATGTTATATAGAGCTTATAAAAAGTAAAATTTTAAAGTGTATATAGGTTGTTTCAAAAATTATAATAACAATAATAATAATGCGATAAAATGAATATACATATATACCTATTTTTATTTACTAGTTTAATTTTAAAATAATGGAGGTTAGTTTGTTTAATAAACTTATTTAATTATTTTAGTTATTAAAGATTTCAAGGGAAAATTAGTTTAAATCAAATTATAAGTTAAAAATTAAATAAGTAAATGGTGATTAATTGTTTGATTAATTCAAATAGTAATAAATCGTGAATTGTTTATACATGGTCGAAATCATGAAGGAAACAAGTCGAGATGGAAATGGGTTGCAAATAAAGGCAAAGGTTAGTTAATCTCATTTACATATGGATTACTGGATTATTTAAATAGTTAAATTAAATTATTGGTTGATTGCTTGAATTGATGATTTATTATCAGTCTCGATGTGATATTATATATAGTAGTATATATATATATTTGAAGTGATTGATATGCCCGCATTATATAGCGGATGAGACCTTATGCGTCCCATTAATAGCGGATGACTCTTTGTACCGTGATGTCCCACTCGAAGTGGGATTTGGTATTTTATTTGTTGACTAACATCTGTAGATGCAGGGCAACAGGTTGGAGGGATCCAACTGGATTCCTCAAAATATTGAAATTTGTTTTCATTTACAGTGATATGATTTATTGATAATCTGTGATAGATTATATTGGTAATTGAAATTATTGAACGCTATGTTTGGCTGAGTGTATTTTGGTATTTTAAGTTATCAAAAATATAAAGGTTGGACTTTTGAAAGGAAATAAAGAGAGAATATTTAAGTCAAATAATTATAGAGAATTCAGATAAATTAAAGAATTAATTGGAAAAGGATAAAAGTTGATTTTTAAATTCTAATAAATAAATTCTGAGTATGGGAAAGGAGATTTTTGAATAAATGGGAATAAATGAATTTTTAAACTTAAGTGATATTATTTAAATGAATAAATGATTTATTTTTAAATTCGAGGTTTAAAATAGTTTAGGAGAGATAAAGAAGAATTTAGAAAAAAGTATGAAATTGGTATTTCCAGTTTAATTAAGATTTTAAATCATAATAAAGGAGTAAAATCTGAAATTAATGGGTTTTGAAATAAAATTGAGTAAGTAAAGGAATTTATTTTAAAATGGAGTAAATTTTGGAAATCGATTTGAAAATTGATTAAGTGTATGAAACTGTGATTTAAAAGGAGGAGGAGACTATGGAATTTATAAACTGAGTTCATAAAGTGAAATAAGATATTAGTGGATATTTAAAAGTATAAATTTACGGTGGAAATTTATAAAGGAATGGGTAATTTGTTTAAAAAATAAATAGTGGTTTTATTTTTAAAGGTGTGGGAAAGATATTTACGGGCTTGAGACGTAAATTAAATTGGGATAAATTGAGAAGGATTTATTAAATGATTAAATGGGCTATTTTGGAATGTAAAGTGTATTTTCCTGAAAAGCTAAGTATGTTTTCAAAGCAGATTTTAAGTATAAGTTAGCGGTTTTAAAGTGGTTTTTTAAAAAATGTTTTTGAAAGAAATTATTAATTTATGATTTTAAATTTTTTAAAAGTAAATATTTATTATGTTAATTATATAAGTAAATTATTTTAAAGGTTTAACTAGTATTATGATTTAAAAGATAATTGTTTAATATTTATACCTTATAGAATAAATTTTATTTTAAAATTTGTTTTAACTTAAGTTTTACATGATAAATTAGTATAAAATTTCATAATTAGTATTTTAAATAAAGTGTTTTAAGTAGTTTTTATTTTAAGTGTTTTAAAGTATATATTTTTAGATAAAGTGATTCAAATTATTCAAAAAAAATCTATGGTATTAAGACTTGGTGATTTTCAGTGGAAATAAAACAATTGGGTGGAAATTTATTCCGCAAGAGAAAAGGTGATCTGAAAACTATTTTCAAAGGGTTGAAGTGTGGAAATATATCTTGCGAAGATATTTTGAAATAAATAATTTGGGAAATTATTAAGGCCTGATGGTTGTTGATGTTATTTGATAGTTAAATAACCGACTATCAGTATTGGCCAATGCGCTAATCGTTTCGAAGAGACCGAGATCGGGATTAATTTCCTGAAAACTAATTCGATCTGGTTTGAACGTTTTCGTGAGAAAGACAAGAGCTTGGAGTCGAAGATGGAGCAGTGAAGTGCATGGGCTAATCGCTATTAATCCTGAGGGTGATTTCAAAATGGATGTAGTGGAGTAGTGCCCTCGGTTCCGTTCGGACCAGGAACAGACTTGTATGGACAAATGCTATCAGAACATCGTCAGGGGGACGATGAGCATTCTAAGTGTATGTGTGCTAAAACGATAATGGATAGCCTCAAGTCTCATCAAACGGGAATGGCTAAAATAGGGGAGGTGCGGCATTGCTAAGTGGCTAGCAACCAATTAGGGTATGGTCATCCATGTCTAGATGTCCCTTTTTATTCGGCTGTGTGGGCGGTTGCCGATCCCAACCGTGGGGTTATCTTATTCGGACTATCCAATATGGGCTAGCTCTGGTCTTGTGTTGCTGGGGATCAGGGGGGATCCTCGGTACTCTAATCTAGACTAGGTACTGTGGTGGGCGGTACCTTAGTACCCCTGCCATTGTATGAAATCCAATCTCCAATAAGTGTATTCGGACTTGTTTGTATACCTATTATGTTGGAATTTAATGAATGTAACAATTTTTGCTATTTGAATAAGTATTTGTTTTAGACACTATTATAATATTAGAGGATTTTAATAAGAAATGTTTTAATTATCGTAAGGTAAAAACCCCACATGTTTATTTGTGGCATGGTCTTACGAGATACCTTGATTTCAAAAGATTTTGGTAACTTTGATAATTCAATTGAGTGTGTTTTCTCACGCTAGTTTTCCAGACTGACTCGGATGTTATTTTTCTATAATGCTCGGGTCAAACCGAGTGTCATAGAATACATGATAGGATGCTATGGAGCTCAGGAGACAAGCTGGATGGCGAGACGTATCACACATACTTGATGTATATTCCGCTATGCAATGTAAGCTGTATAGTCTGCTTTTGGTGAGGACAAGTTGTTACAACTGTCCAGCATTTGGCTATTGTTGTATGAACTCTGATGATGTGATGTATAAATTAGATATAGTTCTTTTTGTATAAAGGTTAGTCATTTATCTATTATATATTATTCTACTGCTATTGTGAGATTCTGAAGTTGTTTTGTTTTATCTTCTTCTAGCTCTTTCTTCTTTAACCCTAATGGTTTGTATTTCCATCCAATTTGAGTTGAACTGATGGAGAATATGGTCGACTCAATGGGGTATGGATTTGCGGGCTGTTACACTTAGTGTCTACTATTTAAGAAAACTATCCAACTACTACGTAGACATATCCAAAACATTATACTATATTTAATATTTGATTCGATTTATTATTTGAATCCACAACTTTACTTCCAACTAGTATTGATCTCTCGACTTTCTAGTGTGGACTTTGATCGAACTTCTTGATTAAAAACCATTGTTTTCCTTGCATAGCTCTCAACTATGACAGAAAACTTGAGCATATGACCATAAACTCTTATCAACGTTCGCCATCAAGAATCAAGTGATAAATCCTTTTTCGGATTGGTTAAACATCTCAATGTTCTGTACTCAAATCTTATATCATTATTTATGTGTCGAAATGATCTACGTTCTACTTATATACATATTCACATTCATTTTTACCTAATATATTTTCTTTTAATTTCTATTAATCCAAGTTTATTTCACAACCGTTTACTTTCTTCTAAATCCATTATTACTTAAGCATACAAACATACTTAAACTTGTACAATATACATTTATTTCCTACGAGTATATATACATATCCCCAAACTTAAAACATTATTACTTCAACTAGGGTGTTTAACTAATATGGATTTCCACTGTTATCTCAAATTAATAAGTAATAAAACTTAATCCTTAGTTTTCTTTACCTAAGGTCTTAATTTAGCTAATAATATTTATCTTATCCATGTATTAATAAGACAACTTTGCTAAGTGTACATCTTTTTCTTACTGGTTCCATGATTATTAACTTATTTATCTATCCATTTTCTAATCAAATTTTTTAACCTTAAATCCATCAAATACCTTATACTCAAATTGTGAAACTTAATTCACACGGTATTTGTTATTTAAACATTTTCATCCAATAATCAACCTACTAACCACATTATTCAAAACTTCCCCTTTTTTCATATTTTTATTTCTAACCTATCTACTTCCAGTCTTATTTCATTTTGAATTACAAATGTTACCTTAAATGTATCACTAATTCAAAGTTTTATATTATGATGATATTTCCTACATCTCTTATTCCTAAATTTCACTTTGATTTTAACCTAATCAAAGTTTTTAAATTTCAAATTATCTTATCTCCTTATAAGTTACAGAACTTACCCTTTCATACTATATTTTCCCAACGCTCAATTTAGGCATATCTTTTTCAATATTTCGTTGATAAGAATTTTTCTAAGTGTGCATTTTCTTTTTACTTTCTCTAATTACAACTTCTAACTTCAATATTATCATCAAATATCTTATGATCAAATCGTGAATTTTACTTCACAAGATATTTGTACTTAGCTTTTAAATCCATCCTTTTTTATGATCATTAAATCATTATTCCTTAATAACCAAATACTTAAGGGTATATGATTAATGTTATAAACTCTAGATTTCAACTAATTGATTCTATATGGAATATCTCATAGTCAAATTATGCAATTCTAATCACAAGATATTCATATTTTAGTTTTATTATGCCAAATTACAACTGATCCTTAACTTCTAACCCGAAAATAATAATATCCCTTTATATTTAGAATATAAACCCAAGGTAAAATTATTTCATTTATCAACTTCTTTAAAACGAAAACCATTTTTATAAAATCTACAAATACGCACTCGTATATAATACTCTCAAAACTCATCCTAGGGTGTCATTAACCTATCTTTAATGAATTACTCATTCTAAGATATTACTAATTTTATCTCTAATGAGTTTTTACCCATACCAAAGCCATGGTGTCGTTTAACCTTCAGCTCTGATACCAAATGCGACGATCCACAATTCCGTACCCTTTCAGCCGACAATAAACCACTCATGTCCGACCTAAGTTGCATGGAAGTATGGATGATCAAGGGTAATAAAGAAAATAAGGCAAAACAGAATCTCGCACAAATGAAATAACACATAATATTGAATAAATATCTTTACAACGGAAAACTTCTAAATACATATATTAGAGTCTAACCTAAATTTAGCTTGGACTGTTATAAACATTTGTCATTACAATTGCTGACAAATATTAAACAAAGCGGATAATAGAATACGCCCATACTTCGATGAATATCTCTAGCTCTCCTTTGAAAACTCCAACTGTCTTCGAACAAATTTCAAACTACTTGGATCGGGCTTGATAAACTAGCGTGAGAAAAACTTAATAAAAAATGACAATGTCATATATCAGCCTTTAAATAAAATCCTTTGAAAAGAAAGAGTATCTCATAAGACCACGCCCAAACATAAACACGAATGAGTTTTTACCTTATGATAACTTAAACACTTTTATATCAAAACATTTGATATTATTTCTAATGACATATCCTTGAAAACATTTGCAAATAAACTTATTAATCTTATCTGAAATGGTTACCCATGTAGCATTTCGAGACTATTCATTACGCCAATACAAACAAAACCGCATGTTCTTATTGGAGAATGGATTTTGGAGAATGGATTTCCATACAAATGAACAGGTGAAGGAACTACCTTTGGGCAGTACATCTCTAGAGGAATGTACCGACGACCATCACAAAGGATTCTCTACCAACACAAGACCAACCTATCTTTGTAACTAGATAGTACTGAATATATCATCCTCCGGTCATTACCGACCTTCAAACTAGGCGCCCGAGCATACAAAACACATTAATTTACATCCCGAACGTCATAGCGAGAAGAAATATATCTAGAAGAGAATGATCATACCCTAATTGGTACCCATCGGAGTAGAAATATATCTTTATTTTGTTTTACATGCTTGATAATTTGCCTCCTCGACACTTGGATTTATGACACATGAATGCCGTGGATTATTAGTGTCGTTTTCTGAGAGTCGAGGAGATGGATCGTCGCAAACACAATCCAATACCCTTACATAAGCAACAATATAATAAAAATTATCGCTTATCAACTCATGACAACAATTATTAAAAGCAATCATAACAAAGGGAATAAACTCGGAATTAGTTGGAGCCATCATCCTCATTCCTACATACAATCACTATCAAATCTAAAATCAATGTAGCTAAACCAAATGTCTAAGTCATGCACTTATTTCCAAGGAAATGGACAATGAAAAACAAAAGTACCGACCCACTAATCGAAAGGCAAGTCAACTAAATCTCATACATTATCAACTCTCTCAACTATCGAAAATGTCTAATATCCTATACATTGACTTTTCTCTCAATTTTGGCTTATGTCACGCAATATTTTGGTTCGTCAACACCTTTTTTGCGTGGCTAGGTCCAGAAAAAATCCCAATACAACATACATATATATGTACATCTCATATCTGAGGCATCTCGCTTTCGAGGACAACCAAACATATATCACCAAATTTGCACTACAGATGCTACATATCTCTTTTATAGCAAGAGCATACCACTTAGGTCAAATATAAGCGAGTATGTAACGGCACGGAAATTTCGAGCATTTAAAATCGGAATATTTAATTGATTTTAGATATTTAAAAGTTAATTTTTAACTTGAATTTAAATTCACTACTTATTTAATAATTAATTATTGAATTAAATAATTTGAAGTTGGATGAAATGTTGAGTCCGGAGTTTTAAGTCCGTTAAAATATAATTTGAAGGCTTATAAAATTTATATTGATAATACTGAAGAGAATAGAAGTGTTAAAACTGAAATTAATAGTGGTTCGTTCAGTTTTAAAATTTTATTGTTTAAATTGAATTTAAAAATAGCCTTCCGAGGCGCAGTCTCGGAATTCGACGAAACCAGTCTCATTGGATCCGTAATATTGAATTATTAAAGGATTTCAAATTTTGTAGTAATCAGAGTAGTTGTCCGATCGTACGAGATAAAAACGCTTAGACAATAATTATCGATTTAAATTTAAATAATATATTCACATGTACCAATCATCTTCCAGCCGAATTTTATTCACCATCAATGCAACCCCCTCAAATCTTGTCTCCCTTTCTCAGCTTTAAGTACGACAACATCTATTCTTGTTCCCTCCTTCCTTCTTATGGAAGCCAAAATCAAGCCTTTCTAAATAAATTCGCGCACCCTTATCCTTAGTAATTCGAACGAATATCAGAAACAAATAATAGGCCGCGACCCCTTCCTCTCTTTAGAATCACAAATCAATGGCCGCTATATCTCTGCTATGCTTTGTCGCTTGAAAAAAAATCGAAACAGAAAATAAAAGCCGGAAACCCTATTTCCTTTTCTAAATCTAAATCGATGTTGCCTCTTCTCGAGTATGGTGGCTTGCGACTTTCGAATTCAAGATCGATCGAAGTCGTTTCCCTCTCGTAATTCCTTCAGCGAAGATAGGGAGAGCATCGGGGCTAGGGATTCGACTGTTTGAGGGTTCATATTTTTGCGCGATTCTTGTGAGTTGAAGCTCGATCGATCGATCGAAGCGAGTGGAAAGTGCTCGCGCTCGCGATATTTAGGTCTCACGTAGGGCAGTTGGGTCGTTCGAGCACGATGTCGACACAAGGGTCGAGGTGACGAGGAAATCAGAGGCAGTGGAGGCTGATGGTATCGCGTTCGTCGTGATTGGATTGAGGACCGCGAGCTTGAGATGATGATTTCCGTGTAGGCAGTAAGGTATTTATGTTATTAATTTATTTTCAAATTGAAAACTAATTTAAAGACTATATGTATATGTAGGAGACAGAAATATAGGTACATATTGGATTTTGAAAAAGAAAGGATATGTAGGAATTTATACGAAAATTTTGATTTATGCAGTTTATATTAGTATACGCAGTTCAAACAGAAATTCAAAGATAAATATACATATATATACATTTTAAATTTATTAGTTTCGATTAAAATATAATTTTATTAAGGTGACTAATGTGGTTAATAAACTTATTTAAATTATTTAGTCACTAAAAGGTATTTTAAAGGGAAATTGGTTTAAATTAAATTATTAATTAATAAAAAAATAGATAGATTCATGCTCTTATGTAACTTACTGTAAAATTTGAAATAATATATAGAGGGGTTTAATTTATTTAGTCAGATTATTTAACAATTTCCTATTTTGTTAAAAAGAAAGTTTAAAATTAAAACAATTAGTTTAAAATAACATCATTGGTAAATTAAATAAACAAATGATAATTGATTGTCTGATAATTTCGAATATTAATAATAATTATATAATTATTTATTCAAGGTCAATATCTAAAAGGAAACAAGCCGTTTGGGAAGTGGACTGCAAATTAAAAGCAAAGGTGAGCTAATCTCACTCAGTTAGATTTAAATTTGAAATTTAAATTTAAACTTAAATGAGTGAATTTAAATAATTGTTTGGATGATTGAATTGATTGATGTGATATAGTATGGTATAATTTAAAATTGGCTATTATGTTGTGCTAACGTCTGTGTATGCAGGGAAAACAGGTTGGAGGGATCCAACTGGACCCATCAACTTTTATTTAAGTTATTTAATATTCTCTGTTGTGAGTATTTGACAGTTTATGATGAGTTATATTGGAATATTGAATGTTATGGTTTGATTGGTTATATTTGAGTATACTGAATTACCAAAAATAAATGAATTGTAAGCGAGATAATTATAGAAAATTGAATAAATTAAGAATTAATTGAAAAAGGAAGGGAAGTGATGCTAAATACTAATAAATAACTTCGAGTATAGAAGAAAAGAATTTGAATAAACAATAATTAATGAATTGTAAAATCAAGTGATCTTATTTTAAAAGAATAAAGAATTATTTTAAATTTCAAAGTTTAAATTTATTTAAAGAATCAAGAAGTAATGTGAGAAATCAAAAAAAAATTGTCATTCTCAGTTAAAAATATATTTTAAATCATAACTAATAAATAAAATCTGAAATTAATAGATTTTGAAGTAAAAAATAATAATAATTGGAAATCAATTTGGAAATTGATTCAAATGTTTGAAATTGAAAATTTAAAGAAGAATGTGAAGAGAAGTATATTTCTCTCGATAGCCAAGTACGTTCAAGTAAATTTTTAAATATAAGTTAAAAGCTTTAATGTTGTTTTAAGAAAAAAACATGATTTAGAAAATTTATTATTTCTAATCTTTTAAATTTTAAAGTGAATATTTTTTTAAATCTATTACTGTAGTAATTATTTATAAGAAGTAACTTAGTATTTTATTTTTAAAAATAGAAATCTAGTTTTATGTTTTATTAAGCAACTTTATTTTCAAATGTTTATATAGTATATATTTTTAACCAATTATTGAAGTAGTTCTAACTTAAATGTTTTAAGTAAATTCCAAAACAAGCATTTTGTTTAATCTATTTTCGTAATAATTATTTAAAGAATGATTTGGTATTTTGATTAAAGAAGAAATCTAATGTATAATTATAAGGTAACCTTATTTTAGTTATTTCTAAAGTTTTATTATAAATTAAGTATTAAAGTAAAATTTTCAAAATTAAATGTTAAATATATTTTACAATAAAATGTTTTTAAAATATTTTAAAAATCTGAAGTTTTGTGCTTGGTGATTCCAGTGGAAATGGAAATACTCGGAATTTATTCTGAGAAAAGGAAGATAGTTTGAAACCGTTTTCAAAGGGATTTGAAAGTGAAAATATATCTTGTAAAGATATTTTGAGATAAATAAATAATTTGGAAAATTGTTTATTGGTTGATGGTTGTTTGTGAATATTAATTGATAGTTAAATAACCGACTATCAATATTGGCCAAATGCGTTGATCGTTTCGAAGAGACCGGGATCGAGATTAATTTCTCGAAAACACTTCGATCCGGTTTGTACGTTTTCGTGAAAAACGATTTTGGATTCGAAGATGGAGTAGTGAAGTGCAAGGGCTAGTCGCTACTAATCCTGAGGATATTTCCAAAATGGATGTCGTAGGAATAGTGCCTTCGGTTCCGTTCGAACCTAGGATGGACTTGTATGGATGAATGCTTGGGAAACATCGTCAGGTGGACGATGGGCATTCTAAGGGATATGTTCTAAAAAGATAACGCTTAGCCTCAAGCGTCATCAAATGGGAATGACTGAAAGTCAGGGGTTATGCAGCAAGGCTTCGTGGGTAGCCCCCACTGGAGGGTGAGGTTATCCCTGTCTAGATGTCCCTTTTATTTTGGCTTAATGGGCGGTTGATGATCCCAACCATGGGGTGATCTTGCCCAGGACTGTCCAGTAAGGGATGGTCTCGGTCTTGTGTTGCAGGGGATTTAGGGTGGCTCCTCTGTACGCTGATCTAGACCAGGTACTGTGACAGGTGGTACCGCAGTGCCTAGCCATTAGTTGGAATCCATTTTCCCTACGCGCCCGTACGGTTTTGATTGTGCCCAACTATTGTTGAAACGTGATATGCAAGCATTTCAGCTAGATTCTATTTTACTCTCTATAGACACTATTATAATATCAGAGGATTTTAATAAAAAAATGTTTTAGCTATCGTAAGGTAAAAACCCGACATGTTTCTTTGTGGCGTGGTCTTACGAGATGCTTTTGTTTTCAAAAGGATTTTTGAAACTTTGATAATCAATTGGGTGTGATTTTATCACGCTGGTATTCCAGACCGACTCAAGTGTTATTTAACTGTAATGCTCGGGTCAGACCGAGTATTATAGAATACATGATATGATGCTGTGGAGCTCAGAAGACGAGCTGGATGACGATACGTATATCCGTACTTGTTGTATATATAATCCGCTGTGTTGAGTAATTGTGCATCCAGTTGTATGTTATTGATGTTGAGTTGTGATTGATGTACTCTGATGATGTAATATATAAATAGATACATTTGATTTTGAGTAAAGATATGTTAATATCTGTTATATTTTATTTTGCTACGATGGTTAGATTCTGTTGTTGTTTTCTATTTTCTTCTTCTACCTCTTCTTCTTTAATCCAAATGGTTCGTATTTTTGTAGAACTTGAGTTGATTGTTCTAGAATAGTGTTGACTCAAGGGGTACGGATTTGCAGGCTGTTTCAGAGTAAGCATCCAAATAGCTAACACTTGCTTCCATGTACCTGATCAAGTACTCAATAAAGAAGATTAAGCGTAATAGTAAAATCATAATGTAAATAAGCAAACTAGATCATATGTATAACAATCATCTCAAATAGACATGGTATGTCAAATTATAACTATCCCCCATGTTTAACAACCATAAGCATAAGTAATCGTGTCAAATGCCAAAAATCAAACATCAAACCGGCACGTAAGATCAAAAATCAAAAAGTAACATCCATGCCTATCCTAACATGCAGGATACTAAACTATCTAGTATAATACATTATGATATCCAATATAAAAGCTGGTGAAAGTAGATATCTTATCATGTGAAGAGCTCTGGATAAGCTGTCCTCATGCTTTTCTTGGTCTCCCATATGCAATCGCCTTTGCTTTCACTCCACTGAAACTTTACTACTTCGCCACCTTCCTCCTAACCTATTTCATACCATGTCTATCGGTACAAACAGGCCCATGAGGTCTTGAAGTCTCGGTTTAGTCTTGACATCATCTAATCAATTTAGTGCCAAATTTGCAAACGTCCTTGTAAGTTTCCTAAAACCCACTAATGGACAACAGGTTTCGGCCACTTACAATGTTCTTGGTACACAATGGAATCGCACCATCCATTCCCATTCCCATTCCATCTGGGAATCTCGAGTGGTTGTAATAACCACTTGGCTTCTTTATCCCGGCTACCACCAAGGCCTTACTCCACTGGATCATCTCAAAGCTTCGCTCTACTACGACCTTCTCCAACTCTCTCTTCATCTTAGCCTTCTCAAAGCATCCCCCAAAATCTCACTTAGATATGGCCATTTTAGGAGTTTCACCTCATCATGATCATCCTTGGAGTCTCACCCCACTATGATTGCCTCACAATCTCTCTTCATTTTTGGCCTTCTTAAGGCAACCACCCAAAGTCTCAACTCGGTATGATTATTTCAAGAGTCTCATCCCACTATGATCATTCCCAGAGTCTCATCCTGCTATGGCTATATTAGAGTCTCACTTTATTTTGGCCTTCTTAAGGAAACCCTTCAAATGTCTCACTTCGATATGACCATTTCTATAGTCTCATCCCATCATGATCATTCCCAAAGTCTCACCCTACCATGACTGTCTCACAGTCTCCTTATTTGGCCTTCTCAAGGCAACCCCCCGAAGTCTCACTTCGATATGACCATTTGAGGAGTCTCAACCCATCCTTATCATTCCCAGAGTCTCACCTCATCATGATTATCGAACAATCACCCTTGGATACATGATAAATCACTCAACAACCTCTTAGGTCAGCGACATCTCATGCCACAATATGATCCAGCATTCTTTCATATACCTATCTCTTAGGTACTATACTCTTAGGACAAGCTAGACCGTCTCACGGTCCAGGTACACAGGTGAGCGTCCTCACATACCTTTGCCCCTAGGAACAACCATCATATCTAGAGTCATCAATAATCCCTCCAACATCTCAATTTGTTCCAAAGCATCTTATGCTCCCCTACATCACTTCCTATGCTCTTTAGGCATCGCATGCCTCAAAGACATAACTACTAGTCCAGTATTTCTAAACATACCAATACGGAACTCTACCCTACATAGTGGTAATCTGGTTACCTCATCGAATGGTCTGGACACTCTCTAGCTACAGGCATAGATGATAACTCATCGTGCGGGATATCGAGCGAATATAGAAAACTAATCATCACCTCATCATCTAGTAGACAACTGAACATTACCTTCTTCTCCTTATCTATCCCTATTGTCACCAATAGCCTCTCACCATCCACTGCTATTTCGTACCCCTTCAATTGGTCCATTCCCAGACTATGATATCGAAGCCAAGTAAACCTAAAAAAATCGATAACAAACAAACATACAAACATCCATGACTCGGTAAAACAAAGTCTAGACAAACCATATATAGGCTTGCTAAGCTCCCAATAAAGTTTGTCATAATTTAAAGGTCGGTCAATAATTTCGAATATCGATTCCAATCTATCTACAAATCACAAGATATGTAGGAATGTGAAACCTCAACGTCAAATAAAACACGTATGGAATCACTATAAACGAAAAGCATACTCTCAAATAATAATGTCATTTCCCTTGTCTTTTGTCGATGGAGCACTGAACGAAATCAGAATGACATTCAATGCATATGCTTCTATGGTTTGTCCCTACTTGGCTCATTCAAGACAATCCTTCACACTGGGTCTAAGCTCTCACATCATAAAACCTTTTCGATCAACTTCTCGAAACACTCGGTAATATGACCAATCAGTAGCTTCCTAGATGATCATTCAACTCAATGACAAATCCTTCATTCTTTCCGAGTGGAGTATCAATAGAAAATAGACCGTACTTTGATAAAGCATCAAATTCAGTCATATATTCCAACACCGACATATTGCCTTGCTTCAAATTGGCGAACTTCCTAAATAACGTTGACTTCTAAAAAGTTTAGGTAAATTTCTTCGAAGCGAACTATGAACTAGTTCCAATTAAAATGGTCCTTGGGAATCAAAGCTATAAGAGTACTCCACTAGTTCATTCTTCATCCCTGGAGTCGTCTAAAGGTTAACTTCTACCCCATTGCATCATCTAACTCCCATCGAAGATCCTTTCGCAAATATCCATCCGCCCTTGCATTTCACTGATTGACTCCGTTTCAAGGAACAGTCTGCTTCTTAGACTCACTTAATCTTTATACAGCTCGTCAAAGTTAACTCTAGGAATTTTCACTTGAGCATCATAATCATCAGAGTAACTTGGGCATTCCAAAAAACGATTCACATCATCTCTATGAACATATCCTATAAATTGAGGTAAGTGGTCCCCAATCTATCTCACTCCTCAACTATGGAGATAGAGTTAATAATAGCATTTCTCGTCTGCCAGATCATTCCTATTCTATAATAAAGATGATCAGTCTCTCATAAAAAAATTGCATTGATTGTACTCGTGTCTGCAATACAACTTGTATACTATATATACTACTTTATAATTTTGAAAACCAAAATATATAATAAATAAACTCTCTCCCGTATATAGGTATACTCTCGATCCAGTCTAAGGCAACAACTCCTTAAACTTTAGTTAATCACGTAACTTAGGCTCTGATATCAAATGAGACGACCGCCCTACACCACCAATGCTCATATAACCAAATAACGGACTATTGGAGCATCCAGCCAATGTAGGATGATTGTCAAGGAAAATGAAAAGAAGTAAAGACGAGGGATACGAAAAGAAGATAAGGGAATGGAAGAGAGGAGAAGGAAATAAAACATCACACAATCACATAACCTATCGTATATCTCACAACGCATCAGATAAAATATAATAGTCATTATAGATATAAAATAGACAAGACAGTAATAAGAATATAAATCGCATAATTAGAGTACACAAGCTAGTACTGTTATACAAAACAATAATAGAGTTTATACAACTGATAAATAAACTCAATTGATAAATCATCTCAAATAATAGTAAGTCAATACTATCAAGGCTCTAAAGTGTCACACAATGAAAAATTGATAATAAACTCAAAAAACAACGAAATAACCAATAATAAATTCAATATATAAATACGAGAAAGCATCAACTTCTACTAGTCTATCTATATAACTCTAAGTGCCGCTTACACCTACTATCTAGTCTGCTTATTTAAGAGTACCCGAGATAAAGCAAAGCATAAAACCTCAAGTCATACTACAGTCTGGCGTGAACGAAAAATAATCTCAAAACACTATAAAAGTCAGTATAGTATATGGAATAAAGGGTACGGCTGACATACTCCTGCATCCATAGACTTAGCATATAACACATGATATATTCTACTCTATATCATAGTCATCAGGATGTACTATACATTAAAGTACCAAAGGTTTGGGTATTTACATCAAAGACAGCTACATCATGTGACATCCCCATAGCGATAAATACCCAAAGCAAATATAACATTCACTATCCATCTTTATATCACTCACTCAGTGCGGTGGATATATGATATTCATATGACTAGGCCTGTCAATTGTACGGGTTTTGGTCCAAGCCCGGCCCGAACCCGCCCTATTAATGCGGGTACGGTTTTTAAGTTTTACTACCCAAGCCCGACTCAGGACCGACCCGGGTCAGGTACGGTTTTATCAAACCCGGCCTGGCTAGGGCTCGACCCAACTATTAGTTTTTCATCTTATTAAAACATGAGTGATTATGTTATTTATTTACCATTTTCTTTGTTTACATGTACATATTTTGCATACTTTTGTTGTGAACTTGACTACATCACCGCCCAATTTATATGTTAACATTGTTTGTGTATAAAATTTTACCAAAGTTGCGGTTTTAAAATATGGATTTAACATAAATATTCCGAGTTAGGTATATGGTTATCACCCGACGGGCCTAAAAAGCCCGATGGGTCAGGCTCGGATATTGGGTTGAAATTCCCTACGGGTTCGGGACGAGCTCGAGTTTTAATTATTATAATCGGACTCGAGTCCACGTTTTATAATACCTGGACCAAACCCGGCCCATTGACAGGCCTATATATGACCTCGTCAAAGACTGCTCAACATCTCAGTTTCTCAATAATCCAATCCATGCTACCCAATAGGACAAGAATTAGACAGCATACTCCATAACAATCTAGGGTAAATGGATCTCATTGCTCATACCGTTGCTTTATGAGTATACATCAAAACCTATTAATATCAGTGAACCGTCTTCATACGTCACCCAGAGCAGAGCTCCTTCCAAAATCGTCGTCTCAACTCATGTCTGAAGTCATCGCCGGTGGGAACTACTCTAAACAACCATCATTAGTCATATAGCATCATCAAGCATCCCGTAACCTTCCTTTGACAGTTCTTTCAATCTGATTCGTCGTCGCCCACTCTGCATCTCGAAGTACAGCTGTCCATTGTCGAAGCCCTCACTTCCCATCACGAAATCATCATTGTTGAATCGTGAAGTCGTCGCGTCGAAGCGTCACCCCTTTGTTTCGCTACTAAAATCACTTGTCAAAGAGCAGTAACACCAAAATCAAATGTCGAATGGACGAGCGAACCATTGCATCATGCTCTTCCAAGTAGGGCTGTCAACGGATGCAAACGATGTGGATATGGCTGTATCCGCATCCGCATCCGAAAATTTAAATCCACATCCAAATCCGCATCCGATATCCGTGGGTATCTGAGAATTAACATCCGCATCCGCGGATATTTTTTGGATATCCGAAAATATCCGCATCCAAAAATAAAAAGCGGATATTTCCGAACATTCGAAAATATTCAAAATATCTACATCCAAAATTAAATAAGACTTTTATTATACTAATATTTTTGAACTAAAATAATCACTTTTCCAAATGACAATACACAAACTACAATACTAATCGGTTTTTCAAATGACAAAATGGCAATACATATATATCAAAAAAGTTTACACGATATTACATCAATTCAAATGATAAAATAGCAACATACATAATGATAAAATGGCAACACACATAAAATTTCGGATCGAACAGATGTTTTTCGGATACAGATATGCCAATATCCGCATTCGCATCCGATTTTCTTTTCAGATATTAGATATCCGCATCCGCTTTTCGGATTTCGGATAATACCATTTTTTCGGATACGGATCCGGATGGATTTCGGGTTTTTCGGGTATCCATTGATAGGCCTACTTCTAAGCCTCTCCGTCATCCATGTCAAAATTGACCAAATCAACCATCATCAATAGTGGTAGACATTGACAACTCCTAATTAGTCGATAATAATCACTTTGGTCGTGTACTAAACCATAAATGATTAAATACAAACCAAGAGAAAACATCCAACAACTATCCCAAAATCCGAAGCACATCTCTAAATCCATCATCCATCTGCATACCAATCGACGTGCATGATACTCTATGCATGAAATCCTATCCTACGTGACATATTCTAATACAATATCGCCTTGGAACGACGTTTTCAACCAAAACAACCAAACTTCCATACATACAACCAACAAGCATGCTAACATCTATAATAGCCAACATATGCATATAATAACACAATGCAATACATCCAAGCAAATAATGGGGGATAAATATCAAAAATGGCATAAATCTATCAATACCGCCAAAATAGTGCATCAATGGAAAAACGCGATATTTAGTTCAAAACCATTTTTAAAACACTTTTAATTCTTTTATAAAATAAGCTAAAGGTTTAACTGTTTAGAAATCACATTTCTAAGTTAGAAAACATTTCAAAACGTCGTTTGATACTTTACTAACAATCATAGTACTGTGAGAGAAAATATCACTTCTCTCAACAAAAATCATCCAAACCAACGCCAAGTCATATAGCTCTTCATCACGAGTGTAATGCAAACCTCGCATGCAAAAAATATGGCCAAAATAAAAATCGAGATTATTTAAATAATTAAATCATTAACTAATCACTAATTACTCTAATACCCACCAATCTTTCTTCCCCAAATTCCAATTCCATTTCCTGTATATGCACAACATATCCAAGAACACACCTTCTCTCTTCGATTCCTCCCTCACTTCTCGATGAAATCGCAAATGGAAAATTGCAACTGACTCCACTACGAAATCTCCACTGCCTGATACCAAAATGACGAAACTCGGTTCATCCTCTCAAATCGCATTCATGCCTTTCCTCCTCTCAACCCTACGTGTTGCATTTTGCTATAGACCATCGAAGTTGACGAGATTTAGTGAGAAAGTGCCTCTTGCGAAGAGAAAAATGACGGCAGTCTCTATTTTTCCTATCGTCGCATGTAACTCCATCAACCCGAAACCCTAATCACGACCAAGAGGGTGGATCTCGACCAAACATCGCCACAGCCAATTTCGCCATGGTCATCGCGAAGATTTCTTCGACACGAGTTCAAAGGAACTGATCTCTTGATTTTTAGCTAAGCAGATTGCTGGAAATTATTTTTTGAATGAAAGCAACGAGGAGGCGACCATTTTTTTATACTGGAAATGGAATGGCAATGAAACAGTAGCCGGCCAATGAAAGAGAAGGGTTTTAGATATTATTTAAATAATATAATAATTCTTTCATTTAATTTCTCAAATAAAAGATCATGGGTTTCGAGCTCGCACAACAAAGGTGCATCAGATAGCCACGAAACTCGTTTATGTATATTATATCATTTTTTTGATGCAGATGGTATAAATTTCATCGTTATCCAAGACAATGCTCCATAATGATAATTTCGAGCTCTTTTAGATCATTTCGCTCATCCAATCATCCGATATCCAAATATAACGATCTTTATACTCATTTTAATTCGCAACGACGATACGAATTCAACAGAAGTGGTCTTGAGTCCTGATTTGATCTTATGCGAAAATTACATTTTTTGGACCGTCGATTAATTGACAACAATATTTAAATAAATTACCTAAATATCCAAATTTTAAAAATATGAGTTGTTACAACAGCTATAAAACATTCTAGCAGGCCTTCTAGGGGTAGAAGTTTAAATGCATTTTGTATTAAACCTATATGAATAAACTTATGTGTATGCATATAAGGCTGTAAATCTTTATCACTTAATAATCATCTCCTCATTATCCAGGGAAATATCTTTCTTGATTTTAACTACTTGTTTTAATCCAAGATTTTCAAAAGTACCTAGTTGGTATATTACCTAAGGTTCAATTTTAGGAGTAGTCCATTTATTAAGCAAATTTGAATTTTGAGGAATATCATATTCTCGTTTAATAAAAAAATATCTCCTTTTCTAATCATACTCATTTTCAATAAGTAAGCATTGAACTACTCCTCTCTATATGTATGCACCATGGCTCCGATACCATATTTAAAAACGCTGGCAAAATTCTTAAATTGTTTCAAATTGTCGTCACAATACACTAATACAAATTGTGCCTTAATGCACTGTTATAGTATATTGCGGATTTAAGCGTAGAATGGTTGGAGGGAGTTAAAGAGAACTATGTAAATAAATATTAAAATTACAAAATATATATCTTTGAATGCAAAATAGTTGGATATAATTAGTAAATATAGCGATTAATTGTAAAATTCATGAATTATATATGAATATTAAAATAAAATATCAAACAGGGTGAAAAAGAAGAAAATAAATTCGTAAAGTTAATAAAAAAAAGTGAAAATCCTCCCGTTCTACTATTATTTATAAACATGTAATTAGGTCTGTCAATGGTACGAGTTTCGGCCCGAGACTAGTCAAAACATGCCCTGTTAATGCAGGTAAGAGTTTTGCGTTTTACCACCCAAGTCCGACACGAACCCGACTCGGGTCGGGTACGGTTTTATCAAAACCCGGCCCGGTTAAGGCCCGACCTGACTATTAGTTTTCCGTCGTATCGAAATATGAGTGTGTATATATTTACCATTTTGTTTGTTTACGCATACATGTTTTTGCATACTTTTGTTGTTAACTTGACTACATCACCGTCCACTTTATATGTTAACATTGTTTGTATTCAAATTTTACCAAAGTTACAGTTTTAAATATGGATTTAACATAAATATTCGGAGTTAGGTATACAGTTATTACTCAGCAGACCTAAAAAGCCCAATGGGCATGGCTCAGATATTGGGTTGAAATACCCTGCGGGTTTGGACCAGACTAGAGTTTTAATTATTGCAATTGGACTCGGGTCCAGATTTTATAATACCAGGACTGAACCCGGCCTATTGACAGGCCTACACGTAATATATTGAGATAAATGTATTATAAATAAATACTGTTATTATTGATAATTTAATGGAATAAAAAAATTATAAATTAAAATTATTATTATTGTTTACGTATATAATTTTTTATGTGTTTTATGTATTCTTATATTTGAATCAAATTTCGGTTTTACTAACGTTGTAAAATAAATGTATTATATTCATTGAAATTGTCAATTCAAATATTTATCATATGAATTAATGAATATGAATTAATTAATTAATTTCACTTAAAAAACAAGGACTATTTGGTTCATTTATATATAAGAACTCAAAGGTAGAATGATACAAAAAAATTAAGAGACTTGTAATTAAATAAAATTTATAAAAATGGATATTTAATTGTAATGTTGTTTGAGAGTATCAATAAAACATTCTGATTAATATCGAAAATTATAAATTATTATAAGGATTTTGAACCAAAATTTCAAGAGATTCAATGAGAAAGTAGGAAACTCTACGTTACGGATTAAAATTTCAGTACAACCCCGGAATACAAAGCCAGTAAATTTGCAATTATTTTCTCTTCCTTTAAAAACATTGCTTTCTTCCGGATCACTCCATTTAACATTACACTCAAAAAACCCTAGCAAATAAACCCCCCCAAAAAAACAAAGGCCGACAGTCAATATGCTTTCTCTCTCACTACTTTTAGGTTCAGTTCCACACCCTTTAATTACAATATTTGTGTCTTTCAATCCCTCAGTGGATTCTAAACCCTACTTTTTATATTCATATAATGTATTTGATCTGGAAAATTAATAGTCCATCGGGAAAGCTTGTTCAGATCGAGCATGCACTCATAGCCGTTGGATCCGGCCAAACCTCTCTCAGGATCAAAGGTAAGTTCTTGATAGGCTTTATCTTTCTCTCAGTTACTATTTAGAGGCCTTTTGAGAACAGCTTTTCTTATAACCAAATCAGTTTTGATTTGTATACTTTAAGCGAATTGTAGAATGTAAAGTGTTTATTTAGATAGGTAATTTTTTGATGAAATTTAATTGTAAAAGAAGAGTTAGCTGTTTTTCTTTATGACTACTTATTCACTTATTTGCTACTTTGACCTAAAATTTTAAGCAGTTGTGAAACATATGATGAAGTAATTTATAAACTATTTTACTTCTTAGATAGACATCCTCTGTTACATCAATTGACATGGACCACAGTATATGGGAGATGTTTGCTTTTACATCACATTAGTTAGTAGTACATTGAACGACTTATGTAAAGGCTGTAGTGATAATATTTGAGGAAGAAGATTAACTGGAATTATTAGAAAGCATTATTCATTCAAACAGCTATAGGTGTGCACTAATATATATATATATATATATATATATATATATATATATATATATATATGCACGAGACTTGTTCAACAAGATATCAAAGATCAGTGGAATACAAAATACAGCAATACTAATACAATCTGGTACAAGCTATGTTATACTAACTATTCTAACTCCTTCCTTCAAATTGAACTCTCTCTTTCTCCTTTATTTCTCTTGCTTCCTTCTTCTCTTTTCTCCAGTCTTCTCTTTCTTCCTTGATGACATTCAGTGCATCTCTCAGTCTGGTAAAATGATTTAAAGATAAAGATTTAGTTAAAATATCAGCGCGCTGATATAATGCAGGTAGATGATTGATACGTATGTTTCCCATTGCAACTTGTTCTCTTACAAAGTACAAATCTAACTCGATGTGTTTTGTTCTAGAGTGTAATATGGGATTAGCAGTTAAAGCAACCGCACTCGCATTGCCACACCACATAGTAGCTAAGGTCTTTTTCTTTCCCAGAATCTCATACAGTAGTGACTTTAACCACATGATTTCAGATACCACCGCTGCTATGCTTCGATACTCAGCTTCCGTACTTGATCTCGAAATAGTAGGTTGTTTCTTCAAGCACCAAGCTACCAGATTCTTGCCTAGGTAAACACAATAACCACTCACTGATCTCCTATCATCTCTGTCTGCAGTCCAATCAGCGTCAGCAAAGGCACTTATATCGAGTTTTCCTGGGGCATATAGCTTCAGTCCATGATCTAATGTTCCTGCTAGATAGCGAAGTACCCTTTTCACTGCTTTCCAATGGGTATAGAGGGTTTTGCATGAATTGGCAAACCTTATTCACACTGTATGAAATCTCTGGACGAGTTATAGTAATGTACTGAAGAGCTCTGACTATATTCCTATATTGATGTGCATTTTCTATTGGGTCACCATCATTCTTTGTCAACTGCAGATTTTTAGTCATTGGAGTAGGCATACTTTTTGCATTGTCCATTCCTGCTTTCTTCAAAACTGATAAAATGTAATTTCTCTGATTTAGTTGAATCTCTTCTTTCCTGTTTCTTCTTACCTTATTACCCAAGAAATAGTTCAATTCTCCTAGGTCTTTCAGTTTAAACACATTGTTCAAGTGTTTTGTTAGTTTGAGAATTCCGACATAGTTACTTCCTGTCACAATGAAATCATCCACATATACTAAGATATATAGCTTCATTCCCCTTTCTTTGTATAAACAGCGAACTGTCTGATTTTATAGTCTGAAACTCCAATATTATTAATGTTTTCTTCAGTTTATCAAACCAAACCCTAGGTGATTGCTTCAGCCCGTAAATTGCCTTATTCAATTGACATACAATTTGCTGATTTCCCTCAACAGCTTCAAAGCCTCTGGGTTGTTCCATATACACTTCCTCCTCTAGCTCACCATTTAAGAAAGCGTTGTTCACATCTAACTGTTTGATAGGCCACTGATTAAACAATACAATGGTTAAGACAACTTGAATTGTGGTAGGTTTAACTACTGGATTGAATGTTATTTGAAATCAAAACCTGGTTGTTGTGTGTAGCCCTTAGCTACAAGCCTTGCTTTGCACTTATCAATAGTTCCATCTGATTTATGCTTTAGCTTGTACGTCCACCTACATCCAATCACTGTTTTATTATTGGGTAGAGCCACCAATTTCCATGTTTTATTACTCATTAATGCCTTATACTCCTCTTCCATTGCTCTCTTCCACTCTTCATGCTGTATTGCCTCTTCAAATGTAGTAGGTTCCTGCACTGATCTTTGGGCTGTGTATATTTTCGGTTTGAAGATACCCAGCTTTGACCTTGTTATCATGTGGTGACCTTGCTGATTGGGTATCTCCTCTCCGGTCTGCCTATTTCCTTGTGTGTCACTATTTGATAGATTTGGGGATTGAATGTTTGATGATGAGTCTTCCCTATCTTCCTCTTGCACTTTGTTGGTTGTATCTCTATCGTCATGTCTTGCTTCATGACTTCTTAGGTTGCCATTGTTACTGTTGAGAGGAGATGAATTTAATGGAGATGAATTTAATGAAGATGTGTAGCTTCTTTGTACTTCCTGTGTGATAGGTGATTCACATATTGGTATGGTAGAAATTGGTTGTCTGACATTTTTTATTTCTGTAGAAATTCTTGCTCCACTATCTGCAAATGGGAATACTCTTTCATTGAACATTACATGCCGAGAAATGACAATCTTTCCATCACTGGTTAGACATTTATATCCCTTCTGATTCGAGCCATAGCCTAGAAACGTGCACTTTGATGATCTAAAATCCATTTTATGCCTATTATATGGCCTCAACAGGGGAAAACACAAGCACCCAAATACTTTCAGTCTTCATAATCAGGTTTCAAAAAACTTTTCATGTGGGCTTGTGTTCTTCAAGACACTTGTGGGTAACATGTTAATCAGATACATTGCTGTGGAAAAGGCTTCTGTCCAAAATTTCAGTGGCATAGTACCCTGTGCTAGTAAGGTTAGTCCCAACTCTACGACATGTCTATGTTTTCTTTCGACTATCCCATTCTGCTGAGAGGTATGGGGACACGTGGTTCCGTGCAGTATTCCCTTCTCATTAAAGAAGTTCTTTAATGGTTTGAATTCTGACCCATCATCAGTCTGTAATATCTTCAGTTTACTATCTAGTTGTCTTTCAGCTTCAGTTCTGAACTATCTTACAGCTTCTGATGCTTCCGACTTTTGTCTTAGGAAGTATATCCATGTATATCTGCTGTATGCATCTACAAAAACTATATAATACTTATTATTGTAGCTAGAGTTGATCGGGGCTGGACCCTAGAGGTCACATTCTACTAATTCTAGAGGTTGGTGATATACAGTGCTTGACAAGCCAAAGGGTAATTTGTGACTCTTCCCCAACTGACATTGACTACATATGTATGGTAATTGTGGATTAGTATACGATATGTTTTCTTTGTTCATCACTAGTTCCATTACTTTTACATTGGGATGACTAAGTTTCTTATGCCAGATATCATATATATCATCGGTTCCATGACTTACAGAATTGCATTGTTTTGTTTCACTACTGTTTTCCCTTCCATCTTTCAGTTTAAACTAATATAGACCATAACATATGCTTCCGTGTAGTAGAATCTCTCCACTTACTTTGTCTTTGACCATACAAACTCTAGGATGAAATTCAAAGAATACTTCATTGTCCCTAGCAAACTGTGAGACACTCATTAAGTTCTTCTTTATTTGTGGTACTCGAAGTAAATTCCTTAGTAATAACTGTCTATTTTTATTAATAGATTTAACACAGGCATTTCCAACATGGGTGATATTTATAGGTTCACCATTTCCTATATAAATGTAGCTTTTACCTTGATATGCTGATCCACCGAGATTTAAATTTTGTAATTTGCTTGTGACGTGGTGTGTTGCCCCCGAGTCTGGAAACCAGGTCTCATCCTGAATGTCAGAGTCTTTTGCAGTTTGTTCCTGATCATCCAGTGCCTGATTCAATATCCTTGGGCTTGTGTTCAAGTTCATCTGGGATTGGCTAAGATTTACATTGTACTGATGTGATTTTGAGAAGCTTTGATTGGGTGATATTTGCTGATTACTTGTGTAATTATTGTTAAATCTGAAATAGCATCTCACTGCAGTATGCCCTATTTTTTCACAAATTTGGCATCTCGGTCTGATGTTGTTATTCCTCCCTCGTCCTCTAGCTTCGCTGGCTCTTCCTCCTCTTCCATACCATTGTCCACCTTGCATGAGCTGAGTGTGGTTGGGATTATTTAATGATGGTTATGCTCTTTGTTGCTGAGTTTTAGCTTTCATGTTTGTTACGTAATTGATTGAGAAGTCTTGTGTTGCACTTTGTTTTTGTTCCAGTCTTCCTTCATGTGCCAGGAGAATTGATGTAACATACTGAATCGAGGGGATGGTTTCCTTAGACGAGATAACTGCTACAACAGATTCAAAACTATTATCCAATCCATTTAATATATTTAACACCTGTTCTGTCTCGCTGACTTTATGTCCTGATGATTCGAGAGTGTCGCATAGTGTTTTTATATTGTTCAGATATTCTCTCACGCTCATGGTGTCCTTTCTCACACTTTGTAGTTGCCTTTTATAGCTCATAATTCTAGCGGATGCTTGAGAATTGAAACTCAAATGTATTGTATTCCATACCTCTAGTGATGTCTTGCAGCCAACTATTTGGGTTAGGAGATTGATGTTGATCGATGAGAGAAGCCAAGCACACAGTAAGCTATCCTGCCTATGAAACGTGATATACTCTGGATTTGCTACAAATTGACCTTCAGTATTGGTGAAACAATAGTGGTGGCATTGATGAATTTCTCGAGACCGTAGCCCCTGATTGTGGTCTCTACTTGGAATTTCTACAGTAGAAAGTTGTTTTCGTCCAATGTAACAGTGATGAGTTGAGTTTTGGGGATTAATGATTGATTTCAAAGATTCTTCAAGAGTTTTTGAGGGTTGATTATGGTTTGTGTTGGTGGTGTTGGACGAATCTGTGATTGATTGATTGTTGTTGTGATCGGTCATGATGAAAAAAACTAATGAATTAGGGTTTCAGGTAAGGAAGATATCCGGCTAGATGGCAGACGCGAGTTGGATCTGATAGAGTTGGATCGGATCTGAGGTGGATCGAGAATTTAGGGTGAATTAGGGTTCTGGATCTTAGGGTTTGTCGTGAGGCGATGGTTGCTCTGACACCATGATAATATTTGAGGAAGAAGATTAACTGGAATTAATAGAAGGCATTATTCATTCAAACAGCTAAAGGCGTGCACTAATATATATATATATATATATATATATATATATATATATATATATGCACGAGACTTGTTCAGCAAGATATCAGAGATCGGTGGAATAAAAAATACAGCAATACTAATACAATCTGGTACGAGCTATGTTATATTAACTATTCTAACTTGTAGGAATTCCAGCTACGCTACTACAGCTCCGAGAATGTTCAAGCAAAACTTTAGATGGTGATCCATAATTGGCCGACGATTAAATGGATGGAAATTACAACTTGCATTGTATATGTGTTACTAGTAATGTGGAATGATATCAAGATCATGCATTACATAACTACAAAAATTTAAAAATCGACTAGGAACCCAGGACTGCTTGAGAATGGTTGTGAATAAGCCACATAACGTAGTGCAGATGTAGTTGCTTTTTTCTGGCTTTATAACATGGTCACAACTTTTATCTGGCTTTATAACGTGGTCACAACCGATGCAACGCAAAACAAAAGTATCGTATTTTCAATATTTTGCTTACATGTTCCATTCAACATCCAAAAGATGTATAAAAACTAATTTTGTTATATAATTATGTTTTCTAAACATTAGTTGGTTTTCATTCTTCATCAAATTGTTTTTTCTTTTGTCTTTTAGAATAACTTTTTGTACTTGAAATCTGTTTACAATAGCAGTTGATAAAATTCTTTGTACAATATTATTTTGGCAAAAGGAATATAAATTATATTAGTTTTGTTTTATTAGATATATAATTATTAACTTCTTAGTAAATGCATAATATTTCATATAAGTGCATCGTTTGTCACGTTGTGTGACGAATTCAAAAAGGTTTTGCACCTGTTGTAAGGCCGACTCCATGTTATGGGTTGCCCAAGACGACTTTTTTTGCTTTTCTTGCTTTTGTCAAATTTGAATAAGATATAAAGTTATTTGGACAAGTTTGTCCTAGTTTTTATTGAAGATATCCTCGTCTACTCATAGCTAAAGAAACATTGGGATAATAATTGATACGTATTGTAATTGTGAGTGAAATTTTATTATATAATAAAATGATAAATGTTCCTTATCAGAAAATGGTAGGATCAGGTAAACCCAAAACAGGCTCGATAGTTGAGTCACCAAATGGTCAACCAATCAATCAAAATGCACTTTTAACTACGGATCAATGGGTTGAAGTCATGAGGCATGTTCAAGATATGGGCATGCTCAGAGACAATAATCAAAATCCCGGATCACAGTTTATCAAGCTCTGCAAAGACTACTCAAGTCTAGGTGGTAAACCATTCTTGGGAAATGAAGGCATCTTGGGAGTTAATGCATTGCTGAAAACATGTGAAAGAATCTTTGGAGATCTGAATCTCATCGATCAGGACAAGAGAAGGTTAGCATCTCGACAGTTACGAGTAGTGCCTTAGATTGGTATGAAGCCATAACTGCTGCAACTCCAGAGGAAGACATATCTTGGCAAGAATTCAAAGATATTTTCAAAGCCCATTTTTTACCGAAGCAGAGAGGGCAGCACTACTTCGGAAATTTATCGATCTTACTCAGAAATATTTATCTGCAACTAAGTATGTCAATGAGTTTAATGCACTATCAAAGTATGGATCAGCACCCATTAGCACTCCATTGGAAAAGAATGAGGAGTTTGTGCTTGATCTAAATGATGTACGAAGAGATAAGTTACTTACTCTACTCAGATTTCCGTTTGAGGAGATTATAGACATGACTTTAAGGTTTGAAAAGATGCGAGAGCATGTGATTCATTTGAAAGTGGTGTTAGAAACCATAAGAGAACAACAACTTAAAGGAAGATTTTTAAAATGTCACTTCTGGTACAAGAAAGTGAAATTTTTAGGACAAATAGTCTCGGAGAAAGGAATTTCAGTTGACCCAACTAAGGTCGAAGTATTCAATAGTGGAAGCGATCCGAACTAGTAACTGAAATCAGAAGTTTCTTGGGCTTAGCAGGATATTATAGAAGATTTATAAAAGACTTTTTCAAAATTTCTGCCCCGTTAACTAATTTAACGAAGAAAGGAGTTAAATTTGTTTGGTCAGATAAATGCGAAGGGGCTTACCAGAAATTGAAAGAATTACTTTCTAAGGCTTCAAAATTAATAGTTACAAAAGGAAACGAGGATCTAGTAGTATATGCCTGTGGAACAGCGCCTGGTGCAGTATTGATGCAATGAGACAGAGTTGTAGCCTATGCGTCTGGACAACTCAGGCTTAATAAAGTAAAGTATGCGACTCACGATCTTGAGTTAGCAGCCGTGATATTTGCCTTGAAACTTTGGCGGCATTATCTATTGGGAGATATGTTTGTTTTATACGCAGACCTTAGATCGTTAAAATATTTATTCTCTCAAAAAGATTTGAATATGCGATAGCAGCGATTACTGGAATTTCTAGCTGCGTATGACCTAGAAATTCAGTATACGCCAGGTAAGGGTAATAAGGTGGCGGATGCTCTCAGACGGAAACACCAGGTCGTAGTGTTAATGATGTTGATAGAATGGAAAGAATTAAAAATGTTATCTTCTTGTAACCTCTAGTTCAGAAGAGTGGAAGAGACGACAGCCATGTTGGCAGGTTGGATATTCGATCAAGTTTACTCGATCGATCAAATTCAAGCTAATCAAAGAAATGATCCAATCTTGGCAGATCAAATTAATAAATTGAAGAATGAAAATGCATCAGAAGATCTCAACAAATTAGAATTATACTTGAAGGTGAACTTGCAATTCAAAGGAAGAGTGTTCCTGACACAACCGATTTGAGAAAAGAAGTTCTAGACGAATGTAATCGATCTTTATTTTCCATACATTTCGGTGGTACAAAGATGTATAATGATATAAACGGAACGTATTATTGGGAAGACAAGCGGAGCATCGGTGAATATGTGAAACGATGCGTTATGTGTCAATAGTAAAGGGCAAGCATCAGAAGTCCGGTGGAATTTTATTATTTCTCGAATTTCCTCAATGGAAATGAGAACGGATTTCTATGGATTTCATTGATGGACTTCCCAAATCAAGGTCAAGAAATGAAAGAATATGGGTGATAGTAGGTAGACTCCCTAAAAGTGCCCATTTTATTCATGTTAAAATGAATAGAAGTGCAGAAAGTTTAGCCAGATTATTCCTGAAACATATTGTACGATTGCATGGAATTCCAAAAAATATAGTTTGCGATCGTGATTCGATATTTACCAATCAAGTCTGGAAAAGCTTGCATTCGATCTAAGGTGTGCAACTCAATTTTAGCACAATATACCATCCACGGACGAATGAGCATACTGAAAGAATAAATCGAGTTGTAGAAGATCTACTCAGGATATGTATCTTAGAGTTCGGGGTTCATGGGAAGAATATCTTCATTTGACTGAATTCTCCTACAATAATAGTTTTTAATCCAGTATTATTATATCAACATTTGAAGCTTTGTATGGAAGACCATGTTCTTCTCCAATCTATTGGCTAGAAACTGGAGACAAACTCATACTAGGACCAGATATGGCTGGAGAAACGACTGAGAAGATCGATCTTATAAGAGATCGTATGCTGACCAACGTAGTAAAGATTTGGAATTCGCGATCGGAGATTACGTCCTTAAAATGGTATCCCAATGAAAGGAGTTGTAAGATTTGACAAAGCAGAAAAATTAGCTCTGAGTTATATTGGACCTTATCCAATTATGGAGCGTGTCGGAAGCCTTACTTATCGATTTGAATTACCAACATATCTATCCGGGGTTCATAATGTGTTTCATATATCATAATTAGGAAATGTCTAAAGGATTCCTATATCATTATAGAACCAAAGCCGCTAGAGGAACTATAGATTGAACCGAACTTAACTTTCACCGTTGAGTCAGTTAGAATAGTGGATTCAAAGATGAAGCAGTTAAGATTAAGTAAGTTCCACTAGTCAAAGTTCAATGGTCAGATAATCCCAAAGACCGCACTTGGAAAACCGAAGAGAAAATTAGAAAATCACATCATGATTGAATTGAAACTCATTAGATACGTATTTATATATGTTCATCGAGTCATGTATGTTTGGATTTTATTAATTGATAGGACAATATTTAATATACGAATAGCTTAAGTTACTATCTAGTAAATTGCGAGGACACAATTTCTTTAAGGAGGGAAGTCTGTAACATCCCGCTACTGTATTAACTTATAATAATAAATTTTGTTGAATTTTAAAAAAAATCTTTATGAATATAACTAAAATTTAGAGTAAAACGTCACGAGCGAAATTGTAATCTGAAACCAAATTGCGGTAGGGCAATATCGTGGTTAAGGGTGTAAAAATTTATTTGAGGAGTATAAAATTATTTACTAAAATAAAATAAAATATGTTTATTTTATTTTCATTCAACCTAAGCTTTGCATACTTGTCTCTTTCATTATTATGCACCTTTCCTTCTTATCTCTTTCATGATTGTAAATTAACCTATGTGTTTAACAATTTCTTTGTGATGAATCTATAGCTGCCTATATAAGCCCAGCAAATCACATTCTCTAAAAGCATGTAACATAAGTCATTTCGCTGCCATCCATCTTCATCTATATTACGCGACAAAGTGAGTATAATTTTCTTTATTTTTTATTTATTTTGTATGTAACTTATTTAGTTCACCGCCTCTTCTTTATGTTTACTTTTCCTTTCTTCTTTATTCTTTTGTTGCCAGGAACCCTGCTATATTCCATTTCCTCATTACTTTACGTTTACACCACCTTTATAAAACAATCAGTAAGATCCTTTATATATTACTCATTTTTTGCTCCATCTTCAATTTGTTATTCAACAAAGTCGGTAAACAAAAACGTACAGAGCAACGTAAGGTTTTATCTTGTGCAATATATTTTATCTAGAATTATGCAAACTGAAGTGAGTGTAATCTTCAAGTCAGTGAGTATAGCCACTCTCTATATTTTTGTTTCTATTAACTTTCGCGTATCGATTTCCATAAGTAGGTGAAACATTTATTAAGTAGTATGAAATCATACTTTGCATTAAATATATACATGTCTTTCCGTAAATATATAAATTAATCACACATTCCGCCATCGAACATCAGTTATCTATAACTCAAAATCTAAGATGAATTCGAGTATGCAACCAAAACAGATACTGTAGAGAAAAGTGAGACGAGCAAATCGACTAGCTTTCGCCTGACCGACGGATCCCGTGGTGATCAGAATGACACTGTTATGTCCGCGTCTATATGATGAGCGAGAGCGTTACAACCAAAAGAGAAGGTACCAGTAGGATTGTATTGCGTAGCTAAACACGATGATGGTTTCGGTATGGCCATCCGAGGTGTGTGGAGGTGTGACCATGACCAAAATAAGTTAGAGCAAGAAAAAATTAACATAGACATATTAAATGCATGTATGCTCTCTTTTGTTAAATATGAAGCATCTTGATATGGAACTGTTGCCACAGATTGAAGCTTATAAATTAACAAAACAAATGTATAAATTTAATGCAAACAGAAGAAAAAAGTATAACCTTGCAAAATGCACATAAAGAATCTAGCAAGGAAGCTACTAGCCTGCACATGACTGTGAGAAGAGGCATTTCTTGGTATGGGTTGGTGGTGCAAGGAAGTGGATGTATTGGGTTTTCCTATATGTGAAGCATATGAAATTTTTTTGGAAAGAAGAGAAAGGTGAATTTGATCTGAAAAGAAGGTTTATGATCTGAAAAGTGAATTTGAATTATTTTATAATATATTCAAAAATAAATAAATAAATAAATAAATAAATTTAAATCCTATTTAAAAAATTATTCCGAACGAAGGATGATTTAAATAATATTGATGTGCGATTGGTTATAGAAGTGCTTATGATATTATGCTAGTATGCTTTTAAATTTCATCGATGAACGCAAGCTATTTAATATTGTTATATGTTCACATTTGGTGAATTTTTCTATGTCGTGTTTATAAATGTTTATTATATGCGATGCTATACAGTACAAGTTATTAATGCTACGATGCACGAACACGACATCCATATGTGATATAAAATAGAGCACAATACCATTTCGGGAATAAATGGTATAGCGAGAAGTTAAATACAAAAGAATTTGAATGAATTTCATTGATGAAGTAAACTGGACGAGGTGAGACTACTAGACGCTAGAATCCATCCTAGTGGAAGATTCGAGATCGCACCCTGAATCGTGACAACCTGGTCCATCGTCACTTATTGTCCAAACGATATGTTGTACGGACACAACCATGGTGACAGGGGAAGTGCAAATGGGAAATGAGGAATTGAGAGTAATATCATTAATGGATATGTGGTGAAACAAAGACGAAGATTATAGCACAATGATGTGAGCGCCAATAGTGAACAGAAGAAAATAATGCAACTAATAGATCGTATGGGGGCACCCACAATTTCTGAGCGGTAGATATACGGATGAAAAAGACCGTGATATCGATTCGATACAAAGTCTAGTAAGAGTGAATAATGAGTAGGATTCACTAGTAATTTTAGATCTTGTATATGAATAACTTAAGCAGTGAAAAGTTTACTGAATAATGATTGTAACTTATAAATGAACAGGATGTGATATCTCCATTGATTAGAGTTGCAGTTGTGATTCACTTTAAATAGTGGCATGACACATGTATTTAAACTGAAATAATTCAATGGAATATGGGCAGGTTTAGATTATGCAATGTGACATATCTATTTCTTTTAATATCATATATATAACCCGACTTCGCACATTTATATGAAGCATTACTACACTATTATACTCACAGCTACATTTATAGCATGACTCGAGGTTTTGTCTAGTGACAACTCCTCGGGTCAGATCGAGGTATTGCAAGATGATTTTCTTCTCGCCTTTTGAGGTAACCTCCAATTTGTACATTGTATGCCAATCTTCCTCCATTATAATGTCATAGGTGGTTACCTCAAAAAGCGAAAAGGAAATCATCCTGCAATACCTCGACCTGACTTGGGGAGTAGTCACAAAACAAAACCTCGAGTCAGGCTATAAATATAGCTGTGAGTACAATAGTATAATAATGATTCATATAAATGTGTGGTGTCGGGTTATATATGTGATATTAAAAGAAATAGATATGTCACACACTCCATAATCTAAACCCGTTCATATTCCATTGAATTATTTCAGTTTAAATGCACGTGTCATGGCACTATTTAAAGTGAATCACAGCTGCAACTTTAATCAACCGGATATCACATTCTACTCATTTATAAGTTGCAATCATTATTCAGTAAACTTTTCACCGCTTAAGTTATTCATATACGAGTTCTGGAAGTACTAGTTAATCCTATTCATTATTCACTTTTACTAGACTCTGTATCGAATCGATATCACGGCCTTTTTCATTCATATATCTTCCGATCAGAAATTGTGGGTGCCCCCATACGATATATTAGTTGCAATATCTTCTTTTATTCACCGTTGGTGCTTAACCCGTTGTGCTGTAATTTCCATCTTACATATCCATTAATGAGATTACTTTCAACTCTTATTTCCCGTTTGCACTGCACCTGTCACCATGATTGTGTCCATGCAACAGATCGTTTGCATAATAAGTGACAAGGGATAAGGTCGTCATGATTCAGGGTACGGCCCCGAATCTGTCCGCTAGGATGGATTCTAGCGTCTAATAGTCTCACCTCATCTCGTTTACTTTATTTGTTAAATTAATTCAAATTCTTTTGTATTTAACTTTCCAATATAGCATTTATTCCCAAAATGGTATTATATTCTATTTTATATCACATAAAAATACAATTTTTTTCTTTACTTACATGCTTCATGAACATCGCAACATCATCAGCCTTTCCGCATTTGTCTTCTTTTCAATTTTGTTTCGTGTACTCCATATATAGGAAAACCCAGCACATCCATTTTCTCGTACCACCAATCCACAGCAAGAAATGCCTCTTCTCCTAGTCACGTGCATGCTAGTTGCTTCCTTGCTAGGATCTTTATGTTCACTTTGCAAACTTATACATTTTTCTTCTATTTGCATTAAATTTATACATTTGTTTTGTTAATTTATAAACATCAATATGTGGCAATAATTCCATATCAAGATGCTTCATATTTAAAAAAAGAGAGCATGCGTGCATTAATATGTCTATGTTAATTTTTTCTTGCTCTAACTCATTTTGTTAATGGTCACACCTCCACACGCCTCCGACGGCCGAACCGAGACCATCGTCGTGTTCAGCTACGCAATATGGTCCTGTTGGTACCTTCTCTTTTGGCTATAATGCTCTCGCTCATCATATAGACGCGGACATAACGGTGTCATTTTTTATCGCCATTGGGTCCGTCAGGCAGGTGAAAGCTTAGTCGATTTGCTCATCTCACTTTCCTCTAAAAATTCTGTTTTGGTTGCATACTCAAATTCATCTTAGTTTTGAGTTATAGATGATTGATGTTTGATGGCGGAATGTGTAATTAATTTATATATTTATGTAAAGGCATGTATATATTTCATGCAAAGTATGATTTTATACTACTCACGTTGATATCCTTAATATAAATTACTCACTTTACATAAGTCTACTTAATATATGTTTCACCTACTTATGGAAATCGATACGCGGACGTTAATAAAAATAAAAATATAGAGAGTGGCTATACGCACTGACTTGAAGATTATACTCACTTCAGTTTGCATAATTCTAGTTAATATATAGTGCACAAGATAAAACCTTACATTACTCTGTATGTTTTTGCTTACCGACTTTGTTGAATAACAAATTGAAGATGAGGCAAAAATGAATAATATATAAAGAATCTTACTAATTGTTTTATAATAATGGTGGAATCATAAAGTAATGGGGAAATAGAATATAGTAGGGATTCTTGACAACAAAAGAATAAAGAAGAAAGAAAAAGTAAACATAAAGGAGAGGCGTTGAACTAAATAAGTAAGTTACATACAAAAATAAATAAGAAAGAAAATTGTACTCACTTTGCTGCGTAATGTAGATGGAGATGGATGACAGCGAAATAATTTATTTTCACATGCTATTAGAGAATGTGATTTGCAAGGCTTATATAGGTAGCGATAGATTCATCACAAGGAAAATGTTGGACGCATAGGTTAATTTACAATTATGAAAGAGATGAAAAGGAATGGTACATAATTATGAAAGAGATAAGTATGCAGAGCTTAGATCGAATGAAAATAAATCATATTTTATTTTTTTCAGTAAATAATTTTATACCCATCGAATAAATTTTAGCATCCTTAACAGCGATATTGCCCTACCACAATTTGATCTTCGATTATGATTCCGCTCGTTGCATTTTACCCCAAATTTTATTTTATATCCATAACGATGTTTTTTTTAAATTCAACAAAATTTATTATCATAAGTAAAATCAGTAGCGAGATGTTATAGACTTTCCTCTTTAAAGAAACTGCGTCCGTGCAATTTACTTGAGAGTACCGTAAGCTTTTCGTATATTAGAACTCCATGTTATTGGTTGCCCAAGGCGACTTTTTTTGCTTTTTTCAAATTTAACATTTTCTTTTTATTAGTTATTAATCAGCAATCATTTTCAGTGCAAAAATGATAAGTTGTGGTCTTGGTATCAATATATACGTTTTAATTTTAAATAAGTTATAAAATAATAAAATTAAAGAAAAAAGTGAAATATACACAGTTTAAATTTGAATAAGATATAAAGTATTAAAATTATAAAAAAGGCGAAGTACCAAAAAATGGTAGGAAAATGAAAAGAAAAAAAATGATAAAACAATATGCCATTTGCCACAATAGAACCCTTGATCCACAACCAAGAAAAACATCATCTTGACCATTGGAAAATGAAGTAATGCAAATTATCCAACATTCTTATCATTTCAGTTATAATTTTCATTGCTGCTACTTATCCCGTAATCGTTGCACCTTCATGGTGGGTTGTTACATTCGGTCGCCTAGACTGCCTAGCTATGAACCGGAACTTGATCTGTTGCACAAGTCACATTGTGCCCAAATGATGTTTAGAATATTGAGCGCAATGGAACATAATTACAGACAAAATGCTACACTCGTTATAACATGGATACGCTTCAACATTAATTATGATGCTTTGAAAGTGAGGCTTTCACCAAACCATTTTAGTGTCATTTATGAGTTTCTCAACATAAGTAACGCCGAGATATTATACAAGTAGAATTGATAATGATAAGCATTTTCAAAATTCATGAGAACTATGTTCCTTCAAAACATTATTTGTTAATTTTTCTAGCGATCACAACCATAGAACATATAATCAAGGTTTACCTATTTGAGATATCAATAGCGATGGCAAGAAGATCGTAAGGAATAGGCTTGATTCTAACTTGGCTGAAGAAACTCGATTGTAGACTTGTAATTTAAGCGATTTGAGTCAAAACTGAGACTAGTTTGCTATTAAGGTACCCATTGGATGTGAAATCAATTTAATCTTCTTATCAAATGAGTTTTTTAGTGCTATATTACCATATAGAATGCTCTTTATTATGTTAATTCCCTTCCTTATATATGTTGGAAATTTAATTTGTACAAAGCTACGAAGAGTACTAATAATTTTGGCTCTAGGTTTTCATGCACATAATTTTTCACACCGTATATTTAGTAAAATAACATGTTTTATTTTTTCGTCTGTTCTTGTTTGGAAAAACAATTTTATTTCAATTTTCTTATGCTCAATGCAAATAAGATGAAATAAATAAACCTGAGATAGGATCTTTGATAAGAAATGATAACTGATTTTAGGTTCTTTTATAAAATTGTAGAAAGTAACCAAGGCAGAAAGACTAGCAATTAGGTAGAGATTTAGGGAAGTCATGTCTAAATATGAAGATTTAGAAGTTTTAGATACATCGATTTCGAGTGATGAGGAGGATATGCAAGTAGGGGAGCCTTCAACATACATTGTAAAATTAAAGATTATGATATTAATTAAATATGATTTTAAAATATAAACAAACATGTTTTAATTTATTTAAAAGAGTAAAAATTTCATTTTAAAGTTTGGTTTATTTTAATATATAGCTTAACAAAAACGTCAAGTTTTGACCGTAAAATTTGTCGACAAAAACATTGTTTCAATCAAAACAAGTTGTCGTCAAGTTGTTGCAACTTGATACATTTTCTAACATACACATATGCATAAATACAACTTTACAAACTTTTAAAACACTTTACATTTATCACTAAAAGACAAAGAGAGGTTTACTTTTGAAAAGTTAAATTAAACAAATAAACTAAAAAGGTATGATTTGACAAATTTGAATTTAATTAAAGCTTTATTAAACCACATCATTTCTTTATATCATATCTCATTGATGAAATGGTATATATAAGCATGGAAAATGAGTAAAGTTATATGTTTTAATATTTTTAAACATGGAAATGATGACACCTCTCTTTACCACTTACACATTTTTCCTTAACATCATTTACACCATTGATGCATATGCTAATTTGTTAATAAGTGTCATGTGTAATCAAATCAAAGCAAAAGTCTTATCTTTAAAATTCAAAGTTTAAGAAAGAAAAGAGAGTAATCATTTTACAAATTCAAATCACATTAATGAGCCATCTTTTCCTTTCATAAACGCATGTCCTTAAGGGCTTAATCAAAGATTTAAAAAAATTCAAAAGTAGAGAAGGTTAGTATTGTCATTTGCCACTCAAATTTCATCTATAAATAGCCATGCCATTTTCACCATCTTTTACAACCATTCTCTTCATTTTCTTAAAGCTACTCTCTCCATTTCCTTCCACCACCATCAGCAAACATCACCACACCTCTACATCACCCTAACCCAAGCTTTACCCACCTCTACTCGGTATACCCTCCATCTAAACTCCTCTACCCAAGCATACACGCCTTTACCCACCTCAAGTAACACACGCACCCCCTACTACACCACTAAACCCGAGCACCTACAAGCCATACCCACCTCCCACACCCACCTACACACCTCCACTCCCACATCCCCGCCCCAAGAACCATGGCCAAAGCACCTACCCATACCCAAACCTAAGCTACCCTAGGTCGTACCCTTCCTAAAGCCTACCGCCATAATAAAAAAAGATATAAATGAAAAAGAAAAGAAAGAAAAGAAAAAGGAGATGAAAGGAAGCAACGAATTCGAAGGCGTTTGGAAATAGCACGCTAGCTCGAGAGACGCGTATCTCACATAAAAGTTTAACAGAGTGGATATGAAGGTGAGAAAATTCTCGCCGCTATATAATTTTTATTGATTGTTGAATTGATTTGCAATGATAAGATAATCATTGTTTTATGATATGGATGTTTGAATAATTGGTTGAATGTTGGATAATCCATAGCAATGTTATGACATTTATCATACTATACCCGTATTAAAAATGTTAATGTCATATGATTGTTTGTATGGTGGTATGTTAATATGGACATCAAATTTTTATCATTTTTGATTAAGTGATTCGTTTGTTAAAAAGACCCAATTCTGGTGATATGATATACTTAGAAAAAATAAATCTCTTTTCAATTAGAATTGAAATTAAAGTAAAAATAAAAGAGAATTTGAAATTTGAAGTGAAACGGGATTAAAAAGGATAGTTAAATTGAAACTGAAATTAAGATGAATAGTGAAACTGAAATTGAAATTGATTTTGAAAATTAAAAGTGAAATTAAGGTTGAATTGAAGTTTAAATTAAAATTAGATTTGAAATCTAAATTTTAATTGAGTTTAATTTGAAGTTAGAATTGAAATTGGAATTTAAAATTTAATATTAAAATAATAGAAATAAAATAATATTATAATATGAAAATATTGAAAATAATTTTAAATACTTTAAAAAGTGAAAATATTGATTTAAAATGATCCGTAATGATTTTATAAGCGATAAAATTCAATTTGAACATATTATTTCGAATATCGAAAAATAAGTTAAAATTAGATGCGTCGCGCAACAGTAGTTCGCGATTTCGCATCGAAAAGTTCAAATGAATATGTAGAGCGGAATATAGCTTGGAATTCTTCGAGTTAAGAAAATTTCAAACTATTATATTCATATCTTCTAAACAAAGAAAGAAAATCAAAATTCCGTTGATTAGATTTTGAATTGTGTCTAAATCAATTTTCTAGAAAAATCGCGCTAGTGTAGTTAAGTGACCATAACGGGAAATCTGTTTAAATGAACGGTTTTAATTATGGAAAAATATGGAACAAATTTGATAAATCCATTTAAATGGTTTAGAAGAGATTTGAAGTGGAAATTATGAATTTTCAAATATTAAAATGTTGATTAAATCAATTAAGCTTATATAGCACTTTCCGTAGCTATATTATGCTGCGAATTCTATAACTTTTTGAATATAAGTTTAAATGTAACGATATTTCCTGGAATTAAATGTGTATACTTTTAAAAGGAAAATTAAGCGTTTAAAAGATAATTTGAACTCTTTATAATCAATTCCAAAATAAATTTGATAACTGAGTATGCGGAAACGACTAGTACATTTGTTCCGCCTTTGAGATCTGGAAAGATAAATCAATGTATTTAACTAAGGTTAGGGGTTGAGAAACCAGTGCCCTGAACTTACCTGGCCTATGTTTTCTTTTCTTAAGATGAGGGGTGGAACAGATCGAAATGAAAGCCTAGATGCTTGAAAAAGATTGTATTAAGTTTTTGAAATAAAAGAAGATCGGTATTATCCAAAATTTAAGAAATCTCGAAAATGAATAAATTACGACTTGGATTGCATAATAATAATCTTCTGTGGATTATGAGCCCATGGAGCCTTGCCGCATCTGGCCCTGTTTCAGTCATTTCCGATTGATGAGGCATGAGGCAACGGTTACCTTTACATATAGCACATATCACATCTCTGAATGCCACATTTCCATTTCCATTGACTACTGATTGCCTTCCACAAAAATACAACCCTTAAGCTAGTACGTCTTAAGGAGGGTACAAAGCTTAGAGAAGTTGCCTTCTCCGACACCACTGATGTACGTTTGTAAAAACTAATGTACGTAATATTTAGAAATACAATGTCAGACAAACGTCCACACAAGTTGTCTAGGAATAGGAAAAACCGAAGGCACTCTCCTACTACCACTAGTAGCCAGTAGTCGTTGCAATCCGGAAAATCTCCACCACGAGGGGACCACTGCTATAAATAACCCTATAATGGGAGCTACCCAGAGCATGTCAACAAGCAGTCCTTATGACATGAAGATCCACGGTCTTCAATGGTCATCATCTTTAACATGTCTTCACTTTCGAACATATACATTGGTTCGAAGTGGTTTTCGGATAGGAATCGCCTAAATCCGACCCCGGTTCCTTCGAAGCCAATCATCAATAAAAAATAAATATGAGTATACAAGATCATTAAGTCTCTTTTCACTTTAATTCTTTGCAGATGATTTTGAAATCACTTTCTTTTGACTGAGAATAATTCTAAGTAATTCATTCTTTTGCTTTGGATAATATCTCAAATTTCCTCAATTAACTCTTGATCCTAATTCCTTAACTTTTAGGTGGGTAAAAAGACAATGTTATTTAAGACATCGTTTACTGTAAACCCTAAAATCAATCTTAACAAACATTTTTGAGTAAATAGGATCATAGAAATCATTCATTTTGGAGATTGCTTAAATTTTGGATAATACCAATCTTCTTTTATTTTGGAAACTTAATATGATCTTTTTAGAGCATCCGGACTATCATTTCGATCTGTTTCACCTCTCGCCTAAAAAGAGAAAATAGAGACCAAGTAAGTTCAAGGCACTGGTTGCTCCATTCCTTACCTTAGTTAAACACCTTTTTTATCTTTTCAAATTTCACAGGCGGGACAAATGTATTAGTCGTTTCTGCATACTCAGTTATCAACTTTATTTTGGATTTGATTATAAAAATTCGAATTATCTTTTAAACACTTAGTTTTCTTTTAAAAACATTCACAATTGATTCCAAAAAAATCATCACATTTAAACTCATATTCAAAAAGTTATATAATTCGTAGCATAAAAGTGCCACGGAAAGTGCTATATAAGCTTAATTGATTTAAACAACTTTTTAATATTTGAAAATTAATATTTTCCATTTCAAATATATTTTAAACTATTTAAATAGATTTATAAAATTTATTTCACATTTTTTCCATAATTAAAAACGTCTATTTAAAGGATTTCTTGTTATGGTCATTTAATTGCGCAAGCGCGAATTTTTAGAAAATTGATTTGGACTTAATTCAAATCTACTCAGCACATTTTTGATTTACTTTCTTCGTTTAGAAGATATGGATATAGTAGTCCAGAATTTTCTTATTTCAAAGAATTTCGAGTTGTATTCCACTCTACACATTCATTTGAACTTTTTGACGTAAAATCATGAACTACCATTGCGCGACGTACCTAGTTTTAACTAGTTTTTCAATATTTGAAAAAACCTATTCAAATTGAATTATTTCACTTATAAAATCATTACAAATAATTTTATATCAATATTTTCACCTTTTAAAGCTTTTATAATGAATTTTCAGTATTACCATATATATTATAATATTATTATGTTCATATTATTTTAATATTGAATTTAAATTTCAATTTCAATTCAATTTGAATTCTAACTTCAAATTAAATTCAATTAAAACTTAGATTTCAAATCTAATTTCAATTTAAACTTAAATTTCAACCTTGATTTTACTTTCCATTTCAAAATCAATTTGGATTTCGATTTCAATTTCACTATTCATCTTAATTTCAATTTTAACTGAACTATCCTTTTTAATCTCGGTTCACTTCAAATTTCAAATTCTCTTTTATTTCTACTTTAATTTCAATTCCAAATGAAAAGAGACTTATTTTTCCAAAGTATATCATATCACCAAAGTTGGATCTTATTTAACAAAGGGATCACTTAATCAATAATGATAGAAATTTATTGTCCATATTAACATCACAACCATACAAACAATCATATGACATTAACATTTTCAATATGGGTGTAGTAGGGTAAATTTCACAACATTACTATAGATTATCCAAAATTCAAACAACTATTCAAACATCCATATCATAAAATGGTGATTATCTAACATAGCAATTAAACTTGATAATCAATATAATTCAAAAAGCGATGAAAATTTCTCATCTTTAACCAAATTGATTAATTTTCTACCAACATTCAAATCACAACAACACTTCATCTAAATCATTACTAAACTCAACCAAAACTTGCCCAATTCAACTTCTGCTTACTCCTTACTCTCGGTCATTACTTTTACCTTTGCTTTGATCTTGGCCATGCCTCCCCACTTCCATATTTCTTTCACGTCCATGCGCCATTAAAGAAGAGAAGAGGAAGAAGTAAAGTAAGAAGATGTTAGAGAGTAACAAGTGGATCAATGCTTAAGCACTCCACCATTTTGAACCCTTCTAACTCTTTGAGAGAAGCCATTAAAATAGCTTAAAGGTAGAAGAAGAAAAATGAGAAGTGTGAAGAAAATGTGAATAATGGATGGGTATTTATAGGAAAAGTAAGGAGTGCTGGATTACAAAACTAACCCTTTACAAAATTACCAAAATATCCTTATTTTATCTTACTTTTTCTACACTTACCATCATCTTATCACATCATCACTTTATGTCTTAATCATTTAATATTTAAGTAAAGAAAAGTAAAGGTTTGGTTGGATTTGATGTGACACGTTTTGTTCTTTTGTGTTTACTTTTGCTAATTGTTTTCTAAACTTGTTTAATAAAAGGAAACTTGATTAGTGAATTAAATAATACTTATACTATTTGAATATATGTTCATACATAAGAAAATAAAGATGCAACAACGTTATGACAACTTTTAATCGACAAAACGTTGATTTTCGACAAAATGTTTTACGGTCACGTTTTGACGTTTTCTTTAAGTTATACATTGATGTAAACCAAAATCAAAACCTTTTACTTCTTCAAATAAATTAAAACACGTCTCTTTGTATTTTAAAATCATATTCAAATAATATCAAAATCTCTAATTTTACAGTGTATGTAAAACTAACAAAATACGATAAAATTTGGTTATTTTTGTAAAGTGATTATTCATATAATTTTAAATATTTTAATATACTTTTATTATCTTTATTAGATGTTTTTAATAAGATTTATCTTTTTAAATAAATATTTAAACCTATTTATTTAAGCCTTTATTTATTTTTAACAAAACTTAACTTTTACTGATTTGTTCTAAAATTCAAGTTTATACTTTTTAACTATCAACTATATGAGTCTCTATTATTATTTATCATATATAACTTATTTATTTAAGTTTTAAACCATTTTTAAATTTAAAATAAACAAAATCTCTCATTTTTTAAGTAGCGAAACTACGGGTCATTACATTCTCCCATACTTAAAGCATTTCGTCCTCAAAATGAAAGTAAGATAAAAGAATCTATCTCACTATCGTTTCCTAAAATATTTTGACTTATTTATACCGATGATAGAAAAGAAGAAGGTCGATATCATAACAACACTAAAACAAATGATGCCGAATACACAGAGATTCCCCACACTAACCTGAGTACTTATCACGTACTTAAGGTTATATATACATATATCAAACCAGACTTCTATACTACCCATCCTAGTGCGTGCTGCATAGTTAAGATAATATATACAACAACCAAACAAGAATATATATCCAAAAACAACCAAACTGATAGTATATCAACATAATGAATACATCCACATAACTCAACCACCGACTAGAGCATGTATTGTACCTGGGATTTATATCAATATATCAGTCCAACCCCTATATCTTAGTGTCTACTATTTAAGATAACTATCCAACTACTAGGTAGACATATCCAAAAAAACATACTATATTTAATATTTGATTCAATCTATTATATGAATCCACACCTTTACTTCAACTAGTATTGTTCCCTCGATTTTCTAGTGCGGACTTTGATCAAACTTCCTAATTACAAACCATTGCTTTCCTTGCATGGCTCTCAACTATGATAGAAAACTTAGGCACATAACCATAAACTCTTATCAATATTCACCGTCAAGAATCGAGTGATAAATCCTTTTTCGTATTGGTGTAAACACCTCAAAGTTCTGTACTCAAATCTTAGATCAATATTTATGTGTCGAAATGATCTACGTTTAACTTAGGCACTTATTCACATTCATTTTTACCTAATATATTTTCTCAAAATTTCTCTTAATCCAAGTTTATTTCATAGCCATTTACTTTCTTCTAAATCCATTATTACTTAAGCATACAAATATGACTTAAACTTGTACAATATGCATTTTCTTTCTAAGAGTATATATACATATCCCTAAACTTCAAACTGTTATTACTTCAATTAGGGTGTTTAACTAATATGGATTTCCACTATTATCTCAAATTGATACATTATAAAACTTAATCCTTAGTTTTCTTTACCTAAGGTCTTAATTTAGCTAATATTATTTATCTTATCCATATATTAATAAGAATACTTTGCTAAGTGTACATCTTTTTCTTACTGATTCTATGATTATTAACTTATTTACCTATCCACCTAATCAAATTTCTTAACCTTAAATCCATCAAATATCTTATACTCAAATCGTGAAACTTAATTCACATGGTATTTATTATTTAAACATTTTCATCCAACAATTAACCTACCAACCACATTATTCAAAACTTTCCCTTTTTTAAATTTTTATTTCTAACCTATCTACTTCCAATCTTACTTTATTTTGAATTACAAATGTTACCTTAAATGTATCACTAATTCAAAGTTTTATATTAGGATTATAATTCTTATATCTCTTATTCCTAAATTTCACTTTGATTTTAACCTAATCAAAGTTTCTAAATTTCAAATTATCTTATCTCCTTATAAGTTATAGAACTTACCCTTTCATATTATATTTTCCCAAAGTCTCAATTTAGGCATATCTTTCTTTTATATTTCATTGATAAGAATTTTTCTAAGTGTGCATTTTTTCTTTTTTCTTTCTTTAATTATAACTTCTAGCTTCAATGTTATCATCAAATATTTTATAATCAAATCGTGATTTTTACTTCACAAGACATTTGTGCTTAGCTTTTAAATCCATCCATTTTGATGATCATTAAATCATTATTCCTTAATAACCATATTCCTATGGGTAAATGATTAATGTTCTAAATTCTAGCTTTCAACTAATTGATTATATATGGAATATTTTATAGCCAAATTGTGCGATTCTAATCGTAAGATATTCATATTTTAGTTTTACTATGCCAAATTACAACCAATCCATAATTTCTAACCCAAAAATAATAATATCGCTTTTATATTTAAAATATAAACCCATGGTAAAATTATTTCATTTACCAACTTCCTTAAAACAAAAAACATTTTTATAAAATTAACAAATACACACTCATATATAATACTCTCAAAACTCATTCTAGGGTGTTACTAACCTATCTTTAATGAATTACTCATTCTAGGATATTACTAATCCTATCTGATGAGTCTTTACCCATAATAAAGCCAAGGTTGTCGCTTAACCTTCAACTTTGATACCATATGTGACGATCCACAATTCCGTACCCTTTGAGTCGACAATAAACCACTCATGTCCGACTTAAGTTGCATGGAAGTATGGATAATCTAGGGTAATAAAGAAAATAAGACAGAACATAATCTCAACGAATGAAATAACATATAATATTAAATAAATATCTTTACAGCGAAAAACTTTTAAATACATATATCAGAGTCTAACCTAAATTCAGCTTGGACGATTATAAACATCCGTCCTTACAATTGCTGACAAATATTAAACAAAGCGGATAACAGAATACGTCCATACATAGATGAGTATCTCCAGCTCTCCTCCAGAAACTCCGACTGTCTACGACTAAACTTGAAACTACTCGGATCAGGCTTGATAAACCGGCATGAAAAAAACTCAATAATAAATGACAATGTCATATATCAGCCTTTAAATAAAATCCTTTGAAAAGATAGAGTATCTCCTAAGACTACGGCCACACACAAACACGGATGAGTTTTTACCATGTGATAACTTAAATATTTTTATATCAACACATTTGATATAATTTCTAATGGCATATCTTTGAAAACATTTGCAAATAAACTTATTAATCTTATCCGAAATGGTTACCAATATATCATTTTGAGACTATTCATTATGCCAATACAAACAAACCGCATTTTCTTATTGGAGAATGGAATTCCATACAAATGACCAGGTGAAGGGATTATCTTTCGACAGTACATCTCTAGAGAAATGTACCATGGACCATCATAAAGGATCCTCTACCAACACAATACCAGCCTATCTCTATAACTAGACAGTATCGAATATATCATCCCCTGGTCGTTAGCGACCTTTAAACCGGGCGCCCTGAGCATACAAACCACATCAATTTACATCTTGAACGTCATAGCGGAAAGAAATATATTTGGAAGGGAATGATCATACACTAATTGGTACCCATCAAAGTAGAAATATATCTTTATTTTCTTTTACACCCCTGATAATCTGCCTCCCCAGCAGAAGGATTTACGGCATGCGAATACGGCGGATGTATTAGTGTCGTTTTCTATGGGTCAAGGAGACAGTCGTCACAAATACAATCCAATACCCTCACATAAGAACCGATATAAGAAAAATTGTCACTTATCATCTCATGACAACAATTATTGAAAGCGATCACAACAAAGGGAATAGACTCGGAATTAGCTGGAGCCATCATCCTCATTCCTAAGTATAATCACTATCAAATCTAAGATCAATGTAGCTAAACCAAATGTCCAAGTCATGCACTTATTTCCAAAGAAATGGATAATGGAAAACAAAAGTACCAACCCACTAATCGAAAGGCAAGTCAACTAAATCTCATACATTATCAGCTCTCTCAACTATCGAAAATTTCATCATATACATTGACTTTTCTCTCAATTTTGGCTTATGTCATGCAAAATTTCGACAACGCCTTTTATGCGCGGTTAGGTCTCGAAAAAAATCCCAATACAACATAGATATATATACATCTCATATCTGAGGCATCTCATTTTCGAGGACAACCAAACATATATCACCAAATTTACACTATAGATGTTACATATCTCTTTCATAGCAAGAGCATCCCACTTAGATGCAAATATAAGAGAGTAAGCATAAAAATAGCCAACACTTGCTTCCATGTACCTGATCAAGTACTCAATAAAGAGGATTAAGCATAATAGTAAAATCATAATGTAAATAAGCTAACTAGATCACATGTATGACAATCATCTCAAATAAACATGCTATGTCAAATCATAATTATCACCCATGTTTAACAACTATAAGCGTAAGTAATCGTGTCAAATGCCAAAAATCAAACATCAAACCGGCAAATAAGATCAAACATCAAAAAGTAACGTCCATGCCTATCCTAACATGCAGGATAATAAACTATTTTGTATAATTCATCAAATATGACATCCAATATAAAAGCTGGTGAAAATAGATATCTTATCATGTGAAGAGCTCTGGATAAGCTGTCTGCCCTTCTTGGTCTCCCATATACAATCACCTTTGCTTTCACTCCATTGAATCTTTACTACTTAACCACCTTCCTCCTAGCCTGCTTCATACCATGTCTATCGGTACAAATAGGCCCACGAGGGCTTGAAATCTATGTTTAGTCTCGATATTATCTAATCAATTTGGTGCCAAATTTCCAAACGCCTTGTAAGTCTCCCAAAATCCACTAGTGGACAACAGGTTTCGGCCACTTACAATGCTTTTGGTACACAATGGAATCACACCATCAATTCCCATTCCCATTCTATCTGGGAATCTCAAGTGGTTGTAATAACCACTTGGCTTCTTCATCCCGACCACCACCAAGGCCTCACTCCATTAGATCATCTCGCAGCCTCGCTCTATATGACCTTCTCCAACTCTCTCTTCATCTTAGCCTTCTCCAGGCATCCCCCAAAATCTCACTTAGATATGACCATTTTAGGAGTCTCACCTCATCGTGATCATCCTTGGAGTCTCAGCCCACTATGATTGGCTCACAATCTCTCTTCATTTTGGCCTTCTCAAGGCAACCCCCCAAAGTTTCACTTTGGTATGATCATTTCTGGAGTCTCATCCCACCATGATCATTCCCAGAGTCTCATCCCATTATGGCTGTCTTAGAGTCTCACTTCATTTTGGCCTTCTCAAGGCAACCCCTCAAAATCTCACTTTGATATGACCATTTCTGTAGTCTAATCCCATTATGATCACTCCCAAAATCTCACCCTACCATGACTGTCTCACAGTCTCCTTATTTGGCCTTCTCAATTCACCCCCCGAAGTCTCACTTCGGTATGACCATTTCAGGAGTCTCAACCCATCATTATCATTCTCGGGGTCTCACCCCATCATGATTATCTCACAGTCACCCTTGGATACATGATAACTTACTCAACAACCTCTCAGGTGAGCGACATCTCATGCCACAATCAGATCTAGCGTTCTTTCATATACCTATCTAATAGGTACTGTACTCTTAGGACAAGCTAGACCGTCTCATGGTCCAGGGTGCATAGGTTAGCGTCTTCACATACCTTTTCCCCTAAGAACAACCATCATATTTAGAGTCATCAATAATCCCCCTGTAACGACCCAGAATTTCTGTCAATTAAAATTCGTATATTTAATTAATTTTAAATATTAATAAGTGAAATTTATAAGTCGAATAATTTTTTTCGAATAATTGGGTTTAATTGGATAATTAAATCGATAATTTAATATGTTAAATTTCAGAAATAATTGAAAATTGGGTTAAATATGATTGAAAATGATTTGTAAAATTTTATTTAATCATATTGGAGTTAGAACGATGTTATAAAACTTTTAAAATCGAATTAAAAGTAAAATTGTGAAAATTGAATATTTTAATATTTAATCGACTAGTGAAATTAGCCATTTTTCGAACAGTCTCAGAATTGAACGAAACTAGTTTCATTGGATCCGTAATAGTTTGTTATTATCATATTTCAATTTTCGTAGCAATTGGAGTTTTCGTTTGACCGTGGCAGCTCGAAACGCATCGAAATTGTTTTAATATTAATTTGGCGAGTTAAAATAGCCATTTTTCAAACAGTCTCGGATTTCGACGAAACTAGTTTCATCGGATCCTTAATGTGATATTATTGTATGGTTTCAAATTTCGTGTCAATCGGATTTACCGTTTGTCCGAGGCAAGCCAAAACGCCTAGAAAATTGATTTACCAATTTAATTTTAAATCGAACGTTTATTGCCATAACTCGCACAGATGATCGAATTAGCTCCCGAAACACATTCCATTGTGTTCGGAACACGGGGTAAACCTTAGGAACGCCAACCAGCACGCTTCGTTTGGAGTTCGGAAATTTTTTGGTGAATAGTAATTTGGAAATTTTCTATAAAAGGCCATGGATTTGTCACTTTTGCAAAATTCTAAAACCCTAGGTCAAACTACAGCAGGCCGCCACCTTCATAATAATCAATGGCCGAAGTTATCTCTTCTTCCCCTCCAATTTCTTCAAATCCATCAACATTTACAACAAACTTCCAACATGAAAGTCGAAGAGGGTGGTGAGATCTAGGATATCAACGGTCAAGATCAAATTTCAAGCTACGGATTGATGGCAATTGGAGCTGGAACCATGGCCGGTTGCGCACGCAATATGAGGCCAATAGGCAGCCGAGTTCCATCGTGTTCATGCCGAAGGTAGCTCTTGTCATGAGCGTTCGCGTGGAAGTTGCTGATCGTGGTGGAAGTCAACGATGAGGTCGCGAAAATTCAAAATATGGTGGCGGCTAATGGGTTGGAGGGCGTGCGTGTTACTGGAAGGAAGATGAAGATACTCACAGCCGAGATTTGCAGGGGTGAGGATCAACGGCTGAGATGCAATCTAGGTTTAGAAAATATAAAATATATGTTGTAAATTTATATATATAAATTCGTGTAACTTTAAAAATTCATATATTTTTCATACGAGGTCGAAAACGCACGAAACAAGTTGCGTTGGATTCGTATGGATGAGAACTACGCTATGGAATTGGATTGGAGTCGTTTAGAGCTAGCGAAAATTTCGGGTAAAATTAAACGTCCGTTTAATTTTATTCGAAATAAAAGCTGAAAACGAAATTGAAATCAAGGTGAGAACTTCTCACTCAATCGAATCGGTTTCGATTTTAATTTTAAATAGTTAGATTTAAAATTCTTGAATGTATGTTTGAATGATGATTATTATCTATTGATTGTTAAAATAGACATTATACGCCGTTAGTAAGCGGAGGGTATTTATTAAAAACATATACCGCGAATATTTCACAGTACAGTGAAATTGGTATTATTTATGTATTTGCAGTTGATTTCCCGCATTATATAGCGGATGAGACCCTATTGCGCCGCCTATTAAGCGGATAATATTTTATAAATCTCATATACCGCGATAATTCCGTACTGGAACAGAATTGGTATCGTGCTAACATCTTTGGATGCAGGGAAACAGGTTGGAGGGATCCAACTGGATTCCTTAACAGTATTCATTTGATTTCAAATATTTTGATATTTGATGATTATCATATACAGATATATGATGTCGTTGTTGTCGTGATTGACTATTTGGTGTGTAGCATCATTGGGCCAATTTTGAAATTTTAAAAGGATTTTTGAAGTGATTTTTGAAAGTATACGCTATAAAATATTTTTGGAATTGATTCATTTTAAATAAATAAACGTTATAATTGTAAGGTTATAAAAATTATGATTTTTGAGAAATATAGTTAAAAGTTGATTTTTGAAAATATGTGGTAAATGATTTTATAAAATAGTTTGAATCGGGATTTTTGAATTTATTATAAAAAGTTTAAAATATAGGATTTTTGAAATTTGATTATTTTATAAATCAAAGAAAAGGGTGAAATTTATAAAGGAGTTTAAAGACGTTTTAAAATAATAATATAAATTGATTTATATAAAAGATTTATAAAATTGATATTTATAAATTAAAAATATTAGAATTATAAATGGTGAAGTTATAAATGGAATTTATAAGTAGTAGGTTTATAAAATTTGTAAAGTTATTAAAAGAATAGTTTTGGGTAAATAAATGAATCTTATAAGTTATAAATTTATAATTTGGGAAGTTTAAAAGAACGATTTTGTAAACAAATAAATTATAAGTATTTAACTTATAATATGAACTTTTGGTATATAATTGACTTATAAATTGAAATAGGTTAATAAAGGAGATTTATAAAAGGAAGTTGTTATAAAATAAATAGAAATGGAATTTATAAACATTGTTTTATAAATCCGCAAACGGCTTATTTTGATAAGAAAATTATTATAACTCATTAATGGAGTTATATTCACGTTTTAGACAGTGAATAATCCTTTAAAATAAAATGCATAGAAATGATGAAATTGGTTAACGAAGTATATTAACGTTTTTGGATAGTGAATAATATGTTAAAGAGAATGTTTTGGATGTGATGTTTTAAATAGAATTAAAACGATCTAACGATGTTTTTAAAATGTGTTAAGATTCGAAACCATAGATTTCAACATTCATTGTTGAAATAGACGTTTTCGAGAAATAGAAGGAAATGGTGGACTATAACACTGTTGTTATAGTAAATGATTTCCGAAAGGAAATGTTTTGTATAGTATTGGCATTTATATATCTATTTCAATTTCGAATCCCTATACTAGGGATTTTGGGTTGTCGTAACGATGTTTTACTCAACATTCGTTTTGGCCCAAATAAATATGTTTAAGTGAATGATTTCCTGAAAGAATGAAATATATACTTAATTTCAATTTAAGTATATTGAATGTTTTCCAAGTGTATAAAATAAAAAGATTTGTGAATTACTTATTAATAAATAAGTATGGAAATGTTTTTCCAAGGTGAAATGAAACGTTTTGAGAATTTATCTTTTTGAAGATAAATTGAAAATGAATAATTAAAATCATATATTCATAAATATTTTGGAATTGTAAATTCGCTATGGAATCTATAAATGAAAAGGGGAATTGGTTTAAAAATAAACGTTGATTTATTTTTGAAGCATGGGAATTAATTTACGGATTTGGAACGTAAATATAAAGTAAATCGTTAAGGATTTATTTAATTGGTTGAAATGAACCATGTTGAAATGAAAGTATTTCCGCGTAAGGAAAATGTTTGAAATTTGTTTTCAAAAGTGGTAAAGGTGAAAAGTGATTTGAAAATTGTTCTCAAATGGTTGAAGTGTGGAAAATATATATCTTGGAAAGATATTTTTGGAAAATAAATAATTTGGAAAATTATTTGGAATCTGGTGATGTTGTGCATATCCATTGCTAGTTCAATAACCGACTATCAATATTTACCTTTGAATGGGTATTTGTTGTGATTTTCTTGAATTTGAATGCCACACTTATTTTTGAATAAGCGCTCACTATTCGGGTTAGCCGGGAAAGGACCTTAGGGTCGTATAACCCATTCCGAATATGTGATACGTCGTTATGAATTGCATTTGAAGACCCGTGTTGAAGATCAGATATTTTTGAAAACGGAAGGATTACCGTCGAATGTTTCTACACCGAATGGCCCCGGTATAGAAATTCTATATGTAATGGGAAGTCCGGACGTGATTAGTGAATATCCGGATTGCAAGGACTTCTTTGTAAGTGCCTTCGGTTCTGTTCGATTCCGGAACGGACTTATATGGATAGTATGTCTGACATTACAAATTGAGATATAAAGCTGATTTCTTTCAAATACATATCTGTTGGTAGCGGAGAATTTATTCTCTTAGCTTAACACCCTTCTCTGAGACGTACGAGCTCAGAGGTTATGTAGTTGATGGTTATCAGCGATATATTCCCAATTTGGTAATGTGACATGCTGAGTGTTGCTGTGAAATGATCATTGTCGATCATTTGTGATATGATCATTTGTTTGATCATTTATCTTTGTGATCATTACTTTGATCATTTGTTGACCCAAAGCATGGCTTTGTACCAAAGCGTGGCTTTGTGGACGAGACTGGTCGGACCTCACACCCGGAAATGGTCAAAACAGGAAGGATGCGGCAAGGTTATTAGGGGGTAGCGCCCCATTAGTGTATGTCATTCTTTCTGGATAGAGGTGGTATCATGGTATGGAGCCCAGATACTTAACCTATGTTGTTGCTGCAAACTTATTACTTTGTGGTTGTTGGAAATCGAGGATCCTCAGATATAGATCGGTTACGATCGGGGGATGACATATTCATGTCAGTAGTTACCCAGTTAGGGGTAACCCGGCCTTGTGTTGGTAGAGATCCGGTTTGGTTCTTGGGATGTCATTCCAGAGGCGTTTCCATGTGGCGATGGGAAGTTCCTTGGCCTGACCATTTGTTGGAAATCCAAAGAAACAATACGATCTTGTACGGTTTTAGTTGTAGAACCTGCCATCTAATATGGTAGCTATAGTAGGCATAATATAATGGTACCTATGCTGGCTAAGATTTATATTCTACTTTCGAAATTTTTTCTACACTATGCACTAATAATAATATCAAAAATGATTTGATTTTGCGTAGTAAGCATCTTTGACTATCATAAGGAGAAATCTCCCCCATGTCTGCGTTTGCATTGTGTGTACCGGGAGGCCTTATGGTAGTTTCATTTTTAAAAGCATTGCGAATCTATTTTAAAATTATCCTGTACTTTGTTTTAAAAATAAACTGTTTTAGTTCTCACACCAGTCACATGATTGACTCGGAGTTTATTGTTTTCTTCCTAAACTCTGGGTGCCCACCAATTTCCACACGGGCAGTCTAGAGTCAGGTTTATCAGAATATTCTGGAATTCGGGAGTTGCTGGAGGCAAGCTGGATGGCATGGCGTATTACTAGTATATAGTATTTCTTTTTCGCTGTTTGTTGTTGTTTGAAAGTTGTACACTCTGATGATGTAATGAAATGTAATGTAATGTAATGTAATAAGTGATATAGTTCTTTGTTTAAAGATTATTCATTTATCTATTATATGTTATTCCGCTACGATTGTGAGATTCTGATATTGTTTTGCTGTTCTCTTTCTATTCTATTCTACCTTTTCTCTCTTCTTCTATCTTTTTCTTTTTTTTAAACCCTAAGAATTCGTATTTCCATTCATCTTGAGTAAATCAATGGAGATTAGTGTCTATTCAAGGAGTACGGATTTGCGGGTCCTCACATCTGGTATCAGAGCATATGGATAAGCGACAACCATGGCTCTGTTGGATATTACTCATTAGAGATAGAGTCAGTAGTACTCTAGAATGAGTTTGAGTGTAATAATAGCTATGAGAGCGTATTTGTTAGTGAATATAAAATTGTTTTATATTGTGATGATGGAGTACGGATTTGCGGGTCCTCACATCTGGTATCAGAGCATATGGATAAGCGACAACCATGGCTCTGTTGGGTGTTACTCATTAGAGATAGAGTCAGTAGTACTCTAGAATGAGTTTGAGTGTAATAATAGCTATGAGAGCGTATTTGTTAGTGAATATAAAATTGTTTTATATTGTGATGATTGGTTTGTTGAGTGGTGTATGGATTCTGGTTAATACGAGTAATTAACGTTATTGATAGGGATCTCTAAACACTTGTACAGAACAATTCGACACGACATTGTTTTAAGTTGGGTAAATGAAATAATTTTTACCTTGATTATATTTTATATATAAAGGAATAATATTTCAGAATTATTAAAGTGTATATAAGTTGATTGTTTGGTTGTTTAAAATGTAAGAATATATATATAAGTTAATTAAAAGTTGTTTGAATAATCTAAATTAAAGAATAAATTGTATAAGTAAAAAGAATTGTAAGAATTGAATTATAATTAAAGCAATTTACAATTGTGAAATAAACTTATATATATATATATATATATATATATATATATATAAGAAGTGAAACTATATGAATATATTTATGAATATGAGTTGTAAATAAAAATGAGTTTGAATAAGTGATGAAATTTGACTTTGGTAAAGGTTAAATAAATTTACTTTAGAATTTGGAATCTAAATGGATTTATGAGTGAGAATTTAAGTTAAGTAAAGCCAAATAATGTTTAAATGGAATATAACTTAAGTGATGTTGAATGAAGTTGATTTTGGTATCAAAGTAAATTAATAAAGTTAAGTGATAAATGTGAACTTGAGTTATATAAATGAAATTCAACTTTTGTGGTTTAATGTATTAGCAATTGAATTAACTAATGGATTGAATGTTAATCAACTAAATGTAAATAATTGATATGAAATAATGAATGTAAGTGTAATTCATTAAAATCTAATGATATTGGGAGTTGAATGATTGAATGAAAATCAATTTAATTAAACCAATTGAAAGTAAAGGCGTTAAACCAAATTGAATGAATATAAGCAAAGGAATTTGGTTGCAATTAATATACATTGGTTGTTATATGATAGTTAGTTGACTGTATATAATTCATTAAGTATTAATGAAATTGATTTAGTGAAATTGAAAGCTAAAGTAATTGAAATCCAATTGGAAGTTAAGTGAATCTCAAATAGAATTGAATTTGATTTGGAAGTGAACCAACTTGAATATGAATTAGTGAATATAAACTAATTGAAAATGAATGTTAGTAAAAACATCCACTGTTAATGAATCAAATGTGATTAAATTGAGAACCCATTTCATTGAATATTAATGAGAATATGAATGAATATTTATTGGTTATGGATGTTAGTTGAATGCTAGTTGGTTGATGGTTGAATATATTGCTTTTACTGCATTCGCTATGTTGGCATATATAGTTATTATGTTGCTATTTGTTGTATATCGATACTATTGTCTATATACATGTTTCTCGTCTGTTTGTTGAGTGTTTTGTAGGTGCAGATCGCGTTTGCTTCGCATTTGGAGCTCGCTTTCGCGCTATATTAGCCGTATATGATCGCTAATAAAATATAAGGTACATATCTCGGATTACATATCGTACTTTTACACTTTTTTTCCTACGGGATGCCTCATCACTTGATGAGATGTATATTTGTGATATATATGCTGTCATTTTTTTTTGGATCGAGCCACGCAAAGGAGACTATGGCGAATTTTTCCGAAAATTTGAGGCGTTAGAAAAAAATTGGGAATTTTTGAGAAAATTTTGAAAACTATAACTTTGATTTGGAATTGAAAGTTAAACAATAGTAGTTGTTTTTGAAAAGATAACTAAGTATGATTTGAAAACTTAGTAAAGTAATTGTAAGAAGTTTAACTATGGATTTTAGGAAAGTTAATAGATTCTGTAACTTTTCTTACTTGGTAATTTCGAGGACGAAATTCTTTTAAGGGGGAAAGATTGTAACGACCCAAAATTTCTGTCAATTAAAATTCGTATATTTAATTAATTTTAAATATTAATAAGTGAAATTTATAGGTCGAATAAATTTTATTTCGAATAATTGGATTTAATTGGATAATTAAATCGATAATTTAATATGTTAAATTTTAGAAATAATTGGGTTAAATATGATTGAAAATGATTTGTAAAATTTTATTTAATCATATTGGAGTTAGAACGATGTTATAGAACTTTTAAAATCGAATTAAAAGTAAAATTGTGAAATTGAATATTTTAATATTTAATCGACTAGTGAAATTAGCCAATTTCGAACAGTCTCGGAATAGAACGAAACTAGTCCAATTGGATCCGTAATAGTTTGTTATTATTGGATTTCAATTTTCATAGCAATTGGAGTTTTCGTTTGACCGTGGCAGCTCGAAACGCATCGAAATTGTTTTAATATTAATTTGGCGAGTTAAAATAGCCATTTTTCAAACAGTCTCGGATTTCGACGAAACCAGTTTCATCGGATCCGCAATGTAATATTATTGTCTAGTTTCAAATTTCGTGTCAATCGGATTTACCGTTTGTCCGGAGCAAGCCAAAACGCCTAGGAATTTGATTTACCAATTTAATTTTAAATCGAACGTTTATTGCCATAACTCGCACAGATGATCGAATTAGCTCCCGAAACACGTTCCATTGTGTTCGAAACGCGGGGTAGACCATAGGAACGCCAACCGGCACGCTTCGTTTGGAGTTCGAATTTTTTTGGTGAATAGTAATTTGGAAATTTTCTATAAAAGGCCTTGGATTTGTCACTTTTGCAAAATTCTAAAACCCTAGGTCAAACTACAGCAGGCCGCCACCTTCATAATAATCAATGGCCGAAGTTATCTCTTCTTCCCCTCTAATTTCTTCAAATCCATCAACATTTACAACAAACTTCCAACATGAAAGTCGTAGAGGGTGGTGAGATCTAGGATATCAACGGTCAAGATCAAATTTCAAGCTACGGATTGATGGCAATTGGAGCTGGAATCATGGGCGATCGTGCATGCAATACAAGGCCAATAGGCAGCCGAGTTCCACCGTGTTAATGCCGAAGGTAGCTCTTGTCATGAGTGTTCGCGCGGAAGTTGCTGATCGTGGTGGAAGTTAACGATGAGGTCACGAAAATTCAAAATATGGCGGCGGCTAATGGGTTGGAGGACGTGCGTGTTACTGGAAGGAAGATGAAGATACTCACGGCCAAGATTTGCAGGGGTGAGGATCAACGGCTGAGATGCAATCTAGGTTTAGAAAATATAAAATATATGTTGTAAATTTATATATATAAATTCGTGTAACTTTAAAAATTCATATCTTTTTCATACGAGGTCGAAAACGCACGAAACAAGTTGCGTTGGATTCGTACGGACGAGCACTACGCTATGGATTTTGATTGGAGTCGTTTGGAGCTAGCGAAAATTTCAGGTAAAATTAAACGTCCGTTTAATTTTATTCGAAATAAAAGCTGAAAACGAAATTGAAATCAAGGTGAGAACTTCTCACTCAATCGAATCGGTTTCGATTTTAATTTTAAATAGTTAGATTTAAAATTCTTGAATGTATGTTTGAATGATGATTGTTATCTATTGATTGTTAAAATAGACATTATACGTCGTTAGTAAGCGGAGGTTATTTATTAAAAACATATACCGCGAATATTTCACAGTACAGTGAAATTGGTATTATTTATGTATTTGGAGTTGATTTCCCGCATTATATAGCGGACGAGACCCTATTGCGCCGCCTATTAAGCGGATAATATTTTATAAATCTCATATACCGCGATAATTCCGTACTGGAACGGAATTGTGCTAACATCTTTGGACGCAGGGAAACAGGTTGGAGGGATCCAACTGGATTCCTCAACGGTATTCGTTTGATTTCAAATATTTTGATATTTGATGATTATCATACACAGATATATGATGTCGTTGTTGTCGTGATTGACTATTTGGTGTGTAGCATCATTGGGCCAATTTTGGAATTTTAAAAGGATTTTTAAAGTGATTTCTGAAAGTATACGTTGTAAAATATTTTTGGAATTGATTCATTTTAAATAAATAAACGTTATAATTTTAAGGTTATAAAAAATTATAAATTTTGAGAAATATAGTTAAAAATTGATTTTTGAAAATATGGGGTAAATGATTTTATAAAATAGTTTAAATCGGGATTTAAAAATTTATTATAAAAAGTTTAAAAAATAGGATTTATGAAATTTGATTATTTTATAAATCAAAGAAAAGGGTTAAATTTATAAAGGAGTTTAAAGACGTTTTAAAATAATAATATAAATTTATTTATATAAAAGATTTATTAAATTGATATTTATAAATTAAAAATATTAGAATTATAAATGGTGAAGTTATAAATGGAATTTATAAGCAGTAGGTTTATAAAATTTGTAAAGTTATTAAAAGAATAGTTTTGGGTAAATAAATGAATCTTATAAGTCATAAGATTTATAATTTAGGAAGTTTAAAAGAACGATTTTGTAAACAAATAAATTATAAGTATTTAACTTATAATATGAACTTTTGGTATATAATTGACTTATAAATTGAAATAGGTTAGTAAAGGAGATTTATAAAAGGAAGTTGTTATAAAATAAATAGAAATGGAATTTATAAACATTGTTTTATAAATCCGCAAACGGCTTATTTTGATAAGAAAATTGTTATAACTTATTAATGGAGTTATATTCACGTTTTAGACAGTGAATAATCCTTTAAAATAAAATGTATAGAAATGATGAAATTGGTTAACGAAGTATATTCACGTTTTTGGATAGTGAATAATATGTTAAAGAAAATGTTTTGGATGTGACGTTTCAAATAGAATTAAAACGATCTAACGATGTTTTTAAAATGTGTTAAGATTCGAAACCATAGATTTCAACATTCATTGTTGAAATAGACGTTTTCGAGAAATAGAAGGAAATGGTGGACTATAACACTATTGTTATAGTAAATGATTTCCGAAAGAAAATGTTTTGTATAGTATTGAGATTTATATATCTATTTTAATTTCAAATCCCTATACTAGTGATTTTGGGTTGTCGTAACGATATTTTACGCAACATTCTTTTTGGCCTAAATAAATATGTTTAAGAGAATGATTTCCTTAAAGAATGAAATATATACTTAATTTTGATTTAAGTATATTGAATATTTTCCAAGTGTAGAAAATAAAAGGATTTGTGAATTACTTATTAATAAATAAGTATGGAAATAATTTTTCAAGGTGAAATGAAACGTTTTGAGAATTTATCTTTTTGAAGATAAATTGAAAATGAATAATTAAAATCGTATGTTCATAAATATTTTGGAATTGTAAATTCACTATGGAATTTATAAATGAAAAGGGGAATTTGTTTAAAAATAAACGTTGATTTATTTTTGAAGCGTGGGAATTAATTTACGGATTTGGAACGTAAATATAAAGTAAATCGTTAAGGATATATTTAATTGGTTGAAATGAACCATGTTGAAATGAAAGTATTTCCACGTAAGGAAAATGTTTGAAATTTGTTTTCAAAAGTGGTAAAGGTGAAAAGTGATTTGAAAACTGTTTTCAAATGGTTGAAGTGTGGAAAATATATATCTTGTAAAGATATTTTTGGAAAATAAATTATTTGGAATCTGGTGATGTTGTGCATATCCATTGATAGTTCAATAACCGACTATCAATATTTACCTTTGAATGGGTATTTGTCGTGATTTGCTTGAATTTGAATGCCAAACATATTTTTGAATAAGCGCTCACTATTCGGGTTAGCCGGGAAAGGACCTTGGGGTCGTATAACCCATTCCGAATATGTGATACGTCGTTATGAATTGCATTTGAAGACCGGTGTTGAAGACCGGATATTTTTGAAAATGGAAGGATTACCGTCGAATGTTTCTACACCGAATGGCCCCGGTACAGAAATTCCATATGTGATGGGAAGTCCGGACGTGATTAGTGAATATCCGGATTGCAATGACTTCTTTGTAAGTGCCTTCGGTTCTGTTCGATCCCAGAACGGACTTGTATAGATAGTATGTCTGACATTACAAATTGAGATATAAAGCTGATTTCTTTCAAATACATATCTGTTGGTGGCGGAGAATTTATTCTCTTAGCTTAACACCCTTCTCTGAGATGTACGAGCTTAGAGGTTATGTAATTGATGGTTATCAGCGATATATTCCCAATTTGGTAATGTGACATGCTGAGTGTTGCTGTGAAATGATCATTGTTGATCATTTGTGATATGATCATTTGTTTGATCATTTATCTTTGTGATCATTACTTTGATCATTTGTTGACCCAAATCGTGGCTTTGTACCAAAGCGTGGCTTTGTGGGCGAGACCGTGTCGGACCTCACACCCCGAAAATGGTCAAAACAGGAAGGATGCGGCAAGGTTATTAGGGGGCAGTGCCCCATTAGTGTATGTCATTCCTCGGATATAGATCGGTTACGATCGGGGGATGACATATTCGTGTCAGTAGTTACCCAGTTAGGGGTAACCCGGCCTTGTGTTGGTAGAGATCCGGTTTGGTTCTTGGGATGTCATTCCAGAGGCGTTTCCATGTGGCGATGGGAAGTTCCTTGGCCTGACCATTTGTTGGAAATCCAAAGAAACAATACGATCTTGTACGGTTTTAGTTGTAGAACCTGCCATCTAATATGGTAGCTATAGTAGGCATAATATAATGGTACCTATGCTGGCTAAGATTTATATTCTACTTTCGAAATTTTTTCTACACTATGCACTAATAATAATATAAAAAATGATTTGATTTTGCGTAGTAAGCATCTTTGACTATCATAAGGAGAAATCTCCCCCATGTTTGCGTTTGCATTGTGTGTGTGCCGGGAGGCCTTATGGTAGTTTCATTTTTAAAAGCATTGCGAATCTATTTTAAAATTATCTTGTACTTTGTTTTAAAAATAAACTGTTTTAGTTCTCACACCAGTCACATGACTGACTTAGAGTTTATTGTTTTCCTTCCTAAACTCTGGGTGCCCACCAATTTCCACACGGGCAGTCTAGAGTCAGGTTTATCAGAATATTATGGAATTCGGGAGTTGCTGGAGGCAAGCTGGATGGCATGGCGTATTACTAGTATATAGTATTTCTTTTCCGCTGTTTGTTGTTGTTTGAAAGTTGTACACTCTGATGATGTAATGAAATGAAATGTAATGTAATGTAATAACTGATATAGTTCTTTGTTTAAAGATTATTCATTTATCTATTATATGTTGTTCCGCTGCGATTGTGAGATTCTGATATTGTTTTGCTGTTCTCTTTCAGTTCTGTTCTACCTTTTCTCTCTTCTTCTATCTTTTTCTTTTTTTAAACCCTAAGAATTCGTATTTCCGTTCATCTTGAGTAAATCAATGGAGATTAGTGTCTATTCACGGAGTACGGATTTGCGGGTCCTCACACCCCCCCAGTATCTCAATTCGTTCCGAAGCATCTCATGCTCCCCTACATCACTTCCTATGCTCTTTAGGCATCACATGCCTCAAAGACATAACTACTAGTCCAGTATTTCTAAACATATCGATACGGAACTCTAGCATACATAGTGGTAATCTAGTCACCTCATCGAATTGTCCGGACACTCTCTAGCTACAGGCATAGATGATAACTCATCGTGTGAGATATCGAGCGAATATAGAAAGCTAATTATCACCTCACCATTTAGTAGACAACTGAACACTACCTTCTACTCCTTATCTGTCCCTATTGTCACCAACGGCCTCTCACCATCCACAGATATTTCGTACCGCTTCAGTCGGTCCATTTCCAGATTATGATATCGAAGCCAATTAAACCCAAAAAAAATCAATGAAAAACAAACATACAAAAATCCATGACTCGATAAAACAAAGTATAGACAAACCATGTGTAGGCTTGCTAAGCTCCCTATAAAGTTCGTCATAATTTAAAGGTCGGTCAATAATTTCGGATCTCGATTACAATCTATCTACAAATCACTAGATATGAAGGAATCTGAAATCTCAATATCAAATAAAACACGTATGGAATCACCATAAAAGGAAAGCACACTATCAAATAGTAAAACCATTTCCCTTATCTTTTGTCGATGGAGCACTCAACGAAATCAGAGTGACATTCAACGCATATGCTTCTATAGTTTGTCCCTACTTGGACCGTTCAAGACAATCCTTCACACTAGGTCTAAGCTCTCACATCATAAAACCTTTTCGATCAACTTCTCGAAACTCTCGTCAATATGACCAATCAGTAGCTTCCTACATGATCATTCAACCCAATGACAAATCCTTCATTCTTTCCGAGTGGAGTATCAATAGAAGATAGACCATACTTTGATAAAGCATCGAATTCGGTTATATACTCCAACATCGACATATTGCCTTGCTTCAAGTTGGCAGACTTCCTAAACAACGTTGTCTTCTAAAAAGTCAAGGTAAATTTCTTTGAAGCGAACTATGAACTAGTTCCATTTAAAATGGTCCTTGGGAATCAAAGCTATAAGGGTACTCCACTAGTTCATTCTTCATCCCTGAAGTCATCTAAAAGTTAACTTCTACCTCATCGCATCATCTAACTCCCATCAAAGATCCTTTCGCAAATATCCATCTCGCCTTACATTTCACCGGTTGACTCGGTTTCAAGGAACGGTCTGCCTCCTAGAATCACTTAGTCTTTATACAGCCCGTCAAAGTTTACTCTAGGAATTTTCACTTGAGCACCATAATCAAACAAAGCAACTTGGGCATTCCAAAAAATGATTCACATCAACTCTGCAAACATATCCTATAAATCGGGGTAAGTAGTCCCAATCCATCCCACTCCTCAACTACGGAGATAGAGTCAATAACAGCATTTCTTGTCAGCCAGATCATTCCTATTCTATAATAAAAATGATCAATCTTTCATAAAGAAATTGCATTAAAAGTACTCGTTTTTGAAATACAACTTACATACTATATATACTACTATATAGTTTTGAAAACCAAAATATATAATAAATACACACTCTCTCGTATATAGGTATACTCTCGATCCAGTCTAAGGTAACAACTCCTTAAACTCTGGTTAATCACGTAACTTAGGCTCTGATATCAAATGAGACGACCGCCCTACACCATCAATGCTCATATAACCAAATAGCGGACTATTGGAACATCCATCCAACGTAGGATGATTGTCAAGGAAAATGAAAAGAAGCAAAGACGAGTGATACGAAAAGAAGAGAAGGGAATGGAAGAGAGGAGAAGGAAATAAAACATCACACAATCACATAACCTGTCGTATATCTCACAACGCACCAGATAAAATATAATAGTCATTATAGATATAAAATGGGCAAGACAATAAGAACAATATAAATCACATAATCAGAGTACACAAGCTAATACTGTTATACAAAATAGTATTAAAGTTTATACAACTGATAAATAAACTCAACTGATAAACCATCTCAAATAATAGTAAGTCAACACTGTCAAGGATCTATAGTGTCACACAACGAAATAACTGATAATAAACTCAAAACACAACGAAATGACCAATAATAAAGTTAATATATAAATACGAGAAAGCGTCACCTTCTACTAGTCTATCTACGTAACTCTAAGTGTCGTTTACACCTGCTACCTAGTCTGCTTATTTAAGAGTATCCGAGATAAAGCAAAGCATAAAACCTCAAGTCATACTACAGTCTGGTGTGAACGATGAATAATCTCAAAACACTATAAAAGTCGGTATAGTATATAGAACAGAGGATATGGCTGGCATGCTCCTACATCCAAAGAGATTGCACATAACACATGATATATGCTACTATGTATCATAGTCATCATGAGTGTACTATACATCAAAGTACCAATGGTTCAGGTATTTACATCAAAGACAGCTACATCATGTGACATCCCCATAGTGATAAATACCCAAAGCAAATATAACATTCACTATCCATCCTTATATCACTCACTCGTTGCGTAGGATATATAATACTCATATGACTAGGCCTGTCAATGGCACGGATTTCGGCCCGAGCCCGGCCCGAACCCTTCCTCTTAATGCGTTTACGGGTTTTAAGTTTTACTACTCAAGCCCGACTCAGGCCCGACCCGGCTCATGTACATTTTTATCAAACCCGGCCTGGCTAGGCCTCGATCTAACTATTAGTTTTCCGTCATATCAAAACATGAGTGTGTATGTTATTTATTTACCATTTTTGTTTGTTTACATGTACATATTTTGCATACTTTTGTTGTGAACTTGACTACATCACCGCCCACTTTGTATGTTAACTTGTTTGTATACAAAATTTTACCAAAGTTGCAGTTTTAAAATATGGATTTAACATAATTATTCCGACTTAGGTATACGCTTATTACCCACGGGCCTAAAAAGCCCGATGGGTCGGGCTCAGATATTGGGTTGAAATACCATGCGGGTTCGGGCCGAGCTCGGGTTTCAATTATTATAGTCAAACTCGGGTCCGAGTTTATAATACCCGAACCGAACCCGGCCCATTGACATGCCTATATATGACCTCGTCAAAGACTATTAAACGTCTCGGTTTCTCAATAATCGAAACCATGCTACTCAATAGGCTAAGAATGAGACTGCATATTCCATAACAGTCTAGGGTAAATGGATCTCATTGCACATACCCTTGCTTGATGAGTATACATCAAAACCTATGAATATCAATGAACCATCTACACACGTCACCCGTAGCAAAGCTCCTCCTGAAACTGTCCTCACAACTCCTGTCCGAAGTCATCGCCGGTGGAAACTACTCTAAACAACCATCATTAGTCATACAGCGTCATCATGCATCCCGTAACCTTCCTTCGACAGTTCTATCAATCCAACTCGTCGTCGCCTATTCCGCATCCCAAAGTACGGTTATCCATCATTGAAGTTGTCACTTCCCATCACGAAATCATCATTGTCGAATCGTGAAGTCGTCGCGTCAAAAGCGTCACACCTTTGTTTCATTGCTAAAATCACTTGTCAAAGAGCAATAACACCAAAATCGAACGTCGAATGGATGAATGAACCATCACATCATTCTCTTCTAAGTAGGGCTGTCAACGAATGCAAATGGATGTGGATATGGTTGTATCCACATCCGCATCCGAAATTTAAATCTGCATCTGAATCTGCATCCGATATCCGTGGATATCTAAGAATTAACATTCGCATCCGCATCTGCGGATATTTTTTGGATATCCAAAAATATCCGCATCCGAAATAAAAAGTGGATATTTTCGATTATTCAAAAATATCTGAAATATCCGCATCCGAAATTGAATAAGATTTTTATTATACTAACATTTTTGAACTAAAACAATCACTTTATCAAAGACAATACACACACTACAATACTAATCAATTTTTCAAATGACAAAAATGGCAATACACAGTACTAGAAAATGCTTAAAAAGCGGCAAGGGAGGGCGACGGCTTTCGACGGCGTATTTTCGACGGCTTTCGACGGGCCGTCGACGGCCGTCGGAAGCCGTCGGAAAATCGCGAATTACAGGCTCCAGCCGAGCCTTTCTTTCTCATTTCAGCAAAACCTAGTTTTAGTTCTTAAATCCCAAATTCACTCGCCAAGCCTCCAATCACTAATTCCATGTTTTTGCATCCTCCTCGGCGACGAATTCAACCTCTCTTGCTTTCTAGCTCATGTATAATCTCTTATTTTCGCGAAAAATTCAATTTTTACCCTATTTCTATATTTGCATAAAATGATAAATTTGGGCTAAATGGTGATTGAAATTATTTCCAATAGTGTGATAATAGTTTCTAGCATTCCATGGTATACCTATTTCATGTTTTATCGTGAAATTGTGAAAAACATGTATAATTTGTGGTTGTTCGTGTATATGTAAATCGTTGTGTATGCGTTGATTCTACGATTGTATATGTGTGTGCTATCATTGTATTGCGTTAGTTGGAATAAGATAAAATGAATGAACAAGCTAGCAGTATTATATTGTGCACGTATTGACTAATGCAACAAAAAAATGCATGACTCTAAATTATAATTGTGTGTATTTAAAAATGACAAAAATGTTACACCAGCCTTAAGTTGATGTAATACGTCGAATAAATGTGTTAAATTAAAATATAATTTTGTAAATGTGAACAGTTAGTAAAATTGTATTTTTTCGTAAACATTTAACGTCCCTTAGAGAGTTTTTGACCCCGTCTGACGAGTGTTGTACATGATTGTTATATAAATAATCGTTTTTTTCAAAAAACGACCATTTATATTCATCTAATACAATGTTTTTTGGATATGTCCCTGTATTGGACAAATTATGAACGCAATAAGCATTTACATTTTGTATACTATTTCATCTTAAAAGGTTCATAAAATTTCGGCCTAACTTTTTTTTGTTTCCTGCGTACACGCATTTGTGTACAATGCAGGGAACAAAAGGGAAATGCTGCTGAAATTTTGTTGAATCATTTGAGACGAAGTAATATATGAAATGTAAATGCTTACTGTGTTTGTAATGGAAAGTAGGATGTCTGGCCATTGGAAAAAAATCTTTTTGTACAAAATTTTGTATCGATACGTTAAAAAATAAAATGTGTCATACTTGAAAATATTTTTTAATTTGTGAAATAGTTCTTTAAATTCAAATATTATACGACCATGAAAATATTCTTTTTTGAATTTGTGTTCTTGAAAATAAATATTAAATTATGAACTTGTGACTCATTTTCTCAAATAGGAAAAATGATTGATTATTTCGTTGATCGGAGGAGATGGATGTACCAAAGAAAAGGATTGAGAGGCTCAATAAAAGAAGATTTTATAATTGTATAAACGTATTTGTTGAATTCGCTTTAAGTAATAACGGAAACGATCCAGAAATTCATTGTCATTGTAGTAGGTGTAGACATTTGAAGTATTTGTTACCAGATATTATGAAAGTTCATTTGTGCCAAAATGGTTTTGTATCCGAGTATTATGTTTCAGATCGGCTTGAAGAAGTTGTAGCAAATACTTTTGTAGAGTCTGAAAGTGTCGTAAACGAAGTAGTTATGATGACCCATATAGAAAATATGGTCGAAGATGCAGCACGATCAATGTTTCGTGTGGTTGAAGTTGACGACAATGATGAAAATGTTGAAGAACCAAATATTGCAGCAATTTTTTTATGATTTACCAGATGCTGCAAAGAAACCTATTTGGAATGGTTGTAAAAGCGGCATTCAACTGTCAGTAATCGCAGATACATTACGATGAAGTAAAAATACAACATCACTGAAACTGGGTTTACGTTATTGTACAAGCTGGAAAAAGACATATCGCCCGATAATCTAATGTATGAAAATCGCTATAAAGTTAAAAAACTTATGTTGGCTTTTGGTTTGCCTTATCAAAAAATAGATACATGTTTAAAAGGCTGCATGTTGTTTTGTAAAGAAGACGTAAACCTTAGAAATTGTAAAATTTGTAATCAGGAGAGATATAAACCTAGAAAAAAGAAGGGGAAGGAAGTTCCTTACAAGCGTATGCATCACTTACCGATCACTCCAAGGTTTCAAAGATTATATGCATCTTCTATAACTACATCTAATATGAGATGGCATAGTGTGAGGACGGAGAAAGATGGTACGTTGGCACATCTGGCCAATGGAGAAGTATGGAAGCATTTCGATAAAACATATCCAAATTTTACAACGGAGAATCGCAATGTTAGATAATGATTATGTACGGATGATTTTCCGCCATTTTCTCAATTTGGTTCTAAATATTCATCGAAGAAGAAGCTACGTTCAGTGACCATGTGAATATATCATTTGAAAGTGTTCCTCGTAATGATGAAGGCGACGAACAAGAATCCTCTCAAGCAATGTTATATATTTTTAGACAACATGGTCGACCTTTTGGAAAATGTGCAGAAATATAGCTAGACGATAGGGATCTTCATGTAGCACACACATATATTCTTCTAAATTATGCCGAGTTTGCACCGTTTGTTAGGTAATCTGAAATAATAATATTTTTTTTATTCTTTTCTATAATGCATGCACATGTATGACCTAATGTAATGATTTGTTTATATATACAGTGCTTATGAACGTGAACATTCGAACGGAGATCTCAATAAAGAATTTTCCGGTTGGTTTTCAAATTACGTTTTGAGCCGAGAAATTGTGTTGTTGACGAAGGGTTGAAACATCTTGCGTTGAGACCAAAAAAGTGGTCAAGTCATATCCGATATATTTTGTCAATGGATATAAATTTAACACCAAAGAATACAGTGCAGAAAAATAAACGAATAATACTGGTGTATTTTTTAAAGGTAGCGACGATCCAGAAAATCACGTAAATGATTTTATGGCGTTCTAATACAAATTTTGCAACTGGCATATTTCTCACAACCCGCGGTGGTGGTATTTCTATTTAGATGCAATTGGTTTAGCAATGTTCCAGGTTCTGGAATTAATGTGCACAAGGATTATAAGATGATCGAAATAAAGCATACATCGCACTATCACAACTACGATCCTTTTGTACTAGCCAAACAAGCATTGCAAGTGTATTACGCTCCTTATCCGTCTCTGAAAAGAGATAAAGTAGATAGGTCTGCAGTTTTTAAAATGAAGGCCAAATTTACATTCGATGGGAAGAATATTTCAAACGAACAAGCTTTTTAGGCAGATCTTGAGGAAAATAACGAAATAATAATTACAGACGATCATATAGATTTTGGTCCTTTGATCGATGAATTAAATGTTTTGGTAGAAGCGTTTGACAATGCAGAGGAAAATATCGTTGAAAACAAGACCGAATCTGAATCAGACAACGATAATGATTGATAAAAAACTGAATCTGATTTTTTCGCAGTCGATGTAACTATGTTGAATTCTTGATGTATTATGAAATTGATGTAACTATGAAACCAAATATGTACGTTTACCATTGTTTACATGTTTTATGTCATTTCCATTTATCATTTATTTAGCAATTATTATTAAAAATGCAATGTAATCTGCTTATCGTCGGAACATGAGATCCATTATGAATCAGGTACAATACACTTCCATTTCTATTTCCATTTCAGTCATTAATTTAGAAGTTTATACCGTTGATGTATTCATTTACATATGAAATATATTTCATTATCATGTTATTATTCTCTTTTGAAATGATGTGTGTACATATCACAGGTTTACGCAATGTCATCTAGAGGTAGAAGCTTTTCCCAATCAGGAGGTGATGGCAGTGGTCCATCGCAAGCATCACAGCGTCCTGTCGTTTATTTAGTACCTAGAGCAGAGGGGTAAGAATTAAATTTTATTCAACATCTTATTTTTTTGGATATACGTACATGCTTATCTGTATCATATTTAAAAACAGGGGGTTCGACCTACTACCCTCGAAGGTTGTGTTGGATGTTTCTAGTGCCTCTTACCGGAGTAGGAAGAGTGCTTATTGGCCGAAGTAGGATAGCATCCCTTCCCACATAGTAGAGTGTATTTGGCAGGATGTCCTAGTAAGTATATTTTTCTGTTTTTCATTTTTAATTCATTTTTGTCATTTTTTTACTGTTTATAATATTCTTTTTTCTTTTTATCATGAAACACAGGCTGAGATAGACATCCAAACAGACGACATCCAGTGGGAATGAGAATATTGGATGAAGAAGATGCACAAAAACTATAGAGACACAATATCCGAAATCAAGAAATCAGGTATGGCAAGCATGGTTGGGATACTGGGAAACTGACACCCGAAGGCAAGTATACTAATTTTTTTAAATTACTTGACTGGTAGTAAATATAAAAAAAATACATGATTGATAAATAATGTATCAACTTTTGAATGTACAGGGTCGGAAAGAAACTTTGCAAACAGAAATAAAAATCCCATCACTCATCGCGGAGGGTCAAAGTCATTTCAGCAATATCGGCAGGAGTTGGTAAATTTACTGAATACACTTTTTAAATAGTTTGTGCTATATAATTTTAAATGTATAATAATTTTATGTAAAAAACAATTTCAAGAAGCTGAGGTGCATGGTCCCGTGGGCTATATGGACGTATTTACTTGTACGCTTGCTGTTGAGCATGTAAATCCGGACGGGACAGTTTCGTATACATGGCACGATGATAAATCCAGCAAGAGCCATGTAAGCATATTTCATTTTACGCAGTATTAGTAATTGTTCTACTTGTGAAAATATAATGAAATAAGATATGATTATATTAATGTATTAATGCAGGAAAAGTTTATGGAGCAACGCCAGAAACTCCTTGTTGATATGGGTCGAGATCAGCTGAAGACGGATGAGGAGGATGCTATTTTTGAGTCAGTTATGGATCCATCGGAGCATGGCAGACGATACGGATTTGGTAATCAAGTGGTAAGTAAATAATATATTAGCAATCAAGGAGTAATTTCAAATTTATTGCTCTCGTCCTTATAGTTACTTTACTTATGCTAAAATGTTCCAAAGTTATAGTAATTCAAAATATAAATCAACAATCTTGTCACTATAGTTATTTGGTGTTACAATAATCTAAAATGTTATCAACATGCACATACACTTACATAAACATCATAAACTAATTTAAATAACATTATCACACTGCTAATCATTCACATACCTACACATACACTTACAGAGTTCATACAGCTAAATTAAATATTTATTACAGGCCAGTAGTCAGAGACAGGGTAGGCAGACTAGAGCTCAGATCGATCTAGTAGAGGTCGAAGATTTGCGGGCTAGAGTGGCACTGTTGGAGGATTAGAACCGTCGGCAGACCATAGAGACTACATAGTTGCTAGACCAGCGTATCGCCGAATACATGCAGCAGTATGGTGGCCGCTTCCCTTCCTCTGCTGGCTCAGGTTCTGGAGTAGATTGATTGATTACTTTTGTCGGTAAGTTTTTTATCGTTTTGTATGATTTGGTAGATGGTAGAGGTACTTGCTGGTTTTGTGTACTATGTTATGCTACACTTAAAATTATATAAATGTTGAAGATGTTGTGGATGTATGTATTGATAGAAACATTTGGTATTGTGGATATTATTATGTATTGTACATGAGTTTGGGTGATGATGATGTGTATTGACTTAATTTTATGTATTATTTTGTTTGGTGATTTGCGTATCGTTTGGTTTTTGATATTTGATTGGAATATTATGTATTGGATTCTGCAGTATTGGTGGAATAGTGTTGGTATGGGCATTGTGAATGGAAGGCTGTATTGCATCAGAAATACAAAAAAATTTCAGCAAATTTCCGACGTCTTCCGACAGCCTGCAGGTCATATATTTCCGACGGCTCCCAACGGAGCCCGACAGCTTTCGGGTCATTTTTCCCGACGGATTCCAACGGCTTCAGACAACAGTCGGAATCCGTCGGAAATTTTCGAAAGCCGTCGGAAATACGAACGGCGAGATTCGTCGAAAGCCGTTGGAAACACTGCTCCCCGACGCCATAATTTCCGACGGCTTTCGACGGCCGCCGACGGTTTCCTGCCGTCAAAAAATGGCTTTCCCCTTGTAGTGACACATAATATCAAAAAAGTTTACACAATATTTCATCAATTCAAATGATAAAATAGCAACATACATAATGACAAAATGGCAACCGCATAAAATTTTGGATCGGATGGAATTTTTTCGGATACGGATATGCCTATATTCGCATCCGCGTCCAATTTTCTTTTCGGGCATCGGATATCCGCATCAACTTTTCGGATATCGGATAATATCCATTTTTTCGGATACGGATCCGGATCCGGACGGATTTCAGATTTTTCAGTTATCCATGGACAGACCTACTTCTAAGCCTCTCCATCGTCCATGTCAAAATTGACCAAATCGACCATCATCAATAGCGATAGACATTGACCACTCCTGATTAGTCGATAATGATCACTTTGATCGTGTACTTAACCAAAAACGATTAAATACAAATCAAGCGAAGATTTCCAGCGTCTATCCCGAAATCCAAAGCAAATCTCTAAATCCATCATCCATCTTCATATCAATCGGCATGCATGATACTCTATGCATGAAATTCTATCGTACGTGATGTATTCTAATACCATATCGCCTTCGAATGACATTTTCAACCAAAACAACTGAACTTGCATACATACAACCAACAAGCATGCTAACATCTATAATAGCCAACATATGCATATAATAACACAATGCAATACATCCAAGCAACTAATGGGGGATCAATAACAAAAATGACCTAAATCTATCAACACCACCAAAATAGTGCATCAATGGAATAACGCGATATTTAATTCAAAATTATTTTTAAAACGCTTTTAATTCTTTTATAAAATAAGCTATAGGTTTAACTATTTAGAAATCACATTTCTAAGTTAGAAAACATTTCAAAACGTCATTTAATACTTTGTTAACAATCATAGTGTTGTGAGAGAAAATATCACTTCTCTCAACAAAAGTCATCCAAACCAACGTCAAGTCGTAGAGCTCTTCATCACGAGTGTAATGCAAACTCGCATGCAAAAAATATAGCCAAAATAAGAATCGAGATTATTTAAATAATTAAATCATTAACTAATCACTAATTACTTTAATAACCACCAATCTTTCTTCCCCAAATTCCAATTCAATTTCCTGTATATGCACAACATATCTAAGAACACACCTTCTCTCTTCGATTCCTTCCTCGTTTCTCGACGAAATCGCAAACGGAAAATTGCAACGGACACCACTACGAAATCTCCACCGCCTAATGCTAAAATGATGAAGCTCGGTTCATCCTCTTAAATTGCATCCGTGCCTTTCCTCCTCCCAACACTATGCGTCGCACTTTGCTATAGATCATCGGAGTCGGCGAGATTTGGTGAGAAAGCGCATCTTGCGAAGAGAAAAATGACGGCAGTCTCTATTTTTCCTATCGTCGCATATAGCTCCGACAACCCGAAACCCTAATCACGACCAAGAGAGTGGATCTCGACCAAACATCACCATAGCCGATTTAGCCATGGTTATCGTGAAGATTTCTTCGATACGAGTTCAAAGGAACTGATCTCTTGATTTTTAGCTAAGTGGATTGCTGGAAATTATTTTTTCAATGAAAGTAAGGAGGAGGCGACCGTTTTTCTTTTACTGGAAATGGAATGGCAATGAAACAGAAGCCAGACAATGAAAGAGAAGGGTTTTAGATATTATTTAAATAATATAATAATTCTTTTATTTAATTTCTCAAATAAATAATCATGTGTTTCGAGATCGCACAATCAAAGGTGCATCGGATCGCTACGAAACTCGTCTAAGTATCTATCTCGTTTTTTCGGTGCCGATGGTATAAATTTCATCGTTATCCAAGACAGCGTTCCGGAATGATAATTTCGAGCTTTTTGAGACCGTTTCGCTCATCGAATCGTCCGATATCCAAATATAGTGATATTTATATTCATTTTAATTCGCAACGTTGACACGAACTCAACAGAAGTAGTCTCGAGCTCTGATTCGATCTTATGCAAAAATTAAATTTTTAGGATCGTAGATTAATTAACAACAATATTTAAATAAATTATTTAAATATCCAAATGTTAAAAATATGAGTCGTTACAACATCTATAAAACGTTCTAGCAGGCCTTCAAGGGGTAAAAGCTTAAATGCATTTTGTATTACACCTATATGAATAAACTTATGTGTATGCATATAAGGAAGTAAATCTTTATCACTTAATAACTTAATAGTCATTTCCTCGTTATCCAGGGAAATTGATTCTTCCTTGGTTTTAATTACTTGTTTTAATCCAAGATTTTCAAAAGTAAGTTGGTATATTACCTAAGGTTCAATTTTAGGAGTAGTCCGTTTATTAAGTAAATCTAAATTTTGAGTAATATCATATTCTCGTTTAATAAAACAATATCACCTTTTCTAATCATATTCATTTTCAATAAGTATGCATTGAACTACTACTCTCTATATGTATGTACCACGGCTCCGATACTATATCTAAAAACGCTGGAAAAAAACCTTAAATTGTTTCAAATTGTCGTCACAATACACTAATACAAATTATGCCTTAATGCACTATTTTAGTATATTGTGGATTTAAGCGTGGAATGGTTGGAGAGAATTGAGGAGAACTATGTAAATAATTATTAAAATTACAAAATATATACCTTTGAATGTAAAATGGATGATATAATTAATAAATATTGCGATTAATTGTAAAATCCATGAATTATATATGAATATTAAAATAAAATATCAGACAGGGTGAAAAAGAAGAAAGTAAATTCGTAAAATTAATGAAAAAGTGAAAATCCTCCCATTCTACTATTATTTATAAACATGTAATTAGGTCTGTCAATGGAACGAGTTTCGACTCGAGATCGGCCCGAACCCGCCCTATTAATGCGGGTAAGGGTTTTGCGAACACACCTTCTCTCTTCGATTCCTTCCTCATTTGTCAACGAAATCGCAAACGGAAAATTACAACAGACTCCACTACGAAATCTCCACCGCCTGATGCCAAAATGATGAAGCTCGGTTCATCCTCTTAAATTGCATCCATGCCTTTCCTCCTCCCAACACTATGCGTCGCATTTTGCTATAGACCATCGAAGTCGGCGAGATTTGGTGAGAAAGTGGCTCTTGCGAAATGAAAAATGACGGCAATCTCTATTTTTCCTATCGTCGCATATAGCTCCGACAACCCGAAACCCTAATCACGACCAAGAGAGTGGATCTCGACCAAACATTGCCATAGCCGATTTAGCCATGGTCATCGCGAAGATTTCTTCGATATGAGTTCAAAGGAACTGATCTCTTGATTTTTAGCTAAGTGGATTACTGGAAATTATTTTTTCAATGAAAGTAAGGAGGAGGCGACCGTTTTTCTTTTACTGGAAATGGAATGGCAATGAAACATAAGCCGAACAATGAAAGAAGGGTTTTAGATATTATTTAAATAATATAATAATTCTTTTATTTAATTTCTCAAATAAATAATCATGGGTTTCGAGCTCGCACAATCAAAGGTGCATCGGATCGCTAAGAAACTCGTCTAAGTATCTATTTCATTTTTTCGGTGCCGATGGTATAAATTTCATCGTTATCCAAGACAGCGTTCCGGAATGATAATTTCAAGCTTTTTGAGACCGTTTCGCTCATCGAATCGTCCGATATCCAAATATAGTGATCTTTATATTCATTTTAATTCGCAACGTTGACACGAACTATACATAAGTAGTCTCGAGCCCTGATTCAATCTTATGCAAAAATTAAATTTTTAGGATCGTCGATTAATTAACAACAATATTTAAATAAATTATTTAAATATCCAAATGTTAAAAATATGAGTCGTTACAACAGCTATAAAACATTCTAGCAGGCCTTCAAGGGGTAAAAGTTTAAATGCATTTTGCATTACACCTATATGAATAAACTTATGTGTATGCATATAAGGCTGTAAATCTTTATCACTTAATAACTTAATAATCATTTCCTTGTTATCCAGGGAAATTGATTCTTCCTTGGTTTTAACTACTTGTTTTAATCCAAGATTTTCAAAAGTACCTAGTTGGTATATTATCTAAGGTTCAATTTTAGGAGCATTCCGTTTATTAAGTAAATCTAAATTTTGAGGAATATCATATTCTCGTTTAATAAAACAATATCACCTTTTCTAATCATACTCATTTTCAAAAAGTATGCATTGAACTTCTACTCTCTATATGTATATACCACGGCTCCGATACTATATCTAAAAACGCTGGAAAAAATCCTTAAATTGTTTCAAATTGTCGTCTACACTAATACAAATTATGCCTTAATGCACTATTTTAGTATATTGTGGATTTAAGCGTGGAATGGTTGGAGAGAATTGAGGAGAACTATGTAAATAATTATTAAAATTACAAAATATATACCTTTGAATGGAAAATGGATGGATATAATTAATAAATATTGTGATTAATTGTAAAATCCATGAATTATATATGAATATTAAAATAAAATATCAAACAGGGTGAAAAAGAAGAAAGTAAATTCGTAAAATTAATGAAAAAGTGAAAATCCTCCAGTTCTACTATTATTTATAAATATGTAATTATGTCTGTCAATGGAACGAGTTTCGACTCGAGATCGGCCCAAACCCGCCCTATTAGTGCGGGTAAGGGTTTTGCGTTTTACTACCCAAGCCCCACACGAACCCGACCTGGATCGGGTACGGTTTTATCAAAACCCGGCCCAGTTAGGGCCCGACCCGACTATTAGTTTTCCCTCGTATCAAAATATGAGTGTGTGTACTATTTATTTACCATTTTGTTTGTTTAAATGTACATATTTTTGCATACTTTTGTTGTTAATTTGACTACATCAGCGTCCACTTTATATGTTAACATTGTTTGTATATAAATTTTATCAAAATTACAGCTTTAAAATATGAATTTAACATAAATATCGGAGTTAGGTATACGGTTATTACCCAGCAGGCCTAAAAAGCCTAATGGACCGGGCTTGGATATTGGATTGAAACACCCTACGGGTTCAGAGCAGACTCATGTTTTAATTATTGTAATCAGACCCGGGTCTAGGTTTATAATACCTGGACTGAACCCGACCTATTGACAGGCCTACATGTAATATATTAAGATAAATGTATTATAAATAAATACTGTTATTATTGATAATTTAATGAATAAACAAATTATAAATTAAAGCTATTTTATGGTTTACGTATATAATTTTTTATGCGTTTTATGTATTCTTATATTTGAATCAAATTTCGGTTATACTAACTTTGTAAAATAAATGTATTATATTCAATGAAATTGTCAATTTAAAGATTTATTATATTAATTATTAATTAATTAATTTTACTTTAAAAACAAGGACTATTTGTTTCATTTATATATAAGAGACTCAGACTTAGAATGATACAGAAAAATCAAGAAACTTGTAAATAAATAAAATTTATAAAAAAGGATATTTGATTGTAAAATTATTTGAGAGTATCAATAAAACATTTTAATTAATATCAAAAAATATAATTAATATAAGGATTTTAAATCGAAATTTCAAGAGATTCAGCGAGAAAGTAGGAAACTCTGCCTTACGGATTAAAATTTCAGTTTTACAACCTCGGAATTAATGCAAACCAATAAATTTGCAGTTCTTTTCTCTTCCTATATTTCTTCCGGATCACTCCATTTAACATTACACTCAAAAAACCCTAGCAAATAAACCCAAAACCAAAAAAAATGGGAGACAGTCAATATGCTTTCTCTCTCACTACTTTCAGGTTCAGTTCCACACCCTTTAATTACAATATTTGTTTCTTTCAATCTCTCAGTCGATTCTTAACCCTAGTTTTTGTATTCATATAACGTATTTGATCTGAAAAATTAATAGTCCATCGGGAAAGCTGGTTCAGATCGAGCATGCACTCATAGCCGTTGGATGTGGCCAAACCTCTCTCGGGATAGAAGGTAAGTTCTTGATAGGCTTTATTTTTCTCTCAGTTTCCATTTAAAGGCCATTTGAGAACAGCTTTTCTTATATCCAAATCAGTTTTGATTTGTATACTTTGAGCGAATTGTAGAATGTAAAGTGTTTATTTAGATAGGTAATTTTTTGATGAAATTTAATTGTAAAAGAAGAGTTAGCTATTTTTCTTTTATGACTACTTATTCACTTATTTGCTACTTTGACCTAAAATTTTATGCAGTTGTGAAACACATGAAGAAGTAACTTATAAATTATTTTTCAGCTTAGTTAGACATCCTCTGTTACATCAATTGACATGGACCACAGTATATGGGAGATGTTTGCTTTTACATCACATTAGTTAGTAGTACATTGAATGACTTATGCAAAGGCTGTAGCAATTCCAGCTGCGCGGCTACAGCTCCGAGAATGCTCAAGCAAAACTTGCATTTATATGTGTTACCAGTAATGTGGAATGATATCAAGATCATGCATTACATAACTGCAAAAATTATAAAATCGACTAGGAACCCAGGACTGCTTGAGAATGGTTGTGAATAAGCCACATAACGTAGTGCAGATGTAGTTGCTTTTTCTGGTTTTATAACATGGTCACAACTTTTTTCTGGCTTTATAACGTGGTCACAACCGACGCAACGCAAAACAAAAGTATTGTATTTTCAATATTTTGTTTACCTGTTCCGTTCAACATCCAAAAGATGTATAAAAACTAATTTTGTTATATAATTATGTTTTCTATACATTTAGTTGGTTTTCATTCTTTATCAAATTGTTTTTTCTTTTGTCTTTTAGAATGACTTTTTGTACTTGAAAATCTGTTTACAATAGCAGTTGATAAAATTCTTTGTACAATATTATTTTGGCAAAAGGAATATAAATTATATTACTTTTGTTTTATTAGATATATAATTAATAACTTTTTAGTAAATGCACACTATTTCATATAAGTGCATCGTTTGTCACGTTGTGTGATGAATTCAAAAAGGTTTTGCACCTGTTGTAAGGCCGACTCCATGTTATGGGTTGCCTGAGACGACTTTTTTTGCTCTTCTTGCTTTTGTCAAATTTAACATTTTCTTTTTATTAGTTATGAATCGACAATTATTTTGATGCAAACATGATAAGTTGAGGTTTTGGTATCAATACATACATTTTAATTTTGAATAAGATTCAAAGTAATAAAATTAAAGAAAAAAGTGAAATATACACGGTTTAAATTTGAATAAGATATAAATTTTATTATATAATAAAATGATAAATGTTCTTTTTCAGAAAATGGTAGGACCAGGTAGACCCAAAACAGGCTCAACAGTTGAGTCACTAAATGGTCAACTAATCAATCAAAATGTACTATTAACTACGGATCAAGGGGTTGAAGTCATGAGGCATGTTCAAGATATGGGCATGCTCAGAGACAATAATCAAAATCCCGGATCAGAGTTTATCAAGCTATACAAAGACTACTCAAGTCTAGGTGGTAAACCATTCTTGGGAGTTAATGCACTGAAAACATGTGAAAGAATCTTCAGAGATCTGAATCTCATCAATCAAGACAAGAGAATGTTAGCATCTCGACAGTTACAAGCAGTGCCTTAGATTTGTATGAAGCCATAACTGCTGCAACTCCAGAGGAAGACATATCTTGGCAATAATTCAAAGATATTTTCAAAGCCCATTTTTTACTCAAGAGAGGGCTGCACTGCTTCAGAAACTTATTGATCTTACTTAGAAAAATTTATCGGTAACTGAGTATGTCAATGAGTTTAATGCACTATCAAAGTATATGGATCAGCACTCATTAGCACTCCATTGGAAAAGAATGAGGAGTTTGTGCTTGGTCTAAATTATGTAAGAAGAGATAAGTTACCTAACTCAGATTTCCGTTTGAGGAGATTGTGGACATGACTTTAAGGTTTGAAAAGATGCGAGAGCATGTGATTCATTTGAAAGTGGTGTTAGAAACCATAACAGAACAACAAATTAAAGGAAATTTTTTTAAAATGTCACTTCTGGTAGAAGAAAGTGAAATTTTTGGGACATATAGTCTTGGAGAAAGGAATTTCAGTTGACCCAGCTAAGGTCGAAGTATTCAACAGTGGAAGCGATCTAAATCAATAAATGAAATCAGAAGTTTCTTGGGATTAGCAGGATATTATAGAAGATTTATAACAGACTTTTTCAAGATTTCCGCTCCATTAACTAATTTAACGAAGAAAGGAGTTAAATTTGTTTGGTCAGAGAAATGCAAAGGGGCTTGCTCGAAATTGAAAGAGTTACTTTCTAAGGCTTCAATATTAATAGTTCCAGAAGAAAATCAGGATCTAGTAGTATATACATATGTTTTGGATTGGGAAGGGAGAACAAACTTATTTGGGTAGAATTGCCAGAGTGTCATGCGACAATTCTGGAATTCATTTGAGTAATCTTTTATTTGGAGTTGGGACTTCTCAAGAGAAGTTTTAAGTTATTGATGTGATTCAAATTGTTTGTCTTCCCATCGAGAGATAGAGTTTCGTGTTGATTTGATTTCAGGATAGTGCTAGTGATTCAGTCTAGTTTTTCTTGTTAGGGTTCTGTGAGGGTGTTGTCGCTAAATCGGATGGATCAATAAGGATCTGAATAAGTTTGTTTTGGTAAATTCTAAGTTTGAAAAAGAGCTCAAGCTGTATTGAGAATAGTGTTGGAGACACTGAAGACGCATGTTTTGAAGGCGAGTTCTTTAAGTGCCATTTTTGGAAATCGGAAGTTATTATTTTGAGGCACATTATTTTGGGTACAAATATCTCTTTAGACCCAGCGAAGGGAGAATCTATTCTAAGAATGGAAGACGAGGCTGACCAGAGCTCCAGTGATTGTTAATCCGGAAGGAAAGGGCAGCTTTGGAATTTATACGGATCACAAACTATTGGAATTTTCTCTCTAAGGGGATTTTAATTTGTGGCAGCCATGGCGAATCGAATTTCTGACCTCATATGATATGGATATGCTGTATACCCAGGAGAAGCGAACGTTGTGGTTGATGCTCTTAGTAGGAATGCGGTATTGTTCTTTTAGAAATTGTTTCTTCTCTCCAGGGCAGAATCATAAGTAAGCTAAGAGAGGATAGATCTTTTAATTGATTCTTAAACTAAGGATGGAAGGTGTTTAGATTGTAAGTGGATAATCAAGGTGCCAAAAGGATTAGTGGCTGTTTGTGTGCTTGATATGGATGAACTGAGGGACTAAGTTTTAGGTGGATGACATCACTCCAGACTGAATATTCACCCAGAATCCTTAAGATGTATAAAGATGTGAGAAAAATTTTCTGGAGATCGAGCATGAAGAGGATCGTAGTTGTTTTCGTTTATAGTTGTACTTTCTATCAACAAGTTAAGGTGATCAATAGAAGTTGTCTAGGACTATTGCAATCTTTAGAAATCTCAGATGGAAGTGGGAGATGATTTCAATGGATTTCATCAACGGTTTGCCAAGAACCAAGAAAAGAAGCAATGGAATATGGATTATTGTGGATGGATTAACTAAGAGTGTTCATTCTATATTAGTTAGATAACTCGGACTACAGTTTCAGGCCGAAAATTTTCTTGAGGGAAATAGTAAAATTGTTTGGTATTCCTGTTAGCATAATAAGTGATCGTGACCCTATTTTTCACCAGCAAAATTCTGGAAGGTTCTACAATTGACTTTGGGATCAAGTTTGAAATTTAGTATAGCCTATCATCCTCAGACGGACGGACAGAGAGACTGAACTGTATTTTAGAGGATATGCGGTAAGTTTGAGTTTTGGATTTTGGTGAAGTGTGGAAAGACTATCTGGTGTTCGGATCAGTTTTGTTTTGTGAAGTTTCTGATAAGGTTAGGTTTATCAGAGGATAAGATGAGAGCTTCTCAAGACCGTTAGAAGAAGTACGCAAATAAGAGAAGGAGACAATTGGAATTTGTTATTGGTAATTTGTTTTAGACAAAGTTTCCCGATTAAAAGGAACTATTAGATTCGGAAGGCGGGGAAAATTTGACCCGAGATATATTGGACTATTTCGGATATTAACAAAGATTGGAACTGTAGCTTGCTGAGTCGAATTGCCAGAACGGATGTCTGGAATTCATAGTATATTCTGTGTGACCCATCTAAGAAATTTGTTCTTCATTCAGTATTAGTTGTAGAACCAATAGTACAGAAAGATATAGAAGATGAGCCGAATGTGACTGTTCAGTTCGGATTGTTGGTTAAGGTGAGAGGCAACTCAGGAGTATAGTAGCATAGCTTATCATAGTATAGTGGAGCGAGGATCCCAGGGATTTCGCCCAGGAAACTCTGGATAGTTTTAGAAAGCTTATCTGGATTTATGTTCGGATAGCTAACGATGTTTGTTAGGATAGATGTTGGTTGTTTGCTAATATATGAATGATATGTAGGTTTGAATGATTGATATGACAACTTTTAAAATATCTTTGTTTTAAATTTCGGGGACGAAATTCTTTTAAGGGGGAAGGAATGTAACGACCCTGGATTTTGGCCCTATTTATTTTAATAAATAGTCAAATCAATTTAAATAAAATGTATACTTAATCATTTGAAACGAATATGATTTTGAAATAATTGCTATTGTTTATATAAATGGTGTTTTTAAAAAGAAATTGATTGGGAAGTTTGATAAATTTTCTCAATAATGTTCATAATAAAATTTGTCTTTTATAATTAAATCAAAATATCTTACTTTGTTTATATTTAGTAAGTATACCTATGAATGATGATGTTTGAAATGGAATCAAAGTTAATCAATATAGAATATAAATGTGAAATATAAGTTAACTTATGCTTATAATTTAAATAAAATACAAATTGAGATAAATAAGTATAAATGTAAATAAATCATATTATTCATAATTGAAATATATATAGTTAAATACAAATAAAATAAATATAAAGAAGGAGTAAACTCTCAATTCTAATTTCAATATTGACAGTTAAAATATAAATATAGTATTTTAAGGATAACACATGAATATAACTAAATTAAGAACAAAGTATAGAGTAGAAGAAAAATAATAATAATAATATAATATAATATAAATAACATAAATAGAATTAAAATAGACAAACAGGCATACAACATAACCTTAAAATTAGTAAGCAAAGTAGAATGAGATATGACACTTAATACCAGTTATATAAATGCAATTAATAATAATAAGTTCAATAATACAATTATATTCATATTAAATATAAAGATATTACAAATTAAATGCTGGAAAGATTAAACTTTGGAATAATAAAAATAAGATTTAAGTGGTGTTTCTAAACAACAATGTATAGAATTAAAATAAAATAAACTTATAAATATGTAATATAAGTATACTTGCATACAAATTCTTTGACATAACAAAACATGATAATTATGTAAACATTTTAATAACTATACAAGCTAATTAAGGTACAAAGAAAATATGTATAAATGGAAAGCTTCTTGTGTAAGCCTGCAAAGTGAAAGAGTACAAATTAATATACTTATGCAGAGTACAAAACAATTATATATGATTATGTATGTGCAGCTGAAGATAATGAGTGTGTAAACCTATTTAGGAAGCAACCATTTAATGCTAATATCTCAGCCTCCATTTTTGTCAAGTCAAGATATTTATCAGGAAACTTCTATCCAGTTGAAACCTTCATTCTATTCTATATTTATATGTATCTATCATGCTACTGCAAATTCGTGAAACCAAAAGAAAAAAAAATGATGAAACCAGAAGAAGCTGAAACAAGAAAAAGAAAGGAAACAAATTCAAATAAAAAATAGAACAGAGGACAAAGGCAGTTACAAATCTTCAGGTTTCATAACCTCAAGTATGCTCTGTTCAACCACTATTAGTAGGTGAGTAAACATAAAATTTGAAGTTCAAGTTCAATTTAAATTAGTTTATGATTCAATGATCCTATGATTTGGAATATGCCTTATTTTGTATAATTATATGTTGCTCTATGCACTGTGATGGTAACAGTTACAATTTATTTTCAAACTTAAGAAAATCTTGCATCTAATCATGTTTAATGTTAGAGTTACATAAAATACAAGAAAATTAAACTCTAGATTAATATTCTTACACTGTTTTAAACATATTACAAGAACAACATCTTTGGAAACCATGATTACAGGAAATGAAATAAAAATGTGATAAGTTCAATTGATGAAATAAGTTAATTCTTGTTTATAATTTGAAACATTACTGGAATTCATGATTTTTGAAACGAAAATGAAGTCATTTAATCTAGTATTTCACGAGCAGTTTAATGTTGAACAAGAATTGAACTTTTATCAAATTCGAGAAAATTACACATTATAAAATGCTGAAATTTAAGTCGAAGCAAGTATGAAGGTCAGTGATCTTTGGAAAAATGTTCATTTATTTTTCCATTGCATAGGAATTGAATACGAGGTAAAAATAGGGTTTAATGGGTGTTTTTGTTCCTGTCAGTAAAATAGGAAATTCGTCGCGTACCCATGACCGAGTGAATCGAGGCTTGGTGGGAAGGTTGCTGGGGATGTTGACGAGGTGTAGACGAGTTTGCATCATTTCTGGTGGTCTGCGTTTTGGTAGCGAGGCGTTTGTTTGCCGTGGGTAGAATGCCTTCTTTCGTTCGAACTGTAATTTTTCGATTGTGAATTTTGATGGTACTGTGACTTTGGTTTTTCTCGTATTCGTGTTAATTGTGATTTGCGCGACGCCTCAGATGATCGCCGGAGCCATGAACGGCGATGTACACGTGTACAGGAACTGGGGCGTATCAGTGTTTGACGTTGGGGTGAAGGGGGGGTGCTGTCTCGAGTTATACTCGAGAATGTTTATTGGATGCTTCGGGTTTTCGTGTAAGTTGAGTGAGTATATCTTCTGATGTTATCGTATAATTAGTTTAAACGAAAACTTGCTGTAAAATTTAAAATGAAGGAAGAAGGTGAAGTCGCATTGCTGGGTGGGTGATTCGGGTGAAGGGGTGATTTACTCGAAGCAGTGAGTGAGTGTAATCAGGGGAGATCTCGGGTTTTTGTATTGGAGTGTAAGATGTTATAAATTTGTTAATGAATAAAAGGGTTTCAACAAGTATTACAATAAAACGAATACTGTTTAAAAGTTTAAGTAAAAATTTAATGCAAGTTTGATTATCATAGTTAAGGCCTATTAACAAGTTAACTCGGGATTAATTATTTTAAAGTAACTGATTTCTTTTGTTAAAGCTTAGCCTTGTTTTTATAATCTTGTTAATATTAAGTAATAAATTAAGTAAATTAACAAATATTGTTTGAGTTAGTAATATAATTGATATCAAATTTCAAGAAGTATTGAATGTTAATTATGTGAATGATCAATATTAATTGATTGGATGTAGAAGTAATTAAGAGTAATTACTTTGAAATTTTAATTAGTAATGTATTATAAATAATAAGTGAAATTGTAATTAACCACTTAATTAATTAATAACGAGTAATAGTAATTAATCAAGTGATTTAACTAAGAATTAAGAAATGATTAATGAAGCATTCAGCAATAAATAGACAGGTGAGAAGTTCTATCTAGTTCGAAGAATAGTTATTAAGAAATAATTACTTAAGTAATTAAAGTTAGATAACTTGATTAAGAAAGTAATTAGTTAGATAATGTGAATAAAGTAATTAAGTAATTAAGCAATTAAGACATAAACATTAATTAAGAAATGATTTGTTGATTGAATAATTTAAAAGGAAATAAGTAATTAAACAGAGTTAAGAGATTAACTCTTGAGTAATTAAGTAACTGATGGATAATTAAGTTTTAAAAGTTAATAATTAAAGTTATTGATTAATAATTAGGAGTAATTAACTAAGTAATTAAGATATAATTATTAATTAAGAGTTAATTATTAATTAAATAATTTGAAAGGGAATAAGTAATGAATTATTAACTAATGATTAATTTAACAGGATTAAGAGGATAATCCTCAAGTAATTGGTTTAATTGAATTGATTAAATTGAGAATTCAAGATGATTGCTTATGGATGTTGTATGTGTTGTATATTTGTTTGTGATGTTTGTTGATGATATTCTGTGATGCTCACTGATATGCTGTAATATATCCATGGCAATTGTATATGATTCATCTGTGATAAATGTTATGTTAATTCAATTGTTGAATTTAAATTATTAAACTGTTAAGTTAATTAGACAACTTGGCCTTTAAAATGGCGTTTGGATTTCGATGAGACCGGGATCGGGTATCCAATTGATATTCCGAAAACCACATCGATCCAAATTAAACGTTAAGTCGTGAATTCTCAAGTGAAGATAGAGATGGTGCTTTCAGAATGCAAGGGTTATCGTCGTTGACTCTGAGGGTGATTCCAAAATGAGTGTGGCGAGATAATGCCTTCGGTTTCGTTCGAACCCGGAACGAACTTGTATGGATTGAATGCTTTCAACACATCGTCAGGCGGACGATGAGCATTCTAAGAAATATGTTCTATAAAGGTAATCGCAGCCTCAAACATCATCAACCGGGAATGGCTAAAACAGGGGAGGTGCAGCAAGGTTAGGTGGGTCATGCCCAAGCAGGACGAGATATACCCCTGTCTAGATGTCCCTTATTTCGGTTGTGTGGGCGGTTGGAATTGCGCACCAACTGCGGGGTTATCTTGTTCGGGACTGTTCAGTAAGGAATGGTTCCGGCCTTGTGTTGCAGGGGAGTTAGGGTGGCTCCTCGGTACTGTGATCTAGACCACGTACTGTGACGGGCGGTACCCCAGTAGCCCTGCCATTTTATGGGATCCAATTTCCAATAAGCGCCGTACGTTTTGATTGTGCCCAACTACGTTGAAATGTGAGATGTAAGCATTTCAGCTATTTCTGTATTTTACTTGAAAACCCTACACACTATTATAATATCACTGGATTTTCTATAAAATGTTTTGGTTAGCGTAAGGTAAAAACTTACCCGGGTTTATTTGTGGGGAGTCTTACGTGATACCTTTGTTTTTAAAAGGTTTTCAAAGTTAAACAATTTAAATCGTTTACTCATACCAGACCCATGTCTGACCCGGAGTTTATATTTTGTTTTTCATAAACTCTCGGGTACCCAAATTTTTACGGGTAGCCAAGGGATTCAGGTTGGCTTTGTCGACTTCTGGAGGAGCAATGGAGCAGGAGGCTTCAGCGCTGTAGATATCTATCTAGTTCCGCTGTGTTAGTTGATATATATTATATCTCTGATGTATATAGTGACAGATGCATGTATGGTTGTCATGTGTATTGATATTATATAACTCTGATATATGTAAATCTATGTAATAGATATGTGATATATTATATTTTGTTCCGTTCCGCTGTGAGATTCTGATGTTTTGTTCTTTCTTTTCTATTCTTTTCTATTTCTATCCCTTTCTTTCTTATTGATGATGCGTCTTTCTAGTAGTGAGAAGGGCGGGTCATCACACTTGGTATCAGAGCACTAGGTTGAGTGAATGCCTAGGCTCTTGAGTGATTTCTTTCTTGAGAGAGCGTATTTGTAATTTTGATATATATATATTTATTTCTACCTATTATTGGGTTACCTGTTCGGGTTTTCCAATATAAGTTATAAAGGTAGATAAGATAGTGGTGTGTGAAACACGACTACCGATGGTTGGAGTTTTGAATATTTGTAGTGGGAATGTATCTGTCGAGACTGTAGACCTATTACCGTCTCGAGTGAGCTTTGGATGATGTGAGGAATTTCATTGTTGGAATGTAATTTTTGATGAGCTTGAGTTTGGATCTATCAGATGGACATGACCAAGTCATGATATCTTGATATCTCAAGGTGTAGTAGTTGTATAATGAGACACAGTGATTTTGAGTGTCTCTAAAGATGTTTCTTTGGAACCAGTTAAGGAAGTATGTCCATTTCGGAATGGTAACCAAGTCCAGAAGGGTATTTTTGTTTGGATGAGGCCCGAGTTTCTCGAAGAGCTTTGAATAGAAGTCTTTGGTCATCGAGGTTAACCATATAGCTTGAAGTGTTCTGTGTGCTGTAGAGAAGTTATTGATTAGCAATTTGCTTGAGGTGATTTCGGAAGTAGCAGAGTGGATTGATCCGAACAGTATATGACTGTTTTGGATTGGGAAGGGAGAACAAACTTATTTGGGTAGAATTGCCAGAGTGTCGTGCGACAATTCTGGAATTCATTTGAGTAATCTTTTGTAACATCCCGCCTTTTCGCACACTTTAAACCGACACACGTGCCAATTCAAAGCATACGCAAGGGCGGATTGTTATGGGGTAAATAAGAAAAACAAAGAAGAAATAAAACAAAATAGAATCTCACAGCGGAAGGATAAAATATAATAATCAATATACAGTTCATGATAACTGTTTACAAAATATTTATTTTACTTATACAATGAATATCAGAGTTACACATACCAACACAATCAATGCAGCGGAAATTTAGAGTGTGGTGCAATACTATAGATAATAATAATACGACTCCTTCATCTTCGTCCTTCAAAGCTAAAGTCTTCGATCCTGAAACGCTCGGACTGACCCGAGCGAATTTGAAAAGACAAAAACACTCGAGTCAGACTAAAAGATCTTATGTGAGTTAAATTAACAGAAATAAATATGAGTACAGTAACTCAAGAGATGTTCGGGATTTACATCTCCTAAGGATCCGTTAAACTATTTACTATGTAGTATATTGCGCTATTATAATAGTGTCTATTTATAAAATAAACTTACTTTTAAATAGCGTTAAGGGGTTACCCATATAGCCCTTAACACAAATAATGCCAATAGTCTATACAGTACCGTAATACCTCCTGATCGGGAAGCTACCAGAGGATACTCCATAGGTACGACACAAATAGAAACTCGTAGTAAAGGCTCGGTATGGTAGGTGACACAGCACAACTAGGCAATGCCAGGGTAGATATACCAATTGCTATCCAGGCTGGTGGAAACGCGTAGCCGCAGTTACCGCCCACCTCGGACTAACTCCCCAAAATCAAAATATAGAAGTGGCCACTGAATCAATCCAAAATCAAAGTATAATATCGAAGAGGAGGGTCCGATCAGAGGAATGACCTCATTGGCCTGAGAATCGCTCCTGTTTTAGCCACCTTATGCCAACTCACGGGAGTCGGGTCCACGTATTTACCTTACAGGAAACGTCGCCACCACCTACTTCATTCTGGAATCTCCACCGCGTACACGGTTAGTCAAAGTGGTTTTCGGTATCGACAGAGAGTATGTCAGATATCCGATCCCGGTCTCTTTGCCAACCCATCGTTATTATAACACCGCGGTCATTTAAAAATAGGTTATACTTTAAAAATCAGAATAAACATTCCATTTCATAACCATGAATACGATATCATTTCAAAACCCAAAACCATATTTTATCACTTATCCCAAATATAATTCTTTTCCAAAATCAAAATGCTTTAACTTCATATCGTCTGAAAATCAAATATTTTCAAAGCATAGTATTTTGAAAATCATAATTTAAAACCATAACTTCTATAAAAAAAACTCGAATGGTTTGGACATTCAACGGTATATGAATTAAATGGTTTAACTTAAATGTTACTTTGTAAAGAAAATAGTTCTCATGGCTTTACAAATACATTTCTTTATTAAAGTCTAAACCAAAATTTATATTATCTCTCTCAAGTTCCAAAACCACTTCAATTTATTTATATATACATATATCCATTTTGAGTAACAATATTTCAAACTAAAACTGGATTTTATTCTTTCAACAGATCAATTGTTCTATTAATTAGTCTTGAATATTCACATAAAATCCATAAATAATAAGACTTCAATTTCTAGTAATAAAATATATATATTTTCCCAATTCAAATTATACTAGAATATTCATTTCAATTTATTTTGGGAAGAATCCAATTATAAATATCATATCTTAAAATTTCCAAACTTAACATTTAAACATATGATATAAATTATTAAACTCCATTTTCTTAATTTTTTTTCCATTTTTAAATAAAGATTTTTATACACCTTTTAATTTCAAAATTTTCAACTTCATATGCATATATATGGAAGAATAATATTTATACAATATAAAATTTAAGATTTTTAGAAACCGTACTCCATCCAAACCATAGAAATCGCATTAAAATAGTTATATATAGACCGCGGTGCCTGTATAAAATTTTCTATCCTATGGTCAAGTGATACGGATATTTATCATTTCAATCCGCAATTTAAAAGATATAAAATTTTGCGGTTGTATATCATTTCAAACCACAATCCCGAATGAAATGAAATATGCATGATAATTCGCAATTTTATGATATTCAATAAACATCCATCAACATCATCCATCATCCAATCAAAATCATCAAGCAATATCAATCAATAACAATTTATATTTGATAATAAATAACAGGTAATAACTGGCAATTTTATTCAGATTAAATTTAACAACTATTAATCTAATAGTTTTATATTCAGTAATAATCTATATAACTGTTAACTAGCAGTTTATAGGCAAACAAATAAATTCTAACTATCAATTAATACGCAATAAATAAATTAAATTAACAGTTAAACTTAATAAATGCAATTCAACAAATATGAGTGAAATAAACATGCCAAATACTCATAAATAAATTGCTATTCATTTTTAAAATTAATTTAACAAACATAAAAGCTTCTAGTAGTTGTGAGTGGGTTTTAAACACTCACCTTTGGAATTTAAATCGAATTTAAATTCAATTCAAACTCAAAATTTTGACGGTCTCCAAATCTATCCAAACCATCGTCAAAACGTCAGAAATTCCGATACGATCCCAGCAAAATAAACCGCGCGTGAATCCGAGCTCGTATGCAAAAGTTATGGAAATTTGAAAAATGGAAAAATTCTGGTCCTGGGTCGACTTCGGGTTCAACTTCGGTGCGCCGCCTCAATTCCCCGGTGCTTGCTTGGAGTTTTCGCCAAAACGACCCGGAGCGACCCGAGTCATTTTCTTCCTGACCCGAAGTTGCTCTAGGGTTTTCTCCCCTGAAACCCGAAGCGCGACCAAAAGCTGCTGCAGATCCGAATTTTTTTTTTTTTGAATTTTTTTTTTGAACTGACTGGATCTAGGGTTAGCACCCGTTGAAGAAGAAGAGGAGCTTGAAGAAAGTATACGCTCAGATGAAAAGAAATTAGGTGGAGGCTAGGGCTTGTAGCTAGGTTTATATAGAGGGGTTAGAGATAGAGTAGATAGACCGTAGAATGAACGTGCGGACAAACTATGGCCCAAAAAGCCCGCTATGCCTCCGGAACCGAATTTATTAAATCTATATATCCAAATAGGTAATTTAAAATATTCTGAACGCGATGGAAAAAGTTTCACGTCCAAATTTGATCGTATGAAGAAGTTATGCTGAAAACAAAATTTCCAAATTGATTCAAATTGATTTTAATTAAATTTGATTTCAAGGCGTTTCACGCCCGTACGATCAAACGACAAGTCCGATTGATACGAAACTTGAAACCCTATAATAATTCACAGATACGGATCCTATGAAACTGGTTTCATCGAAATCCGAGTCCGTGACAAAAAAAGGCTATTTCTATATTCATTAAATAAATCAAAATAAATTACAAAAATCCAAATTTTATATTATATTCTAAAATTGTCCAAATTTTATTACTTATATAATTTAATCAATTTCAAATGATTTAACAAGCTTGGATGTGAATTAAAATTATAAGTATATCAATTTGCAGTGTTAATTTCTGCACTTTCCTATATTTAAGAATTATGAAATTAAATGCTCAAAACCCCGTATATTAGATTTTAACTTTTATATACTCATTCTTTATCCAAATAGGGATGCCACATACTTTGGTTCATGATTCACAATATTATTCTTAAAGTTCATTTTAAATTTCAGTAACGTAATATTTAACGTTAAATTCCCTTTATTTATGCAATAAGCGCAATTATTGAATTTGATACTCAAATTGATTTATAGATTCTGCTTTCAAAAAATCTATATCAACAATTTGGTCTAATTATAAATAGAATAAGTATTAACCTCATCTTATAGAATTAATTATTGCAATAAATCCAATTTACCATATCTTAAATCCAAATTAATAGATAAAGCTTGATTCCTTTATTAACTCCTTTGGTTTTCAATTAACCTTTTATGGTGAATATAAATTCCAATGTATAATTGAAACCTTATTTCCATTTGATTTCACTATTTCATTAAAAATCCTCATATTCCAGCTAAATTTCAACTAACGTATAAATTAGCTATTTCAATTTCATTTAATTGCGATTATCATACTATTAAATTCCATTAAATAAATAAATAAATGTTGATTCCCATCTATTTACATTATATTACATTGGTACTTCTATTTACAACTTAGCTTTGTATAAATGTTTGAATGTAGAATCTTGTCTATTTCACGTATTAATTAAGCCTTAAAAATCAATTAATATTATATCCTTGGTCTAACCTCATTTTACCCATATTTATATTAATATATCCTTTGAATTAGGTAAATTACCATTGATTATCTACCTTAACTTATCAGACTCCACTAACGTAATGGTTAAATATTAATTCCATTTGTAAAAAAAACAATCCACAAGATTTGCATTTCACATTGCAAATGAATTCATAAATCTTGGCTTTCTTTTTCTTTGCTTCTTAAAGGCCAAATCAAACTACCCTATCATCACTAATTTATGGCAATTAATTACAATTGATTCTCCATTAAACTACATAAGTTATCCAATTGAAACCTAAGTGAAACGTTTATTTATTTAAAAATCCTACTGTTTAAAAGAGTATATCATCTACGGTATAATTTACATTTGACCTGATTTCTCATATATTTCACACAACAGTGAATTCCAATTTCTACCAACATTATGTTTAATATAAATTGGAAATCCAAATCATTGGTATTTCACAACCTTATTGCGTACATTTACGTATAGTTACACTAAGTCCATACACTGATTCATGAATTCATTAATTAATACACAATTTGCCTTTGTTTTCTTATATTAAGTTTATTACCGTTTTTAAGTACATTCATTATCGAACAATATTCATAAAAAAATTTGTCTACACTTATTGCATTGGTTTATTCAACGGTCACCAAATGAAACAATCCTACTATTTATTTTAATATTAAATGAATCCCATTCTAGTAAATATTTTATTAATATTCACTAATTCAACATTTATTGGTTTCTTAACATTAACTTTTAACAAAGTGTGACAATTACATTATCCAAAACTACTGTCATAAAAATTAAATTGTTACATTAAATTCCAATTACTATAACAAATTACTACATTTTCTCAAATAAATCTTAAAGCCTTTTTTTTTCTAAATCAGGTTAGAAATTATATTAATTTAACTCATTTAATATTTTTAATTTAACGGGTCGTTACAATCTCCCCCACTCAAAACTTTTCGTCCCCGAAAAGGAAAAAGAAGGGAGAAGGAAGAATAAAACATTACATCTTATTTCAAATATTAACTTATAAACAATAATTTACCAAATTAATTTCCTTAAATGAGATATGCCCGTTTTATAGTCATTATAACCTTTTATACTTAAATCATTAAAGTTTGGAAAATATTCAACAAAATTCTAAGTCCAAAATTTACGAAAAATTTTGGCAGAGTCTCCTTTGTACGGAGAGACTCTGGAGAAAATATAATATCAAAATATACAAATATATTACATATATTATCAAAATATTATCCCAACATGGGCAAAATTATAAAATAGCGCTTTAAACGTAATCCGAAAACGTACCTATTTGTCGGGCAATACGCTTATTATTAGGGAACCAGAGCAGTAGCAGTGGCTTCCATAGCCTGCATTTCACTTATAAAATCTAAAAGGTTAAATATTTATTTTAAAGTGAACTATTCAAGTGGATTCAATCATTAATCAACCAAACAATTCAACAACCATCAACCTTACAAACAACATACATACACACACAAAGCAATCATTTAATCCATCAAACAAATAGTTGTTTGGGTTCAAACTTGAAATTTGTATGAAATGAAATTAACTATCAAGTGCATCCTTTACTCAACAGTCTTAGATGAAACAAAGATAGATTATTTATTCATCCAACAACTTCAAGTTCCTTACCCCACAATCATAAATCAAACAATACAATTCAAACCAACAACCAAATTAACTTATTATACATTTATTTCGTGCTTAGTGGTTTGATTTTCTTTCTTTCATTTATGGAGGGATTTCTTTATTTCTTACAATTTTCGTTTTCCATTTATTACAAAATTCATTATATTTGCATTCCAATTTATTGACTAAAGTTTATATCATCTATTTATACTACTTACCTTTACTTATATAGTAAAATTTCCAATTTAACTTAAGTTTATACAATTAATTCTCATTAATAACAGCAAATTTATTGAATACCTTTATTACCTCAAGCTTCACTTGTAAGATTTCCCCTTACATTTTCTTACTAACATTGCAACTTTTATTATATGGTAAGTTATGTATGTTTTAAGAATGTAAGTGAAAATTTACAAGTTTCTTCTCAATTCCTTAAATTAATATTTATTTGTTTTATAAATTACAATTTCAACTTACCTTTAATTTCATTCATTTATTTAATGTTGAAGTTTCTATTATATTTAATAGTAGTAACAATTTAATTACCCACTTTCTATTATATTTAATTACAGTAACCCTTTTTAATTACACTTAAATTATTAACCCTTTAACCTTCATTCTTAAAAATAAGGAATTTTATTAATTAATTACTTAGGGTTTACAGTCATTTATATATTACTTACTTTCTATTATATTAGAATAGGGGGAAATTAAGGCGTACTTAAGTTAATAACCCTACAATCAAACTTTATAAATTAAGGAATTTCATTTTTACTTTCTTAAGGTTAAAATCACCTATTAATAATACAACCTTTAATTTTAGTAAAATTCCAATCATCACTTAAGTTAATACCATTAAATTCTTATTTATAACAGTAATTTATTGAATACTTCATTATTTCCAAAAATTCTACTTGCATAATATTCTATTCCACTCTTAATTCACATTTCAACTTTTTATACTTGGTAAGTTATTTATGTTAAAGAAAAAGCAAAAGAACTTATACAAGTTTAATCTCAACCCTTTTAATTCGTTGATTTTCAATAAATCTTTACCATTATTTATCAGTTAAAATTTTAACTTCCTTTATACCTAGCATTAATTTTCTTGCTTAAATTAGAGGTTTCAATCCATTTATTACTTACTTTATATTTCCCTAAAAATAATTTAAACCATTAATTAGTGGAAAATTTTAGAATTAAATACCGGGTCAAATTTCAATTTTATTTTAAAATAATAGATAAATGAGTTCTTACAACTTATATCTCAATTTATATTTAAAACAATTTAAAATTTTAGATAATTTCAAAATAAATCTGCAGTAGAATTTACTACAGTGGCCTTTCCCCTACGAAACTCAAAAATGAAAGTCGATGATGCGGCCGCCATCACCGAAATTATTTTCTAGCGACAGAGAGGAAAGTACAAAATTTATTTTCTCCAAAATCCTCTTTTAAAACAATTTTTCCGAATTATACTAAACATTTATATAAGAAATTACCTATAAACCAAATCATTATATTTCACAAATCCTTTGAAAGAAGATTTTCAAAAATCCCGGACTTAAGTTCTAAAATCTCCAATTTGATTTATTATAATTTCAACTTAGCTTCAATTGTTATAAATATTTTTATTTCCTAACACCCAATCTATAGCAACCAAATATATATATATATTTTTATAAAAATATTTTTATATATAGAAAATATAATAGGCAAAATTATTTCATTCACCTATATTAAAAACAAATATTATGTCGGTCTATCCTATTAAGTGTTTAAATATCCCTATTGATGTCATTGCGTCCCATGCATCAACCAGAATTTATAAATACAAAGCGGAACAGATTAACACAATATCAAAATCTTTATTAACACTAACAAATACGCTCTCTCATATATATACACTCAGCGACTCGCATAGGGTATTACTACCCTATTAACAAAGAGTCAAACCCCACAAAACCAAGGTTTATCGCTAAACCAAAGCTCTGATACCAACTGTAACAACCCGCCTTTTCGCACACTTTAAACCGACACACGTGCCAATTCAAAGCATACGCAAGGGCGGATTGTTATGGGGTAAATAAGAAAAACAGAGAAGAAATAAAACAAAATAGAATCTCACAGCGGAAGGATAAAATATAATAATCAATATACAGTTCATGATAACTGTTTACAAAATATTTATTTTACTTATACAATGAATATCAGAGTTACACATACCAATACAATCAATGCAGCGGAAATTTAGAGTGTGGTGCAATACTATAGATAATAATAATACGACTCCTTCGTCTTCGTCCTTCAAAGCTAAAGTCTTCGATCCTGAAACGCTCGGACTAACCCGAGCGAATTTGAAAAGACAAAAACACTCGAGTCAGACTAAAAGATCTTATGTGAGTTAAATTAACAGAAATAAATATGAGTACAGTAACTCAAGAGATGTTCGGGATTTACATCTCCTAAGGATCCGTTAAACTATTTACTATGTAGTATATTGCGCTATTATAATAGTGTCTATTTATAAAATAAACTTACTTTTAAATAGCGTTAAGGGGTTACCCATATAGCCCTTAACACAAATAATGCCAATAGTCTATACAGTACCGTAATACCTCCTGATCGGGAAGCTACCAGAGGCTACTCCATAGGTACGACACAAATAGAAACTCGTAGTAAAGGCTCGGTATGGTAGGTGACACAGCACAACTAGGCAATGCCAGGGTAGATATACCAATTGCTATCCAGGCTGGTGGAAACGCGTAGCCGCAGTTACCGCCCACCTCGGACTAACTCCCCAAAATCAAAATATAGAAGTGGCCACTGAATCAATCCAAAATCAAAGTATAATATCGAAGAGGAGGGTCCGATCAGAGGAATGACCTCATTGGCCTGAGAATCGCTCCTGTTTTAGCCACCTTATGCCAACTCACGGGAGTCGGGTCCACGTATTTACCTTACAGGAAACGTCGCCACCACCTACTTCATTCTGGAATCTCCACCGCGTACACGGTTAGTCAAAGTGGTTTTCGGTATCGACAGAGAGTATGTCAGATATCCGATCCCGGTCTCTTTGCCAACCCATCGTTATTATAACACCGCGGTCATTTAAAAATAGGTTATACTTTAAAAATCAGAATAAACATTCCATTTCATAACCATGAATACGATATCATTTCAAAACCCAAAACCATATTTTATCACTTATCCCAAATATAATTCTTTTCCAAAATCAAAATGCTTTAACTTCATATCGTCTGAAAATCAAATATTTTCAAAGCATAGTATTTTGAAAATCATAATTTAAAACCATAACTTCTATAAAAAAAACTTGAATGGTTTGGACATTCAACGGTATATGAATTAAATGGTTTAACTTAAATGTTACTTTGTAAAGAAAATAGTTCTCATGGCTTTACAAATACATTTCTTTATTAAAGTCTAAACCAAAATTTATATTATCTCTCTCAAGTTCCAAAACCACTTCAATTTATTTATATATACGTATATCCATTTTGAGTAACAATATTTCAAACTAAAATTGGATTTTATTCTTTCAACAGATCAATTGTTCTATTAATTAGTCTTGAATATTCACATAAAATCCATAAATAATAAGACTTCAATTTCTAGTAATAATATATATATATTTTCCCAATTCAAATTATACTAGAATATTCATTTCAATTTATTTTGGGAAGAATCCAATTATAAATATCATATCTTAAAATTTCCAAACTTAACATTTAAACATATGATATAAATTATTAAACTCCATTTTCTTAATTTTTTTCCATTTTTAAATAAAGATTTTTATACACCTTTTAATTTCAAAATTTTCAACTTCATATGTATATATATGGAAGAATAATATTTATACAATATAAAATTTAAGATTTTTAGAAACCGTACTCCATCCAAACCATAGAAATCACATTAAAATAGTTATATATAGACCGCGGTGCCTGTATAAAATTTTCTATCCTATGGTCAAGTGATACGGATATTTATCATTTCAATCCGCAATTTAAAAGATATAAAATTTTGCGGTTGTATATCATTTCAAACCACAATCCCGAATGAAATGAAATATGCATGATAATTCGCAATTTTATGATATTCAATAAACATCCATCAACATCATCCATCATCCAATCAAAATCATCAAGCAATATCAATTAATAACAATTTATATTTGATAATAAATAACAGGTAATAACTGGCAATTTTATTCAGATTAAATTTAACAACTATTAATCTAATATTTTATATTCAGTAATAATCTATATAACTGTTAACTAGCAGTTTATAGGCAAACAAATAAATTCTAACTATCAATTAATACGTAATAAATAAATTAAATTAACAGTTAAACTTAATAAATGCAATTCAACAAATATGAGTGAAATAAACATGCCAAATACTCATAAATAAATTGCTATTCATTTCTAAAATTAATTTAACACACATAAAAGCTTCTAGTAGTTGTGAGTGGGTTTTAAACAATCACCTTTGGAATTTAAATCGAATTTAAATTCAATTTAAACTCAAAATTTTGACGGTCTCCAAATCTATCCAAACAAGCGTCAAAACGTCAGAAATTCCGATACGATCCCAGCAAAATAAACCGCGCGTGAATCCGAGCTCGTATGCAAAAGTTATGGAAATTTGAAAAATGGAAAAATTCTGGTCCTGGGTCGACTTCGGGTTCGACTTCGGTGCGCCGCCTCAATTCCCCGGTGCTTGCTTGGAGTTTTCGCCAAAACGACCCGGAGCGACCCGAGTCATTTTCTTCCTGACCCGAAGTTGCTCTAGTGTTTTCTCCCCTGAAACCCGAAGCGCGACCAGATGCTGCTGCAGATCCGAATTTTTTTTTTTTTTGAATTTTTTTTTTTTTTGAACTGACTGGATCTAGGGTTAGCACCCATTGAAGAAGAAGAGGAGCTTGAAGAAAGTATACGCTCAGATGAAAAGAAATTAGGTGGAGGCTAGGGCTTGTAGCTAGGTTTATATAGAGGGGTTAGAGATAGAGTAGATAGACCGTAGAATGAACGTGCGGAACAAACTATGGCCCAAAAAGCCCGCTATGCCTCCGGAACCGAATTTATTAAATCTATATATCCAAATAGGTAATTTAAAATATTCTGAACGCGATGGAAAAAGTTTCACGTCCAAATTTGATCGTATGAAGAAGTTATGCTGAAAACAAAATTTCCAAATTGATTCAAATTGATTTTAATTAAATTTGATTTCAAGGCGTTTCACGCCCGTACGATCAAACGACAAGTCCGATTGATACGAAACTTGAAACCCTATAATAATTCACAGATACGGATCCTATGAAACTGGTTTCATCGAAATCCGAGTCCGTGACAAAAAAGGCTATTTTTATATTCATTAAATAAATCAAAATAAATTACAAAAATCCAAATTTTATATTATATTCTAAAATTGTCCAAATTTTATTACTTATATAATTTAATCAATTTCAAATGATTTAACAAGCTTGGATGTGAATTAAAATTATAAGTATATCAATTTGCAGTGTTAATTTCTGCACTTTCCTATATTTAAGAATTATGAAATTAAATGCTCAAAACCCCGTATATTAGATTTTAACTTTTATATACTCATTCTTTATCCAAATAGGGATGCCACATACTTTGGTTCATGATTCACAATATTATTCTTAAAGTTCATTTTAAATTTCAGTAACGTAATATTTAACGTTAAATTCCCTTTATTTATGCAATAAGCGCAATTATTGAATTTGATACTCAAATTGATTTATAGATTCTGCTTTCAAAAAATCTATATCAACAATTTGGTCTAATTATAAATAGAATAAGTATTAACCTCATCTTATAGAATTAATTATTGCAATAAATCCAATTTACCATATCTTAAATCCAAATTAATAGATAAAGCTTGATTCCTTTATTAACTCCTTTGGTTTTCAATTAACCTTTTATGGTGAATATAAATTCCAATGTATAATTGAAACCTTATTTCCATTTGATTTCACTATTTCATTAAAAATCCTCATATTCCAGCTAAATTTCAACTAACGTATAAATTAGCTATTTCAATTTCATTTAATTGCGATTATCATACTATTAAATTCCATTAAATAAATAAATAAATGTTGATTCACATCTATTTACATTATATTACATTGGTACTTCTATTTACAACTTAGCTTTGTATAAATGTTTGAATGTAGAATCTTGTCTATTTCACGTATTAATTAAGCCTTAAAAATCAATTAATATTATATCCTTGGTCTAACCTCATTTTACCCATATTTATATTAATATATCCTTTGAATTAGGTAAATTACCATTGATTATCTACCTTAACTTATCAGACTCCACTAACGTAATGGTTAAATATTAATTCCATTTGTAAAAAAAACAATCCACAAGATTTGCATTTCACATTGCAAATGAATTCATAAATCTTGGCTTTCTTTTTCTTTGCTTCTTAAAGGCCAAATCAAACTACCCTATCATCACTAATTTATGGCAATTAATTACAATTGATTCTCCATTAAACTACATAAGTTATCCAATTGAAACCTAAGTGAAACGTTTATTTATTTAAAAATCCTACTGTTTAAAAGAGTATATCATCTACGGTATAATTTACATTTGACCTGATTTCTCATATATTTCACACAACAGTGAATTCCAATTTCTACCAACATTATGTTTAATATAAATTGGAAATCCAAATCATTGGTATTTCACAACCTTATTGCGTACATTTACGTATAGTTACACTAAGTCCATACACTGATTCATGAATTCATTAATTAATACACAATTTGCCTTTGTTTTCTTATATTAAGTTTATTACCGTTTTTAAGTACATTCATTATCGAACAATATTCATAAAAAAATTTGTCTACACTTATTGCATTGGTTTATTCAACGGTCACCAAATGAAACAATCCTACTATTTATTTTAATATTAAATGAATCCCATTCTAGTAAATATTTTATTAATATTCACTAATTCAACATTTATTGGTTTCTTAACATTAACTTTTAACAAAGTGTGACAATTACATTATCCAAAACTATTGTCATAAAAATTAAATTGTTACATTAAATTCCAATTACTATAACAAATTACTACATTTTCTCAAATAAATCTTAAAGCCTTTTTTTTTCTAAATCAGGTTAGAAATTATATTAATTTAACTCATTTAATATTATTAATTTAACGGGTCGTTACATCTTTTATTTGGAGTTGGGACTTCTCAAGAGAAGTTTTAAGTTATTGATGTGATTCAAATTGTTTGTCTTCCTATCGAAAGATAGAGTTTCGTGTTGATTTGATTTCAGGATAGTGCTAGTGATTCAGTCTAGTTTTTCTTGTTAGGGTTCTGTGAGGGTGTTGTCGCTAAATCGGATGGATCAATAAGGATCTGAATAAGTTTGTTTTGGTAAATTCTAAGTTTGAAAAAGAGCTCAAGCTGTATTGAGAATAGTGTTGGAGACACTGAAGAGGCATGTTTTGAGGCGAGTTCTTTAAGTGCCATTTTTGGAAATCGGAAGTTATTATTTTGAGGCACATTATTTTGGGTACAGATATCTCTTTAGACCCAGCGAAAGGAGAATCTATTCTAAGAATGGAAGACGAGGCTGACCGGAGCTCCAGTGATTGTTATTCCGGAAGGAAAGGGCAGCTTTGGAATTTATACGGATCACAAACTATTAGAATTTTCTCTCTAAGGGGATTTTAATTTGTGGCAGCCATGGCGGATCGAATTTCTGACCTCATATGATATGGATATGCTGTATACCCAGGAGAAGCGAATGTTGTGGTTGATGCTCTTAGTAGGAATGCGGTATTGTTCTTTTAGAAATTGTTTCTTCTCTCCAGGGCAGAATCATAAGTAAGCTAAGAGAGGATAGATCTTTTAATTGATTCTTAAACTAAGGATGGAAGGTGTTTAGATTGTAAGTGGATAATCAAGGTGCCTAAAGGATTAGTGGCCATTTGTGTGCTTGATATGAATGAATTGAGGGACTAAGTTTGAGGTGGATGACATCACTCCAGACTGAATATTCACCCAGAATCCTTAAGATGTATAAAGATGTGAGAAAAATTTTCTGGAGATCGAGCTTGAAGAGGATCGTAGTTGTTTTCGTTTATACTTGTACTTTCTATCAGCAAGTTAAGGTGATCAATAGAAGTTGTCTAGGACTATTGCAATCTTTAGAAATCTCAGATGGAAGTGGGAGATGATTTCGATGGATTTCATCGACGGTTTGCCAAGAACCAAGAAAAGAAGCAATGGAATATGGATTATTGTGGATGGATTAACTAAGAATGTTCATTCTATATTAGTTAGATAACTCGGACTACAGTTTCAGGCCGAAAATTTTCTTGAGGGAAATAGTAAAATTGTTTGGTATTCCCGTTAGCATAATAAGTGATCGTGACCCTATTTTTCACCAGCAAAATTCTGGAAGGTTCTACAATTGACTTTGGGACCGAGTTTGAAATTTAGTATAGCCTATCATCCTCGGACGGACAGACAGAGAGACTGAACCGTATTTTAGAGGATATGCGGTAAGTTTGAGTTTTGGATTTTGGTGAAGTGTGAAAAGACTATCTGGTGCTCGGATCAGTTTTGTTTTGTGAAGTTTCTGATAAGGTTAGGTTTATCAGAGGATAAGATGAGAGCTTCTCAAGACCGTTAGAAGAAGTACTCAAATAAGAGAAGGAGACAATTGGAATTTGTTATTGGTAATTTGTTTTAGACAAAGTTTCCCGATTTAAAGGAACTATTAGATTCGGAAGGCGGGGAAAATTTGACCCGAGATATATTGGACTATTTCAGATATTAACAAAGATTGGAACTATAGCTTGCTGAGTCGAATTGCCAGAACGGATGTCTGGAATTCATAGTATATTCTGTGTGACCCATCTAAGAAATTTGTTCTTCATTCAGTATTAGTTGTAGAACCAATAGTACAGAAAGATATAGAAAATGAGCCGAATGTGACTGTTCAGTTCGGATTGTTGGTTAAGGTGAGAGGCAACTCAGGAGTATAGTAGCGTAGCTTATCATAGTATAGTGGAGCGAGGATCCTAGGGATTTCGCCCAGGAAACTCTGGATAGTTTTAGAAAGCTTATCTGGATTTATGTCCGGATAGCTAACGATGTTTGTTAGGATAGATGTTGGTTGTTTGCTAATATATGAATGATATGTAGGTTTGAATGATTGATATGACAACTTTTAAAATATCTTTGTTTTAAATTTCGGGGACGAAATTCTTTTAAGGGGGAAGGAATGTAAAGACCCTGGATTTTGGCCCTATTTATTTTAATAAATAGTCAAATCAATTTAAATAAAATGTATACTTAATCATTTGAAACGGATATGATTTTGAAATAATTGCTATTGTTTATATAAATGGTGTTTTTAAAAAGAAATTGATTGGGAAGTTTGATAAATTTTCTCAATAATGTTCATAATAAAATTTGTCTTTTATAATTAAATCAAAATATCTTACTTTGTTTATATTTAGTAAGTATACCTATGAATGATGATGTTTGAAATGGAATCAAAGTTAATCAATATAGAATATAAATGTGAAATATAAGTTAACTTATGCTTATAATTTAAATAAAATACAAATGGAGATAAATAAGTATAAATGTAAATAAATCATATTATTCATAATTGAAATATATATAGTTAAATACAAATAAAATAAATATAAAGAAGGAGTAAACTCTCAATTCTAATTTCAATACTGACAGTTAAAATATAAATATAGTATTTTAAGGATAACACATGAATATAACTAAATTAAGAACAGAGTATAGAGTAGAAGAAAAATAATAATAATAATATAATATAATATAAATAACATAAATAGAATTAAAATAGACAAACGGGCATACAACATAACCTTAAAATTAGTAAGCAAAGTAGAATGAGATATGACACTTAATACCAGTTATACAAATGCAGTTAATAATAATAAGTTCAATAATACAATTATATTCATATTAAATATAAAGATATTACAAATTAAATGCTGGAAAGATTAAACTTTGGAATAATAAAAATAAGATTTAAGTGGTGTTTCTAAACAACAATGTATAGAATTAAAATAAAATAAACTTATAAGCATGTAATATAAGTATACTTGCATACAAATTCTTTGACATAACAAAACATGATAATTATGTAAACATTTTAATAACTGTACAAGCTAATTAAGGTACAAAGAAAATATGTATAAATTGAAAGCTTCTTGTGTAAGCCTGCAAAGTGAAAGAGTACAAATTAATATACTTATGCAGAGTACAAAACAATTATATATGATTATGTATGTGCAGCTGAAGATAATGAGTGTGTAAACCTATTTAGGAAGCAACCATTTAATGCTAATATCTCAGCCTCCATTTTTGTCAAGTCAAGATATTTATCAGGAAACTTCTGTCCAGTTGAAACCTTCATTCTATTCTATATTTATATGTATCTATCATGCTACTGCAAATTCGTGAAACCAAAAGAAAAAAAAATGATGAAACCAGAAGAAGCTGAAACAAGAAAAAGAAAGGAAACATATTCAAATAAAAAATAGAACAGAGGACAAAGGCAGTTACAAATCTTCAGGTTTCATAACCTCAAGTATGCTCTGTTCAACCATTATTAGTAGGTGAGTAAACATAAAATTTGAAGTTCAAGTTCAATTTAAATTAGTTTATGATTCAATGATCCTATGATTTGGAATATGCCTTATTTTGTATAATTATATGTTGCTCTGTGCACTGTGATGGTAACAGTTACAATTTATTTTCAAACTTAAGAAAATCTTGCATCTAATCATGTTTAATGTTAGAGTTACATAAAATACAAGAAAATTAAACTCTAGATTAAGATTCTTACACTGTTTTAAACATATTACAAGAACAGCATCTCTGGAAACCATGATTACAGGAAATGAAATAAAAATGTGATAAGTTCAATTGATGAAATAAGTTAATTCTTGTTTATAATTTGAAACATTACTGGAATTCATGATTTTTGAAACGAAAATGAAGTCTTTTAATCTAGTGTTTCACGAGCAGTTTAATGTTGAACAAGAATTGAACTTTTATCAAATTCGAGAAAATTACACATTATAAAATGCTGAAATTTAAGTCGAAGCAAGTATGAAGGTCAGCGATCTTTGGAAAAATGTTCATTTATTTTTCCATTGCATAGGAATTGAATACGAGGTCAAAATAGGGTTTAATGGGTGTTTTTGTTCCTGTTAGTAAAATAGGAAATTCGTCGCGTACCCATGACCGAGTGAATCGAGGCTTGGTGGGAAGGTTGCTGGGGATGTTGATGAGGTGTAGACGAGTTTGCATCATTTCTGGTGGTCTGCGTTTTGGTGGCGAGGCGTTTGTTTGCCGTGGGTAGAATGCCTTCTTTCGTTCGAACTGTAATTTTTCGATTGTGAATTTTGATGGTACTGTGACTTTGGTTTTTCTCGTATTCGTGTTAATTGTGATTTGCGCGACGCCTCGGATGATCGCCGGAGCCATGAACGGCGATGTACACGTGTACAGGCACTGGGGCGTATCAGTGTTTGACGTTGGGGTAAAGGGGGGGTACTGTCTCGAGTTATACTCGAGAATGTTTGTTGGATCGATGCTTCGGGTTTTCGTGTGAGTTGAGTGAGTATATCTTCTGATGTTATCGTATAATTAGTTTAAACGAAAACTTGCTGTAGAATTTAAAATGAAGGAAGAAGGTGAAGTCGCGTTGCTGGGTGGGTGATTCGGGTGAAGGGGTGATTTACTCGAAGCAGTGAGTGAGTGTAATCAGGGGAGATCTCGGGTTTTTGTATTGGAGTGTAAGATGTTATAAATTTGTTAATGAATAAAAGGGTTTCAGCAAGTATTACAATAAAACGAATACTGTTTAAAAGTTTAAGTAAAAATTTAATGCAAGTTTGATTATCATAGTTAAGGCCTATTAACAAGTTAACTCGGGATTAATTATTTTAAAGTAACAGATTTCTTTTGTTAAAGCTTGGCCTTGTTTTTATAATCTTGTTAATATTAAGTAATAAATTAAGTAAATTAACAAATATTGTTTGAGTTAGTAATATAATTGATATCAAATTTCAAGAAGTATTGAATGTTAATTATGTGAATGATCAATATTAATTGATTGGATGCAGAAGTAATTAAGAGTAATTACTTTGAAATTTTAATTAGTAATGTATTATAAATAATAAGTGAAATTGTAATTAACCACTTAATTAATTAATAACGAGTAATAGTAATTAATCAAGTGATTTAACTAAGAATTAAGAAATGATTAATGAAGCAATCAGCAATAAATAGACAGGTGAGAAGTTCTATCTAGTTCGAAGAATAGTTATTAAGAAATAATTACTTAAGTAATTAAAGTTAGATAACTTGATTAAGAAAGTAATTAGTTAGATAATGTGAATAAAGTAATTAAGTAATTAAGCAATTAAGACATAAACATTAATTGACAAATGATTTGTTGATTGAATAATTTAAAAGGAAATAAGTAATTAAACAGAGTTAAGAGATTAACTCTCAAGTAATTAAGTAACTGATGGAAAATTAAGTTTTAAAAGTTAATAATTAAAGTTATTGATTAATAATTAGGAGTAATTAACTAAGTAATTAAGATATAATTATTAATTAAGAGTTAATTATTAATTAAATAATTTGAAAGGGAATAAGTAATGAATTATTAACTAATGATTAATTTAACAGGATTAAGAGGATAATCCTCAAGTAATTGGTTTAATTGAATTGATTAAATTGAGAATTCAAGATGATTGCTTATGGATGTTGTATGTGTTGTATATTTGTTTGTGATGTTTGTTGATGATATTCTGTGATGCTCACTGATATGCTGTAATATATCCATGGCAATTGTATATGATTCATCTGTGATAAATGTTATGTTAATTCAATTGTTGAATTTAAATTATTAAACTGTTAAGTTAATTAGACAATTTGGCCTTTAAAATGGCGTTTGGATTTCGATGAGACCGGGATCGGGTATCCAATTGATATTCCGAAAACCACATCGATCCAAATTAAACGTTAGGTCGTGAATTCTCAAGTGAAGATAGAGATGGTGCTATCAGAATGCAAGGATTATGGTCGTTGACTCTGAGGGTGATTCCAAAATGAGTGTGACGAGATAATGCCTTCGGTTTCGTTCGAACCCGGAACGAACTTGTATGGATTGAATGCTTTCAACACATCGTCAGGCGGACGATGAGCATTCTAAGAAATATGTTCTATAAAGGTAATCGCAGCCTCAAACCTCATCAACCGGGAATGGCTAAAACAGGGGAGGTGCAGCAAGGTTAGGTGGGTCATGCCCAAACAGGACGAGATATACCCCTGTCTAGATGTCCCTTATTTCGGCTGTGTGGGCGGTTGGAATTGCGCACCAACCGCGGGGTTATCTTGTTCGGGACTGTTCAGTAAGGAATGGTTCCGGCCTTGTGTTGCAGGGGAGTTAGGGTGGCTCCTCGGTACTGTGATCTAGACCACGTACTATGACGGGCGGTACCCCAGTAGCCCTGCCATTGTATGGGATCCAATTTCCAATAAGCGCCGTACGTTTTGATTGTGCCCAACTACGTTGAAATGTGAGATGTAAGCATTCCAGCCATTTCTGTATTTTACTTGAAAACCCTACACACTATTATAATATCACTGGATTTCCTATAAAATGTTTTGGTTAGCGTAAGGTAAAAACTTACCCGCGTTTATTTGTGGGGAGTCTTACGTGATACCTTTGTTTTTAAAAGGTTTTCAATGTTAAACAATTTAAACCGTTTACTCATACCAGACTCATGTCTGACCTGGAGTTTATATTTTGTTTTTCATAAACTCCCGGGTACCCAAATTTTTACGGGTAGCCAAGGGATTCAGGTTGGCTTTGTCGACTTCTGGAGGAGCAATGGAGCAGGAGGCTTCAGCGCTGTAGATATCTATCTAGTTCCGCTGTGTTAGTTGATATATATTGTATCTCTGATGTATATAGTGACAGATGTATGTATGGTTGTCATGTGTATTGATATTATATAACTCTGATATATGTAAATCTATGTAATAGATATGTGATATATTATATTTTGTTCCGTTCCGCTGTGAGATTCTGATGTTTTGTTCTTTCTTTTCTATTCTTTTCTATTTCTATCCCTTTCTTTCTTATTGATGATGCGTCTTTCTGGTAGTGAGAAGGGCGGGTCATCACACTAATGAAAGGAGTTGTAAGATTTGACAGAGCAGAAAAATTAGCTCGAAGATATATTGGACCTTATCCAATTATGGAGCATATCAGAAGCCTTACTTATCAAGTTGAATTACCAGCATATCTATCCGTAGTTCATAATGTGTTTCATATATCCTAACTAGGAAATGTCTAAAGGATTCCTATATTATTATAGAACCAAAGCAGCTAGAGGAACTACAGATTGAACCAAACTTAACTTTCACCGTTGAGCCAGTTAGAATAGTGGATTCAAAGATGAAGCAGTTAAGATTAAGTAAATTCCACTAGTCAAAGTTCAATGGTCAGATAATCTCAAAGACCGCACTTGGAAAACCGAGGAGCAAATTAGAAAATCACATCATGACTTAATTGAAACTCATTAGATACGTATTTATACATGTTCATCGAGTCATGTATGTTAGGATTTTATTAATTGATAGGACAATATTTAATATACAAATAGCTTACATTACTCTCTAGTAAATTGCGAGGACGCAATTTCTTTAAGAAGGGAAGTCTGTAACATCCGGCTACTGTATTAACTTATAATAATAAATTTTGTTGAATTAGAAAAAAATCGTTATGAATATAATTAAAATTTGGAGTAAAACGTCACGAGCTGAATTGTAATCTGAGACCAAATTGCAGTAGGGCAATATCGTTGTTAAGGGTGTGAAAATTTATTTGAGGGGTATAAAATTAATTACTAAAATAAAATAAAATATATTTATTTTATTTTCATTCGACCTAAGCTTTGCATGCTTGTCTCTTTCATTATTATGCACCTTTCCATCTTATCTCTTTCATGATTGTAAATTAATCTATGCGTTTAACAATTTCTTTGTGATATTCTCTAAAAGCATGCAAAACATAAGTCATTTCGCTGCCATCCATCTTCATCTATATTACGCGACAAAGTGAGTATAATTTTCTTTCTTTTTTATTTATTTTGTATGTAACTTATTTAGTTCACATCCTCTTCTTTATGTTTACTTTTCCTTTCTTCTTTATTCTTTTGTTGCCAAGAACCCTGCTATATTCCATTTCCTCATTACTTTACATTTACACTACCGTTATAAAACAATCAGCAAGATCCTTTATATATTATTCTTTTTTTACCCCATCTTCAATTTATTATTCAACAAAGTCGGTAAAAAAAACGTACAGAGCAATGTAAGGTTTTATCTTGTGCAATATATATTAATTAGAATTATGCAAACTGAAGTGAGTGTAATCTTCAAGTCAGTGAGTATAGCTACTCTCTATATTTTTATTTCTATTAACTTCCGCGTATCGATTTCCAAAAGTAGGTGAAACATATATTAAGTAGACTTATGTAAAGTGAGTAATTTATATTAAGGGTATCAACGTTAGTAGTATGAAATCATACTTTGCGTGAAATATGTACATGTCTTTCCGTAAATATATAAATTAATCACACATTCCGTCATCGAACATCAATCATCTATAACTCAAAATCTAAGATGAATTCGAATATGCAACCAAAACAGATATTGTAGAGAAAAGTGATACGAGCAAATCGACTAGCTTCCGCCTGACCGATGGATCCCGTGGAGATCAAAAATAACGCTGTTATGTCCGCGTCTATACGATGAGCGAGAGCGTTACAACCAGAAGAGAAGGTACCAGCAGGACCGTATTGCGTAGCCAAACACGACGATGGTTTCGGTTCGGCCATCGGAGGTGTGTGGAGGTATGACCATGACCAAAATGAGTTAGAGCGAGAAAAAATTAACATAGACATATTAAGCGCACACATGCTCTCTTTTGTTAAATATAAAGCATCTTGATATGGAACTGTTGCCACAGATTGAAGTTTATAAACTAACAAAACAAATTTATAAATTTAATGCAAACAGAAGAAAAAAGTATAACCTTGCAAAATGCACATAAAGACTCTAGCAAGGAAGCTACTAGCCTGCACATGACTAGGAGAAGAGGCATTTCTTCGTATGGGTTGGTGGTGCAAGGAAGTGGACGTATTGGGTTTTCCTATATGTGATGCACATGAAATTTTTTTTGGAAAGAAGAGGAAAGTGAATTTGATCTGAAAAGAAGGTTTATGATCTGAAAAGTGAATTTGAATTATTTTATAATATATTCAGAAATAAATAAATAAATAAATAAATTTAAATACTATTTAAAAAAATTATTCCAAACAAAGGATGATTTAAATAATATTGATGTGTGGTTAGTTATAGAAGTGCTTATGATACTATGCTAGTATGCTTTTAAATTTCATCGATGAATGCAAGCTATTTAATATTGTTATATGTTCACATTCGATGAATTTTTCTATGACGTGTTTATAAATGTTCATTATATGCGATGCTATACAATACAAGTTATTAATGCTACGATGCACGAACACGACATCCATATGTGATATAGAATAGAGCACAATACTAATTCGGGAATAAATGGTATACCGAGAAGTTAAATACAAAAGAATTTGAATGAATTTAATTGATGAAGTAAACGAGACGAGATGAGACTACTAGACGCTAGAATCCATCCTAGCGGACAGATTCAAGATCGCACCCTGAATCGTGACAACCTGGTCCATCGTCACTTATTGTCCAAACGATCTATTGTATGGACATAACCATGGTGACAGGGGCAGTGCAAATGGGAAACGAGGAGTTGAGAGTATTCTCATTAATGGATATGTGGTGAAACAAAGATGAAGATTACAGCACAACGACATGAGCGCCAACAGTGAACAGAAGAAGATAATGCAACTAATAGATCGTATGGAGGCACTCACAATTTCTGAGCGGTAAATATACGGATGAAAAAGACCATGATATCGGTTTGATACAAAGTCTAGTAAGAGTGAATAATGAATAGGATTCACTAGTAATTTTAGATCTCGTATATGAATAACTTAAGTAGTGAAAAGTTTACTGAATAATGATTGTAACTTTTAAATGAATAGGATGTGATATCCTCATTGATTAGAGTTGCAGCCGTGATTCACTTTAAATAGTGTCATGACACATGTATTTAAACTGAAATAATTCAATGGAATATGGACGGGTTTAGATTATGGAGTGTGACATATCTATTTCTTTTAATATCATATATATAACCCGACTCCACACATTTATATGAATCATTATTACACTATTATACTCACAACTATATTTATAGCATGACTCGAGGTTTTGTTTTGTGAAAACTCCTCGGGTCAGACCGGGGTACTACAGGATGATTTTCTTCTCGTGTTTTGAGGTAATCTCCTATGACATTATAATGAAGGGAGATCGACATACCGTGTACAAATTTAAGATAGTGGTAGACTTAGAACTCAATGGACGAACATTTGCAATAGGTGTCAGGGGTACGGTTAGAGTCATATGGCAGGACAATGTTAGAGAGACCATCTTGAGTCTGTTGAGTTGTATTAGTTATGTTAATTATTTGTGCATGATCCATTGATATGTAGTTTGTATATATTTGACTGAGTATAAGTATCTATCTTTTGCGTCCGCTGTTTTGTGAAACCATTATATCTTGTGTTCTTGATATATGATTTAGACACAAATTCTTTGAAATCGTGTGTACTACATTAGGTCCATATGTAGTATACACGATTTCAAAGAATTTGTATCTAAATCACATATCAAGACTACAAGATATAATGGTTTCACAAAACAGCGGACCCAAAAGATAGATACTTATACATAGCATAATATTTGTACAACCGGACGTCAAAGTTCCATCATATATTTACAACCATCACAAAAATGACGTCCTAACCATACTCAAACAAATATATACAAACTGCATATCAACGGACCATGCACAAACAACTAACATAACTAATACAACTCAACAGACTCAAGATGGTCTCTCTAACATGTCCCGCCATATGACTCTAACCGTACCTCTGACACATGTTGCAAATGTTCGTCCATCTAGTTCTAAGTCTACCACCATCCTAAATTTGTACACTGTATGCCAATCTTTCTCCATTATAATGTCATAGGTGGTTACCTCAAAATACGAAAATGAAATCGTCCTGCAATACCTCGATCTAACTCGAGGAGTTGTCACAAAACAAAACCTCGAATCAAGCTATAATTGTAGCTGTGAGTACAATAGTGTAATATGATTCATATAAATGTGTGGAGTCGGGTTATATATGTGATATTAAAAGAAATAGATATGTCACACACTACATAATCTAAACTCGTTCATATTTCATTGAATTATTTCAGTTTAAATGCACGTGCCATAGCACTATTTAAAGTGAATCATAGCTTGTCCCACTTTCATCTAAAATTTCTGTTTTGGTTGCATACTCAAATTCATATTAGATTTTGAGTTATAGATGATTGATGTTTGATGGCAGAATGTGTGATTAATTTATATATTTACGTAAAGGCATGTATATATTTTATGCAAAGTATGATTTCGTACTACTCACGTTGATATCCTTAATATAAATTACTCACTTTACATAAGTCTACTGAATATATGTTTCACCTACTTATGGAAATCGATACGTGGACTTTAATACAAATAAGAATATAGAGAGTGGCTATACGCACTGACTTGAAGATTATACTCACTTCAGTTTGCATAATTCTAGTTAATATATATTGCACAAGATAAAACCTTACATTACTCCATACGTTTTTGCTTACCGACTTTGTTGAATAACAAATTGAAGACGAGGCAAAAATGAATAATATATAAAGAATCTTACTGATTGTTTTATAATAATGGTGTAATCGTAAAGTAGTGAGGAAATAGAATACATTAGGGATTCTTGACAACAAAAGAATAAAGAAGAAAGAAAAAGTAAAACATAAAGGAGAGGCATTGAACTAAATAAGTAAGTTACATACAAAAATAAGTAAGTAAGAAAGAAAATTGTACTCACTTTGCTGCGTAATTTAGATGGAGATGGATGACAGCGAAATAATTTATTTTTGCATTCTTTTAGAGAATGTGATTCGCAAGGCTTATATAGGTAGCGATAGATTCATCACAAGGAAAATGTTGGATGCATAGGTTAATTTACAATCATAAAAGAGATGAAAAGGAATGGTATATAATTATGAAAGAGATAAGCATGCAGAGCTTAGATCGAATGAAAATAAATCATTTTTTTTTCCAGTAAATAATTTTATACCCATCAAATAAATTTTAGCATCCTTGATCGCTATATTGCCCTACCGCAATTTGATCTTCGATTATAATTCCACTCGTTGCATTTTACCCCAAAATTTATTTTATATCCATAACGATGTTTTTTTTAAATTCAACAAAATTTATTATTATAAGTTAAAAACAGCAGCGGGATGTTACAGACTTTCCTCTTTAAAAAAATTGCGTCCGCGCAATTTACTAGAGAGTACCGTAAGCTATTCGTATATTAAAACTCCATGTTATGGGTTGCCCAAGACGACTTTTTTTTGCTTTTGTCAAATTTAACATTTTCTTTTTATTAGTTATTAATCAACAATTATTTTAGTGCAAAAATGATAAGTTGAGGTCTTGGTATCAATATATACAGATTAATTTTGAATAAGTTATAAAGTAATAAAATTAAAGAAAAAAGTGAAATATACACAGTTTAAATTTGAATAAGATATAAAGTATTAAAATTACAAAAAAGGCGAAGCACCAAAAAAATGGTAGGAAAATGAAAAGAAAAAAAATGATAAAATAATATGCCATTTGCCACAATAGAACCCTTGATCCACAACCAAGAAAAACATTACCTTGACCATTGGATAATGAAGTAATGCAACCTTAAATTATCCAACATTCGTATCATTTTAGTTACAATTTTCATTGCTGCTACTTATCCCGTAATCGTTGCCCCTTCATGGTGGGTTGTTATATTCGGTCGCCTAGACTGCCTAGCTATGAATCCGAACTTTATCTGTTGCACAAGTCACATTGTGCCCAAATGACGTTTAAAAGATTGAGCTCAATGGAACATAATTACAGACAAAATGCTACACTCGTTATAACATGGATAAGCTTCAACATTAATTATGATGCTTTGAAAGTGAGGCTTTCACCAAACTATTTTAGTGTCATTTATGAGTTTCTCAACATAAGTAACGCCGAGATATTATACATCTAGAATTGATAATGATAAGCATTTTCAAAATTCATGAGAACTATGTTCCTTCAAAACATTATTTGTTAATTTTTCTAGTGATCACAACCACAAAACACATAATCTAGGTTTACCTATTTGAAATATCAATAACGATGGCAAGAAGATCGTAAGGAATAGACTTGATTCTAACTTGGCTGAAGAAACTCGATTGTAGACTTGTAATTTAAGCGATTTGAGTCAAAATTGAGACTAGTTTGCTATTAAGGTACCATTTTAGATGTATAATCGATTTAATCTTCTTATCAAATGAGTTTTTTAGTGCTATATTACCATACAAAATGCTCTTTATTATGTTAATTACCTTCCATATATATTTTGGAAGTTTAATTTGTACAAAGCTACGAAGAGTACTAATAATTTTGGCTCTAGGTTTTCATGCACATAATTTTTCACACCGTATATTTGGTAAAATAACATGTTTTATTTTTTCGTCTGTTCTTGTTTGGAAGAACAATTTTATTTCAATTTTCTTATGCTCAATGCAAATAAGATGAAATAAATAAACCTGAGATAGGATCTTTGATAAGAAATGATAAGTGATTTTAAGTTCTTTTATAAAATTGTGGAAAGTAACCAAGGCAGAAAGACTAGCAATTTAGTAGAGATTTAGGGAAGTCTTGTCTAAATATGAAGATTTAGAAGTTTTGGATACATCGATTTCGAGTGATGAGGAGGATATACAAGTAGGGAAGCCTTCAGGGATAGCAGAAGGATCATTGGACCATCCGATATACATCTTAGAGGATGAGGATTTGATAGTTATTTCAGATGTGGAGGATGTGTTGTCAGTAGGCACAGATATTGATGCAGGTGCAGAGGCCGACGATGAGGCAGATGATTGAATGTTGGATCCATTGAGTGAGGATGAGGAGCATGAGGAAGAAGAACCTATAGAGGAACCCATAGAGATCGAGTCGTTGATAAAAGAACCTGTGAAAATGGAGACAGAAGATTCAGGGATTTACGATGCATGGTTATATGAGGATGGTGATTCGGAGAGTGATGAGCAGATCATTTGGGAGATGGGTATGCCCGTTCAGAAGAAAGGATCTCCCGTTCCAAAGATAGTTGATGATCTCGGTTTGGAAGATATTGATATGGAGGAGCATGAGTCGTGGATTCTAGGAGGCTAGCAGTGGCAGCCGCTAGTTTGGGACATAGCTCCATAGATGATGAGGAGCTAGTTGAGGACGGGAAGGAAGTAGAGCGACTAGTAGAGATCGAATTGGGTGCACCTCAAAGGGTTCATCCGATGAGTAGCGTTTCACATTTAGGGATATTTTGGGTCTGTATTATAGTAGTTGTCATTATCTTAAGCACGTAGTTCGCGCTAAGATATGGGATTTACTCCTTTAATATGATATTTTGGCTGACTGATGTAGATAGTTGACCCATGACCTTGTATTTACCTCAAGTGTGTAGTACACACTCAAGTTGGGACTAGGATCGATGATTGTATTTCATGATCCGTATTTGTAGTAGTATTTTCTTTGCCATATATTGTTTACCTTTGTAGATCTACATCTTTGATTTTATTTCGAGGACGAAATGCTTTTTAGTATGGGAGAATGTAACGACCCGTAATTTCGCTGTTTCGAAAATGAGAGATTTCGTTTGTTTTAAATTTAAAAGGGTTAAAAACTTTAATAAATAATTTACATATAGTAGATAATAATCAAAAAATTATTTATATTAAAAGGATAACTATTATTAAAATTATCTAATAAAGACAATAAAAGTATATTAATAATCGTTTTACAAAAATAATCAAATTTTGTCGCATTTTATCGGTTTTACATACATTGTAAAATTATAGATTATGATATTAAATAAATATGATTTTGAAATATAAAGAGACATGTTTTAATTTATTTAAAAGAGTAAAAAGTTCCTTTTAAAGTTTGGTTTATTTTAATATATAGCTTAACAAAAACGTCAAGTTTTGACTGTAAAATTTGTCGACAAAAACACTATTTCAACCAAAACAAGTTGTCGTCAAGTTGTTGCAACTTGATACATTTTCTAACATACACATATGCATAAATACAACTTTACAAACTTTTAAACACTTTATATCTATCACTAAAAGACAAAAGAGGTTTACTTTTGGAAAGTTAAATTAAACAAACTAAAAAGGTATGATTTGACAAATTTGAATTTAATTAAAGCTTTATTAAACCACATCATTTCTTTATATCATATCTCATTGATGAGATGGTATATATAAGCATGGAAAATGAGTAAAGTTATATGTTTTAATATTTGTAAACATGGAAATGATGACACCTCTCTTTACCACTTACACATTTTCCCTTAACATCATTTACACCATTGATGCATATGCTAATTTGTTAATAAGTGTCATGTGTAATCAAATCAAAGAAAAAGTATTCTCTTTAAAATTCAAAGTTTAAGACAGAAAAGAGAGTAATCATTTTACAAATTCAAATCACATTAATGAGCCATCTTTTTCTTTCATAAACCCATGTCCTTAAGGGTTTAATCAAAGATTTAAAAAAATTCAAAAGTAGAGAAGATTAGTATTGTCATTTGCCGCTCAAATTTCATCTATAAATAGCCATGTCATTTTCACCATCTTTTACAACCATTCTCTTCATTTTCTTGAAGCTACTCTCTCCATTTCCTTCCACCACCATCACCAAACATCGCCACACCTCTATATCAACCTAACCCAAGCTTTACCCACCTCTACTTGGCCATACCCTCCACCTAAACTCCTCTACCCAAGCCTACACGCCTTTACCCACCTCAAGTAAAGCACGCACTCCCTCCTACACCACCAAACCCAAGCACCTACAAGCCATACCCACCTCCCACACCCACCTATACACCTCCATTCCCACATCCCCGCCCCAAGAACCACGGCCAAAGCACCTACCCACAACCAAACCCAAGCTACCCTAGGTCATACCCTTCCAAAAGCCTGTGGCCATAATAAAAAAAATATATAAATGAAAAAGAAAAGAACAAAATGAAAAAGGAGAAGAAAGGAAGCGATGAATTCGAAGACGTTTGGAAATAGCACGCTAGCTCGAGAGATGCGTATCTCACATAAAAGTTTGACAGAGTGGATATGAAGGTGAGAAAATTCTCGTCGCTATATAATTTTTATTGTTTGTTGAATTGATTTGCAATGGTAAGATAATCATCATTTTATGATATGGATGTTTGAATAATTGTTTGAATGTTGGATAATCCATAGTAATGTTATGACATTTATCATACTATACCCGTATTAAAAATGTTAATGTCATATGATTGTTTGTATGGTGGAAATATTAATATGGACATCAAATTTTTATCATTTTTGATTAAGTGATCCGTTTGTTAAAAAGATCCAATTTTGGTGATATGATATACTTAGAAAAAATAAGTCTCTTTTCAATTAGAATTGAAATTAAAGTAAAAATAAAAGAGAATTTGAAATTGGAAGTGAAACGGGATTAAAAGGGATAGTTAAATTGAAACTAAAATTAAGATGAATAGTGAAATTGAAATCGATTTTTGAAAATTAAAAGTGAAATCAAGGTTGAATTGAAGTTTAAATTAAAATTAGATTTGAAATCTAAATACTAATTGAGTTTAATTCGAAGTTGGAATTGAAATTGGAATTTGAAATGTAATATTAAAATAGTAGAAATAAAATAATATTATAATATGGAAATATTGAAAATATATTTTAAATACTTTAAAACTGAAAATATCGATTTAAAGTGATTCGTAATGATTTTATAAGTGATAAAATTCAGTTTGAATAAATTATTTCGAATATCGAAAAATAAGATAAAACTAGATACGTTGTGTAAAGACTATACTGCATGCCTACCAAAACTATTCTGCATGCCTACCATCCATAGCAATCAACAAACCATGCATCCAATTACTAGCCTAGCATGCAGAATTCTAAGACTGGAACAAGTTACAAATTCATGAGATGCCACGACACCTTAGGGTCATACCTCGAAGAGTTCAGGATAAGCTGCCTTCATCCTCTCTTCCTCTTCTCATGTACAGTCGTTAACATCATCACTCCATTGTATCTTGAGCAACATAATCATCTTTCTCCTAAGCTGTTTCGTGTTGGTTTCAACAACACGAAGCGGCTTACGAGGTCTCGTAACAACTGGATCAACCTCTAAATCTTCATAGCTATCAACAGAAACCACTGTACTTGGGTCGTGCACATACTTCCGTAGATACGATACATGAAAAACATTGTGCACACCCGACATCTTTTCTGGTAATTCCAACTTATAAGCGAGCTTTCCAATTCGCTCGGTAATCGGGAATGGTCCAACAAACCTTGGAGTCAATTTCCCTTTCTTCCCGAATCGAATAACATTCTTCAGAGGAGAAATCTTTACAAAAACCATATCACCCACGTCGAATTCCAAATCCTTACGACGCTTATCGGCGTAACTTTTCTGACGGTCTTAGGCTGCCTTCATTCGTCGCCGAATGATCTCTATACAATCTGAAGTCTGTCGAATCATTTCTGGCCCAAGTATCAACTTTTCTCCTGTTTCCAACCAACATGTCGGAGAGTTACATGGTCTTCCATACAATGCCTCATATGGTGCCATACCAATACTTGACTGGTAACTGTTATTGTATGAAAATTCCACCAAATGAAGATGATCTTCCCATGATCCTCCGAAGTCCAAAACACATGCTCTGAGAAGATCTTCCAAAACTCGGTTGACTCTCTCGGTCTGACCATCTGTTTGGGGGTGATAAACTGTACTCAAACACAACTCGGTCCCTAAAACTTCATGGAAGCTCTTCCAAAATCCACTAGTGAACAATGGGTCTCGATCGCTCACTATACTCTTCGGAATACCATGGAATCGAACTATCCACTTAACATACAACTCGGCCAATTTCGATGCAGTCCTGGTAGATCGAACAGGAATGAATCTTGCACTCTTAGTCAAACGATCTACGATGACCCAAATCCCTTCATTTCCTGCTCTGGTTCTAGGTAGACCATCGATAAAATCCATCGATATTTGTTCCCACTTCCATGTAGGAACTTCTAATGGCTGAAGCAATCCACTTGGCTTCTTCTGTTCGGCTTTAACCAACTGGCAGTTCATACATTTGGAAATAAAATTTCCAACATCCTTCTTCATACCTTCCCAATAATAGGTTCTCTTCATGCCCGATACATCTTATTTCCTCCTGGATGAATTGTCAACTTCGAGTGATGACTTTCCTTAAGAACTTCATCTCTCAACTCATCTATATCGGGAACAACTAGTCGTCCTTGCTTCCGAAGCCAACCCTCTCGATCGACTTAGAATCCTTTATCCTTCTCTGGGTCTAATCCAGATTCCAAATCTCGGATAATCTTGACAAGCTTATCGTCTCTCTTTTGGCTCTTGCCAATCCTTTCCACAAGAGAAGGTCTTATCGATAAGTTTGCCAACATCTCAGGTTCCAATCCACATCTAGGCCTGAAGTCAAATCCAATTAAATACTCGAGACTCTTCCATTCCGAAAACATGGCTCCCAATCCTGCATGTCTTCGACTTAACGCATCTGCCACTGCGTTACCTTTTCCCGGAGTATAGGCTATACCAAAGTCGTATGATGCTAAAAACTCTAGCCATCGTTGCTGTCGAAGATTCAAATCTTTTTGGGAGAAGAGATACTTCAACGACTTATGATCTGTAAACAACTCAAATCGAACTCCCAATAGGTAATGTCTCCACATCTTCAAAGCAAATACAATCGCCGCTAACTCCAAATCATGGGCCGGATAATTCCTTTCATGCGGCTTCAGTTGTCGACTTGCATATGCAACAACTTTATCCTTTTGCATCAGCACTGCTCCAAGTCCAGTACCACATGCATCGGTGTAAACCACCATCTCATCATTCCCACTTGGAATAGTCAAAACAGGAGCACTTGTCAGTCGCTCTTTCAGGATTCCGAAAGCTTGCTCACACTTAGCTTCCCATCTAAATACTTGATTCTTTTTCGTCAATCCTATTAACGGTGCAGCTATTTTGGAAAAGTCTTTGATAAACCGACGATAGTATCCTGCTAATCTAAGAAAACTTCTCACATCAGATGCATTCTTAGGTCTAACCTAATCCTGGATTGCTGCCACCTTGGCGGGATCAACCGCTATTCCACTTCCAGAGATAACATGGCCTAAGAACCTCACTTCACTCTTCAAGAAGTGACACTTCGAAAACTTAGCCCTCAGCTGTTGTTTTCGCAAGATTTCCAAAATAATCCGCAAGTGCGTCTTGTGCTCTTCTTCAGTTCTGGAATAAATCAAAATATCATCCACGAACACTAGTACGAACTTGTTCAACTGATCTCTGAACACTCTATTCATAAGATCCACAAAATACGCTGGTGCATTGGTCAATCCAAACGGCATTACCAGCCACTCAAAGAAACCGGATGGTGTCCTAAAATCAGTCTTCGGCACACTATCCTTAGCCACTCTTAACTGGTGAAATCCCGTTGCCAAATCCATCTGAGAAAACAACTTAGCTTCGTGAAGCTGATCAAACAAGTCATCTATTCTCGGCAATGGATACTTTTTCTTCTTAGTCACTTTATTCAGCTCACGATAATCCACACACAACCTCAACGATCCATCCGCTTTGGTTGCAAACACAACTGGTGCACCCCATTCGGACACACTACGCCAAATGAATCCTTTCTGTAAAAGGTCATCAACTTGCACCTTCAACTCTTGATGTTCCCTAGGCGCCATCCGCCTAAGAGGCATCACAATAGGTATGGCTCCCTCAACTAGATCGATACGAAACTCGATCTCTCTATGCGGCGGTAACCCTTTGACCTCGTCAAAGACATCCTCAAATCCATTCACAATAGGCACCGATGACAGTCCATCCCGTGGAACATCCAGCGAATACATGAAGCTCATGAAGATGCCTTCTTCATGCTTACATCGTATCACAACCTTTGGCCCTCCACATTCTCGACTGTCACCTCCAGCCTCTTACAATCAACCCTTGCCGCATACTTTCTAAGCCAGTCCATACCCAAAATAATTCCTAACCCCGCAAAGTTCAGAACAAAACAATCACAAACAAAAGAGCAATCATGACTCGATACAACTAGTCCACGGCATACCATACACAAACAAGACGAACCCCCAACTGGATTAGTCACAACCAATGGTCTATCAACAATATCCGGTTCCAAACCCAACCGGCCTACAAGTTCACTACAAACAAAGGAGTGCGACGCTCCAGTATCAAACAACACTCTAACTGGAACACCACAAATAGAAAGAGTACCTTGAACCACTACACTCTTTCCTCTCTCTTCCACAGTAGGAGCTTTCGAAGACGATGGCACAGCCCCCAAAGCATAAGCTTGCACAATCTGTTTGTCCCTCCTCGGTTCTGGATAATTCCTCTTGATATGCCCCAGCTTATCACGGTTGTGGCACTTCACCAGCACCTTTGGATTCTTACAATCCCTAGACATATGGCCCTTCTGCTGACAATTGTAGCAGGTCACTTCACCCTTTGGCTTCTTCTGGCCATCCTTACCCCTCTGTTGCTGCTGCTTCCTCTTCTTGTTTTCACCCTGCTATGGTTTAGACCCTTCCTTGGTTACAGCAACAACAGATCCTTTCTTAGGAAACAGATTCTCATGCCTGAGAGCTTTCTCCACAAGCTTCTCAAACGGGTCATCCAAATGATCCACCAACTGTCTCCCAAGATAACTGTCCAAGCCTGTCACAAACTTCTCATTCTTCTGATAAGGAGATTCAATATATGACCGAGCATACTTGGACAAGGCTTCGAACTCAGAAACATACTCAAGAACTGGTCTTCCACCTTGCTTGAGTTCCACAAACTTCTTGAACAGAACAGATTTCTGAGCTGTAGAAATGAACTTAGCTTCAAATCTAGCTTGGAATTGCACCCAAGTGATCTCTTCCTCTGGAGTATCAATGGTGATAGAATTCCACCAATCAGAAGCTCTTCCTTGAAGCTGTCTTGATGCAAGCTTCCTTTTAGTTACATCCTCAATTCCCAAATCACCAAAGATCCTTCTACAAGCATCTATCCATCTCTGGACTTCTATGGTTGATTCTGTTCCCAAAAAAACCTTTCCTCCAAGAGCAGTATAGTCTTTACACAACTTAGCAAAATCCACTGGTTTTGGAGCTTGAACTTGAACTCCAACATCTACTGATGACCCCTGAGCTGGCATCCTTCTCATGATCGAAGTCATCATAGCCTCGAACATAGAAGCATAATCAACAGCCCCCTCAACAGCACGGCCTCCTCTAGCAGCTGGTCTCCCTCTTCGACTCATTTCTAATATCTAAAAGAAATGATTAATATACCCTAGGGAAACAACTGCATAATAAGTTCAAATCCTTCTAAGCTACTATATTATATATAGTAATCATCCATCAAAATTACAATTACGTCTCTCATACGTAGTTACGTCAGCGAGCGTTGGCTAAAATCGATTAACCAAGGCTCTGATACCAAATGTGACGACCGCCCATGACTCCCGCACCAAACAAGGAAATAGTGCACTGCAAAGAGTGCCAGGCCGCCATGGACGATCATCAAGGTAAGGTAAACACAGAATAGTCTATCGTATTACTCACAGCGCATGGATAACATACAATAGAAAAATATACATAGTGAAGCTCCATAGAATAGAATCTCATCAAACAAAACTCGTAATAGTTTGATACAACAATCTAAAAAGTCAATACAACAAGCCTCGCTACATATCACTCAGAGTAGATACAAACAGCGGAACATCCAGTACATATAGTAAGAAAAACAATATGCAAAAGCCTCCAGCTCGTCTTCGTCATTAACTGCGTTGGTCACTAAGAACAGCACCTGTCACCTGCTACCTAGTCTGCCCATCCCAAAACGGATGAACAGCACAAGGTAATAAGAGTTGAACATAAAACCTTGAGTCAGACAAAAGTCCTAGTGAGTAGTAAATCAACTATCAAACATACCAAAAGAGCATAAAGGGTAAAAGGAATAGGAACCCAACCATCCCACTCCACCTCTTTTTACAGTGATAGCCCCTAGACCCACTAAGCAGGAATAAACATAGCAAAGCAGACAATTAAAGTAAAGCAATTATCACTCGAGTCAAGGTCGATGTTTTCCAAGCACAAACCCCCAAGGCCTAAACCAAGATCAGATAAGCACCCACAAAACATCGCTCTTGAGACCGAGTGACGATACAACCAAAGCATCCAAACATCCATGACTCTGGCTATCACTGTTATCATTGCCTCGATATCACCGTTAATTGAATGACCGGCTCATTATTTCATCCGTCCGTCAAGGGCTAATGGTAACCCCGGTTCTAGACATAACTCCGCACGTCATCGTGACCCGTGCCTAGTACTATCGAATCTGCCCAGAGTACTAGACCATCAACTATTCGTCTTGGGACTATCGAATCTGCCCAACGTACTCTTGCTTTGAGCATGCTAGAACCTTCAACAACGATGAGATCTCAGCCTTCTAGTCATCCTCCTCGACGACTAATTCCATACTGCTCAAGCGCCTCTCGAGCCAACCATTATCAACAAACTCGAACCATTTCACCGAGTTATCAACATGCTTGGAATGATCCCCTCTGGATTAAACCAAGGCTATCTCACATCATGCTTTGCTTCATCGCATCATAACAAAGTCCCATCTCATCATCATGCTTTGCCTCATCGCATCATAACAAAGTCCCATCTCAATATCATCATCAAATCTATCCATATGAGCTTTATCATCCGCTTTATATGCCACGAGCAGCTTTCCTTATTCAAGAGCCTTTCCACCTAGCTTTTGAATCATCTTCGACCAACTTGTCCATATCAAACCCATAAATCAACTAACTTCTATCAATCAATCAAATCAATCATTAATCCAAATAATCAACCATTCAAACAAGATCTAAATAAACAATTATAACAATAATGGCAAATTTCGTGAATAAAGAGTCCAAATCTAACAAGCATGAATTCTAAGTAATATCTTGATGAATGAACTAGCATAGGTTAACATATAATAAAATGGGTATCAAAACTTCATGAACGATGGATATACATGCAGACTTAAGGAAAATGCACGAATTCACTATCTTTAACACACAAACAAGCCACCGAGCCAATATACTCCTTTGGGTCCGTGTGAGAGATAACCACCACTCACCGAATCACCTAAACACTTCAAAAGCAACTAACTCCAGATCTAGCTCGATCCGACAAGATTTCCCCTCAAACGATGAAATCTCTCTTTGAAGAATGTAGATCTTCAACTTTGGCTCTTGGATCTTCGATTTAGATGGATGGAAGGAAGCAGTAGATTAGAGTAGAGAAAAGAAGTGAAGAAGTGTTGTAGTCGAGCTCTCAAAATGGCAGCACTTCGTCGCTTCAAAATCCGGATCCCAAAAAGTGAACCAATGTCGTGTATTTATAGGCAGAAATCCCTTAAGTCGGCCGTCCCCTTGAGTCGTCACCGACCTAACGACCTACGACTCAAGAACCCCACGACCTACCGACCTAACACAACACACGGCTCAACACACACGCGACCTAACATGCAAGCCGCGTTCTTTCCTAAGTCGTCTGGACGACTTAACAACCTTCCGACTCATGACTCAACACAGCTGCCGACCCACTACTTAACACACACAGCCAACCCAACGCATAGCCGACCTAAGACCACACACACACGAACACATACGCGACTTAACCACAACACGGCATAGCCGACCTAACGACTTAACCATATGCCGACCTATCCTTAACTCGTTTACGACTTATCTAAACACACAGAGTCTTACGACCTAAGCCACTAACCCTTAGATCGTTCCATCCTTTAGGTTGTCCCTTCCTATGAGTCGGTCCAATACTTAGGTCGTTAACCCCTATAAGTCGCTATCTACCTAAGCTGTTAACTCTTAAGTCGGCCAACTACTAAGTCGGCTACCACTATAGGTCGGTCTCATCTATGAGTCGTTAACTCCTATGTCGTCCACTATACTTAGGTCGGTCGAATCCCTAGGTCGGTTACTATCTTAAACCGGCTAACTACTAGGTCGCTCCAATTTCTTAACTCGGCCACTGCCTAAGTCGCCCTACCTCCTTAACTCGGTCCACCCCTTAGGTCGCTAGCTTCCCTAATTCACTCACACGACCTAACTATGGTTGACTCAAACAATACTAACGACCTAGTGGCAACTATTATATGATCTGTCGACACGTAAAATATGGATCGTTACATCGCACAACATAAGTTCGCGATTTCGCGTCGAAAAGTTCAAATGAATATGTAGAGTAGAATATAGCATGGATTCTTCGAGATAAGAAAATTCCGGACTATTATATTCATATCTTCTAAACAAAGAAAGAAAATCAAAATTCTGTTGAGTAGATTTTGAATTGCGTCCAAATCAATTTTCTAGAAAAATCGCGCTAGTGCAGTTAAGTGACCATGACGGAAAATCTGTTTAAATGAACGTTTTTAATTATGGAAAAATATGGAATAAATTTGATAAATCCATTTAAATGGTTTAGAAGAGATTTGAAGTGGAAATTATGAATTTTCAAATATTAAAAAGTTGATTAAATCAATTAAGCTTATATAGCACTTTTCGCGGCTATTTTATGCTGCTAATTCTATAACTTTTTGAATATAAGTTTAAATGTAACGATATTTCCTGGAATTAAATGTGTATGTTTTAAAAGGAAAATTAAGCGTTTAAAAGATAATTTGAAATCTTTATAATCAATTCCAAAATAAAGTTGATAGCTGAGTATGCAAGAACGACTAGTACATTTGTTCCGCCTGTGGGATCTGGAAAGATAAATCAATGTATTTAACTAAGGTTAGGGGTGGAGCAACCAGTGCCTTGAACTTACTTGGTCTATGTTTTCTTTTCTTAAGGTGAGGAGTGGAACAGATCGAAAAGAAAGCCTGGATGCTTGAAAAAGATTGTATTAAGTTTCTGAAATAAAAGAAGACCAGTATTATCCAAAATTTAAGCAATCTTGAAAATGAATAAATTACGACTTGGATTGCATAATGATCATCTTCTGTGGATTATGAGCCCATAAAGCCTTACCGCATCTAGCCCTGTTTCGGTCATTTCCGATTGATGAGGCATGAGGCAACGATTACCTTTACATATAGCACGTATCACATCTCTGAATGCCACCTTGCCTTTTCTATTGACTACTAATTGTCTTTCACAAAAATACAACCCTTAAGCTTGTACGTCTTAAGGAGGGTATAAAGCTAAGAGAAGTTGCCTACTCCGCCACGACTGATGTACGTTTGTAAAAACCAATATACGTAATATTTAGAAATACAATGTCAGACAAACGTCAATACAAGTTGTCTACGAAAGGACAAACCGAAGACACTCTCCTACCACCACTAGTAGCGAGTAGTCGTTGTAATCCGAAAAATCTCCACAACGAGGAGACCACTACTATAAATAACCCTACAATGGGAGCTACCTAGAGCATGTCAACAAGCAATCCTCAAGCAATGAAGATCCACGGTCTTTAATAGTCATCATCTTCAACATCTCTTCACTTTCGAACGTATACATTGGTTCGAAGTGGTTTTCGGATAGGAATCGCCCAAATCCGACCTCGGTTCCTTTGAAGCCAATCATCGATAAAAAGTGAATATGAGTATACAGGATCATTAAGTCTCTTTTCACTTTAATTCTTTTCAGATGACTTTGAAATCACTTTCTTTTGACTTAGAATAATTCTAAATAATTCATTCTTTTGCTTTGGATAATATCTCAAATTTCCTCTATTAACTCTCGATCCAAATTCCTTAACTTTTAGGCGGGTGAAAAAACAATGTTTTTTAAGACATCGTTTACTGTAAACCCTAAAATCAATCTTAACAAACATTTTTGAGTAAATAGGATCATAGAAATCATTCATTTTGGAGATTGCTTAAATTTTGGATAATACCAATCTGCTTTTATTTTGGAAACTTAATACGATCTTTTTAGAGCATCCGGACTTTCCTTTCGATTTGTTTCACCCCTCGCCTAAAAAGAGAAAACAGTGGCTAGGTAAGTTCAGGGCACTAGTTGCTCCATTCCTTACCTTAGTTAAACACCTTGTTTTATCTTCCCAGATTTCACAGGCGGGACAAATGTATTATTCGTTTCTGCTTACTCAGTTATCAACTTTATTTTGGAATTGATTGTAAAAATTCAAATTATCTTTTAAACACTTAGTTTTCCTTTTAAAAACATTCACAATTGATTCCAGAAAAATCATCACGTTTAAACTCATATTCAAAAAGTTATATAACTCGTAGCATAAAAGTGCCGCGGAAAGTGCTATATAAGCTTAATTGATTTAAACAACTTTTTAATATTTTCCATTTCGAATATCTTTTAAACTATTTAAATAGATTTATCAAATTTATTTCACATTCTTTCCATAATTAAAAACGTCTATTTAAACGGAACGGATTTCTTGTTATGGTCGTTTAATTGCACAAGCGCGATTTTTTTAGAAAATTGATTTGGACTTAATTCAAAATCTACTCAACGCATTATTGATTTTCTTTCTTCGTTTTGAAGATATGGATATAATAGTCCAGAATTTTCTTATTTCGAAGAATTTCGAGTTGTATTCCACTCTACACATTCATTTGAACTTTTCGACGCAAAATCACGAACTACCATTGCGCGACGTACCTAGTTTTAACTTGTTTTTCAATATTTGAAACAATCTATTCAAATTGAATTTTATCGCTTATAAAATCCTTATAAATAATTTTATATCAATATTTTCACCTTTTAAAGCTTTTAAAATGAATTTTCGCTATTACCATATATATTATAATATTATTATGTCCCTATTATTTTAGTATTAAATTTTAAATTTCAATTTCAATTCAATTTGAATTCTAACTTCAAATTAAACTCAAATGAAACTTAAATTTCAAATATAATTTTAATTTAAACTTAAATTTCAACCTTGATTTTACTTTCAATTTCAAAATCGATTTCATTTTCAATTTCACTATTCATATTAATTTCAATTTTAATTTAATTATCCTTTTTAATCTCGGTTCACTTCAAATTTCAAATTCTCTTTTATTTCTACTTTAATTTCAATTCCAATTGAAAAGAGACTTATTTTTCCAAAGTATATCATATCACCAAAGTTGGGTCTTATTTAACAAAGGGATCACTTAATCAATAATGATAGAAATTTGATGTCTATATTAACATCACAACCATACAAACAATCATATGACATTAACATTTTCAATATGGGTATAGTATGGTAAATTTCACAACATTACTATAGATTATCCAAAATTCAAACAATTATTCAAACATGCATATCATAAAATGGTGATTATCTGCATAGCAATTAAACTTGATAATCAATATAATTCAAAAAGCGATGAAACTTTCTCATCTTTAACCAAATTGATTAACTTTCTACCAACATTCAAATCACAACAACACTTCATCTAAATCATTACTAAATTCAACCAAAACTTGCCCAATTCAACTCCTTCTTACTCCTTACTCTCGGTCATTGCTTTTACCTTTGCTTTGATCTCGGCTATGCCTCTCATCTCCATATTTCTTTCACGGCCATGCGCCATTAAAGAAGAGAAGAGGAAGAAGTAAAGTAAGAAGATGTTAGAGAGTAACAAGCGGATTAATGCTTAAGCACTCCACAATTTTTAACCCTTCTAACTCTTTGAGAGAAGCCATTAAAATAGATTAAAGGTAAAAGAAGAAGAATGAGAAGTGTGAAGAAAATAAGAATAATGGATGGGCATTTATAGGAAAAGCAAGGAGCGGTGGATTACAAAACTAACCTTTTACAAAATTACCAAAATATCCTTACTTTATCTTACTTTTTCTACACTTACCATCATCTTATCGCATCATCACTTTATGTCTTAATCATTTAATATTTAAGTAAAGAAAAGTAAAGGTTTGGTTGAATTTGATGTGACATGTTTTGTTCTTTTGTGTTTACTTTTGCTAATTGTTTTCCAAACTTGTTTAATAAAAGTAAACTTGATTAATGAATTAAATAATACTTATACTATTTGAATATATGTTCATACATAAGAAAATAAAGATGCAACAACGGTATGACAACTTTTGATCAACAAAACGTTGATTTTCGACAAAACGTTTTACGGTCACATTTTGACGTTTTCATTAAGTTATATATTGATGTAAACCAAAATCAAAAATGAACCTTTTACTTCTTTAAATAAATTAAAACATGTCTCTTTATATTTTTAAATCATATTCAAATAATATCAAAATCTCTAATTTTACAATGTATGTAAAACTAACAAAATACGATAAAATTTGGTTATTTTTGTAAAACGATTATTAATATAATTTTAAATATTTTAATATACTTTTATTATCTTTATTAGATTTTTTCAATAAGATTTATATTTTTAAATAAATATTTAAACCTATTTATTTAAGCCTTTATTTATTTTTAACAAAACTTAACTTTTGCTGATTTGTTCTAAAATTCAAGTTTATACTTTTTAATTACCAACAATATGAATAAATAATTTTTTTATTATTATTTATCTTATATAACTTATTTATTTAAGTTTTAAACCCTTCTTAAATTTAAAATAAACAAAATCTCTCATTTTTTAAGTAGCGAAATTACGAATCGTTATATTCTCCCCTACTTAAAGCATTTCATCCTCAAAATGAAAGTAAGATAAAAGAATCTATCTCACTATCGTTTCCTTAAATATTTTGACTTATTTATACTAATGATAGAAAAGAAGAAGGTCGATATCATAACAACATTAAAACAAATGATGCCGAATACACAGAGATTCCCCACACTAACCTGAGTACTTATAACGTACTTAAGGTTATATATACATATCAAACCAGACTTCAATACTACCCATCCTAGTGCGTAGTGCATACTTAAGATAATATATACAACAACCAAACAAGAATATATATCCAAAAACAACCAAACTGATAGTATATCAACATAATGAATACATCCACATAACTCAACCACTGACTAGAACATGTACTATACCTGGGGTCAATATCAAAATATCAGTTCAACCCCTATATCTTAGTGTCCACTATTTAAGATAACTATTCAACTACTAGGTAGACATATCCAAAACATCATACTATATTTAATATTTGATTCGATCTATTATATGAATCCACACATTTACTTCAACTAGTATCGATCCCTTGATTTTCTAGTGCGGACTTTGATCAAACTTCCTGATCAAAGTTCTGTACTCATAAACTATGATATATAACCATTGCTTTCCTTGCATGGCTCTCAACTATGATAGAAAACTTAGGCACATAACCATAAACTCTTATCAATATTCACCGCCAAGAATCGAGTGATAAATCCTTTTTCGAATTGGTGTAGACATCTCAAAGTTCTATACTCAAATCTTAGATCAATATTTATGTGTTGAAATGATCTACGTTTAGCTTATGTACTTATTCACATTCATTTTTACCTAATATATTTTCTCAAAATTTCTCTTAATCCAAGTTTATTTCATAGCCATTTACTTTCTTCTAAATCCATTATTACTTAAGCATACAAATATGACTTAAACTTGTACAATATACATTTACTTCCTAAGAGTATATATACATATCCCTAAACTTCAAACTATTATTACTTCAATTAGGGTATTTAAGTAATATGGATTTCCACTATTGTCTCAAATTGATACATTATAAAACTTAATCCTTAGTTTTCTTTACCTAAGATCTTAATTTAGCAAATATTATTTATCTTATCCATATATTAATAAGAATACTTTGCTAAGTGTACATCTTTTTCTTACTGATTCTATGATTATTAACTTATTTACCTCTCCATCTAATCAAATTTCTTAACCTTAAATCCATCAAATATCTTATACTCAAATTGTGAAACTTAATTCACATGGTATTTATTATTTAAACATTTTCATCCAACAATTAACCTACTAACCACATTATTCAAAACTTTCCCTTTTTTAATTTTTTATTTCTAGCCTATCTACTTCCAATCTTACTTCATTTTGAATTACAAATGTTACCTTAAATGTGTAACTAATTCAAAGTTTTATATTAGGATGATAATTCTTATATCTCTTATTCCTAAATTTCACTTTGATTTTAACCTAATCAAAGTTTCTAAATTTCAAATTATCTTATCTCCTTATAAGTTATAGAACTTACCCTTTCATATTATATTTTCCCAAAGTCTCAATTTAGGCATATCTTTCTTTTATATGTCATTGATAAGAATTTTTCTAAGTGTGCATTTTCTTTTTTCTTTCTTTAATAACATCTTCTAGCTTCAACGTTTATCATCAAATATTTTATAATCAAATCATGAATTTTACTACACAAGATATTTGTACTTAGCTTTTAAATCCATCCATTTTGATGATCATTAAATCATTATTCTTTAATAACCATGTTCCTATGGGTATATTATTAATGTTCTAAATTCTAGCTTTCAATTAATTGATTATATATGGAATATTTTATAGCCAAATTGTGCAATTCTAATCACAAGATATTCATATTTTAGTTTTACTATGCCAAATTACAACCAATCCATAATTTCTAACCCAAAAATAAAAATATCCCATTTATATTTAAAATATAAACCCAAGGTAAAATTATTTCATCTACCAACTTCTTTAAAACAAAAACCATTTTTATAAAATTAACAAATACACACTCGTGTATAATACTCTCAAAACTCATTCTAAGGTGTTGCTAACCTATCTTTAATGAATTACTTATTCTAGGATATTACTAATCCTATCTGATGAGTCTTTACCCATAACAAAGCCAAGGTTGTCGCTTAACCTTCAATTTGATACCAAATGTGACGATCCATAATTCCGCACCCTTTGAGTCGACAATAAACCACTTATGTCCGACCTAAGTTGCATGGAAGTATGGATGATCCAAGGTAATAAAGAAAATAAGATAGAACATAATCTCACACGAATGAAATAACATATAATATTGAATAAATATCTTTACAGCGAAAAACTTTTAAATATAATATCAGAGTCTGACCTAAATTCAGCTTGGACGATTATAAACATAAGTCCTTACAATTGCTGACAAATATTAAACAAAGCGGATAACAGAATATGTCCATACATAGATGAATATCTCCATCTCTCCTCCGGAAACTCCAACCATCTTCGACTAAACTTGAAACTACTCGGATCATGCTTTATAAACCAGCATGAGAAAAACTCAATAATAAATGACAATGTGATATATCAGCCTTTAAATAAAATCCTTTGAAAAGAAGGAGTATCTCATAAGACCACGGCCACACATAAACACGGATGGGTTTTTACCTTATGATAACTTAAATATTTTTATATCAAAACATTTGATATTATTTCTAATGGCATATCTTTGAAAACATTTGCAAATAAACTTATTAATCTTATCCGAAATGGTTACCCATATAGCATTTCGAGGCTATTCATTACGCCAATACAAACAAAACCGCATCTTCTTATTAGAGAGTGGATTTACATACAATTACCAGGTAAAGGGACTACCTTCTGGAAGTACATCTCTAGAGAAATGTACTGTGGACCATCACAAAGGATCCTCTACCAACACAAGACCGGCCTATCTCTATAACTAGATAGTATCAAATATATCATCCCTTGGTCATTACCGACTTTTAAACCGGGCGCCCAGAGCATACAAACCACATCAATTTACATCCCGAACGTCATAGCGGAAAGAAATATATTTAGAAGGGAATGATCATACCCTAATTGATACCCATCGAGTAGAAATGTATCTTTATTTTCTTTTACACCCCTGATAATCTGCCTCCCCAGCAGTAGGATTTACGGCATGCGAATACCGTGGATGTATTAGTGTCGTTTTCTAAGGGTCAAGGAGACAGTCGTCACAAACACAATCCAATACCCTCACATAAGAACCGATATAAGAAAAATTGTCACTTATCATCTCATGACAACAATTATTGAAAGCGATCACAACAAAGGGAATAGACTCAGAATTAGCTGGAGCCATCATCCTCATTCCTAAGTATAATCACTATCAAAACTAAAATCAATGTAGCTAAACCAAATGTCTAAGTCACACACTTATTTCCAAAGAAATGGATAATGGAAAATAAAAGTACCAACCCACTAATCAAAAGGCAAGTCAACTAAATCTTATACATTATCGGCTCTCTCAACTATCGAAAATGTCTAATATCATATACATCGACTTTTCTCTCAATTTTGGCTTATGTCATGGAAAATTTTGGCAACGCTTTTTTGCGCGGTTAGGTCCGGAAAAAATCCCAATACAACATAGATATATATACATCTCATATCCGAGGCATCTCGTTTTCGAGGACAACCAAACATATATCACCAAATTTACACTATGGATGTTACATATCTCTTTTATAGCAAGAGCATACCACTTAGATGCAAATATAAGCGAGTAAGCATCCAAATAGCCAACAGTTGCTTCCATGTACCTGATCAAGTACTCAATAAAGAGGATTAAGCATAATAGTGATATCATAATGTAAATAAGCAAACTAGATCACATGTATGACAATCATCTCAAATAGACCTGCTATGTCAAATCATAACTATCCCACATGTTTAACAACTATATGCATTAGTAATCGTGTCAAATGCCAAAAATCAAACATCAAACCGGCACATAAGATCAAACATCAAAAAGTAACATCCATGCATATCCTAACATGCAGGATACTAAACTATCTTGTATAATTCATCAAATATGATATCTAATATAAAAACCAGTGAAAATAGATATCTTATCATGTGAAGAGCTCTGGATAAGATGTCCTCGTGCTCTTCTTGGTCTCCTGTATGCAATCACCTTCGCTTTCGCTCCACTGAATCTTTACTACTTCACCACCTTCCTCCTAACCTGTTTCATACCATGTCTATCGGTACAAATAGGCCCACGACGTCTTGAAATCTATGTTTAGTCTCGATTTAATCTAATCAATTTGGTACCAAATTTCCAAACGCCCTTGTAAGTTCTCCCAAAACCCACTAGTGGACAACAGTTTTCGGCCACTTACAATGCTTTTGGTACACAATGGAATCACACCATCAATTCCCATTCTATCTGGGAATCTCACGTAGTTGTAATAACCACTTGGCTTCTTCATCCCGACCACCACCAAGGCCTCACTCCATCAAATCATCTCGCGGCCTCGCTCTACTATAACCTTCTCTAACTCTCTCTTCAACTTAGCCTTCTCAAGGCATCCCCCAAAATCTCACTTAGATATGACCATTTTATGACTCTCGCCTCATCATGATCATCCTTGGAGTCTCACCCCACTATGATTGGCTCACAATCTCTCTTCGTTTTGGTCTTCTCAAGGCAACCCCCCAAAGTCTCACTTCGGTATGATCAATTCTAGAGTCTCATCCCACCGATCATTCCTAGAGTCTCATCTCGCTATGGCTGTCTTAGAGTCTCACTTCATTTTGGCCTTCTCAAGGCAACCCCCCAAAGTCTCATTTCGTTATGACCATTTCTGTAGTCTAATCCCATCATGATCATTCCCAAAATCTCACCCTACCATGACTGCCTCACAGTCTCCTTATTTGGCCTTCTCAATACACCACCCGAAGTCTCACTTCGGTATGACCATTTCAAGAGTCTCAACCCATCATTATCATTCTCGGAGTCTCACCCCATCATTATTATCTCACAGTCACCATTGGATACATGATAACTTACTCAACAACCTCTCAGGTCAGCGACATCTCATGCCACAATCAGAGATAACGTTCTTTCATATACCTATCTAATAGGTATTGTACTCTTAGGACAAGCTAGATCGTCTCATGGTCCAGGGTACACAGGTGAGCGTCCTTACATACCTTTTCCCCTAGGAACAACCATCATATTTAGATTCATCAATAATCCCCCCAGCATCTCAATTCGTTCCGAAGCATCTCATGCTCCCCCACATCACTTCCTACGCTCTTAGGCATCGCATGCCTCAAAGACATAACTACTAGTCCAGTATTTCTAAACATATCGATATGGAACTCTACCATACATAGTGGTAATCTAGTCACCTCATCGAATGGTCCGGACACTCGCTAGCTACAAGCATAGATGATAACTCGTCGTGTGAGATATCGAGCGAATATAGAAAGCTAATCACCACCTCACCATTTAGTAGATAACTGAACACTACCTTCCGCTCATTATCTATCCCTATTCTCACCAATGGCCTCTCACTGTCCATGGCTATTTCGTACCCCTTCAGTCGGTCCATTTCCAGATTATGATATCGAAGCCAATTAAACCCAAAAAAAGTCAATGACAAACAAACATACAAACATCCATGACTCGATAAGACAAAGTATAGACAAACCATGTATAGGCTTGCTAAGCTCCCAATAAATTCGACATAATTTAAAGGTCGGTCAATAATTTTGGATCTTGATTCAAATCTATCTACAAACCACTAGATATGAAGGAATCAGAAACCTCAATATCAAATAAAACACATATGGCATCACCATAAAAGGAAAGCATACTCTTAAATAGTAAAGCTATTTCCCTTGTCTTTTGTCGATGGAGCACTCGACGAAATCAGAATGACATTCAACGCATATGCTTCTATAGTTTGTCCGTACTTGGACCGTTCAAGACAATCCTTCACATTGGGTCTAAGCTCTCACATCATAAAACCTTTTCGATCAACTTCTCGAAACTCTCGTCAATATGGCCAATCAGTAGCTTCCTAGATGATCATTCAACCCAATGACAAATCCTTCATTCTTTCCGAGTGGAGTATCAATAGAAGAGACCATACTTTGATAAAGCATCGAATTCGGTTATATACTCCAACACTAACATATTGCCTTGCTTCAAGTTGGCAAACTTCCTAAACAACGTTGATTTCTAAAAAGTCAAGGTAAATTTCTTTGAAGCGAACTATGAACTAGTTCCAATTAAAATGGTCCTTGGGTACTCCACTATTTCATTCTTCATCCCTGGAGTCATCTAAAAGTTAACTTCTACCTCATTGGATCATCTAACTCCCATCGAAAATCCTTTTACAAATATCCATCTCGCCTTGCATTTCACCGGTTGACTCTGTTTCAAGGAACGGTCTGCTTCCTAGACTCACTTAGTCTTTATACAGCTCGTCAAAGTTAACTCTAGGAATTTTCACTTAAGCACCATAATCATACAGAGCAACTTGGGCATTCCAAAAAAATGATTCACATTATCTCTGCGAACATATCCTATAAATCGGTGTAAGTAGTCCCAATCTATCCCACTCCTCAACTACGGAGATAGAGTCAATTACAACATTTCTCGTCTGCCAGATCATTCCTATTCTATAATAAAGATGATCAGTCTTTCATAAAGAAATTGCATTAATAGTACTCGTGTTTAAATACAACTTACACATTATATATACTACTATATAGTTTTGAAAACCAAAATATATAATAAATACACACTCTCTCGTATATAGGTATACTCTCGATCTAGTCTAAGGCAACAACTCCTTAAACTCTGGTTAATCACGTAACTTAGGCTCTAATATCAAATGAGACAACCGCCCTACACCATTAATGCTCATATAACCAAATAGTGGACTATTGGAGCATCCATCCAATGTAGGATGATTGTCAAGGAAAATGAAAAGAAGTAAAGACGAGTGATACGAAAAGAAGGGAAGGGAATGGAAGAGAGGAGAAGGAAATAAAACATCACACAATCCCATAACCTGTCGTATATCTCACAACGCATCAGATAAAATATAATAGTCATTATAGATATAAAATAGGCAAGACAACAATAACAATACAAATCACATAATCAGAGTACACAAGCTAATACTGTTATACAAAACAGTGTTAAAGTTTATACAACTGATAAATAAACTCAACTGTTAAACCATCTCAAATAATAGTAAGTCAACACTGTCAAGGCTCTATAGTGTCACACAATGAAATAACTGATAATAAACTCAGAACACAACGAAATAACCAATAATAAAGTTAATATATAAAAACGAGAAAGCGTCACCTTCTACTAGTCTATCTACATAACTAATAAGCGTCGTTTACACCTGCTACCTAGTCTGCTTATTTAAGATTACCCGAGATAAAGCAAAGCATAAAACCTCAAGTCATACAACAGTCCTGTGTGAACGACGAATAATCTCAAAACACTATAAAAGTCGGTATAGCATATAGAACAGAGGGTATGGCTGACATGCTCCTACATCCATTGTAACAACCCTAGATTTTGTATATTATTTAAATTGGACTTTCTTTTATTTTTAAATTAGTTTAAATTTTTTTTATTTTATACATTTCATTTTTAAATATAAATGATGATTATTAAGTGATTTATAGTTCAAACTAGTATAATTTGAATATTTTACTGTAAAGTGAATTTCTGGTCAAGCTGTTCAAACTGTGACTTTTAAACTTCAAATTTAAATTATTTAAAATCTTAAATTTTATCTTTTATTATGAAAATATATGTAATAACTTGAACACTGCTTTTCGTTTCGTTGAAAAGGGATTTAAATTGTGAAAGTTATACTATTTTCAATATTGAGTGTATATTAAGTTATTTAACAATATTCTTTGTTTAATGTATATAAATGATATTTTACTTGATATATCTTATCCTAATTTGTATATTTATGTTATTGTATGTATATTTTTGTGTTATAATAATTTTAAAATGAAGTAAACAATTTTCAAAGTTTACTGTGTTGATTTCTTTTTTTTAAGGCTGTTTTCTTATTTTCTGCTATTTTCTTCATTAAAATTATATCTAAATATAATTTTTTTATATTTATTTTGTGAATGTACTTTTATTTTATATTATTATTTATTTTTAAAAATATATTTCAAGCTCATATGAATTTTCTAAAATTTATTTCATTTAGTTTCAAATTTTCTAAACTAGTTTACTATTTTTAGCTATTTTCCTTAATTTAACTTTATATAATTAATAAATATTATATATATTTTTATATTTTGATAAATTTTCGAAATTTTATCTGGGATTATTATTATTTACAGAAATATCAAGTTATATAAACAAAATTAAGGAAATTTGAAAGGTTTGTGAAAAGTATAGTCGTTTCACCTCCTAAGTCGTTTCTTTTACCGTTTTCTCATTTACTCTTTGGCCCTTTTTTTTCCTTTTCTGTTGTATAGCCATGTATTTTCCTTCCTATTCATGTGAGAAACTTCTCACTTTCCATCATCAAACTCACGGCTAGAAGTATTGAAGGTAATGGCTTCCATTTCATCTTCTTCTTCCTTTGTTTTTCTACTTTTCTATTTGAATTTTGTACTTGTTCTCACCTTCATAGCTTGGCTCATCCTCAACCAGATCTGACCTCACCTCCACCACCCCCTTCCTCCGACCATCACCCATCCTACTACCTCTCCATTTCAGGCCGAGCCAATCCAAGGTGAAGACCACCATAAAATCCACCAAAAACCATCACAAACTATCACTTATGGCCTAGAATTGTCATTTCCTCCTTCTACCACCATTTGCCGCCACTACCACCACCACCACCACCTCTGACCCGACCTCCACCACCCCCTTTCTCTGACCATCACCCATCCTATTACCTCTCCATTTCAGGCCAAGCCAATCCAAGGTGAAGATCATCACCAAAATCCACAAATACCTCACCTATTCACACAAACCGAGCCTAGTTTGCTAGCACCACCTTCACCTTCCTTTAGCCGCCACTTCCACCACCACCACCAACCCACATCTGACCACCACCCTTTTCCACATCACTCATCACCATCTGGACACCTGGCCATGCCCCTATAGCCTAAGGGCCGAACCCTATGGTGCAACAAAAGCCATCATTTGCCTAGAAACCCTTTGTATTCCATTGCCTTCTCTACTTGTAACTCCCACTCACCATTCAAACCCATGTGTAGGCCGACCCTATAGGGACCGAAACTAGACCTAAAGCCATGCCTTGGCTGTGCTATTTTAGTTCATAACTGAAGTATGTGAAGTTGAGAACAAGTGCAATTCATTCGATGTTGTTTTGGGCTTTGAATTCTAATGTTATTTGAGGTTTAAATCGTGTTGAAACTTACATATATTTGTATTGTTTTGTGTAAATGTTTGAACAAGTCAAATTGCTTTGGCTCTCCACTCTCAAGTCATATCCATGTCATCGTGCCTTCATTGTGTTGCGTTGTGTGCTTTGGTAGATATCTCCAGCTTTGAACATGTGAGTTATTCTCACCAGACAATATGTACATATATAACTAGTAAATTGACCCCTTTGAATCTGTAAAATGCATTATCATGTTACACCTGCTATATTATGATTTTATGATGTTCACCCATGCTTAAACACCTGTAATAACATCTGTTATTGTTATATTATGTTGTTCTGCTATTTTATCAGTTTATCACACTGCAAGTTCCCTTTAGATTAGAATCACTATGGGTTGAAATGATACATACCCGAACGGACTTTAGAATAGGGGAAAATCGTTATGGGCTGAAATGATAGGCGTGAACGAATTTCAACTTATTTTATTTACTTGGGATTGCGGGTTTGAAATGATAAAACCCGGATTTTTCTTTGTAAATTACGGGTTGAAATGATACATTACCCGTATCACTTTACCTAGCGTAGAAAATTATATACAGGCCCGTAGTTAAAATATGTTTTCTAAAAATTTTAAAATATTTTAGAAACTTAATTATTATAATATCTTGATTTAAAATTAAATAAAAATATAATTTTTGTAAATTATTATTGATTTTCTGTAAATCTATAAGTTAAATAAATTATGGAAAAGTTAGAAAATCTGAATGTAAGTTACTTTGGAAATTATGATTTAATTTTTAATCGAATTTAAATTATCTTTGAAATATGATAAATTTATGATATCTTGAATTTAAATTAATTTAAAATGATTTTATAACATATTAATGATTTTTGAATAAAGTTAAATTGTTAATGAGTGAATATTGAGTTGAATTTGAAAATATAACTTAAATTGGAATTTATGAATTTGGTTTAAAAGTGAAATTTTAAGTTAAGTTAAATAAAATGGAATTAAGTTATATTTGGAATTTTAAACTTAAGTGATAAGTTGAAATTTAAAGTAATGAATTCAAATTTGAATGTTGAAATTCAATAAGCGAATTATTAATAAATATTGATTTTTGAAAGGAAACTTAACTTTATAAAATCATGAATTTAAGGAAAATTAAATGATGCTTATAAATGTGAAAATGTATGATTTTATAAGTTAAAAATGACTTAAATAAAAATATAAGTGTTTGTGAAATTCTATTGAATATTTGAAGTTAATTAACAACATTTTTAATACTGTCTTTTGTTAAATTTAATTGTTTTTTTGAATGTAACTTTCTGTAGCATTTTCTAAATGCTGCGAAACTTGAATTTTCATTGTTTTAATAAATTTAAGTGCATAAATGAACATTGAAAAGTTTAAACTTTTGGCATTTAATAATTTAATTATTAAATGTGATAACTTTATTTTTATGATTTAATAGTGAAGTAATTTGTTTTGAAATATAACTATTTGATATATTAAAATGATTGAAATGTAGTTTCGAAAGATATGATATTTTGATATATTAAAATGATTGAAATGTGGTTCCAAAAAGATATGATATTTTGATATATTTAAATGATTTGACAAATGAAGTTTTGAAAGATATGATATTTTGATATTAAATGATTTGAAACGAAGTTTTGAAAGATATGATATTTTGATATTAAATGATTTGTCAAATGGAGTTTTGAAAGTATGATATTTTGATATATTAAAATGATTTGAAACGAAGTTTTGAAAGATATGATGTTTTGATATTAAATGATTTGAAAAGAAGTTCTGAAAGATATGATATTTCGGAAATGAAGCTTTGAAAGGTTATGATATTTTGATATATTAAAATGATTTGAAAGGAAGTTTTGAAAGGATACGATAATTTAATATATTGAAATGGTTAGAAATGACTGGATATTTATTTTGATAAATATTTGAATTGAAAGATATGGTACGATGATATATTGAAATGGTTTGGAAATGATTTAATCTTTATTTTGATAAAGATTTGGGTTGAAATGATATTTTATTTTGAAGTATAAAATATTGTTTTAAAGTTATAACTACGGGTTTAATAACGATTGGTTGTTAAAGAGACCGGGATCGGATATTGTCTTATAGCCGGCCAATACCGAAAACCACTTTAACAACTGTGTATGCGGTGGAGATTCCAGAATGAAGTAGGATGGTGGCGACGTTCTCGAGGTATATTACGTGGACCCAACTCCCGTGAGTTGGCATATATGACTAAACAGGAGCTATACCGGGCTACACAAAGGGTCGCACCCTTTCATCGAGCATGCTTCTTCGGAAACCATTCTATTACTTTTGTGATTCGATATGTGGTGCCACTTTGATTCGGGGGTATTGTTCGAGGTGGGCGGAAGTTGCTGGCTTGCCGTCACCACCGGTCCGGGAGTGCAAACGGTGTATCCACCCTGGCATTGCCTCGCGTGCCGTGTCATATCCTTATATCGAGCCCACTACGATTTTGGTTTTAAATATCCGACCGCGTTAAGGTTCACCATCTCCTTAACGCTATTTTCTATATGATTATACTTTACTGATTAGACACTACTGTATATGGCGTATATTACTATATAATAAATAGTTTAACGGATCCTTAGAGGATGGGCGGTCCCAAGCATCTTCTAAGTTACTTGTACCTTTGCTACAGTTCACTTGAGTTGGTTTACATTGTATAAGTATGTATGTCCTGACTCGAGTGTTTGTATTTTTATTTACGCTCGGGTCAGCCTGAGTTATTCACAGATTTGGATTTCCACTTTCTGGAGATTGGAATCGCTGGAGATTATCTACTTGTCAAGTTTTATCTTTTGCAGTCTGTTGTTCCTTTCAGCTCTTGTATTAGTAGACTTCTATGCAGTGAGACTTCCTTTGTACTTTGCTCTTCTGTTGTATTTTATGTAACTCTGATATATTTATATAGTAGCTTCATGAACTACTATCTCTTTTAATTCCGCTACATTATTATTAATCTGTGTCTGTGATCTGTGATTTTATTTACTGTATATTCTGAGATTTGCCAAATTTTTATTTACAACGCGGTATTTTGAGCAATTCAATTCCGGCATGAGTGTCTACATATACACTTATAATGGATGCGAATGGTTGAAAATATCGGATCGTCACAGTTGGTATCAGAGCTTTGGTAGCTCTAGGCAAACTCAGCATATGGAGTGAATGTATTTAGAGAATCACTTTCATTCGAGTTTGAATCTCTTCCTTTTTGACTCGATTCCTTTGAGTTTTGGGACGTTCCCTGCGGTTCCAAAATTCATTCATGTCCCTCACTATTCATCTTCTTTTGGTTCTGGAGTATCCGATAACTCCACTTCAAAATGATCTTTTTAGTGAGTCGGTGGTCACGCCAATTTCAAATTGAATTATAAAAGGGGAAACTCCTTTACAATTAGCATCGATTCACCAAAGATTTATATCTATCCTTGGTTTAGATGCTAATATCTTTTTTATCCCAAACTCTAACTCTTGAGATCGAATGTAGATTTACCCAGAACAATCCACATTGATCTTATTCTTTAAGTCACGGTTGACCCGGTTAAGCTTGCCCGTGATTTACTTAAACTTATCCACCTCCCTATTTTGTTATTTAATCATCTTGTCTTTTGTTTCCAATCTATTCTTCCAAACATTTTGAATTGTACTTGTATATCTATGTTTTGTTTTATATATTGTGTTGTTTGGGTTGTTGATGTTGAGTTGGGTTTCTGATCGATTCGTCTGATCAACGCTATCGATAGGATTTCTAAAACACATTGAAAGAACAAACTGACACAATATTATTTTAAAATTTGGTTAATGAAATAAAATTTTGATATATAAGTAAATTTATGAAACTTAATAAACTGATTTAAATTGATTATTTGAAGCGATAATACTTGATTTGGGAACTAAAATGAATTTAGAACAAGAAATTTGAGAATTTAATTTCCGATTGTTTCAAACCTTTTGTTTAAAAAGTTTTAAAAGGGATATATTATTTAAAGTATTTTCAAATAGAAATTTGTTTCCAAAGAATTTTAAAGTTTAAAATTAGTGCTCTTCTCATTGTCGCTGGGAAATAACTACGATGTTGACTGCAGCATCATCGACATTCATTTTCGAGTTTCGAAGTGAATAGGCCGCTCTGTAGTCTTACTACAGCTTTGTTTTGGAAATCAATTTGATTTGAATTTCTAAAATATGACTTGATCTATAATATATATATATATATATATATCTATATATATATATATATATAGACATATGATTTAAATTTGATTCGATAAATTATGTACATACATTCATTTATCTCTAAATGGGTTGAAGAAATTGAAATTTTAATTCTTAAATTTTATTATAAAGAATAATTTTAATTATAAAGAGATAATCAAAATTTTGGATGAATATTCAAGCATGAAATGATTTAATTGTATTATACAATTGCATTCAATATAACTTACCTTAATTTTTCAAAAGTTAACAATGTAATTGGATAATACATAATATAAAAGATTTTATAAATAAAATTTGAGTGGTTATAATAAATGTTATACACTTAATTTGTAATTACAAAATGATTAACAGAGGTAAATAGAATAAATGGGTAATTGAATAATTTACAATATAAAATAATGTTAAAAGAACTAAGAATAAAAGAAAGCAGTTATAATAAGTGTAAGTATATTTAACATAAGTGATAAATATATTGAGCGGAATAAATTTAATTTTAATTAGGAATAAAGAAGAATAAAATTTAATAAGTACATTGTGAGTGTAATAAATGATTATTTTTCAAACCCATGGTTTTAAAAAAAATGTTAATTTAAGATGATTGGATAATAAGATAATGAAATTTGAGATAGTTAAGATTTCTTTAACTTGTGTAAAGATTTATTCTCTATTTAAGTTAAAATTTCCATGCTTTCAAATTTATTTCCTTATTTTGTTTTTCAAACTATCTTTTGGTTGTCCTTATCATCCTTATCTTGCTATAGTCCGGTATAGACATCTTTCTATAATGTTTCCGTTTAGAAATCTTTCTATAATCCCTGATAATCTTTGGTAATCATTTTGGATCCACATTCTTCGTGCTTGTGTTCTTAATTTTGGAGAATCTTGGAAAGATCATCTCCACCTTGTTAAACTTACCTATAACAATAGTTATAAGATATAATTTCAATCTTCTTGCCATCTTATCTTAATCTTATTTCACTCTATCTTTTTCTGTGCTTTTCCGTACCTCATCCCTTTTCGAGGACGAAAAGTTTTGAGTGGGGAGAGTGTAACAACCCTAGATTTTGTATATTATTTAAATTGGACTTTCTTTTATTTTTAAATTATTTTAAAATTTGTTTTATTTCAAACATTTCATTTTTAAATATAAATGATGATTATTAAGTGATTTATAGTTCAAACTAGTATAATTTGAATATTTTACTGTAAAGTGAATTTCTGGTCAAGCTGTTCAAACTGTGACTTTTAAACTTCAAAGTTAAATTATTTAAAATCTTAAATTTTATCTTTTATGATGAAAATATATGTAATAACTTGAAAACTGATTTTCGTTTCGTTGAAAACGGATTTAAATTGTGAAAGTTATACTGTTTTCAATATTGTGTGTATATTAAGTTATTTAACAATATTCTTTGTTTAATGTATATAAATGATATTTTACTTGATATATCTTATCCTAATTTGCATATTTATGTTATTGTATGTATATTTTTGTATTATAATAATTTTAAAATGAAGTAAACAATTTTCCAAAGTTTACTGTGTTGATTTCTTTTTTTTTAAGGCTATTTTCTTATTTTCTGCTATTTTCTTCATTAAAATTATATTTAAATTTAATTTTTTTACATTTATTTTGTGAATTTACTTTTATTTTATATTATTATTTATGTTTAAAAATATATTACAAGCTCATATGAATTTTCTAAAATTTATTTCATTTAATTTCAAATTTTCTAGGCTAGTTTACTATTTTTAACTATTTTCCTTAATTTAACTTTATATAATTAATAAATATTATATATATTTTTATATTTTGATATATTTTCAAAATTTTATGTGGGATTATTATTATTTCCAGAAATATCAAGTTATATAAACAAAATTAAGGAAATTTGAAAGGTTTTAAAAGCTTTTGAAACGTATAGTCGTTTCACCTCCTAAGTCGTTTCTTTTACCGTTTCCTCATTTACTTTTTGGCCGTTTTTTTCCTTTTTATTGTATAGCCGTGTATTTTCCTTCCTATTCACATGAGAAACTTCTCACTTTCCATCATCAAACTCACGGCTAGAAGTATTGAAGGTAATGGCTTCCATTTCATCTTCTTCTTCCTTTGTTTTTCTACTTTTCTATTTGAATTTTGTACTTGTTCCCACCTTCATAGCTTGGCTCCTCCTCAAACAGATCTGACCTGACCTCCACCACTGCCTTCCTCCGACCATTACCCATCCTACTACCTCTCCATTTCAGGCCGAGCCAATCAAGTTGAAGACCACCATAAAATCCACCAAAAACCATTACAAACTATCACTTATGGCCTAGAATTGTCATTTCCTCCTTCTACCACCATTTGCCGCCACTACCACCACCACCACAACCTCTGACCCGACCTCCACCACCCCCTTTCTCTGACCATCACCCATCCTATTACCTCTCCATTACAGGCCAAGCCAATCCAAGGTGAAGATCATCACCAAAATCCTCAAATACCTCACCTATTCACACAAACCGAGCCTAGTTTGCTAGCACCACCTTCACCTTCCTTTAGCCGCCACTTCCACCACCACCACCAGCCCAAATCTGACCACCACCCTTTGCCACATCACTCATCACGATCTGGACACCTGGCCTTGCCTCTATAGCTTGAGGGCCGAACCCTATGGTGCAACAAAAGCCACCATTTGCCTAAAAACCCTTTGTATTCCATTGCCTTCTCTACTTGTAACTCCCACTCACCATTCAAACCCATGTGTAGGCCGACCCTATAGGGACCAAAACTAGACCTAAAGCCATGCCTTGGCTGTGCTATTTCAGTTCATAACTGAAGTATGTGAAGTTGAGAACAAGTGCAATTCATTCGATGTTGTTTTGGGCTTTGAATTCTAATGTTATTTGATGTTTAAATCGTGTTGAAACTTACATATATTTGTATTGTTTTGTGTAAATGTTTGAACAAGTGAAATTGCTTTGGCTCTCCCCTCTCAAGTCATATCCATGTCATCGTGCCTTCATTGTGCTGCGTTGTGTGCTTTGGTAGATATCTCCAGCTTTGAACATGTGAGTTATTCTCACCAGACAATATGTACATATATAACTAGTAAATTGACCCCTTTTGAATCTGTAAAATGCATTATCATGTTACACCTGCTATATTATGATTCTATGATGTTCACCCATGCTTAAACATCTGTTATAACATCTGTTACTGTTATATTATGTTGTTCTGCTATTTTATCAGTTTATCACACTATAAGTTCCCTTTAGGTTAGAATCACTATGGGTTGAAATGATACATACCCGAACGGACTTTAGAATAGGGGAAATCGTTATGGGCTGAAATGATGGGCCTGAACGATTTTCAACTTATTTTATTTACTTGGGACTGCGGGTTTGAAATGATAAAACCCGGATTTTTCTTTGTAAATTACGGGTTGAAATGATACATTACCCGTATCACTTTACCTAGCGTAGAAAATTATATACTGGCCCGTAGTTAAAATATGTTTTCTAAAAAATTTAAAATATTTTAGAAATTTAATTATTATAATATTTTGATTTAAAATTAAATAAAAATATAATTTTTGTAAAGTATTATTGATTTTCTGGAAATCTATAAGTTAAATAAATTATGGAAAAGTTAGAAAATCTGAATGTAAGTTACTTTGGAAATTTTGATTTAATTTTTAATGGAATTTAAATTAACTTTGAAATATGATAAATTTATGATATCTTGAATTTAAATTAATTTAAAATGATTTCATAACAAATTAATGATTTTTGAATAAAGTTAAATTGTTAATGAGTGAATATTGAGTTGAATTTGGAAATATAACTTAAATTGGAATTTATGAATTTGGTTTAAAAGTGAAATTTTAAGTTAAGTTAAATAAAATGGAATTAAGTTATATTTGAAATTTTAAACTTAAGTGCTAAGTTGAAATTTAATGTAATGAATTTAAATTTGAATGTTGAAATTTAATAAGCGAATTATTAATAAATATTGATTATTGAAAGGAAACTTAACTTTATAAAATCATGAATTTAAGGAAAATTAAATGATGCTTATAAATGTGAAAATGTACATTTTATAAGTTAAAAATGACTTAAATAAAAATATAAGTGTTTGTGAAATTCTATTGAATATTTGAAGTTAATTAACAACATTTTTAATACTGTCTTTTGTTAATTTAATTGTTTTTTTGAATGTAACTTTATGTAGCATTTTCTAAATGCTGCGAAACTTGAATTTTCATTGTTTTGATAAATTTAAGTGTATAAATGAACATTGAAAAGTTTAAACTTTTGGCATTTAATAATTTAATTATTAAATGTAATAACTTTATTTTTATGATTTAATAATGAAGTAATTTGTTTTGAAATATAACTATTTGATATATTAAAATGATTGAAATGTGGTTTCGAAAGATATGATATTTTGATATATTAAAATGATTGAAATGTGGTTTCGAAAAGATATGATATTTTGATATATTTAAATGATTTGACAAATGAAGTTTTGAAAGATATGATATTTTGATATTAAATGATTTGAAATGAAGTTTTGAAAGATATGATATTTTGATATTAAATGATTTGACAAATGGAGTTTTGAATGTATGATATTTTGATATATTAAAATGATTTGAAACGAAGTTTTGAAAGATATGATGTTTTGATATTAAATGATTTGAAAAGAAGTTCTGAAAGATATGATATTTCGGAAATGAAGCTTTGAAAGGTTATGATATTTTGATATATTAAAATGATTTGAAAGGAAGTTTTGAAAGGATATGATAATTTAATATATTGAAATGGTTAGAAATGACTGGATATTTATTTTGATAAATATTTGAATTGAAAGATATGGTACGATGATATATTGAAATGGTTTGGAAATGATTTAATCTTTATTTTGATAAAGATTTGGGTTGAAATGATATTTTATTTTGAAGTATAAAATATTGTTTTAAAGTTATAACTACGGTTTTAATAACGATTGGTTGTTAAAGAGACCGGGATCGGATATTGTCTTATAGCCGGCCAATATCGAAAACCACTTTAACAACTGTGTGCGCGGTGGAGATTCCAGAATGAAGTAGGATGGTGGCGACGTTCTCGAGGTATATTACGTGGACCCAACTCCCGTGAGTTGGCATATATGACTAAAACAGGAGCTATACCGGGCTACACAAAGGGTCGCACCCTTTCATCGAGCATGCTTCTTCGGAAACTATTCTATTACTTTTGTGATTCGATATGTGGTGCCACTTTGATTCGGGGGTATTGTTCGAGGTGGGCGGAAGTTGCTGGCTTGCCGTCACCACCGGTCCGGGAGTGCAAACGGTGTATCCACCCTGGCATTGCCTCGCGTGCCGTGTCATGTCCTTATATCGAGCCCACTACGATTTTGATTTTAAAGATCCGACCGCGTTAAGGTTCACCATCCCCTTAACGCTATTTTCTATATGATTATAGTTTACTGATTAGTCACTACTGTATATGGCGTATATTACTATATAATAAATAGTTTAACGGATCCTTAGAGGATGGGCGGTCCCAAGCATCTTCTAAGTTACTTGTACATTTGCTACAGTTCACTTGAGTTGGTTTACATTGTATAAGTATGCATGTCCTGACTCGAGTGTTTGTATTTTTATTTACGCTCAGGTCAGCCTGAGTTATTCACAGATTTGGATTTCCACTTTCTGGAGATTGGAATCGCTGGAGATTATCTACTTGTCAAGTTTTATCTTTTGCAGTCTGTTGTTCCTTTCAGCTCTTGTATTAGTAGACTTCTATGTAGTGATACTTCCTTTGTACTTTTCTCTTCTGTTGTATTTTATGTAACTTTGATATATTTATATAGTAGCTTCATGAACTACTATCTCTTTTATTCCGCTACATTATTATTAATCTGTATCTGTGATTTTATTTACTGTATATTCTGAGATTTGCCAAATTTTTATTTACAACGCGGTATTTTAAGCAATTCAATTCCGGCACGAGTGTCTACATATACACCTATAATGGATGCGAATGGTTGAAAATATCGGATCGTCACAGTTGGTATCAGAGCTTTGGTAGCTCTAGGCAAACTCAGCACATGGAGTGAATGTATTTACAGAATCACTTTCATTCGAGTTTGAATCTCTTCCTTTTTGACTCGATTCCTTTGAGTTTTGGGACGTTCCCTGCGGTTCCAAAATTCATTCATGTCCCTCACTATTCATCTTCTTTTGGTTCTGGAGTATCCGATAACTCCACTTCAAAATGATCTTTTTAGTGAGTCGGCGGTCACGCCAATTTCAAATTGAATTATAAAAGGGGAAACTCCTTTACAATTAGCATCGATTCACCAAAGATTTATATCTATCCTTGGTTTAGATGCTAATATCTTTTTTTATCCCAAACTCTAACTCTTGAGATCGAATATAGATTTACCCAGAACAATCCACATTGATCTTATTCTTTAAGTCACGGTTGACCCGGTTAAGCTTGCCCGTGATTTACTTAAACTTATCCACCTCCCTATTTTGTTATTTAATCATGTTGTCTTTTGTTTCCAATCTATTCTTCCAAACATTTTGAATTGTACTTGTATATCTATGTTTTGTTTTATATATTGTGTTGTTTGGGTTGTTGATGTTGAGTTGGGTTTCTGATCGATTCGTCTGATCAACGCTATCGATAGGATTTCTAAAACACATTGACATAACAAACTGACACAATATTATTTTAAAATTTGGTTAATTAAACAAAATTTTGATATATAAGTAAATTTATGAAACTTAATAAACTGATTTAAATTGATTATTTGAAGTGATAATACTTGATTTGGGAACTAAAATGAATTTAGAACAAGAAATTTGAGAATTTAATTTCCGATTGTTTCAAACCTTTTGTTTAAAAAGTTTTAAAAGGGATATATTATTTAAATTATTTTCAAATACAAATTTGTTTCCAAAGAATTTTAAAGTTTAAAATTAGTGCTCTTCTCATTGTCGCTGGGAAATAACTACGATGGTGACTGCGGCATCATCGACATTCATTTTCGAATTTCGAAGTGAATAGGCCGCTCTGTAGTCTTACTACAGCTTTGTTTTGGAAATCAATTTGATTTGAATTTCTAAAATATGACTTGATCTATAATATATATATATAGACATATGATTTAAATTTGATTCGATAAATTATGTACATACATTCATTTATCTCTAAATGGGTTGAAGAAATTGAAATTTTAATTCTTAAATTTTATTGTAAAGAATAATTTCAATTACAAAGAGATAATCAAAATTTTGGATGAATATTCAAGCATGAAATGATTTAATTGTATAATAAAATTGCATTCAATATAACTTACCTTAATTTTTCAAAAGTTAACAATGTAATTGGATAATACATCATATAAAAGATTTTATAAATAAAATTTGAGTGGTTATAATAAATGTTATACACTTAATTTGTAATTACAAAATGATTAACAGAGGTAAATAGAATAAATGGGTAATTGAATAATTTACAATATAAAATAATGTTAAAAGAACTAAGAATAAAAGAAAGCAGTTATAATAAGTGTAAGTATATTTAACATAAGTGATAAATATATTGAGCGGAATAAATTTAATTTTAATTAGGAATAAAGAAGAATAAAATTTATTAAGTACATTGTGAGTGTAATAAATGATTATTTTTCAAACCCATGGTTTTAAAAAAAATATTAATTTAAGATGATTGGATAATAAGATAATGAAATTTGAGATAGTTAAGATTTCTTTAACTTGTGTAAAGATTTATTCTCTATTTAAGTTGAAATTTCCATGCTTTCAAATTTATTTCCTTATTTTGTTTTTCAAACTATCTTTTGGTTGTCCTTATCATCCTTATCTTGCTATAGACCGGTATAGACATCTTTCTATAATGTTTCCGTTTAGAAATCTTTCTATAATCCCTGATAATCTTTGGTAATCATTTTGGATCCACATTCTTCGTGCTTGTGTTCTTAATTTTGGAGAATCTTGGAAAGATCATCTCCACCTTGTTAAACTTACCTATAACAATAGTTATAAGATATAATTTCAACCTTCTTGCCATCTTATCTTAATCTTATTTCACTCTATCTTTTTCTGTGCTTTTCCGTACCTCATCCCTTTTCGAGGACGAAAAGTTTTGAGTGGGGAGAGTGTAACAACCCTAGATTTTGTATATTATTTAAATTGGACTTCCTTTTATTTTTAAATTATTTTAAAATTTGTTTTATTTCAAACATTTCATTTTTAAATATAAATGATGATTATTAAGTGATTTATAGTTCAAACTAGTATAATTTGAATATTTTACTGTAGAGTGAATTTCTTGTCAAGCTGTTCAAACTGTGACTTTTAAACTTCAAAGTTAAATTATTTAAAATCTTAAATTTTATCTTTTTATGATGAAAATATATGTAATAACTTGAACACTGCTTTTCGTTTCGTTGAAAACGGATTTAAATTGTGAAAGTTGTACTGTTTTCAATATTGTGTGTATATTAAGTTATTTAACAATATTCTTTGTTTAATGTATATAAATGATATTTTACTTGATATATCTTATCATAATTTGTATATTTATGTTATTGTATGTATATTTTTGTATTATAATAATTTTAAAATGAAGTAAACAATTTTCCAAAGTTTACTGTGTTGATTTCTTTTTTTTAAGGCTGTTTTCTTATTTTCTGCTATTTTCTTCATTAAAATTATATTTAAATTTAATTTTTTATATTTATTTTGTGAATGTACTTTTATTTTATATTATTATTTATGTTTAAAAATATATTACAAGCTCATATGAATTTTCTAAAATTTATTTCATTTAATATCAAATTTTCTAGACTAGTTTACTATTTTTATCTATTTTCCTTAATTTAACTTTATATAATTAATAAATATTATATATATTTTTATATTTTGATATATTTTCGAAATTTTATCTGGGATTATTATAATTTCCAGAAATATCAAGTTATATAAACAAAATTAAGGAAATTTGAAAGGTTTTAAAAGCTTTTGAAACGTATAGTCGTTTCACCTCCTAAGTCGTTTCTTTTACCGTTTCCTCATTTAATCTTTGGCCGTTTTTTTTCCTTTTCTATTGTATAGCCATGTATTTTCCTTCCTATTCACGTGAGAAACTTCTCACTTTCCATCATCAAACTCACGGCTAGAAGTATTGAAGTTAATGGCTTCCATTTCATTTTCTTCCTCCTTTGTTTTTCTACTTTTCTATTTGAATTTTGTACTTGTTCTCACCTTCATAGCTTGGCTCCTCCTCAACCAGATCTGACCTGGCCTCCACCACCCCCTTCCTCCAACCATCACCCATCCTACTACCTCTCCATTTCAGGCCGAGCCAATCCAAGGTGAAGACCACCATAAAATCCACCAAAAACCATCACAAACTATCACTTATGGCCTAGAATTGTCATCTCCTCCTTCTACCAACACTTGCCGCCACTACCACCACCACCACCTCTGACCCGACCTCCACCACCCCCTTTCTCTAACCATCACCCATCCTATTACCTCTCCATTTCAGGCCAAGCCAATCCAAGGTGAAGATCATCACCAAAATCCACAAATACCTCACCTATTCACACCAACCGAGCCTAGTTTGCTAGCACCACCTTCACCTTCCTTTAGCCGCCACTTCCACCACCACCACCAGCCCAGATCTGACCACCACCCTTTGCCACATCACTCATCACCATTTAGACACCTGGCCTTGCCCCTATAGCTTGAGGGCCGAACCCTATGGTGCAACAAAAGCCACCATTTGCCTAGAAACCCTTTGTATTCCATTGCCTTCTCTACTTGTAACTCCCACTCACCATTCAAACCCATGTGTAGGCCGACCCTATAGGGACCGAAACTAGACCTAAAGCCATGCCTTGGCTGTGCTATTTCAGTTCATAACTGAAGTATGTGAAGTTGAGAACAAGTGCAATTCATTCGATGTTGTTTTGGGCTTTGAATTCTAATGTTATTTGATGTTTAAATCGTGTTGAAACTTACATATATTTGTTTGTTTTGTGTAAATGTTTGAACAAGTCAAATTGCTTTGGCTCTCCACTATCAAGTCATATTCATGTCATCGTTCCTTCATTGTGTTGTTTTGTTTGCTTTGGTAGATATCTCCAGCTTTGAACATGTGAGTTATTCTCACCAGACAATATGTACATATATAACTAGTAAATTGACCCCTTTTGAATCTGTAAAATGCATTATCATGTTACACCTGCTATATTATGATTTTATGATGTTCACCCATGCTTAAACACCTGTTATAACATCTGTTACTGTTATATTATGTTGTTCTGCTATTTTATCAGTTTATCACACTTCAAGTTCCCTTTAGATTAGAATCACTATGGGTTGAAATGATACATACCCAAACGGACTTTAGAATAGGGGAAAATCTTTATGGGCTGAAATGATAGGCCTGAACGATTTTCAACTTATTTTATTTACTTGGGACTGCGGGTTTGAAATGATAAAACCTGGATTTTTCTTTGTAAATTACGGGTTGAAATGATACATTACCTGTATCACTTTACCTAGCGTAGAAAATTATATACAGGCCCGTAGTTAAAATATGTTTTCTAAAAATTTTAAAATATTTTAGAAATTTAATTATTATAATATTTTGATTTAAAATTAAATAAAAATATAATTCTTGTAAAGTATTATTGATTTTCTGGAAATCTATAAGTTAAATAAATTATGGAAAAGTTAGAAAATCTGAATGTAAGTTATTTTGGAAATTTTGATTTAATTTTTAATGGAATTTAAATTAACTTTGAAATATGATAAATTTATGATATCTTGAATTTAAGTTAATTTAAAATTATTTTATAACATATTAATGATTTTTGAATAAAGTTAAACTGTTAATGAGTGAATATTGAGTTGAATTTGGAAATATAACTTAAATTGGAATTTATGAATTTGGTTTAAAAGTGAAATTTTAAGTTAAGTTAAATAAAATGGAATTAATTTATATCTGAAATTTTAAACTTAAGTCCTAAGTTGAAATTTAATGTAATGAATTTAAATTTGAATGTTGAAATTTAATAAGCGAATTATTAATAAATATTGATTTTTGAAAGGAAACTTAACTTTATAAAATCATGAATTTAAGGAAAATTAAATGATGCTTATAAATGTGAAAATGTATGATTTTATAAGTTAAAAATGACTTAAATAAAAATATAAGTGTTTGTGAAATTCTATTGAATATTTGATGTTAATTAAAAGCATTTTTAATACTGTCTTTTGTTAAATTTAATTGTTTTTTTGAATGTAACTTTCTGTAGCATTTTCTAAATGCTGCGAAACTTGAATTTTCATTGTTTGGATAAATTTAAGTGCATAAATGAACATTGAAAAGTTTAAACTTTTGGCATTTAATAATTTAATTATTAAATGTAATAACTTTATTTTTATGATTTAATAATGAAGTAATTTGTTTTGAAATATAACTATTTGATATATTAAAATGATTGAAATGTGGTTTCGAAAGATATGATATTTTGATATATTAAAATGATTGAAATGTGGTTTCGAAAGATATGATATTTTGATATATTAAAATGATTGAAATGTGGTTTCGAAAAGATATGATATTTTGATATATTTAAATGATTTGACAAATGAAGTTTTGAAAGATATGATATTTTGATATTAAATGATTTGAAACGAAGTTTTGAAAGATATGATATTTTGATATTAAATGATTTGACAAATGGAGTTTTGAAAGTATGATATTTTGATATATTAAAATGATTTGAAACGAAGTTTTGAAAGATATGATGTTTTGATATTAAATGATTTGAAAAGAAGTTCTGAAAGATATGATATTTCGGAAATGAAGCTTTGAAAGGTTATGATATTTTGATATATTAAAATGATTTGAAAGGAAGTTTTGAAAGGATATGATAATTTAATATATTGAAATGGTTAGAAATGACTGGATATTTATTTTGATAAATATTTGAATCGAAAGATATGGTACGATGATATATTGAAATGGTTTGGAAATGATTTAATCTTTATTTTGATAAAGATTCGGGTTGAAATGATATTTTATTTTGAAGTATAAAATATTGTTTTAAAGTTACAACTACGGGTTTAATAACGATTGGTTGTTAAAGAGACCGGGGTCGGATATTGTCTTATAGCCGGCCAATACCGAAAACCACTTTAACAACGATGTACGCGGTGGAGATTCCAGAATGAAGTAGGATGGTGGCGACGTTCTCGAGGTATATTACGTGGACCCAACTCCCGTGAGTTGGCATATATGACTAAAACAGGAGCTATACCGGGCTACACAAAGGGTCGCACCCTTTCATCGAGCATGCTTCTTCGAAAACCATTCTATTACTTTTGTGATTCGATATGTGATGCCACTTTGATTCGGGGGTATTGTTCGAGGTGGGCGGAAGCTGCTGGCTTGCCGTCACCACCGGTCCGGGAGTGCAAACGGTGTATCCACCCTGGCATTGCCTCGCGTGCCGTGTCATATCCTTATATCGAGCCCACTACGATTTTGGTTTTAAAGATCCGACCGCGTTAAGGTTCACCATCCCCTTAACGCTATTTTCTATATGATTATACTTTACTGATTAGACACTACTGTATATGGCGTATATTACTATATAATAAATAGTTTAACGGATCCTTAGAGGATGGACGGTCCCAAGCATCTACTAAGTTACTTGTACCTTTGCTACAGTTCACTTGAGTTGGTTTACGTTGTATAAGTATATATGTCCTGACTCGAGTGTTTGTATTTTTATTTACGCTCGGGTCAGCCTGAGTTATTCACAGATTTGGATTTCCACTTTCTGGAGATTGGAATCGCTGGAGATTATCTACTTGTCAAGTTTTATCTTTTGCAGTCTTTTGTTCCTTTCAGCTCTTGTATTAGTAGACTTTTATGTAGTAAGACCTCCTTTGTACTTTGCACTTCTGTTGTACTTTATGTAACTCTGATATATTTATATAGTAGCTTCAGGAACTACTACCTCTTTTAATTCCGCTGCATTATTATTACTCTGTGTCTGTCATCTGTGATTTTATTTACTGTATATTCTGAGATTTGCCAAATTTTTATTTACAACGCGGTATTTTGAGCAATTCAATTCTGGCATGAGTGTCTACCTATACACTTATAATGGATGCGAATGGTTGAAAATATCGGGTCGTCACATCCATAAAGTTATCACATAACACATGATATATGCTACTGTATATCATAGTCATCATGAGTTTACTATACATCAAAGTACCAATGGTTCGGGTATTTACGTCAAAGGCAGCTACATCATGTGACATCCCCATAGTGATAAATACCCAAAGCAAATATAACATTCACTATCCATCCTTATATCACTCACTCAGTGCGTAGGATATATGATACTCATATGACTAGGCATGTCAATGGTACGGATTTAGGCCCGAGCCCGGCCCGAACCCGCCTTATTAATGCATTTACGAGTTTTAATTTTTACTACTCAAGCCTGACTCAGGCCCGACCCAGGTCATGTATAGTTTTATTAATCCCGGCCCGGCTAGGGCTCGATCTGGCTATTAGTTTTCCGTCATATATCAAAACAAGAGTGTGTATGTTATTTATTTACCATTTTGTTTGTTTACATGTAAATATTTTGCATACTTTTATTGTGAACTTGACTACATCACCGCCCACTTTATATGTTAACATTGTTTGTATACAAAATTTTACCAAAGTTGCAATTTTAAAATATGTATTTAACATAATTATTCCGAGTTAGGTATACGCTTATTACCCAACGGGCTTAAAAACCCCGATGGGTCGGGCTCAGATATTAGGTTGAAATACCATGCGGATTCGGGCCGAGCTCGGGTTTTAATTATTATAGTCAAACTCGGGTCCGAGTTTATAATACCCGAACCGTACCCGGCCCATTGACAGGCCTATATATGACCTCGTCAAAGACTACTGAACGTCTCGGTTTCTTAATAATCCAATCCATGCTACTCAATAGGCCAAGAATAAGATTGCATATTCCATAACAGTCTAGGGTAAATGGATCTCATTGCACATACCCTTGCTTGATGAGTATACATCAAAACCTATGAATATCAATGAACCATCTACACACGTCACCCATAGCAGAGCTCCTCCTGAAACTGTCCTCACAACTCCCGTCTGAAGTCATCGCCGGTGGGAACTACTCTAAACAACCATCATTAGTCATAGAGTGTCATCATGCATCCCGTAACCTTCCTTCGACAGTTCTATCAATCCGACTCGTCATCGCCTACTATGCATGCCAAAGTATGGTTATCCATCGTTGAATCTGTCACTTTCCATCACGAAATCATCATTGTCGAATCGTGAAGTCATCGCGTCACACCTTTGTTTCACTGCTAAAACCACTTGTCAAAGAGCAGTAACACCAAAATCGAACGTCCAATGGGTGAACGAACCATCGCATCATGCTCTTCTAAGTAGGGCTGTCAACGAATGGAAATGGATGCAGATATGGCTGTATCCGCATCCGCAAATTTAAATCTGCATCTGAATTTGCATCCGATATACGCGTGAAAGAGCCTATGCGGTAGGATCGAGTAATATGGAACAACGAAATAGTTTAGGTAGATAAAGTAAGTAAAAGCAAGGTAGATACCAGGATTTTATACTGGTTCGGACCTCTAGTCCTACGTCCAGTCCCTAAGCTTCACTTAGGAATTCCACTAACTAACACCCTCACTTAACCCGGAGGAATAGGTTTACAACTTACCCGAACAGCCGAATGGGATTTCTTGCCTCAACTACCGAAGAGGACTTCAACTCAATTACTAAAAAACAATATTCGACTTGTTGTGTTCTTATCAACACTAATGAGTCTAATGTAGTACAATATTCCTATAATCTTATCCTCGAGAGTATGCAATGTGTTTGTGAAGATTTAGGAAATGTGAATTGCTATGAATCAAAAGAATGTTAAAAACAAAGCAGTGATTCAAGCAATAAAGTGCTTTAAGAATTTCTAGATAACATGTTCATGAAGATAGTAAGATTAAAGCAAGAGAATGCGGTGAATTGAAGATGTTAGAATTATGTATTTATACTTGTAAAAGAGGTGCTTCTGTTGGCTAAGGTTGCAGACAAGAGATGCTTCCATTTCCATTGGTGAATGGTTGCAACTCTTGGGAGGAAGAAGGTGTCCATTCATAGAAAATTCGCAGGTTTAAATTCAGTCAACTGAACAGAGAATTCATTCAACTGAAAATATGAAGTAAAATTTTCAGGAACAAATTCAGTCGATTGAGCAGGGTGTTTCAGTCGACTGAAATTGTACATGTTTGTACATGTGTAACAGGTTCAGTCGACTGGTCATCCCTGTTCAGTCGACTGAACTATTAAGCTGTGCACAGTGAATGTGTATTAAGAAATGAAATTTATAAAATGTGTTCTAGTGTTTGTGCAAGCCTCTTGAGGATAGATTTTAATAATAAATTTAAACTAAGACCTATATAAAAATCATACTTATGTTTATTCTTGGTCTTCATCGTTCTTTCTTTAGCTTTGCACATATATCTTCCTTTTTGTTGAAGCACGTTGTCATTGATCAAAATCTTAGCGTATCAACAACGCGGATATCTGAGAATTAACATTCGCATCCGCATCTGTGGATATTTTTTGGATATTCGAAAATATCCGCATCCGAAAATAAAAGGCAGATATTTTCGGTTATTCAAAAATATCTGAAATATCTGCATCCGAAATTGAATAAGATTTTTATTATACTAATATTTTTGAACTAAAACAATCACTTTCTCAAATAACAATACACACACTACAATACTAATCAGTTTTTCAAATGATAAAATGGCAATACACACTACTTGAAAATGCTTAGAAAGCGAAAGGGGAGGGCGACTGCTCTCGACGGTGTATTTTCGACGGCTTTCGATGGGCCGTCGGCAGCCGTCGGAAGCCATCGGAAAATCGTGAATTACAGCCTCCAGCCGAGCCTTTCTTCCTCATTTCAGCAAAACTTGGTTTTAATTTTTAAATCCCAAATTCACTCTCCAAGCCTCCTATCACCAACTCCATGTTTTTGCATCCTCCCGGGCTACGAATTCGACCTCTCTTGCTTTCTAGCTCAGATATAATCTCTTATTTATGCGAAAAATTCAATTTTTACCATATTTCTATATTTGCATAAAATGATAAATTAGGGCTAAATGATGATTGAAATTGTTTCATTTAGTGCGATAATAGTTTCTAGCATTCCATGGTATACCTATTTCATGTTTTACCATGAAATTGTGAAAAACATGTATAATTTGTGGTTGTTCGTGTATATGTAAATCGTTATGTATGTGTTTATTCTACGATTGTATATGTGTGTAGCATGTTATCATTGTATTGTGTTAGATGGAATAAGATAAAACGAATGAACAAGCTAGCAGTATTATATTGTGCATGTATTGACTAATGCAACAAAAAAATGCATGACTCTAAATTATAATTATGTGTATTTAAAAATGACAAAAATGTTACACCAGCCTTAAGTTGATGTAATATGTCGAATAAATGTGTTAAATTAAAATATATTTTTGTAAATGTGAACAGCATGTAAAACTGTTTTTTTTCGTAAAATGCGCACATTTAACGTCCCTTAGAGAGTTTTTGGCCCCGTCTGACGAGTGTTGTACATGATTGTTATATAAATAATTGTTTTTTTTTCAAAAAACGACAATTTATATTCATCTGGTACAATGTTTGTTGGATTTGTCCCCGTATTGGACAAGTTATGAACACAGTAAGCATTTACATTTTGTATACTATTTCGTCTCAAACCGTTCATAAAATTTTGGCATAACTTTTTTCCTACATACATGCATTTGTGTACAGTGCAGGGAACAAAAGGGAAATGCTGCAGAAATTTTGTTGAATCGTTTGAGACGAAGTAATATACAAAATATAAATGCTTACTGTATTTGTAATGGTAAGTAGGATGTCTGACCATTGGAAAAAAATTATCTTTTTGTACAAAATCTTGTATCGATACGTTAAAAAATAAAATGTGTCATACTTGAAAATATTTTTTAATTTGTGAAATAGTTCTTTAAATTCAAATATTATACGACCATGAAAATAATCTTTCTTGAATTTGTATTCTTGAAAATAAATATTAAATTCTGAACTTGTGACTCATTTTCTCAAATAGGAAAAATGATTGATTATTTTGTTGATTGGAGAAGATGAATGTACCAAAGAAAAGGATTGAGAGGCTAAATAAAAGAAGATTTTATAATGGTATAAACGTATTTGTTGAATTCGCTTTAAGTAATAACGGAAACGATCCAGAAATTCGTTGTCCGTGTAGTAGGTGTAGACATTTGAAGTATTTGTTACCAGATATTGTGAAGTTCATTTGTGCCAAAATGGTTTTGTACCCGAGTATTATGTTTCAGATCGGCTTGAAGAAGTTGTAGCAACTACTTTTGCAAAGTCTGAAAGCGTCGTTAACAAAGTAGTTATGATGGCCCATATAGAAAATATGGTCGAAGATGCAGCACGATCAATGTTTCCTATGGTTGAAGTTGACGATAATGATGGAATTGTTGAAGAACCAAATATTGCAGCAATTTTTTTTATGATTTACTAGATGCTGCTAAGAAACCTATTTGGGATGGTTGTAAAAGCGGCGTTCAGCTGTCAGTAATCGCAGAATACATTGCGGTGAAGTCAAAATACAACATCACTGAAGCTGGGTTTACGGCTGTTGTACAAGCTGCAAAATGACATATTGTCCGATAATCTAATGTATGAAAATCACTATGAAGCTAAAAAAACTTATGTCAGCTTTTGGTTTGCCTTATCAGAAAATAGATACATGTCTAAAAGGCTGCATGTTGCTTTGGAAAGAAGACGCAAATCTTAGAAATTGTAAAATTTGTAATCAGCAGAGATACAAACATAGAAAAAGAAGGGAAGGAAGTTCCATACAAGCGTAGCATTACTTACCAATCACTCCAAGGTTTCAAATATTATATGCATCTTCTATAACTGCATCTAATATGAGATGGCATAGTGTGAGAACGGAGGAAGATGGTACGTTGACACATCCGACCGATGGAGAAGCATGGAAGCATTTCGATAAAACATGTCCAAATTTTGCAGCGGAGAGTCAAAATGTTAGATTATGATTATGTACAGATGGTTTTTTAGCCATTTTCTCAATTTGGTTCTAAATATTCATTGAAGAAGAAGCTTCGTTCTTTTTCTCTCACTATTTCAGTGACCATATGAATATATCATTTGAAAGTGTTCCTCGTAATGACGAAGGCGACAAACAAGAGTCCTCTCAAGAAATGTTATCTATTTTTAGACAACATGGTCGGCCTTTTGGAAAATGTGCAGAATATGGCTAGACGATAGGGATCTTCATGTAGCACACACTTATATTCTTCTAAATTATGCCGAGGTTGCACCATTTGTTAGGTAATCTGAAATAATAATTTGTTTTTTATTCTTTTCTATAATGCATGCGTGTGTGTAACCTAATGTAATGATTTGTTTATATATACAGTGTTTATGAACGTGAACATCTGAATGGAGATCTTAGTAAAGAATTTTCTGGTTGGTTTTCAAATTACGTTTATGAGCCGAGAAATTGTGTTGTTGACGAAGGGTTGAAACATCTTGCGATGAGACCAAAAAGAGTGGCCAAGTCATATCCGATATATTTCGTCAATGAATATAACTTTAACACCAAAGAATACGGTGCAGAAAAATAAACGAATAATACTGGTGTATTTGTTAAAGGTAGTGACGATCCAGAAAATCACATAAATGATTTTTATGGCGTTCTAACACAAATTTTGCAACTGACATATTTCTCACGACCCACGGAGGTGTTATTTCTATTTAGATGCAATTGGTTTAGCAATGTTCCAGGTCCTGGAATTAATGTGCACAAGGATTATAATCTTATCGAAATAAAGCATACATCGAACTATCACAACTACGATCCTTTTGTATTAGCCAAACAAGCTTTGCAAGTGTATTACGCTTCTTATCCGTCTGAAAAGAGATAAAGCAGATTGGTTTGCAGTTTTTAAAACGAAGGTTAAATTTACATTTGATGGAAAGAATATTCCAAACGAACAAACTTATTGGGCAGATCTTGAGGAAAATAACGAAATAATAATTACAGACGATCATATAGATTTTGGTCCTTTGATCGATGAATCAAATGTTTTGGTAGAAGCGTTTGACCGTGCAGAGGAAAATATCGTAGAAAACGAGACCGAATCTGTATCAGAAGATGATGATGATTAATAAAAATCCGAATCTGATTTTTTTGCAGTTGATGTAACTATGTTGAATTCTTGATGTATTATGAAATTGATGTAACTATGAAACCAAATCTGTACATTTACCATTGTTTACATGTTTTATGTCATTTCCATTTATCTTTTATTTAGCAATTATTATTAAAAATGCAATGTAATCTGCTTATCGTCGGAACATGAGATCCATTATGAATCAGGTATAACACACTTCCATTTCTATTTCCATTTTAGTCATTAATTTAGTAGTTTATACCGTTGATGTATTCATTTACATATGAAATATACTTCATTATCATGTTATTATTCTCTTTTGGAATGATGTGTATATATATCACTAGTTTACATAATGTCATCTAGAGGTAGAAGCTCTTCCTAATCAGGAGGCGATGACAGTGGTCCATCGCAAGCATCACAGCGTCCTGTCGTTTATTTAGTACCTAGAGAAGAGGGTAAGAATTAAATTTTATTCAGCATCTTATTTTTTTTGGATACACGTACGTACTTTTCTGTATCATATTTAAAAACAAGGGGTTCGACCTACTTCCCTCGAAGGTTGTGTTGGATGTTTCTAGAGCCTCTTACCGGAGTAGGATGAGTGCTTGTTGGCCGAAGTGGGATAACATCTCTCCCCACATAGTAGAGTGCATTTGGCAAGATGTCCTAGTAAGTATATTTTTCTGTTTTTCGTTTTTAATTCATTTTTTTCATTTTTTCACTGTTTATCGTTTACAGTTTAATATTCCTTTTGCTTTTTATCATGAAACACAGGCTAAGATAGACATTCAAATGGACGACATCCAATTGGCACGAGAATATTGGATGAAGAAGATGCGCAAAAACTATGTAACGACCCGATATTTTCAACCATTCACATCCGCACATGTCGGACTTGAATTGCTCAAAATACCGAATTGTAAAATAAATTTGGCAAAACACAGCATAAATAGTAAATAAATAAATCACAGATCACAGACACAGAGTAATTAATGCAGCGGAAGTAAAGAAATAGTAGTTCAGGAAGATACTATATAAATACATCAGAGTCAAACAAGATACAACAGAGATAACAAGATACAACGGAGGTGTCAACGTGATAACCAGGTATGAATCATAATACATCACTGGAACCAACCGGATAACTGGAATCAACTGGATAACCGAAAGTGAAATAGATAGTTGGATCTTCAAGCAAAGCTTCCAACTTCGAAGGTGAGTCTCAAATGCTGTATCACTCAGTCTGACCCGAGCGTGAAGAAACACAAAACACTCGAGTCAGGACTTATACAATGTAAACCAACTCAAGTGAACTGTAATATAAGGTACAAGTAACTTAAAGGATTCTTGGGACCGCCCATCCTCTGAGGATCCGTTAAACTATTTACTATGTAGTAATATTTCGCTATTATAATAATGTCTATAGTAAAATAAACTTACTTTTTCATAGCATTAAGGGGTTACCCATATAGCCCTTAACATGTAATAGTCCCAGTAGTCCATCCAATATCATAGTCCCTCCCGATCGGGAAGCCACCAGAGGATACCACACGGGCTACGGGAGAAAACCAAACTCGTACAAGGCGCGATAGGGTAGGTGATACGGCACAACTAGGCAATGCCAGGGTAGATATACCAATTACGCTTCCGGGTCGGTAGTAACGCGTAGCGCGCAGCTACCGCCCACCTCGAGCCACACCCCCAAATAAAAATCAAAAGTGGCCACCGAAACAATCCAAAAGTCAAAATATAATATCGAAGGGATGTGTCCGATCAAAGGTGCTACCTTATTAACCCGTCGATCGCTCCTGTTCACCTTATGCCAACTCACGAGAGTCGGCTCCACGTATTTACCTTAAAGGAAACACCACCATCCTACTTCATTCTGGAATCTCCACCGCGTACACGCTTGTTAAAGTGGTTTTCGGAGTTGGCAGAGAGTATGACAACTTCCGATCTCGGTCTCTTTAACAACCAAACATTATTATAACCCATGGATATTTTTTTCAAAATCATTTATACCTTCAAAACCAAACTAGCATATCCATTTCAAAATCATATAATTTATTTCAAAATAGTATATACTTTCAAAACCAAAATATCATACTTATTTCAAAACCATATCACAATAGTATCATTTACATTGCAAAAATAATTCAATAATATATCATTTAAATAAAACCCAAATTTTCAAATCATTGAATATTTCTTTCAATTTATTAAACTTGTAATATTCCTTTAAATTATCGTAGCATTTTGGAAATGTTACCTTAAGGAATCTTAGCACTTTTGGAATGTAATACTTTCCACTTTAACATTTTATATAATCAAAGTATTTATACGCTTACAAATTTAAAATGATCCTTTTATCATAGCCTTATAGTTAAATAAACTTTGTTACTGTAATATCCAATTTAAAACCGAAATTCTTATGTTAAGTTAAAAGTACCTTATTAACTTACATTACTATTACAATAAAGAAACTTTATTAGTTTAATCATTTAAAGTATGCCATTTACATAAATTAAAACTTGCTTATCAAATGTACGTTGTCGGCTTACATTTTATTATTACAGTAAGTAACATTTATCCATTTAATCAATTTAAAATACACCATTACATTGATTAAAACTTACATGTCAAATGTACGTTTTAACTTACATTTATTATAATAAAGAGCATTTATCATTTTAATCAATATTACACTAATTAAAACTTACATTATCAAATGTATGTTTTAATTTACATTCCTATTACTGTACAGAGCATTTATTAATTTAATCAATACCACACTATTAAAACTTTACATGTTTCTTTCATTAATTAAAAATTTACACGTTTCTTGCATTAATTAAAAACTTTACATGTTCTCTCATTAATTAGGACTTTACACGTTTCTTTCATTAATTAGAAACTTACACGTTTCTTTCATTAATTAAAACTTACACTTTTCTTTCATTAATTAAAACTTTACATGTTTCTTGCATTAATTAAAACTTTACACATTTCTTTCATTTCTGTTATTACAATAAAGAACATTTATTATATTAATCAATTAAAATATTAATTAAACTTACATCTCACATGTGTGTTTAACTTACATTTTCCGTTTTAAAGTCATAGCTATTTATCTTACAAAACATAACATTTTACAAAAGAATATTTTATCATAGTTAAAACAATCAAATTCTTTACAAATTTATTCCTTTAGACATAAATTCCACTATGATTCCAAACTTATTACAAGATGTCACATACAAATGTATTTCATTTTATTTATTCAAAAATACATTGTTTATTTTACAAAATATGTCCATCCTGGGAACAACCTTTATTACAATTACTAGGTTAGATTTAAGATTCCAAATTAAATCAAACTTAATTATTAAGTTATTTATCATAAATAAGACTCTTTAAATTCCATTCAAAACCAATTAACTTATAAAAAATTTAACTTATAGAAAAACAATATTTCTTTACACTTTAAAGCATTAAATCAAATTAAGTTAAAATTTTCATATATTTATAATTTCAAAATACTTAATAATTTTCAGAAATATTTAAAATACTTAATAATTTTTTAGGAAAATATCATTTAAAAATATAACCATGGGCCTGTATAATATTTTCTAACATAGGTCAAGTGATACGGATAATATATCATTTCAATCCGTAATTTAAGAAGAAAAATCCGGGTTCTATCATTTCAAACCCGCAATCCCAAGTAAAATAAATACAATAAAATCACTCGAGCCTAACATTTCAGCCCATTGTGATTTTTCCTTAATCTAATGTTCGTTCGGGTATGTATCATTTCAACCCATAGTGATAGGGAACTTGCAATGTGATAACAGGAAATAAACAACAGTATAACAAATAAAATCATAACAGATGGTGTAACAGGGATATAGGAATATTTAACATCATATAGATTTATCACAGGCATATATGAACATAATAACATAACATATTAATTTATACAATTCACATGAATCGTTTCACAAATTAAAAGTACGTATGTCTAGAGAGATAAAACTCACCTTTTTAAAGCTAGAAATCAAATTCAAGGCACAAATCTAAACTCTGCAAAGCACGACAAGGCACGAAAAAGCACGACTATACTTGAGTGATGGAGAGTCAAGATCCAAATCTTGTACATAAACAAATACACAAATTATAAGGATATAATTCAATACAAGATTGTAAATAAAAAAAATGAAAAGAATATGGATCAAATGACATAACCTTGGCCTTAAACATCATGTGGTCTTGGCCATGATAGTTTTGGTGGCATGCGGGATCGGTTATGGAGGTGGTGGAGAGAGGATGAGGTTGGAATTATGGTGGAGAGGTGAACAAGGTGGTAGCTGAACTAGCATGAAGAAAACAAAAGGAAAACAAAAGGAAAAAAAGGAGAAAGAGAAGGAAGAAGAAGAGGAGGCCATGGAATTGAGAACTTGAATATATATTTTTTTCACTCAAAAGGGACATGAGAAATTGAGATGCTAATTTGTACGTGAATATCAAAGTGGCGGCTAGGGTTTCCCAAAGTATTTGAATGGCTAAAGGAAGGGAATGGCAAGGGAAATTAAATGGAAAGTTTAGAAAATAAAGAGGCAAAAGAGGAATGAAATGTTAGGGAATTATTTTGTACGTGATTTGTGGAATGAATACACGGCTCGAATATAATTAAGGAGGTAGGAAATAAAAGATAGGCAATTAAGGAGGCACAATTTAAGGGAAAGAATCTTGTCTATATATATATATATATATATATATATATATATATATCTCTTTTTCTTTGTTTGCACGAAATGAAAAGGCAACAAATACATAAAACAGGTAACCTATATCTTTTGAAATTTCTAAGCTATTATTATTAGTGAAATCAATCAAAAATCAAATAAATATATTCAAAGTGTATACAACCAAAATAGAAAATAAAAATTTGAGAAACAAACATAGGGAAATAGAAAATAAAATATAGAAAGTCATTGCGTGTAAACACTGTATTTTAATTTAAAAGTATAAGTTTTAAATTCCCAATAAATCCATATTAACATTGGTTTAGATACTAATTTATATCTTCCTAATTCACCCAAATTTTCAATTAGCAAAGTAATTAATTTCATTCTCTTACCATAAATCTATTTGTTATGAATTGAATTCCCATTTAATTTAATTTCCAATAATTGCCTTGCTTCAATTCTTTTCTTTTTATAAATCTATTATCGCTCTATAAACCTAGTTATTATTTGTTTATCATTCATTACATAAATATATATTCAAATTTTCATCTTTCTATTATATAATAACTGTTATTTTCAATTATGTTGAGTTTGCTAAATATATACATTTATTATAATTAAAACATCAATTCATTTATCCAACTTGGTTTCATTCCTTTATTTCATCTTATGGATAAAATATACATTTCCATTTATGTCATTACATTCACACTTTACAATTACTGTCCTATCTCATATAAATGAAAATTTACTTACATTTAAGTGTAATTGATTTCCTACTTTAAATTTAGCAGCCTAAATAAATGTAACTTGCAATAAATGTTATCCTTATCTTTATATTACACTCAAGTTTATTATGTCCACTAATTATCATAATTGCTTACATAATGTTTAATTCATTCAATTACCATAAATTATACACTAATTCATTTACCCACACAAACTTACATTTATTTACTTATATCCATTTTTATACCTAAATGTAACATTTACAACTAGATTAATAGACCCATTAAATAGTAACTTACAACCGTAACTATAACTTTTAATCACGCCTTTGAATTCAATGTTCACAAACATACGTTTCCATTCTTATATACCAAATCTTTATTCAATGGTCATTTATTTCATACTAAATCATTTATAAATTTTAATGTTTGCATTTTTTTTCTTACATAAACTTATAGCCAAGTATAACAATTTACATTGCTTCAATAAATTGTAATTTCATTTCAATTGTTAATAATTAGTTTTTTTTAGGTACATTCTTACATCTCATTTTGGCATTCATTTCATTATTAAATTACAAAGTTTTTATTTCTTCCAAAATATTTACCAAAATCTTATTAAATTGACAGCTTTAATTATTGAAAATTTACGGGTCATTACACTCTCCGCCACTCAAAACTTTTCATCCCCGAAAAGGAAGAGGTAGGAGAATAGAACAACCTAACAGAAAAGAGATTGGACAACAAAAAAGATAATAAAATTTAAAACCATGGAAACTTCAACTTAAATTAATAATTGATTTCATTCATTTGATTTCACTTAAGTTAAATAAATCTTAACTATTTCAAATTTTATTTTCTTAAATTTACAATTTTCCAAAGTCATGAATTTGCAAATAATTTATTATACTCATAATTTATTCAATATATTTAATTCTTCTTTACTCCAAAATTATTATTAAATTTATTCCACTTAATATATCTAATCATATATATTAAGTTTATTTACACTTATTATATCTGCTCCAATTTATTTATAAATTCCTTTATCACCACTATATTGTAAATTATTCAATTAACTTTTATTCTGTTTACCCCTATTATTCTTTTATTACTAAAATTTAAGTGTATAACATTTATTATAACTACTTAAATTTTATTTACAAAAATCCTTTTTATATTGTATTTTATCCTATTACATATTCAACTTCTGAATAATTTAGGTAAGTTATATTAGAATGTAATTGAGTATTATACAAATAAACCTTCTAATTTAATTATTCAAACTTAAGTATTTATTCAAAATTTTGATTCATTTAAAATTTTAAATCATCCTTTAAAATAAAAATCAAGAATTAATTTTCTGATTAACTTCAAACAATTTTTAGAGGTAAATAACTAAATATATACATATACAAATCAATAAGAAATCTTAATTACTCCATGAATTAATTACCTATTTAAATTACATTAATTCTTAATTATTTATATTAATTAACTTCTCATGGGTCACTTTGATTAATTCATCTTAATTAATCAATCTTTAATTACACCATTGATTATATAAATTAATGATTTCCAATTATGTTTTGATTTGTTCTAATCTAAATTAATTACTTTAATTCAACCCCAATATTAAACATTCTCGATTAATCTCAATATGTAATTAACTATTCCTTTATTTACTTCATTAATAGATTAATTACTCCTTAGTTAATTATCTTAATTAATCTCTTGATAAATTTCATAAGGTAATTATATTTTATTAATTCCATTAAGCAATTATTTATCAACCCACCCAATAATCATTCCCATTAATTTAAACCCAATTAATTAACCCAAATCATAAATTAATTTAATTTATTAAATATTCATTAAATTATCCTATTTATTCAATGAATCATCAATCATTAAATCTTTATTGATTTTAATCGGAACCATTTCCTTATTTACGATTTAAGTTTAAAACCATTTAAACCCAAATACCTCGAGTCAAACAACGATTAACTCGAGAGCCAACCAAAACCAAAATCACTAGATCATCAGTACACATTCAATCAATCCAATGATTCAACCAATTATTTAAATCTAACTATTTAAATCTAAATAAAAAATCAAAATAGAGCGAGATTTACTCACATTTGCCTTACAATTGGCAATCCACTTCATTCGATTAATTACATCCAGTGATTATTAATTTATTACTTTCCCAAGAGATTTTTTTTACATTACTCCCTAGCTATTAATTATTAACCTTCATTGTTGATTTCTAAAACCTAATTCCCATTTGCAAATCACTAATTACAAATTACTCAATCAATAATTGCAAATCAATTACTTAATTAATCTTTAACTATTTCATAAATGACCAAATCTTAAATATACTTAAGATAAACATGTTCTTTGTTCAATACTAAATCACAATAACATTTAACTTAATTTGTAAAATAATTAAGTTTTAAGTATCTTTTATGTATTTAACATACCTAATTTAACAATAAATCAAACTGTCTTAATTTAAGTTTTGAAAAGCATTTAACTTACAGGATTCATAAATGATTTAAACAATTCCATTTCTTTATTTACTTTTTTTTGTTTAGCCTAAGTTTAAAACAAACAGCTGAAATAAATAAGTAAAGGAAAGATAACTCACCATCGATCATCAACCCAACCTAGATCGCGTTGCCCCCTTCTTGAACGTGAGTGCTCGCAGCCTCATCATCTTCTCCACGAAACCCTAGCTTGGACGTTGGTTGAATGTCGCCTCCCCAAGCAACAATTATCGAGCCGTCGCTCTTCTTCCCCTCCACGAGCATCGACTTCGAGACTCTCCTGCGACCTCGCGTGCCGCTGAATGTTTCACCAATCCGCAATCGAGAACCCCCAAGATTGGATTGTGGCCGCTGAATATTTCACCAATCGAAGCCACGCATTGGTTAAATATATCAGTAATTTCGCATCGACTTCAAATTATACTCGATCTCTTCACCTTTTTTTTTAGTCGATGTTGATTTCGTGCTCTTGGTTGGTGTCGAAAAAGGAGAGGCCATTTTTTTTTCTATTCGTTCGAATTACTGATAAAAGTTAGAGAGGGATAAGAACACGGTAAAAGGTAGGGAAGCTTCTAGCATACGCGTGAACACTAAATAATTAAATATGAAAATATCTCGTGTCCCAAAACGCGAAACCCCGAACCCCGAATCAGCCATGCCGACAGGGTTCTTAAAGTTTTTCCCGCATTCCGAACAAAATGGAACGTGTTTCAGAGGCTAATTTGATCGTATGTGCAAGTTACAAAAGAAAATGATCAAATTCCAATTAAATCGACAAAATAAATCTAAGCGTTTTGAGTTGCCAGGGTCAAACGACAACTCGGATTGCTACAAAAATTGAAATCCGACAAAAACTAACTATTACGGATCCAATGGATCTGGTTTCGTCAAATTTCGAGACTGTGCCTCGGAAGGCTATTTTTAGATTCAATTTGAATGATATATATTTTAAAACTGAACAATACACTTCCAAACTCAATTTCAACACTTTCACTACCTTCAGTGTTAACAATATAAATTCTATAAGCTTTCAAATTATTATTAACAGGCTTAAAATTCCAGATTCAGCATTTTACCCAATTTCAATTATTATATTCAACGTTTAAACTATATAACTCAATAATTTAATTATCAAATAAATATTAATATCTTGAATTTCAAGTTAAAATTAACTTTTAAATATTTAAAATCAATTAATTATTCCAATTTAAATTGTTAGAAATTCCAGGTCGTCACAATACAATTCACATGTCATCGTTTCACAAATTAAAAGTACGTATGTCTAGAGAGATAAAACTCACCTTTTTAAAGCTAGAAATCAAATTCAAGATACAAATCTAAACTCTGCAAAGCACGACAAGGCACGAAAAAGCACGACTATACTTGAGTGATGGAGAGTCAAGATCCAAATCTTGTACATAAACAAATACACAAATTATATGGATATAATTCAACACAAGATTGTAAATCAAAAAAAATGAAAAGAATATGGATCAAATGGCATAACCTTGGCCTTAAACATCATGTGGTCTTGGCCATGATAGTTTTGGTGGCATGCGAGATCGGTTATGGAGGTGGTGGAGAGAGGATGAGGTCGGAATTATGGTGGAGAGGTGAACAAGGTGGTGGCTGAACTAGCATGAAGAAAACAAAAGGAAAACAAAATGAAAAAGAGGAGAAAGAGAAGGAAGAAGAAGAGGAGGCCATGGAATTGAGAACTTGAATATATATTTTTTTCACTCAAAAGGGAAATGAGAAATTGAGACACTAATTTGTACGTGAATATCAAAGTGGCGACTAGGGTTTCCCAAAGGATTTGAACGGCTAAAGGAAGGGAATGGCAAGGGAAATTAAATGGAAAGTTTAGAAAATAAAGAGGCAAAAGAGGAATGAAATGTTAGGGAATTATTTTGTACGTGATTTGTGGAATGAGTACACGGCTAGAATATAATTTAGGAGGTAGGAAATAAAAGATAGGCAATTAAGGAGGCACAATTTAAGGGAAAGAATCTTGTCTATATATATATATATATATATATATATATATATATATATATATATATATATATATATATATATATATATATATATATCTTTTTCTTTGTTTGCACGAAATGAAAAGGCAACAAATACATAAAACAGGTAACCTATATCTCTTGAAATTTCTAAGTTATTATTATTAGTGAAATCAATCAAAAATCAAATAAATATATTCGAAGTGTATACAACCAAAATAGAAAATAAAAATTTGAGAAACAAACATAGGGAAATAGAAAATAAAATATAGAAAGTCATTGCGTGTAAACACTGTATTTTAATTTAAAAGTATAAGTTTTAAATTCCCAATAAATCCATATTAACATTGGTTTAGATACTAATTTATATCTTCCTAATTCACCCAAATTTTCAATTAGCAAAGTAATTAATTTCATTCTCTTACCATAAATCTATTTGTTATGAATTGAATTCCCATTTAATTTAATTTCCAATAATTGCCTTGCTTCAATTCTTTTCTTTTTATAAATCTATTATCGCTCTATAAACCTAGTTATTATTTGTTTATCATTCATTACATAAATATATATTCAAATTTTCATCTTTCTATTATATAATAACTGTTATTTTCAATTATGTTGAGTTTGCTAAATATATACATTTATTATAATTAAAACATCAATTCATTTATCCAACTTGGTTTCATTCCTTTATTTCATCTTATGGATAAAATATACATTTCCATTTATGTCATTACATTCACACTTTACAATTACTGTCCTATCTCATATAAATGAAAATTTACTTACATTTAAGTGTAATTGATTTCCTACTTTAAATTTAGCAGCCTAAATAAATGTAACTTGCAATAAATGTTATCCTTATCTTTATATTACACTCAAGTTTATTACTAATTATCATAATTGCTTACATAATGTTTAATTCATTCAATTACCATAAATTATACACTAATTCATTTACCCACACAAACTTACATTTATTTACTCATATCCATTTTTATACCTAAATGTAACATTTACAACTAGATTAATAGACCCGTTAAATAGTAACCTACAACCGTTACTATAACTTTTAATCACGCCTTTGAATTCAATGTTCACAAACATACGTTTCCATTCTTATATACCAAATCTTTATTCAATGGTCATTTATTTCATACTAAATCATTTATAAATTTTAATGTTTGCATTTTTTTTCTTACATAAACTTATACCCAAGTATAACAATTTACATTGCTTCAATAAATTGTAATTTCATTTCAATTGTTAATAATTAGTTTTTTTAGGTACATTCTTACATCTCATTTTGGCATTCATTTCATTATTAAATTACAAATTTTTTATTTCTTCCAAAATATTTACCAAAATCTTATTAAATTGACAGCTTTAATTATTGAAAATTTACGGGTCGTTACAAACAATAAGGACTCGATATCCGAAATCAAGAAATCAGGTAAGAAACCACCTTGGATGGGGGAGAGTGTATGGCAAGCATGATTGGGATACTGGGAAACTGACACCCGAAGGCAAGTATACTAACTTATTTAAATTATTTGAGTGGTAGTAAATATCAAAAAATATATGATCGATAAATAATGTATCAACTTTTGAATGTACAGGCAGAGTCGGAAAGAAACTCTGCAAACAGAAATAAAAATCCCGTCACTCATCGCGGAGGGTCGAAGTCATTTCAGCAGTATCAGCAGGAGTTGGTAAATTTATTGAATGCATTTTTTAAATTGTTTGTGCTATATAATTTTAAATGTATAATAATTTTATGTAAAAATCAATTTCAAGAAGCTGAGGTGCATGATCCCGTGGGTATATGGACATATTTACTCGTACGCATGCTGTCGAGCATGTAAATTCGGACGGGGCAGTTTCTTTTACATGGCACGACGATAAATCCAGCAAGAGCCGTGTAAGCATATTTCATTTTGTGTAGTATTAGTAATTGTTATACTTGTTGACATATGATGAAATAAGATATGATGGTATTAGTGTATTAATGCAGGAAAAGTTTATGGAGCAGCGCCAGAAACTCCTTGCTGATACGGGTCGAGATCAGATGACGACGGATAAGGAGAATGCTATTTTTGAGTCTTTTATGGATATATCGGAGCATGGCAGACGATACGGATTTGGCAATCAAGTGGTAAGTAAATAATATATTGGCAATCAAGAACTAATTTCAAATTTATTGCTCTCATCCCTATAGTTACTTTACTTATGCTAAAATGTTCCAAAGTTACAGTAATTCAAAATATAAATCAACAATCTTGTCACTATAGTTATCTGGTGTTACAATAATCTAAAATGTTATCAACATGCACACACACTTACATAAACATCATAAACTAAATTAAATAACATTATCGCACTGCTAATCATTCGCATACATGCACATACACTTACAGAGATCACACAGCTAAATTAAATATTTATTACAGGCCAGCAGTCAGAGACAGGGTAGGCAGACTAGAGCTCAAATTGATCTAGCAGGAGTCGAAGATTTGCAGGCTAGAGTGGCGTAACTGGAGGAGCAGAACCGTTGGCAGGCCATAGAGACTACACAGTTGCTAGACCAGCGTATCGCCGAGTACATGCAGCAGTATGGTGGTCGCTTCCCTTTCTCTGCTGGCTCAGGTTCTATAGTAGATTGATTGATTGCTTTTGTCGGTAAGTTTTTTTCCGTTTTGTATGATGTGGTAGATGGTAGAGGTACTTGTTGGTTTGTGTACTATGTTATGCTACACTTAAAATTATGTGGATGTTGAGGATGTTGTGGATTTATGTACTGATAAAACATTTGGTGTTGTGGATATTATTATGTATTATACATGAGTTTGGGTGATGATGATGTGTGTTGACTTAATTTTATGTATTTTTTTGTTTGGTGATTTGTGTATAGTTTGGTTTTTGATATTTGATTGGAATATTATATATTGGATTCTGTAGTATGGTGGAATAATGTTGGTATGGGAAATGTGGATGGAAGGCTGTATTGCAGCAGAAATACAAAAAAACTTCAGCAGATTTCCGACGGCTTCCGACGGCCTGCAGGTCATATATTTCCGACGGCTCCCGACGACGTCCGACAGCTTTCGGGTCATTTTTCTCGACAGATTCCGACGGCTTTCGACAACAGTCAGAATCCGTCGGAAATTGTCGGAAGCCGTTAGAAATTGTCGGAAGCCGTCGAAAAATACCAACGGCGAGATTCGTTGGAAGCCGTTGGAAACACTGCTCCCCGATGTAGTAATTTCCGACGGCTTCTGACGGCCGTCGACGGTTTCCTACAGTCGGAAAATGGCTTTCCCCTTGTAGTGACACATAATATCAAACAAGTTTACACAATATTACATCAATTCAAATGACAAAATGGCAACATACATAATGACAAAATGGCAACCGCATAAAATTTCGGATCGGACGGATTTTTTTCGGATACGGATATGCCTATATTCGCATTCGCATTCATTTTTTTTCAGACATCGGATATCCGCATCCGCTTTTCGAATATCGGATAACATCCATTTTTTCGGATACGGATCTGGATCCGGACAGATTTCAGATTTTTCGGTTATCCATTGACAGGCCTACTTCTAAGCCGCTCCATCGTCCATGTCAAAATTGACTAAATCGACCATCATCAATAGGGGTAGACATTGACCACTCCTTATTAGTCGATAATGATTAGTTTGATCGTGTACTTAACCAAAAACGATTGAATTCAAATCAAGCGAAAACGTCCAGCATCTATCCCGAAATCCGAAGCAAATATCTAAATCCATCATCCATCTTCATATCAATCGGCGTGCATGATACTCTATGCATGAAATCCTATTCTACGTGATGTATTCTAATACCATATCGCCTTCGAACGACGTTTTCAACCAAAACAACCGAACTTGCATACATACAACCAACAAGCATGCTAACATCTACAATAGCCAACATATGCATATAATAACACAATGCAACACATCCAAGAAACTAATGGGGATTAATATCAAAAATGGCCTAAATCTATCAACACCGCCAAAATAGTGCATCAATGGAATAACGCGATATTTAATTCAAAATTATTTTTAAAACGCTTTTAATTCTTTTATAAAATAAGCTATAGGTTTAACTATTTACAAATTACATTTCAAAGTTAGAAATCATTTCAAACCATCGTTTAATACTTTACTAACAATCATAGTACCGTGAGAGAAAATATCACATCTCTCAACAGAAGTCATCCAAACCAACACCAAGTCATAGAGCTCTTCATGACGAGTGTAATGCAAACCTCGCATGCAAAAAATATAGCCAAAATAAGAATCGAGATTATTTAAATAATTAAATCATTAACTAATCACTAACTACTTTAATAACCACCAATCTTTCTTCCCCAAATTCCAATTCAATTTCCTGTATGTGCACAACATATCCAAGAACACACCTTCTCTCTTCGATTCCTTCCTCATTTCTCGACGAAATCGCAAACGGAAAATTGCAACGGACTCCACTACGAAATCTCCACCGCCTGATGCCAAAATGACGAAGCTCGGTTCATCCTCTTAAATTGCATCCGTGCCTTTCCTCCTCCTAACACTATGCGTCACATTTTGCTATAGACCATCGGAGTCGGCGAGATTTGGTGAGAAAGTGCCTCTTGCGAAGAGAAAAATGACAGCAATCTCTATTTTTCCTATCGTCGCATTAACAACCCGAAACCCTAATTACGACCCAGATGGTGGATCTTGACCAAACATCGCCATAGCCGATTTAGCCATGGTCATCGCGAAGATTTCTTTGATACAAGTTCAAAGGAACCGATCTCTTGATTTTTAGTTAAGTGGATTGCTGGAAATTATTTTTTGAATGAAAGCAAGGAGGAGGCGACCGTTTTTCTTTTACTGGAAATGGAATGGCAATGAAACAGAAGCCGACCAATAAAAGAGAAGGGTTTTAGATGTTATTTAAATAATATAATAATTCTTTTATTTAATTTCTCAAATAAGTGATCATAGGTTTCGAACTCGCACAATCAAAGGTGCATCGGATCACCACGATACTCGTCTAAGTATATATCTCATTTTTTCGGTGCCGATGGTATAAATTTCATCGTTATTCAAGACAACGTTCCGGAATGATAATTTTGAGCTTTTTGAGACCGTTTCGCTCATCGAATCGTCCGATATCCAAATATAGCGATCTTTATACTCATTTTAATTCGCAGCATTGATACAAACTCAACAGAAGTGGTTTCGAGCCCTGATTCGATCTTATGCAAAAATTAAATTTTTAGGATCATCGATTAATTAACAACACTATTTAAATAAATTATTTAAATATCCAAATGTTAAAAATATGAGTCGTTACAATAGCTATAAAACATTCTAGCAGGCATTCAAGGGGTAGAAGTTTAAATGCATTTTTTATTAAACCTATATGAATAAACTTATGTGTATGCATATAAGGCTGTAAATCTTTATCACTTAATAATCATTTCCTCATTACCCAGGGGAATTGATTCTTCTTTGGTTTTAAATACTTGTTTTAAATCCAAGTTTTTCAAAAGTACCTAGTTGGTATATTACCTACGGTTCAATTTTAGGAGCAGTCCATTTATTAAGTAAATCTAAATTTTGAGGAATATCATATTCTTGTTTAATAAAACAATATCTCATTTTCTAATCACATTCATTTTCAATAAGTATGCATTGAACTACTACTCTCTATATGTATGCACCACGGCTCCGATACTACATTAAAAAACGCTGGAAAAATCCTTAAATTGTTTCAAATTGTCGTCACAATACACTAATACAAATTATGCTTAATGCACAGTTTTAGCATATTGTGGATTTAAGCGTGGAAAGGTTGGAGAGAATTGAGGAGAACTATGTAAATAAATATTAAAATTACAAAATATATACCTTTGAATGTAAAATGGATGGATATAATTAATAAATATTGCGATTAATTGTAAAATCCATGAATTATATATGAATATTAAAATAAAATATCAAACAGGGTGAAAAAGAAGAAAGTAAATTCGTAAAATTAATGAAAAAGTGAAAGTCCTACCGTTCTGCTATTATTTATAAACATGTAATTAGGTCTATCAATGGAACGAGTTTCGACCCGAGATCGGCCCGAACCCGCCCTAGTGTGGGTAAGGGTTTTGTGTTTTAGTACCCAAGCCCGACACGAACCTGACCTGGGTCGGGTACGGTTTTATCAAAACCCGAGCCGGTTAGGGCCCGACCCGACTATTAGTTTTCCGTCGTATCAAAATATGAGTGTGTATATTATTTATTTACCATTTTGTTTGTTTACATGTACATATTTTTGCATACTTTTGTTGTTAACTTGACTACATCAGCGTCCACTTTATATGTTAACATTGTTTGTATACAAATTTTACCAAAGCTACAGTTTTAAAATATGGATTTAACATAAATATCGGAGTTAGGTATACGGTTATTACCCAACAGACCTAAAAAGCCTAATGGACTTTGCTCGGATATTGGGTTGAAATACCCTACGGGTTCGGAGCAGACTCGTGTTTTAATTATTGTAATCAGCCTCGGGTCTAGGTTTTATAATACGTGAACTGAATCCGGCCTATTGAAAGGCCTATATGTAACATATTAAGATAAATGTATTAAAAATAAATACCGTTATTATTGATAGTTTAATGAATAAACAAATTATAAATTAAAGCTATTATTATTGTTTACGTACATAATTTTTTATGCGTTTTATGTATTCTTATATTTGAATCAAATTTCGGTTTTACTAACTTTGTAAAATAAATGTATCATATTCATTGAAATTGTCAATTTAAAGATTTATTATATGAATTAATGAATATTAATTAATTTTACTTTAAAAACAAGGACTATTTGGTTCATTTATATGTAAGAAACTCAAACGTAGAATGATACAAAAAAAATCAAGAAACTTGTAAATAAATAAAATTTATAAAAATGGATATTTGATTATAAAATTGTTTGAGAGTATCAATAAAACATTTTGATTAATATCTAAACATATAAATTATTATAAGGATTTTAAATCCAAATTTCAAGAGATTCAACGAGAAAGTAGGAAACTCTGCCTTACGGATTAAAATTTCAGTTTTACAGCCCCGGAATGCAAACCAATAAATTCGCAGTTATTTTCTCTTCCTTTATTTCTTCCGGATCACTCCATTTAACATTGCACTCAAAAAACCCTAGCAAATAAACCCAAAACCAAAAAAATGGGAGATGGTCAATGTGCTTTCTCTCTCACTACTTTCAGGTTCAGTTCCACACCCTTTAATTACAATATTTGTTTCTTTCAATCCCTCAGTCGATTCTTAACCCTAGTTTTTGTATTCATATAGCGTATTTGATCTGAAAAATTATAGTCCATCGGGAAAGCTGCTTCAGATCAAGCATGAACTTACAGCCGTTGGATCTGGCCAAACCTCTCTCGGCATCAAAGGTAAGTTCTTGATAGGCTTTATATTTCTCTCAGTTTCCATTTAGAGGCCGTTTGAGAACAGCTTTTCTTATATCCAAATCAGTTTTGATTTGTATACTTTAAGCGAATTGTAGAAAGTAAAGTGTTTATTTAGATAGGTAATTTTTTTGATGAAATTTAATTGTAAAAGAAGAGTTAGTTGTTTTTCTTTTATGACTATTTATTCACTTATTTGCTACTTTGACCTAAAATTTTAAGCAGTTGTGAAACACATGAAGAAGTAACTTATAAACTATTTTTCTGCTTAGTTAGACATCGTCTGTTACCTCAATTGACATGGACCACAATATATGGGAGATGTTTTCTTTTACATCACATTAGTTAGTAGTACATTGAATGACTTGTGCAAAGGCTGTAACAATTCCAGCTGCGCGGCTACAGCTCCGAGAATGCTCAAGCAAAACTTTAGATGGTGATCCATAACTGGCCCACGATTAAATGGATGGAAATTACAACTTGCATTGTATATGTGTTACCAGTAACGTGGAATGATATCAAGATCATGCATTACATAACTACAAAAATTATAAAATCGACTAGGAACCCAGGACTGCTTGAGAATGGTTGTGAATAAGCCACATAACGTAGTGCAGATGTAGTTGCTTTTTCTGGCTTTATAACATGGTCACAACTTTTTTCTGGCCTTATAACGTAGTCACAACCGACGCAACGCAAAACAAAAGTATTTTATTTTCAATATTTTGTTTACTTGTTCTATTCAACATCCAAAAGATGTATAAAAACTAATTTTGTTATATAATTATGTTTTCTAAACATTAGTTGGTTTTCATCCTTTATTAAATTGTTTTTTCTTTTGTCTTTTAGAATGACTTTTTGTACCTGAAAGTCTGTTTACAATAGTAGTTGATAAAATTCTTTGTACAATATTATTTTGGCAAAAGGAATATAAATTATATTAGTTTTGTTTTATTAGATATATGATTATTAACTATTTAGTAAAGGCATACTATTTCATATAAGTGCATCGTTTGTCACGTTGTGTGACAAGAATTCAAAAAGGTTTTGCACCTGTTGTAAGGCCGACTCCATGTTATGGGTTGCCCAAGATGACTTTTTTTGCTTTTCTTGCTTTTGTCAAATTTAACATTTTCTTTTTATTAGTTATTAATCAACAATTATTTTGATGCAAACATGATAAGTTGAGGTTTTGGTATCAGTACATACATTTTAATTTTGAATAAGATTCAAAGTAATAAAATTAAAGAAAAAAGTGAAATATACACATTTTAAATTTGAATAAGATATAAAGTTATTTGGACAAGTTTGTCCTAGTTTTTATTGAAGATATCCTCGTCTACTCAAAGCCAAAGAGACATTGGGATAATAATTGATATGTAGGACCAGGTAAACCCAAAACAGGCTCTACAGTTGAGTCACCAAATGGTCAACCAATCAATCAAAATGTACTTTTAACTACGGATCAATGGGTTGAAATCATGAGGCATGTTCAAGATATGGACATGCTGAGAGACAATAATCAAAATTCCGGATCACAATTTATCAAGCTCTGCAAAGACTATTCAAGTCTAAGTGGTAAACCATTCTTGGGAAATAAAGGCATCTTGGGAGTTAATGCATTGCTGAAAACATGTGAAAGAATCTTTGGAGATCTGAATCTCATTGATCAGGACAAGAGAAGGTTAGCATCTCGACAGTTACAAGCAGTTCCTTAGATTGGTATAAAGCTATAACTGCTGCAACTCCAAAGGAAGACATATCTTGGCAAGAATTCAAAGATATTTTCAAAGCCCATTTTTACCGAAGTAGAGAGGGCAGCACTGCTTCGGAAATTTATTGATCTTACTCAGAAAAATTTATCTGTAACTGAGTATGTCAATGAGTTTATTGCACTATCAAAGTATGGATCAGCACTCATTAGCACTCCATTGGAAAAGAATGAGGAGTTTGTGCTTGGTCTAAATGATGTACGAAGAGATAAGTTACTTACTCAAGTTAGATTTCCGTTTGAGGAGATTATGGACATGACTTTAAGGTTTTAAATATGCGAGGGCATGTGATTCATTTAAAAGTGGTGTTAGAAACCATAAGAGAACAACAACTTAAAGGAAAAATTTTAAAATGTCACTTTTGGTAGAAGAAAGTGAAATTTTTAGGACATATAGTCTCGGAGAAAGGAATTTCAGTTGACCCAGCTAAGGTCGATGTATTCAACAGTGGAAGCGATCCAAATCAATAATTGAAATCAGAAGTTTCTTGGGCTTAGCAGCATATTATAGAAGATTTATAAAAGACTTTTTCAAGATTTCTGCTCCATTAACTAATTTAACGAAGAAAGGAGTTAAATTTGTTTGGTCAGATAAATGCAAAGGGGCTTACCAGAAATTGAAAGGATTACTTTCTAAGGCTTCAATATTAATAGTTCCAGAAGGAAATCAGGATCTAGTAGTACATACAGATGCCTGTGGAACAGGGCTTGGTGCAGTATTGATGCAACGAGACAGAGTTGTAGCCTATGTGTCTGGACAACTCAGGCTTAATGAAGTAAAGTATGCGACTCACGATCTTGAGTTGGCAGCCGTGATATTTGCCTTGAAACTTTGGCTGCATTATCTATTGGGAGAAATGTTTGTTTTATACGCAGACCTTAGATCGTTAAAATATTTATTCTCTCAAAAAGATTTGAATATGCGATAGCAGCGATGACTAGAATTTCTAGCTGCGTATTATCTACAAATTCAGTATACGCCAAGTAAGGGTAATAAGGTGGCGGATGCTCTCAGATGGAAACACCAGGCCATAGTGTCAATGATGTTGATAGAATGGAAAGAATTAAAAGTGTTATCTTCTTGTAACCTCCAGTTCAGAAGAGTGGAAGAGACGACAGCCATGTTGGCAAGTTGGATATTCGATCAAGTTTACTCGATCGATCGAATTCAAGCTAATCAAAGAAATGATCCAATCTTGGCATATCAAATTAATAAATTGAAGAATGAAAATGCATCAGAAATTCTCAACAAATTCGAATTAGACTTGACGGGGAACTTGTAATTCAAAGGAAGAGTGTTCCTGACACAACCGATTTGAGAAAAAAAAGTTATAGACGAATGTCATCGATCATTATTTTTTATACATCCTGGTGGTACAAAGATGTATAATGATATAAAGGGAATGTATTATTGAGAAGACATGCGGAACATCGGTGAATATGTGAAACGATGTGTTATGTGTCAATTAGTAAAGGGCGAGCATCAGAAGTCCAGTGGACTTTTATTATTTCTTGAAGTTCCTCAATGAAAATGAGAACGGATTTCTATGGGTTTCATTGATGGACTTCCCAGATCAAGGTCAAGATATTAAAGTATATGGGTGATAGTTGGTAAACTCCCTAAAAGTGCCCTTTTTATTCATGTTAAAACGAATAGAAGTGTAGAAAGTTTAGCCAGATTATTCTTGAAACATATTGTACGATTGCATGGAATTCCAAAAAATATAGTTTGCGATCGTGATTCGATATTTACCAGTCAAGTCTGGCAAAGCTTGCATTCGATCTTAGGTGTGCAACTCAATTTTAGCACAAAATACCATCCTCGGACGGATGAGCATACTAAAAGAATAAATCGAGTTGTAGAAGATCTACTCAGGATATGTATCTTAGAGTTCGGGGTTCATGGGAAGAATATCTTCATTTGACTGAATTCTCCTACAATAATAGTTTTTAGTCCAGTATTGTTATATCACCATTTGAAGCTTTGTATGGAAGACCGTGTTGTTCTCCAACCTATTGGTTAGAAACTGGAGACAAACTCATACTAGGACCAGATATGGCTGGAGAAACGACTGAGAAGATCGATCTTATAAGAGATCGTATGAAGATTGCTCAATCACGACGGAAGAGCTATGCTGACCAACGTAGAAAAGATTTGGAATTCGCGATCGGAGATCACGTCCTTATAAAGGTATCCTAATGAAAGGAATTGTAAGATTTGACAAAGCAAAAAAATTAGCTTAAGGTATATTGGACCTTATCCAATTATGGAGCGCATTGGAAGCCTTACTTATCGAGTTGAATTACCAGCATATCTATCCGGAGTTCATAATGTGTTTCATATATCCTAATTAGAAAATGTCTAAAGGATTCCTATATTATTATAGAACCAAAGCAGCTAGAGGAACTACAGATTGAACCGATCTTACCTTTCACCGTTGAGCCAGTCAGAATAGTGGATTCAAAGATGAAGCAGTTAAGATTAAGTAAGTTCCACTAGTCAAAGTTCAATGGTCAGATAATCCCAAAGACTGCACTTGGAAAACCGAGGAGCAAATTAGAAAATCACATCATGATTTAATTGAAACTCATTAGATACATATTTATATATGTTCATCGAGTCATGTATGTTAGGATTTTATTAATTGACAGGACAATATTTAATATACGAATAGCTTAAGTTACTCTCTAGTAAATTGTGAGGACGCAATTTCTTTAAGGTGGGAAGTCTGTAACATCCCGCTACTGTATTAACTTATAATAATAAATTTTGTTGAATTTAAAAAAATCGTTATGAATATAACTAAAATTTAGAGTAAAACGTCACGAGCAGAATTGTAATCTAAGACCAAATTGCGGTAGAGCAATATCGCAGTTAAGGGTGTGAAAATTTATTTGAGAGGTATAAAATTATTTACTAAAATAAAATAAAATATATCTATTTTATTTTCATTCGACCTAAACTTTTCATACTTGTCTCTTTCATCATTATGCACCTTTCCTTCTTATCTCTTTCATGATTGTAAATTAACCTATGCATTTAACAATTTCTTTGTGATGGATCTATCGCTGCCTATATAAGCCATGCAAATCACATTCTCTAAAAGCATGCAAAACATAAGTCATTTCGCTGCCATCCATCTTCATCTATATTACGCGACAAAGTGAGTATAATTTTCTTTCTTTTTTATTTATTTTGTATGTAACTTATTTAGTTCACCGCCTCTTCTTTATGTTTACTTTTCCTTTATTCTTTTGTTGCCAGTGCTATATTCCATTTCCTCATTACTTTACGTTTACACCACCGTTATAAAACAATCAGTAAGATCCTTTGAATATTATTCATTTTTTCCCCATCTTCAATTTGTTATTCAACAATGTCGGTAAACAAAAACATACAGAGCAATGTAAGGTTTTATCTTGTGCAATATATATTAACTAGAATTATGCAAACTGAAGTGAGTGTAATCTTCAAGTCAGTGAGTATAGCCACTCTCTATATTTTTGTTTCTATTAACTTCCGCGTATCGATTTCCATAAGTAGGTGAAACATATAATAAGTAGACTTATGTAAAGTGAGTAATTTATATTAAGGGTATCAACGTTAGTAGTATGAAATGATACTTTGCGTGAAATATATACATGTCTTTCCGTAAATATATAAATTAATCACGCATCCCGCCATCGAACATCAATAATCTATAACTCAAAATCTAAGATGAACTCGAGTGTGCAACCAAAACAGATATTGTAGAGAAAAGTGAGACGAGCAAATCGGCTAGCTTTCGCTTGACCGACGGATCCCGTGGTGATCAAAAATGACACTGTTATGTCCGCATCTATATGATGAGCGAGAGCATTACAACTAAAAGAGAAGGTGCCAGCTGGACCGTATTGCGTAGCTAAACACGACGATGGTTTCAGTTCGGCCGTCGGAGGTGTGACCATGACCCAAATGAGTTAGAGCAAGAAAAAATTAACATAGACATATCAAACGCACGCATGCTCTCTTTTATTAAATAAGAAGCATCTTGATATGGAACTGTTGCAACAAAATGAAGTTTATAAATTAACAAAACAAATGTATAAATTTAATGCAAACAGAAGAAAAAAGTATAACCTTGCAAAATGCGCATAAAGACTCTAGCAAGGAAGCTACTAGCCTGCACATGACTAATAGAAGAGGCATTTCTTGGTATGGGTTGGTGGTGCAAGGAAGTGGATGTATTGGGTTTTCCTATATGTGAAGCACACAAAAAAAAAAATGGAAAGAAGAGAAAAGTGAATTTGATCTGAAAAGAAGGTTTATGATCTGAAAAGTGAATTTGAATTATTTTATAATATATTCAGAATTAAATAAATAAATAAATTTAAATCCTATTTAAAAAAGTTATTCCATACAAAGGATGATTTAAATAATATTGATGTGTGATTAGTTATAGAAGTGCTTATGATACTATGCTAGTATGCTTTTAAATTTCATCGGTGAACGCAAGCTATTTAATATTGTTATATATTCACATTCGATGAATTTTGCTATGTCGTGTTTATAAATGTTTACTATATGCGATGCTATACACTATAAGTTATTAATGCTATGATGCACGAACACGACATCCATATGTGATATAAAATAGAGCACAATACCATTTCGGGAATAAATGGTATACCAAGAAGTTAAATACAAAAGAATTTGAATGAATTTAATTGATGAAGTAAACGAGACGAGGTGAGACTACTAGACGCTAGAATCCATCCTAGTAGAAGATTCAAGATCGCACCCTGAATCGTGACAACCTGGTCCATCGTCACTTATTGTCCAAACGATCTGTTGTATGAACATAACCATGGTGACAGGGGCAGTGCAAACGGAAAACGAGGAATTGAGAGTAATCTCATTAATGGATATGTGGTGAAACAAAGATGAAGATTACAGCACAACGAGGTGAGCGCCAACAGTGAACAGAAGAAGATAATGCAACTAATAGATCGTATGGAGGCACCCATAATTTCTGAGCGGTAGAGGTACGGATGAAAAAGACCGTTATATCGGTTCGATACAAAGTCTAGTAAGAGTGAATAATGAGTAGGATTCACTAGTAATTTTATATCTCGTATATGAATAACTTAAGCAGTGAAAAGTTTACTGAATAATGATTGTAACTTATAAGTGAATAGGATGTGATATCCCCATTGATTAGAGTTGCAGCTGTGATTCACTTTAAATAGTGCCATGACACATGTATTTAAACTGAAATAATTCAATGGAATATGGGCGGGTTTAGATTATGGAGTGTGACATACCTATTTCTTTTAATATCATATATATAACCCGACTCCACACTTATACGAATCATTATTACACTACTATACTCACAGCTACATTTATAGCATGACTCGAGGTTTTGTTTTGTGACAACTCCTTGGGTCAGACCGAGGTATTGCAGGATGATTTTCTTCTCGGGTTTTGAGGTAACCTCCTATGACATTATAATGGAGGGAGATCGGCATACCTGTACAAATTTAAGATAGTGGTAGACTTAGAACTCGATGGACGAACATTTGCAATAGGTGTCAGGGGTACGGTTAGAGTCATATGGCAGGACAATGTTAGAGAGACCATCTTGAGTCTGTTGAGTTGTATTAGTTATGTTAATTATTTGTGCATGGTCCGTTTGATATGCATTTTGTATATATTTTACTGAGTATAAGTATCTATCTTTTGGGTCTGCTGTTTTATGAAACTATTATATCTTGTGTTCTTCATATGTAATTTATATACAAATTCTTTGAACTCATGTGTACTACATTAGGCCCATATGTAGCATACACGATTTCAAAGAATTTGTATCTAAATCACATATCAAGAATACAAGATATAATTTTTTCACAAAACAGTGGACCCAAACGATAGATACTTATACATAGCATAATATTTGTACAAACGGACGTTAGAGTTCCATCATATATTTACAACCATCACAAAAATGACGTCCTAACCATACTCAAACAAATATATACAAACTGCATATCAACGGACCATGCACAAACAACTAACATAACTAATACAACTCAACAGACTCAAGATGGTCCCTCTAACATTGTCCCGCCATATGACTCTAACCGTACCCCTGACACCTGTTGCAAATGTTCGTCCATCTAGTTCTAAGTCTACCACCATCTTAAATTAGTACACTGTATGCCAATCTTCCTCCATTATAATGTCATAGGTGGTTACCTCAAATCGCGAAAAGGAAATCAATCCTGCAATACCTCGGTCTGACTCGAGGAGTTGTCACAAAACAAAACCTCGAGTCAGGCTATAAATAAAGCTGAGTACAATAGTGTAATAATGATTCATATAAATGCGAGGAGTCGGGTTATATATGTGATATTAAAAGAAATAGATATGTCACACACCCCATAATCTAAACCCGTTCATATTCCATTGAATTATTTCAGTTTAAATGCACCTGTCATGGCACTATTTAAAGTAAATCACAGCTGCAACTCTAATCAACCGGATATCACATCCTACTCATTTATAAGTTGCAATCATTATTCAATAAACTTTTCACTACTTAAGTTATTCATATACGTGTTCTGGAAGTACTAGCGAATCCTATTCATTATTCACTTTTACTAGACTCTGTATCGAATCGATATCACGGCCTTTTTCATCCATATATCTTCCGATCAGAAATTGTGGGTGCCCCCACACGATATATTAGTTGCAATATCCTCTCCTGTTCACCGTTGGTGCTCAACCCGTTGTGTTGTAATTTCCATTTTTGTTTCACCACATATCAATTAGTGAGATTACTTTCAACTCCATTTTCCGTTTGCACTGTGCGTGCAACAGTTTAGATAATAAGTGACAAGGGATCAGGTCATCACGATTCAGGGTGCGGCCCCGAGTCCGTCCGCTAGAATGGATTCTAGAGTCAAATAGTCTCACCCCATCTCGTTTACTTCATTTGTTAAATTCATTCAAATTCTTTTGTATTTAACTTTCCAATATAGCATTTATTTCCAAAACGGTATCATGTTCTATTTTATATCACATAAAGATACAATTTTCTTTCTTTACTTACATGCTTCATGAACATCGCAACATCACCAGCCTTTCCGCATTTCTCTTCTTTTCAATTTTTTTTGTGTACTCCACATATAGGAAAACCCGACACATCCATTTCCTTGTACCACCAACCCACAACAAGAAATGCCTCTTCTCCTAGTCATGTGCAGGCTAGTTGCTTCCTTACTAGGATCTTTATGTTCATTTTGCAAACTTATACATTTTTCTTATTTGCATTAAATATATACATTTGCTTTGTTAATTTATAAACTTCAATATGTGGCAATAATTCCATATCAAGATGCTTCATATTTAACAAAAGAGAGCATTCATGCACTTAATATGACTATGTTAATTTTTTCTTGCTCTAACTCATTTTGTTAAAGGTTACATCTCCACACGCCTCTGACGGCCGAACCGAGACCGTCGTCGTGTTCAGCTACGCAATACGGTCCTGTTGGTACCTTCTCTTTTGGCTGTAGTGCTCTCGCTCATCATATAGATGCGAACATAACATTGTCATTTCTGATCACCATAGGGTCCGTCGGGCAGGCGAAAGCTTAGTCATTCGCTCGTCTCACTTTCCTCTAAAATTTCTGTTTTGGTTGCATACTCAAATTCATCTTAGATTTTGAGTTATAGACGATTGATGTTTGATGGCGGAATGTTTGATTAATTTATATGTTTACGTAAAGGCATGTATATATTTCATGCAAAGTATGATTTCATACTACTCACGTTGATATCCTTAATATAAATTACTCACTTTACATAAGTCTACTTAATATATGTTTCACCTACTTATGGAAATCGATACGCGGACGTTAATAAAAATAAAAATATAGAGAGTGGCTATACGCATTGACATGAAGATTATACTCACTTCAGTTTGCATAATTCTAGTTAATATATTGCATAAGATAAAGCCTTACATTACTCTGTACGTTTTTGCTTATCGACTTTGTTGAATAATAAATTGAAGACGAGGCAAAAATGAATAATATATAAAGAATCTTACTGATTATTTTATAATAATGGTGGAATCGTAAAGTAATGAGGAAATAGAATATATTAGGGATTCTTGACAACAAAAGAATAAAGAAGAAAGACTACTCATTTATAAGTTGCAATCATTATTCAATAAACTTTTCACTACTTAAGTTATTCATATACGTGTTCTGGAAGTACTAGCGAATCCTATTCATTATTCACTTTTACTAGACTCTGTATCGAATCGATATCACGGCCTTTTTCATCCATATATCTTCCGATCAGAAATTGTGGGTGCCCCCACACGATATATTAGTTGCAATATCCTCTCCTGTTCACCGTTGGTGCTCAACCCGTTGTGTTGTAATTTCCATTTTTGTTTCACCACATATCAATTAGTGAGATTACTTTCAACTCCATTTTCCGTTTGCACTGTGCGTGCAACAGTTTAGATAATAAGTGACAAGGGATCAGGTCATCACGATTCAGGGTGCGGCCCCGAGTCCGTCCGCTAGAATGGATTCTAGAGTCAAATAGTCTCACCCCATCTCGTTTACTTCATTTGTTAAATTCATTCAAATTCTTTTGTATTTAACTTTCCAATATAGCATTTATTCCCAAAACGGTATCATGTTCTATTTTATATCACATAAAGATACAATTTTCTTTCTTTACTTACATGCTTCATGAACATCGCAACATCACCAGCCTTTCCGCATTTCTCTTCTTTTCAATTTTTTTTGTGTACTCCACATATAGGAAAACCCGACACATCCATTTCCTTGTACCACCAACCCACAGCAAGAAATGCCTCTTCTCCTAGTCATGTGCAGGCTAGTTGCTTCCTTACTAGGATCTTTATGTTCATTTTGCAAACTTATACATTTTTCTTATTTGCATTAAATATATACATTTGCTTTGTTAATTTATAAACTTCAATATGTGGCAATAATTCCATATCAAGATGCTTCATATTTAACAAAAGAGAGCATTCATGCACTTAATATGACTATGTTAATTTTTTCTTGCTCTAACTCATTTTGTTAAAGGTTACATCTCCACACGCCTCTGACGGCCGAACCGAGACCGTCGTCGTGTTCAGCTACGCAATACGGTCCTGTTGGTACCTTCTCTTTTGGCTGTAGTGCTCTCGCTCATCATATAGATGCGAACATAACATTGTCATTTCTGATCACCATAGGGTCCGTCGGGCAGGCGAAAGCTTAGTCATTCGCTCGTCTCACTTTCCTCTAAAATTTCTGTTTTGGTTGCATACTCAAATTCATCTTAGATTTTGAGTTATAGACGATTGATGTTTGATGGCGGAATGTTTGATTAATTTATATGTTTACGTAAAGGCATGTATATATTTCATGCAAAGTATGATTTCATACTACTCACGTTGATATCCTTAATATAAATTACTCACTTTACATAAGTCTACTTAATATATGTTTCACCTACTTATGGAAATCGATACGCGGACGTTAATAAAAATAAAAATATAGAGAGTGGCTATACGCATTGACATGAAGATTATACTCACTTCAGTTTGCATAATTCTAGTTAATATATTGCATAAGATAAAGCCTTACATTACTCTGTACGTTTTTGCTTATCGACTTTGTTGAATAATAAATTGAAGACGAGGCAAAAATGAATAATATATAAAGAATCTTACTGATTATTTTATAATAATGGTGGAATCGTAAAGTAATGAGGAAATAGAATATATTAGGGATTCTTGACAACAAAAGAATAAAGAAGAAAGAAAAAAGTAAACATAAAGGAGAGGCGTTGAACTAAATAAGTAAGTTACATACAAAAATAAATAAGAAAGAAAGAAAATTGTGCTCACTTTGCTGCGTAATGTATATGGAGATGGATGAGAGGGAAATAATTTATTTTCGCATGCTTTTAGAGAATGTGATTTGCAAGACTTATATTGGTAGCGATAGATTCGTCACAAGGAAAATGTTGGACGTATAGGTTAATTTACAATCATGAAAGAGATGAAAAGGAATGGTACATAATTATGAAAGACATAAGTATGCAGAGCTTAGATCGAACGAAAATAAATCATATTTAATTTTTTCAGTAAATAATTTTGTACCCATCAAGTAAATTTTCACATCCTTAAAACTCCATGTTATGGGTTGCCCAAGCTTATACTAGAGAGTACCGTAAGCTATTCGTATATTAAAACTCCATGTTATGGGTTGCCCAAGACGACTTTTTTTGCTTTTGTCAAATTTAACATTTTCTTTTTATTAGTTATTAATCAACAATTATTTTAGTGCAAAAATGATAAGTTGAGGTCTTGGTATCAATACATACATTATAATTTTGAATAAGTAATAAAGTACTAAAATTAAAGAAAAAGGTGAATTATACAAAGTTTAAATTTGAATAAGGTATAAAGTATTAAAATTATAAAAAAGGTAAAGTACCAAAAAAATAATAGGAAAATGAAAAGAAAAAAAATGATAAAACAATAAGCCATTTGCCACAATAGAACCCTTGATCCACAACCAAGAAAAACATCACCTTGACCATTGGATAATGAAGTAATGCAACCTTAAATTATCCAACATTCTTATCGTTTCAGTTATAATTTTCATTGCTGCTACTTATCCCGTAATCGTTGCACCTTCATGGTGGGTTGTTATATTCGGTCGCCTAGACTGCCTAGCTATGAATCCGAACTTGATCCGTTGCACAAGTCACATTGTGCCCAAATGACGGTTAGAACATTAAGTGCAATGGAACATAATTACAGACAAAATGCTACACTCATTATAACATGGATAAGCTTCAACATTAATTATGATGCTTTGAAAGCGAGGCTTTCACCAAACCATTTTATTGTCATTTATGAGTTTCTCAACATAAGTAATGTCGGGATATTATACAATTAGAATTGATAACGATAAGCATTTTCGAAATTCATGAGAACTATGTTCCTTCAAAACATTATTTGTTAATTTTTCTAGTGCTCACAACCATATATCACATAATCAAGGTTTACCTATTTGAGATATCAATAGCGATGGCAAGAAGATCATAAGGAATGGACTTGATTCTAACTTGGCTGAAGAAACTCGATTGTAGACTTGTAATTTAAGTGATTTGAGTCAAAATTGAGACTAGTTTGCTGTTAAGGTACCCATTGGATGTAAAATTAATTTAACCTTCTTATCTAATGAGTTTTTTAGTGTTATATTACCATACAGAATGCTTTTTATTATGTTAATTACCTTCCTTATATATGTTGGAAATTTAATTTGTATAAAGCTACGAAGAGTACTAATAATTTTGGCTCTAGGTTTTCATGCACACAAATTTTCACACCGTATATTTAGTAAAACAACATGTTTTATTTTTTCGTCCGTTCTTTTTTGGAAAAACAATTTTATTTCAGTTTTCTTATGCTCAATGCAAATAAGATGAAATAAATAAACCTGAGATAGGATCTTTGATAAGAAATGATAACTGATTTTAAGTTCTTTTATAAAATTGTAGAAAGTAACCAAGGCAGAAAGACTAGCAATTAGGTAGAGATTTAGGGAAGTCTTGTCTAAATATGAAGATTTAGAAGTTTTGGATACATCGATTTCGAGTGATGAGGAGGATATGCAAGTATGGGAGCCTTCAGGGATAGCAGAAGGATCATTTGACCATCCGATATACATCTCAGAGGATTAGGATTTGATAGTTATTTCAGATGAGGAGGATGTGTTGTCCGTAGACACAGATATTGATGCAGGGGCAGAGGCCGACGATGAGGCAGGTGATTGAATATTGGATCCATTGAGTGATGATGAGGAGCATGAGGAAGAAGAACTTATAGAGGAACCCATGGAGATCGAGCCGTTGATAGAGGAACCCATGGAAATGGAGACAGAATATTCAAGGATTTATGATGCATGGTTATATGAGGATGATGATTCGAAGAGTGATGAGCAGATCATTTGGGAGATGGGTACGCCCATTCAGGAGAAAGGATCTCCCGTTCTAGAGATAGTTGATGATCTCGATTTGGAAGATATTGATATGGAGGAGCATGATTCGTGGATTCTAGGAGGCTAGCAGTGGCAGCCACTAGGTCGGGACATAGCTCCATAGATGATAGATGATGAGGAGCTAGTTGAGGACGGGGAGGAAGTAGAGCGACTGGTAGAGATCGAATTGGGTGCACCTCAGAGGGGTCATCCGATGAGTAGTGTTTCACATTTAGTGATATTTGGGGATATTTTGGGTTTGTATTATAGTAGTTGTCTTATCTTAAGCAAGTAGTTTGCGCTAAGATATGGGATTTACTCCTTTAGTATGATATTTTGGTTGACTAATGTAGATAGTTGACCCATGACTATGTATTTACCTCAAGTGTGTAGTACACACTCAGGTTGGGACTAGGATCGATAATTGTATTTCATGATAAGTATTTAGTAGTAGTATTTTATTTGCCATATATTGTTTACCTTTGTAGATCTGCATTTTTGATTTCATTTCGAGGGCGAAATGCTTTTAAGTATGGGAGAATGTAACGGCCCGTAATTTCGCTATTCGGAAATGAGAGATTTCGTTTGTTTTAAATTTAAAAGGGTTCAAAACTTTAATTAATAAATTACATATAATAGATTATAATGAAGAAATTATTTATATTCTTATAGTTAATAATTAAAACGTATAAATTTGAATTTTAGAACAAATCAGCAAAAGTTAAGTTTTGTTAAAAATAAATAAAGGCTAAAATAAATAGGTTTAAATATTTATTTATAAATATAAATATTATTAAAAGTATCTAATAAAGATAATAAAAGTATATTAAAAAACGTTTTACAATAATAACCAAATTTTGTCGCATTTTATCGGTTTTACATACATCGTAAAATTATAGATTATGATATTAATTAAATATGATTTAAAATATAAAGAGACAATTTTTAATTTACTTAAAAGAGTAAAAAGTTCATTTTAAAGTTTGGTTTATTTTAATATATAGCTTAACAAAAACGTCAAGTTTTGACCATAAAATTTGTCGACGAAAACATTATTTCAACCAAAACAAGTTGTCGCCAAGTTGTTGCAACTTGATACATTTTATAACATACACATATGCATAAATACAACTTTACAAACTTTTAAAACGCTTTACATTTATCACTAAAAGATAAAAGAGGTTTACTTTTGAAAAGTTAAATTAATAAATAAACTAAAAAGGTATGATTTGACAAATTTGAATTTTATTATAGCTTTATTAAACCACATCATTTCTTTATATCATATCTCATTGATGAGATGGTATATATAAGCATGGAAAATGAGTAAAGTTATATGTTTTAATATTTGTAAACATGGAAATGATGACACCTCTCTTTACCACTTACACATTTTTTCTTAACATCATTTACACTATTGATGCATATGTTAATTTGTTACAAGTGTCATGTGTAATCAAATCAAAGCAAAAGTCTTCTCTTTAAAATTCAAAGTTTAAGAAAGAAAATAGAGTAATCATTTTACAAATTCGAATCACATTAATGAGCCATCTTTTCCTTTCATAAACGCATGTCCTCAAGGGTTTAATCAAAGATTTAAAAAAATTCAAAAGTAGAGAAGGTTAGTATTGTCATTTGCCGCTCAAATTTCATCTATAAATAGCCATGCCATTTTCACCATCTTTTACACCCATTCTCTTCATTTTCTTAAAGCTACTCTCTCCATTTCCTTCCACCACCATCACCGAACATCACCACACCTCTACATCACACTAACCCAAGCTTTACTCACCTGTAATTGGTCATACCCTCCACCTAAACTCCTCTACCCAAGCCTACACGCCTTTCCCCACCTCAAGTAACATACGCACCCCCTCCTACACCACCAAATCCGAGCACCTACAAGCCATACCCACCTCCCATACCCATCTACACACCTCCACTCCCACATCCCCACACCAAGAACCACGACCAAAGCACCTACCCACACCCGAACCCAAGCTACCCTAGGTCGTACCCTTCCAAAAGCCAACGGCCATAATAAAAAAAGATATAAATGAAAAAGGAAAGAAAAAGGAGAAGAAAGGAAGCGACGAATTCGAAGACGTTTGGAAATAGCACGCTAGCTCGAGAGACGTGTATCTCACATAAAAGTTGGACTGAGTGAATATGAAGGTGGGAAAATTCTTGCAGCTATATAATTTTTATTATCCTACTATATCCGTATTAAAAATGTTAATGTCATATGATTGTTTGTACGGTGGTAATTAATATGGACATCAAATTTTTATCATTTTTGATTAAGTGGTTCGTTGGTTAAAAAGGCCCAATTTTGGTGATATGATATACGTAGAAAAAATAAGTCTCTTTTCAATTAGAATTGAAATTAAAGTAAAAATAAAAGAGAATTTGAAATTTGAAGTGAAACGGGATTAAAAAGGATAGTTAAATTGAAACTGAAATTAAGATGAATAATGAAATTGAAATTGAAATCGATTTTGAAATTTAAAATTGAAATTAAGGTTGAACTGAAGTTTAAATTAAAATTAGATTTGAAATCTAAATTTTAATTGAGTTTAATTTGAAGTTAGAATTGAAATTGGAATTTAAAATTTAATATTAAAGTAATAGAAATAAAATAATATCATAATATGGAAATATTGAAAATATATTTTAAATATTTTAAAAAGTGAAAATATTGATTTAAAATGATTCATAATGATTTTATAAGTGATAAAATTCAATTTGAATATATTGTTTCGAATATCGAAAAATAAGTTAAAACTAAATACGTCGCGCAACAGTAGTTCGCGATTTCACGTCGAAAAGTTCAAATGAATATGTAGAGTGGAATATAGCTTGGAATTCTTCGAGATAAGAAAATTCCAAACTATTATATTCATATCTTCTAAACAGCGAAAGAAAATCAAAATTCCGTTGAGTAGATTTTGAATTGTGTCTAAATCAATTTTCTAGAAAAATCGCGCTAGTGCAGTTAAATGACCATAACAGGAAATCTGTTTAAATGAACGTTTTTAATTATAGAAAAATATGAAATAAATTTGATAAATCCATTTAAATGGTTTAGAAGATATTTTAAGTGAAAATTATGAATTTTCAAATATTAAAATGTTGATTAAATCAATTAAGCATATATAGCACTTTCCGGAGCTATTTTATGCTGCGAATTCTATAACTTTTTGAATATAAGTTTAAATGTAACGATATTTCATGGAATTAAATGTGTATGTTGTTAAAAGGAAAATTAAGCATTTAAAAGATAATTTGAAATCTTTATAATCAGTACCAAAATAAATTTGATAACTGAGTATGTGGAAACGACTAGTACATTTGTTCCGCATGTGAGATCTGAAAAGATAAATCAATGTATTTAACTAAGGTTAGGGGTGGAGCAACCAGTGCCCGGAACTTACCTGGCCTGTGTTTTCTTTTCTTAAGGCGATGGGTGGAACAGGTCGAAAAGAAAGCCTAGATGCTTGAAAAAGATTGTATTAAGTTTCTGAAATAAAAGAAGATCGGTATTATCCAAAATTTAAGCAATCTCGAAAATGAATAAATTACGACTTGGATTGCATAATGATAATCTTCTATGGATTATGAGCCCATAGAGCCTTGCCGCATCTAGCCCTGTTTCGGTCATTTTTGATTGATGAGGCATGAGGCAACGATTATCTTTACATATAGCACATATCACATCTTTGAATGTCACATTGTCATTTCCATTGACTACTAACTGTCTTCCACAAAAATACAACCATTAAGTTGGAACGTCTTAAGGAGGGTATAAAGCTAAGAGAAGTTGCCTTCTCCGCCACCATTGGTGTACGTTTGTAAAAACCAATGTACGTAATATTTAGAAATACAATGTCAAACAAACGTCCATACAAGTTGTCCAAGAACAGGACAAACCGAAGGTACTCTCCTACTATCACTAGTAGCGAGTAGTCGTTGCAATCCGAAAAATCTCCACAACGAGGAGACCACTGCTATAAATAACCCTATAATGGAAGCTACCCAGAGCTTGTCAACAAGCAATCCTCACGCCATGAAGATCCACGGTCTTCAATAGTCATCATCTTCAACATGTTTTCACTTTCGAACGTATACATTGGTTCTAAGTGGTTTTCGGATAGGAATCGCACAAATCCGATCCCGGTTCCTTCGAAGCCAATCATCAATAAAAAGTGAATATGAGTATACAGGATCATTAAGTGTAATGATCCCAGTTTTAAAGACGAATTTAAATTTATAATTTAATTGAATTTTTAGGTTAAATTATAGATTTGTTTGAATTTTTCAATTTTGCTAAGATATGTACACTTATTTATTTTATAAATTGGATTTGAAACTTATTTTAAATATAATTGAATTGGAATTGAAATAAAAGTGTTTAAAATAAAATAAAATAAAACTACGTATCAATATTGAATATAAGTGTATAGAGTAAAATATAAAGTTAAATGTTTTCAATTGAATGGAATTATAAACAAAAGTTTAATTTGGAAGTTCAAAATGAAGTTTCTTTAAAATTAATAATAAAAAGTATAAAATAAAATGTAAGTTATAAATCAATGTTTAGTAATCAAACTATAAAATAAAAACAAACAAAACTAGAATAAAATTTACATACATAAATAAAAATATAGGAAAGAGACTGCAACAAGTAAGGAACATGTTAAGAGAAAAAAATAGAATACAAAGCATAAAACAAATATGAAAAGTAAGTAAAATGTAAAGTAAACATCAAAGGAAAGAAACTAAAAACTGCAAACAAACAAAAATATAAAATCAAATGAATTTTATATAAGCACAAGTACATATGAACATACTTATACAAAACAAGAAGCATACATACATAACAAATAGTATAAGTTGTAAATAAAATAGGACACATGCATTAAATGCCATATCTCCTCAGCATGTCTTGATATCATCCCAGCCGAAGTAGGCTACTTCCTTTCAGCCTCCAAAACAGAAGATCTTTAGTTAAATAAAGGAAGTACATGTTCAAGCAAAAGAAGTAATCCTATAATAGATAGCACCTATCTGTACAAACCTCTTTATATATGTATATACACATTCATATCTATTTTAGTTCGTTTAGTAAAAATAAACAAAACAAAACTCAAGTCTGAAAGCAATTTAGCAGTGGATTCAACTCAAAGATCTGTTCAAAACAAATTTTCCAGATCTTCAAACTTGAAACATTCCTGTTCTGTGCTCTGTCTTCATTCTACAAATTTGTGAGCAAACTTTCTTTCTTTTATTTGACTTCTTTGTTTTTACCTATGAGTAAACAAACTGGTTTTAAAATCTAACTTGTGTATTTGTTTTTTTTTTAAAGGGTATATGCTTGCTATAGTTTAAATTTAATGCTCTGTGTATATTCTGTTTGCACTAGGAACCTGTATAAAATTTGTCATTCTATACCTTTGGTTACAGAGTAAATAAATGCAAAGAAAAGAAAAAAAACAAATACATTTTCATTTAAACCAAATTAAACTTATAAATTTAAGCTAATTAAGTTGTTTAATTAAATTCATAAGCCCAGAAACTTATGTTGAGCATAACTGTATAACATAGATACTGTTTCTTAAAGTTACAGTATAAAGAAATCAATAGGTCAAAAATTTAAATGTTTAATTTGTAAATTTGATCTCATATCTGGATTTAACACACAAAATTAAGGTTTTTAACATAAAAGTGTTAATTTTTCAGTAAGAAAATAAGGTGCAATTTTCAAAGGAACCGGAAATGCTTATTTGAGATTATCCGATGATTCAACTGATTCTAGATGTTGAAGTTCATGTTGAAGCTTGCTTAATCCTCATAGATTTTAGGAAAAATGAAAACAAATTTTGTTGTTGCAAGAATTGAGAGGACGAGAGCACTTTAGGGTTTAAGTGTTCAAACTCGTCGACTACCTTGGCGAGGCAATTGGGAAATCTGGGGGGGGACCGGAGGCCATCGCGACTAGGGTGAAAGCTGCGTGGATGGAAGGAGGTGTTGTGGTCAGAAGGGCGTTGTCTCCGGTGACGTCACGTGATGGGACGAGGCGTTTGGGTTTGATTGTGTTCGAGTGCAGTTCGAACGATGGGTGAAAATTTGATTTTGGATTCTGTCGCGTTGAGTCGAGTTTGATTTCGAATATATGGGTAGTTTGTGACTTGCCGCCGATTAAGGAGTTCGCCGGAGTGGCGCCGCGATGATGTGCACATGCACGGGGATGGTCGCGTGTCAGGTGATGCTCGCGTTTCAGGAAGTTTTGTTTCAGCAGTTTAAAAAAAAAAGAAGAAGAAAAAAAAATGATGCATGGCTTCAGGAGCAACTCATGGATATTAATCTACCTTCTGTTGTAGATACCAGTTCTTCTTAGTTTTGAAGTTTAAGTAAATTTTACTTAGCTTAGGGAAAAAAACAGAGAAACAGGGAAAAGAAGAAGAAACATGGGGACAGGGAGAAGTCTCGGGGAAGATAAGGGAAGCACTCGAGTTACACTCGAGAAATTTGGGGAGATGGCTCGGGTTTTCTTCCATGGCTGTGAAGTTGTAATAGTAAACCAAATAAACTATTTCAAAACAAATTTAAGTGATCATTGATTTATAATTTAGATTTTTACTTAATGATTTAAAGTAATAAATTTAGTAATTAAGACCTAATAATTGATTTCAAAATAATTTATTAATTTAATAATTTGAAAAGGAATAGAAATTAATTTGTAAATTAAGTTAATTAAAATGGATAATTTATTATTTTAAATTAATTAATGATTTGGGTTAATTAAATAAATAATTAAAAGATTTAATTACTTAATTAAGGTTTAAAGATTTATTAATTAATGAGTAATTACTTAGTTATTGCAAATTTATTTAAAGATAATAAATTAAGGATTAATTATTAATGAAGAGTTAATTAATGATTTCATTAAAAGATAATTTATTAAAAGTTTTGAAATCAATTGATTATTAATTTACTATGACTAGCAAATTTACTCATAGACATTAATCTGATTTAAATAAATCAGATAATTAAATTGACCCTATTTATGGATGTTTGGATTATATTGGATGATGAATTGTTTGATATCCCTGACATGTGATGCTTTGTGTTATATCCTGATTCGCATTGTGGTCTGTAATGTAATTAATTATCTGTGATGTAATTCATTACCTGTGATATGTATATCTGTGATCTGTGAATGAAGACAAGCGTTATAGTTTATATCGCTTATCGGATATATTGTCGCATTTGATCTGTGATGATTGAATGATGTTGCACTATTGTGTTAAACCCTTGGACCACACTATACACACACAAAATATGGATTTCACGTGGAAATCAGTTAAGTCACGGATTTTTAAATAAGTTTTGAAATTGAATTTTTAAATTCAAATAGTTTTGGAAATAAATCAAGTTTAATATGAAAAGCTTTTGAAAAGGTGTTTTAAGAATAAAAGTTACTTTGAATAACTTAATAAAGGTTTGAAATCTGAATAATTTGAATTCAATATCTGAAATTGAATTCTATATTCAGTATTTATGATTTAAAAAGAATTATACAAGTTATACGTGTTTAAACCGTTTTTAAAGTATTGTTTTTGGGAATTTGAATTAACCCAAAGATTGTAACTTGTATAAATGGAACCGGGGTTTTTTCAAAATAAAACTATTGTTTCTAAGTGATAAAAAGCTTTCATATGAGTAATGAACTTCCAATTTATATTAAAGAGATTTCAAGTTTGAATCGAAAATAATTTTCCAAGTTATGAATGAATCTTTGGAAATAAGTTTTGAAAGATATGAGATAAATCTTTGATTTAAAGATTTAAATGAGTTAATCAAATTGAAACGGAAATTGTTTTGAAATCCGTAAATGAATCTTTGTGAAACTGAGTGAACTTTGTGAAATAAATCTTTTTGTTTAAAAGATTTGAAATGGTAATTGGTTTAAACCATTTGAAAGAAAGTTTGGAATTATTAAGTTGTGACTTAATCGAAATCTCATATCCATATGTTTAAAAGTTGCGCTCACTATTCGGGTTAGCCGGGAAAGGACCTTTGGGTCGTATAACCCATTCCGAATATGTGATATGTCGTTATGGATAGCATTTGAAGACCGGTGTTGAAGACCGGGTATTTGCGAGAGCGATAGGATGACCTGTCGATTGACTCTGCACCGAGTTGCTCCGGTATAGAGTTCTCCATATGTGATGGGAAATCCGATCAGGATTGTGGATATCCGGATTGCAAGGACTTCTTTGTAAGTGCCTTCGGTTCTGTTCGAGCCCGGAACAGACTTGTATGGATAGTATGTCTGACATTACAAATTGAGATATAAAGCCGATTTCTTTCAAATATATTTCTGTTGGTGGCGGAGAATTTATTCTTTTAGCTTAACACCCTTCTCTGAGACGTACGAGCTCGGAGGTTATGTGGTTGAAGGTTATCAGCGATATATTCCCAATTTGGTAATGTGACATGCTGAGTGTTGCTGTGAAATGATCGTTGTGTTGATTATCTTATATATAAAGCAAATACTTCTTCAAGTGAAGCCTTTTGTGTTCTACCGAAATAGCCCATTGTTGCACTGCAAAAAAAATGTCAAACGGAGGACAGGTATGTAATTTCGTATGCTCATGTTACAACTACCCACGTTTCCCATTAAGTATCTCACGTTCTCTGTTTTTCAATCGATATGGCACGTCACTACTCTTCACAATGACGGTGAAATCCCTAGCTGCTTCAAATCAATTTCTGATGTCTCCATTTTTCTTGATTTAGCTACCAATTTCACTTTCTCCTCCATGGTTCATCCTCCTATTTCGACGGGTCCTCTTCTCTACATAATGGAGTTGCTTATTTTACTTTGTTTTTCTCGCAGTGTAAGGTATGATTACATTTCATTTGGATGAGGTCTATGCATTTGTCTATGCATACTCAATTCGTCTAAGGTCTTTCTCCCCCTTTTAGATTCGGTACAACAACTGACATTCTACTGTATTTTCTATACTTTTCACTGATTTTAATGCTCACCTCTTCCAGATCGAGTACGCTGCCAAGGCCGTTGCCATCAAATGCAAAGATAGGATAGTTCTGGCAAGTTCTTCGTCTTACACTTTTGTTTTTCTTTGTTTTATAGATTTCTGTAATTAGGGGTTCGTTGTTATTGCAGGCAGTGGAGAAGTGATTACTTCGAAGATGATATTGCCTGGATCTAATCAGACGACTCAGTCGGTTCACTCGAATCAGGCATGGTACTTTACGTGATTTTAACTCGGTTATTACTGAAAAATCATAATATGTAAATTATATTAAATTTTCCAGATTTTTTGGCTCTGATAATATCTTTCGTACCTTAACTATGTGAAATCTAAACTACTTGAGGATTGAAGAAACTTAATTCAGTAAGTCAACTAGATCACAACTGTTAATTTAGTTCAAAATTACATCAGCTTACAGATTTAATTCTCAAGTTTATCAGTTGATTATTTTCTATACATTATAAAACTAAAGACCTCATATTTTTAGGTAAATTCATTAAAATGTGAAATTTTTCTCACTGCATTCTTTTGACATTAGCCATGTATTTTATTTGTTTGATTATTTTTGAGAAAAGTTTGAATTTTTGGTTCGTGTCTAAGATTATATATGTTATGAACAGAGATGGTTTGTACTGTTAGTTTTTGAAATTGAGATGATTTGTGTGGTGATCCACACAGAACAGAGTAACCTTGCTTTGATAAATTACCAGAGGAAGTGATTTGTGTCCTTATACTAACAACATGTTCTCTTAAAATACCATTGTATGCTCATGAATTAGTATGCAAATGAGTAGAAAACAACATTTGAAATAAGAACACGCTGGGTTAGGTTATTAGATGGGATGGCTGAAAAGGAATGAGGTGGTTCATATATTATAAAAATGCCTAAAATCATCGATTATAGTGAAAGTTGAAAAAATCATAAGTGGGAAAAAAGGATTTATGCTTTGGTATAAACGTGATTTTTTAATGTAGCTAGGAAGTGTACAAATAGGAAAGAACATACATATCTGTCTCAAGTAAATGTGCCATCATTAACACATTTCACTCTCAGCTTTACTGAAGCACTTGAAGCCAGTTTGTCTTTAATCTGAAGATGGACAAAACATCGAACAAAATTTCTCATGGTTCATCTTTTAGGTTTCGACAAGGTATTATTTTAAGTTTTAATTCATTATCAAGTATGTATGATTACCATATTTGCTCGCTATAATTTTTATGAGAAATACAGTTCCTTTTCGGATTTTAGGTTATAATTTTGACAAATTTCAACCGCACTTCACTGTGCTCAAAATCTTGACTGATATTCCTCACAATCATACACACTATTATTGCTTAAAGCCACATTTTAATGCATGGTGGTGATAGTGTCATCCACATCATCGGTATGACTTTGTTGCTTTGCAGCATAAGGTATGCAAGGGCATGGCAACTAGCAACATTCATCGTCACTTCATTCATAATACATTATTATCTCATCTTTTTTCTTAGTCTTTTATTCATGTTGGTGATAGAGTAATTGTTATTTTCATTTATATTGTTATACTTTTTTATATTTAAACAAGTTGTTAACCACATGTATAATGCAAAGTTTATGAAAAACATAAGCTGGACGAGTTATAGAACAAGCTGCAATGACAGAGCAGGAAAACTAAAAAGTTAGCATTGTGTTGTACGTAGTTGCAATTTAGTTATCACTGGAATGTGTGTAACCGAAGCGCTATAAGACTAGAAATTTGGTAAAGCGGTTTATGTATGCATATATATCGTGTGTCATGTCACTGTCAAATGTCAGGTTCATGGCATTTGCATGTTTAGGTTGAATGGTGTGAGTTTGTCCAGCACTATGTAAACTGATAAAGTGAACTATGTATGGAGAAGGGTATGGAAGAATATTGCTAATCAAGTCTACTAGATGATGAAGAATATTGCTTTAAGGATTCACAATCCGACACCTCAAGCTATGAATGTAGGGATTGAGTATATGAATGTGACACACTTTATCAAGCAGTATATATTAATTTCTTTTAACCATTTGCATGTTACAAAATTCTTAAATATGATTTTCTTGAAGTTACATATAATTTCTTTGTACTTTCTTGGTATTAAGATTGTGTGATGATGAGGAAGAAAATAAGAATATAGTTGGCATCAGCACTTTTCTTCTTCCCTGGGTATATGATAAATATAATGCATTAATTAATAGATAAAAAGAATATCAGTTTTTTCTCCACGCAATAAGATTCCTACTCTATTGATAACGAGTAATAAATTTATTACCCTACAATTATAAATTGGCAACTGACAATGTGTATCTTAATTTGTTGATACATCAATTTTTATAAAAAAAATTAGGCAATCACTGCAACAAGATAATAGTTCAGTAATCTTTCATTATTTATTAGGTTTATATATATATATATATATATATATATCCGATATTTTATAATAAAACAAGGAATGATTTTCCTCGCGTCTTTTTCCCGTACGTCCATTGGACATGCCAGTAAGCTACTATCCCAGTTTTGATATTTTCATCCAAAGTAAATGCATTTAACATGCACTTCAAATTTTTTAGGTGGTTAAAGACATAAAGGTTTCAGACATCATTGTTAGGAAGATACACAGACAACAAAGTCAAACCTTACTCTGAATTAGTTACACAAACAATAAGGTTTTAGCCACTTTATTCCTTCTTTCTTATCATTTGTTTTACTTTTTAGTGTTGTAGTTGTTGATTTTGTTTTTAGTGTATAATTGGTGATCACTAAGTTGTTGCAATATTCTTTTATCCATGGCTAAGCGCAGTATAAATTTGTTCAGCTTATGACGATCATTATACTATATTTTATCTACGTTAACTTTTTTTTCTAAAATCATTTTGTTTATGTTTGAGTCTCATTAATTTCATTTAGAAATATTGTACGTAACCATGTTTAACTTATTTATCTTAGTTTTTCTGATCCTAAGTTTACCATCGCCGTTGTTCTGTTGATTAGAAGGTTTTGAGGGCTGTTTTGTATTTTCACATTTCCAGAAAGTACATAGCGAAATGTTATGGTTAGATGTCGCCATTCAACAATATTAAATGGTATACATGTAGCAAAAGCTTATGATAATCTTTTGACATGGGCATCGGTACTTTAAATGTATATCTTTGATGTCATGAAGGAAAATTAGGGAGGACTTGAGCTGTTGAAAACTACTGCAGTCAGAGTTGGAAGTACCAGCAAGGTAACTCTATACATCTATTTATCTTCCACGGTTTGTTTTGCACCAAATTCGAGTCTAACCTATTCTTATAGGTGAGGGCTTGGTACTAAAAGAAGGATGTTATAAAAAATTGTTGTCCATATAGATGTTTCTACCTTACAATTCTAGGATGACAATGTTAAGTCCTATCACCTTAGTTTTAAGGAATAAGTAGGGTAAGATAATTTAATTATTTTCACAAAATAATTGCACTAATTAATTCCAATCGATTTACTTGCTATTTACTTTTATGTTCAGAAACATTCATTTTGTCCTAGACTTAGATTTTTGAGTAGACAATTCAAAATGTAGGATTGCTCTTTTCCTGCCAATGGTCCCTTACAGTGATTACGTAACTTTGAATACTTTCATATCAGTTATCTGCAATCATGTGTATCGTTATTTGCATGAAACTGTATAGTTTAGCAATACTAGAAAAGATATTATATGATCAAGTACATAATGATCAATAACACATTATATGGTTCTCCTGATTAAGTTTGCTGTTCTGTTGGCACTGCTACTGAAAGAATGCAGTTGTATCTCAATATTGAAATTCATACAAACAAGACCTTCAGAATATTTCTTCATGGGATGTTAAAAGGAATTTGGACTTCCTCAACCTACATAATAATTCCAGAAATCTGCACGTACAATGCAAGGAAGGTTGGATTTTCGAAGCCAAGATTTGACAAACCACCCTCACCTGCATGTCCTTTTTGTTCTTTGTTCATATTTATTTTAATTTGTTTGTCTTTAAATTATGGTTTTTTTTTGCTCAATGTTATTATGATATTTCAAAACATTGTGCTAAAAATATATGTAATTATGTATTATATTTGCAGCTAATTTATAATTAAATCTATCCATCTTAGTACAGCAATTTGTCCTTATTATCTTAGAGATTCATATATAGTTGTAATATCTACTTTTGACCATGTATATATGTTGCAAGGGTTGTACGATACTTACAGTGTAATTTTTATGTAAGTATCGAAGTTCTTACCACAAAACTGATACCATCAATGTAGAAAATACAAATTAATATACAGGAATAGAATCCTAGCCTATTGCTTTGCTTCAACTGCATATACTTGCAAAAAAAGAATTTGCTTATAGTCCTTTTGTTTTCAACTTAAACAATGTTTAATGCTAAGTAGAAAGATTAAGCATTTAGTGTAATGACTGTTTTGTAATCATTCATATACTACATATTTTATTTTTACGTTTAGTGAATTTTCTTATGCTTATTACTTTATGCCTATTACTAGGGTCTAGGACTTTCTACTTTTATATGGACTCAACAATGGGCACCCAATATGAATAAGAAACTTTTGGTCGTTTGTTTGATCAGTAAAAAGCGCACTTTTTCATTTTCATAATTGTCTCAAGATTTGTACTTAATAAAGTCTAATACGTTAAGCTCTATAAGTGAATTATTAAACTTTCGAGTACAAATAATATCAAAAGTCGCAACCTTCATACAAATGATATTCTGCAACCGCGCAATTCAAAAGTTTCAAGTAACTGCCATAAAAAATTCTCCAAACAGCATTCACTTTGTATATAATAATTTCCTACGCATGTAAGCGTGTGAAACATTTATATATATATATATATATATATATATATATATCTACGTACGGTTGGTCTAATTTAAAGCATATTTCCACGTTTGATACAAAAGTTCCATATACACGTCCATCAGACATGGATGCGTTTTGGATTAGACAATATCCAACAAATACAACATTACGTACACATCAACGTCATTTCATAAAATTCAAAAAACCTCACAACCACCGTTTCTTAATACCAGTTCCTCCTGCGCACGTGCATCGCACGTGCCAAAGTACTCGTTTGTGATAGGATCATTTGTTTGATCGTCTATCTTTGTGATCATTTCTATGATCATTTGTTGACCCAAAGCACGGCTTTTGTATAAAGTGTGTTTTTGTGGACGACACTTCGTCGAGCCTCACAAACCGGTAATGGTCGAAACAGGAATTGTGCGGCAAGGTTTTCAGGGATAGCGTCCCTAGGGTATGACCATTCCTTCTGGAAAAGGGTAGTATCATGGTATGGAGCCCAGATATTTACTCATGTTGAAACACTTATTATTATGGTGTGATGTTGGTTAGAGAGCTCTCGTTTAAAGGTCCCAAAGGACCGGGGGTGGCATATCTGAGGGTTTGTAATATCCCTTGGGAAAAGGGATTCCCGGCTTTGTTTAGCAGAGAACGGTGGTTCTCGGGGCGTCCTTCCAGAGGCGTTTCCATGTGGCAATGGGAAGTTCCTTGGCCTGACCATTTGTTGGAAAAATCCATTCTTCAAATACGAGCCTTGTATGGTTTTAGTTGTATAACCTGCCATGGAATATGGCGGTAACCCGCTATTGAACATGGTAGCTATAGTAGGCATAGTTCGAAATGTCTATGCTGGCTAAGATTTATATCTTTACTTTCGAAATGATTTTTCATACACTATGCACTAGTAATAATATCAAATGTTTCTTTTTAATGCGTATCAAGCATCTTTGACTATCATAAGGAGAAGTCTCCTCCGATTCTGCGTTTGCATTGTGTGTGTGTGCGGGAGGCCTTATGGTAGTCTCATTTTTAAAAGCATTGCGATTATAAAAGTTTAAATCTTTGATTGTTTTAAAGATAAACTGTTTTTGTTTGCTCACACCAGTCCCATGACTGATCCAGAGTTTATTGTTTATTTCCTAAACTCTGGGTGCTCAAAATTTTTCTACACGGGCAGTCTAGAGTTTGGTTTTTCAGATAATTAGGTTCAGTAGATCATCTGGAGCTAGTTCAGTTTCTTTGGATATGGATGAGACTTGCTTAGCTTGGTGCAATCTTGATGGTGGATCGAGATAGGAGTTTTGGAGCTCTGTCTTTGGAGCTTTTTGGATCAGAGTTGCAGTATTATATTCTGAGAAGACTTATTTCATATTGTATCGTGTTCCGCTGTATTTTTAGTTGTATATTCTCTGATGTTGATGATTATCATTGTATCAAATTGATGTATCGGATATTGTATTCATGTTATATCAGTGATATCATCTTTTATTTCCGCTGTGTTGTTTATCATTTAATGGTGTTGCAAGCTCCCGCAAAACGAATTTGATGTTGTTCGTTGGACATCGAGTTCGGGTCGTGACATTAAGTCTCTTTTCACTTTAATTCTTTTCAGATGATTTTGAAATCACTTTCTCTTGACTTAGAATAATTCTAAGTAATTCATTCTTTTGCTTTGGATAATATCTCAAATTTCCTCAATTAACCCTCGATCCAAATTCCGTAACTTTTAGGCGGGTAAAAAAACAATGTTATTTAAGACATCGTTTACTGTAAACCCTAAAATCAATCTTAACAAACAATTTTGAGTAAATAGGATCATAGAAATCATTCATTTTGGAGATTGCTTAAATTTTGGATAATACCAATCTTTTTTATTTTGGAAACTTAATGAGATCTTTTTAGAGCATCCGGACTTTCCTTTCGATCTATTTCACCCCTTGCCTAAAAAGAGAAAACAGAAGCCAGGTAAGTTCAGCATCCGAATCAGATTTTTTTGCAGTTGATAAAAAAATTTCTTAGTGTGCATTTTCTTTTTGCTTTCTTTAATTACAACTTCTAGCTTCAATGTTATCATCAAATATTTTATAATCAAATCGTGAATTTTACTTCACAAGATATTTGTACTTAGCTTTTAAATCCATCCATTTTGATGATCATTAAATCATTATTCCTTAATAACCATATTCCTATGGGTATATGATTAATGTTCTAAATTCTAGCTTTCAACTAATTGATTATATATGGAATATTTTATAGCCAAATTGTGTAATTCTAATCACAAGATATTCATATTTTAGTTTTATTATGCTAAATTACAACCAATCCATAATTTCTAACCCAAAAATAATAATAATCCCATTTATATTTAAAATATAAACCCAAGGTAAAATTATTTCATTTACCAACTTCTTTAAAACAAAAAACATTTTTATAAAATTAACAAATACACACTCGTATATTATACTCTCAAAACTCATTCTAGGGTGTTACTAACCTAACTTTAATGAATTACTCATTCTAGGATATTACTAATCCTATCTGATGAGTCTTTACCCATAACAAAGCCAAGGTTGTCGCTTAACCTTCAACTTTGATACCAAATGTGACGATCCACAATTCTGCACCCTTTGAGTCGACAATAAACCACTCATGTCCAACCTAAGTTGCATGGAAGTATGGATGATCCAGGGTAATAAAGAAAATAAGACAGAACATAATCTCACATGAATGAAATAACATATAATATTGAATAAATATCTTTACAGTGAAAATTTTTAAACACATATCAGAGTCTAACCTAAATTCAGCTTGGACGATTATAAACATCCGTCCTTACAATTGCTGACAAATATTAAACAAAACGGATAACAGAATACGTCCATACATAGATGAGTATCTCCAGCTCTCCTCCGGAAACTCCAACCATCTTCGACTAAACTTGAAACTACTCGGATCAGGCTTGATAAACCAGCATGAGAAAAACTCAATAATAAATGACAATGTCATATATCAGCCTTTAAATAAAATCATTTGAAAAGAAAGAGTATCCCATAAGACCACGGCCACACATAAACACGGATGAGTTTTTACCTTGTGATAACTTTGATATTTTTATACCAAAATATTTGATATTATTTCTAATGGCATATCTTTGAAAACATTTGCAAATAAACTTATTAATCTTATCCGAAATGGTTACCCATATAGCATTTCGAGGCTATTCATTACGCCAATACAAACAAAACCGCATTTTCTTATTGGAGAATAGATTTCCATACAAATGACCAGGTGAAGGGACTACCTTCTGGCAGTACATCTCTAGAGAAATGTACCGTGGACCATCACAAAGGATCCTCTACCAACACAAGACCGGCCTATCTCTATAATTAGATAGTATCGAATATATCAACCACTGGTCGTTACCGACCTTTAAACCGGGCGCCTTGAGCATACAAACCGCATCAATTTACATCCCGAACGTCATAGCAGAAAGAAATATATTTAGAAGGGAATGATCATACCCTAATGGGTACCCATCGAAGTAGAAATATATCTTTATTTTCTTTTACACCCCTGATAATCTGCCCCCCAGCAGTAGGATTTACGGCATGCGAATACTGTAGATGTATTAGTGTCATTTTGTAAGGGTCAAGGAGATAGTCGTCACAAACACAATCCAATACCCTCACATAAGAACCGATATAAGAAAAATTGTCACTTATCAGCTCATGACAACAATTATTGAAAGCGATCACAACAAAGGGAATAGACTCGGAATTAGTTGGAGCCATCATCCTCATTCCTATGTATAATCACTATCAAATCTAAGATCAATGTGGCTAAACCAAATGTCTAAGTCACACACTTATTTCTAAAGAAACGGATAATGGAAAACAAAAGTACCAACCACAAATCGAAAGGCAAGTCAACTAAATCTCATACATTATCGGCTCTCTCAACTATCGAAAATGTTTAATATCATATACATTGACTTTCTCCCAATTTTCGCTTATGTCATGGAAAATTTCGGCAACGCCTTTTTTGCGCGGCTAGGTCTAGAAAAAATCCCGATACAATGTGACATCCCGGAAATAAGGGGCAATATCAATTCAATAATCTACATTAAAAAATTAAATTGATTTGATAATAATTTGAATTGATTTAATCATCTTCTTTTAAATAAATATTTATCTGATAATTTTTCTATTTAAAAGCTAATTTAAATTGTTTCTATTTATAATGTATATATGTATATATTGGTATATATTATAAATAGATAAGTTTTGTTTTTAAATTTAATAGATAAAGCGGTGTTTTCTAATTCTACTATTTTTGATGATTTGGAAATCTAATATTGAATAAATAATAATATGATCTTAAAAATACTCAAGATAAAGTTTAATTTGTTTAAAATGGTTTAGCCTAGAGTTTAAATTAAATAAAAAGTTTAGTTTTGTTTTTTTTAATATAGCTTAATAAATAAGTATTTATATTTTAAAGAGATAGTTTCTTTGAAAATTTATTTTCAATTTAATAATGAGTTTTATTTAAACAATAATAATAATGTAATATCTTTACAATGGATTTTAAATAAATAGGAATTGTTATTTTAAACCTATGTTTTGGAAAACTAAGATTTGTAAGTTTGAAATAAAATAAGTATTATAACAAAGATTTACATAAGTTTGAAATAATAAGAAGTACATTTAGTATTGATAATTTAAGTTTAAAATAATAAGTGTAATAATAACAAGCACTTGTACTAGAAATAAAACTTAATTCATAAGTAAAGTTTATAATTAATAACTAGAATAAGCTAAGAACAAAAATAAGATATAACATGCAGGCAAGTAGTAAAAGTAAAGCAAAGTTATGAGACAAAACAAAGTAAAAGTACATAAAATATCTAAACATATGCAGGTTAGAGAAACAAAATAAAAGAAAATAAATGTAATACAAATATCAAGTTACAATACAAAGCAAATATATGAGATGGTAAAAGAAATAAAACAAACATATGCAAGTAGCTTGTAAATAAAGTATGCAGGCAAGTAATCATGACTGTAAATTAGATATGCAAGCTAAAGAGTAAACAAAATTAACATATAAGATAGTTTGTAGAGCAAGCTAATACAAGCAAAGTAAATAAAATTTCATTTGCAAGTTAGAGCAGAGAAGTGCAAAGCTAAAAAAATATATAATAATATATCTATGAATAAATGAGTAATAGGAGACATTAAGTACATTAACATTTAATGTTTCAAGTTCTCAGCACAACATTTAGTCAATTCGTGATATTGGAAAAGGAATTCAGCCTCCATAAGAAAGATTTTGCCTAATAAAAACAAAATCAATCTGATCAAAGAAAATGCTATACCCAGTTATTACCTTCCCTGAAAACTTCTTTATATATGTCATATTATATTTGTTCTTTCATAAAACATATCAATCCCGAAACAAGAAAAATGGCAAACATTTTCATCTATACAAACTAAAGTTATATTACAACTGAGGAAAGCAAGAAGAATCAAAGGAAAATCAAGTAAAACATTCCCAGTTTTAATGTTCAAATTGTTTCAGAAAAAAAAGGGAATGTTCTGTCTCCATCCAAAAGCAAGGTGAGTAACATTATTTTCTTTAAATCTAAGAATGAATATGGTTATATGCTTTCTGTGATAAAATGTTGTGGTATGTATATATGTAAATGAATCTGCCTGTGCATGTTTATGTCCATTTAAACATCCTCTGTTAGTTTCCAGTTTTCTTGTTTAGATTTAAATTAATAATTCTCTTCAGTAAATTGTTATTAGGACTTAGTTACAAACAAAGGCTGTTTGTTTCATTATGCATTTATGTTTAGAAGCCTGATTTAGTTAAACTCCAAGTCTGAGTGTCTCAGGGAGCTAAAAACCAACAGTTTTTGATAAACAATGTAAAATCTCAAACTTGTAATTGAGAGATCCAGTATAAAAATTTTTGGAAACAACAACTATAATATGATTTTTGAACTAAACTTCATAATTTTTAGTTTGGGTTTTAGGGAGTAGTTCTGGTTTGAATGAAAAATGAGAATATGGGTTTTTCTGGTGATCAAGTGGACCGGAGGGGTCGGGATTCTTCAGGTCGATGGAGAAGTGATTGATGATGCTAGGAAAAATAGGTGGCGGTGATGAAGTCCATCAGGGAAGATACGGCGGTGGGTTTTCCCCTAGAACCCTAAACTTTGCCGTGCTTTGAAGAATCGATCGCCCCGGTCGTAGTAGGTGATCGAGTGCAGGGATATTTGGGGTGGCGATAGTTGGGTTGTAGTCGAAGAAGAGGCCAAAGTTGTAGACCCTCATATGGTCGGAGGGTGGAGAACTCGATGATGACAGGTTTGGGTGGAGGGGCCTGTGCTGTTTCCAGGTTTTGCCTTTTTTCTGCTCATTTTTGTTTTGGGCGTGGAGATGGATTTTAGGTGGCCGTGGTGTTATCTAGTGGTTGCATCAAAATATGAGTGTGTGTATTATTTATTCACCATTTTGTTCGTTTACATGTACATATTTTTTCATACTTTTGTTGTTAACTTGACTACATCAGCGTCCATTTTATATGTTAACATTGTTTGTATACAAATTTTACCAAAATTACAATTTAAAACACTACAAGAAAACTGCGGTTTACCTACGCCAAAATGGCGTAGGCGGGGCGTAGGTAAATGCATTAACTACGTAACCTCTACGCCAATTTTGGCGTGAGTAAAACTTGCGTAGCTAATAAAATACCTACGCTTTACCTACGTCATCCGTTAGGTTGTTTCCTACGTCTTTCGTATGCCATAATTTTCCTACGCCTTCCCCACGCCATGTTATACCTACGGTTTTGTTACGACATTTTTACTTCATTAAGCACTCACGTCTTTCCTATGTCATTCGTTTACCTACGTCTTCCCTACGTCCAGTTTTCCTACGCTTTCCCTACGTCATTCTCACATATTACGTTTCCTACGTCTTTTCTACGTCATTCATTTATCCACGGTTTACCTACGCCTGTGTTTTTAATGTTTTTCCTACGCCATGCACATGACTTTTTGCTGCATTAATATTTCATTCATATTACAAAGTCAAACACTATTAATCAAGTTCCTATTTGTTAAAATAATATGATAATATGTTCATGATACATGACATCCTACAGATACCATTAAAAAGTTTTCAATACCCTCATCCCTCACGACGATCATTCGGCTCTTCATCAAATCGTTGTCGAAGCATCTCGGCGAGTTGTTCATACTGCATCTTCAGCATTTGAATCTCCCCTTCTTGACGCTCCACATTTTCCTCTAGTTTGGCTCTAGTATGTGCTTCTCCTTTATTGATGCTATAAGTGGCGTCTTTGTATTTGTGCATTTTATCAAATATTGCATCAATTTCTGCATTTTAAACTAATTAAAATAATGTTTTGTTGAAAGTTTAAATACTTATCCAGGGATATTGCCATAATATGGCTTACGGTCCTTTCTTTTAGCTATAGCACCGGTAAGCTTGTCGAATACTTATTCCTCGACTTCATACGAAATTACTGTGCCCTGACTTTTCAAATCTTCAATTCTAGCTTGATATTGTGTCTGTATTTGTGATTTTCCAAATACAAGAACAAAATATAAATACACGCTCACACTGCGCAGTTTTAGAAATCATGAGAAGAATAACTTTAACAATGTATCAAATTTAGTAAGAACTCTAGTATCTCAAGACAATCTCTTCGTTTGGTATTTTCATTAAAATAAATCAGTTTACCAATATTACAAGCCAATCAGTGTAGGCCCTTAGGATTCTGGAGGGAGGAGGGCATAAAAGTGAACTTAACAAAGACTCGAATGAACATAACATGCTTATAAACGTATCAACCAAGGGCTTCAATAGATGATAATAAAAGCTTTCCCATTAATAATACATGGGTCTGCTTCTAACCATACAATGTTATTCTTCATTTCCAAAATTACAAAATACATCTCCTTAACAAATTGAACTTTTAAAGATCCCTTAAGTCTCCAACAATTTGATAGGTATTTTTGAACAATAGTATGTAGGAGAACATCAGCTAAAAAGAACCCAATAAGTGTGTTCTTCCAGAACTCAATTCTCGCATTAACAACTTCTTTGGGTGGGACAAGAATTTCATCAACATTACCAGAAACATTGAAGTATACAAAAGTACACCTGCCAGCATGTTTATTCTTATTAGAGAACACGAAGGACAAAGATTTTTTGTGACAAGGTGAACACTTTTCAACAGAGGGGAGAAGACTTAACTGAACAACATCAGGAGACGGATGAAATTCATCAGATGCTTGGTCAGGATTTTCGTTAACCTCATTCAAAAGTCCAGCAATACGCAAGACACCAAGCTGGATCTTAGGCATTTTCATAGAGGGAATCACTATAAGGTATCTAGAAGGGTACATGAGGAGGTCCAGAATATGGACCGAAAGGGTGATGTGGTTGTAAGGTGAAGGGTTGGACATAACAATAGAGTTTTGCTTTAATAGGAAATTCATGACTTGACTTTATGGCTAGGGTTTTAAGAGGGGGAACTCAGCTTTGGAGAGGGCATGTAGTTTGAAGAGATGACCAGATCGAGTGGTCAGAGGTGGAATGGCTAGAATGTGACATGAAGTATGATAGTTTTAATGCCTTAGGAGTTAAGACATGAAGTATGAGAAAGCTAGATCAGCTGAAATGGCTAGAATGTGACAAACAAAAAGAATGTTCTTTCTTTATCACACTTATGTTCTGGTCTGTTGCTTAATGAAATGTTTATATGCAATTAAAGTTGTGATTAGCCTGTCGAAACTGAAATGTTTATATGCAATTAATGTTTATCACACTTATGTTCTGGTCAGCCCCTATCAAACTTCCTGCTACCAACAACCCTCTGTCACCAAGCATATAAACTAAAATACACTGCATACAATTGCACTCCACAAACATAGAACAATCTCCCCACCGACCACCATATACTTGCATTCTCTGTCCTGCACTGCACCTCTCAAACACAATTTCCACCTGAAACTCCTGCTTGCCATAAACCCAATGTCAAACATCCTTCCCCAAAAGTTCAGATCAACGCACTTCTGCGTACCACAACTTTGCACAGACTTCTTGCATTCACTAACTCAAACAACCCCTTATCACAATACACCTCACCACTACTTCAACTTCTTCTTCAACATCCCCTCTGCCTCACTGCATTCAACTTCACACTCTAATAACCACTGAACTGAACTGCCACCATACCATCAAACTAACTATCTGACCATCTTCATTAATATCATCTCATTCACCTCTGTCCTAACCTACAACTAACCACTACATACCACTGCAGTTCCATTACTAATACAACACATCATTTCAACCTTAAAAACTGCAACTCATTGATCAAACTGCAGCCAAACAACCACAACTCCATTCACCACCTTTGTCCCCTTCAACAACAAACCACCACTGCTGCCATTCCTCCTACCCACTATTATCATTCACCCTTCACATTCACTACCTGTCACCCTCACCCACCATCCACTACTGCAACTCACCTTAACACCTCTCTAACTAGGTGACTAATTAACTTGATACCCACTATTTGTTTTATCGGATAAATTATCGCATTTGCTCACTCATGGCAAGACATAATAAACTTGCTGGAGCACTTTTTAACAAAATTTAACTAATCTTGCACGTATTAAACTATTAACTAGTTATTAAAATGACGCAGCGGATTAATCAAAATAAACTTCAATCGGTGAAAGTAGCAATCGGTGGATTGATGAATACCAAAATGCCCAAATTCGTTGATCCGAAGATACCGAATTCTAACTATCTCAAACACGTTGATAGCGCACTATACCGTGTTCAAAGATCTACGATTCTTCGTACGTTGATCTAGCGCACTAGATTCCATGAATCGGCTTCAACAAACGTGGATTCGAGCGCACTCGAATGACGTAAGTGGAGATAGGAGATTACACTCAACTACCAATTGGAGAAGAAAGCACAAAGCAATCAACAAGAAATTTTATTTCGAAATCAACCCCCAACAATGTACAACGCACCCCCCTATTTATAGTGTTTCCTCGACCTGAGCCTTAAGTCGTATATGACTCATCCTCCCCCACGACTCACGACTCATCTTGAGTCGGTAGCGACTCATTAGCAGTAGACGACCCAACCACATACGACTCAATACATGACCTAGGAAAAATACAAACAGTACAACACTAACGACTTAAAATTGCCACGACTCAACAGAACAACACACGACTCAAAACAATTACATTACACCATGACTCAACCGACTCAACCCCAGTGTTTACATACCAGCTCGTAATACAACATATACGACTCAACATAGGTCGTGAACGACTCACGACTCAACTAAGGACCGACTCAAGACCCACACGACTCAAGCTTCCAAGTTCTTTGCGGCATGCCTCTTCGAACGACTTAGCTAGGTCGTGTTCCGCCTCCGACTCAAGGACCTTACTTGCTGAAACCTTCCCCTTCTTCGTGTTAAGTCGTAAACGACTTATGTATGGGTCGTTGAGTCGTGTACGACTCATTAGCCTCGAACACCCCAATTTCCCGTTGAGTCGCAGCCCTGTTCCATTAACCCGTATACGACTCAAGTGTTTGTTATCTCGTGCCTCTTCTTCGTTAGGTCGCACCTCCCCTTCACGCGACCAGTTAGGTCGTTCACGACTCATAGTTGCTTGACTCGTGAACGACTTAAGACCTAAAAACGAAGCTTCCTTAACTCGAGACCGATCTTCCTCTTTAGGTTGCATACGACTTATCCCCTGAGCTGCATCATCCTCCCCTGGTTGAGAAAAATTTGTCCTCGAATTTGTAAATTCTTCTCCTCAGAATGTTCGTCTCTATAATATGGTACGAGATGCTTAACATTGAACACGTCAGAAGTGTAAACATCCTCCGGCAATTTCAATTTGTAAGCATTTTCATTAATCAGTTTCACAACTTCTACAGGACCAATTTTCCTGGCTTTCAACTTGTTATAAGCACCCACCGGAAAACGATCCTTCGTCAATACTGCATAAACCAAATCACCTTCCTTAAATTCAACACTCCGTCGTTTCAAATCAGCAGCCCGCTTATACTTCTCATTCACTTTCTCCAATCGTTCCTGAACGATTTTATGACATTCAGTCAGCTCACCAACAAAATCAGCAGCTCGTTTAACTGTCCCCTTCGGTTGTGGTACCACTGCCAAATCCAACGGTCCCCTTGGTAAATTTGAATATACAATCTGAAATGGACTGAATCCCGTACTGCAATTCATGGCATGATTATGAGCAAATTCTGCTTGGCATAATTTCATGTCCCAACTTCTCAAATTATCTTGTACAAGACATCGCAACAAATTTTCCAATGACCTGTTTACAACTTCTGTCTGTCCATCAGTTTGCGGATGATAAGCACTACTAAATTTCAGCTTCGTTCCCACCATCTTCCACAAACTTAACCAAAAGTGACTCAGAAAACGAGTATCCCGATCAGAAACAATAGATTCTGGCAAACCATGCAATCGATACACCTCCTTAAAAAATAACTGTGCCACTCGAACTGCATCTGCTGTCTTCTTGCAGGCAATAAAATGTGCCATCTTCGAAAACCTGTCCACTACAACAAATATCGAATCATTTCCCCTTTGAGTTCTAGGCAAACCCAAAACGAAATCCATGCTGATATCAACCCATGGCTTAGACGGTACAGGTAATGGCATATATAACCCTGCATTCGTCGCTGTTCCCTTTGAAACCTGGCAAATATGACATCTCTCCACAAATCTCTCTACCTCTTTCCTCATTGACGGCCAAAAGTAAGATTGAGAAATCAACTGCAATGTACGATCTCTACCCACATGGCCTTCTTCATGCAACTCCTTGATAATTTTCATTCTCAAACTGCTCTCAGGAATACATAACCGATTTCCTTTAAACAAATATCCATCAATTATCATAAATTCATCAGTACTCCCATCCTTCACTTTCTCAACATATTTCACAAAGTAAGGATCTTCTTCAATCATTTCTGGTAGTAATTCAAACCCCGTCACTTCAACTTTCAATGTTGTCAGCAAATGACTCCGCCTACTCAAAGCATCAGCCACACGGTTCGTCACCCCCGATTTGTGCTTAAGAACAAAGGTAAACTGCTGTAAATATGCAATCCACGATGCATGTCTTGCGGAAATCTTTTCCTGCCCCTGTAAATGCTTCAAAGCTTCATGATCAGTGTAAAGAACAAATTCTTTCTGAAATAGGTAATGCCTCCAATGTTTAACAGCTTGTACAACAGCATAAAACTCAACATCGTATGTACTGTATCTCATCTTTGCTCCTGACAACTTTTCACTGAAATATGCAATAGGTCTTCCCTGATGACTCAACACTCCTCCAATCCCAACCTTTGATGCATCAGTATGTAGCTCAAACAACAACTGAAAATCTGGCAACACAAAAATTGGCGCTATTGTCAAAAGTTCTTTGATTCGTTCAAAAGCAACCCCTGCTTCCTCCGACCAAGAAAACTGCTTCCCTTTCATACAATCAGTAACCGGGGCCATCACGCTACTGAAGTGTGGGATAAACCTTCGGTAGAATGATGCCAATCCATGGAAACTTCTAACTTCAGTGATAGTTCTCGGCTGTGGCCAATTTCTAATAGCTTCAACTTTACTCTGGTCCACCTGGATTCCCTTCTCAGATACAACATAACCCAGAAATAAAACACTTCTTGTCATAAACACACATTTCTTCGTAGCAGCATAAAATTGTTCTTCATGAAGAATAATCAACACTTCCTTCAAATGTAGAACATGCTCCTCCATACTCCTGCTATATACCAGAATATCATCGAAATAAACCACCACGAACTTCCCAATGAATGGTCTAAAGATTTGATTCATCACCCGCATGAATGTACTAGGTGCATTTGACAAACCAAATGGCATAACCAACCATTCGTATAACCCCTCTCTCGTTTTGAAAGCTGTCTTCCATTCGTCACCTGGTCTAATTCGAATCTGGTGATAACCACTCTTCAAATCAATCTTCGAAAAGATAGTTGCCCCACTCAACTGATCCAACAAATCATCCAACCTCGGCATAGGAAATCTGTAACGAACAGTAATCTTGTTCAAAGCTCTACTATCGGTACACATTCTCCATGTTCCATCCTTCTTCGGCACCAACAAAGCTGGCACAGCACAAGGACTCAAGCTTTCCTGAACACGTCCATGTTCTAACAACTCTTCCACCTGCCTTCGTAACTCTTCATGTTCCTTCGGACTCATTCGGTAATGTGGTAATACGGCTCCCGGAACAAGATCGATTTGATGTTGAATGTCTCTCAATGGTGGTAACTCCTTAGGCAACTCCTCTGGAAATACATCTTCAAACTCTTTCAAAACTGGCTTTGCTTCTTCAGGAATTTCAACCTCTTCACTGCTCTCTCGCCCAATCAACAAATAGACTTCAGGCTCCTCTTCAACTTCTTTAACAAACTCCTTCAAAGTCAACAGAGTTTTCAATTCCTCAATCTCCTCTAGCTTGCTCTCCTTCTGTTGTTGCTTCTTGGGAACCAAAGTGATTTTAGTACCCTCGAACATGAAACTGTAGCTATTGGCACGACCATCATGTTGAACTGATCTATCAAACTGCCACGGTCTGCCCAACAACAGATGACATACGTCCATGTCTACAACGTCACACCAAATTTCATCTTTGTACTTCTTCCCAATAGAAAAATTCACACAAGCCCTTCGACACACCTTCACTTCACCACCCTTCCTTAACCATGCTAGCTTGTACGGTTTAGGATGTTTCTCAGTTTTCAAGTTCAACTTCTTCACAGCCTCGGTAGAAATAATATTATCGCAACTTCCAGCATCAATAACGAACTTGCAAACTTTTCCTAGAATAGTGCATGCCGACTAAATATGTTACTTCTCAACCAACTACAATCCTCCTCTTGCTTTGGTGTAAGACATGACCTCCTCATCATAAGATTACAACCTTCATCTCCAGATAATTCTTCTTCCTCCTCAACATAAGGGGTATTTGAACATTCTGCCTCCTCACCATCATCCTCAATCTCAGCAACCATTGCTCTCTTCTTCGGCTTCGGACATTCATTGCTTTTATGACCCAACTCCTGGCAATTGTAACATTTGAAACCACTGTTAACCTTCGTCTTCTCAGCCTCCTTCACCACTGGCTTATTGACAGGTTTAGGTACATTAGAACCTCCACTAACACCCCTTGCTTGATTATTGGAATTAGTAAACACACCACCTCCACGTCTTCCTTGCTTCTCCCAAGCCAACGCTTTCTGATGTGCCTCTGCCACTGATCTAGGATCAAACATATTAACCATATCCTGGATCTGCATTCTCAATCCCCCAATGAATCTAGCAGTTAACTGTTCTTCCATTTCCATGATATCATTCCTGGCAATGAGTTGGTAAAATTCGTCAGCATAATCACTAACAGACTTCGTTCCTTGCCTCAGATTCTGCAATCTCTGGTACATAAGTGATTGATAGTTGTATGGTAAGAATGTAGCTCGCATCAATTTCTTCATCTTCTACCAAGATTCTATCTTTGACTTCCCCATTCGTTCACGAGGAAGTTTAGTTTGCTGCCACCATGCCAAAGCTCTTCCCCTCAGCCTTGTAGCAACTAACTTCACCCTTCGATTCTCCGGAACCTCCTTGAAATCGAAGATTTCCTCCACATTAGATAACCAATCTAAGAATTCTTCAGCTACCATCCCTCCTTTAAACTCCGGAATCTCCATCTTCATTCCCGATTCCCAACGTCGATCATCATCAATAACCCGATACTGACGTTGTCCCTGATCTCGGTCTCTGAAGTGAATACTTCCCCTCTCACCATCAAACTCCTCATCAAAGTCTGACGCATATCTTTGTCTTTCACGCCCTCCAGCGTCTCTACCACCACTCCTACTACCAACATCCCGTCTATCATGATCATCAACATTCCTCCTACTTCGTTTATCAATACTCCTAGGCTCTTGACTTTCTCTCCTTTCCCGTTCTGAATGTGATGACACTCTACTACCCCCACGGATGGATTCAGGTGAATTTCTTCTTCTACTTTGATTCATATCAATCATAAGCTTCTCCAACCTACCAATGCCTTCATCAATCTTCTCATGCATACGTTGCTCCATTTGATCGGCTTCTTCTCTTCGATACAAAGCTTCAACATTTTGATGGCGGTTAGCTCTCCTTGGCGGCATGATTGCATCAACACAACACTTCAACAAAACAACAATAAGTCACGGCTCAACCTTCAAACAACTTCACTAGGCTCGGCTACTTTCCAAGTATACACGGCCTAACTTCAAATTCAAACACTTCTCCAAATCTATATCCAAAATGAGATAGATTAAAAGTTCTCCTCTCGTTGCAACTTCAAGATGAACACGATGAACAACTTCAAACTTCAACTTCAAATACTTGGCTCCAAGACTCAACTTAGCTATGATTGGCTAAGTATGGCTCTGATACCAAAACTGACGCAGCGGATTAATCAAAATAAACTTCAATCGGTGAAAGTAGCAATCGGTGGATTGATGAATACCAAAATGCCCAAATTCGTTGATCCGAAGATACCGAATTCTAACTATCTCAAACACGTTGATAGCGCACTATACCGTGTTCAAAGATCTACGATTCTTCGTACGTTGATCTAGCGCACTAGATTCCGTGAATCGGCTTCAACAAACGTGGATTCGAGCGCACTCGAATGACGTAAGTGGAGATAGGAGATTACACTCAACTACCAATTGGAGAAGAAAGCACAAAGCAATCAACAAGAAATTTTATTTCGAAATCAACCCCCAACAATGTACAACGCACCCCCCTATTTATAGTGTTTCCTCGACCTGAGCCTTAAGTCGTATATGACTCATCCTCCCCCACGACTCACGACTCATCTTGAGTCGGTAGCGACTCATTTGCAGTAGACGACCCAACCACATACGACTCAATACATGACCTAGGAAAAATACAAACAGTACAACACTAACGACTTAAAATTGCCACGACTCAACAGAACAACACACGACTCAAAACAATTACATTACACCATGACTCAACCGACTCAACCCCAGTGTTTACATACCAGCTCGTAATACAACATATACGACTCAACATAGGTCGTGAACGACTCACGACTCAACTAAGGACCGACTCAAGACCCACACGACTCAAGCTTCCAAGTTCTTTGCGGCATGCCTCTTCGAACGACTTAGCTAGGTCGTGTTCCGCCTCCGACTCAAGGACCTTACTTGCTGAAACCTTCCCCTTCTTCGTGTTAAGTCGTAAATGACTTATGTATGGGTCGTTGAGTCGTGTACGACTCATTAGCCTCGAACACCCCAATTTCCCGTTGAGTCGCACCCCTGTTCCATTAACCCGTATACGACTCAAGTGTTTGTTATCTCGTGCCTCTTCTTCGTTAGGTCGCACCTCCCCTTCACGCGACCAGTTAGGTCGTTCACGACTCATAGTTGCTTGACTCGTGAACGACTTAAGACCTAAAAACGAAGCTTCCTTAACTCGAGACCGATCTTCCTCTTTAGGTTTCATACGACTTATCCCCTGAGCTGCATCATAAAACCAAGCTATAAGAATCACTTACTGCAAATTCCATTGATGCTTCATCAATCCATCCACTAGTGGTAGATCCGCTGTCCGAAGTGACCTTGTGAGTCCTACAATACACTTCCCAAGTAGTTGTCTCCCTATTAAGTTCATCGGTCTAGAAAATAAAGATAAAAATAGAGTAAAAATGTGATAAGCTGATGTAAATTAACGTTAAAATAAGATTTTAGAGATCAAACCAAATCGTTTCGATAATCCGCAAAGGATCTCAAACCACCATAATGTCGCTTTTGGTTTTGAGCCCTAGAGTTTGCAGCTTTTTCTGCCTGAGCTTTTACTTCAGGAAGCTCCCAATATGCCAAAAACTGCTCATATATCTCCTGGGGTAGGTTCGGATGCTTCTTGCCTGACTCTTTCATACTGTGAATCCAGTCCCGATACTTCAAACTTGCTTTCCTATTCCATATCTGCTTCACAATTGCTGGTGAAGCATCATCTGTCCATTGAAATGACTCCTGTACATGTAGTGGAAAATGTAATGACCAAAAAAATAGATGTAACATAAATACACTAATATTATTTTACCAGAAACTCCTGAAACGTCACTTTCTTAACATCATCGGGTATACTTTCAAAATTGGGCTAAAAACCGTTAACCCGTGCTAACAAACCTACTCGAATAGCATAAGATGTAACCCTGAAAGTGAACTCATATCTAAAACAAATAAATGTAAAGCATGAATATACATTACTCAAACTGTTTGTATGAGATATATCATTCAAGCACGATAGTGGTTTTTGACACGGATGCATCAATTACTTATTTTGAAAAAGTCAACATCAATTACGTATTTTGCAAAAGTCAACATCAATTACTTATTTTGCAAAATTCAACATCAGTTACTTATTTTGCAAGAATTCTTACCCGACATTGGCTTGCCAGAAAACTCCGACCCTTGTTATAGAGGAGGAGTATGACACGGATGCATTAGTCGATGGATTGGTAGCATCAACTTCAAGGGAAGTAGGATGAACAATGGGAGACATGATATGATGCTCTGCTGATGGTGATCCCGATCCATCTTGACTGCTAGGAGATGCTCTAGGTTGTATTGTGGTAGATGTGTTGTTGCCAGAAAGACGTAGAGCCGGTCGTTTCATGGAACGACGATGACGATCAGCTCGAGTAGACATGTCATGTTAAATGCAATTACTATAACATAGAGAAATACATATGATTTGAAGAATTAAATATACAACAAACCAATTAAAACAACATGAACTAAAGACTAAATACCCAAAGATAACTAAGCATACAAGAGTGATTTGAAGTAAAATCCATACTAGTAGACAAATCAAACAAGTATATTAATGAAAGCATGCTACCAATCAACATTATCATCATAACTTCCATTATTTACACTATCACATTCATCTCAACATTCATCAACTTCGACATTTTCATCTTCAATATCATTTTCATCAGCTTCGATATCATAATCAACTTCGACATCGTCGTCAATCTCTTCTCCATCAAATACTTCATTATGAAGTGGTCTGATGTCGTCAATGTCTTCAGTGATTTGCGATAGTCCGTTATGGTCCAAATCATTCTGAAGTGGTTGATCTTCGATTACGATCATGTTCGAATTGAATGACCATCTTGGCTTTGTTTTAACGACAGCCCACCAATCCGCTTTATTGTTGTTCATAGCAGGATAGGGTAAATAATAAACTTGATTCGCTTGCATCGCTAACACAAATGGATCATAACCTTGGTATCGTCTTTTGTGATTTATTTCAATAAGTGGATAATCTTTATGTGCACGATGTATTTCTACATCTTTTCTATTGTCGAACCATTCACATTTGAACAAAAAGGTTTTAAGCTCCGGTGCCATCGAGTAAGTAAGTTCAATTATTTCCTGTAACATGCCATAATAATCTTCTAGATCATCATCCCCATTGCCTCCTTTATCACACACCCCACTGTTGTAAGTTTTTTTATTTGCTCCAAATTCAGTTGTATGAAATTTATAGCCGTTAACGTACATAATTGGACATTTTCTGTACTTCATCATAGGACCAAATGCAAGTTTTGCATAACAAACATCAGTGATTCCATTATCATCAACCTATTAAAATAAATTCACATACATTATAATATTATATAGATTTATGATATAAAACGCGATTAATATAATAAATCATGCTCATATATTTCTTAAACCATTTCTCAAATCCTTTACTGGGCTCAACATCAGGATTTGCTTCTTCAAATTGACTGTTGGACGATTAAAATTACCAAGGAAAATTTATGATATAAAACATAAATCATTTTAATTGATTGAAGTTGTATTACATATCAAATAAGTTTTGATAGCTCTTCACAATTGAGAAGCACGGTTGATTTAGCTAAAGTAAAATCTTTAATTGTCTGAAAACCTCCATCTTTCCATTTACCATATGGATGTCCCCGTTTCTGAAATATGGATAGAGATATATCAGATGAATCATCCATTTCATCCTCATTACGGTGGCCACCGTTAGAAATCTTGATATGGTCTTCAAAATAGTAATTGAGAAATGTAGATGCTTCTTCAGTAATGTATGCTTGGCAAATTGAACCTTCAACGCGTGCTTTTTGTTTCACCTTTTTTTTAAGGTGACCAAGATACCTTAATATGAATACATGAAATATTAAACATAACATTCTCATAATGATCTGATGAAAATATGAAAAAAAAAGTCCACCTTAGTTATATATATACCCCTCTCAAAATGGTACATCCATCCATATTGTACCGGTCCTCGCATTAAAGCTTCAGTTGGTAGATGTACAGGTATGTATTCCATGCTATTAAAAACTCCAGGAGGAAATATTTTTTCCAATTTACACAATAACTTCGGTACATCCTTCTCTAGTTTCTCCAAATGAGCTTAGTAGTCGAACATAAATCTTTGTACATTAAGCTAATCTCAATTATGGGCATCCAAACCTTTTGTGGTAATAGCTCCTTAAAAACTATCGGAAATAGAGTCTCAAGAAATACATGACAATCGTGACTCTTCATTCCCGATAGTTGAAGGTGCTTCATGTCAACACATCATTTCATATTAGAAGAAATTCCATCTGGTAACTTCAAATTTTCTACCCACTCTAATACTTTTTTATGACGAATATTTTCCAACTCATAACAAGCTAAACGTTTGAAATTTGGACGTTCACTATCAATTTTTAGTTCATGACGATTACAGTAGAATGCAATATCCTTCCTTGACTTCAAATCATCTTTTGTTTTTCCCTTAACATTCATAATTGTGTTAAAGTAGTTCTCAAACACATTTTTCTCATTATGCATTACGTCCAGATTGTGCCGAAGTTTCAGATTCTTCCAATATGGTAGCTCCCAAAATATACTTTGTTTGCACCAATTATGAATTTGTCCTTTACCAGGGATTTTTGGCTCTCTTCCTATCTCATGAATTTTAGGATAATCTTTCACGATCTCGTACACTTGTTCACTACTCAAAATGTCAGGTGGCTCTAAAGTAATAGTTGTATTTGCCTGAAGTTTTTCTTACCAAATCTAAAATGGTCATTTGGATGCAAAAAATGACGATGACGATCCCACCAACACTGTTTGCCGCCATATTTTAATCGAAAGGATTCAGTCGAATCCATACAGATAGGACAAGCGAACTTGCCGCTAGTACTCCAACCAGAAAACATCCCATATGCTAGAAAATCACTTATTATCCATAATAAAGAAGCAGACATTCTGAAAAAAAAATTCCTTGACGCGTCGTAAGTAACAACGCCATCTATCCGTAGTTTTTTCAGCTCATTAACTAAAGGTTGCAAATATACATCTATTCCGTTTTTGGGATTCTTTGGTCCAGGAACAATCACAGTTAAAAACATGTATGGATTCTTCATACATATCCACGGAGGTAAATTATAAGGTGTTACAATAACTGGCCATGTCGAATAAGGTTTTCCGAACGATGTAAAAGGCGCGAAACCATCCATACACAAACCAAGTCGGACATTTCATGATTCTTTAGCAAAATCGGGATAAACTTTATCAAAATGTTTCCACGCCTCGCCATCAGAAGGATGACATAAAATCTCTTCCTCTCGTTGTCGTTCATTGTGTCATCGCATGTGTTTTGCAGTAGCACAAGATGCATATAACCTTTGTAATCTGGGTGTAAGCGGAAAATAATGCATACGAGTGAAAGATACACTTTTTCCATTGGTTTTTGTAGACTTATATCTTTTTTTATTGCAGAATTTACAATTCGTAAGGTTTTTATCTTCCTTCCAATATATCATGCATCCACCTGGGCATGTGTCAATTTTTTCATACGGCAAACCAAATGCAGATACTTCCTTTTTTAATGAATACTAATTACATGCCAACACATTGTCGTGGAAGCATTTCTTTACACAGACTTAAAATCACATTCATCATGTTTTCTGATGTATTGTATTCGGATTTTATAGTGATTAACCTAGATGTAGCCAATAAGTGTATCATTGTACAACCTTTATAAAGCGGTCGTTTCGATGCTTTTAACAAATCAAAAAACTTTTTAGCTTCCGAGTCAAGTTCTTCTGCTTCAGGTTCATCAGTCCACATACTTGGACCGGCAACATCATGGACCATTTCTGTCATTCTATCTTCCATACTATAGTGATTAAAATTAGCATCGTTGGTTTCGGTTGCATCTTCAACTACTACTGTCGAATCATGCTTTGTCCCTGATTCACCGTGATATCTCAACACGTAATAATTTGGCATAAAACCATAATTATGCAAGTGAAAAGTTATAGTTTCGTAATCTTGAAGTTTCATGCAATGGCATTTCTTACACGGGCATCGAATTTCTTTCATCTTTGTTTTATTACAAGACGCCACTTTTAGAAATGCTTCCACGCCGTTTCTAAAATGCAATGATATTGATCCTCTTTTCCATCCAGGATCATACATCCAAGTTCGAACTTTCATATAATCCATCTTTTACTGCATAATTAGAAATAAATTAAATTATATTTATTTTTAGGAAATTAGTCATTAATTGAAAAAGCATGTGCAAAATAACTACAAAAGCTTTTGTGGTTATACTGAATTTTGAAAATTTTGACTTCTAATTGTTTTGGTGGATAACGTTAAGAATACGAGTACAAAGTTTTGTGGAATAAACATCAAACCCACAACAACCACGCAATACAACCCAAATCACCTTCCTACAATAGTTCCTCTGCTCCATCCACCACAAGCAAACTGTACCATTGCTGACACATCCACTATCACCTTCCTTAGCCACCAAACAATAACTCATTACCATCACCTAAACTTCCAACCCATTTGCATCTCCCACCTACTCATAAACCCACAACCACAACACTCCAATCCACATTACATACTCACTACCAGAACACTGACCCACCCTGAAACACCAACAAAAAATACTCAAAAACCAATCTGCATACTTCACCTGAACAACCCTACCTGCTCTTACTACATCACCTAGCAACCAACTTCACTCAAACAAACAACCACTTCACCAACTGACCTACTCTGTCTTCCTCCACGTGCATTTCTTCTACCCGCAAGCTTAACAACCAACCTACCTGAACCAACCAACCACAACCGCAACCCTAACATCACCGATCCAGCAACTACCACAACCAGCTACAGCCCTATCGCAGCTGCTTCCTTCTCAAGTCGCGATTTCACAATCAACCAAACCGCAAATCCCCTCCACGATAACTAATTTACTACTCTGTCATAAGAAGCTCCCAAATCCACTTCAATCTCCAATCGAATTATAGAAACTCCATCAATTACTACAACCACCGCAAATCGAACAAATCCCAAATCCACTACCGCGACCTTGAACGAAACCTCGAATCACTACAATAATTTGAATCACGATTTCTATTTCACGATTTCAATCACACTTTCTAGTTTGGGTTGATTTCGAACTTTAAAAAAAAAAAATCAAACACGGTAATTGTTATGCAATAAATTAAACCCGTGATAGCAAATATACTTAAAGCAGCTTAACACAAGTAGAATTAATATATGCAAAAAAGAATCAGATAAAGAGAAGACGAGCAATGTCAGCCGCCTGGACGTTAAACGATGAGAAGATAATTTACCTTAAATTTTAGCGTCCAAAATGACCAACGATTGTAGAATTAGGTTTTCTTTTTTTTGTGAAAAACTGATGTAAGGTAGGAGAATGGAAGCGGTGATTAATGTAAAAATAAAAAACCATTTTTGTGCTATGCATGTGTAGGAATGGCGTGGAAAATTTCATACGTCTTTCCTACGCCAATGTGCAATTGTATAAAATTAACAGAGACGTGGAAATGGCGTAGGAGATATCTACGCCTTTTCCACAGTACCATTTTAGTGTAGGCGATTTCTTACACCTTACATACGCCTCGATTTTTTTTTCTACGTATTGAAGTTGGTGTAGGAGAAGCGTAGAAAATTTTCTTACGTCTTCCCTCCGTCTTTACCTCTTTCTACCAGTTTTCTACGCCTACCCTACGCCCCGCCTTTTGGCGTAGAAAAGACGTCGGAAACTTTGCGTAGGAAACTGCAGTATTTTCTAGTAGTGAAATATGGATTTAACATAAATATCGGAGTTAGGTATACGGTTATTATCCAGCATGCCTAAAAGCCTAATGGACCGGGCTCGGATATTGGGTTGAAATACCCTACGGGTTCAGACCAGACTCGTGTTTTAATTATTGTAATCAGACTCGGGTCCAGGTTTTATAATACCCGGACTGAACCCGGCCTATTGACAGGCCTACATGTAATATATTAAGATAAATGTATTATAAATAAATACTGTTATTATTGATAATTTAATGGAATAAACAAATTATAAATTAAAGCTAATTATTGTTTACGTATATAATTTTTTATGCGTTTTATGTATTCTTGTATTTGAATCAAATTTCGGTTATACTAACTTTGTAAAATAAATGTATTATATTCATTGAAATTGTCAATTTAAATATTTATTATATGAATTAATGAATATTAATTAATTAATTAATTATACTTAAAAAACAAAACAAGGACTATTTGGTTCATTTATATATAAGAACTCAAACGTAGAATGATACGAAAAATCAAGAAACTTGTAATTAAATAAAATTTATAAAAATGGATACTTGATTGTAAAGTTGTTTGAGAGTATCAATGAAACATTTTGATTAATATCAAAAAACATAAATTATTATAAGGATTTTGAACCAAAATTTCAAGAGATTCAATGAGAAAGTAGGAAACTCTACCTTACGGATTAAAATTTCAGTACAACCCCGGAATACAAAGCCAGTAAATTTGCAGTTCTTTTCTCTTCCTTTAAAAACATTGCTTTCTTCCGGATCACTCCATTTAACATTACACTCAAAAAACCCAAGCAAATAAACCCAAAACAAAAAAAAAATTGGGAGACAGTCAATATGCTTTCTCTCTCACTACTTTCAGGTTCAGTTCCACACCCTTTAATTACAATATTTGTTTCTTTCAATCCCTCAGTCGATTCTTAACCCTAGTTTTTGTATTCATACAACGTATTTGATCTGAAAAATTAATAGTCCATCGGGAAAGCTGGTTCAGATCGAGCATGCACTCACAGCCGTTGGATCTGGCCAAACCTCTCTCGGGATCAAAGGTAAGTTCTTGATAGGCTTTATTTTTCTCTCAGTTTCCATTTAGAGGCCGTTTGAGAACAGCTTTTCTTATATCCAAATCAGTTTTGATTTGTATACCTTAAGCGAATTGTAGAATGTAAAGTGTTTATTTAGATAGGCAATTTTTTTGATGAAATTTAATTGTAAAAGAAGAGTTAGCTGTTTTTCTTTTATGACTACTTATTTGCTACTTTGACCTAAAATTTTAAGCAGTTGTGAAACACATGAAGAAGTAACTTATAAACTATTTTTCTGCTTAGTTGAACATCCTCTGTTACATCAATTGACATGGACCACAGTATATGGGAGATGTTTGCTTTTACATCACATTAGTTAGTAGTACATTGAATGACTTATGCAAAGGCTGTAGCAATTCCAGCTGCGCGGCTACAGCTCCGAGAATGCTCAAGCAAAACTTTAGATGGTGATCCATAACTGGCCCACGATTAAATGGATGGAAATGACAACTTGCATTGTATATGTGTTACCAGTAACGTGGAATGATATCAAGATCATGCATTACATAACTACAAAAATTATAAAATCGACTAGGAACCCAGGACTGCTTGAGAATGGTTGTGAATAAGCCACATAACGTAGTGCAGATGTAGTTGCTTTTTCTGGCTTTATAACATGGTCACAACTTTTTTCTGGCCTTACAACGTAGTCACAACCGACGCAAAGCAAAACAAAAGTATTGTATTTTCAATATTTTGTTTACTTGTTCCATTCAACATCCAAAAGATGTATAAAAACTAATTTTGTTATATAATTATGTTTTCTAAACATTAGTTGGTTTTCATTCTTTATCAAATTGTTTTTTCTTTTGTCTTTTAGAATGACTTTTTGTACTTGAAAATCTGTTTACAATAGCAGTTGATAAAATTCTTTGTACAATATTATTTTGGCAAAAGGAATATAAATTATATTAGTTTTGTTTTATTAGATATATAATTATTAACTATTTAGTAAATGCATACTATTTCATATAAGTGCATCGTTTGTCACGTTGTGTGACAAGAATTCAAAAAGGTTTTGCACCTGTTGTAAGGCCGACTCCATGTTATGGGTTGCCCAAGATGACTTTTTTTGCTTTTCTTGCTTTTGTCAAATTTAACATTTTCTTTTTATTAGTTATTAATCAACAATTATTTTGATGCAAACATGATAAGTTGAGGTTTTGGTATCAATACATACATTTTAATTTTGAATAAGATTCAAAGTAGTAAAATTAAAGAAAAAAGTGAAATATACATAGTTTAAATTTGAATAAGATATAAAGTTATTTGGCCAAGTTTGTCCTAGTTTTTATTGATGATATCCTCGTCTACTCAAAGCCGAAGAAACATTGGGATAATAATTGATATGTATTGTAATTGTTAGTGAAATTTTATCATAATAAAATGATAAATGTTCTTTATCATAAAATGGTAGGACCTGGTAGACCCAAAACAGGCTCGACGGTTGAGTCACCAAATGGCCAACCAATCAATCAAAATGTACTTTTAACAACGGATCAATGAGTTGAAGTCATGAGGCATGTTCAAGATGTGGGCATGCTCAGAGACAATAATCAAAATTCCGAATCAGAGTTTATCAAGCTCTGCAAAGACTGCTCAAGTCTAGGTGGTAAACCATTCTTGGAAAATGAAGGCATTTTGGGAGTTAATGCATTGCTGAAAACATGTGAAAGAATATTCGGAGATCTGAATCTCATCAATCAGGACAAGAGAAGGTTAGCATCTCGACAGTTACAAGCAGTGCCTTAGATTGATATGAAGCCATAACTACTGCAACTCCAGAGGAAGACATATCTTGGCAAGAATTCAAAGATATTTTCAAAGCCCGTTTTTTACCGAAGCAGAGAGAGCAGCACTGCTTCAAAAATTTATTGATCTTACCCAAAAAAAATTATCTGTAACCGAGTATGTCAATGAGTTTAATGCACTATCAAAGTATGGATCGCCACTCATTAGCACTCCATTGGAAAAGAATGAGGAGTTTGTGCTTGGTCTAAATGATATACGAAGAGATAAGTTACTTACCCAACTCAGATTTCCGTTTGAGGAGATTATGGACATGACTTTAAGGTTTGAAAAAAATTAGTAAAGGGCGAGCATCAGAAGTCCAATGGACTTTTATTATTTCTCAAAGTTCCTCAATGGAAATGAGAACGGATTTCTATGGATTTCATTGATGGACTTCCCAGAACAAGGTCAAGAAATGAAAGTATATGGGTGATAGTTGGTAGACTCCCTAAAAGTGCCCATTTTATTCATGTTAAAATGAATAGGAGTGCAAAAAGTTTAACCATATTATTCCTGAAACATATTGTATGATTGCATGGAATTCCAAAAAATATAGTATGCGTTCGTGATTCGATATTTACTAGTTAAGTCTGGCAAAGCTTGCATTCGATCTTAGGTGTGCAACTCAAATTTAGCACGACATACCATCCTCGGACTGATGAGCATACTGAAAGAATAAATCGAGTTGTAGAAGATCTACTCAGGATATGTATCTTAGAGTTCGGGGTTCATGGGAAGAATATCTTCATTTGACTGAATTCTCCTACAATAATAGTTTTTAATCCAGTATTGTTATATCATCACTTGAAGCTTTGTATGGAAGACCGTGTTGTTCTCCAACCTATTGGTTAGAAACTGGAGACAAACTCATACTAAGACCAGATATGTCTGGAGAAACGACTGGGAAGATTGAGCCTATAAGAGATCGTATGAAGATTGCTCAATCACGATAGAAGAGCTATGAGAAAAGATTTGGAATTCACGATCGAAGATTACGTCCTTATAAAGGTATCCTAATGAAAGGAGTTGTAAGATTTGACAGAGCAGAAAAATTAGCTCGAAGATATATTGGACCTTATCCAATTATGGAGCATATCGGAAGCCTTACTTATCGAGTTGAATTACCAGCATATCTATCCGTAGTTCATAATGTGTTTCATATATCCTAATTAGGAAATGTCTAAAGGATTCCTATATTATTATAGAACGAAAGCAGCTAGAGGAACTACAGATTGAACCAAACTTAACTTTCACCGTTGAGCCAGTTAGAATAGTGGATTCAAAGATGAAGCGGTTAAGATTAAGTAAGTTTCACTAGTCAAAGTTCAATGGTCAGATAATCCCAAAGACCGCACTTGGAAAACCGAGGAGCAAATTAGAAAATCACATCATGACTTAATTGAAACTCATTAGATATGTATTTATGTATGTTCATCGAGTCATGTATGTTAGGATTTTATTAATTGATAGGACAATATTTAATATACAAATAGCTTACATTACTCTCTAGTAAATTGCGAGGACGCAATTTCTTCAAGGAGGGAAGTATGTAACATCCGGCTACTGTATTAACTTATAATAATAAATTTTGTTGAATTTAAAAAAAAATCGTTATGAATATAACTAAAATTTGGAGTAAAACGTCACGAGCGGAATTGTAATCTGAGACCAAATTACGGTAGGGCAATATCGCTGTTAAGGGTGTGAAAATTTATTTGAGGGGTATCAAATTATTTACTAAAATAAAATAAAATATATTTATTTTATTTTCATTCGACCTAAGCTTTGCATACTTGTCTCTTTCATTATTATGCACCTTTCCATCTTATCTCTTTCATGATTGTAAATTAATCTATGCGTTTAACAATTTCTTTGTGATGAATCTATCGCGGCCTATATAAGCCCTACAAATCACATTCTCTAAAAGCATGCAAAACATAAGTCATTTTGCTGCCATCCATCTTCATCTATATTACGCAACAAAGTGAGTATAATTTTCTTTCTTTTTTATTTATTTTGTATGTAACTTATTTAGTTCACCGCCTCTTCTTTATGTTTACTTTTCCTTTCTTCTTTATTCTTTTGTTGCCAGGAACCTGCTATATTCCATTTCCTCATTACTTTACATTTACACCACCGTTATAAAACAATCAGTAAGATCCTTTATATATTATTCTTTTTTTACCCCATCTTCAATTTGTTATTCAACAAAGTCGGTAAACAAAAACGTACAGAGCAATGTAAGGTTTTATCTTGTGCAATATATATTAACTAGAATTATGCAAACTGAAGTGAGTGTAATCTTCAAGTCAGTGAGTATAGCTACTCTCTATATTTTTATTTCTATTAACTTCCGCGTATCGATTTCCAAAAGTAGCTGAAACATATATTAAGTAGACTTATGTAAAGTGAGTATTAAGGGTATCAACGTTAGTAGTATGAAATCATACTTTGCGTGAAATATATACATGTCTTTCCGTAAATATATAAATTAATCACACATTCCGCCATCGAACATCAATCATATATAACTCAAAATCTAAGATGGATTCGAATATGCAACCAAAACAGATATTGTAGAGAAAAGTGATACGAGCAAATCAACTAGCTTTCGTCTGACCGACGGATCCCTTGGAGATCAGAAATAACGCTGTTATGTCCGCATCTATATGATGAGCGAGAGCGTTACAACCAAAAGAGAAGGTACCAGCAGGACCGTATTGCGTAGCCAAACACGACGATGGTTTCAGTTCGGCCATCGGAGGTGTGTGGAGGTATGACTATGACCAAAATGAGTTAGAGCGAGAAAAAATTAACATAGACATATTAAACGCACGCATGCTCTCTTTTGTTAAATATGAAGCATCTTGATATGGAATTGTTGCCACAGATTGAAGTTTATAAACTAACAAAACAAATTTATAAATTTAATGCAAACAGAAGAAAAAAGTATAACCTTGCAAAATGCACATAAAGACTCTAGCAAGGAAGCTACTAGCCTGCATATGACTAGGTGAAGAGGCATTTCTTCGTATGGGTTTGTGGTGCAAGGAAGTGGACGTATTGGGTTTTCCTATATGTGATGCACATGAAAAAAAATTTGGAAAGAAGAGAAAACTGAATTTGATCTAAAAAGAAGGTTTATGATCTGAAAAGTGAATTTGAATTATTTTATAATATATTTAGAATTAAATAAATAAATTTAAATCCTATTTAAAAAAATTATTCCAAACAAAGGATGATTTAAATAATATTGACGTGTGACTAGTTATAGAAGTGCTTATGATACTATGCTAGTATGCTTTTAAATTTCATCGATGAATGCAAGCTATTTAATATTGTTATATGTTCACATTCGATGAAGTTTTCTATGTCGTGTTTATAAATGTTCATTATATGCGATGCTATACATTACAAGTTATTAATGCTATGATGCACGAACACGACATCCATATGTGATATAGAATAGAGCACAATACCAATTCGGGAATTAACGGTAAACCGAGAAGTTAAATACAAAAGAATTTGAATGAATTTAATTGATGAAGTAAACGAGACGAGATGAGACTACTAGACGCTAGAATCCATCCTACGGACAGATTGAAGATCGCCCCCTGAATCATGACAACCTGGTCCATCGTCACTTATTGTCCAAACGATCTGTTGTATGGACATAACCATGGTGACAGGGGCAGTGCAAACGAGAAACGAGGAATTGAGAGTATTCTCATTAATGGATATGTGGTGAAACAAAGATGAAGATTACAGCACAACGACGTGAGCGCCAACAGTGAACAGAAGAAGATAATGCAACTAATAGATCGTATGCTGGCACCCACAATTTCTGAGCGGTAGATATACGGATGAAAAAGACCATGATATCGGTTTGATACAAAGTCTAGTAATAGTGAATAATGAATAGGATTCACTAGTAATTTTAGATCTCGTATATGAATAACTTAAGTAGTGAAAAGTTTACTGAATAATGATTGTAACTTTTAAATGAATAGGATGTGATATCCCTATTGATTAGAGTTGCAGCTGTGATTCACTTTAAATAGTGTCATGACACATGTATTTAAACTGAAATAATTCAATGGAATATGGACGGGTTTAGATTATGGAGTGTGACATATCTATTTCTTTTAATATCATATATATAACCCGACTCCACACATTTATATGAATCATTATTACACTATTATACTCACAGCTATATTTATAGCATGACTCGAGGTTTTGTTTTGTGACAACTCTTCGACTCAGACCGAGGTATTGCAGGATGATTTTCTTCTCGCGTTTTGAGGTAACCTCCTATGACATTATAATGAAGGGAGATCGGCATACCGTGAACAAATTTAAGATAGTAGTAGACTTAGAACTCGATGGACGAACATTTGCAATAGGTGTCAGGGGTACGGTTAGAGTCATATGGCAGGACAATGTTAGAGAGACCATCTTGAGTCTGTTGAGTTGTATTAGTTATGTTAATTATTTGTGCAAGGTCCATTGATATGCAGTTTGTATATATTTGACTGAGTATAAGTATCTATCTTTTGCGTCCGCTGTTTTGTGAAACCATTATATCTTGTGTTCTTGATATGTGATTTAGACACAAATTCTTTGAAATCGTGTGTACTACATTAGGTCCATATGTAGTATACACGATTTCAAAAAATTTGTATCTAAATCACATATCAAGACTACAAGATATAATGGTTTCACAAAACAGCGGACCCAAAAGATAGATACTTATACATAACATAATATTTGTACAACCGGACGTCAGAGTTCCATCATATATTTTCAACCATCACAAAAATGACGTCCTAACCATACTCAAACAAATATATACAAACTGCATATCAACGGACCATGCACAAACAACTAACATAACTAATACAACTCAACAGATTCAAGATGGTCTCCCTAACATTTTCCCGCCATATGACTCTAACCGTACCCCTGACACATGTTGCAAATGTTCGTCCATCTAGTTCTAAGTCTACCACCGTCCTAAATTTGTACACTGATCTTTCTCCATTATAATGTCATAGGTGGTTACCTCAAAATACGAAAAGGAAATCGTCCTGCAATACCTCGATCTGACTCGAGGAGTTGTTACAAAACAAAACCTCGAATCAACCTATAATTGTAGCTGCGAGTACAATAGTGTAATATGATTCATATAAATGTGTGGAGTCGGGTTATATATGTGATATTAAAAGAAATAGATATGTCACACACTACATAATCTAAACTCGTTCATATTCCATTGAATTATTTCAGTTTAAATGCACGTGCCATGGCACTATTTAAAGTGAATCATAGCTCGTCCCACTTTCTTCTCAAATTTCTGTTTTGGTTGCATACTCAAATTCATATTAGATTTTGAGTTACAGATGATTGATGTTTGATGGCGGAATGTGTGATTAGTTTATATATTTACGTAAAGGCATGTATATATTTTATGCAAAGTATGATTTCGTACTACTCACGTTGATATCCTTAATATAAATTACTCACTTTACATAAGTCTACTGAATATATGTTTCACCTACTTATGGAAATCGATACGTGGACTTTCATACAAATAAAAATATAGAGAGTGGCTATACGCACTGACTTGAAGATTATACTCACTTCAGTTTGCATAATTCTAGTTAATATATATTGCACAAGATAAAACCTTACATTACTCCGTACATTTTTGCTTACCGACTTTGTTGAATAACAAATTGGAGACGAGACAAAAATGAATAATATATAAAGAATCTTACTGATTGTTTTATAATAATGGTGTAATCGTAAAGTAATGAGGAAATAGAATATATTAGGGATTCTTGACAACAAAAGAATAAAGAAGAAAGAAAAAGTAAAACATAAAGGAGAGGCGTTGAACTAAATAAGTATGTTACATACAAAAATAAGTAAGTAAGAAAGAAAATTGTACTCACTTTGCTGCGTAATGTAGATGGAGATGGATGACAGCGAAATAATTTATTTTTGCATTCTTTTAGAGAATGTGATTTGCAAGGCTTATATAGGTAGCGATAGATTCATCACAAGGAAAATGTTGGATACATAGGTTAATTTACAATCATGAAAGAGATGAAAAGGAATGGTATATAATTATGAAAGAGATAAGTATGCAGAGCTTAGATCGAATGAAAATAAATCATATTTTATTTTTTTCAGTAAATAATTTTATACCCATCAAATAAATTTTAGCATCCTTGATCGCGATGTTGCCCTACGCAATTTGATCTTCGATTATAATTCCACTCGTTGCATTTTACCCCAAATTTTATTTTATATCCATAAAGATGTTTTTTTTTTAAATTCAACAAAATTTATTATTATAAGTTAAAAACAGCAACGGGATGTTACAGACTTTCCTCTTTAAAGAAATTGCGTCCGCGTAATTTACTAGAGAGTACCGTAAGCTATTCGTATATTAAAACTCCATGTTATGGGTTGCCCAAGATGACTTTTTTTGCTTTTGTCAAATTTAACATTTTCTTTTTATTAGTTATTAATCAACAATTATTTTAGTGCAAAAATGATAAATTGAGGTCTTGGTATCAATATATACAGTTTAATTTTGAATAAGTTATAAAGTAATAAAATTAAAGAAAAAAGTGAAATATACACAGTTTAAATTTGAATAAGATACAAAGTATTAAAATTACAAAAAAGGCGAAGCACCAAAAAAATGGTAAGAAAATGAAAAGAAAAAAAATGATAAAATAATATGCCATTTGCCACAATAGAACCCTTGATCCACAACCAAGAAAAACATCACCTTGACCATTGGATAATGAAGTAATGCAACCTTAAATTTTCCAACATTCGTATCATTTCAGTTATAATTTTCATTGCTGCTACTTATCCCGTAATCGTTGCCCCTTCATGGTGGGTTGTTATATTCGGTCGCCTAGACTGCCTAGCTATGAATCTGAACTTTATCTGTTGCACAAGTCACATTGTGCCCAAATGACGTTTAAAACATTGAGCTCAATGGAACATAATTACAGACAAAATGCTACACTCGTTATAACATGGATAAGCTTCAACATTAATTATGATGCTTTGAAAGTGAGGCTTTCACCAAACTATTTTAGTGTCATTTATGAGTTTCTCAACATAAGTAATGTCGAGATATTATACAACTAGAATTGATAATGATAAGCATTTTCAAAATTCATGAGAACTATGTTCCTTCAAAACATTATTTGTTAATTTTTCTAGTGATCACAACCATAGAACACATAATCTAGGTTTACCTATTTAGAATATCAATAGCAATGGCAAGAAGATCATAAGGAATAGACTTGATTCTAACTTGGCTGAAGAAACTCGATTGTAAACTTGTAATTTAAGCGATTTGAGTCAAAATTGAGACTAGTTTGCTATTAAGGTACCATTTTAGATGTAAAATCAATTTAATCTTCTTATCAAATGAGTTTTTTAGTGCTATATTACCATACAAAATGCTCTTTATTATGTTAATTACCTTCCTTATATATGTTGGAAGTTTAATTTGTACAAAGCTACGAAGAGTACTAATAATTTTGGCTCTAGGTTTTCATGCACATATTTTTTCACACCGTATATTTGGTAAAATAACATGTTTTATTTTTTCATCTGTTCTTGTTTGGAAAAACAATTTTATTTCAATTTTCTTATGCTCAATGCTAATAAGATGAAATAAATAAACCTGAGATACAATCTTTGATAAGAAATGATAACTGATTTTAAGTTATTTTATAAAATTATGGAAAGTAACCAAGGCAGAAAGACTAGAAATTTAGTAGAGATTTAGGGAAGTCTTGTCTAAATATGAAGATTTAGAAGTTTTGGATACATCGATTTCAAGTGATGAGGAGGATATGCAAGTAGGGGAGCCTTCAGGGATAGCAGAAGGATCATTGGACCATCCGATATACATCTTAGAGGATGAGGATTTGATAGTTATTTCAGATGAGGAGGATGTGTTGTCAGTAGGCACAGATATTGATGTAGGTGCAGGTGCAGAGGCCGACGATGAGGCAGATGATTGAATGTTGGATCTATTGAGTGAGGATGAGGAGCATGAGGAAGAAGAACCTATAGAGGAACCCATAGAGATCGAGCCGTTGGAACCTGTTAAAATGGAGACAGAAGATTCAGGGATTTACGATGCATGGTTATATGAGGATGATGATTCAGAGAGTGATAAGCAGATCATTTGGGAGATGGGTATGCCCGTTCAGGAGAAAGGATCTCCCGTTCCAAAGATAGTTGATGATCTCGGTTTGGAAGATATTGATATGGAGGAGCATGAGTCGTGGATTCTAGAAGGCTAGCAGTGGCAGCCGCTAGTTTGGGACATAGCTCCATAGATGATAGATGATGAGGAGCTAGTTGAGGACGGGGAGGAAGTAGAGCGACTAGTAGAGATCGAATTGGGTGCACCTCAAAGGGTTCATCCGATGAGTAGTGTTTCACATTTAGGGATATTTTGGGTTTGTATTATAGTAGTTGTCATTATCTTAAGCACGTAGTTCGTGCTAAGATACGGGATTTACTCCTTTAATATGATATTTTGGCTGACTGATGTAGATAGTTGACCCATGACTATGTATTTACCTCAAGTGTGTAGTACACACTCAGGTTGGGACTAGGATCGATGATTGTATTTCATGATCAGTTTTTGTAGTAGTATTTTCTTTGCCATATATTGTTTACCTTTGTAGATCTACATCTTTGATTTCATTTCGAGGACGAAATGCTTTTTAGTATGGGAGAATGTAACGACCCGTAAATTCGCTATTTCGGAAATGAGAGATTTCGTTTGTTTTAAATTTAAAAGGGTTAAAAACTTTAATAAATAATTTACATATAGTAGATAATAATGAAGAAATTATTTATATTCTTATAGGTAATAATTAAAACGTATAAATTTGGATTTTAGAACAAATCAGCAAAAGTTAAGTTTTGTTAAAAATAAATAAAGGCTAAAATAAATAGGTTTAAATATTTATTTAAGAGGACAAATATTATTAAAATCATCTAATAAAGATAATAAAAGTATATTAATAATCGTTTTACAAAAATAATCAAATTTTGTCGCATTTTATCGGTTTTACATACATTGTAAAATTATAGATTATGATATTAATTAAATATGATTTTGAAATATAAAGAGACATGTTTTAATTTATTTAAAAGAGTAAAAAGTTCATTTTAAAGTTTGGTTTATTTTAATATGTAGCTTAACAAAAACGTCAAGTTTTGACCGTAAAATTTGTTGACAAAAACACTATTTCAACCAAAACAAGTTGTCGTCAAGTTGTTGCAACTTGATACATTTTCTAACATACACATATGCATAAATACAACTTTACAAACTTTTAAAACACTTTACATCTATCACTAAAAGACATAGGAGGTTTACTTTTGGAAAGTTAAATTAAATAAACTAAAAAGGTATGATTTGACAAATTTGAATTTAATTAAAGCTTTATTAAACCACATCATTTCTTTATATCATATCTCATTGATGAGATGGTATATATAATCATGGAAAATAGTAAAGTTATATGTTTTAATATTTGTAAACATGGAAATGATGACACCTCTCTTTACCACTTACACATTTTCCCTTAACATCATTTACACCATTGATGCATATGCTAATTTGTTAATACGTGTCATGTGTAATCAAATCAAAGAAAAAGTGTAACGACCCGGTATTTTGGACTATTCGCATCCGCACATGTCGGACTTGAATAATTCAAAATATCGAATTGTTAATTTAAATTTGGCAAAACTGAGATATACAGTAAATAAATAGTCACAACATCACAGACACAGAGTATAATATGCAGCGGAAATAAAAGAGATAGTAGTTCATGAAGCTACTATGTAAATATATAAGATACATCAGAGTTTACAACAAAAGAGTAATACGATACATCAGATATAAATCAGAATACATCACTAGAATCATCGAATACTGAAAGCAGAATAGATGACTGGATCTTCAAGCAAAGCTCCAACTCCAAAGGTGAGTCTCGAATACTGGTACACTCAGTCTGACCCGAGCGTAAAGCAAAACACAAAACACTCGAGTCAGGATTAATATTCTTATATCAATAAATCTAACTCAAGTGAAATAGCAATCGAAATACAAGTAACTCAAAGGATGTTTGGAATAACCATCCTTTAAGGATCCGTTAAACTATCTACTAGGTAGTAATATACGCTAAGTAGATAATGTCTATCAGTAATATAAAATATCAAAATAGCGTTAAGGCGTTACCATAATCCCCCTTAACACATTTTATATTCCCAAAAGCATATACAAGACCGTAGTTTCCCCAAAACCGGAAGTCACCAGAGGGCAATCCATATACTCAAGGTACAAATCAAAACGTAGTGGTCGCGAATAGGATAATCAGTATGACAAGGTACATGAGGCGATACCAACTAGGATACTAGTACTTGCGTGATCCGGACTGATGTTGAGCATAGCCAGCAGCTACCTCAACACCGCGAAACAACACTCCTAAATCGAGGGGTGCACCCAAATCGAATCACAAAAGTAATAGATATGGTATCGAAGAAGTGTGTCCGCTAGAGGTGGCGAACCTCAATGGCCCGGCGCGGCTCCTGTTTTAGTCATGTCAGGGGTCATCCAATATCGTTCTCTTTCTTCAGTCAACGCGTTCACCAAACCATCCACTTCATTCCGGATCAACACTCCGCGTATAATAGTTATTAAAGTGGTTTTCGGTATCGACAGAGAGTATGTCCATATCCGATTCCGGTCTCTTTAATAACTACGTATTATTACACCGATTGGTCGTTTAATATATTTCAAAACAATCAATTTCAATTTCAATTTCAATTCGAAAACCATCATTTCATTTGTCTTCCTAAATCAATTTCCACCATTTACATTTCAAACTTCCAAATTATCATTTCAAAATCTTACAATTCAATTTCAATTTTATTTAAACAATTCAATCATTTATTCAAGTTCGTATATAAATTTCATTTCGAAATCATTTAAATTAATTTAATTTAACATTCAAAATCAATTACAATTTATTAATCGCTTTTATTCAATATTCGTTAAGTTAATTTAACATCCAAAACAATTCTTTTTAAATTTCTAAGTCATTAAATCAATCACCTAAGTTAACTTTATTATATCAAAACTTACAAATTTAATTAAATTAAATTTGTCAAATCAAATTTCTTAAATTACAATTCTTACATTAATTTCAATAAAACACATTTTTTTCTTGTTAAGAAATTCAATTTCATTTATTCACTTACTTAACAAATTTTAAAACTTAATTAACAAAGAATCTCAATTTCAATTATTTACGATGTTCAACTTTACTTATTCAAAAGTTCAATTTCTCTTATCAAAGAATTCAATTTTTATTCAATTATCAAATAATTCAATCTTATTCAATTATTAAATAATTTCAATCTTAATTATTAATAATTTCAAACTTAATAATTTCAACTTAATTATAAATTCAACCTTAATTATTAAATCATTTCAAACTTAATTCAATGAATAATTCCAAATTTAATTGTTAAATAATTCAATTCAAAACAACGTTCTTTCAACAACTACTATGTTAATATTTGTTTCAGATTTTAAATATTAACAGTTTTCCTTTCATTAAATTCAAATTCCAATTTCATTTCAAAACCTTATTCTTTACTCAAATAAAATCAATATTATTTTTAAATCAAATTAAATTATTGACCAATTGGGTTTATTTAATTCTCTATCCTAAGTCAAATTCATTTGGGTATTTATCATTTCAACCCGATTCCAATTCCAATTCAAAATAAAACATAACAAAGGGAACTTGCAGTGTGATAACTGGGATGGTGTCAAAGTAAATAAACAAGCAATAACAACAATCAAACACAATCCAATAATCAATTCAAATAATCCCGAAATAATCGTATTAATTCGCATTGTTGTTTGTGCGAATTAATATAATTATCTCTAGAATCTACACTATCATTTCATGTAGATTAAAGATTTCTACATTACGGTTTTTCACTTGTCGTTCAATTTCATACTACAACAATCAATCCAATATACGTTCAATGGTTCAAAGTGTAATTTATCACTATTCTACATGTCAATTAATTTAACAATTAAAATGGTCAAATTTAACTAATCAAATTTCACATATATGTCAGTTCAAATTTTAATTATCCTACGTCGAATTCAATTGCATAATATTTATCACTTTATACATTACAAATTTAACATCCAATATAAACAACAATCAATCAATCAATTATCAACCAAACTGTATTATCATCGCATAAATAATTAACAGATAATGGTGTCAGATGTCATAGGTGAACAGATACAGGTAATAGCATATAACAGTGTAAATAACTGACAGTCGCATATTTCAATTGTCGTTTTAATTGAAATTAAATTTAATAAATAAAAGAATATTAATCGTGAGTGAATGCTCACCTTATGAGCTAGAGAAAATAGGAGATGACACAGATACGCACACTGATACGGACACTGAAATGGAGTTATGAATCCAAGCATGATTCTCAGAGCAAAGTAAGATTGGCACGAATCGACGAGCAAAACTGTTAAATAGGAATTTGCCGAAATCAATCAAAATATTCAACATAGCAATAATTACAAAACACGTCCTACGTCAAAGTTTAACAATATAATTCTATGTTCTACCGAGATCGAAATGGTCTGAAATTTGGTATGAATAAAGATCAAAACTAGTATTTCAAAACTGCAAAGAATCACTTGATTCCGACATAAGACGGAGAAGATACGATGCGTCAAACATGAACTCAGGTCGTGTTTGCAGCAGTGTAAAATAATTCTAAGTACAAAAGAATATCTGTCTGGGTCTAACTTCCAGATCCTCGACCATAAATCAAACGATGTCGGATTTTGCTGGAATTTGACATGTATAAACTACATAACTTAAACTCCTTTTTAAAAATTGAATCAACCCATTCCGATAAAACATGAGTGAGAAACGATGCGTCAAACATGAACTCAGGTCGTGTTTGCAGCAGTGTAAAATAATTCTAAGTACAAAAGAATATCTGCCTGGGTCTAACTTCCAGATCCTCGACCACAAATCAAACGATGTCGGATTTTTGCTGGAATTTGACATGTATAACTACGTAACTTAAACTCCTTTTTAAAAATAGAATCAACCCATTCCTATAAAACATGAGTGAGATACGATGCGTCAAACATGAACTCTAACCGCTGTTCAGAAAAATACGCATGCACACAAGTCTATTATCATTTTATATAAAATATACTAACATATAAAATTTCTCTTTGTTACAGTAATACAGATTCCCTTTTATGACAACCACATACTTATATACTTAGTAAAATGCACAATACTTACCTATACTGTATGTTCATTTAAAATCCATATATGAAATCCTATATAACTTATAAAATGTTGCCATCAGACCAAAGTTTAAGCTGATAAAATAAGACACTATATGTAATACTTAAAACAATCTTTATATTTATGTAACCCAACAGCTTTTAAACTATACAAACCTATAAACTAAAAAAAAAAAAAAAAAAAAAATCTTGTATATGTAAACAAACAGTGGGAAAAAATATATTTGACGTACTTAAAATTTTAGTTTTGAAAACTTATACAACTAATATATAACTTACTTTATTATAAACAACTTCACTACTATAAACATATATCTATGCGCATATAATAAAACCCATACTTCACATAAACCATACGTATTTAGAATCCAAAATAATAAAAATATAGATTACGTTATATCCAAAAAAAAAAAAAAAACAACCCATACTTAAAATGTTCGTCACAGGTCATATATGAATAATATACTTATTTATAAACCAAACATGTTTGTATAATATACAACTAGATAACAGAAAAACATGTCTGCATACAGAATTTATATATATATATACTTACCTTCCAAAATACTTATCAACAATGTTGTGCTCAGGTTGAACACAGGGAAGAAAGGCACGAAGGCTGGTCATGGAGGAGGTTGCACGAGTTGAATGATGGCTAGGAGCACGGATTGATGGGTTTCCGGTTGAGGCAGAGATGAGGAACAAGGAGAGTAAAGGAAGTTAGCTGCGCTCAAGGCGGGGTCGGAGGCCGCTGCTGTCGCTCGTCTCGGCTGGGGAAAATGGCACTTTCGGGTGGTTAAGCTTTTCACATGGAGGAGGGTGCTTGGCGAGTAGATCTGAACGCGTGCGGAGGGTCGGAGACGCGAGCAGAGATGGTGATGGAATGTTGCAGGGTGGTTCGGCACTTGCCTGCGTGTGGGCGGAGGACACAGTGAGTGGAGGAGCAACGTGAGTATGGGTTGAGAGGAAGGAACAAATGAGAGGAGAGAGAAAGAAGATCATGCTGAAGGTATTACAGAGAGCAAGTTTCTTATTGGAAACAAATAAAGCAAACTGTACAATGATGGTTGCTTTGCGTGCAAATAAAAAGGCTGAGATTTTTTTTTGAGCGAACCAAAACAAAATCAAAGCCAGAGAAAAGCAAAAGTCACAAATCAAACAGCTGGATGAAGTTATCAATCTCATCAATTCACGTGAGTATCCCAAAGGACAAAAGATAACAAAAGATTAGAAAACTGGTACCGGTTTGTGCTGCGTAACGGACCGGTTAGCGCTCCGTTAACAATTATAATTTGCAACGCCGAACTCCGATTGCCACAAATAAATATACCGTTTTGATCAGCGCGGCGAGACGGTCACAACGGTATGAAGATATTGGTGATGCGATCGAATTATAAAAATTCGAAATTTTCTACTACGGAAAATGCATAAAATTCGCCGAAAAATAAGAACGACGGAGCCAAAAATGTCCGAATTTGGAAAAACGACAAACTGACAACTTGCTCAAAAGATGGTTTAGAATTTTTCTATGTAAAAATATTTTGGTTTCGAAAACGGTTTATTTCCATGGATTACTAACTGATTTAAATTGAAGTAAGTTTACGCGCGAAATAAACTTTCATATTTTCGGACGAAAATTTACCAGTTGCTATGTTTAATTAGACGCATTCCAAATATGAAGTTTGAATAGCATCAGAATTTGTTTGTGAAAATTTGAAATTCTACACTAAATAAGCAATTTTAAAAATTTTAAACTGGGTCTGAATTTCAGGGTCGTTACATTCTCCCCCACTCAAAACTTTTCGTCCCCGAAAAGGAAGGAGGTAGGAGAATAGAAACAACCAGAAGAAATAGACTTAAATTACAAAATAAACGATTAATTTAAATCATAGAAATTTCAATTTAAATTAATTTATATTTAACCATTTGACTTTAAATTCAAGACTTCCATAAAATTTGGTTTGAATTCTCATATGTTAGGTACAAGAGATTCCTTTCAAATGAAATTCAATTTAAATTCAATTAATTTAAGATATTCTCTTAAGTTGATTTAATTCAATGTATTGACTTCCAAAACAAAATTTTCTTCTATTAATATCACCTATTATTTATTTAACTCATTATTCTATTAAGTGAATAACATGCATTATACGCACTCACATTTTATTTATAAAGACAATTTATATTATATATTATCCAATTTTCTTAAATTAGCAACTTCAAAGATCATAAATTTGAAGTCATTTATTATAATCAAACCCCCTTTGACAAATTTAATTCTTCTTTATTCCAAATTATTATTAAATTTATTCTACTTAATATATCCTAATCACATACATATTAAGTATATTTACATTAATTATAACTACTCAATTTATTAAAAATTCCTTTGATATCATTTTCCACTATATAATATTCAATTATAAATTAACTTCTTTTTTTTTTTTATTTAGGTAAGTTATATATATGCAATTTGAGAATTATCCAAACAAAATTTTACAATTCAGTTATTACAAGTTAAGTATTCATATAAAAAGAATTTGGCTTTATTTAATTGAAAATCATCCTTCAACAAAAATTTAAGAATTAATTTCCGATTAGCTTCAAACAACTTGAGATAAAATAAATATATATATTCATAATATATCAAATCAAATTTAAAATCTTCAATATATATTATAAATCAAGTCATGTTTAGAGATTCAAATCAATTTATTTTTCAAAACAACCGTAGCAAAGCTACAGAATATCTCTCCACTTCGAAACTCGAAAATGGATGTCGATGATGCGGCCGTCATCACCGAAATTATTTTCCAGCGACAAAGAGAAGAGCACTGATTTAAACATCTAAAATTTCTTTGAAAAAGATTTCTATTCAAAATACTTTAAGCAATACACCTTTAAAACTTTAAAGCCAAGTTTGAAATCACCGGAAATTAAGTTCTCAAATTCTAATTTAAATCCATTTGAATTCCAAATCAAAATATAACCAAGCTTTATAAATTCATTTATTTATTTTATGAAATAGTCAATTATTTATAAAACAATAAATGAAAATTAAAATTTTCACATTTTCGGACAACAGGTTCATTAACATTTTAATTTCAGAAAAATTTATACTTATATAATATAATCATAAAACCTATTTGTTTACCAAATTTGAAAACAATATTGTGTCAGTTTGCTCTGTTCAAGTGTTTTGGAAATCCTATCGATAGCGTTGATCAGACGAATCGATCGAAAACCCAAATCAACCTCAACAACTCAAACAACACAATATATGTAAAACATTTTAATATTAATTTTCAAAGACTCTTCCTCGCTTGACGGTACAAGGATGGATTTCAAAATAAGAATAGATATTCAAATTTGATGGTAATCAAATCAAAGAGGATTTTGATTCGATATTAAGTTTGAAACAAAGATAGATAATTAAATAACAAAATAGGAAGCCTGATAAGTTTATATATATCGCGGGCAACCTTAACCGGATTGACCGTGGCTTAAAGAATAAGATCGATGCAGAATTCCGAGGTAAATCAACATTCGATCTCAAGAAATAGAATTCAGGTATTGCAGGAGATAGATAGCATCGTAAACCGAGGATACAGAAATCTCCGGTAAATCAATGCTTATTGTAAAGGAGCTTCACCCATTTACAAATCATTCGGCTTTTGGGAAGACCGCCGAGTCATTATAAAGATTATTCGAGGTGGAGTCAGGGAATACTCCAGAATTGAAAGAAGACGAATAGTGAGGGACGAGAATGAATTTTGGAACCGAGGGAACGTTCCAAATTTAAAGGAAACGAGTCAAGAAGAAGAGTTTGAAACTCGAGTGGGAGTGATTCTGTAAATACATTTACCCTATATGCTAAGTTCTGCCTAGAGCTACCAAAAGCTCTGATACCAACTGTAACGACCCGGTATATTGGACTATTCGCATCCGCACATGTCGGACTTGAATAATTCAAAATATCGAATTGTTAATTTAAATTTGGCAAAACTGAGATATACAGTAAATAAATAGTCACAACATCACAGACACAGAGTATAATATGCAGCGGAAATAAAAGAGATAGTAGTTCATGAAGCTACTATGTAAATATATAAGATACATCAGAGTTTACAACAAAAGAGTAATACGATACATCAGATATAAATCAGAATACATCACTAGAATCATCGAATACTGAAAGCAGAATAGATGACTGGATCTTCAAGCAAAGCTCCAACTCCAAAGGTGAGTCTCGAATACTGGTACACTCAGTCTGACCCGAGCGTAAAGCAAAACACAAAACACTCGAGTCAGGATTAATATTCTTATATCAATAAATCTAACTCAAGTGAAATAGCAATCGAAATACAAGTAACTCAAAGGATGTTTGGAATAACCATCCTTTAAGGATCCGTTAAACTATCTACTAGGTAGTAATATACGCTAAGTAGATAATGTCTATCAGTAATATAAAATATCAAAATAGCGTTAAGGCGTTACCATAATCCCCCTTAACACATTTTATATTCCCAAAAGCATATACAAGACCGTAGTTTCCCCAAAACCGGAAGTCACCAGAGGGCAATCCATATACTCAAGGTACAAATCAAAACGTAGTGGTCGCGAATAGGATAATCAGTATGACAAGGTACATGAGGCGATACCAACTAGGATACTAGTACTTGCGTGATCCGGACTGATGTTGAGCATAGCCAGCAGCTACCTCAACACCGCGAAACAACACTCCTAAATCGAGGGGTGCACCCAAATCGAATCACAAAAGTAATAGATATGGTATCGAAGAAGTGTGTCCGCTAGAGGTGGCGAACCTCAATGGCCCGGCGCGGCTCCTGTTTTAGTCATGTCAGGGGTCATCCAATATCGTTCTCTTTCTTCAGTCAACGCGTTCACCAAACCATCCACTTCATTCCGGATCAACACTCCGCGTATAATAGTTATTAAAGTGGTTTTCGGTATCGACAGAGAGTATGTCCATATCCGATTCCGGTCTCTTTAATAACTACGTATTATTACACCGATTGGTCGTTTAATATATTTCAAAACAATCAATTTCAATTTCAATTTCAATTCGGAAACCATCATTTCATTTGTCTTCCTAAATCAATTTCCACCATTTACATTTCAAACTTCCACATTATCATTTCAAAATCTTACAATTCAATTTCAATTTTATTTAAACAATTCAATCATTTATTCAAGTTCGTATATAAATTTCATTTCGAAATCATTTAAATTAATTTAATTTAACATTCAAAATCAATTACAATTTATTAATCGCTTTTATTCAATATTCGTTAAGTTAATTTAACATCCAAAACAATTCTTTTTAAATTTCTAAGTCATTAAATCAATCACCTAAGTTAACTTTATTATATCAAAACTTACAAATTTAATTAAATTAAATTTGTCAAATCAAATTTCTTAAATTACAATTCTTACATTAATTTCAATAAAACACATTTTTTTCTTGTTAAGAAATTCAATTTCATTTATTCACTTACTTAACAAATTTTAAAACTTAATTAACAAAGAATCTCAATTTCAATTATTTACGATGTTCAACTTTACTTATTCAAAAGTTCAATTTCTCTTATCAAAGAATTCAATTTTTATTCAATTATCAAATAATTCAATCTTATTCAATTATTAAATAATTTCAATCTTAATTATTAATAATTTCAAACTTAATAATTCAACTTAATTATAAATTCAACCTTAATTATTAAATCATTTCAAACTTAATTCAATGAATAATTCCAAATTTAATTGTTAAATAATTCAATTCAAAACAACGTTCTTTCAACAACTACTATGTTAATATTTGTTTCAGATTTTAAATATTAACAGTTTTCCTTTCATTAAATTCAAATTCCAATTTCATTTCAAAACCTTATTCTTTACTCAAATAAAATCAATATTATTTTTAAATCAAATTAAATTATTGACCAATTGGGTTTATTTAATTCTCTATCCTAAGTCAAATTCATTTGGGTATTTATCATTTCAACCCGATTCCAATTCCAATTCAAAATAAAACATAACAAAGGGAACTTGCAGTGTGATAACTGGGATGGTGTCAAAGTAAATAAACAAGCAATAACAACAATCAAACACAATCCAATAATCAATTCAAATAATCCCGAAATAATCGTATTAATTCGCATTGTTGTTTGTGCGAATTAATATAATTATCTCTAGAATCTACACTATCATTTCATGTAGATTAAAGATTTCTACATTACGGTTTTTCACTTGTCGTTCAATTTCATACTACAACAATCAATCCAATATACGTTCAATGGTTCAAAGTGTAATTTATCACTATTCTACATGTCAATTAATTTAACAATTAAAATGGTCAAATTTAACTAATCAAATTTCACATATATGTCAGTTCAAATTTTAATTATCCAACGTCGAATTCAATTGCATAATATTTATCACTTTATACATTACAAATTTAACATCCAATATAAACAACAATCAATCAATCAATTATCAACCAAACTGTATTATCATCGCATAAATAATTAACAGATAATGGTGTCAGATGTCATAGGTGAACAGATACAGGTAATAGCATATAACAGTGTAAATAACTGACAGTCGCATATTTCAATTGTCGTTTTAATTGAAATTAAATTTAATAAATAAAAGAATATTAATCGTGAGTGAATGCTCACCTTATGAGCTAGAGAAAATAGGAGATGGCACAGATACGCACACTGATACGGACACTGAAATGGAGTTACGAATCCAAGCATGATTCTCAGAGCAAAGTAAGATTGGCACGAATCGACGAGCAAAACTGTTAAATAGGAATTTGCCGAAATCAATCAAAATATTCAACATAGCAATAATTACAAAACACGTCCTACGTCAAAGTTTAACAATATAATTCTATGTTCTACCGAGATCGAAATGGTCTGAAATTTGGTATGAATAAAGATCAAAACTAGTATTTCAAAACTGCAAAGAATCACTTGATTCCGACATAAGACGGAGAAGATACGATGCGTCAAACATGAACTCAGGTCGTGTTTGCAGCAGTGTAAAATAATTCTAAGTACAAAAGAATATCTGTCTGGGTCTAACTTCCAGATCCTCGACCATAAATCAAACGATGTCGGATTTTGCTGGAATTTGACATGTATAAACTACATAACTTAAACTCCTTTTTAAAAATTGAATCAACCCATTCCGATAAAACATGAGTGAGAAACGATGCGTCAAACATGAACTCAGGTCGTGTTTGCAGCAGTGTAAAATAATTCTAAGTACAAAAGAATATCTGCCTGGATCTAACTTCCAGATCCTCGACCACAAATCAAACGATGTCGGATTTTTGCTGGAATTTGACATGTATAACTACGTAACTTAAACTCCTTTTTAAAAATAGAATCAACCCATTCCTATAAAACATGAGTGAGATACGATGCGTCAAACATGAACTCTAACCGCTGTTCAGAAAAATACGCATGCACACAAGTCTATTATCATTTTATATAAAATATACTAACATATAAAATTTCTCTTTGTTACAGTAATACAGATTCCCTTTTATGACAACCACATACTTATATACTTAGTAAAATGCACAATACTTACCTATACTGTATGTTCATTTAAAATCCATATATGAAATCCTATATAACTTATAAAATTGTAACGACCCGTAAATTTGGATAATATTAAATGGATTAACTTAATATAATTTCTAATCTAATTGAGAATAAAATAAAAGTTTAGATATTTATTTTAGAAAACGTAGTGATTTGTTATAGTAATTGGAATTTAATAACAAGATTTTATGACAATAGATTTGGGTAGTGAAATTTGTCGCATTTGGTTAAAGGATTTATTTTAAGAAACCAATAAATGTTGTAATTGAAGATGTTAATAAAAATATTAACAAAAGGGGGTTTCATTAATATAATATAAATTTAAGAATTTATGACAAGAATTTAGATTTCCTATGTGTTTATATATATATATATAATGGTAATATTGTAACTATATGTGAATCTAGGTAGTAAAATAAAAGGCAGTGATGGATAACCAATATAATACAATACAAAGGAGTTGAAACGACTGTTGGGTTTTAAATGTAGTGTATATATATATAGTGAAAATCATCATAACCTCTTAATTTAATACGATTGTTAAATTAATACTAAAGGATTAAAATTCGAAATAGTATTAATGTAACAATAAATAGTGTGAATTGCAATTGTATAATGGGATTAAATTGTTAATTTGAGGATGTAACCATTGGATAAATGTATGGTAAATTTATGGTAGTGAACTTTTAATGTATGTTGGATAGAACATAGGTGATTGTAATTCTGTAGTATGTATTAAATATAAAGTTCATTCAATTATGAAGAAAGTTTTAATTAAGAGAAACGTTACCGTAATAATTATTAATGTAGAAACGGAAGAGTGTATAAATTTATAGTAACGTAAAAACATATTGTAAGGTAATAATTAAGTGCAGACTTATAAAATATATTTATGTATGTTAATTTCATGCATTTGGCTATAATGGATTTAATAATAAAAAATGGAATAGTGAAATAAAATGGATATAAAGGTTTCAATTATACATTGGAATTCATACTCACCATAAAAGGTTAATTGAAACCAAAGAAGTTAATATAGGAATCAAGGCGTATTTATTAATTTGGATTTATTGCAATAAGTTAATTCCATAAAATAAAGCTAAAGCTAATTCAAATTTTAACTGGACCATTGTTGCTATAACTTTAGAAGCAAGATTTATTTATGATTTGAGTATTTAATTCAACAAGTGGTATTTACGACAAATAAAATAGAATTGAACGTAAAATATTACGTTATTAACTTGAAATGGAATTTGTAAACATTGAGTGAAATCTTAAACTAATGTTAGTATTCGTCGTATTTACAACAATAACTTTGAATAATAGAAAGGAAGTGAATATAATAAATTAATCAAATTTATAGTGTTGAATTCAATTGGATTGGAATTAATAAATAGTTAAGAAAAATAAGGGTTATTAATAATTTGGAATTTAATTATGGTAAAAGGTTAATTGCAATCCAAAGATGAGTTGGAATGGAAATCAAGTATTTATTTAATTTGATTTAAGAGGTGAGTATAAAGGTATAAGATTTAATAATTGGGTTTAGAATAAAATTTATAATCTCTAAATAATAAGGAAGTGCAGATATTTAGCTGCAAATTTATATACCGATAGATTTTAATTCACATCCAAGCTTGGTAAATAATTTAGAATTGATTGAAGTATATAAATAATGAAATGGGGCCTATATTAGAAGTTGAAATATAAAAATTGGATTTTTAATTTATTTGATTTATTTAATAAATATTAAAATGGTCATTTTTGTCACGGACTCGGATTTCGACGAAACCAGTTTCATCGGATCCGTATCGGTGAATTGTTATAGGGTTTCAAGTTTCGTATCGATCGGACTTGTCGTTTGATCGTACGGACGCGAAACGCCTTGAAATCAATTTTATTAAAATCAATTTGAAATCAATTTGAAAATCTTGTTTTCAGCATAACTTCTTCATACGATCAAATTTGGTCACGAAACTTTTTCCATCGCGTTCAGAATATTTTAAAATACCTATCTCGATATATGGGTTTGACGAATTTCGTTCCGGGGTCAGAACGGGCTTTTTGGGCCTTTGTTTGTTCCGTACGTTCATCTATCTAGCCCATCCATTCTAACCCAGCCCAACCTATATATATGCTATCATAAACCCTAGCCTCCTCCTTATTGTCTTTGTCTGTACGTTCATTGCCTTCAGCCCTCTTTCTTCCTCAATGTATACATCTCAGATCAAATTTCAAATTGCAAAACAAAGTGAAAATTCAAAGTCCTCCTAAAAATCCAAAAAAAATATATGTCAATGTTTTCGATATGCGTAATATTCTGGTGCAATTCGTTTCTGATTTCGAGGCGTCGTTTGTCCAGAATCTGCAGTTCTTTCTCGGCCGTTCGTTTGGAATCTTGGTCGATCCAACGGTGGATCTTTGCCCAATCGTCGATCGGGAGGCATCGTTGCGGAGCTGGTGACGTGCAGGTCTTGGATCTGGTACCAATTCACCTAGATGCTAAGCGAGTTCGCCAGGAATTGGCTCAAGAGGCGCGGCGGTCGCGTAACAGGAGGGGCGACCGGAGGCTTCGCGACTGCTCGAGGTGGGGGCGGCCTGACCTAGGGTTTCGATTGCCGTGCTCTGATCAGCCTGAAGATGGCCGTGGGAGGTGAGCAAATTCGATGATGGTGGCGGCTCAGTCAACTTAGGGTTTGCGTTCGAACAGCCTGAGTCTCACGAGAAGGAGAAACGTGATTGGATCTCAGTGCTGACGTGGGCTTTGTGTGGGTGAGTTGTTTTGGTTTGTTTTAATTTTTTTTTTTTTTTTTGATTTTCCCTCACGTTTTATCGAATAACTTCCGCATACGATATCCGTTTCACACAATTTTTTTTTGCGTTAGGATCGTAGATTAATTCCAGATCTGATGACACTGGTTTGGACAGATTTGGAGACCGTCAAAATTTTGAGTTTAAATCGGGTTTAAATTCGATTTAAATTCCAAAAGTGAGTGTTTTAACCCACTCACAATTACTAGAAGCTTTTTATGTTTGTTAAATAAATTTTAGAAATAAATAGAAATTTATTTATGAGCTTTTGGCATGTTATTTCATCCATATCTGTTGAATTGCATTTTATTGAATTTAGCTGTAAATTAAATTGATTGATTGCGTATAAATTGGCTGTTAGAAATTATTGTTGCATATGAACTGCTAGATTAACAGTTATATAAATTATTGGGGAATATAAACTGTTAGATTAATAGTTGATAAATATAATTTGAAATAAACTGCCAATTATTACCTGTTGTATATTACCAAACATATATTGTTATTGATTGATATTGATGGATGTTTGAGATTGGTTGATGGTTGCGATTGGATGATGGATGTTGTTGATGAATGAGTGTTTATTGCATATCATTAAATTGCAAATTTATCATGCATATTTCATTTTTCGGGATTGTGGTTTGAAATGATAAAACCGCAAAGTTTTATTTTTAATTTGCGGATTGAAATGATAAATATCCGTATCACTTGACCATAGGATAGAAAATTTTATATACAGACACCGCGGTATATATAAAACTATTTTAAATGTGATTTCTATGGGTTGGATGGAATACGGTCTATAAATCTTAAATTTATATTGTATAAATATTTTATTCCATATTTATATACCTATGAAGTTGAAATTTTGAAATTAAAAGGAATATAAATTTCTTTATTGAAAATGGAAGAAATTTAGAAAATGGAGTTTGGTAAATTTATATCCTATGTTTAAATGTAAAGTTGAAAATTTTAAGATATGATATTTGAAATTGGATTTTCCCAAAATAAATAGAAATGGATATTCTAGTATAATTTGAAGTGGAAAAATTCTATATATATATATATATATATATATATATATTTTACTAGAAATTGAAGTCTTATTAATTATGGATTTTATGTGAATGGTCAAGATTAATTAATAGAATATTGATTTTGAAAGGATAAAAATCCAACTTTAGTTGAAATATTAATGCTCAAAAATGGATATAAATATATATAAAATTGAAATGGTTTTGGGACTTGAAGTAATATTTTGGACTTTGGTTTAACTTTAAAACAAGAAATATTTGGAAAGCCATGTAATTTATTCTTTATAAGGCAACAGTAAAGTTAAACCTTTTTAATTCGCATACCGTTGAATATCCAAACCATTTAGTTTTGAAAATAATGGTTTTAAAATACTATGGATTTTCGAAGAATTATGTTGAAAGTTACAAACAAAATATTGGTCACATGGGATATTAAATAATAAAAAGTGACATAATTTTTGGAAAGGAAAATTTTATTTGGGAAATGATATCATTGATTTGGGCTTTTATAAAATAATATGAAAATAAATGGTTTGTGTTTTTAAAGAAGAAATGATATCGTAATATTATGGTTTGAAATGGATTATATTCTGGTTTTAAAGTATAAACTATTTTTAAATAACCGCGGTGTTATAATAACGATGGGTTGGCAAAGAGACCGGGATCGGATATGGACATACTCTCTGTCGATACCGAAAACCACTTTGACTAACCGTGTACGCGGTGGAGTTCCAGAATGAAGTAGGTGGTGGCGACGTTTCCTGTAAAGTAAATACGTGGACCCAACTCCCGTGAGTTGGCATAAGGTGGCTAAAACAGGAGCGATTCTCAGGCCAATGAGGTCATTCCTCTGATCGGACGCTCCTCTTCGATATTATACTTTGACTTGGATTGATTCAGTGGCCACTTCTATATTTTGATTTTGGGGGAGTTAGTTCGAGGTGGGCGGCAGCTGCGCGCTGCGCGTTACCATCAGCCTGGATAGCAATTGGTATATCTACCCTGGCATTGCCTAGTTGTGCCGTGTCACCTACCCTATCGCGCCTTGTACGAGTTTGGTTTTCTCCCGTAGCCCGTGTGGTATCCTCTGGTGGCTTCCCGATCAGGAGGGACTATGATATTGGACGGACTACTGGGACTATTACGTGTTAAGGGCTATATGGGTAACCCCTTAACGCTATTAAAAAGTAAGTTTATTTTATAAATAGACACTATTATAATAGCGCAATATACTACATAGTAAATAGTTTAACGGATCCTTAGGAGATGTAAATCCCGAGCATCTCTTGAGTTACTGCACTCATATTTATTTCTGTTTATTTAACTCACATAAGATATTCTAGTCTGACTCGAGTGTTTTTGTCTTTTCAAATTCGCTCGGGTCAGTCCGAGCGTTTCAGGATAACAGGTTTTAGCTTTGGAGGACGAAGACGAAGAATCAGTATTATTCTATATATAGTATTGCACCACACACTCTCTATATTCCGCTGCATTGTTGTATTGGTATGTGTAACTCTGATGTTCATTGTATAAGTGAAATAACTGTTTTGTAAACTGTTTTGAACTGTATATTTATTATTATATTTTATCCTTCTGCTGTGAGATTCTATTTGTTTTATTCCTTCTCTGTTTTTCTTATTTACCCCATAACAATCCGCCCTTGCGTATGCTTTGAATCGGCATGTGTGTCGTTTTAAAGTGTGCGAAAAGGCGGGACGTTACAGTTGGTATCAGAGCTTTGGTTTAGCGATAAACCTTGGCTTTGTGGGGTTTGACTCTTTATTAATAGGGTAGTAATATCCTATGGGAGTCGCTGAGTGTATATATATGAGAGAGCGTACTTGTTAGTATTAATAAAAGATTTTAATATTGTGTTAATCTGTTCCGCTTTGTATTTATAAATTCTGGTTGATGCATGGGACGCTATGCCATCAATAAGGATTTCTAAACACTTAATAGGACAGACCGACATAATATCCGTTTTTAATATAGGTGAATGAAATAATTTTGCCTATTATATTTTCTATATATAAAAATTTTTTCTTTAAAGGATATATATATATATATATATATTTGGTTGCTATAGATTGGGTGTTAGGCCATAAGAATATTTGTAATAAATTGAAGCTAAGAGAAACCATAATAAACCAAATTTGGATATTTTAGAACTTAAGCCCGGGATTTTTGAAAATTTGCTCTCAAGGAATTTATGAAATATAAGGATTTGGTTTATAAGTATTTTCTTATATAAATATTTCGTATAATTTGGAAGAATTGTTTTAAAGAAGGTTTTGGAAAAAAATTAAATTCTGTACTTTCCTCTCTGTTGCTGGAAAATAAATTCGGTGATGACGGCCGCATCATCGATTTTCATTTTCGAGTTTCGAAGGGGGAAGGCCACTGTAGTAAATGCTACTGCAGATCTATTTTGAAATTTTCTAAAAATTTTCTTTTATTGTTCTAAATATAATTAGAGATATTGAGTTGTAAGAACTTATTTATCTATTATTTTGAAATAAATTGAAATTTGACCCGGTATTTAAATTCTAATTTTTCCATTAATTAATTGTTTAAAATTTGTTAATGAAATAAAAGTTGAGTAATGAATGAATTGAAACCTCTAATTGAAAAAAAAGAGAATAATTGCAAAGTTATTAGAGGAATTTGAATACATATGAGACAAAGAGTAATATGGATGAACATTAAATTAAATTAAAGAATGGAGACTTAACTTGTATAAGTTCAATTGCATTTTCTTTAACATAAATAACTTACCCATATATAAAAGTTGAAATGTTAAGTAAGAAACAAGAATTGAATATTTTACAAGTAGGAGTTTAGGAAAAATTGAAGTATTCAATAAGTGACTGTATAAATAAGGATTAGTAGTATAAACTAAGGTTGTAATTGAAATTTTACTACAAATAAAGTTAAGCATTATTAATAAGTGATATGAACCTAAGTATATAAAATGAAATTCTAAATAAGAATTTACATTATGATTATTCACTTAAGTATGTTTTAACTCTCTCCCCTATTCTAATATAATGGAAAGTAGGAAAATTTTAAATGACTGCAATTCATAGTTAATGAATGAATAAAAACTTCCACTTATGAGAATGAATGTAGCAGATTTAGAATTTAAAGGCAAGTTGAAATTGTAGTTATAAAACGAATATATGTTGTTGAACCATAAATTAGAAAAAGGGAAATACAAATATAACGAATTTGGTGATAATTGGAAAATAAAACTTGTGAGAAATAAAGAATTCCTCCATAAATGAAGGAATGAAAATCAAAACACTGAATTATGAAATAAATGTATAATAAGCTATTTTGGTGTTGATTTGAATTGTTTGGTTGATGTATGTTGTTGGGTAAGGAATTGTGGAGTTGTTGGATGAACAAATAATCTATTTTTGTTCCATCTAAGGCTGTTGAGCAATGGATGTACTTGATAGTTATTCTTCATTCGTACAACTTCAGAATTTGAACCCAAACAACTGATTGTTTGTTTGATTGAATGATTGTTTGTTGTTGTGATGTGTGCCGTTTGTTAAAAAGATTATGGTTGTTGCATTGATAGGATATGAATGATTGAATCCACCTAAACTTTTCACTGTAAATTAAATATTAAACTTTTCAGACTATATAAGTGAATACAGGTGATGGAAGCCACTGCTACTGCTTTGGTTCCATAAAAATAATAAGCGTATTGCCCGACAAATAGGTACGTTTCCGGATTACGTTTAAAGCGCTATTTTATATATTTTCCCGTGTTGGGATATTTTATTTTGGATATATATATGTAATATATTTGTATATTTGATATTATATTTCCTTCCGAGCCTCTCCGAACAAAGGAGACTCTGCCAAAATTTTCCGTAAATTTTGGACTTAGAATTTTGTTAAAAAATTATTTTCCAACTTTAATAATGCAAGTATTAAAGAATAGAATGATTATAAAACAAGTATATTTCATTAAAGGAAATTAATCCAGAAAAATATTGTTTATAAATTAATATTTGAAATTAGAGATACGGTTTTATCCTTCCTTCTCCCTTCTTTTCCTTTTCGGGGACGAAAAGTTTTGAGTGGGGGAGATTGTAACGACCCGTAAATTTGGATAATATTAAATGGATTAACTTAATATAATTTCTAATCTAATTGAGAATAAAATAAAAGTTTAGATATTTATTTTAGAAAACGTAGTGATTTGTTATAGTAATTGGAATTTAATAACAAGATTTTATGACAATAGATTTGGGTAGTGAAATTTGTCGCATTTGGTTAAAGGATTTATTTTAAGAAACCAATAAATGTTGTAATTGAAGATGTTAATAAAAATATTAACAAAAGGGGGTTTCATTAATATAATATAAATTTAAGAATTTATGACAAGAATTTAGATTTCCTATGTGTTTATATATATATATAATGGTAATATTGTAACTATATGTGAATCTAGGTAGTAAAATAAAAGGCAGTGATGGATAACCAATATAATACAATACAAAGGAGTTGAAACGACTGTTGGGTTTTAAATGTAGTGTATATATATATAGTGAAAATCATCATAACCTCTTAATTTAATACGATTGTTAAATTAATACTAAAGGATTAAAATTCGAAATAGTATTAATGTAACAATAAATAGTGTGAATTGCAATTGTATAATGGGATTAAATTGTTAATTTGAGGATGTAACCATTGGATAAATGTATGGTAAATTTATGGTAGTGAACTTTTAATGTATGTTGGATAGAACATAGGTGATTGTAATTCTGTAGTATGTATTAAATATAAAGTTCATTCAATTATGAAGAAAGTTTTAATTAAGAGAAACGTTACCGTAATAATTATTAATGTAGAAACGGAAGAGTGTATAAATTTATAGTAACGTAAAAACATATTGTAAGGTAATAATTAAGTGCAGACTTATAAAATATATTTATGTATGTTAATTTCATGCATTTGGCTATAATGGATTTAATAATAAAAAATGGAATAGTGAAATAAAATGGATATAAAGGTTTCAATTATACATTGGAATTCATACTCACCATAAAAGGTTAATTGAAACCAAAGAAGTTAATATAGGAATCAAGGCGTATTTATTAATTTGGATTTATTGCAATAAGTTAATTCCATAAAATAAAGCTAAAGCTAATTCAAATTTTAACTGGACCATTGTTGCTATAACTTTAGAAGCAAGATTTATTTATGATTTGAGTATTTAATTCAACAAGTGGTATTTACGACAAATAAAATAGAATTGAACGTAAAATATTACGTTATTAACTTGAAATGGAATTTGTAAACATTGAGTGAAATCTTAAACTAATGTTAGTATTCGTCGTATTTACAACAATAACTTTGAATAATAGAAAGGAAGTGAATATAATAAATTAATCAAATTTATAGTGTTGAATTCAATTGGATTGGAATTAATAAATAGTTAAGAAAAATAAGGGTTATTAATAATTTGGAATTTAATTATGGTAAAAAGGTTAATTGCAATCCAAAGATGAGTTGGAATGGAAATCAAGTATTTATTTAATTTGATTTAAGAGGTGAGTATAAAGGTATAAGATTTAATAATTGGGTTTAGAATAAAATTTATAATCTCTAAATAATAAGGAAGTGCAGATATTTAGCTGCAAATTTATATACCGATAGATTTTAATTCACATCCAAGCTTGGTAAATAATTTAGAATTGATTGAAGTATATAAATAATGAAATGGGGCCTATATTAGAAGTTGAAATATAAAAATTGGATTTTTAATTTATTTGATTTATTTAATAAATATTAAAATGGTCATTTTTGTCACGGACTCGGATTTCGACGAAACCAGTTTCATCGGATCCGTATCGGTGAATTGTTATAGGGTTTCAAGTTTCGTATCGATCGGACTTGTCGTTTGATCGTACGGACGCGAAACGCCTTGAAATCAATTTTATTAAAATCAATTTGAAATCAATTTGAAAATCTTGTTTTCAGCATAACTTCTTCATACGATCAAATTTGGTCACGAAACTTTTTCCATCGCGTTCAGAATATTTTAAAATACCTATCTCGATATATGGGTTTGACGAATTTCGTTCCGGGGTCAGAACGGGCTTTTTGGGCCTTTGTTTGTTCCGTACGTTCATCTATCTAGCCCATCCATTCTAACCCAGCCCAACCTATATATATGCTATCATAAACCCTAGCCTCCTCCTTATTGTCTTTGTCTATACGTTCATTGCCTTCAGCCCTCTTTCTTCCTCAATGTATACATCTCAGATCAAATTTCAAATTGCAAAACAAAGTGAAAATTCAAAGTCCTCCTAAAAATCCAAAAAAAATATATGTCAATGTTTTCGATATGCGTAATATTCTGGTGCAATTCGTTTCTGATTTCGAGGCGTCGTTTGTCCAGAATCTGCAGTTCTTTCTCGGCCGTTCGTTTGGAATCTTGGTCGATCCAACGGTGGATCTTTGCCCAATCGTCGATCGGGAGGCATCGTTGCGGAGCTGGTGACGTGCAGGTCTTGGATCTGGTACCAATTCACCTAGATGCTAAGCGAGTTCGCCAGGAATTGGCTCAAGAGGCGCGGCGGTCGCGTAACAGGAGGGGCGACCGGAGGCTTCGCGACTGCTCGAGGTGGGGGCGGCCTGACCTAGGGTTTCGATTGCCGTGCTCTGATCAGCCTGAAGATGGCCGTGGGAGGTGAGCAAATTCGATGATGGTGGCGGCTCAGTCAACTTAGGGTTTGCGTTCGAACAGCCTGAGTCTCACGAGAAGGAGAAACGTGATTGGATCTCAGTGCTGACGTGGGCTTTGTGTGGGTGAGTTGTTTTGGTTTGTTTTAATTTTTTTTTTTTTTTTTTTTTTGATTTTCCCTCACGTTTTATCGAATAACTTCCGCATACGATATCCGTTTCACACAATTTTTTTTTGCGTTAGGATCGTAGATTAATTCCAGATCTGATGACACTGGTTTGGACAGATTTGGAGACCGTCAAAATTTTGAGTTTAAATCGGGTTTAAATTCGATTTAAATTCCAAAAGTGAGTGTTTTAACCCACTCACAATTACTAGAAGCTTTTTATGTTTGTTAAATAAATTTTAGAAATAAATAGAAATTTATTTATGAGCTTTTGGCATGTTATTTCATCCATATCTGTTGAATTGCATTTTATTGAATTTAGCTGTAAATTAAATTGATTGATTGCGTATAAATTGGCTGTTAGAAATTATTGTTGCATATGAACTGCTAGATTAACAGTTATATAAATTATTGGGGAATATAAACTGTTAGATTAATAGTTGATAAATATAATTTGAAATAAACTGCCAATTATTACCTGTTGTATATTACCAAACATATATTGTTATTGATTGATATTGATGGATGTTTGAGATTGGTTGATGGTTGCGATTGGATGATGGATGTTGTTGATGAATGAGTGTTTATTGCATATCATTAAATTGCAAATTTATCATGCATATTTCATTTTTCGGGATTGTGGTTTGAAATGATAAAACCGCAAAGTTTTATTTTTAATTTGCGGATTGAAATGATAAATATCCGTATCACTTGACCATAGGATAGAAAATTTTATATACAGACACCGCGGTATATATAAAACTATTTTAAATGTGATTTCTATGGGTTGGATGGAATACGGTCTATAAATCTTAAATTTATATTGTATAAATATTTTATTCCATATTTATATACCTATGAAGTTGAAATTTTGAAATTAAAAGGAATATAAATTTCTTTATTGAAAATGGAAGAAATTTAGAAAATGGAGTTTGGTAAATTTATATCCTATGTTTAAATGTAAAGTTGGAAATTTTAAGATATGATATTTGAAATTGGATTTTCCCAAAATAAATAGAAATGGATATTCTAGTATAATTTGAAGTGGAAAAATTCTATATATATATATATATATATATATATATTTTACTAGAAATTGAAGTCTTATTAATTATGGATTTTATGTGAATGGTCAAGATTAATTAATAGAATATTGATTTTGAAAGGATAAAAATCCAACTTTAGTTGAAATATTAATGCTCAAAAATGGATATAAATATATATAAAATTGAAATGGTTTTGGGACTTGAAGTAATATTTTGGACTTTGGTTTAACTTTAAAACAAGAAATATTTGGAAAGCCATGTAATTTATTCTTTATAAGGCAACAGTCTAGTTAAACCTTTTTAATTCGCATACCGTTGAATATCCAAACCATTTAGTTTTGAAAATAATGGTTTTAAAATACTATGGATTTTCGAAGAATTATGTTGAAAGTTACAAACAAAATATTGGTCACATGGGATATTAAATAATAAAAAGTGACATAATTTTTGGAAAGGAAAATTTTATTTGGGAAACGATATCATTGATTTGGGCTTTTATAAAATAATATGAAAATAAATGGTTTGTGTTTTTAAAGAAGAAATGATATCGTAATATTATGGTTTGAAATGGATTATATTCTGGTTTTAAAGTATAAACTATTTTTAAATAACCGCGGTGTTATAATAACGATGGGTTGGCAAAGAGACCGGGATCGGATATGGATATACTCTCTGTCGATACCGAAAACCACTTTGACTAACCGTGTACGCGGTGGAGTTCCAGAATGAAGTAGGTGGTGGCGACGTTTCCTGTAAGGTAAATACGTGGACCCAACTCCCGTGAGTTGGCATAAGGTGGCTAAAACAGGAGCGATTCTCAGGCCAATGAGGTCATTCCTCTGATCGGACGCTCCTCTTCGATATTATACTTTGACTTGGATTGATTCAGTGGCCACTTCTATATTTTGATTTTGGGGGAGTTAGTTCGAGGTGGGCGGCAGCTGCGCGCTGCGCGTTACCATCAGCCTGGATAGCAATTGGTATATCTACCCTGGCATTGCCTAGTTGTGCCGTGTCACCTACCCTATCGCGCCTTGTACGAGTTTGGTTTTCTCCCGTAGCCCGTGTGGTATCCTCTGGTGGCTTCCCGATCAGGAGGGACTATGATATTGGACGGACTACTATTACGTGTTAAGGGCTATATGGGTAACCCCTTAACGCTATTAAAAAGTAAGTTTATTTTTTAAATAGACACTATTATAATAGCGCAATATACTACATAGTAAATAGTTTAACGGATCCTTAGGAGATGTAAATCCCGAGCATCTCTTGAGTTACTGCACTCATATTTATTTCTGTTTATTTAACTCACATAAGATATTCTAGTCTGACTCGAGTGTTTTTGTCTTTTCAAATTCGCTCGGGTCAGTCCGAGCGTTTCAGGATAACAGGTTTTAGCTTTGGAGGACGAAGACGAAGAATCAGTATTATTCTATATATAGTATTGCACCACACACTCTCTATATTCCGCTGCATTGTTGTATTGGTATGTGTAACTCTGATGTTCATTGTATAAGTGAAATAACTGTTTTGTAAACTGTTTTGAACTGTATATTTATTATTATATTTTATCCTTCTGCTGTGAGATTCTATTTGTTTTATTCCTTCTCTGTTTTTCTTATTTACCCCATAACAATCCGCCCTTGCGTATGCTTTGAATCGGCATGTGTGTCGTTTTAAAGTGTGCGAAAAGGCGGGACGTTACAAAAATGTTGCCATCAGACCAAAGTTTAAGCTGATAAAATAAGACACTATATGTAATACTTAAAACAATCTTTATATTTATGTAACCCAACAGCTTTTAAACTATACAAACCTATAAACTAAAAAAAAAAAAAAAAATCTTGTATATGTAAACAAACAGTGGGAAAAAATATATTTGACGTACTTAAAATTTTAGTTTTGAAAACTTATACAACTAATATATAACTTACTTTATTATAAACAACTTCACTACTATAAACATATATCTATGCGCATATAATAAAACCCATACTTCACATAAACCATACGTATTTAGAATCCAAAATAATAAAAATATAGATTACGTTATATCCAAAAAAAAAAAAAAAAAAAACAACCCATACTTAAAATGTTCGTCACAGGTCATATATGAATAATATACTTATTTATAAACCAAACATGTTTGTATAATATACAACTAGATAACAGAAAAACATGTCTGCATACAGAATTTATATATATATATATACTTACCTTCCAAAATACTTATCAACAATGTTGTGCTCAGGTTGAACACAGGGAAGAAAGGCACGAAGGCTGGTCATGGAGGAGGTTGCACGAGTTGAATGATGGCTAGGAGCACGGATTGATGGGTTTCCGGTTGAGGCAGAGATGAGGAACAAGGAGAGTAAAGGAAGTTAGCTGCGCTCAAGGCGGGGTCGGAGGCCGCTGCTGTCGCTCGTCTCGGCTGGGGAAAATGGCACTTTCGGGTGGTTAAGCTTTTCACATGGAGGAGGGTGCTTGGCGAGTAGATCTGAACGCGTGCGGAGGGTCGGAGACGCGAGCAGAGATGGTGATGGAATGTTGCAGGGTGGTTCGGCACTTGCCTGCGTGTGGGCGGAGGACACAGTGAGTGGAGGAGCAACGTGAGTATGGGTTGAGAGGAAGGAACAAATGAGAGGAGAGAGAAAGAAGATCATGCTGAAGGTATTACAGAGAGCAAGTTTCTTATTGGAAACAAATAAAGCAAACTGTACAATGATGGTTGCTTTGCGTGCAAATAAAAAGGCTGAGATTTTTTTTTGAGCGAACCAAAACAAAATCAAAGCCAGAGAAAAGCAAAAGTCACAAATCAAACAGCTGGATGAAGTTATCAATCTCATCAATTCACGTGAGTATCCCAAAGGACAAAAGATAACAAAAGATTAGAAAACTGGTACCGGTTTGTGCTGCGTAACGGACCGGTTAGCGCTCCGTTAACAATTATAATTTGCAACGCCGAACTCCGATTGCCACAAATAAATATACCGTTTTGATCAGCGCGGCGAGACGGTCACAACGGTATGAAGATATTGGTGATGCGATCGAATTATAAAAATTCGAAATTTTCTACTACGGAAAATGCATAAAATTCGCCGAAAAATAAGAACGACGGAGCCAAAAATGTCCGAATTTGGAAAAACGACAAACTGACAACTTGCTCAAAAGATGGTTTAGAATTTTTCTATGTAAAAATATTTTGGTTTCGAAAACGGTTTATTTCCATGGATTACTAACTGATTTAAATTGAAGTAAGTTTACGCGCGAAATAAACTTTCATATTTTCGGACGAAAATTTACCAGTTGCTATGTTTAATTAGACGCATTCCAAATATGAAGTTTGAATAGCATCAGAATTTGTTTGTGAAAATTTGAAATTCTACACTAAATAAGCAATTTTAAAAATTTTAAACTGGGTCTGAATTTCAGGGTCGTTACAAAAAGTATTCTCTTTAAAATTCAAAGTTTAAGAAAGAAAAGAGAGTAATCATTTTACAAATTCAAATCACATTAATGAGACATCTTTTTCTTTCATAAACGCATGTCCTTAAGTGTTTAATCAAAGATTTAAAAAAAATTCAAAAGTAGAGAAGGTTAGTATTGTCATTTGCCGCTCAAATTTCATCTATAAATAACCATGTCATTTTCACCATCTTTTACAACCATTCTCTTCATTTTCTTAAGGATGCTCTCTCCATTTCCTTCCACCACCATCACCAAACATCGCCACACCTCTATATCACCCTAACCCAAGCTTTACCCACCTCTACTTGGCCATACCCTCCACCTAAACTCCTCTACCCAAGCCTACACGCCTTTACCCACCTCAAGTAAAGCACGCACCCCCTCCTACACCACTAAACCCAAGCACCTACAAGCCATACCCACCTCCCACACCCACCTATACACCTCCACTCCCACATCCCCGCCCCAAGAACCACGACCAAAGCACCAACCCACAACCAAACCTAAGCTACCCTAGGTCGTACCCTTCCAAAAGCCTATGGCCATAATAAAAAAAAGATATAAATGAAAACGAAAAGAAAGAAAAGAAAAAGGAGAAGAAAGGAAGCAACGAATTCGAAGATGCTTGGAAATAGCACGCTAGCTCGAGAGACGCGTATCTCACATAAAAGTTTGACAGAGTGGATATGAAGGTGAGAAAATTCTCGCCGCTATATAATTTTTATTGTTTGTTGAATTGATTTGCAGTGGTAAGATAATCATCATTTTATGATATGGATGTTTGAATAATTGTTTGAATGTTGGATAATCCATAATAATGTTATGATATTTATCGTACTATACCCATATTAAAAATGTTAATGTCATATGATTGTTTGTATGGTGGTAATATTAATATGGACATCAAATTTTTATCATTTTTGATTAAGTGATCCGTTTGTTAAAAAGACCCAATTTTGGTGATATGATATACTTAGGAAAAATATGTCTCTTTTCAATTAGAATTGAAATTAAAGTAAAAATAAAAGAGAATTTGAATTTGGAAGTGAAACGGGATTAAAAGGGATAGTTAAATTGAAACTGAAATTAAGATGAATATTGAAATTGAAATCGATTTTTGAAAATTAAACGTGAAATCAAGGTTGAATTGAAGTTTAAATAAAAATTAGATTTGAAATCTAAATATTAATTGAGTTTAATTTGAAGTTAGAATTGAAATTGGAATTTGAAATGTAATATTAAAATAATAGAAATAAAATAATATGGAAATATGGAAATATTGAAAATATATTTTAAATACTTTAAAACTGAAAATATTGATTTAAAATGATTCGTAATTATTTTATAAGTGATAAAATTCAGTTTGAATAGATTATTTCGAATATCGAAAAATAAGTTAAAACTAGATACGTCGTGCAACATAAGTTCGCGATTTCGCGTCGAAAAGTTCAAATGAATATGTAGAGTGAAATATAGCTTGGATTCTTCGAGATAAGAAAATTCCAGACTATTATACTCATATCTTCTAAACAAAGAAAGAAAATCAAAATTCCGTTGAGTAGATTTTGAATTGCGTCTAAATCAATTTTCTAGAAAAATCGCGCTAGTGCAGTTAAGTGAGCATAACGGAAAATCTGTTGAAATGAACGTTTTTAATTATGGAAAAATATGGAATAAATTTGATAAATCCATTAAATGGTTTAGAAGAGATTTGAAGTGGAAATTATGAATTTTCAAATATTAAAAAGTTGATTAAATCAATTAAGCTTATATAGCACTTTTCGCGGCTATTTTATGCTGCTAATTCTATAACCTTTTGAATATAAGTTTAAATGTAACGATATTTCCTGGAATTAAATGTGTATGTTTTTAAAAGGAAAATTAAGCGTTTAAAAGATAATTTGAAATCTTTATAATCAATTCCAAAATAAAGTTGATAACTGAGTATGCGGAAACGACTAGTACATTTGTTCCGCCTGTGGGATCTGGAAAGATAAATCAACGTATTTAACTAAGGTTAGTGGTGGAGCAACCAGTGCACTGAACTTACCTGGCCTATGTTTTCATTTCTTAAGGCGAGGAGTGGAACAGATCGAAAAGAAAGCCTGGATGCTTGAAAAAGATTGTATTAAGTTTCTGAGATAAAAGAAGACCAGTATTATCCAAAATTTAAGCAATCTCGAAAATGAATAAATTACGACTTGGATTGCATAATGATCATCTTCTGTGGATTATGAGCCCATGAAGCCTTGCCGCATCTAGCCATGTTTCGGTCATTTCCGATTGATGAGGCATGAGGCAACGATTACCTTTACATATAGCACATATCACATCTCTTAATGCCACCTTGCCTTTTCCATTGACTACTAATTGTCTTTCACAAAAATACAACCCTTAAGCTGGTACGTCTTAAGGAGGGTATAAAGCTAAGAGAAGTTGCCTACTCCGCCACGACTGATGTACGTTTGTAAAAACCAATATACATAATATTTAGAAATACAATGTCAGACAAACGTCCATACAAGTTGTCCAAGAAAGGACAAACCAAAGGCACTCTCCTACTACCACTAGTAGCGAGTAGTCGTTGCAATCCGAAAAATCTCCACAACGAGGAGACCACTACTATAAATAACCCTATAATGGGAGCTACCTAGAGCATGTCAACAAGGAATCCTCACGCCATGAAGATCCACGGTCTTTAATAGTCATCATCTTCAACATCTCTTCACCTTCGAACGTATACATTAGTTCGAAGTGGTTTTCGGATAGGAATCGCCCAAATCCGACACCGTTCCTTTGAAGCCAATCATCAATAAAAAGTGAATATGAGTATACAGGATCATTAAGTCTCTTTTCACTTTAATTCTTTTCAGATGATTTTGAAATCACTTTCTTTTGACTTAGAATAATTCTAAATAATTCATTCTTTTTCTTTAGATAATATCTCAAATTTCCTCTATTTACTCTCGATCCAAATTCCTTAACTTTTAGGCGGGTAAAAAACAATGTTATTTAAGACATCGTTTACTGTAAACCCTAAAATCAATCTTAACAAACATTTTTGAGTAAATAGGATCATAGAAATCATTCATTTTGGAGATTGCTTAAATTTTGGATAATACCAATCTGCTTTTATTTTGGAAACTTAATACGATCTTTTTAGAGCATCCGGACTTTCCTTTCGATCTGTTTCACCCCTCGCCTAAAAAGAGAAAACAGAGGCTAGGTAAGTTCAGGGTACTAGTTGCTCCATTCCTTACCTTAGTTAAACACCTTGTTTTATCTTCCCAGATTTCACAGGCAGGACAAATGTATTATTCGTTTCTGCTTACTCAGTTATCAACTTTATTTTGGAATTGATTATAAAAATTCAAATTATCTTTTAAACACTTAGTTTTCTTTTAAAAACATTCACAATTGATTCCAGAAAAATCATCACGTTTAAACTCATATTCAAAAAGTTATATAATTCGTAGCATAAAAGTGCCGCGGAAAGTGCTATATAAGCTTAATTGATTTAAACAACTTTTTAATATTTAAAAATTAATATTTTCCATTTCGAATATCTTTTAAACTATTTAAATAGATTTATCAAATTTATTTCACATTCTTTCCATAATTAAAAACGTCTATTTAAACGGATTTCTTGTTATGGTCGTTTAATTGCACAAGGGCGGTTTTTTTAGAAAATTGATTTGGACTTAATTCAAAATCTACTCAACGCATTATTGATTTTCTTTCTTCGTTTTGAAGATATGGTTATAGTAGTCCAGAATTTTCTTATTTTGAAGAATTTCGAGTTGTATTCCACTCTACACATTCATTTGAACTTTTCGACGCAAAATCACGAACTACCATTGTGCGACGTACCTAGTTTTAACTTGTTTTTCAATATTTGAAACAATCTATTCAAATTGAATTTTATCGCTTATAAAATCCTTATAATAATTTTATATCAATATTTTCACCTTTTAAAGCTTTTAAAATGAATTTTCGCTATTACCATATATATTATAATATTATTATGTTCCTATTATTTTAATATTAAATTTTAAATTTCAATTTCAATTCAATTTTAATTCTAACTTCAAATTAAACTCAAATGAAACTTAGATTTCAAATCTAATTTTAATTTAAACTTAAATTTCAACCTTGATTTTACTTTCAATTTCAAAATCGATTTCATTTTCAATTTCACTATTCATATTAATTTCAATTTTAATTTAATTATCCTTTTTAATCTCGGTTCACTTCAAATTTCAAATTCTCTTTTATTTCTACTTTAATTTCAATTCCAATTGAAAAGAGACTTATTTTTCCAAAGTATATCATATCACCAAAGTTGGGTCTTATTTAACAAAGGGATCACTTAATCAATAATGATAGAAATTTGATGTCTATATTAACATCACAACCATACAAACAATCATATGACATTAACATTTTCAATATGGGTATAGTACGGTAAATTTCACAACGTTACTATAGATTATCCAAAATTCAAACAATTACTCAAACATCCATATCATAAAATGATGATTATCTAGCGTAGCAATTAAACTCGATAATCAATATAATTCAAAAAGCGATGAAAATTTCTCATCTTTAACCAAATTGATTAACTTTCTACCAACATTCAAATCACAACACTTCAACTAAATAATTACTAAACTCAACCAAAACTTGTCCAATTCAACTCCTTACTCCTTACTCTCGGTCATTGCTTCTACCATTGCTTTGATCTCGGCCATGCCTCCCCACCTCCATATTTCTTTCACGGCCATGCGCCATTAAAGAAGAGAAGAGGAAGAAGTAGAGTAAGAAGATGTTTGAGAGTAACAAGTGGATTAGTGCTTAAGCACTCCACTATTTCTAACCCTTCTGACTCTTTGAGAGAAGCCATTAAAATAGCCTAAAGGTAGAAGAAGAAGAATGAGAAGTGTGAAGAAAATGAGAATAATGGATGGGTATTTATAGGAAAAGTAAGGAGTGGTGGATTACAAAACTAACCCTTTACAAGATTACCAAAATATCCTTATTTTATCTTACTTTTTCTACACTTACCATCTTCTTATTACATCATCACTCTATGTCTTAACCATTTAATATTTAAGAAAAGTAAAGGTTTGGTTGAATTTGATGTGACATGTTTTGTTCTTTTGTGTTTACTTTTGCTAATTGTTTTCTAAACTTGTTTAATAAAAGTAAACTTGATTAATGAATTAAATAAGACTTATACTATTTGAATATATGTTCATACATAAGAAAATAAAGATGCAACAATGTTATGACAACTTTTATTCGACAAAATGTTGATTTTTGACAATATATTTTACGGTCACATTTTGACGTTTTCATTAAGTTATATATTAATGTAAACCAAAATCAAAAATGAACATTTTACTTCTTTAAATAAATTAAAACATATCTCTTTGTATTTTAAAATCATATTCAAATAATATCAAAATCTCTAATTTTACAGTGTATGTAAAACTAACAAAGTACAATAAAATTTGGTTATTTTTGTAAAACGATTATTAATATAATTTTAAATATTTTAATATACTTTTATTATCTTTATTAGATGTTTTTAATAAGATTTATCTTTTTAAATAAATATTTAAACCCATTTATTTAAGCCTTTATTTATTTTGAACAAAACTTAACTTTTGCTGATTTGTTCTAAAATTCAAGTTTATACTTTTTAATTATCAACTATATGAATAAATAATTTCTCTATTATTATTTATCATATATAACTTATTTATTTAAGTTTTAAACCCTTCTTAAATTTAAAATAAACAAAATCTCTCATTTTTTAAGTAGCGAAATTACGGGTCGTTACATTCTCCCCTACTTAAAGCATTTCGTCCTCAAAATGAAAGTAAGATAAAAGAATCTATCTCACTATCGTTTCCTTAAATATTTTGACTTATTTATACTGATGATAGAAAAGAAGAAGGTCGATATTATAATAACACTAAAGCAAATGATGTCGAATACATAGAGATTCCCCACACTAACCTGAGTACTTACCACATACTTAAGGTTATATATACATATATCAAACCAGACTTCTATACTACCCATCCAAGTGCGTACTGCATACTTAAGATAATATATACAAAAACTAAACAAGAATATATATCCAAAAACAACCAAACTGATAGTATATCAACATAATGAATACATCCACATAACTCAACCACTGACTAGAGCATGTACTATACCTGGGGTCTATATCAAAATATCAGTCCAACCCCTATATCTTAGTGTCTACTATTTAAGATAACTATCCAACTACTAGGTAGACATATCCAAAACATCATACTATATTTAATATTTGATTCGATCTATTATATGAATCCACACCTTTACTTCCACTAGTATTGATCCCTTGATTTTCTAGTGCGGACTTTGATCAAACTTCCTGATTACAAACCATTGTTTTCCTTGCATGGCTCTCAACTATGATAGAAAACTTGGGGACATAACCATAAACTCTTATCAATATTCACCATCAAGAATCGAGTGATAAATCTTTTTTTGAATTGGTGTAAACACCTCAAAGTTCAGTACTCAAATCTTAGATCAATATTTATGTGTCGAAATGATCTACGTTTAACTTATGTACTTATTCACATTCATTTTTACCAAATATATTTACTTTCTTCTAAATCCATTATTACTTAAGCATACAAATATGACTTAAACTTGTATAATATACATTTACTTCCTAAGAGTATATATACATATCCCTAAACTTCAAACTGTTATTACTTCAATTAGGGTGCTTAACTAATATGGATTTCCACTATTATCTCAAATAGAAACATTATAAAACTTAATCCTTAGTTTTCTTTACCTAAGGTCTTAATTTAGCTAATATTATTTATTTTATCCATATATTAATAAGAATACTTTGCTAAGTGTACATCTTTTTCTTACTGATTCTATGATTATTGAAAATATATTTTAAATACTTTAAAACTGAAAATATTGATTTAAAATGATTCGTAATGATTTTATAAGTGATAAAATTCAGTTTGAATAGATTATTTCGAATATCGAAAAATAAGTTAAAACTAGATACGTCGCGCAACATAAGTTCGCGATTTCGCGTCGAAAATTTCAAATGAATATGTAGAGTGAAATATAGCTTGGATTCTTCGAGATAAGAAAATTCCAGACTATTATACTCATATCTTCTAAACAAAGAAAGAAAATCAGAATTCCGTTGAGTAGATTTTGAATTGCGTCTAAATCAATTTTCTAGAAAAATCGCGCTAGTGCAGTTAAGTGGCCATAACGGAAAATCTGTTGAAATGAACGTTTTTAATTATGGAAAAATATGGAATAAATTTGATAAATCCATTTAAATAGTTTAGAAGAGATTTGAAGTGGAAATTATGAATTTTCAAATATTAAAAAGTTGATTAAATCAATTAAGCTTATATAGCACTTTTCGTGGCTATTTTATGCTGCTAATTCTATAACTTTTTCAATATAAGTTTAAATGTAACGATATTTCCTGGAATTAAATGTGTATGTTTTTAAAAGGAAAATTAAGCGTTTAAAAGATAATTTGAAATCTTTATAATCAATTCCAAAATAAAGTTGATAACTGAGTATGCGGAAACGACTAGTACATTTGTTCCGCCTGTGGGATCTGGAAAGATAAATCAACGTATTTAACTAAGGTTAGGGGTGGAGCAACCAGTGCCCTGAACTTACCTGGCCTATGTTTTCTTTTCTTAAGGCGAGGAGTGGAACAGATCGAAAAGAAAGCCTGGATGCTTGAAAAAGATTGTATTAAGTTTCTGAGATAAAAGAAGACCAGTGTTATCCAAAATTTAAGCAATCTCGAAAATGAATAAATTACGACTTGGATTGCATAATGATCATCTTCTGTGGATTATGAGCCCATAAAGCCTTGCCGCATCTAGCCCTGTTTCGGCCATTTCCGATTGATGAGGCATGAGGCAACGATTACCTTTACATATAGCACATATCACATCTCTGAATGCCACCTTGCCTTTTCCATTGACTACTAATTGTCTTTCACAAAAATACAACCCTTAAGCTGGTACGTCTTAAGGAGGGTATAAAGCTAAGAGAAGTTGCCTACTCCGCCACGACTGATGTACGTTTGTAAAAACCAATATACGTAATATTTATAAATACAATGTCAGACAAACGTCCATACAAGTTGTCCAAGAAAGGACAAACCAAAGGCACTCTCCTACTACCACTAGTAGCGAGTAGTCGTTGCAATCCGAAAAATCTCCACAACGAGGAGACCACTTCTATAAATAACCCTATAATGGGAGCTACCTAGAGCATGTCAACAAGGAATCCTCACTCCGTGAAGATCCACGGTCTTTAATAGTCATCATCTTCAACATCTCTTCACTTTCGAACGTATACATTGGTTCGAAGTGGTTTTTGGATAGGAATCGCCCAAATCCGACCCCGTTCCTTTGAAGTCAATCATCGATAAAAAGTGAATATAAGTATACAGGATCATTAAGTCTCTTTTCACTTTAATTCTTTTCAGATGATTTTGAAATCACTTTCTTTTGACTTAGAATAATTCTAAATAATTCATTCTTTTGCTTTAGATAATATCTCAAATTTCCTCTATTAACTCTCGATCCAAATTCCTTAACTTTTAGGCGGGTAAAAAACAATGTTATTTAAGACATCGTTTACTGTAAATCCTAAAATCAATCTTAACAAACATTTTTGAGTAAATAGGATCATAGAAATCATTCATTTTGGAGATTGCGTAAATTTTGGATAATACCAATCTGCTTTTAATTTGGAAACTTAATACGATCTTTTTAGAGCATCCGGACTTTCCTTTCGATCTGTTTCACCCCTCGCCTAAAAAGAGAAAACAGAGGCTAGGTAAGTTCAGGGCACTAGTTGCTCCATTCCTTACCTTAGTTAAACACCTTGTTTTATCTTTCCAGATTTCACAGGCAGGACAAATGTATTATTCGTTTCTGCTTACTCAGTTATCAACTTTATTTTGGAATTGATTATGAAAATTCAAATTATCTTTTAAACACTTAGTTTTCCTTTTAAAAACATTCACAATTGATTCCAGAAAAATCATCACGTTTAAACTCATATTCAAAAGTTATATAATTCGTAGCATAAAAGTGCCGCGGAAAGTGCTATATAAGCTTAATTGATTTAAAGAACTTTTTATTATTTGAAAATTAATATTTTCCATTTTGAATATCTTTTAAACTATTTAAATAGATTTATCAAATTTATTTCATATTCTTTCCATAATTAAAAACGTCTATTTAAACGGATTTCTTGTTATGGTCGGTTAATTGCACAAGCGCGATTTTTTTAGAAAATTGATTTGGACTTAATTCAAAATCTACTCAACGCATTATTGATTTTCTTTCTTCGTTTTGAAGATATGGATATAGTAGTCCAGAATTTTCTTATTTTGAAGAATTTCGAGTTGTATTCCACTCTACACATTCATTTGAACTTTTCGACGCAAAATCACGAACTACCATTGCGCGACGTACCTAGTTTTAACTTGTTTTTCAATATTTGAAACAATCTATTCAAATTGAATTTTATCGCTTATAAAATCCTTATAAATAATTTTATATCAATATTTTCACCTTTTAAAGCTTTTAAAATGAATTTTCGCTATTACCGTATATATTATAATATTATTATGTTCCTATTATTTTAATATTAAATTTTAAATTTCAATTTCAATTCAATTTTAATTCTAACTTCAAATTAAACTCAAATGAAACTTAGATTTCAAATCTAATTTTAATTTAAACTTAAATTTCAACCTTGATTTTACTTTCAATTTCAAAATCGATTTCATTTTCAATTTCACTATTCATATTAATTTCAATTTTAATTTAATTATCCTTTTTAATCTCGGTTCACTTCAAATTTCAAATTCTCTTTTATTTCTACTTTAATTTCAATTCCAATTGAAAAGAGACTTATTTTCTAAAGTATATCATATCACCAAAGTTGGGTCTTATTTAACAAAGGGATCACTTAATCAATAATGATAGAAATTTGATGTCTATATTAACATCGCAACCATACAAACAATCATATGACATTAACATTTTCAATATGGGTATAGTACGGTAAATTTCACAACATTACTATAGATTATCCAAAATTCAAACAATTACTCAAACATCCATATCATAAAATGGTGATTATCTAGCGTAGCAATTAAACTCGATAATCAATATAATTCAAAAAGCGATGAAAATTTCTCATCTTTAACCAAATTGATTAACTTTCTACCAACATTCAAATCACAACACTTCAACTAAATAATTACTAAACTCAACCAAAACTTGTCCAATTCAACTCCTTACTCCTTACTCTCGGTCATTGCTTCTACCTTTGCTTTGATCTCGGCCATGCCTCCCCACCTCCATATTTCTTTCACGGCCATGCGCCATTAAAGAAGAGAAGAGGAAGAAGTAGAGTAAGAAGATGTTTGAGAGTAACAAGTGGATTAGTGCTTAAGCACTCCACTATTTCTAACCCTTCTGACTCTTTGAGAGAAGCCATTAAAATAGCCTAAAGGTAGAAGAAGAAGGATGAGAAGTGTGAAGAAAATGAGAATAATTGATGGGTATTTATAGGAAAAGTAAGGAGTGGTGGATTACAAAACTAACCCTTTACAAGATTACCAAAATATCCTTATTTTATCTTACTTTTTCTACACTTACCATCTTCTTATCACATCATCACTCTATGTCTTAACCATTTAATATTTAAGAAAAGTAAAGGTTTGGTTGAATTTGATGTGACATGTTTTGTTCTTTTGTGTTTACTTTTGCTAATTGTTTTCTAAACTTGTTTAATAAAAGTAAACTTGATTAATGAATTAAATAAGACTTATACTATTTGAATATATGTTCATACATAAGAAAATAAAGATGCAACAATGTTATGACAACTTTTATTCGACAAAATGTTGATTTTTGACAATATATTTTACGGTCACATTTTGACGTTTTCATTAAGTTATATATTAATGTAAACCAAAATCAAAAATGAACATTTTACTTCTTTAAATAAATTAAAACATATCTCTTTGTATTTTAAAATCATATTCAAATAATATCAAAATCTCTAATTTTACAGTGTATGTAAAACTAACAAAGTACAATAAAATTTGGTTATTTTTGTAAAACGATTATTAATATAATTTTAAATATTTTAATATACTTTTATTATCTTTATTAGATGTTTTTAATAAGATTTATCTTTTTAAATAAATATTTAAACCCATTTATTTAAGCCTTTATTTATTTTGAACAAAACTTAACTTTTGCTGGTTTGTTCTAAAATTCAAGTTTATACTTTTTAATTATCAACTATATGAATAAATAATTTATCTATTATTATTTATCATATATAACTTATTTATTTAAGTTTTAAACCCTTCTTAAATTTAAAATAAACAAAATCTCTCATTTTTTAAGTAGCGAAATTACGGGTCGTTACATTCTCCCCTACTTAAAGCATTTCGTCCTCAAAATGAAAGTAAGATAAAAGAATCTATCTCATTACTAAATTCAACCAAAACTTGCCCAATTCAACTCCTTCTTACTCCTTACTCTCGGTCATTGCTTTTACCTTTGCTTTGATCTCGGCCATTAAGTAGAGTAAGAAGATGTTAGGGAGTAACAAGCGGATTAATGCTTAAGCACTCTACAATTTTTCACCCTTCTAACTCTTTGAGAGAAGCCATTAAAATAACTTAAAGGTAGAAGAAGAAGAATGAGAAGTGTGAAGAAAATGAGAATAATGGATGGGCATTTATAGGAAAAGCAAGGAGCGGTGGATTACAAAACTAACCTTTTACAAAATTACCAAAATATCCTTACTTTATCATACTTTTTCTACACTTACCATCATCTTATCACATCATCACTTTATGTCTTAATCATTTAATATTTAAGTAAAGAAAAGTAAAGGTTTGGTTGAATTTGATGTGACATGTTTTGTTCTTTTGTGTTTACTTTTGCTAATTGTTTTCAAAACTTGTTTAATAAAAGTAAACTTGATTAATGAATTAAATAATACTTATACTATTTTAATATATGTTCATACATAAGAAAATAAAGATGCAACAACGGTATGACAACTTTTAATCGACAAAACGTTGATTTTCGACAAAACGTTTTACGGTCACATTTTGACGTTTTCATTAAGTTATATATTGATGTAAACCAAAATCAAAAATGAACCTTTTACTTCTTTAAATAAATTAAAACATGTCTCTTTGTATTTTTAAATCATATTCAAATAATATCAAAATCTCTTATTTTACAATGTATGTAAAACTAACAAAATACGATAAAATTTGGCTATTTTTGTAAAACGATTATTAATATAATTTTAAATATTTTAATATACTTTTATTATCTTTATTAGATTTTTTCAATAAGATTTATCTTTTTAAATAAATATTTAAACCTATTTATTTAAGCCTTTATTTTTTTTAACAAAACTTAACTTTTGCTGATTTGTTCTAAAATTCAAGTTTATACTTTTTAATTACCAACTATATGAATAAATAATTTCTCTATTATTATTTATCTTATATAACTTATGTATTTAAGTTTTAAACCCTTCTTAAATTTAAAATAAACAAAACCTCTCATTTTTTAAGTAGCGAAATTACGAGTCGTTACATTCTTCCCTACTTAAAGCATTTCGTCTTTAAAATGAAAGTAAGATAAAAGAATCTATCTCACTATCGTTTCCTTTGACTTATTTATACTAATGATAGAAAAGAAGAAGGTCAATATCATAACAACATTAAAACAAATGATACCGAATACGATGAGATTCCCTACACTAACCTGAGTACTTATCACGTACTTAAGGTTATATATACATATCAAACCAGACTTCTATATTACCCATCCTAGTGCGTAGTGCATACTTAAGATAATATATACAGCAACCAAACAAGAATATATATCCAAAAACAACCAAACTGATAGTATATCAATATAATGAATACATCCACATAACTCAACCACTGACTAGAACATGTACTATACCTGGGGTCAATATCAAAATATCAGTTCAACCCCTATATCTTAGTGTCCGCTATTTAAGATAACTATCCAACTACTAGGTAGACATATCCAAAACATCATACTATATTTAATATTTGATTCGATCTATTATATGAATCCACACATTTACTTCAACTAGTATCGATCCCTTGATTTTCTAGTGCGGACTTTGATCAAACTTCCTGATCAGAGTCCTGTACTCATAAACTATGATATATAACCATTGCTTTCCTTGCATGGCTCTCAACTATGATAGAAAACTTGGGCACATAACCATAAACTCTTATCAATATCCACCGTCAAGAATCGAGTGATAAATCCTTTTTCGAATTGGTGTACACATCTCAAAGTTCTGTACTCAAATCTTAGATCAATATTTATGTGTTGAAATGATCTGCGTTTAACTTATGTACTTATTCACATTCATTTTTACCTAATATATTTTCTCAAAATTTCTATTAATCCAAGTTTATTTCATAGCCATTTACTTTCTTCTAAATCCATTATTACTTAAGCATACAAATATGACTTAAACTTGTACAATATACATTTACTTCCTAAGAGTATATATACATATCCCTAGACTTCAAATTGTTATTACTTCAATTAGGGTATTTAAGTAATATGGATTTCCACTATTGTCTCAAATTGATACATTATAAAACTTAATCCTTAGTTTTCTTTACCTAAGATCTTAATTTAGCTAATATTATTTATCTTATCCATATATTAATAAGAATACTTTTCTAAGTGTATATCTTTTTCTTACTGATTCTATGATTATTAACTTATTTACCTATCCATCTAATCAAATTTCTTAACCTTAAATCCATCAAATACCTTATACTCAAATTGTGAAACTTAATTCACATGGTATTTATTATTTAAACATTTTCATCCAACAATTAACGTACTAACCACATTATTCAAAACTTTCCCTTTTTTGAACTTTTTATTTCTAACCTATCTACTTCCAATCTTACTTCATTTTGAATTACAAATGTTACCTTAAATGTATCAATGACTCAAAGTTTTATATTAGAATGATAATTCTTATATCTCTTATTCCTAAATTTCACTTTGATTTTAACCTAATCAAAGTTTCTAAATTTCAAATTATCTTATCTCCTTATAAGTTATAGAACTTACCCTTTCATATTATATTTTCCCAAAGTCTCAATTTAGGCATATCTTTCTTTTATATGTCATTGATAAGAATTTTTCTAAGTGCGCATTTTCTTTTCGCTTTCTTTAATAACAACTTCTAGTTTCAATGTTATCATAAAATATTTTATAATCAAATCGTGAATTTTACTACACAAGATATTTGTACTTAGCTTTTAAATCCATCCATTTTGATGATCATTAAATCATTATTCTTTAATAACCATATTCTTATGGGTATATTATTAATGTTCTAAATTCTAGCTTTCAACTAATTGATTATATATGGAATATTTTATAGCCAAATTGTGAAACTCTAATCACAAGATATTCATATTTTAGTTTTACTATGTCGAATTACAACCAATCCATAATTTCTAACCCAAAAATAAAAACATCCCATTTATATTTAAAATATAAACCCAAGGTAAAATTATTTCTTTTACCAACTTCTTTAAAACAAAAACCATTTTAATAAAATTAACAAATACACACTCGTGTATAATACTCTCAAAACTCATTCTAGGGTGTTACTAACCTATCTTTAATGAATTACTCATTCTAGGATATTATTAATCCTATCTGATGAGTCTTTACCCATAACAAAGCCAAGGTTGTCGCTTAACCTTCAACTTTGATACCAAATGTGACGATCCATAATTCCACACCCTTTGAGTCGACAATAAACCACTCATGTCCGACCTAAGTTGCATGGAAGTATGATGATCCAGGGTAATAAAGAAAATAAGACAGAACATAATCTCACATGAATGAAATAACATATAATATTGAATAAATATCTTTACAGTGAAAAACTTTTAAATATAATATCAGAGCCTGACCTAAATTCAGCTTGGACGATAATAAACATCTGTCCTTACAATTGCTGACAAATATTAAACAAAGCGGATAACAGAATATGTCCATACATAGATGAATATCTCCAGCTCTCCTCCGGAAACTCCAACCATCTTCGACTAAACTTGAAACTACTCGGATCATGCTTTATAAACCAGCATGAGAAAAACTCAATAATAAATGACAATGTCATATATCAGCCTTTAAATAGAATCCTTTGAAAAGAAGGAGTATCTCATAAGACCACGGCCACACATAAACACAGATGGGTTTTTACCTTATGATAACTTAAATATTTTTATATCAAAACATTTGATATTATTTCTAATGGCAGATCTTTAAAAACATTTGCAAATAAACTTATTAATCTTATCCGAAATGGTTACCCATATAGCATTTCGAGGCTATTCATTACGCCAATACAAACAAAACTGCATTTTCTTATTAGAGAGTGGATTTACATACAATGACCAGGTAAATGGACTATCTTCTGGAAGTACATCTCTAGTGAAATGTACTATAGACCATCACAAAGGATCCTCTACCAACACAAGACCGGTCTATCTCTATAACTAGATTGTATCGAATATATCATCCCTTGGTCGTTACTGACTTTTAAACCGGGCGCCTAGAGCATACAAACCACATCAATTTACATCCCGAATGTCATAGCGGAAAGAAATATATTTAGAAGGGAATGATCATACCCTAATTGGTACCCATCGAAGTAGAAATATATCTTTATTTTCTTTTACACCCCTGATAATCTGCCTCCCCAACAATAGGATTTACGGCATGCGAATACCGTGGATGTATTAGTGTCGTTTTCTAAGGGTCAAGGAGAATTCGTCACAAACACAATCCAATACTCTCACATAAGAACCGATATAAGAAAAAATGTCACTTATCAGCTCATGACAACAATTATTGAAAGCGATCACAACAAAGGGAATAGACTCGGAATTAGCTGGAGCCATCATCCTCATTCCTAAGTATAATCACTATCAAATCTAAAATCAATGTAGCTAAACCAAATGTCTAAGTCACGCACTTATTTCCAAAGAAATGGATAATGGAAAATAAAAGTACCAACCCACTAATCAAAAGGCAAGTCAACTAAATCTTATACATTATCGGCTCTCTCAACTATCAAAAATGTCTAATATCATATACATTGACTTTTCTCTCAATTTTGGCTTATGTCATGGAAAATTTTGGCAACGCCTTTTTTGCGCGGTTAGGTCCGGAAAAAATCCCAATACAACATAGATATATATACATCTCATATCTGAGGCATCTCGTTTTCGAGGACAACCAAACATATATCACCAAATGTACACTATGGATGTTATATATCTCTTTTATAGCAAGAGCATACCACTTAGATGCAAATATAAGCGAGTAAGCATCCAAATAGCCAACAGTTGCTTCCATGTACCTGATCAAGTACTCAATAAAGAGGATTAAGAATAATAGTGAAATCATAATGTAAATAAGCAAACTAGATCACATGTATGACAATCATCTCAAATAGACCTGCTATGTCAAATCATAACTATCCCCCATGTTTAACAACTATAAGCATAAGTAATCGTGTCAAATGCCAAAAATCAAACATCAAACCGACACATAAGATCAAACATCAAAAAGTAACATCCATGCATATCCTAACATGCAGGATACTAAACTATCTTGTATAATTCATCAAATATGATATCCAATATAAAAGCCAGTGAAAATAGATATCTTATCAGGTGAAGAGCTCTGGATAAGCTGTCCTCGTGCTCTTCTTGGTCTCATGTATGCAATCACCTTCGCTTTCGCTCCACTGAATCTTTACTACTTCACCACCTTCCTCCAAACCTGTTTCATACCATGTCTATCGATACAAATAGGCCCACGACGTCTTGTGTAACGACCCGTTAAATTCGATGATTTTAAATGTGATAATTTAATAGGATTTCTAATTTAATTTAGAATGAAATCCAAATGAATTAAGTAGAAAAGGATTCTCACCTGGATATGGAATTTAATATGAGAAATTTATGAAAATGTTAAATGGTTTTAATGCAATGCTGATGCAGCACGATCTACAGAAGTTCAGAGGATAGAGCATTCACAACCTAAAGGAGTTACGGTTTTAACTCGTAAGTCGTGCACGAGTCAGGTGAAGGAGTCACAAGGTGATGCAGCACAGGAGATAAGTCGTTCACGACTTAAAGAAGGCAGTTCGCGAGTTAAGGAAAAGGAACTGCGACTTAATTCTAATGGTTTGCGACCTAACGAAGTGATTTTAAGTCGTTTGCGACTTAACAAGAAGAGTGCAAAGAAGTTACGACTTAAAGGGAACCTGAGTCGTTCGAGTTTGATGAGTCGTCATGACTCAACGATTCACCTATAAGTCGTTTCCGACCTAAGAAGTCACAGGGGAAGGCAACATGAGTTAACTTCGCTCTAGGTCGTGTGGAGGAAGCTACGAAGCTAACTCGTTCGAAAATTTTAAGTCGTTGCCGACTTAAGGAACAATGCTCACGACCTAAGGAAAAGACTCTAAGTCGTCCGCGACTTAACAAAGTAAAGGGGGACGAGTCAGAGAAGCTATGACCTAAAGATCCACGAGGAAAGAAGCTAGGAGTTAACGACATGGTTTTAAGTCATCTACGACTTAACAAAGTCTGGAGGAAAGAGTTGCGAGTTAACGAGGGCTTAAGTTGCTCAGGTTTGAAGAGTCTTATACGACCTAACGACACAGCACTAAGTCGTCCACGACTTATCGAGAGGCAGAGAGAAATTCCAGAAGTTGAAAACCTTAGGTCGGAGGCGAGTTACGACTCAAGATGGGTCGTAAGCCGTTGTTCTTGAGTCGTTTGCTCTTGAGTCGTGTAACCTGTATTGTTTGATGAGTCGTATCTGGTTGAGTCGTCTGCGTTGTAATCTGTTTGTTGTCTTTTATTTGATGAGTCGTGTGTCGTTTGTATCTGATGAGTCGTGTTGTATGGTAAGTCGTGTGATGTACATAGGTATGTTGTGTTGCTAAGTCGTTAACGACTTATGATGAGTCGTAGGTCATGAGTCGTCAACGACTTATGGAGACAGTTGTAAAACGCTATAAATAGCTGTGTTGCGTCATTTGTAAGGGGATGGATTTTGGAATAAAATTTCTTGTTGATTGCTGTGTTCTTTCATCTTAAATTGGTAGTTGAGTGTAATCTCCTATCTCCTCTTTCGGTTAATCGAGTGCGCTCGATTCAACGATCGTAGAAGCCGATTCACGGTATCTAGTGCGCTAGATCAACGTACGAAGAATCGTAGATCTTCTTTCTCGGCATCGTGCGCGATCAACGAGACGAAGATAGATAGGATCCGGTATCTTTGGATCAACGGATTTGGGCCTTGCAGTATTCTCAACTCACCATTGCTACATTCCATCGATTGAAGTTTGTTTCGATTAATCCGCTGCGTCAGATTTGGTATCGGAGCTTGTTTTAGCCAATCATAGATAAATCGGGTCTTGGAGCCAAGTGTTGAAGTTTGAAGTTGTTCATCGTGTTCATATTGAAGTTGCAACAAGAGGGAGAACTTTCGATCCATTCCATTTTGGATCAAAGTGTTGAAAGTGTTTGAATTTGAAGTAGGCCGTGTATACTAGTGAAGTAGCCGAGCCTAGGGAGGATCATTGGAAGCTTGTTTCGAGCTAAGGAGTTAAGGCCGAGCCTTGTGAAGTTGTGTAGAAGCTTGTGAAGCCGTGATTTGCTTGTGAAGTATCACTTTGGTATCGATTTGTTGAAATTTTGTGAATTTCAATCATGCCGCCAAGGAGAGCTAACCGCCATCAAAATGTTGAAGCTTTATATCGGAGAGAAGAGGCCGATCAAATGGAACAACGTATGCATGAGAAGATTGATGAAGGCATTGGTAGGTTGGAGAAGCTTATGATTGATATGAATCAAAGTAGAAGAAGAAATTCACCTGAATCCATCCGTGGGGATAGTAGAGTGTCATCACATTCAGAACGGGAGAGGAGAGAAAGTCAAGAGCCTAGGAGTGTTGACAATCGAAGTAGGAGGAATGTTGATGATCATGATAGACGGGATGTTGGTAGTAGGAGTGGTGGTAGAGATGTTGGAGGACGAGAACGAGAACGATATGCATCAGACTTTGATGAGGAGTTTGATGGTGAAAGAGGAAGTGTTCATTACAGAGATAGAGATCAGGGACAACGTCAGTATCGGGTTATTGATGATGATCGACGTTGGGAATCAGGAATAAAGATGGAAATTCCGGAGTTTAAAGGCGGAATGGTAGCTGAGGAATTTTTAGATTGGTTGTCTAATGTTGAGGAAATCTTTGATTTCAAGGAGGTTCCGGAGAATAGACGGGTGAAGCTAGTTGCTACTAGGTTGAGGGGGAGAGCTTTGGCATGGTGGCAGCAAACTAAACTTACGAGAGAAAGAATGGGAAAGTCAAAGATTGAATCATGGGAGAAGATGAAGAAGTTGATGCGAGCTACATTCTTACCATACAACTATCAATCACTTATGTACCAGAGGTTGCAGAATCTGAGGCAAGGGACGAAGTCTGTTAGTGATTATGCTGATGAATTTTACCAACTCATTGCCAGGAATGATATTATGGAAACGGAAGAACGGCTAACTGCTAGATTCATTGGGGGATTGAGAATGCAGATCCAGGATATGGTTAATATGTTTGATCCTATATCTGTAGCGGAGGCACATCAGAAAGCGTTGGCTTGGGAGAAGCAAGGAAGGCGTGGAGGTGGTGTGTTTACTAATTCCAATAATCAAGCGAAGGGTGTTAGTGGGAGTTCTAATGTTCCTAAACCTGTCAATAAGCCAGTAGTGAAGGAGGGTGAGAAGGCAAAGGTTAGCAGTGGTTTCAAATGTTACAATTGTCAAGAGTTGGGTCACAAAAGCAATGAATGTCCGAAGCCGAAGAAGAGAGCAATGGTTGCAGAAGTTGAGGAGGATGATGGTGAGGAGGCAGAGTGTTCAAATACACCTTATGTTGAGGAGGAAGAAGAATTATCTGGAGATGAAGGTTGTAATCTTATGATGAGGAGGTCATGTCTTACACCAAAGCAAGAGGAAGATTCTAGTTGGTTGAGGAGCAATATTTTTCAGTCGACATGCACTATTCTGGGAAAGGTTTGCAAGTTCGTTATTGATGCTGGAAGCTGTGATAATATTATCTCTACAGAAGCAGTAAGGAAGTTGAATTTGAAAACTGAGAAGCATCCTAAACCGTACAAGCTAGCATGGTTAAGGAAGGGTGGTGAAGTGAAGGTGTGTCGAAGGGCTTGTGTTAATTTTTCTATTGGGAAGAAGTACAAAGATGAAATTTGGTGTGACGTTGTAGACATGGATGTGTGTCATCTGTTGTTGGGCAGACCATGGCAGTTTGATAGAGCGGTGCAACATGATGGTCGTGCTAATAGTTACAGTTTTATGTTCGAAGGTACTAAAATCACTTTAGTTCCTAAGAAGCAACAACAGAAGGAGAGCAAGCTGGAGGAGATTGAGGAATTGAAAACTCTGTTGACTTTGAAGGAGTTTGTTAAGGAAGTTGAAGATGAGCCTGAAGTCTATTTGTTGATTGGGCGAGAGAGTAGAGAAGAGGTTGAAATTCCAGAAGAAGCAAAGCCAGTTTTGAAAGAGTTTGAAGATGTATTTCCAGAGGAGTTGCCTAAGGAGTTACCGCCACTGAGAGACATTCAACATCAAATTGATCTTGTTCCGGGAGCAGTTTTACCCCACCGACCACATTATCGAATGAGTCCGAAGGAACATGAGGAGTTACGAAGGCAGGTGGAAGAGTTGTTAGAACAGGGACGTGTTCAGGAAAGCTTGAGTCCTTGTGCAGTACCAGCTTTGTTGGTGCCGAAGAAGGATGGAACATGGAGGATGTGCACAGATAGTAGAGCTTTGAACAAGATTACTGTACGTTACAGATTTCCTATGCCAAGGTTGGATGACTTGCTGGATCAGTTGAGTGGGGCAACTATCTTTTCGAAGATTGACTTGAAGAGTGGTTATCATCAAATTCGAATTAGACCAGGTGACGAATGGAAGACGGCTTTCAAGACAAGAGAGGGGTTATACGAATGGTTGGTTATGCCATTTGGTTTATCAAATGCACCTAGTACGTTCATGCGGGCGATGAATCAAATCTTTAGACCATTCATTGGGAAGTTCGTGGTGGTTTATTTCGATGATATTCTGATATATAGCAGGAGTATGGAGGAGCATGTTCTACATTTGAGGGAAGTGTTGATTATTCTTCGTGAGGAACAATTTTATGCTGCTACGAAGAAATGTGTGTTTATGACAAGAAGTGTTTTATTTCTGGGGTATGTTGTTTCGGAGGAAGGAATTCAAGTTGACCAGAATAAAGTGGAAGCAGTCAGGAATTGGCCACAGCCGAGGACGATTACAGAGGTGAGAAGTTTTCATGGGCTAGCGTCATTCTACCGAAGATTCATTCTGCACTTCAGTAGCGTGATGGCTCCAGTTACTGATTGCATGAAGGGGAAACAGTTTGTATGGTCAGAGGAAGCGGGGGTTGCTTTTGAGAAGATCAAGGAATTGTTGACGTCTGCACCAATTCTTGTTTTACCAAATTTTCAGTTGTTGTTTGAATTGCACACTAATGCGTCGAAGGTGGGAATTGGAGGAGTCTTGAGTCAGAGTGGGAAACCCGTTGCTTATTTCAGTGAAAAGTTATCAGGAGCAAAGATGAGATACAGTACATATGACGTTGAATTCTATGCTGTGGTACAAGCTATTAAGCACTGGAGGCACTATCTATTTCAGAAGGAATTTGTTCTGTACACTGATCATGAGGCATTGAAGCATATGCAAGGGCAGGACAAGATTTCCGCGAGACATGCGTCATGGATTGCTTATTTACAGCAGTTTACTTTTGTCGTTAAGCACAAATCAGGGGTAACAAATCGTGTAGCGGATGCTTTGAGCAGGAGGAACCACTTATTGACAACGTTGAAGGTAGAAGTGACAGGATTCGAATTATTACCAGAATTGTTTGAGGAGGATCCTTACTTTTCAAAGTTTGTTGAAAAGGTTAAGGATGGAAGTACGGATGAATTTGTGTTGGTTGATGGATTCTTGTTCAAGGGGAATCGATTATGTATCCCAGACTGTAGCTTGAGAGTGAAGATTGTTAAGGAGTTGCACGAGGAAGGTCATGTGGGCCGTGATCGTACTTTGCAGTTAATTTCTCAATCTTACTTTTGGCCATCGATGAGAAAAGAAGTGGAAAGATTTGTGGAGCGATGTCATATCTGTCAGATTTCGAAGGGAACAGCGACCAATGCTGGATTGTATATGCCGTTACCTGTACCATCTAAACCATGGGTTGATGTGAGTATGGACTTTGTGTTGGGATTGCCGAGAACGCAACGAGGAAATGATTCTATATATGTTGTGGTTGATCGATTCTCGAAAATGGCACATTTTATCGCTTGTAAGAAAACGACGGATGCTGTTCGGGTGGCACAGTTGTTCTTTAAGGAAGTCTATCGCTTACATGGGTTGCCGGATTCCATTGTTTCAGACAGGGACACCAGATTTTTGAGTCACTTTTGGCTAAGCTTGTGGAAGATGGTCGGAACAAAGTTGAAATTCAGTAGCGCGTATCATCCACAGACAGATGGACAGACGGAAGTGGTTAACAGATCATTCGGAAATTTGCTACGATGTTTAGTGAAAGATAATCTGAAGAGTTGGGACATGAAGCTGTGTCAGGCAGAGTTTGCTCATAATCATGCAGTGAATCGTAGTACAGGATTCAGCCCATTTCAGATTGTATATTCAAATTTACCCAGGGGACCGTTGGATTTAGCAGTAGTACCACAACCGAAGGGGACGGTTAAACGGGCTGTTGATTTTGTCGATGAATTAACTGAATGTCACAAAATCGTTCAGGAACGATTGGTAAAGACGAATGAGAAGTATAAGCAAACTGCAGATTTGAAGCGACGAAATGTTGAATTTAACGAAGGTGATTTGGTTTACGCTGTGTTAACGAAGGATCGTTTTCCAGTAGGCGCTTATAACAAGTTGAAAGCCAGAAAAATTGGTCCTGTCGAAGTTGTGAAACGAATTAATGACAATGCTTATAAGCTGAAGCTGCCGGAGAATGTGTACACTTCTGACGTGTTCAATGTTAAACATCTTATGCCATATTATGGAGATGAACAATCTGGTGTAGAGGAATTTACAAATTCGAGGTCGAATTTTTCTCAACCAGGGGAGGATGATGCAGCACGATCTACAGAAGTTCAGAGGATAGAGCATTCACAACCTAAAGGAGTTACGGTTTTAACTCGTAAGTCGTGCACGAGTCAGGTGAAGGAGTCACAAGGTGATGCAGCACAGGAGATAAGTCGTTCGCGACTTAAAGAAGGCAGTTCGCGAGTTAAGGAAAAGGAACTGCGACTTAATTCTAATGGTTTGCGACCTAACGAAGTGATTTTAAGTCGTTTGCGACCTAACGAGAAGAGTGCAAAGAAGTTACGACTTAAAGGGAACCTGAGTCGTTCGAGTTTGATGAGTCGTACACGACTCAAAGATTCACCTATAAGTCGTTTCCGACCTAAGAAGTCACAGGAGAAGGCAACACGAGTTAACTTCGCTCTAGGTCGTGTGGAGGAAGCTACGAAGCTAACTCGTTCGGAAATTTTAAGTCGTTGCCGACTTAAGGAACAATGCTCACGACCTAAGGAAAAGACTCTAAGTCGTCCGCGACTTAACAAAGTAAAGGGGGACGAGTAAGAGAAGCTACGACCTAAAGATCCACGAGGAAAGAAGCTAGGAGTTAACGACATGGTTTTAAGTCATCTACGACTTAACAAAGTCTGGAGGAAAGAGTTGCGAGTTAACGAGGGCTTAAGTTGCTCAGGTTTGAAGAGTCTTATACGACCTAACGACACAGCACTAAGTCGTCCATGACTTATCGAGAGGCAGAGAGAAATTCCAGAAGTTGAAAACCTTAGGTCGGAGGCGAGTTACGACTCAAGATGGGTCGTAAGCCGTTGTTCTTGAGTCGTTTGCTCTTGAGTCGTGTAACCTGTATTGTTTGATGAGTCGTATCTGGTTGAGTCGTCTGCGTTGTAATCTGTTTGTTGTCTTTTATTTGATGAGTCGTATGTCGTTTGTATCTGATGAGTCGTGTTGTATGGTAAGTCATGTGATGTACATAGGTATGTTGTGTTGCTAAGTCGTTAACGACTTATGATGAGTCGTAGGTCATGAGTCGTCAACGACTTATGGAGACAGTTGTAAAACGCTATAAATAGCTGTGTTGCGTCATTTGTAAGGGGATGGATTTTGGAATAAAATTTCTTGTTGATTGCTGTGTGCTTTCATCTTAAATTGGTAGTTGAGTGTAATCTCCTATCTCCTCTTTCGGTTAATCGAGTGCGCTCGATTCAACGATCGTAGAAGCCGATTCACGGTATCTAGTGCGCTAGATCAACGTACGAAGAATCGTAGATCTTCTTTCTCGGCATCGTGCGCGATCAACGAGACGAAGATAGTTAGGATCCGGTATCTTTGGATCAACGGATTTGGGCCTTGCAGTATTCTCAACTCACCATTGCTACATTCCATCGATTGAAGTTTGTTTCGATTAATCCGCTGCGTCAGATTTGGTATCGGAGCTTGTTTTAGCCAATCATAGCTAAATCGGGTCTTGGAGCCAAGTGTTGAAGTTTGAAGTTGTTCATCGTGTTCATATTGAAGTTGCAACAAGAGGGAGAACTTTCGATCCATTCCATTTTGGATCAAAGTGTTGAAAGTGTTTGAATTTGAAGTAGATCGTGTATACTAGTGAAGTAGCCGAGCCTAGGGAGGATCATTGGAAGCTTGTTTCGAGCTAAGGAGTTAAGGCCGAGCCTTGTGGAGTTGTGTAGAAGCTTGTGAAGCCGTGATTTGCTTGTGAAGTATCACTTTGGTATCGATTTGTTGAAATTTTGTGAATTTCAATCATGCCGCCAAGGAGAGCTAACCGCCATCAAAATGTTGAAGCTTTATATCGGAGAGAAGAGGCCGATCAAATGGAACAACGTATGCATGAGAAGATTGATGAAGGCATTGGTAGGTTGGAGAAGCTTATGATTGATATGAATCAAAGTAGAAGAAGAAATTCACCTGAATCCATCCGTGGGGGTAGTAGAGTGTCATCACATTCAGAACGGGAGAGGAGAGAAAGTCAAGAGCCTAGGAGTGTTGACAATCGAAGTAGGAGGAATGTTGATGATCATGATAAACGGGATGTTGGTAGTAGGAGTGGTGGTAGAGATGTTGGAGGACGAGAACGAGAACGATATGCATCAGACTTTGATGAGGAGTTTAATAGGATTTCTAATGTGATAATTTAATAGGATTTCTAATTTAATTTAGAATGAAATCCAAATGAATTAAGTAGAAAAGGATTCTCACCTGGATATGGAATTTAATATGAGAAATTTATGAAAATGTTAAATGGTTTTAATGCAATGCCCATAAATGAATGAAATGAAATGAATATATGTAAAATGTATACTAGGTTATTTATCAAATAGAGGGATAGAAAGTAAATATCGGATTTGATTGATGAATAAATATATATTAAATAGTAATGAAATGTAAAGTAAATGGCGATTGTATAAAACCATGCAATAAGATTTTCTAATAGAAACTGAATGTAGACGTGTGAAATAGAGTTAATGACTATAATTATTGTAGTTTACTTATTTTATTAGTTGTCAATGTTAATTTGGAATCAAATTCAATTTATCCCCAAAATTACTGCAGTTAAAGTGGAATAAATTGGTAAATGAAGAATGTTGGATCCAAATAAGTTGTAACCAAGGAAAATCCCATTTTTAATAAACTATGTGGGAAAAGAAATGAAACCAAAATGAAAATGTGAAAATATAAAATGTAATGAAATTCTAAGTAATAATGACTTTGTTAGTTAAGTGAAAACTGATTTAATATTAAGTTGTAACTGGATAAAAATCAAATTTATTTGGAATTGATTTGCAATCAATTGAATTTATTGCAATTAAATGGATTCAATATTTAAAATAATTATGTAAATATTATTTGGAAGAAATTGAAGTTATTTGGCTAATAAGTATTGTAATTGGCTAATTTAGATACTTTAAAGTGAAACGGAAATTTTTAACGCAATAGTTTGATTGCAATATTTAATTCATCTAATTGATGATAAAGATTTGTTAGATTTATTTAATAGGTATTTTGGGGCATTTAATAGGTAATTGCTGATTTTGAATCGAATTAAAGGGATTACTGAAATCAAAATTTAGCAACGTTTAAACCATTGCAATTGATTTAGAATATAAAGAGTTGTCTATTTAATTGAGTTAAATTTTTGAAATTGCGTTATTGCAATTAAATGGGAAATAAAACGTAAGGATAACCAGTATTCAAGATTTACCATCTATTTAGTATATTAATTGTAACTGATAATCAACTGCAATAAATAATAAATAATTACTACGATAACGTTAATTGAAGTGATATTTGAAATTTAATTTTTAGGAATTATGTAAATATAAGTTCAAATGAAATTGGAAATATTTACATATTGAAATATGAATCCAATGATAAATTCTTCTATTTGACAATATTAATGGAAAGTAAATTTAATTAAATTTTTGGAAATTAAATTTATAATTTGGTAAAATTAATGAAATTTGGGGATTTCTAAAATTTTAAATTCGACAAGTTAAATTTTGTTTAAATTTGTATAGTTGATTGGAAAATTTATAATAATAAGAATCGTCAATTATCAAAAAGAAATGGCAAATTTGATTTAATTGACTAATTGTTAATTTATTTAATTAATATAAAAATAGCCATTTTGTCACGGACTCGGATTTCGACGAAACCAGTTTCATCGGATCTGTATCAGTGAATTATTGTAGGGTTTCAAATTTCGTATCGATCGGACATGTCGTTTGATCGTACGGACGCGAAACGCCTTGAAAATCAATTTACTTAAAAATCAATTTGAAATCAATTTGGAAATTTTATTTTCAGCATAACTTCTTCATACGATCGAATTTGGTCATGAAACTTTTTCCATCACGTTCAGAATATTTTAAAATACCTATTTGGATATATGGGTTTAACAAATTGCGTTCCGGGGTTAGAACGGGCTTTTTGGGCCAACTACCGTTTAGCACGTTCGAAATTCGTGCCCACCTAGCCTTCTACAATTTGTCTATATACATGCTGGGATAAACCCTAGCCTCCATCTTCTATCATTTGTCTGTACGTTCATTTCTTCATCTCTTTCTCTTCCTCAAGGGTTGCAAAACCTAGATCTATCTACAGTTCAAAATCAAAAGTCAAAATTCAAACTCTCCACAAAAACATTCCGAAAAAAATATATGTCAATGCTCTCGGTGAGCGTAATTCAATGGTGATGTCCGTTTTTCGATTTGAGTTCCGATATGTTCAGATCAGGACAAATCAGTTTGGGCCGTTCATCAACGTCGCGTCGAACTTCGTCGGATCGAAATTTCCCTTCTGGGTTTTGTAGAGATCCTCGAGCTGAGCGCATCCATGCAGATTAATTGAGGGTTCAACGGTCAGATCGTCGGAGAATCATGACTAGGGTTTCGTTTTCTTTATGGCGGCGGCTGCAGATTGGGTAGTCGCGAGTTCAGCGTTGGAACTGAGGGGAGGGGCGGTGCTCAGAGGATGGTAGTGGTGGCCGGTAGCGTAGGCACGGCGTGGTCGAGATCCAGAGGCAGTGACGCGTTTGGGCTGCAGGGAATCTCGCGTGAACAGCGCGTGCATGTTCTTGGGTTAGGATGTTGCTGTGTGCGTGCTTCTCTGCTGTGGAAGAAAGATGACTGGTGACGTGGAAGTGTTTAGGTGAATTGTTAATTTTGTTTTTTTTTTAAATTTTTATTCTGATTTTTCAAGCACGTTAACTCGAATAACTTTTACGTACGATATCTATTTTACACGAAATTTCTTTTGTTAGGATCGTAATTTAATTCCGGATCTGATGACGCTGGTTTGGACAGTTTTGGAGACCGTCGAATTTTTGGATTTAAATCGAATTTAAATTCGATTTAAATTCAAAAGGTGAGTGTTTTAACCCACTCACAACTTCTAAAAGTTTTTATGTTTGTTGAATTTATTTTAGATATGAGTAGAAATTTATTTATGACTGTTTGGCATGTTTTATTCCTCATATCTGTTAAATCGCATTTATTTAATTTAACTGTTAATTTATTTTATTTATTGCATAAAATTTGACAGCTAGAATTTATTTTTGCATATAAATTGCTAGTTAACAGTCATTTAATTTATTATGGAATATAAACTGTTAGTTAATATCTGTTATTGATTTCTGTATAAATTCATATGCTATGTATCGATGATTGTTTAAAATTGGATGATGATTGCAATTGATGATTGATGATTGATATTTGGATGAATGAATGCTATAATTATATTGTATAAACTGCAAGTCATCATGCATTTTCATTTCATTCGGGATTGCGATTTGAAATGATATACAACCGCATTTTATTTTTAAATTGCGGATTGAAATGATAAATATCCGTATCACTTGACCATAGGATAGAAAATTTTATACAAGCACCGTGGTCTATATATAAATATTTTTAAAGTGATTTCTATGGCTTGGATGATACGGTTTATAATAAGTTAATTTTGATATTTTCTTCTATATATATACATATGAAGTTAGAAATTTTGAATTTAAGCTGTGTATAAATCTCTTAAATAAAAATGGAAAAATTGAGGAAATGGAGTTTGATGATTTATATTATATGTTAAATGTTTAAGTATGGAAATTTTAAGATATGATATTTATAACTGGATTTTTCCAAGATAAATTTAAAATGAATATTCTAGTATAATTAAATTGAAGAAAATATTTAATTGCTAAAAATTTGGAGTTTTATTTGTGGATTTTATGTGAATATTCAAGACTAAATAATAGAGCATTTAATTTGTTAAAAGAATAAATTCCAACTTTAGTTTGAAATATTATTACTCCAAATGGATATATATATATATATATATATATAGAAATTTAAGTGGTTTGGAACTCGAAAGTGATATTTAAATTTTGGTTCAGACTTTAAATAAAGAAACATATTTGTAAAACCATGGAAGTTATTTTTCTACAAAGTAACCTTAAAGTTAAACCATTTATTTTATATACCGTTGAATATCCAAACCATTCAAGTTTTAGAAGTTATGGTTTTTAAAAAGCATGAATTCAGAAATAGTATGTCTGAAAGTATAATTCAAATGTTCGGTTTCCAGATATTATAAATTTTAAAGCAGTATGATTTTGGAAAAGAAATATATTTGGATAAAATGATATCATATTGTTTTGGGTTTTAAGATGATATCGTATTCATAGTTTTGAAATGGAATTTTTATTCTGGTTTTAAAGTATAAACTATTTTAAATGACCGCGGTGTTATAATAACGATTGGTTGGCAAAAAGACCGGGATCGGATATGGACATACTCTCTGTCGATACCGAAAACCACTTTGACTAACCGTGTACGCGGTGGAGATTCCAGAATGAAGTAGGTTGGTGACGACGTTTCCTGTAAGGTAAATACGTGGACCCAACTCCCGTGAGTTGGCATAAGGTGGCTAAAACAGGAGCGATTCTCGGACCAATGAGGTCATTCCTCTGATCGAACGCACTCCTTCGATACTATACTCTGACTTTGGATTGATTTGGTGGCCACTATTGATTTCTTTGATTTGGGGGTGTTAGTTCGAGGTAGGCGGTAGCTGCGGCTACGCGTTACCACCAGCCCGGATAGCAATTGGTATATCTACCCTGGCATTGCCTAGTTGTGCCGTGTCACCTACCCTAGCGCGCCTTATACGATTTTGGCTTTGTACCATACCTGTGGAGTGCCCTCTGACGACGCCCAGTACGGGGGAGATTACGGTACTGTATAGACTATGGGAATATATTCTGTGTTAAGGGCTATATGGGTAACCCTTAACGCTATTTAAAAGTAAGTTTATTTTATAATTAGACACTATTATAATAGCGCAATATACTATATAGTAAATAGTTTAACGGATCCTTAGGAGATGTAAATCCCGAGCATCTCTTGAGTTACTGTACTCATATTTATTTCTGTTAATTTAACTCACATAAGATATTTTAGTTCTGACTCGAGTGTTTTTGTCTTTTCAAATTCGCTCGGGTCAGTCCGAGCGTTTCAGGATTTGAAGATTTAGCTTTGGAGGGCGAAGACGAAGATTTGTATTATTATTATTTATACTAGTGCACTACACACTGTTCCGCTGCATTGATATTATTGGTATGTGAACTCTGATATTTAATTGTATAAAGAAGAATCAAATGTTTTGTAAACAGTTTTATAAACTGTATATTTTATTATTATATTTTATCCGTCCGCTGTGAGGTTCTATTTTGTTTTATTTCTTCTCTGTTTTCTTATTTACCCATAACAATCCGCCCTTCCGTATGGTTTGAATTGGCACGTGTGTCTGTTTAAATCGTGCGAAAAGGCGGGACGTTACATCTTGAAGTCTATGTTTAGTCTCGATATTATCTAATCAATTTGGTGCCAAATTTCCAAACGCCCTTGTAAGTTCTCCCAAAACCCACTAGTGGACAACAGGTTTCGGCCACTTACAATGCTTTAAAATTAATTATATTGTGATGAGTGAATCTTTGCTTATGGATGAATGGTTTGACTTGGATGCTTTGTAATCTCAGTAATGAGATAAATGATATTGTGTGGTATGGATGTTGGTTATATTGTGATGATAACATAGGTTATCTATTGTGATGATATATGGTATATCTATTTGATATTGATGATGTGAATTACCTGTTATGTGATAATGTTGATTATCAGTTATGATTTATGAGTTATCTATCTGTGTGCATATAGATACTGTAATTGAATTGTTTTAAACCTTTAAAACAACTTGGACCTTAAAAGACACGCTTTGGTTTTCGATGAGACCGGGATCGGGTTTCCATATTTGGATATCCGAAAACCACATCGATTCCAAATAACGTTAGGTCGTGTATCAAAGTGGAGCTTTGTGAAGACTCGAGGTGTAAGGACTATGAGTCAGTATAACTCTGTGGGTGATTCCGTAATGAGTTGACGGAATTTGTCCTTATAGATTCGGGATGGTGGTTTAAAGTGCAAGGGTTATTGTCGTTAACTCTGAGGGTGATTCCAAAATGAGTGTAACAAGATAATGCCTTCGGTTTCGTTCGAACCCGGAACGAACTTGTATGGATTGAATGCTTTCAGCACATCGTCAGGTGGACGATGAGCATTCTAAGTGATATGTCCTATAAAGGTAATCGTAGCCTCAAGCCTCATCAACCGGGAATGGCTAAAACAGGGGAGGTGCAGCAAAGCTTCGTGGGTCGCGCCCACTGGAGAGCAAGATGGATCCCTGTCTAGAAGTCCCTTTATATTCGGCTGTGTGGGTGGTTGCTAGCTACAACCACGGGGTTGTCTTGTTTGGAACTGTTCAGTAAGGAACGGGTCCGGCTTTGTGTTGCAGGGGATGAAGGGAGTAATCCTCGGTACGGTGATCTAGGCCACGTACTGTGACGGGCGGTACCCCAGTAGCCCTGCCATTGTATGGAATCCATAATCCAATAAGTGCCAACGGTTTTGATTGTATTACCCACTTTTGTGGCTAGTAGCTGGAATTTAATCATGTAACAATTTCGGCTATTTCTTATTTATTTGAAAACCCTAGACACTATTATAATATCATCGGATTTCCTATCAAATGTTTTGGTTAGCGTAAGGTAAAAACTTTTCCATGTTTATGTGTGGGAAGTCTTACGTGATACCTTTCTTTTCAAAAGGTTTTAAAAGTTAAGCAACTTTAACCTGTTACTCACATCAGACCCATGTCTGACCCGGAGTTTATTTTTGTTTTTCATAAACTCTTGGGTACTCAAATTTTTATGAGTAGTCAAGGGAATTCAGGTTAGGATTCTGGATTAGCTTTGACGACTTGTGGAGGAGCAATGGAGCAGGAGGCTTCTGCGAGTAGATATATATCTAGTTTTCCGCTGTGTGATCTCTGTGTTGTTGTATTGAGCTGTATAACTAGACAGGTGTTTATAACTGTCTAGTATGAGTTGTTTATGCTGTGTATCTCTGATGTATATGATACTATGTAAAGTATTATGTTATTAATATATATAATTTATTCGTTCCGCTGTGTTAGATTCTGATGTTGTTTCTTTCTTCTCTTCTTCTTTCTTCTTCTATCCCTTTCTTTCTTCATTCATGACGCGATTTTCTGGGAGTGAAATTCGGGTCGTGACATTGTGGTATCAGAGCTTTAGGTTGAGCGAATACCTAGGCTCTGGAATGAATCTTTCTTTAGGGAGCATTAGGTTGAGTGAATACCTAGGCTCAGTAGTGGTGTCTTTCTTGAGAGAGCGTATTTGTAGTTCTATTATATATATATTTATATAATTATTTCTACCTATCTGTTGGGTTACCCGTTCAGGTTTTCCAATATAAGTTATGAAGGTAGATGAGGTAGTATTGTGTGTTACACGATTACTACCATTGGTTGGAGTTTGAATGTTTGAAGTTGGAAGTGTTTTGTTGAGACTGTAGACCTAATACCGTCTCGAGTGAGTTCTGAAGTGATGAAGAACTTCATTAATCTCTGAAGGAAACCTGTTAAGGTTCGGAGTTCATTTTTGAAGTTAGATGAGTAGTGTTTGGATCTGTTGGCTTGGCAGAAGTGAGTGATGGTATTTTAAATACCTCAGGGGGTAGTAGCTGCGTGATGAGATGCAGTGACTATGAATGTTCCCGAAGATGTTTTCTTTGGAACAAGTTAAGGAAGTGAGTCTGCTTCAGCGTTGTGGCTGTGGTCAGCTTAAGTTTCTGTTTGCTTTGGAGTCCGAGTTTCTCGGAGAGCTTTGTTTTTGGAATTCTTTGGCATCTGTGGCAGCAGTGCAGTTTGGGGTGTTCTCGGTGTTGGCAAGAGATCTTTTGGCTTAGCAGTTTTTCTGAAATGGAGTTCAGAAGTAGTTGAGTGAACCCGTTTCTTCGATGGGTTGGCTAGTTGAGATTGAGCTGTTCTGTTTGGTTAAGAAAGAACAGTTTTCTTTGGATTTGGTTTGGGTAGATCGCAAAAGTGACTTGCGATTGTTTGAGAGTTCTCTTGGGTTATCTGAGTTTTTCTGGATGTCTTCAGGAAGTCAGAGTTCTGTTTGCATCTGGAGATTGAGTTTCCTTATCGATTGGAATTCCAGGAGTGGTATTGGAGGTTCAGCTTTATAGTAGAATGATTCCAAGAGTTGAGTTGGTGTAGCAACTCGGAGTTTTGGAGGAACTCCTGAATGATTCTTATGGACTTGTTGAACCATATCTCTGGGGTGTGTTGTCCAGTTTGTGCTTGTGTTCTTCTTCAGCATTCTCTTCTTCGGATCAGAGTTGAGCAGCGGAAGCAGTTTGGAAGTGTATCTGCTTTTCTTTTTCTGAACAGAAGAAGTTGTTGTCTTCTGATATTGAGGAGTTGAGTTTGAATGGTTGGTTTTGGTTGATCTTGAGGAGATCATTTTGTTGAAGTTGATTGGTCTGGTTTCTTTCTAGAAGCATCAGCGAAGGTTGAGCTGATTGGTAGGTTGTGGACAGCCTAGGATCGTTTGGAGAGTTATGTGGATAAGAGTCGGAGAGATTTGGACTCTGAAGACGGAGATTTAATTTTGGATAAGTTTTCTCCGATCAAAAGTGAGCTATAAGTTTGGGTGAGTCTGAGAAGTTAGCTCTGAAGTGATTTTGGATCTTTTCTGTGATTTTGGAGATAAGTGATTGATCTTCAGGATTGAGTTGCCAGTTTGGACAACTGGGGTTCGATGGGTTTCACGTATATCTGAGGGAGTACGTGTATGGTCTGTCTCTGGTTGTGGAACCAGCAGTTCTGGAGTTTTGGGTGTTGAGTCAGACTCGTTTGTAGTCTGATATCTTGTCTAGTGTTATAGATATAGTTGTATAGGAGCTTTGTAGCTTCGTAGTATTGTTTGTTTGGATTTTCTAGAGCGAGTGTCCCGGTGGATATATATACACGCTGGGGAAACTCGATGAGATTTTATCCAGATTTTGTCTGGATAATTAGATTTGTTTGATTGGTTGAATTGGTTGTTTGATTGTTAGCATATGTTTGATATATGCTTGTGTTTAAAAATTAAAATTTAATAAGATTATTAAATTACCTTTGTTTTAAATTTCGAGGACGAAATTCTTCTAAGGGGGAAGGATTGTAACATCCCGGAATTTTTGACAATATCAATTTAATAATCTATGGTTAAAATTAAATTGATATTGATGTTTTGTAAATAATTATTCAAATAAGTTTAATAATCTTCTTTAATAAATATTTAAATTGGTCATTTTGTCTTTTAAATAATAAATTGATTTCTATTTACAATATAAATATATGGTTTATATTTTAAATAGATTGGTTTTGTTTTAATTTTTATAGATAAAACATATTTTCTAATTTTATTATTTATAGTAATTTGGAAATTTTATTTTAAATTGGTATTGAGTTTTAAAATTTATTTCATAAATAAAAATATGATTTTAAAATTGATAAGAAAAATATTGGAATGTTTTGAAATTTAATTGGTATTGTTTTAAATTTAGAATAAATTCAATAAAATGTTTTATGACTAAATAAAATAGATATTTTACTTATAAAAATAGAATTCCTTGCAAAATGATTTTAATTTAATAAGAAGATATTTATAAAAACAATATTGATATTGTATTGTCTTTATAAATAAGTTTTGGAAAAGATTTGTAATTTTTATTTCAAGTTGAATTTGTATTTATAACTTGATTTAAAAATATTTTACTCTTGAATTTAATTTGAAGTTAAATTCAAAAGTTTAAATTATTGTTTTAATTTTTAAATTGTGTACACATGGTTTGTTTTCATTTATAAATACATACACATGTTTAAATTAAACTAACATATTTACTTAGGCTAACACACATATTAATTGGTAATTAGTGCTAATTGTTTTAAAGAAATATGTGTTGCATTGAATAAACAAGTGTTATATTCTTATGCATTCAAATTAACAAGTGTTCAAAAACTAGTTTACAAAATGGACAAGTGTAAAATTTCAGTTTTTAATTTTCTTTTCTTTTATTAAAATCTGAAATACATTGGTTTAGTTGCATCTTCATTTATGCATACATTGTTCATTCTCCTAAATCAAAAAGAAAAAAAAAGGGGATCAAACTCATTTTCTTCATTTATGCATTCTCTTCATAAACCTGCATATTAAAAGATCAAATTCATTTTTCATATCCACAATCCAAACCCCTGAAAATCTACAAATCTGCATTTCAAAATCAAAGTAAAAACCTGCATATTCAAATACAAAAAAATTATGTATACTCCACCTCTTCAAAATCAAATCAACCTCTGTTACCAAATTCTACACATCATTTCAAAATCAAATGGAGCCTGCATGTTCCTACCCTCTGTTTAAGCCTGGAAATGGAAATATTAACATGCATTGAGGGATGAGTATCACAACCATCAGCATGTTTGTGAGAAGTTAGAAACTACATCACCTTCATCTGCATGCATTTGGAGATTAGCAACTGCATCATCTACATGAAGTATATCTAGTCAAGCCTGCATTTTTGGTTTTCTGCAAATTCAAAACAGAAGCTAAACAGTGGTCTGCATTCAAATAAAGGTGAGTAACATTAAATCTTAAAACTATAATTAGGTTGCTTATTAAATGTTAAGATGAATATGTTTGTGTGCTTATATAAGGTCTGTTGAAAATTTTGATTTGAATGTGTATTTTGCTTTGCTGAGATCCCAGATTCACTATCATATTTACAGAAATTCCCTATGATTGATCCAAGTTGAAGTAGTATCTGGGTTTTTGAATAAATAAATAAAAAGGGGCTTTGTTTAGCATAGATTAGAATGCAGATTTATAAAGTATCGTTGTTAAGTTTCTTGAGTTCAGATTTGAATTTTTAGTGAAGACATATACAGGGTGATGTTGTTGTTAATCAGATAATAACATTATATGTTAAATCTTGATCAAATCCAAACCTATAAATATAGAAATCCAGTTTTATAAATAAATAAAAAATAAAATAAAATAATAACTGGAACTTGATTTTTTTTTAAATCAAGTAATAGAAATTAAAGAGTATAGGTTCCTTTACTGTGTGTTCTTGAACAAATATGATTTTGAGCAAATACTTACAATCTGTAGTTTCAGAAAAATTCAAACTCTTCTGAGTTATTAAGTAAGGTTCCTAGATCCTAAGAAAAATCAGAGGAGAATTTAAAGTTTGCTTGTTAAGTTGCAGTTTGGATTTTAAACTTTTTAACCCTAGTTTTTACTGTGTTCTTGAATCAATCAATTTCGGGACATAGGGTGGATCGAGTGTTCTTGATTTTGGTGTATTGATAGTTGATGTGTAGAAGCATTCGTGGACGGGAAGGATGGATGTCAGGTGATCGGAGTGGCGATGTATGAACGTTGACAGGTTTTGATGTTGAAACCTGTAAAAATATTTACAGGTTATGAAACTTCGGGTTTCAGAGATAAATCTTTGAATTCTTGTTTATCTGTTCGATTTGGTGAAAATGTTAGTGGGTTGAGGGGTTACTGGTTGGTAGTGGATCATCTGAAATGGTCAGCAAAGGGGGCGGTGATGAGTTCACTGATGAACTTTTGGATTCGGGGGTGTTTCAGGGGAGATGAGGGAAAGGGGAAAATTTGGCTCGAAGTAACTAGTAAAAGAACTCGAAGCAGGACAGTGTGAAACTCGGAGTAAGTGTGAGGGAAACCCGAAGTAGAAAATACGGTTCTCGAGTAGAACCTGTAGATTAGCAGGTTTCAGGGAAACCTGAATTTTATTTTAAATCTGTGTTTTCAAAACCTATTAAATCTGTAGTTTTTAGGTTTTAAGAAGTTTAAGTTTAAAATAAAATTCAAGTTTGTATTTTAGATTTAAATTCAAGTTTGAATTTTTGATTGAGTTAAAATTCCAGTTTTTGAAACCTATTTCCTGTTTATGTTAAAATCTGGGTTTCATATTTTAAATCTGTAGTTGTTTAAAAGTAAGGTTAGGTTTAAATTAAATTCAAGTTTGAACATTTTGTTTCAAGTTCAAACTCCAGTTTTTAAAATAGAAGTTTAAGTTTAAAATTTAACTTATTTAACTATATCATGTTGATAAATAATTTAATCATTTTTAATAATGAGATTTTAACATATGAATAGATTTGAAGTTAATTTTATAATATGGAAATTAAAAAGTTAAATTTGAGTTTTCAGCTTTAAATTTCAAACAAGGTTTAAATTTGAAGTTTTAAATTAAAGTGGAAAGAGTTATTAAAGGTTTGAAATGGAATTAACTTTAAAATTTCATATAGTATTTGTTTTGACTTGTAAATTTAAATAAGTTTTAAATTTATTTAAAACTTTGATAAGTTTAAAAATATTTTATTTTAAACTTGAAATTTAAATTGAAATTTAAAGGTAATTGTATTTTGTTTTGAATCAAATTGTTTTAAACATAATTAAGTTATGTTTATTTTGGAAATTTGATTTAAGATTTATGTTTTAGAATTAATTAATAAGGTAATTAAGATTTGTTAATTTAATTAATTAATTAATTAAATTTGGAGTTAATAATTGATTAATGATTAATCAAATTGAAATTAGGATCATTAATTAAGTTATTAATTAATGATAAATGAATATTAATTATGTAATTAAGTTTTTAATTAAGGTTAATTAGTTTAATAATTAATTTTAATTAATATATGATTAAAGATATTTTATTGGTAATTAATTTAAGTTAATTACTTTATAAAATAAGTAAAGGATGGTTAATGAAGGTCATTAACCATGATTATCTAACAATTAATTAAGTTGGTTAATTTTTATTATTAATTAGATTAATTAATTTAATAATAATCAATTGTGAATGGTTTAAGTAATTACTTGATAAAGTAATTAAGAAATTAATTACTTAATGTAATTAATTTAATTGAATGAGATTGTTTAATTTAATTAAATAAGTTTAATTAATTTTAAACACTTGGGTTAAGAATAATTACTTTATGTAATTAATGTTTTAGAAATTACTTAGTTAAGTAATTATATAATAATTACAGGTTGTAATTAAGGAGATGTTTAAGTATGAAGGAATTTGGATTAATTATTTAAATAATTAATCAAGGTATTAATTAAGAAATTAATTTAAGGGTAATTAATTTGGTTTAATATAGTAATTAAGTTTGTTAATTACTTTGATAATTAATTTAAGAAGTAATTGAGATCATTAATTATTTTAATTAATGATGTAATTTAAGTTGATTAATTATGATTAGTTAATCAATAATAGGTAATAAAAGGTAATTAATTAATGTAATTAATTAAGGATAAATGTAATTAATTATGATTAATTAATTAGTTGGAGTAATTAAAAGTTAATTTCTGTTTAGTTGAGGATAATTAATTTTGTAAAATTAATTGAGGATAATTACATGAATGTAATTAAGAGTAATTAATCAAGAGTGATTAATTAAGGTAAGTTATTTTGAATGATTGATTAATTGATTGAAATCAATTAAATGATTGAGTAAGCAAGATATTTTTGGTAAAGCAATTAATTTAATTTATTTTAAATTAATTAAAGATGAAGGGATTAATTTAATTCATTTTAAATTAATTTGAGATAGAGATGATTAATTTAATTCATTTTAAAATTAATTATATTGTGATGAGTGAATCTTTGCTTATGGATGAATGGTTTGACTTGGATGCTTTGTAATCTCAGTAATGAGATAAATGATATTGTGTGGTATGGATGTTGGTTATATTGTGATGATAACATAGGTTATCTATTGTGATGATATATGGTATATCTATTTGATATTGATGATGTGAATTACCTGTTATGTGATAATGTTGATTATCAGTTATGATTTATGAGTTATCTATCTGTGTGCATATAGATACTGTAATTGAATTGTTTTAAACCTTTAAAACAACTTGGACCTTAAAAGACACGCTTTGGTTTTCGATGAGACCGGGATCGGGTTTCCATATTTGGATATCCGAAAACCACATCGATTCCAAATAACGTTAGGTCGTGTATCAAAGTGGAGCTTTGTGAAGACTCGAGGTGTAAGGACTATGAGTCAGTATAACTCTGTGGGTGATTCCGTAATGAGTTGACGGAATTTGTCCTTATAGATTCGGGATGGTGGTTTAAAGTGCAAGGGTTATTGTCGTTAACTCTGAGGGTGATTCCAAAATGAGTGTAACAAGATAATGCCTTCGGTTTCGTTCGAACCCGGAACGAACTTGTATGGATTGAATGCTTTCAGCACATCGTCAGGTGGACGATGAGCATTCTAAGTGATATGTCCTATAAAGGTAATCGTAGCCTCAAGCCTCATCAACCGGGAATGGCTAAAACAGGGGAGGTGCAGCAAAGCTTCGTGGGTCGCGCCCACTGGAGAGCAAGATGGATCCCTGTCTAGAAGTCCCTTTATATTCGGCTGTGTGGGTGGTTGCTAGCTACAACCACGGGGTTGTCTTGTTTGGAACTGTTCAGTAAGGAACGGGTCCGGCTTTGTGTTGCAGGGGATGAAGGGAGTAATCCTCGGTACGGTGATCTAGGCCACGTACTGTGACGGGCGGTACCCCAGTAGCCCTGCCATTGTATGGAATCCATAATCCAATAAGTGCCAACGGTTTTGATTGTATTACCCACTTTTGTGGCTAGTAGCTGGAATTTAATCATGTAACAATTTCGGCTATTTCTTATTTATTTGAAAACCCTAGACACTATTATAATATCATCGGATTTCCTATCAAATGTTTTGGTTAGCGTAAGGTAAAAACTTTTCCATGTTTATGTGTGGGAAGTCTTACGTGATACCTTTCTTTTCAAAAGGTTTTAAAAGTTAAGCAACTTTAACCTGTTACTCACATCAGACCCATGTCTGACCCGGAGTTTATTTTTGTTTTTCATAAACTCTTGGGTACTCAAATTTTTATGAGTAGTCAAGGGAATTCAGGTTAGGATTCTGGATTAGCTTTGACGACTTGTGGAGGAGCAATGGAGCAGGAGGCTTCTGCGAGTAGATATATATCTAGTTTTCCGCTGTGTGATCTCTGTGTTGTTGTATTGAGCTGTATAACTAGACAGGTGTTTATAACTGTCTAGTATGAGTTGTTTATGCTGTGTATCTCTGATGTATATGATACTATGTAAAGTATTATGTTATTAATATATATAATTTATTCGTTCCGCTGTGTTAGATTCTGATGTTGTTTCTTTCTTCTCTTCTTCTTTCTTCTTCTATCCCTTTCTTTCTTCATTCATGACGCGATTTTCTGGGAGTGAAATTCGGGTCGTGACATTGTGGTATCAGAGCTTTAGGTTGAGCGAATACCTAGGCTCTGGAATGAATCTTTCTTTAGGGAGCATTAGGTTGAGTGAATACCTAGGCTCAGTAGTGGTGTCTTTCTTGAGAGAGCGTATTTGTAGTTCTATTATATATATATTTATATAATTATTTCTACCTATCTGTTGGGTTACCCGTTCAGGTTTTCCAATATAAGTTATGAAGGTAGATGAGGTAGTATTGTGTGTTACACGATTACTACCATTGGTTGGAGTTTGAATGTTTGAAGTTGGAAGTGTTTTGTTGAGACTGTAGACCTAATACCGTCTCGAGTGAGTTCTGAAGTGATGAAGAACTTCATTAATCTCTGAAGGAAACCTGTTAAGGTTCGGAGTTCATTTTTGAAGTTAGATGAGTAGTGTTTGGATCTGTTGGCTTGGCAGAAGTGAGTGATGGTATTTTAAATACCTCAGGGGGTAGTAGCTGCGTGATGAGATGCAGTGACTATGAATGTTCCCGAAGATGTTTTCTTTGGAACAAGTTAAGGAAGTGAGTCTGCTTCAGCGTTGTGGCTGTGGTCAGCTTAAGTTTCTGTTTGCTTTGGAGTCCGAGTTTCTCGGAGAGCTTTGTTTTTGGAATTCTTTGGCATCTGTGGCAGCAGTGCAGTTTGGGGTGTTCTCGGTGTTGGCAAGAGATCTTTTGGCTTAGCAGTTTTTCTGAAATGGAGTTCAGAAGTAGTTGAGTGAACCCGTTTCTTCGATGGGTTGGCTAGTTGAGATTGAGCTGTTCTGTTTGGTTAAGAAAGAACAGTTTTCTTTGGATTTGGTTTGGGTAGATCGCAAAAGTGACTTGCGATTGTTTGAGAGTTCTCTTGGGTTATCTGAGTTTTTCTGGATGTCTTCAGGAAGTCAGAGTTCTGTTTGCATCTGGAGATTGAGTTTCCTTATCGATTGGAATTCCAGGAGTGGTATTGGAGGTTCAGCTTTATAGTAGAATGATTCCAAGAGTTGAGTTGGTGTAGCAACTCGGAGTTTTGGAGGAACTCCTGAATGATTCTTATGGACTTGTTGAACCATATCTCTGGGGTGTGTTGTCCAGTTTGTGCTTGTGTTCTTCTTCAGCATTCTCTTCTTCGGATCAGAGTTGAGCAGCGGAAGCAGTTTGGAAGTGTATCTGCTTTTCTTTTTCTGAACAGAAGAAGTTGTTGTCTTCTGATATTGAGGAGTTGAGTTTGAATGGTTGGTTTTGGTTGATCTTGAGGAGATCATTTTGTTGAAGTTGATTGGTCTGGTTTCTTTCTAGAAGCATCAGCGAAGGTTGAGCTGATTGGTAGGTTGTGGACAGCCTAGGATCGTTTGGAGAGTTATGTGGATAAGAGTCGGAGAGATTTGGACTCTGAAGACGGAGATTTAATTTTGGATAAGTTTTCTCCGATCAAAAGTGAGCTATAAGTTTGGGTGAGTCTGAGAAGTTAGCTCTGAAGTGATTTTGGATCTTTTCTGTGATTTTGGAGATAAGTGATTGATCTTCAGGATTGAGTTGCCAGTTTGGACAACTGGGGTTCGATGGGTTTCACGTATATCTGAGGGAGTACGTGTATGGTCTGTCTCTGGTTGTGGAACCAGCAGTTCTGGAGTTTTGGGTGTTGAGTCAGACTCGTTTGTAGTCTGATATCTTGTCTAGTGTTATAGATATAGTTGTATAGGAGCTTTGTAGCTTCGTAGTATTGTTTGTTTGGATTTTCTAGAGCGAGTGTCCCGGTGGATATATATACACGCTGGGGAAACTCGATGAGATTTTATCCAGATTTTGTCTGGATAATTAGATTTGTTTGATTGGTTGAATTGGTTGTTTGATTGTTAGCATATGTTTGATATATGCTTGTGTTTAAAAATTAAAATTTAATAAGATTATTAAATTACCTTTGTTTTAAATTTCGAGGACGAAATTCTTCTAAGGGGGAAGGATTGTAACATCCCGGAATTTTTGACAATATCAATTTAATAATCTATGGTTAAAATTAAATTGATATTGATGTTTTGTAAATAATTATTCAAATAAGTTTAATAATCTTCTTTAATAAATATTTAAATTGGTCATTTTGTCTTTTAAATAATAAATTGATTTCTATTTACAATATAAATATATGGTTTATATTTTAAATAGATTGGTTTTGTTTTAATTTTTATAGATAAAACATATTTTCTAATTTTATTATTTATAGTAATTTGGAAATTTTATTTTAAATTGGTATTGAGTTTTAAAATTTATTTCATAAATAAAAATATGATTTTAAAATTGATAAGAAAAATATTGGAATGTTTTGAAATTTAATTGGTATTGTTTTAAATTTAGAATAAATTCAATAAAATGTTTTATGACTAAATAAAATAGATATTTTAATTATAAAAATAGAATTCCTTGCAAAATGATTTTAATTTAATAAGAAGATATTTATAAAAACAATATTGATATTGTATTGTCTTTATAAATAAGTTTTGGAAAAGATTTGTAATTTTTATTTCAAGTTGAATTTGTATTTATAACTTGATTTAAAAATATTTTACTCTTGAATTTAATTTGAAGTTAAATTCAAAAGTTTAAATTATTGTTTTAATTTTTAAATTGTGTACACATGGTTTGTTTTCATTTATAAATACATACACATGTTTAAATTAAACTAACATATTTACTTAGGCTAACACACATATTAATTGGTAATTAGTGCTAATTGTTTTAAAGAAATATGTGTTGCATTGAATAAACAAGTGTTATATTCTTATGCATTCAAATTAACAAGTGTTCAAAAACTAGTTTACAAAATGGACAAGTGTAAAAATTCAGTTTTTAATTTTCTTTTCTTTTATTAAAATCTGAAATACATTGGTTTAGTTGCATCTTCATTTATGCATACATTGTTCATTCTCCTAAATCAAAAAGAAAAAAAAAGGGGATCAAACTCATTTTCTTCATTTATGCATTCTCTTCATAAACCTGCATATTAAAAGATCAAATTCATTTTTCATATCCACAATCCAAACCCCTGAAAATCCACAAATCTGCATTTCAAAATCAAAGTAAAAACCTGCATATTCAAATACAAAAAAATTATGTATACTCCACCTCTTCAAAATCAAATCAACCTCTGTTACCAAATTCTACACATCATTTCAAAATCAAATGGAGCCTGCATGTTCCTACCCTCTGTTTAAGCCTGGAAATGGAAATATTAACATGCATTGAGGGATGAGTATCACAACCATCAGCATGTTTGTGAGAAGTTAGAAACTACATCACCTTCATCTGCATGCATTTGGAGATTAGCAACTGCATCATCTACATGAAGTATATCTAGTCAAGCCTGCATTTTTGGTTTTCTGCAAATTCAAAACAGAAGCTAAACAGTGGTCTGCATTCAAATAAAGGTGAGTAACATTAAATCTTAAAACTATAATTAGGTTGCTTATTAAATGTTAAGATGAATATGTTTGTGTGCTTATATAAGGTCTGTTGAAAATTTTGATTTGAATGTGTATTTTGCTTTGCTGAGATCCCAGATTCACTATCATATTTACAGAAATTCCCTATGATTGATCCAAGTTGAAGTAGTATCTGGGTTTTTGAATAAATAAATAAAAAGGGGCTTTGTTTAGCATAGATTAGAATGCAGATTTATAAAGTATCGTTGTTAAGTTTCTTGAGTTCAGATTTGAATTTTTAGTGAAGACATATACAGGGTGATGTTGTTGTTAATCAGATAATAACATTATATGTTAAATCTTGATCAAATCCAAACCTATAAATATAGAAATCCAGTTTTATAAATAAATAAATAAAAAATAAAATAATAACTGGAACTTGATTTTTTTTTTAAATCAAGTAATAGAAATTAAAGAGTATAGGTTCCTTTACTGTGTGTTCTTGAACAAATATGATTTTGAGCAAATACTTACAATCTGTAGTTTCAGAAAAATTCAAACTCTTCTGAGTTATTAAGTAAGGTTCCTAGATCCTAAGAAAAATCAGAGGAGAATTTAAAGTTTGCTTGTTAAGTTGCAGTTTGGATTTTAAACTTTTTAACCCTAGTTTTTACTGTGTTCTTGAATCAATCAATTTCGGGACATAGGGTGGATCGAGTGTTCTTGATTTTGGTGTATTGATAGTTGATGTGTAGAAGCATTCGTGGACGGGAAGGATGGATGTCAGGTGATCGGAGTGGCGATGTATGAACGTTGACAGGTTTTGATGTTGAAACCTGTAAAAATATTTACAGGTTATGAAACTTCGGGTTTCAGAGATAAATCTTTGAATTCTTGTTTATCTATTCGATTTGGTGAAAATGTTAGTGGGTTGAGGGGTTACTGGTTGGTAGTGGATCATCTGAAATGGTCAGCAAAGGGGGCGGTGATGAGTTCACTGATGAACTTTTGGATTCGGTGGTGTTTCAGGGGAGATGAGGGAAAGGGGAAAATTTGGCTCGAAGTAACTAGTAAAAGAACTCGAAGCAGGACAGTGTGAAACTCGGAGTAAGTGTGAGGGAAACCCGAAGTAGAAAATACGGTTCTCGAGTAGAACCTGTAGATTAGCAGGTTTCAGGGAAACCTGAATTTTATTTTAAATCTGTGTTTTCAAAACCTATTAAATCTGTAGTTTTTAGGTTTTAAGAAGTTTAAGTTTAAAATAAAATTCAAGTTTGTATTTTAGATTTAAATTCAAGTTTGAATTTTTGATTGAGTTAAAATTCCAGTTTTTGAAACCTATTTCCTGTTTATGTTAAAATCTGGGTTTCATATTTTAAATCTGTAGTTGTTTAAAAGTAAGGTTAGGTTTAAATTAAATTCAAGTTTGAACTTTTTGTTTCAAGTTCAAACTCCAGTTTTTAAAATAGAAATTTAAGTTTAAAATTTAACTTATTTAACTATATCATGTTGATAAATAATTTAATCATTTTTAATAATGAGATTTTAACATATGAATAGATTTGAAGTTAATTTTATAATATGGAAATTAAAAAGTTAAATTTGAGTTTTCAGCTTTAAATTTCAAACAAGGTTTAAATTTGAAGTTTTAAATTAAAGTGGAAAGAGTTATTAAAGGTTTGAAATGGAATTAACTTTAAAATTTCATATAGTATTTGTTTTGACTTGTAAATTTAAATAAGTTTTAAATTTATTTAAAACTTTGATAAGTTTAAAAATATTTTATTTTAAACTTGAAATTTAAATTGAAATTTAAAGGTAATTGTATTTTGTTTTGAATCAAATTGTTTTAAACATAATTAAGTTATGTTTATTTTGGAAATTTGATTTAAGATTTATGTTTTAGAATTAATTAATAAGGTAATTAAGATTTGTTAATTTAATTAATTAATTAATTAAATTTGGAGTTAATAATTGATTAATGATTAATCAAATTGAAATTAAGATCATTAATTAAGTTATTAATTAATGATAAATGAATATTAATTATGTAATTAAGTTTTTAATTAAGGTTAATTAGTTTAATAATTAATTTTAATTAATATATGATTAAAGATATTTTATTGGTAATTAATTTAAGTTAATTACTTTATAAAATAAGTAAAGGATGGTTAATGAAGGTCATTAACCATGATTATCTAACAATTAATTAAGTTGGTTAATTTTTATTATTAATTAGATTAATTAATTTAATAATAATCAATTGTGAATGGTTTAAGTAATTACTTGATAAAGTAATTAAGAAATTAATTACTTAATGTAATTAATTTAATTGAATGAGATTGTTTAATTTAATTAAATAAGTTTAATTAATTTTAAACACTTGGGTTAAGAATAATTACTTTATGTAATTAATGTTTTAGAAATTACTTAGTTAAGTAATTATATAATAATTACAGGTTGTAATTAAGGAGATGTTTAAGTATGAAGGAATTTGGATTAATTATTTAAATAATTAATCAAGGTATTAATTAAGAAATTAATTTAAGGGTAATTAATTTGGTTTAATATAGTAATTAAGTTTGTTAATTACTTTGATAATTAATTTAAGAAGTAATTGAGATCATTAATTATTTTAATTAATGATGTAATTTAAGTTGATTAATTATGATTAATTAATCAATAATAGGTAATAAAAGGTAATTAATTAATGTAATTAATTAAGGATAAATGTAATTAATTATGATTAATTAATTAGTTGGAGTAATTAAAAGTTAATTTCTGTTTAGTTGAGGATAATTAATTTTGTAAAATTAATTGAGGATAATTACATGAATGTAATTAAGAGTAATTAATCAAGAGTGATTAATTAAGGTAAGTTATTTTGAATGATTGATTAATTGATTGAAATCAATTAAATGATTGAGTAAGCAAGATATTTTTGGTAAAGCAATTAATTTAATTTATTTTAAATTAATTAAAGATGAAGGGATTAATTTAATTCATTTTAAATTAATTTGAGATAGAGATGATTAATTTAATTCATTTTAAAATTAATTATATTGTGATGAGTGAATCTTTGCTTATGGATGAATGGTTTGACTTGGATGCTTTGTAATCTCAGTAATGAGATAAATGATATTGTGTGGTATGGATGTTGGTTATATTGTGATGATAACATAGGTTATCTATTGTGATGATATATGGTATATCTATTTGATATTGATGATGTGAATTACCTGTTATGTGATAATGTTGATTATCAGTTATGATTTATGAGTTATCTATCTGTGTGCATATAGATACTGTAATTGAATTGTTTTAAACCTTTAAAACAACTTGGACCTTAAAAGACACGCTTTGGTTTTCGATGAGACCGGGATCGGGTTTCCATATTTGGATATCCGTAAACCACATCGATTCCAAATAACGTTAGGTCGTGTATCAAAGTGGAGCTTTGTGAAGACTCGAGGTGTAAGGACTATGAGTCAGTATAACTCTGTGGGTGATTCCGTAATGAGTTGACGGAATTTGTCCTTATAGATTCGGGATGGTGGTTTAAAGTGCAAGGGTTATTGTCGTTAACTCTGAGGGTGATTCCAAAATGAGTGTAACAAGATAATGCCTTCGGTTTCGTTCGAACCCGGAACGAACTTGTATGGATTGAATGCTTTCAGCACATCGTCAAGTGGACGATGAGCATTCTAAGTGATATGTCCTATAAAGGTAATCGTAGCCTCAAGCCTCATCAACCGGGAATGGCTAAAACAGGGGAGGTGCAGCAAAGCTTCGTGGGTCGCGCCCACTGGAGAGCAAGATGGATCCCTGTCTAGAAGTCCCTTTATATTCGGCTGTGTGGGTGGTTGCTAGCTACAACCACGGGGTTGTCTTGTTTGGAACTGTTCAGTAAGGAACGGGTCCGGCTTTGTGTTGCAGGGGATGAAGGGAGTAATCCTCGGTACGGTGATCTAGGCCACGTACTGTGACGGGCGGTACCCCAGTAGCCCTGCCATTGTATGGAATCCATAATCCAATAAGTGCCAACGGTTTTGATTGTATTACCCACTTTTGTGGCTAGTAGCTGGAATTTAATCATGTAACAATTTCGGCTATTTCTTATTTATTTGAAAACCCTAGACACTATTATAATATCATCGGATTTCCTATCAAATGTTTTGGTTAGCGTAAGGTAAAAACTTTTCCATGTTTATGTGTGGGAAGTCTTACGTGATACCTTTCTTTTCAAAAGGTTTTAAAAGTTAAGCAACTTTAACCTGTTACTCACACCAGACCCATGTCTGACCCGGAGTTTATTTTTGTTTTTCATAAACTCTTGGGTACTCAAATTTTTATGAGTAGTCAAGGGAATTCAGGTTAGGATTCTGGATTAGCTTTGACGACTTGTGGAGGAGCAATGGAGCAGGAGGCTTCTGCGAGTAGATATATATCTAGTTTTCCGCTGTGTGATCTCTGTGTTGTTGTATTGAGCTGTATAACTAGACAGGTGTTTATAACCGTCTAGTATGAGTTGTTTATGCTGTGTATCTCTGATGTATATGATACTATGTAAAGTATTGTGTTATTAATATATATAATTTATTCGTTCCGCTGTGTTAGATTCTGATGTTGTTTCTTTCTTCTCTTCTTCTTTCTTCTTCTATCCCTTTCTTTCTTCATTCATGACGCGATTTTCTGGGAGTGAAATTCGGGTCGTGACAATATCCGTATCACTTGACCATAGGATAGAAAATTTTATACAGGCACCGTGGTCTATATATAAATATTTTTAAAGTGATTTCTATGGCTTGGATGATACGGTTTATAATAAGTTAATTTTGATATTTTCTTCTATATATATACATATGAAGTTAGAAATTTTGAATTTAAGCTGTCTATAAATCTCTTAAATAAAAATGGAAAAATTGAGGAAATGGAGTTTGATGATTTGTATTATATGTTAAATGTTTAAGTATGGAAATTTTAAGATATGATATTTATAACTGGATTTTTCCAAGATAAATTTAAAATGAATATTCTAGTATAATTAAATTGAAGAAAATATTTAATTGCTAAAAATTTGGAGTTTTATTTGTGGATTTTATGTGAATATTCAAGATTAAATAATAGAGCATTTAATTTGTTAAAAGAATAAATTCCAACTTTAGTTTGAAATATTATTACTCCAAATGGATATATATATATATATATAGAAATTTAAGTGGTTTGGAACTCGAAAGTGATATTTAAATTTTGGTTCAGACTTTAAATAAAGAAACATATTTGTAAAACCATGGAAGTTATTTTTCTACAAAGTAACCTTAAAGTTAAACCATTTATTTTATATACCGTTGAATATCCAAACCATTCAAGTTTTAGAAGTTATGGTTTTTAAAATGCATGAATTCAGAAATAGTATGTTTGAAAGTATAATTCAAATGTTCGGTTTCGAGATATTATAAATTTTAAAGCAGTATGATTTTGAAAAAGAAATATATTTGGATAAAATGATATCATATTGTTTCGGGTTTTAAGATGATATCGTATTCATAGTTTTGAAATGGAATTTTTATTCTGGTTTTAAAGTATAAACTATTTTAAATGACCGCGGTGTTATAGTAACGATTGGTTGGCAAAAAGACCGGGATCAGATATGGACATACTCTCTGTCGATACCGAAAACCACTTTGACTAACCGTGTACGCGGTGGAGATTCCAGAATGAAGTAGGTTGGTGGCGACGTTTCCTGTAAGGTAAATACGTGGACCCAACTCCCGTGAGTTGGCATAAGGTGGCTAAAACAGGAGCGATTCTCGGGCCAATGAGGTCATTCCTCTGATCGAACGCACCTTCGATACTATACTCTGACTTTGGATTGATTCGGTGGCCACTATTGATTTCTTTGATTTGGGGGTGTTAGTTCGAGGTGGGCGGTAGCTGCGGCTGCGCGTTACCACCAGCCCGGATAGCAATTGGTATATCTACCCTGGCATTGCCTAGTTGTGCCGTGTCACCTACCCTAGCGCGCCTTATACGATTTTGGCTTTGTACCATACCTATGGAGTGCCCTCTGACGACGCCCAGTACGGGGGAGATTACGGTACTGTATAGACTATGAGAATATATTCTGTGTTAAGGGCTATATGGGTAACCCCTTAACGCTATTTAAAAGTAAGTTTATTTTATAATTAGACACTATTGTAATAGCGCAATATACTATATAGTAAATAGTTTAACGGATCCTTAAGAGATGTAAACCCCGAGCATCTCTTGAGTTACTGCACTCATATTTATTTCTGTTAATTTAACTCACATAAGATCTTTTAGTTCTGACTCGAGTGTTTTTGTCATTTCAAATTCGCTCGGGTCAGTCCGAGCGTTTCAGGATTTGAAGATTTAGCTTTGGAGGGCGAAGACGAAGATTTGTATTATTATTATTTATACTAGTGCACTACACACTGTTCCGCTACATTGATATTATTGGTATGTGAACTCCGATATTTAATTGTATAAAGAAGAATCAAATGTTTTGTAAACAGTTTTATAAACTATATATTTTATTATTATATTTTATCCTTCCACTGTGAGATTCTATTTTGTTTTATTTCTTCTCTGTTTTCTTATTTACCCATAGCAATCCGTCCTTCCGTATGGTTTGAATTGGCACGTGTTTCTGTTTAAATCGTGCGAAAAGGCGGGACGTTACAGTTGGTATCAGAGCTTTGGTTTAGCGATAAACCTTAGCTTTGTGGGGTTTGACTCTTTGTTAATAGGGTAGTAATACCCTATGGGAGTCGCTGAGTGTATATTTATGAGAGTGCGTATTTGTTAGTGTTATAAAAAGATTTTGATATTGTGTTAATCTGTTCCGTTTTGTATTTATGAATTCTGCTTGATGCATGGGACGCTATGACATCAATAGGGATTTCTAAACACTTAATAGGACAGACCGACATAATATTTGTTTTAATATAGGTGAATGAAATAATTTTGCCTATTATATTTTCTATATATAAAATAAAAAAATTTCCAATGATATATTTTTTTTTTGGTTGCAATAGATTGGTTGTTAGGAATAAAATTTTAAATAATAGGTAAAATAAGATTGAAATTAAAATCAATGAAATTTGGAAATTTTAGGACTTAAGTCCGGGATTTTTGAAAATTTGCTTTCAAAGGATTTATGAAATATAATAAATTTGTTTATAAGTATTTTCTTATATAAATTTTTAGTATAATTAGGAAAAATTGTTTTAAAGAAGATTTTGTAGAAATAAGCTTTGTACTTTCCTCTCTGTCGCTGGAAAATAACTTCGGTGATGGCGGCCGCATCATCGACTTTCATTTTCGAGTTTCGAAGAGGAAAGGCTACTGTAGTGAATTCTACTGCAGATTTGTTTTGAAAATATCTAAAGGTTTAATTGTTTTAATTATAGTTAGAGGTATATAAGTTATAAAGATATATTTATCTATTGAAATTTTAACCCGGTATTTACTTCTAAAATTTCCATTTATTAATTGTTTCATTTATGGTAGTGAAACAGAATTTAATTAAGAATTGAAACCTAAATAGAATAAGAGACTTTAATGCTAAGTTATAAAGGAAGTTAAAATTTTAACTTATAAGAAACGGTAAAGATTTATTGAACAATGAACATAATTAAAGGATGAGATAAAACTTGTATAAGTTCATTTGCATTTTCTTTAACATATATAACTTACCAAATATGAAAAGTTGAAATGTTAAATAAAAGATTGGAATAGAATAGTATACAAGTGGAAGTTTTGGAAATAATGAAGTATTCAATGAATTGTTATATTAAATGAGAATTTAATGGTATAAACTTAAGTTATGATTGAAATTTTACTAAAATTAAAAAGGAAGCATTATAAATAAGTGATTTCAAACTTAAGTAAATAAAATGAAATTCTTTAATAAATAAAGATTGATGTGTAGGGTTATAAACTTAAGTATGATTTAAATACTACTAGTTGAATATAATGGGAAGTAGGTAACATAAATAAATGACTGCAAACCATAGTTAATGAATAAATAAAATCTTTTACTTATAAGAATGAATGTTATAAGGTTAAGAATTTAAGTGAAATTCAAAAATGATTACTATAATTAAATATAATAGAATGTAAGCATTTAATAAATGATTGAAATTGAGAAGTACATTAAATGTAATACCAATAAAAGAGACTTACATAACCTGAATAAATAAAAATGAATAATGGTAAGTAATAAGTAGAAATAAGGAAACAACCATTGAATGAGAAATAAAAATTTGAAGTTGTTAGATATAAATGTATATTATAAAAGGATAATTTATGTGGTATGAATTGTAAACTTAAGAAAAAGGGTTTAAGAAAATAAAAGATAAACTGTTATATGAATGAAAAGATCAAACAGCTAATGTATGAAATAAAAATTTATAATGAGTAAATTGATTGGTTGGTTGAATTGTTATTGTTGATTTATGGTTTGGTCGGGTAAGGAAATTTGAAGTAGTTGGATGAATAAATAATCTATTCCGTCTCATCTAAGACTGTTGAGTAAATGATGCACTGGATAGTTATTTTTCATTCCGTACCATTTCAAGCTTTGAACCCGAGCAACTATTTGATTGTTGATTATATGGTTGTTTATATTTGTTGGGTATGCTGTTTGTTGAAATGGATGATTGTTGGATTGATTTGATTGTTAATGATTGAAACCACTTAGAGATTATTTGAAAATGTGATCCAAACTTTATTTATTTAAGTACATAAAGATATAATGATGATAAAACGGGTATATTTCATTTAAGGAAATTAATTTAGTAAATTATTGTTTATAAATTAATATTTGAAATAAGATGTATTGTTTTTTTTTCTTTCTTTTCCCTTCTTTTTCCTTTTCGGGGACGAAAAGTTTTGAGTGGGGGAGAGTGTAATGACCCGTTAAATTCGATAATTTTAAATGTGATAATTTAATAGGATTTCTAATTTAATTTAGAATGAAATCCAAATGAATTAAGTAGAAAAGGATTCTCACCTGGATATGGAATTTAATATGAGAAATTTATGAAAATGTTAAATGGTTTTAATGCAATGCCCATAAATGAATGAAATGAAATGAATATATGTAAAATGTATACTATGTTATTTATCAAATAGAAGGATAGAAAGTAAATATCGGATTTGATTGATGAATAAATATATATTAAATAGTAATGAAATGTAAAGTAAATGGCGATTGTATAAAACCATGCAATAAGATTTTCTAATAGTAACTGAATGTAGATGTGTGAAATAGAGTTAATGACTATAATTATTGTACTTTACTTATTTTATTAGTTGTCAATGTTAATCTGGAATCAAATTCAATTTATCCCCAAAATTACTGCAGTTAAAGTGGAATAAATTGGTAAATGAAGAATGTTGGATCCAAATAAGTTGTAACCAAGGAAAATCCCATTTTTAATAAACTATGTGGGAAAAGAAATGAAACCAGAATGAAAATGTGAAAATATAAAATGTAATGAAATTCTAAGTAATAATGACTTTGTTAGTTAAGTGAAAACTGATTTAATATTAAGTTGTAACTGGATAAAAATCAAATTTATTTGGAATTGATTTGCAATCAATTGAATTTATTGCAATTAAACGGATTCAATATTTAAAATAATTATGTAAATATTATTTGGAAGAAATTGAAGTTATTTGGGTAATAAGTATTGTAATTGGCTAATTTAGATACTTTAAAGTGAAACGGAAATTTTTAACGCAATAGTTTGATTGCAATATTTAATTCATCTAATTGATGATAAAGATTTGTTAGATTTATTTAATAGGTATTTTGGGGCATTTAATAGGTAATTGCTGATTTTGAATCGAATTAAAGGGATTACTGAAATCAAAATTTAGCAACGTTTAAACCATTGCAATTGATTTAGAATATAAAGAGTTGTCTATTTAATTGAGTTAAATTTTTGAAATTGCGTTGTTGCAATTAAATGGGAAATAAAACGTAAGGATAACCAGTATTCAAGATTTACCATCTATTTAGTATATTAATTGTAACTGATAATCAACTGCAATAAATAATAAATAATTACTACGGTAACGTTAATTGAAGTGATATTTGAAATTTAATTTTTAGGAATTATGTAAATATAAGTTCAAATGAAATTGGAAATATTTACATATTGAAATATGAATCCAATGATAAATTCTTCTATTTAACAATATTAATGGAAAGTAAATTTAATTAAATTTTTGGAAATTAAATTTATAATTTGGTGAAATTAATGAAATTTGGGGATTTCTAAAATTTTAAATTCGACAAGTTAAATTTTGTTTAAATTTGTATAGGTGATTGGAAAATTTATAATAATAAGAATCGTCAATTATCAAAAAGAAATGGGAAATTTGATTTAATTGACTAATTGTTAATTTATTTAATTAATATAAAAATAGCCATTTTGTCATGGACTCGGATTTCGACGAAACCAGTTTCATCGGATCTGTATCAGTGAATGATTGTTGGGTTTCAAATTTCGTATCGATCGGACCTGTCGTTTGATCGTACGGACGCGAAACGCCTTGAAAATCAATTTACTTAAAAATCAATTTGGAAATTTTGTTTTCAGCATAACTTCTTCATACGATCGAATTTGGTCATGAAACTTTTTCCATCACGTTCAGAATATTTTAAAATACCTATTTGGATATATGGGTTTAACAAATTGCGTTCCGGGGTTAGAACGGGCTTTTTGGGCCAACTACCGTTTAGCACGTTCGAAATTCGTGCCCACCTAGCCTTCTACAATTTGTCTATATATATGCTGGGATAAACCCTAGCCTCCATCTTCTATCATTTGTCTGTACGTTCATTTCTTCATCTCTTTCTCTTCCTCAAGGGTTGCAAAACCTAGATCTATCTACAGTTCAAAATCAAAAATCAAAATTCAAACTCTACACAAAAAAATTCCGAAAAATATATATGTCAATGCTCTCGGTGAGCGTAATTCAATGGTGATGTCCGTTTTTCGATTTGAGTTCCGGTATGTTCAGATCAGGACAAATCAGTTTGGGCCATTCATCAACGTCGCGTCGAACTTCGTCGGATCGAAATTTCCCTTCTGGGTTTTGTAGAGATCCTCGAGCTGAGCGCATCCATGCAGATTAATTGAGGGTTCAACGGTCAGATCGTCGGAGAATCATGATTAGGGTTTCGTTTTCTTTATGGCGGCGGCTGCAGATTGGGTGGTCGCGAGTTCAGCGTTGGAATTGAGGGGAGAGGCGGTGCTCAGAGGATGGTAGTGGTGGCCGGTAGCGTAGGCACGGCGTGGTCGAGATCCAGAGGCAGTGACGCGTTTGGGCTGCAGGGAATCTCGCGTGAACAGCGCGTGCGTGTTCTTGGGTTAGGATGTTGCTGTGTGCGTGCTTCTCTGCTGTGGAAGAAAGATGACTGGTGACGTGGAAGTGTTTAGGTGAATTGTTAATTTTGTTTTTTTTTTAATTTTTATTTTGATTTTTCAAGCACGTTAACTCGAATAACTTTTACGTACGATATCCGTTTTACACGAAATTTCTTTTGTTAGGATCGTAATTTAATTCCGGATCTGATGACGCTGGTTTGGACAGTTTTGGAGACCGTCGAATTTTTGGATTTAAATCGAATTTAAATTCGATTTAAATTCAAAAGGTGAGTGTTTTAACCCACTCACAACTTCTAAAAGTTTTTATGTTTGTTGAATTTATTTTAGATATGAGTAGAAATTTATTTATGACTGTTTGGCATGTTTTATTCCTCATATCTGTTAAATCGCATTTATTTAATTTAACTGTTAATTTATTTTATTTATTGCATAAAATTTGACAGCTAGAATTTATTTTTGCATATAAATTGCTAGTTAACAGTCATTTAATTTATTATGGAATATAAACTGTTAGTTAATATCTGTTATTGATTTCTGTATAAATTCATATGCTATGTATCGATGATTGTTTAAAATTGGATGATGATTGCAATTGATGATTGATGATTGATATTTGGATGAATGAATGCTATAATTATATTGTATAAACTGCAAGTCATCATGCATTTTCATTTCATTCGGGATTGCGGTTTGAAATGATATACAACCGCATTTTATTTTTAAATTGCGGATTGAAATGATAAATATCCGTATCACTTGACCATAGGATAGAAAATTTTATACAAGCACCGTGGTCTATATATAAATATTTTTAAAGTGATTTCTATGGCTTGGATGATACGGTTTATAATAAGTTAATTTTGATATTTTCTTCTATATATATACATATGAAGTTAGAAATTTTGAATTTAAGCTGTGTATAAATCTCTTAAATAAAAATGGAAAAATTGAGGAAATGGAGTTTGATGATTTATATTATATGTTAAATGTTTAAGTATGGAAATTTTAAGATATGATATTTATAACTGGATTTTTCCAAGATAAATTTAAAATGAATATTCTAGTATAATTAAATTGAAGAAAATATTTAATTGCTAAAAATTTGGAGTTTTATTTGTGGATTTTATGTGAATATTCAAGACTAAATAATAGAGCATTTAATTTGTTAAAAGAATAAATTCCAACTTTAGTTTGAAATATTATTACTCCAAATGGATATATATATATATATATAGAAATTTAAGTGGTTTGGAACTCGAAAGTGATATTTAAATTTTGGTTCAGACTTTAAATAAAGAAACATATTTGTAAAACCATGGAAGTTATTTTTCTACAAAGTAACCTTAAAGTTAAACCATTTATTTTATATACCGTTGAATATCCAAACCATTCAAGTTTTAGAAGTTATGGTTTTTAAAAAGCATGAATTCAGAAATAGTATGTCTGAAAGTATAATTCAAATGTTCGGTTTCCAGATATTATAAATTTTAAAGCAGTATGATTTTGGAAAAGAAATATATTTGGATAAAATGATATCATATTGTTTTGGGTTTTAAGATGATATCGTATTCATAGTTTTGAAATGGAATTTTTATTCTGGTTTTAAAGTATAAACTATTTTAAATGACCGCGGTGTTATAATAACGATTGGTTGGCAAAAAGACCGGGATCGGATATGGACATACTCTCTGTCGATACCGAAAACCACTTTGACTAACCGTGTACGCGGTGGAGATTCCAGAATGAAGTAGGTTGGTGATGACGTTTCCTGTAAGGTAAATACGTGGACCCAACTCCCGTGAGTTGGCATAAGGTGGCTAAAACAGGAGCGATTCTCGGACCAATGAGGTCATTCCTCTGATCGAACGCACTCCTTCGATACTATACTCTGACTTTGGATTGATTTGGTGGCCACTATTGATTTCTTTGATTTGGGGGTGTTAGTTCGAGGTAGGCGGTAGCTGCGGCTACGCGTTACCACCAGCCCGGATAGCAATTGGTATATCTACCCTGGCATTGCCTAGTTGTGCCGTGTCACCTACCCTAGCGCGCCTTATACGATTTTGGCTTTGTACCATACCTGTGGAGTGCCCTCTGACGACGCCCAGTACGGGGGAGATTACGGTACTGTATAGACTATGGGAATATATTCTGTGTTAAGGGCTATATGGGTAACCCTTAACGCTATTTAAAAGTAAGTTTATTTTATAATTAGACACTATTATAATAGCGCAATATACTATATAGTAAATAGTTTAACGGATCCTTAGGAGATGTAAATCCCGAGCATCTCTTGAGTTACTGTACTCATATTTATTTCTGTTAATTTAACTCACATAAGATATTTTAGTTCTGACTCGAGTGTTTTTGTCTTTTCAAATTCGCTCGGGTCAGTCCGAGCGTTTCAGGATTTGAAGATTTAGCTTTGGAGGGCGAAGACGAAGATTTGTATTATTATTATTTATACTAGTGCACTACACACTGTTCCGCTGCATTGATATTATTGGTATGTGAACTCTGATATTTAATTGTATAAAGAAGAATCAAATGTTTTGTAAACAGTTTTATAAACTGTATATTTTATTATTATATTTTATCCGTCCGCTGTGAGGTTCTATTTTGTTTTATTTCTTCTCTGTTTTCTTATTTACCCATAACAATCCGCCCTTCCGTATGGTTTGAATTGGCACGTGTGTCTGTTTAAATCGTGCGAAAAGGCGGGACGTTACATCTTGAAGTCTATGTTTAGTCTCGATATTATCTAATCAATTTGGTGCCAAATTTCCGAACGCCCTTGTAAGTTCTCCCAAAACCCACTAGTGGACAACAGGTTTCGGCCACTTACAATGCTTTTGGTACACAAAGGAATCACACCATCAATTCCCATTCTATCTGGGAATCTCAAGTGGTTGTAATAACCACTTGGCTTCTTCATCCCGACCACCGCCAAGGCCTCACTCCATCAGATCATCTTGCAGCCTCGCTCTACTATAACCTTCTCTAACTCTCTCTTCAACTTAGCCTTCTCAAGGCATCCCCCAAAATCTCACTTAGATATGACCATTTTAGGAGTCTCGCCTCATCATGATCATCCTTGGAGTCTCACCCCACTATGATTGGCTCACAATCTCTCTTCGTTTTGGCCTTCTCAAGGCAACCCACCAAAGTCTCACTTCGGCATGATCATTTCTAGAGTCTCATCCCACCATGATCATTCCTAAAGTCTCATCTCGCTACGGCTGTCATAGAGTCTCACTTTATTTTGGCCTTCTCAAGGCAACCCCCTAAAGTCTCATTTCGGTATGACCATTTTTGTAGTCTAATCCCATCATGATCATTCCCAAAATCTCACCCTACCATGACTGTCTCACAGTCTCACTACTACAAAATAGGCCATTTGCATCGGTTGTTTACCCCCTCTTGCATCAGTTCAACAGCCGATGCATATGCAACCGATGCAACAGGCTTAACACTTTTGCATCGGTTCTGAAACCGATGCAGAAAGGTCCTTTTTGCATCGGTTGTTACTAACAACTGATGCAAAATATCATGGTTGGTTGCTTGAACACAGCCCCCATGTTGCATCGGTTGTAATGAAAACCGATGCAACAAAGGAACTTGTTGCATCGGTTGTTGTTGAAAACTGATGCAAACTAATCCCTCTATTGCATCGGTTTTTTATAACAACCGATGCAAACTAATCCCTCAGAAACCATTATTACAGTACTCAAATAGACTATATATTTATATATATATATATATATATATATATATATATATGTATATATTATTGATAATCTTTATATATATATATAAAAGAAAAAAACATACACAAAAAATTAAAAAAGAGAGATTATTTCATTATCATTTACAAATTCTGCTTTGGTTTACAAATTTTCACCTTCCGAACCATCACAAATTTACAAATTTCATTATCATTTACAAACACTGTCTAACTTCCCAAACCATCACAACCATAATTCAAACCATCCCCCGTCACCTCTACATTGTCCATCAGCACCCACTGCACTTCACAATAAGCCTTCATCTGACCACTAACTTACATTTCACAACAGACATACCTGCTTAATGTCCCTTCTCCATTCATCTACAATAATCTGATACGAAAATTTTAAAACTCTGAAAGTCAACTAACATTGATCTGATTTTCAATTTATGGGTGAAAAACTTACTATTAATTTAGTAGATGGAATACTGCGTCACATCGATTCTCTGCATTCTTTACAGCTGCAATGCTATGCTAAATAATTAGTTGGAAGACAATAACATAAAACAACACAGCAGAGTTGAATTAATGCAGTATCATATGCAGCCTTATGTGAGTTCATGACAAACAGAATATGCCGGGCAAAAATGTTGCCTACTATGTTGTTCCCAGAAGAAACTACAAAACAGTCAATCAAAGTGGGACATCTGATTCTTTAATTCCAGACATTATGTATTATGATTCAGAAATCTTTTTAAGCATATACGCAAAATTATCTTAACATGAACTCATATAATTGCAGCTCGGACATGATAACAGCAGTTTGTTATTTATTATTATTTTCCTATTTTCATTAAGTCGATGTACGTAAGGTTTGAGCACATGTAGCTACTAGATGATATAATCATATTCACATAGATACCCATGCAAACATGGAACTTGGTAATTTCTCCCTTATTATGTTCACTTGCTTCAAGTCCACTTGTACATAAAAGTCCATATTTCATAAAATTCAATAGAAGCAACTGATTGCCAGTAAGCTAGCATGAGATTATTGTAAAAGAAATTATGCCATCATGTTTCTAGATTAAGAAAATTTAACAATTTACCTCATTATGACGCCGAATCAGTCTAAGAAACAAACTATAATAGGTTTTTTCGTTTAAGTAATAGACGATCTTGCTTTTCTTTATACCCTGTACTCTCATGTTCTGCATTGTGCATTACCTGCACAAAATTTAAAATATTTAATGAAGTGTTTTGATGTGATAATTCTTCATTTTCTTTTGCGCAGCATCATTTTTTAGTTATATTATGTTAAATTTGTTATCTATTTTAAACTTATATTCGTAGTTGTCATCACGCAAAAGAGCATTCCAAATTGGTATGTTGCATATGACAACACAAACGGTATTGGAAAATTAAATGTTTGATAACGAAGCATTTGGTGAAATCTAACCTCAATTACTGCAATAGTAAAGCCATCCCTTCTGCTAGCTGCTTGCTTTCCAAATTTGCAATAGATATTAGAATGAAATTAGAAAGTTATATGCCCACACTACTCAAAGAATTTTGCCATTAAATGTGTTATGCACCGCATCCAAGTACTGTAAACTACATGGAACAAGAAGAGTAAAACCAAAACAGATTTAACAGGCAACAGCAACATAGTATTCTAGACATGAAAATGAGAGATGCAACAGGTAACAGCAACATAGTAGAGTTCGCAACAATTATTCACAAGAGCTAAACAAACCAGAGCAGCCAGGGTCATAGTCATTCATCCCAATATTCATATTTTGGCAAGATAAGTTCAGCATCAGGTGAAATACGACGGAACTGAGGAAGCTTTGAGACCATGCAAAACAAGTCCTTAACATTTTTATCAGCTGAAAATATTATCTCCATTGTTTTAAGAACTGGTGCATTACCAAGAACAAATTCCATAAACTTGAGCTCGTTTTCATTCCCAGTAAAAGAAGCCACCTGAACATTTTGGAGATGATCAAATCTATTTTAGTACAATGTGTACTGTATGACATTCTACTTAGCATAAATGTGGATATCATCTATTCTAGTACAATGTGTACTGTATGACATCAAACAAGGCTAAATCAACACACTTTTAATGCATTAAAATTTACGGTAGCAACGGTGAAGAAACTGAATCATTTGCACAGCATAACAGAGCTCTACCACACCACCATCATTTCAACCAGTGCAACTCACCATTACAAACCCATACTCCTCCGTATAACTCACAAACTTCACAAACAACCAAACTTAACCACTGCCAATCACCAAAGCCTTGCATAACTTCATCTCCCACATCTTAAACCACCACATCACAAATACCAGTAACCCTGTACACTACTTCAGACAACACTGCCATCCACATCAATAACATAAGTAACAATAGTGCCATATCACAGTGACTTCAAATATATTCATCTGCACTTGCCTTCTACCATACAACTGTGCACAGTGCATTTTCCATTACTCACTGCTAAACCACCAATTCATCATCCCACCACTTCCATCCTCTTTACAGATTGCTCTGCCACCATCAAACGAACTAACCACATCAACCTCCCCAAGTCACAGCTGCTTCTCCATACTAACCATCCCCTTTGTGCATATACATCACTCTCTGAAACATTCCTCTCATTCAACCCAAACGAACACTGTGCCTTTCAGTTGAGTGCACCTTACCTGCATCAATATCCATCATCTGCCATCTCCCTCTACAAATCCAAGATTCCATTGCCTATAGACCAACAGCCTCTCTACCACCAGAACCCCATCCACTCCTCTACATCACCACCAATTCGAAACAGCCACTTCTACTGACCATTAACTCCAATAAGCAGAGTCAACACACACAGCAGTTATACTAAAGCACTCAACATACTAATGCTCCTTCCACCAACATCTGCTAACTGTTTGCCTAAATTAATGTCTTAACATACTTATCATTCAAAATTAAAGATACTGCAGTTAAAGTTTCATAGGGCAAGTTGTTCCATAACATAAGATGCTATGTGAGTTTGTATAAAAGGACAACTAGCCTCAATTAACGTCTTAAGTAATTAACAAACAGAAGGTCCATCTAGATGTTAAACTAATAAAGAGAAAGGTACCTTTCCTTCTGATATTTTAACGAATGATCACCTCGAATGATGGTAAATTTAGTAGCAGCTATCAAAACTTGTGGTTGTGAGTCCCATTTCCACAACTTGCCCTTCAATTGATCCAGCCTGCAATTATAAAGTACTGTTAAGAAAACTTTAGTAAACACAAGTCACTGGCTATGGTAGTTATTTTTTACTACAAAAATTTATGTAAGAAGGCATAACAACTTCAACCACCAAGCCCACCGCGATTCAGTTCATTCTTTGCTATTGTACCTACTGCTCCAACATCGCTGCTGCTCCCACTTGTCAACTTTATCCTTGGTTTGAACTGTGGTTGATTTCGTCTAGTCAACAACCTTGCATTTGTGGTATCATCTATCTTCTCCCTTTTGTCAATTTTATTTTTTTTTCTAAAATTTAGGGTGTTGGATTTCAGACTTTTTTCTTTGTAATTTCTAGACTGAATTACCAACTTACAAAATAATTTAGGTATATTTTTGTTGATCTATCTGATTCATTTACTGGGAATTCTTATGTTTATTTTTGTTGAGCAATGGACTGAATCCAGATTGGTTCAATTATTTTCCATGTTATAGATATTATGTCATAATCAGTAGAATGTACTAATTTCTTTATACAAATGAAGTAATGTAATATTTCTGCATCAAAATTTCTTTTTTCCTACTTTGGGAAGTTATGATTTTAGACATTTGGCAATCATTTTTGATCTTGCAACTATATTAGAAAAGTTTGGATGCACATGTTTTGAAGAATAGATGTGTAAAATATGATGCACATGTTTGTTTATCTGTACCGTTACATAACTGCAACCATTTATCTCGCTAAAGATTTAATCTTGGCTAAAATTGATTCAATATGGAAAAGCGAGAAATTTCACTAGCACAAAAAAAGGAGCAGCTGTACAATAATCCAGTTTTGATTAATCTTTTGCTGGAAACTTATTTACATCAATGTATTGTTACTGTGTAAGTTGCACACATGTAGAATTATGTGACATGATGTAATACATACTAAACCTTTCAGACATCCTATATTAACAAATAATCTATAATGTTTAGGAAAATTTTGCTTGCTAACTACAGGCTTTATATTTAGCAGATGAAGATGTTACATTCACTAAACCTTTCAAACATCCTATATTAACAGATAATCTATAATGTACTTAAACTTGGTGATTGTTCTTGGATATACGTAACCGTTTCTTTTACTCCTTATTAAAGTACCGTTTTGCATTATTTTCTTATTTTACTTTCTACAAACAAGTTGCGTACTTTATAGTCAAATAACATAAATGAATTTTAGTAGTTCTAAAGCATACCACGAAACGACACATACTGTCAAATAATACTACAATTTTAGTTAATCTATTTTGTAGTATTACGTACCTTCTAAATTGTTACGAGTTTGGTTAAATAGAGATGCGCTTTATGTTTTGGTTGTGATTTATTGTCAAGTTTATGAATTCTAGAAATGTAATGCATTCCAATGTCTTCTTATTTCCTGAACGAGCACTATGTTGTTGAAATTTATGTTCGTGCTACCATTTTAACTATTTGATTGGATGTTTAAACAACATGGTTAGTATTCTACCCCCACGACCACGACCACTTCCACTACTATTATTTTGAAAACAAATGATACACGCTAGAATCAAATTACTAAGGATTTAATCAGTAGCATGCAAATATAACTTATATCATGAAGCTACAAAATATAGCTCACTGTCACTTTCATGCTGATAAACAATGATCGTATTGAATAGTAAGTTCTCATTGGTGATTTAATATGCTACACCCTTGTTGATCATACAACTACAAATAATCTTACTCAAAATCAGGCTTCTCAGTGTAGGTGCATTCCGACCTCTGGATAATGACATTTTCGGCATAACAACCTCCTTTAACACAATCCTCAATGCTCTTCTATTTAACTAACTGTGACAGAAATCCTCCCACAAATCCACCATCTGCTTCATTGGTATCAACCAGCTTCTCCTGGGGCAGTATAATAACTGGATATTTTGCAATCTTCAGGCATTTAAAAATAATCATATTAATGCCAAATCAATAGATAATGGTATAAAGTTAAGGAGTTAAAATTCTTCTAGCATCTACAACTTTGTGATTTGTAACATGACAATTAGATTAGGAAAGGGTGTCTTAAAACACAAAATCTGACTCCTTTAGAAATGGAGATATCATATTAAATATGGTTATAGGTGCTCCTTTAGAAAGGGCTAAAATATGGTAAATATAGCTCATTTTCCTTTAGAAATCAACTACTGTGAATTTTCCTAGGTGATAATTTAATGATAAATTTAGGTAGACTCCTAAAGTGCATTATACTGGGAGAATTCTGTCAAATAAAATATCATGTTGGTGTAAATACTATCTTTTGTTCTCATTGTTCTCGTTGCTTCTACATTGACCTTTTATGCCATTTACAGCTTTGGTTTCTTCACATACTACAGCCCAACTTTATTGCTGCTTTAATTTATATCTTTGAGGTAAGAATATTTGATTTTTTGTATGGCATTAATAGGGTAGAAAAAGAACATAAATTATGTACGATTGCTTACAGCTGTTAGCCCTTTAGTTCTATTTTCATTTATTAATACTTTTTGAAATTCAAGTGGAGTGTGCTGCAGGAATATAGCTAGTTTTTAATTTAGTTGCAGGGTGCAGTTACCAGTTGCTTCTAAATAGCATGTCCACTGCATTTTTTTATGCCTCAGAAGTTATGAAAATGTTACTATCACCAAACTCATGGCACCATTTACAATGGGTGTCCAGTTGAAACAATGTGAATAAGATGATACTCCATTCCATGTTATTAGTCGATGCAGAAATATAAGGAAGAAAACCATAAACATATAGGAAACTCAATATATCATTCATGAGACGTATAGCAAAGGACAAATGCAAATATCAAATACTTCCTATGCCTACCCTTGACCCAACCGAGTCAGAATTTCTTAGAAGCTATGACAGCATAAACTAATCTTCTGCAGGGATGTGAGGTTGGTCTAAGGATGACCTCTATGATATATGCACATGTGAGAGCAACACCATATGTAGCATCATCCAGGCCAAAGTTCACCCGCTACAAGCAGCTCCACCTACAATTTCATTTTAGTTACTCAGGTGGACCGTTTAAGTATTTGTATTTAGAATGATACAGATTGACAAAAAACCACAGAACACTATGAATTATCATGTTGAAAAACATCCTATGTTCTAGAATGTGGTTTAACGATGTAAAATATATATAGCTACATGCTACTTTGCCACCAATTTAGAATCAACAAGCCCATATATCAAGAATCCTCAACTACAATTGCCTGTAGTTCATGGAAGAAAAGAAAGAACTAATTTTTGATGATTATTGTTGTGTGTACATGTATAAGTTTGACTATTAATTGAAAGTTGAGTTTTGTACTGATTGTATTCCAAAAGATTTCTGAACTTACAAGACCAAATTTTTCCACATGAGAAAGTAGAGGTTCGTAATCTGAATCGATAATTGCTGCAAATGGAAGTTTGTTTAAAAAAATATTCATGCCAAACATCAAACTTTGTTGTCAATAAGGAAAGATAAGCATTTAAAAGGTAAGTTTTACCATCGTTTACATCAGACGATGTAAATTTCCATTTTTCCTCTTCCATCTATATATATTGCAAGAAATATTAAGTTAGCACTTGCTTGAAGAATTTGAGTTTGTGAGAAAATGGTGAATAAAGTTTTCTCCATAACTTCATGCTACATTTCATAGTCAAAAATGAATAATCACTTTAATTTAAGAAGGTCGTTTACTGATCAAACAAACAAGGAGATATTCTTGCACCTTAACAAGCGATGATTCAATTACATGAAAGCATTAAATCAAAAAAAGTTACTAATCAACCTTTAATATTTTTTCTTGTTTCCACATTTAAATGCCTCTAAAAAAGACCTTGATGAAGTACCTGAAATAAAATTCACATTACAAAACTGGGCAATGTTTCAAGAACAATGAGCAAGCAATATTTGTTAACATTCTGTAAATAACAAACCTATGAAGATAATGATTATGAGAACTGTGATAAGCCAATAAGGAAAAACAACACTAAGCTCCACACTTAGTAATTCCTAGCATAAGCATAGGTTGTTGAAAGAGGAGAGCAAGATCGTAGTCAAGAATCGGGACCTCCTTTGTTGGATGTGGCACACGAAGATTGTACCAAACCGATGATAATGAAGCTCCCATATTCATACCTATGTAAATAAATAATCACAATTTAACCATGCATGGTCAGACAATCCATTAAAAAAAACTTCCAAGTAAGGCGAACCAATGTATTTTATAGTTATAATGTGACATGGTGAAACTTATTCCAATGAAATACTACTATGAATAGAAATAAACTAAAAAATTGAAAGACAGAGATGCTTTGTTGGTGAGGTCTTGTATAATATTTATAAGTTCATAACTTAACAGAATGAGTATAAGGTTGTTACATTTTGAGAGTGCAGCAGCAGATTTTGTATCAAAACCAACTATTTAGTTGAGCATGGGAACAAAGATTCCTCCGCCTCCTACACCACCCACAGTACAAAAAGCAGAGCCCGTGAATCCGATGATGGTTGCAAGTGCACTTCTCCAATTTAATTCCAACTTCTAATAATCGGTAAAAGAAGATTATAAAGGTCAGGAATGTACATTGAAGATAAATAACAATGGAATAAAATCAATTTGCATTGACTTATTACTATATGTCTCCTCACATTTCACTAGTGTCACATGAACAAGTGCTACAATCACAATAGTTTTTCCAGTACGGTTATAATTATATAGTTCTTTGATGCTAAAATTGTTGTTAAACCTTAATTTTTCCTTAACAACTACAAAATTCATCTACATCAATTTTGAGGTGCAGTAAAATAATAGCATGACATGTACTAGAAAGAAATTTCTTCACAACTAAAACTCAGAGGAAACAAATAAATATGCAGATAACAATAAATTTTGTCACTACTAGTTATGTTTGGAAAAACATCCTACTAAAAAAACAATCTTAAACAATATTTTTCATCTTATAAAATGATTTTGTTATATATTTCTTTAACAAAAAGGCACAGTTAGCGAATAGGGGAAATCAACCATAACTTACCGGCCAAACTCGGATACCATGAGAGAGGAAGTGCTTCCATAGGTATCGTTAGAGGAAATAAAAAAAGTGGAAGCGACTTCCGCAACTGCTTCATAGCAACCACCAACCCTGACAGCAAACAACTTCTCCATCGACCCTAACCGCACAAAATTGATCGTTTTTAGGGTTTCGGTAGGCCAAATCTAACCGCGAAATAACGTATGATGACAATCAATTTAGGTTTTTTTTTTCCAAGGTAGGCAAAATATTTGGGGAAAAGAGAGAGAGCGGCGAAAAAATTTGGAAACGCAGGAATTAAAAGGTGAGCAACGAAAAACATAAAAATTAAAATTGCATCGCCTGGCTACGGAACCGATGCGAAATTTTTTATTTGGGAGGCAAATTAAGGCAGTTGCATCGGTTAACTTTAAAACCGATGCGATAAAAACTATTTGCATCGACGTATTTGCATCGGCTTTTGGTGACAACTGATGCAGATATGATTTTTTTATTATCTATTGCTTTCTACGTACCAATTGCATCAGTTATTAAGATAGAACTGATGCAAATGGTTCTATTTGCATCAGTTTTTACTACAACCGATTCAAATGAGGAGATGCAAATGGCCTGTTTTGTAGTAGTGTCTCCTTATTTGGCCTTCTCAATTCACCACCCGAAGTATCACTTCGGTATGACCATTTCAAGAGTCTCAACCCATCATTATCATTCTCGGAGTCTCGCCCCATCATGATTATCTCACAGTCACCATTGGATACATGATAACTTGCTCAACAACCTCTCAGGTCAGTGACATCTCATGCCACAATCAGATCTAGTGTTTTTTCATATACCTATCTAATAGGTACTATACTCTTAGGACAAGCTAGATCGTCTCATGGTCCAGGGTACACAGGTGAGCGTCTTCACGTACCTTTTCCCCTAGGAACAACCATCATATTTAGAGTCATTAATAATCACCCCAGCATCTCAATTCGTTCCGAAGCATCTCATGCTCCTCTACATCACTTCCTATGCTCTTAGGCATCGCATGCCTCAAAGACATAACTACTAGTCCAGTATTTCTAAACATATCGATACGGAACTCTACCATACATAGTGGTAATCTGGTCACCTCATCGAATGGTCCGGACACTCTCTAGCTACAAGCATAGGTGATAACTCGTCGTGTGAGATATCGAGCGAATATAGAAAGCTAATCACCACCTCACCATTTAGTAGATAATTGAACACTACCTTCCGCTCATTATCTGTCCCTATTGTCACCAATGGCCTCTCACCTTCCATGGATATTTCATACCCCTTCAGTCTGTCCATTTCCAGATTATGATATCGAAGCCAATTAAACCCAAAAAAAGTCAATGACAAACAAACATACAAACATCCATGACTCGATACAACAAAGTATAGACAAACCATGTATAGGCTTGCTAAGCTCCCAATAAAGTTTGACATAATTTAAAGGTCGGTCAATAATTTCGGATCTCGATTCCAATCTATCTACAAACCACTAGATATGAAGGAATCAGAAACCTCAATATCAAATAAAACACATATGGAATCACCATAAAAGGAAAGCATACTCTTAAATAGTAAAGCTATTTCCCTTGTCTTTTGTCGATGGAGCACTCGACGAAATCAGAATGACATTCAACGCATATGCTTCTATAGTTTGTCCGTACTTGGACCGTTCAAGACAATCCTTCACATTGGGTCTAAGCTCTCGCATCATAAAACCTTTTCGATCAACTTCTCGAAACTCTCATCAATATGGCCAATCAGTATCTTCCTAGATGATCATTCAACCCAATGACAAATCCTTCATTCTTTCCGAGTGGAGTATCAATAGAAGAGACCATACTTTGATAAAACATCGAATTCGGTTATATACTCCAACACTGACATATTGTCTTGCTTCAAGTTGGCAAACTTCCTAAACAACGTTGACTTCTAAAAAGTCAAGGTAAATTTCTTTGAAGCGAACTATGAACTAGTTCCAATTAAAATGGTCCTTGGGAATCAAAGCTATAAGGGTACTCCACTAGTTCATTCTTCATCCCTGGAGTCATCTAAAAGTTAACTTCTACCTCATTGCATCATCTAACTCCCATCGAAAATCCTTTTACAAATATCCATCTCGCCTTACATTTCATCGGTTGACTCTGTTTCAAGGAACAGTCTGCTTCCTAGACTCACTTAGTCTTTATACAGCTCATCAAAGTTTACTCTAGGAATTTTCACTTGAGCACCATAATCATACAGAGCAACTTGGGCATTCCAAAAAAATGATTCACATCATCTCTGCGAACATATCCTATAAATCGGTGTAAGTAGTCCCAATCTATCCCACTCCTCAACTACGGAGATAGAGTCAATTACAACATTTCTCGTCTGCCAGATCATTCCTATTCTATAATAAAGATGATCGGTCTTTCATAAAGAAATTGCATTAATAGTTGCCGTGTTTAAATACAACGTACACACTATATATACTACTATATAGTTTTGAAAACCAAAATATATAATAAATACACACTCTCTCGTATATAGGTATACTCTCGATCTAGTCTAAGGCAACAACTCCTTAAACTCTGGTTAATCACGTAACTTAGGCTCTAATATCAAATGAGACGACCGCCCTACACCATCAATGCTCATATAACCAAATAACGGACTATTAGAGCATCCATCCAATGTAGGATGATTGTCAAGGAAAATGAAAAGAAGTAACGACGAATGATACGAAAAGAAGGGAAGAGAATGGAAGAGAGGAGAAGGAAATAAAACATCACACAATCCCATAACCTGTCGTATATCTCACAACGCATCAGATAAAATATAATAGTCATTATAGATATGAAATAGGCAAGACAACAATAACAATACAAATCACATAATTAGAGTACACGAGCTAATACTGTTATACAAAACAGTATTAAAGTTTATACAACTGATAAATAAACTCAACTGATAAACCATCTCAAATAATAGTAAATCAACACTGTCAAGGCTCTATAGTGTCACACAACGAAATAACTGATAATAAACTCAGAACACAACGAAATAACCAATAATAAAGTTAATATATAAAAACGAGAAAGCGTCACCTTCTACTAGTCTATCTACATAACTCTAAGTGCCGTTTACACCTGCTACCTAGTCTGCTTATTTAAGACTACCCTAGATAAAGCAAAGCACAAAACCTCAAGTCATATTACAGTCTGGTATGAATGACGAATAATCTCAAAACACTATAAAAGTCGGTATAGCATATAGAAAACAGGGTATGCCTGACATGCTCCTACATCCATAGAGTTATCACATAACACATGATATATGCTACTGTATATCATAGTCATCATGAGTTTACTATACATCAAAGTACCAATGGTTCGGGTATTTACATCAAAGACAACTACATCATGTGACATCCCCATAGTGATAAATACCCAAAGTAAATATAGCATTCACTATCCATCCTTATATCACTCACTCAGTGCGTAGGATATATGATACTCATATGACTAGGCATGTCAATGGTATGGATTTAGGCCCGAGCCCGGCCCGAACCCGCCCTATTAATGCGTTTACGAGTTTTAATTTTTACTACTCAAGCCTGACTCAGGCCCGACCCAGGTCATGTACAGTTTTATTAATCCCGGCCCGGCTAGGGCTCGATCTGGCTATTAGTTTTCCATCATATCAAAACATGAGTGTGTATGTTATTTATTTACCATTTTGTTTGTTTACATGTACATATTTTGCATACTTTTGTTGTGAACTTGACTACATCACCGCCCACTTTATATGTTAATATTGTTTGTATACAAAATTTTACCAAAGTTGCAATTTTAAAATATGGATTTAACATAATTATTCTGAGTTAGGATACGCTTATTACCCAACGGGCCTAAAAAGCCCGATGGGTCGGGCTCAGATATTAGGTTGAAATACCATGCGGGTTCGGGCCGAGCTCGGGTTTTAATTATTATAGTCAAACTCGGGTCCGAGTTTATAATACCCGAACCGAACCCGGCCCATTGACAGGCCTATATATGACCTCGTCAAAGACTACTGAACGTCTCGGTTTCTTAATAATCCAATCCATGCTACTCAATAGGCCAAGAATAAGATTACATATTCCATAACAGTCTAGGGTAAATGGATCTCATTACACATACCCTTGCTTGATGAGTATACATCAAAACCTATGAATATCAATGAACCATCTACACACGTCACCCATAGCAGAGCTCCTCCTGAAACTGTCCTCACAACTCATGTCCGAAGTCATCGCCGGTGGGAACTACTCTAAACAACCATCATTAGTCATAGAGCGTCATCATGCATCCCGTAACCCTCCTTCGACAGTTCTGTCTATCCGACTCGTCATCGCCTACTCTGCATCCCAAAGTATGGTTATCCATCGTTGAATCTGTCACTTTCCATCATGAAATCATCATTGTCGAATCGTGAAGTCGTCGCGTCAAAGCGTCACACCTTTGTTTCACTGCTAAAATCACTTGTCAAAGAGCAGTAACACCAAAATCGAATGTCGAATGGATGAACGAACCATCGCATCATGCTCTTCTAAGTAGGGCTGTCAACGAATGGAAATGGATGCATATATGGCTGTATTCGCATTCGTAAATTTAAATCCGCATCTGAATTTGCATCCGATATACGCGTGAAAGAGCCTATGCGGTAGGATCGTGTAATATGGAATAACGAAATAGTTTAGGTAGATAAAGTAAGTAATAGCAAGGTAGACACCAGGATTTTATACTGGTTCGGACCTCTAGTCCTACGTCCAGTCCCTAAGCTTCACTTAGGAATTCCACTAACTAACACCCTCACTTAACCCGGAGGAATAGGTTTACAACTTTCCCGAACAACCGAACGGGATTTCTTGCCTCAACTACCGAAGAGGACTTCAACTCAATTACTAAAAAATAGTATTCGACTTGTTATGTTCTTATCAACACTAATGAGTCTAATGTAGTACAATATTCCTATAATCTTATCCTCGAGAGTATGCAATGTGTTTGTGAAGATTTAGGAAATGTGAATTGCTATGAATCAAAAGAATGTTAAAAACAAAGAAGTGATTCAAGCAATAGATTTGTGAGTGCTTTGAGAATTTCTAGATAATATGTTTAAGAAGATAGTAAGAATAAAGCAAGAGAATTCGGTGAATGGAAGATGTTAGAATTATGTATTTATACTTGTAAAAGAGGTGCATCTGTTGGCTAAGGTTGCAGACAAGAGATGCTTCCATTTCCATTGGTGAATTGTTGCAACTCTTGGGAGGAAGAAGGTGTCCATTCATAGAAAATTCGCAGGTTCAAATTCAGTCAACTGAACAGAGAATTCAGTCAACTGAAAATATGAAGTCAAATTTTCAGGAACAAATTCAGTCGACTGAGCAGGGTGTTTCAGTCGACTGAAACTGTACATGTTTGTATATGTGTAACAGGTTCAGTCGACTGGTCATCCCTGTTCAGTCGATTGAACTATTAAGCTGTGCATAGTGAATGTGTATTAAGAAATGAAATTTATAAAATGTGTTCTAGTGTTTGTGCAAGCCTCTTGAGGATAGATTTTAACAATAAATTTAAACTAAGACCTATATAAAAATCATACTTATGTTTATTCTTGGTCTTCATCGTTCTTTCTTTAGCTTTGCACATATATCTTCCTTTTTGTTGAAGCACATTGTCATTGATCAAAATCTTAGCGTATCAACAACGCGGATATCTGAGAATTAACATTCGCATCCGCATCCGCATCCGTAGATATTTTTTGGATATTCGAAAATATCCGCACCCGAAAATAAAAGGCAGATATTTTTGGTTATTCAAAAATATCTGAAATATCTGCATCCGAAATTGAATAGGATTTTTATTATACTAATATTTTTGAACTAAAACAATCACTTTCTCAAATAACAATACACACACTACAATACTAATCAGTTTTTCAAATGATAAAATGGCAATACATACTACTTGAAAATGCTTCAAAAGCGACAGGGGAGGGCGACTGCTCTCGACGGGACGGCTTTCGATGGGCCGTTAACGGCCGTCGGAAGCCATCGGAAAATCGTGAATTACAGCCTCCAGCCGAGCCTTTCTTCCTCATTTCAACAAAACTTAGTTTTAATTTTTAAATCACAAATTCAATCTCCAAGCCTCCTATCACCAACTCCATGTTTTTGCATCCTCCCCGGCTACGAATTCGACCTCTCTTGCTTTCTGGCTCAGGTATAATCTCTTATTTTTGCGAAAAATTCAATTTTTACCCTATTTCTAGATTTGCATAAAATGATAAATTAGGGCTAAATGGTGATTGAAATTGTTTCATTTAGTGCGATAATAGTTTCTAGCATTCCATGGTACCTATTTCATGTTTTACCGTGAAATTGTGAAAAACATGTATAATTTGTGGTTGTTCGTGTATATGTAAATCGTTGTGTATGTGTTTATTCTACAATTGTATATGTGTGTAGCATGTTATTATTGTATTGTGTTAGTTGGAATAAGATAAAACGAATGAATAAGCTAGCAGTATTATATTGTGCATGTATTGACTAATGCAACAAAAAAATGCATGACTCTAAATTATAATTGTGTGTATTTAAAAATGACAAAAATGTTACACCAGCCTTAAGTTGATGTAATATGTCGAATAAATGTGTTAAATTAAATTATATTTTTGTAAATGTGAACAGCAAGTAAAACTGTAATTTTTCGTAAAATGCGCACATTTAACGTCCCTTAGAGAGTTTTTGGCCCCGTCTGACGAGTATTGTACATGATTGTTATATAAATAATCGTTTTTTCAAAAAACGACAATTTATATTCATCTGGTACAATGTTTGTTAGATTTGTCCTCGTATTGGACAAGTTATGAATACAGTAAGTATTTACATTTTGTATACTATTTCGTCTCAAACTGTTCATAAAATTTCGGCGTAACTTTTTTCCTGCGTACATGCATTTGTGTACAGTGCAGGGAACAAAAGGGAAATGCTGCTGAAATTTTGTTGAATCGTTTGAGATGAAGTAATATATAAAATGTAAATGCTTACTGTATTTGTAATGGGAAGTAGGATGTCTGACCATTGGAAAAAAAATATCTTTTTGTACAAAACTTTGTATCGATACGTTAAAAAATAAAATGTGTCATACTTGAAAATATTTTTTAATTTGTGAAATAGTTCTTTAAATTCAAATATTATACGACCATGAAAATAATCTTTCTTGAATTTGTATTCTTGAAAATAAATATTAAATTCTAAACTTGTGACTAATTTTATCAAATAGGAAAAATGATTGATTATTTTGTTGATCGGAGGAGATGAATGTACCAAAGAAAAGGATTGAGAGGCTCAATAAAAGAAGATTTTATAATGGTATAAACGTATTTGTTGAATTCACTTTAAGTAATAACGGAAACGGTCCAGAAATTCGTTGTCCGTGTAGTAGGTGTAGACATTTGAAGTATTTGTTACCAGATATTGTGAAGTTCATTTGTGCCTAAATGGTTCTGTACCCGAGTATTATGTTTCGGATCGGCTTGAAGAAGTTGTAGCAAATACTTTTGCAAAGTCTGAAAGCGTCGTTAACGAAGTAGTTATGATGGCCCATATAGAAAATATGGTCGAAGATGCAGCGCGATTAATGTTTCCTATGGTTGAAGTTGACGATAATGATGGAAATGTTGAAGAACCAAATATTGCAGCAATTTTTTTTATGATTTACTAGATGCTGCTAAGAAACCTACTTGGGATGGTTGTAAAAGCGGCATTCAGCTGTCAGTAATTGCAGAATACATTGTGGTGAAGTCAAAATACAACATCACTGAAGCTGAGTTTACGGCTGTTGTACAAGCTGCAAAAAGACATATTGCCCGATAATCTAATATATGAAAATCACTATGAAGTTAAAAAACTTATATCGGCTTTTGGTTTGCCTTATCAGAAAATATATACATATCTAAAAGGCTGCATGTTGCTTTGGAAAGAAGACGCAAATCTTAGAAATTGTAAAATTTGTAATCAAGAGAGATACAAACATAGAAAAAAGAAGGGGACGGAAGTTATGTACAAGCATATGCATTACTTACTGATCACTCCAAGGTTTCAAAGATTATATGCATCTTCTATAACTGCATCTAATATGAGATGACATAGTGTGAGAACGGAGGAAGATGGTACGTTGACACATCCGGCCGATGGAGAAGCATGGAAGCATTTCGATAAAACATGTCCAAATTTTGCAGCGGAGAGTCGAAATGTTAGATTATGATTATGTACGGATGGTTTTTCGCCATTTTCTCAATTTGGTTCTAAATATTCATTGAAGAAGAAGCTTCGTTCTTTTTCTCTCGCTATTTCAGTGACCATATGAATATATCATTTGAAAGTGTTCCTCGTAATGACGAAGGCGACGAACAAGAGTCCTCTCTAGAAATGTTATCTATTTTTAGACAACATGGTCGGCCTTTTGGAAAATGTGCAGAATATGGCTAGAGATAGGGATCTTCATGTAGCATACACTTATATTCTTCTAAATTATGCCGAGGTTGCACCGTTTGTTAGGTAATCTAAAATAATAATTTGTTTTTTATTCTTTTCTATAACGCATGCGCGTGTGTAACCTAATGTAATGATTTGTTTATATATACAGTGTTTATGAACGTGAACATCTGAATGGAGATCTTAGTAAAGAATTTTCTGGTTGGTTTTCAAATTACGTTTATGAGCCGAGAAATTGTGTTGTTGACGAAGGGTTGAAACACTTGCGATGAGACCGAAAAGAGTGGCCAAGTCATATCTGATATATTTCATCAATGGATATAAATTTAACACCAAAGAATACGGTGTAGAAAAATAAACGAATAATACTGGTGTATTTGTTAAAGGTAGTGACGATCCAGAAAATCACATAAATGATTTTCATGGCGTACTAACACAAATTTTGCAACCGACATATTTCTTACGACTCGCGGAGATGTTATTTCTATTTAGATGCAATTGGTTTAGCAATGTTCCAGGTCCTGGAATTAATGTGCACAAGGATTATAATCTTATCGAAATAAAGCATACATCGCACTATCATAACTACGATCCTTTTGTACTGGCCAAACAAGCATTGCAAGTGTATTACGCTTCTTATCCATCTGAAAAGAGATAAAGCAGATTGGTCTGCAGTTTTTAAAACGAAGGCCAAATTTACATTTGATGGGAAGAATATTCCAAACGAACAAGCTTATTAGGCAGATCTTGAGGAAAATAACGAAATAATAATTACAGACGATCATATAGGTTTTGGTCCTTTGATCGATGAATCAAATCTTTTGGTAGAAGCGTTTGACAGTGCAGAGGAAAATATCGTAGAAAACGAGACCGAATCCGAATCAGAAGACGATGATGATTGATAAAAATCCGAATTTGATTTTTTTGCAGTTGATGTAACTATGTTGAATTCTTGATGTATTATGAAATTGATGTAACTATGAAATCAAATCTGTACGTTTACCATTGTTTACATGTTTTATGTCATTTCCATTTATCATTTATTTAGCAATTATTATTAAAAATGCAATGTAATCTGCTTATCGTCGGAACATGAGATCCATTGTGAATCAGGTATGACACACTTCCATTTCTATTTCCATTTTAGTCATTAATTTAGTAGTTTATACCGTTGATGTATTCATTTACATATGAAATATACTTCATTATCATGTTATTATTCTCTTTTTAAATGATGTGTATATATATCACAGGTTTACGTAATGTCATCTAGAGGTAGAAGCTCTTCCTAATCAGGAGGCGATGACAGTGGTCCATCGCAAGCATCACAGCGTCCTGTCATTTATTTAGTACCTAGGGCAGAGAGGTAAGAATTAAATTTTATTCAGCATCTTATTTTTTTTGGACACACGTACGTACTTTTCTGTATCATATTTAAAAACAAGGGGTTCGACCTACTTCCCTCGAAGGTTGTGTTGGATGTTTCTAGAGCCTCTTACTGGAGTAGGATGATTGCTTGTTGGCCGAAGTGGGATAACATCCCTCCGCACATAGTAGAGTGCATTTGGCAAGATGTCCTAGTAAGTATATTTTTTTGTTTTTCGTTTTTAATTCATTTTTTTCATTTTTTTACTGTTTATCGTTACAGTTTAATATTCCTTTTGCTTTTTATCGTGAAACGCAGGCTGGGATAGACATTCAAATGGACGACATCCAATTGGCATGAGAATATTGAATGAAGAAGATGCGCAAAAACTACAGGGACTCGATATCCGAAATCAAGAAATCAGGTAAGAAACCACCTTGGATGGGGGAGAGCGTATGGCAAGCATGGTTGGGATACTGGGAAACTGACACCCGGAGGCAAGTATACTAATTTTTTTAAATTATTTGACTGGTAGTAAATATCAAAAAATATATGATCGATAAATAATGTATTAACTTTTGAATGTACATGAAGAGTCGGAAAGAAACTCTGCAAACAGAAATAAAAATCCCGTCACTCATCACGGAGGGTCTAAGTCATTTCAGCAGTGTCGGCAGGAGTTGGTAAATTTATTGAATGCATTTTTTAAATTGTTTGTGCTATATAATTTTAAATGTATAATAATTTTATGTAAAAATCAATTTCAAGAAGCTGAGGTGCATGGTCCCGTGGGTATATGGACGTATTTACTCGTACGCATGCTGTCGAGCATGTAAATCCGGACGGGGCAGTTTCGTGTACATGGCACGACGATAAATCCAGCAAGAGCCATGTAAGCATATTTCATTTTGTGTAGTATTAGTAATCGTTCTACTTGTTAACATATGATGAAATAAGATATGATGATATTAATGTATTAATGCAGGAAAAGTTTATGGAGCAGCGCCAGAAACTCCTTGTTGATACGAGTCGAGATCAGCTGACGACGGTGAGGAGAATGCTATTTTTGAGTCCTTTATGGATACATCGGAGCATGGTAGACGATACGGATTTGGCAATCAAGTGGTAAGTAAATAATATATTGGCAATCAAGGACTAATTTCAAATTTATTGCTCTTATCCCTATAGTTACTTTACTTATGCTAAAATGTTCCAAAGTTACAGTAATTCAAAATATAAATCAACAATCTTGTCACTATAATTATTTGGTGTTACAATAATCTAAAATGTTATCAACATGCACACACACTTACATAAACATCATAAACTAAATTAAATAACATTATCGCACTGCTAATCATTCACATACCTGCACATACACTTACAGAGATCACACAGCTAAATTAAATATTTATTACAGGCCAGCAGTCAGAGATAGGGTAGGCAGACTAGAGCTCAAATCGATCTAGCAGGGGTCGAAGATTTGCGGGCTAGAGTGGCGCAGCTGGAGGAGCAGAACCGTCGGCAGGCCATTGAGACTACACAGTTGCTAGACCAGCGTATCGCCGAGTACATGCAGCAGTATGGTGGCCGCTTCCCTTTCTCTGCTGGCTCAGGTTCTAGAGTAGATTGATTGATTGCTTTTGTCGGTAAGTTTTTTTCCGTTTTGTATGATTTGGTAGATGGTAGAGGTACTTGTTGGTTTTGTGTACTATGTTATGCTACACTTAAAATTATGTGGATGTTGAGGATGTTGTGGATTTATATATTGATAAAACATTTGGTGTTGTAGATATTATTATGTATTGTACATGAGTTTGGGTGATGATGATGTGTGTTGACTTAATTTTATGTATTTTTTTGTTTGGTGATTTGTGTATAGTTTGGTTTTTGATATTTGATTGGAATATTATATATTGGATTCTGCAGTATGGTGGAATAATGTTGGTATGGAAAATGTGGATGGAAGGCTGTATTACAGCAGAAATACAAAAAAACTTCAGCAGATGTCTAACGGCTTCCGACGGCCTGCAGGTCATATATTTCCGACGGCTCCCGACGGTGCCCGACAGCTTTCGGGTCATTTTTCTCGACAGATTCTGACGGCTTTCGACAATAGTCGGAAGCCGTCGGAAATACGAACGACGAGATTCGTCGAAAGCCATTGGAAACACAGCTCCCCGACGCAGTAATTTCCGACGGCTATTTCCGACTGCTTCCGACGGCCGTCGACGGTTTCCTACCGTCGGAAAATGGCTTTCCCCTTGTAGTGACACATAATATCAAACAAGTTTACACAATATTACATCAATTCAAATGACAAAATGGCAACACACATAATGACAAAATGGCAACCGCATAAAATTTCGGATCGGACGGATTTTTTTCAGATACGGATATGCCTTTATTCGCATTCGCATTCAATTTTTTTCGGACATCGGATATCCGCATCCGCTTTTCGAATATCGGATAACATCCATTTTTTAGGATACGGATTTCAGATTTTTCGGTTATCCATTGACAGGCCTACTTCTAAGCCTCTCCATCGTCCATGTCAAAATTGACTAAATAGACCATCATCAGTAGTGGTAGACATTGACCACTTGTGATTAGTCGATAATGATTACTTTGATCGTGTACTTAACCAAAAACGATTGAATACAAATCAAGCGAAAACGTCCAGCATCTATCCCGAAATCCGAAGCAAATATCTAAATCCATCATCCATCTTCGTATCAATCGGCATGCATGATACTCTATGCATGAAATCCTATTCTACGTGATGTATTCTAATACCATATCGCCTTCGAACGACGTTTTCAACCAAAACAATCGAACTTGCAAACATACAACCAACAAGCATGCTAACATCTATAATAGCCAACATATGCATATAATAACACAATGCAATACATCCAAGCAACCAATGGGGATTAATATCAAAAATGGCCTAAATCTATCTATACCGCCAAAATAGTGCATCAATGGAATAACGCGATATTTAATTCAAAATTATTTTTAAAACGCTTTTAATTCTTTTATAAAATAAGCTATTGTAACAACCCTAGATTTTGACTATGTATTTAAATTTGACTTTATTTCATTTTGAAATTATGTTAAATTTTTTTTTATTTGTGTGATATCATTTCTAAACATTTTTAAAATGATAATATAATTTTTCCAAAATTTACCGTATTTATTTCCTATTTTTAAAGGTTGTTTTCTAATTTTCTGCCATTTTCTTCATTTTTAAATTTCTTTATTTTATTTTAAATTTGTTTTATTTGTGAAAATGCATCTCTAAATATTTTTAAAATAATAATAGAATTTTTCTAAAAATTACTGTGTTGATTTCCTATTTTTAAGGGTTGTTTTCCCATTTTCTGCTATTTTCTGCATTATAATTTTATATTTAAATTAAATTTTAAATATTTATTTTGTGAATATATTTGTATTTTATGTTATTATTTATGTTTAAAAATACTTTACAAGCTTATATGAATTTTCTAAAAATTATTTCATTTAACTTCAAATTTTGCTAGTCTAGTTCACTGTTTTAACTATTTTCCTTAATTTTACTTTACATAATTGATAAATATTATATATATTTGTATATTGGTTGAAAATTTCGAAATATTATCTGATATTATTATTATTTCAGCTACATATATTTATATAAATAACAAAAGGTAAATTGAAAGGGTTTGTGACCTTTTGTTTCCTATGCCTTTTGATTTTCCCACCTTTTCACATTTTAACGTTTCTTTTCACTCAAATGGCCATATCTCTTCATTCTTTCAGCTGCCACCCTCATTTCTCATTCACTTACTTCATTTTTTCTCTCATTTCCTCAAAAAATTTCGGCCATAGCTTTTGAAGAAAGTTTGGTAAACTTTATTTCCTTTTTCCATTTGTTTATGCTTGAATTCATGGTTTTTACACTTGTTCTTCTTCATCATAGGTTCGGCCTTGCTCCTCCACCACCATAGCCGCCTCCACCATCACCACATCAGGTCACCATCTCCTCCATCCCACTGACCAAGCCATGTCGTGGTCATCTATGACTAGATCCACCAAAGTTTATGCAAACACTCCACTTGTTCAGCCTAGCCGAACCATTTATGCATATACCCTTCATTCTTCACCTAAACCACCTCCTTGGCCGCCACCACCAGTCCATCCACCACCTTTGGCCGACACTCCAGACCCCACCTGACCTTCACCTTGTAGGGGCCGAGCCCAATGGTCCTTTGGTTGAGCCATGGTTGCACAAAAGCCACTTATTGGCCTTAAACCCTTTGTATTCACACCTTGTAACTTCCACCACTTCACCACACCCTTAGCCGCCCTTTGCACCACCTTCTCCAGCTCATACCTGAACCAAAACCACTGCCACACCATCTCCTAGCCTCCAGCAGGTCTGGCCATGCCATTTGTAGCCTTGCCCGATGCTTGAAATTGCACAAAAATCCACTTGTTTGCCTTGTACTTGTATTTTCATACATAACAACTTCCATACCTTCACTACCCTTGCTAGGCCGACCATATATGACCCATACCTGACCAAATACACCTCATGGCAGTACCTTATCACCCTATAGGCTGAGCATAGTGATGGTGGAAGCAAGTGCAAGTGTTTGATTTATTGTTGTTCCTTAATTTCTAGCATCGTTTATCGTATTTTTGGTCTGAAACCTTATAATTGTTATATTGTTTGTTTGATTTGTATTCAAGGGAATTAATCCTTGGCTCCTCCATTTCGTATCTGTATCGTTCTTTTGTACTTGTGTAGATCCCGTTGTGCAATTCGTCGTTGTGTCATCAGCTCAAAACAGTGAGTAAATCTCACCAGACTAATATGTACTTATATAGTGATAAACTGACATCACCTGAATCTGTAAATGCATATCATCCTGTTATAACTGCTATATCATATTCATATGAAGTTCACACCTATATTTACACTTTTTATACCATATGTTACTGTTATTTCATGCTATTCTGTTATTTTCATCAGTTTATCACACTGCAAGTTCCCTGTAGACTAGAATCACTATGGGTTGAAATGATACATACCCGAACGGAGAATAGGAGAAAATCGTTATGGGCTGAAATGATAGGCCAGAATGATTTTCAATTATTTTCTTTTACTTGGGATTGCGGGTTTGAAATGATCAAACCCGGTTTTCTTTGTAAATTACGGGTTGAAATGATATATTACCCGTATCACTTCATCTAGGCTAGAAAATGAAATACAGACCCGTTGTTAAAATATGTTTTTCTAAAATTTCTAAATTATTTTAGAAATGTAAATATTATAATATTTTGATTTAAATTTGATTAAAAATGATTTTTGTAAAGCATTATTGATTTTCTGAAAATTTACACGTGAAATAAATAAATGGTAAAGTTAGGAAATCTGAAATGTAAGTTATTTTGGAAATTATAATTTGGTGATAAATGGAATTTAAATTAAATATGAAAATATGATAAATTTATGATATTTTGAATTAAATGAATTTAAAATTATTTTATAATATATTAATGATTTTTGAATAAAGTTAAAATGTGAAATGAATGAATATTTAGGTTGAAATTTGGAAATATAACTAAAATTGGAAATTTGTGAATTTGGCTTAAAAGTGAATTTTAAGGTAAGCAAATAAAAACGAAATTAAGTTATATTTGAAAATTTTAAACTTAAATGTTAAGTTAAATTTAATTTAATGAATTTAAAATTTAATGTTGGAATTTAATAAGTGAATTATTATTAAATTTTGATTTTTGAATGGAGATTTAACTTTATAAAGTCATGAATATAAGGGTATTTGAATGACTGTTTCAAAAGTGAAATTATATGATTTTATAAGCTAAAAATGATTTAAATAAAAATATAATTGTTTGTGAAATTATATTGAATACTTGAAGTTAATTAACTGCATTTCTGAAATGTTATTAATTCTAATGTAAATGATAATACAGCATTTGTAAATGCTGTAGTTGATAATAATGAACCAAATGGCTAAGTTTAGTTAAAGGTTATTATAGCATTTTGTAAATGCTATAATTGTTGAATTTAACTAAGTTTTATTTGAAACTAATGTAATCCTATTACGGCATTTTTAAATGCTATCTTTTGTTAAATTGAACTGTTTTGAATGTAACTTTCCGTAGCAATTTCTAAATGCTGCGAAAGTTGAATTTTCATCTGTTTTAATAAATTAAGTTAATAAATGAATTTTGAAAGACTAAAATTTTTTAAATTTAATAATTTAATTATTAAATATAATAACTTCGTTTTTATGATTTAAAATTAAGTAATTTGTTTTGAAATATAAACTATTTTGAAATGTGTTTTGTAATGGTATTTAAATTAAATAAAAATGAATGTGGTTTGGAAGATATTATATTTTTGATATTTTGAAATGGATTTTGAATGATATTGAATTTTGAAATGACATTTGAGTTTGAAGTATAAAATACCATTTTGAAATTTTAACCACGGGATGTAAAATTTATAGTTTAACTGATTCTTAAAGGATGGGCGATCCCAAACATCCTTTAAGTTATTGTGCATTTCTACTACAGTTCACTTGATTAGTTTACATTATATAAGTATATATTGTCCTGACTCGAGTGTTTTGTGTTTTACTTTACGCTTGGGTCAGCCTGAGTATTTACAGCTTAGCTTTGGATTTCTTTCTGGAGCTAGGGATTGCTGGAGATTCTGCTTGTCTAGTTATCTATCCCTTCAGTTTCAGTTGTTCTATTTCAGCTTTGGTATTGATAAACTGCTATGTAATTGAGATTTCTATTATATATGTTTTTCAGACTGATATTATGTATTATGTTTTGAGAGTTTGTTATAGTAGCTTCATGAACTACTACGGTATTTTAATTTCCGCTGCGAGTTATTCTGATATTTCTGTGTCTGTGATTCTATGATTGTATTTCATTTGCTCCAAATTTATTTACAACACGGTATTTTGAGCAATTCAAGTCCGACATGTGCGGATGCGAATGGCTGAAAATATCGGGTTGTTACAGTTGGTATCAGAGCTTTGGTTTTAGGCAAACCTTAGCCTGCGGAGCAAAAACTCATTAGAGATAGGGTAGAAATACCCTAGAATGAGTGAAATCAATCTCCGAATCCTTTCTTTGTGAGAGAACGTATTTTCGAAGTATAAAATGATTTTTAAAAAGATTTTTAAAGGATTTTCAAAGATTATTTTGGTATAAAAATTTTCTTATTTTGAAATCAAGATTTTCTAAACTTCATCTCTTCGTTATCCACCTTGTTAGAAATCTCTTGTTAAGATTCTTATCGATTAGGATTTCTTGAACTTTGGAACGCTCCCACTTGTTCTGGAATCCAGTCTTGTTTTCCCCATTTTTTTCCTTTTAATTTTGGTGCATTCTGTAACTCTACTTTGGAATGACCTCTCTAAAGAGCGGTGATTCCGTAAATCTTTGAATGATTTGTAAAGGGGTGAAACTCCTTTACAATTGGCTTTGATTCACTGGAGATTTCTGTATCCTCGGATGTCGATGCTATCTATCTCCTGCTCTACCCGGATTCTATCTCTGGCGATCGAAGGTTGATTTGCCTTAGATTTCCGTATTGAATATATTCCTAAAGTCTCGGGTGACCGGTTAACTTCGCCCGCGATTTATATAGGCTTATCTATCCTCTATTTGGTAATTAAATTATCTCATTTTCGTTTGAGTTTATCTTCGAACTAGAATTCTATTTGATTTGAGTTCCACTAATTTTAAATCTTTGTTTGTTTGAAATCCTTCCTTGAATCATCCTTTGGAAATTTGTGTTTGGTTGTATTTTGAAATTGTGCATACATCGAAATTATTAAGGATGACCATATTTTGTATATAAAAAGTGAAATGTTTTCGATAAGGATTATATACCTTTTAAAATGAAAATTAAAAGCTTTGAAAGGATTTGAAACTTTGAAATTTATAATAAACTTAATTTATACAAAAATGATTTATAACTGAAGGGTTTTGAATTTGAATTTCAAGGAATCGAACTTCGGTGTTTTGAAATCGGTTTTAAGATTTTGGAAAATATATAATAATAATATGATTTAAAGATATTTTTTTCAAATAAAAAAATGTTTCAAATGTATTTGAATGAATGTCAATGATTTCGAAGGAATTTCAAAGAAGTTTTTCAAAGTTAATTGAAGTCCAGAACTCACTTATGTCGCTAGAAAATAATTTCGGTGATGAATGCATGCATCATCGACATTGATTTTCGAGTTTCTGAGTGAGAGAGAGGCCACTCTAGTAGCTTTGCTCTGCGAGTGATTTTGTGAAACCAATTTTGATTTCAGATTTTGAAGTATGGTTTGATATTCGAAAGATAGATCCGTATATATATATATATTTGAAAAGATTTAAAGTAAGCCGGTGTTCAGTTCTCGAGTTTCAGATTTTGAAACCTAACTTTTGAAATTGATTTACTGATTTAGTGTTGATTTTCAACTCTTGGATTGAAAATATGACTTCTTCGACTATTTTAAGATTCGAGCACTTCCAAATCAAGGTTAATTTTTCAAAGCTAAATTTTTTTTGAAAGGTATAAGGTATTTGATAAAGAATATAAGTTTAGTTTGTATGTTTCAAGTATGAAACAATATGGTTTTTTTATAAGTTGAAACTGTTTTGTTAAGTAAATAAATAAGACTATTTTGAATTATACTAATATGAAATTTAGTTTTGAAATGTTTTGGATAAAAATTAGTCTTCAAATGTTTGAGAAAATTTTGGTTTTAAATGTTTTAACTTAGTAACATCTTTATAAAACTATTTATTTAACAAGTTGGAATAGATACATAAGTTGTACGTACGTTGTTTTATTCGCATAATTAATTTGATCCAAGTTTGAGTACACAAGTTCGAGGTGAATTACACCATTTCATGTTAGGATTTTTCATTTGATTCTTGATGGCGAACATTTGATATGGATTTTGGGCTTGATTCTAGAATTCTCTATCATAGTATATGGCTATGCAAGGAGACTGATGGCTTCTAGTCAAGAAACCATATCGAAGTCCGCATTAGGGAAGTCGAATGGACAATACTAGTTCGAAAGCGAACTTGTGTGATCAAGCGAGCGATCGAATGTAATGTTGTGAAATAATGACATATGTAAGTAATAATGAAGTAAAATTTAAGATATATGAAATTATGAAATTTAGTTTTGAAATATGGTATATTTAAGCCTTGAAACATATTTAAGATTTAATAGTTTATTTTGTAAATCAAATCTGTATTTGAAATTGATAATATTTGAAATGGTTTTGTTTGGAAAACTAAATTGAAATTGATGGTTTGAATTGAATTAAAATTGGAACTTTTAGATTTTGGTTTAATTGAAAAAAATTTAAATGAAAAGAATTAAGGGCATGTTTTATGATTTCAAATATATGATTTCAAAATGTTATGATTTTCAAAGTGAAATGATTTCAAGTATTTGGTTTCGAAAGATTTATAACTTTGAAAGTATTATGATTTTTGAAGTGAATACATGGTTGAAATGGAAATGAATTTATTTGACCTAAATTTTGTTGATTTGGAAATTTGGGTTATTTTCTAAACCTATTGTTTTAAGAAATTTTGAAATTGAATATGTATAACTTGAAAGAAATGATTGGGTGAAATCATATATGATTTTTAAACTGAAATACTATTGAAATGAATTAAAATTTAGAATCTGTTTTATTTAGTACTTGATTTGGGAGCTATCGAACTTATATAAAAATGATTTGTATAAGTAAACCATTGATTTGAGAACTGTTGATTTGAAAGGGTACCCAAATTTTGAAAAGTGAAATCTTATATAATCGAAATCTATATAAATGTGATTTGATATACTAGTATTTTGAAAAGTATTTGATTTGAAATGAAATCTTATATAAAATGGACTTTATATAAGTATGATATTTGAAAGTGATTTTGAAGGGTACTATATGATACATATTTTCGAAGTAAAGATATGGAAAGTGCCTTCTGCTTGATATCCGCTTTGTGGCCACACTGTGGATTCATTCTATCGATATTATTCTCTCTCTTTGATTTGGGTTTTCCGGATATGATACTCGAGTGTCCATCGAATTCCACGGCGATCCCCGTGGTCTTATGATCGCGACTACATAGCGCAACTGCCTGGCTGAGTCTTGCCTAGGGGTACGGATTGTTTCCTGGGGGATCCAGGCGTAACCATTGTGTATCCTGCAATCTGTGTAGGTCGCGAAGAGTAGCGCAAGTGCGTGGCTGAGTCTTGCCTAGGGGTACGGATTGTTTCCTGGGGGATCCAGGCGTAACCATTGTGTATCCTGCATTCTACTCGTCATCATGGCGTAACTCGCAGGGCTGAGAAAGCTTACGGATACGGATTGTTTCCTGGTGGATCCAGGCGTAACCATTGTGTATCTGTGATCCATGGTTAGACAACTGTTTCGGTTTGGTTGATTTGTTTGGATTGTACTTTCCATATCTGTTTTTAAAAGTGTTTTCATTATTTTCACTGGGTGTTGAAACAAGTATACTAAGTACTTGGAGAATTCTAGCTTTGCGCCTGATCAACGCATAGCCAGAGTCTGCAGGAACGAAAGTAAACTTGTTAAGACATCGAGTTATAAAAGTATTTTGATAAAGTACTATATAAATAATATATTGATCAGTTATTTTCCCTTCTAAAAATTTAAAATGTTTTAAATATTGTTTACTTTGAACCATCAGATTTGAATCAAATGACTATTCATCATAAAAAAAAAATTGAAATGTATAATGGTTCAAATAATGGTTCATCCTTGTCTTTCAACCTGCTTTACCTCCTAGCTATCTTTTTTTCCCTACCTTCTTTCGGGGATGCATTCCAACCTATTGCTATTTCTTGTTGTTTCTCCGCTTCCTTCCTTTTCGAGGACGAAAAGATTTGAGTGGGGGAGAGTGTAACAAGCCTACATTTTGACTATATATTTAAATTTGACTTTATTTCATTTTGAAATTATGTTAAATTTTTTTTATTTGTGTGATATCATTTCTAAACATTTTTAAAATGATAATATAATTTTTCCAAAATTTACCGTATTTATTTCCTATTTTTAAAGGCTGTTTTCTAATTTTCTGCCATTTTCTTCATTTTTAAATTTCTTTATTTTATTTTAAATTTGTTTTATTTGTGAAAATGCATCTCTAAATATTTTTAAAATAATAATAGAATTTTTCTAAAAATTACTGTGTTGATTTCCTATTTTTAAGGGCTGTTTTCCCATTTTCTGCTATTTTCTGCATTATAATTTTATATTTAAATTAAATTTTAAATATTTATTTTGTGAATATATTTGTATTTTATGTTATTATTTATGTTTAAAAATACTTTACAAGCTTATATGAATTTTCTAAAAATTATTTCATTTAACTTCAAATTTTGCTAGTCTAGTTCACTGTTTTAACTATTTTCCTTAATTTTACTTTACATAATTGATAAATATTATATATATTTGTATATTGGTTGAAAATTTCGAAATATTATCTGATATTATTATTATTTCAGCTACATATATTTATATAAATAATAAAAGGTAAATTGAAAGGGTTTGTGACCTTTTGTTTCCTATGCCTTTTGATTTTCCCACCTTTTCACATTTTAACGTTTCTTTTCACTCAAATGGCCATATCTCTTCATTCTTTCAGCTGCCACCCTCATTTCTCATTCACTTACTTCATTTTTTCTCTCATTTCCTCAAAAAATTTCGGCCATAGCTTTTGAAGAAAGTTTGGTAAACTTTATTTCCTTTTTCCATTTGTTTATGCTTGAATTCATGGTTTTTACACTTGTTCTTCTTCATCATAGGTTCGGCCTTGCTCCTCCACCACCATAGCCGCCTCCACCATCACCACATTAGGTCACCATCTCCTCCATCCCACTGACCAAGCCATGCCGTGGTCATCTATGACTAGATCCACCAAAGTTTATGCAAACACTCCACTTGTTCAGCCTAGCCGAACCATTTATGCATATACCCTTCATTCTTCACCTAAACCACCTCCTTGGCCGCCACCACCAGTCCATCCACCACCTTTGGCCGACACTCCAGACCCCACCTGACCTTCACCTTGTAGGGGCCGAGCCCAATGGTCCTTTGGTTGAGCCATGGTTGCACAAAAGCCACTTATTGGCCTTAAACCCTTTGTATTCACACCTTGTAACTTCCACCACTTCACCACACCCTTAGCCGCCCTTTGCACCACCTTCTCCAGCTCATACCTGAACCAAAACCACTGCCACACCATCTCCTAGCCTCCAGCAGGTCTGGCCATGCCATTTGTAGCCTTGCCCGATGCTTGAAATTGCACAAAAATCCACTTGTTTGCCTTGTACTTGTATTTTCATACATAACAACTTCCATACCTTCACTACCCTTGCTAGACCGACCATATATGACCCATACCTGACCAAATACACCCCATGGCAGTACCTTATCACCCTATAGGCTGAGCATAGTGATGGTGGAAGCAAGTGCAAGTGTTTGATTTATTGTTGTTCCTTAATTTCTAGCATCGTTTATCGTATTTTTGGTCTGAAACCTTATAATTGTTATATTAATTGTTTGATTTGTATTCAAGGGAATTAATCCTTGGCTCCTCCATTTCGTATCTGTATCGTGCTTTTGTACTTGTGTAGATCCCGTTGTGCAATTCGTCGTTGTGTCATCAGCTCAAAACAGTGAGTAAATCTCACCAGACTAATATGTACTTATATAGTGATAAACTGACATCACCTGAATCTGTAAATGCATATCATCCTGTTATAACTGCTATATTATATTCATATGAAGTTCACACCTATATTTACACTTTTTATACCATATGTTACTGTTATTTCATGCTATTCTGTTATTTTCATCAGTTTATCACACTGCAAGTTCCCTGTAGACTAGAATCACTATGGGTTGAAATGATACATACCCGAACGGAGAATAGGAGAAAATCGTTATGGGCTGAAATGATAGGCCAGAATGATTTTCAATTATTTTCTTTTACTTGGGATTGCGGGTTTGAAATGATCAAACCCGGTTTTCTTTGTAAATTACGGGTTGAAATGATATATTACCCGTATCACTTCATCTAGGCTAGAAAATGAAATACAGACCCGTTGTTAAAATATGTTTTTCTAAAATTTCTAAATTATTTTAGAAATGTAAATATTATAATATTTTGATTTAAATTTGATTAAAAATGATTTTTGTAAAGCATTATTGATTTTCTGAAAATTTACACGTGAAATAAATAAATGGTAAAGTTAGGAAATCTGAAATGTAAGTTATTTTGGAAATTATAATTTGGTGATAAATGGAATTTAAATTAAATATGAAAATATGATAAATTTATGATATTTTGAATTAAATGAATTTAAAATTATTTTATAATATATTAATGATTTTTGAATAAAGTTAAAATGTGAAATGAATGAATATTTAGGTTGAAATTTGGAAATATAACTAAAATTGGAAATTTGTGAATTTGGCTTAAAAGTGAATTTTAAGTTAAGCAAATAAAAATGAAATTAAGTTATATTTGAAAATTTTAAACTTAAATGTTAAGTTAAATTTAATTTAATGAATTTAAAATTTAATGTTGGAATTTAATAAGTGAATCATTATTAAATTTTGATTTTTGAATGGAGATTTAACTTTATAAAGTCATGAATATAAGGGTATTTGAATGACTGTTTTAAAAGTGAAATTATATGATTTTATAAGCTAAAAATGATTTAAATAAAAATATAATTGTTTGTGAAATTATATTGAATACTTGAAGTTAATTAACTGCATTTCTGAAATGTTATTAATTCTAATGTAAATGATAATACAGCATTTGTAAATGCTGTAGTTGATAATAATGAACCAAATGGCTAAGTTTAGTTAAAGGTTATTATAGCATTTTGTAAATGCTATAATTGTTGAATTTAACTAAGTTTTATTTGAAACTAATGTAATCCTATTACGGCATTTTTAAATGCTATCTTTTGTTAAATTGAACTGTTTTGAATGTAACTTTCCGTAGCAATTTCTAAATGCTGCGAAAGTTGAATTTTCATCTGTTTTAATAAATTAAGTTAATAAATGAATTTTGAAAGACTAAAATTTTTTAAATTTAATAATTTAATTATTAAATATAATAACTTCGTTTTTATGATTTAAAATTAAGTAATTTGTTTTGAAATATAAACTATTTTGAAATGTGTTTTGTAATGGTATTTAAATTAAATAAAAATGAATGTGGTTTGGAAGATATTATATTTTTGATATTTTGAAATGGATTTTGAATGATATTGAATTTTGAAATGACATTTGAGTTTGAAGTATAAAATACCATTTTGAAATTTTAACCACGGGATGTAAAATTTATAGTTTAACTGATTCTTAAAGGATGGGCGATCCCAAACATCCTTTAAGTTATTGTGCATTTCTACTACAGTTCACTTGATTAGTTTACATTATATAAGTATATATTGTCCTGACTCGAGTGTTTTGTGTTTTACTTTACGCTTGGGTCAGCCTGAGTATTTACAGCTTAGCTTTGGATTTCTTTCTGGAGCTAGGGATTGCTGGAGATTCTGCTTGTCTAGTTATCTATCCCTTCAGTTTCAGTTGTTCTATTTCAGCTTTGGTATTGATAAACTGCTATGTAATTGAGATTTCTATTATATATGTTTTTCAGACTGATATTATGTATTATGTTTTGAGAGTTTGTTATAGTAGCTTCATGAACTACTACGGTATTTTAATTTCCGCTGCGAGTTATTCTGATATTTCTGTGTCTGTGATTCTATGATTGTATTTCATTTGCTCCAAATTTATTTACAACACGGTATTTTGAGCAATTCAAGTCCGACATGTGCGGATGCGAATGGCTGAAAATATCGGGTTGTTACAGCTATAGGTTTAACTATTTAGAAATCACATTTCAAAGTTAGAAATCATTTCAAACCGTCGTTTAATACTTTACTAACAATTATAGTACCGTGAGAGAAAATATCACATCTCTCAACAGAAGTCATCCAAACCAATGCCAAGTCGTAGAGCTCTTCATGACGAGTGTAATGCAAACCTCGCATGCAAAAAATATAGCCAAAATAAGAATCGAGATTATTTAAATACTTAAATCATTAACTAATCATTGATTACTTTAATAACCACCAATCTTTCTTCCCCAAATTCCAATTCAATTTCCTGTATATGCACAACATATCCAAGAACACACCTTCTCTCTTCGATTCCTTCCTCATTTCTCGACGAATCGCAAACGGAAAATTGCAACGGACTCCACTACGAAATCTCCACCGCCTGATGCCAAAATGATGAAGCTCGGTTCATCCTCTTAAATTGCATCCGTGCCTTTCCTCCTCCTAACACTATGCGTCGCATTTTGCTATAGACCATCGGAGTCGGCGAGATTTGGTGAGAAAGTGCCTCTTGCGAAGAGAAAAACGACGGCAATCTCTATTTTTCCTATCGTCGCATATAGCTCCAACAACCCGAAACCCTAATTACGACCAAGACGGTGGATCTCGACCAAACATCGCCATGGCCGATTTAGCCATGGTCATCGCGAAGATTTCTTCGATACAAGTTCAAAGGAGCCGATCTCTTGATTTTTAGCTAAGTGGCTTGGTGGAAATTATTTTTTGAATGAAAGCAAGGAGGAGGCGACCGTTTTTCTTTTACTGGAAATGGAATGGCAATGAAACAGAAGCCGACCAATGAAAGAGAAGGGTTGTAGATTTTATTTTAATAATATAATAATTCTTTTATTTAATTTCTCAAATAAATGATCATGGGTTTCGAGCTCGCACAATCAAAGGTGCATCAGATCGCCACGATACTCGTCTAAGTATATATCTCATTTTTTCGGTGCCGATGGTATAAATTTCATCGTTATTCAAGACAACGTTCCGGAATGATAATTTTGAGCTTTTTGAGACCGTTTCGCTCATCGAATCGTCCGATATCCAAATATAGCGATCTTTATACTCATTTTAATTCGCAACATTGATACGAACTCAACAGAAGTGGTTTCGATCCCTGATTCGATCTTATGCAAAAATTAAATTTTTAGGATCGTCGATTAATTAACAACGATATTTAAATAAATTATTTAAATATCCAAATGTTAAAAATATGAGTCGTTACAATAGCTATAAAACATTCTAGCAGGCCTTCAAGGGGTAGAAGTTTAAATGCATTTTGTATTAAACCTATATGAATAAACTTATGTGTATGCATATAAGGCTGTAAATCTTGATCACTTAATAATCATTTCCTCATTACCCAGAGAAATTGATTCTTCTTTGGTTTTAAGTACTTGTTTTAAATCCTAGTTTTTCAAAAGTACATAGTTGGTATATTACCTACGGTTCAATTTTAGGAGCAGTCCATTTGTTAAATAAATCTAAATTTTGAGGAATATCATATTCTTGTTTAATAAAACAATATCTCATTTTCTAATCACATTCATTTTCAATAAGTATGCATTGAACTACTACTCTCTATATGTATGCACCACGGCTCCGATACTACATTAAAAAACACTGGAAAAATCCTTAAATTGTTTCAAATTGTCGTCACAATACACTAATACAAATTATGCTTAATGCACAGTTTTAGCATATTGTGGATTTAAGTGTGGAAAGGTTGAAGAGAATTGAGGAGAACTATGTAAATAAATATTAAAATTACAAAATATATACCTTTGAATGTAAAATGGATGGATATAATTAATAAATATTGTGATTAATTGTAAAATCCATGAATTATATATGAATATTAAAATAAAATATCAAACAGGGTGAAAAAGAAGAAAGTAAATTCGTAAAATTAATGAAAAAGTGAAAATCCTCCCGTTCTGCTATTATTTATAAACATGTAATTAGGTCTGTCAATGGAACGAGTTTCGACCCGAGATCGGCTCGAGATCGGCCCGAACCCGCCCTATTAATGCGGGTAAGGATTTTGTGTTTTAGTACCCAAGCCCGACACGAACATGACATGGGTCGGGTACGGTTTTATCAAAACCCGAGCCGGTTAGGGTCCGACCCGACTATTAGTTTTCTGTCGTATCAAAATATGAGTGTATATTATTTATTTACCATTTTGTTTGTTTACATGTACATATTTTTACATACTTTTGTTGTTAACTTGACTACATCAACGTCCACTTTATATGTTAACATTATTTGTATACAAATTTTACAAGAGAGGAAAGAGGGGGAGGGGTGAGGGGAGGGAAGAAAGAGGGAGGAGGAAGGAGGAGGAGGGGAGGAGGGAGGAGGGAGGAGGGAAAAGAGAGAGATATTGGATTGAAATACCCTACGGGTTCGGAGCAGACTCGTGTTTTAATTATTGTAATCAACCTCGGATCCAGGTTTTATAATATCCGGACTGAATCCGGCCTACTGACAGGCCTATATGTAATATATTAAGATAAATGTATTATAAATAAATACTGTTATTATTGATAATTTAATGAATAAACAAATTATAAATTAAAGCTATTATTATTGTTTACGTATATAATTTTTTATGCGTTTTATTTATTCTTATATTTGAATCAAATTTTGGTTTTACTAACTTTGTAAAATAAATGTATTATATTCATTGAAATTTGTCAATTTAAAGATTTATTATATGAATTAATGAATATTAATTAATTAATTTTTCTTTTAAAACAAGGACTATTTGGTTCATTTATATATAAAAGACTCAAATGTAGAATGATACAAAAAAATCAAGAAACTTGCAAATAAATAAAATTTATAAAAATGGATATTTGATTGTAAAATTGTTTGAGAGTATCAATAAAACATTTTGATTAATATCAAAAAATATAAATTATTATAAGGATTTTAAATCCAAATTTCAAGAGATTCAACAAGAAAGTAGGAAACTCTGCCTTGCGGATTAAAATTTCAGTTTTACAACCCCAGAATTAATGCAAACCAATAAATCTGCAGTTCTTTTCTCTTCCTTTATTTCTTCCAGATCACTCCATTTAACATTACACTCAAAAAACCCTAGCAAATAAACCCAAAACCAAAAAAAAATGGGAGACAGTCAATATGCTTTCTCTCTCACTACTTTCAGGTTCAGTTCCACACCCTTTAATTACAATATTTGTTTCTTTCAATCCCTCAGTCGATTCTTAACCCTAGTTACTGTATTCATATAACGTATTTGATCTGAAAAATTAATAGTCCATCGGGAAAGCTGGTTCAGATCGAGCATGCACTCACAGCCGTTGGATCTGGCCAAACCTCTCTCGGGATCAAAGGTAAGTTCTTGATAGGCTTTATTTTTCTCTCAGTTTAGAGGCCGTTTGAGAACAGCTTTTCTTATTTCCAAATCAGTTTCGATTTGTATACGTTAAGCGAATTGTAGAATGTAAAGTGTTTATTTAGATAGGTAATTTTTTTGATGAAATTTAATTGTAAGAGAAGAGTTAGCTGTTTTTCTTTTATGACTACTTATTCACTTATTTGCTACTTTGACTTAAAATTTTAAGCAGTTGTGAAACACATGAAGAAGTAACTTATAAACTATTTTTCTGCTTAGTTGAACATCCTCTGTTACATCAATTGACATGGACCACAGTATATGGGAGATGTTTGCTTTTACATCACATTAGTTAGTAGTACATTGAATGACTTATGCAAAGGCTGTAGCAATTCCAGCTGCGCGGCTACAGCTCCGAGAATGCTCAAGCAAAACTTGCATTGTATATGTGTTACCAGTAATGTGGAATGATATCAAGATCATGCATTACATAACTACAAAAATTATAAAATCGACTAGGAACCTAGGACTGCTTGAGAATGGTTGTGAATAAGCCACATAACGTAGTGCAGATGTAGTTGCTTTTTCTGGCTTTATAACATGGTCACAACTTTTTTCTGGCTTTATAACGTGGTCACAACCGACGCAACGCAAAACAAAAGTATTGTATTTTCAATATTTTGTTTACTTGTTCCATTCAACATCCAAGATGTATAAAAACTAATTTTGTTATACTAGTATAACCGCACAACGGTGGAGAAACCGACCGTTCGATTGTATAACTTTGATTAGAAATATACATTTAAAATTTTTGTTAATATTACTTAAACATTAAGTGATAATATGTTGGAAAGGAATACATTGAGATTTGAATCTGAAAATATGAATTTCAATTTTAAATATTAATCAAAGCATTCAAAATTGTCGATTTGAAATTGAAATTTTAGAATTTGAAAATCATAATAGATTTGAATTTGAAATCTTTGATGCGCGAAATAAAATGAGGAAATTTAGAGAAACCGCGATAAGACAAGATCCACGTTTTTAGGGAAACCGCGATAAGACAAGATTCTTGTTTTTTTGGCTTCAGAAAAATTGATTTTGGCCAGTGACAGTAAGCAAACCTCCCTAACGGTCGGTTTGATAATTATGTTTTCTAAACATTAGTTGGTTTTCATTCTTTATCAAATTGTTTTTTCTTTTGTCTTTTAGAATGACTTTTTGTACTTGAAAATCTGTTTACAAATGAAGTTGATAAAATTCTTTGCACAATATTATTTTGGCAAAAGGAATATAAATTATATTAGTTTTCTTTTATTAGATATATAATTATTAACTTTTTAGTAAATGCACACTATTTCATATAAGTGCATCGTTTGTCACATTGTGTGACGAATTCAAAAAGGTTTTCCACCTGTTGTAAGGCCGACTCCATGTTATGGGTTGCCCAAGATGACTTATTTTGCTTTTCTTGCTTTTGTCAAATTTAACATATTCTTTTTATTAGTTATTAATCAACAATTATTTTGATGCAAACATGATAAGTTGAGGTTTTGGTATCAATACATACATTTTAATTTTGAATAAGATTCAAAGTAATAAAATTAAAGAAAAAAGTGAAATATACACAGTTTAAATTTGAATAAGATATAAAGTTATTTGGACAAGTTTGTCCTAGTTTTTATTGATGATATCCTCGTCTACTCAAAACCAAAGAAACATTGGGATAATAATTGATACGTATTGTAATTGTTAGTGAAATTTTATTATATAATAAAATGATAAATGTTCTTTATCAAAAAATGGTAGGGCCAGGTAGGCCCAAAACAGGCTCGACAGTTGAGTCACCAAATGGTCAACCAATCAATCAAAATGTACTTTTAACTACGAATCAGTGGGTTGACGTCATGAGGCGTGTTCAAGATATGGGCATGCTCAGAGACAATAAACAAAATCCCGGATCAGAGTTTTTCAAGCTCTGCAAAGACTACTCAAGTCTAGGTGGTAAACCATTCTTAAGAAATGAAGGCATCTTGGGAGTTAATGCATTGCTGAAAACATGTGAAAGAATCTTCGGAGATCTGAATCTCATCGATCAGGACAAGAGAAGGTTAGCATCTCGACAGTTACAAGCGGTGCCTTAGATTGGTATGAAGCCATAACTGCTGCAACTCCAGAGGAAGACATATCTTGGCAAGAATTCAAAGATATTTTCAAAGCCCATTTTTTACCGAAACAGAGAGGGCAGCGCTGCTTCGAAAATTTATTGATCTTACTCGGAAAAATTTATCTGTAACTGAGTATGTCAATGAGTTTAATGTACTATCAAGGTATGGATCAGCACTCATTAGCACTCCATTGGAAAATAATGAGGAGTTTGTGCTTGGTCTAAATGATGTACGAAGAGTTAAGTTACTTACTCAACTCAGATTTCCGTTTGAGGAGATTGTGGACATGACTTTAAGGTTTGAAAAGATGCGAGAGCATGTGATTCATTTGAAAGTGGTGTTAGAAACCATAAGAGAACAACAACTTAAAGGAAATTTTTTAAAATGTCACTTCTAGTAGAATAAAGTGAAATTTTTGGGACATATAATCTTGGAGAAAGGAATTTCAGTTGACCCAGCTAAGGTCGAAGTATTCAACAGTGGAAGCGATCTGAATCAATAACTGAAATCAGAAGTTTCTTGGGCTTACCAGGATATTATAGAAGATTTATAAAAGACTTTTTCAAGATTTATGCTCCATTAATTAATTTAACGAAGAAAGATGTTAAATTTGTTTAGTCAGATAATTGCGAAGGGGCTTACCAGAAATTGAAGGCTTCAATATTAATAGTTCCAAAAGGAAATCAGGATCTAGTAGTATATACCGATGCCTGTGGAACAGGGCTTGGTGCAGTATTGATGCAACAAGACAGAGTTGTAGCCTATGCGTCTGGACAACTCAGGCTTAATGAAGTAAAGTATGCGACTCACGATCTTGAGTTGGCTGCCGTGATATTTGCCTTGAAACTTTGGCGGCATTATCTATTGGGAGAAATGTTTGTTTTATACGCAGACCTTAGATCGTTAAAATATTTATTCTCGCAAAAAGACTTGAATATGCGATGGCAGCGATGATTGGAATTTCTTGCTGCGTATGAACTAGAAATTTAGTATACGCCAGGTAAGGGTAATAAGGTGGCGGATGCTCTTAGACGGAAATACCAGACCGTAGTGTTAATGATGTTGATAGAATGGAAAGAATTAAAAGTGTTATCTTCTTATAACCTCCAGTTCAGAAGAGTGGAAGAGACGACAGCCATGTTGGCAAGTTGGATATTCGATCAAGTTTACTCGATCGATCGAATTCAAGCTAATCAAAGAAATGGTCCAATCTTGGCAGATCAAATTAATAAATTGAAGAATGAAGATGCATCAGAAGATCTCAACAAGCTCGAATTAGACTTCAAGGGGAACTTGAAATTCAAAGGAAGAGTGTTCCTGTCACAACCAATTTAAGAAAAGAAGTTCTAGACAAATGTCATCGATCATTATTTTCTATACATCCCGGTGGTACAAAGATGTATAATGATATAAAGGGAATGTATTATTGGGAAGACATGCGGAACATCGGTGAATATGTGAAACGATGCGTTAGGTGTCAATTAGTAAAGGGCGAGCATCAGAAGTCCAGTGGACTTTTATTATTTCTCGAAGTTCCTCAATGGAAATGAGAACGGATTTCTATGGATTTCATTGATGGACTTCCCAGATCAAGGTCAAGAAATGAAAGTATATGAGTGATAGTTGGTAGACTCCCTAAAAGTGCCCATTTTATTCATGTTAAAATGCATAGAAGTGAAGAAAGTTTAGCCATATTATTCCTGAAACATATTGTACGATTACACGGAATTCCAAAAAATATAGTATGCGATTGTGATTCGATATTTGCTAGTCAAGTCTGGCAAAGCTTGCATTCGGTTTTAGGTGTGCAACTCAATTTTAGCACAATATACCATCCTCGGACGGATGAGCATACTGAAAGAATAAATCGAGTTGTAGAAGATCTACTCAGAATATGTATCTTAGAGTTCGGGGTTCATGGAAAGAATATCTTCATTTGACTGAATTCTCCTACAATAATAGTTTTTAATCCAGTATCGTTATATCACCATTTGAAGTTTTGTATGGAAGACCGTGTTGTTCTCCAACTTATTGGTTAGAAACTGGAGACAAACTCATACTAAGACCAGATATGTCTGGAGAAACGACTTAGAAGATCGAGCTTATAAGAGATCGTATGAAGATTGCTCAATCACGACAGAAGAGCCATGCTGACCAACGTAGAAAAGATTTGGAATTCACGATCAGAGATTACATCCTTATAAAGGTATCCCAATGAAAGGAGTTGTAAGATTTGACAAAGCAGAAAAATAGCTCTAAGGTATATTGGACCTTATCCAATTATGGAGCATATCGGAAGCCTTACTTATCGAGTTGAATTACCAACATATCTATCCGGGGTTCATAATGTGTTTCATATATCCTAATTAGAAAATGTCTAAAGGATTCCTATATTATTATTGAACCAAAGCAGTTAGAGGAACTACAGATTGAACCGAACTTCACTTTCACCGTTGAGCCAGTCAGAATAGTGGATTCAAAGATGAAGCAGTTAAGATTAAGTAAGTTCCACTAGTCAAAATTCAATGGTCAGATAATCCCAAAGACCGCACTTGGAAAACCGAGGAGAAAATTAGAAAATCACATAATTATTTAATTGAAACTCATTAGATACGTATTTATATATGTTCATCGAGTCATGTATGTTAGGATTTTACTAATTAATAGGACAATATTTAATATACGAATAGCTTACGTTACTCTCTAGTGAATTGCGAGGACGCAATTTCTTTAAGGAGGGAAGTCTGTATCATCCCGCTACTGTATTAACTTATAATAATAAATATTGTTGAATTTAAAAAAATCGTTATGAATATAACTAAAATTTAGAGTAAAACGTCACGAGCGGAATTGTAATCTGAGACCAAATTGCGGTAGGGCAATATCGCGGTTAAGGGTGTGAAAATTTATTTGAGGGGTATAAAATTATTTATTCGACCTAAGCTTTGCATACTTGTCACTTTCATTATTATGCACCTTTCCTTCTTATCTCTTTCATGATTATAAATTAACCTATGCGTTTAACAATTTTTTTGTGATGAATCTATCGCTGCCTATATAAGCCCTGCAGATCACATTCTCTAAAAGCATGCAAAACATAAGTCATTTCGCTACCATCCATATTCATCTATATTACACGACAAAGTGAGTATAATTTTCTTTCTTTTTTATTTATTTTGTATGTAACTTATTTAGTTCACCGTCTCTTCTTTATGTTTACTTTTCCTTTCTTCTTTATTCTTTTGTTGCCAGGAACCCTGCTATATTCCATTTCCTCGTTACTTTACGTTTACACCACCGTTATAAAACAATCAGTAAGATCCTCTATATATTATTCATTTTTGCCCCATCTTCAATTTGTTATTCAACAAAGTCGGTAAACAAAAACGTACAGAGCAATGTAAGGTTTTATCTTGTGCAATATTTATTAACTAGAATTATGCAAACTGAAGTGAGTGTAATCTTCAAGTCAGTGAGTATAGTCACTCTCCATATTTTTATTTCTATTAACTTCCGCGTATCGATTTTCATAAGTATGTGAAACATATATTAAGTAGACTTATGTAAAGTGAGTAATTTATATTAAGGGTATCAACGTGAGTAGTATAAAATCATACTTTGTGTGAAATATATACATGTCTTTCCATAAATATATAAATTAATCACACATTCCGCCATCGAACATCAATCATCGATAACTCAAAATCTAAGATGAATTCGGGTATGCAACCAAAACAGATATTGTAGAGAAAAGCGAGACGAGCAAATCGACTAGCTTTCGCCTGACCGGCGGATCCCGTGGTGATCAGAAATGACACCGTTATGTCCGCATCTATATGATGAGCGAGAGCGTTACAACCAAAAGAGAAGGTACCAGTAGGACCGTATTGCGCAGCTAAACATGACGATGGTTTCGGTTCAGCCGTCGGAGGTGCGTGGAGGTGTGACCATGACCAAAATGAGTTAGAGGAAGAAAAAATTAACATAGACATATTAAACGCACGCATGCTCTCTTTTGATAAATATGAAGCATCTTGATATGGAACTGTTGCCACAGATTAAAGTTTATAAATTAACAGAACAAATGTATAAATTTAATGCAAACAGAAGAAAAAAGTATAACCTTGCAAAATGCATATAAAGACTCTAGCAAGGAAGCTACTAGCCTGCACATGACTAGGAGAAGAGGCATTTCTTGGTATGTGTTGGTGGTGCAAGGAAGTGGATGTATTGGGTTTTCCTATATGTGAAGAACACGAAATTTTTTTTAGAAAGAAGAGAAAAGTGAATTCGATCTGAAAAGAAGGTTTATGATCTGAAAAGTGAATTTGAATTATTTTATAATATATTCAGAATTAAATAAATAAATAAATTTAAATCCTATTTGAAAAAATTATTCCAAACAAAGGTTGATTTAAATAATATTGATGTGTGATTAGTTATAGAAGTGCTTATGATACTATGCTAGTTTGCTTTTAAATTTCATCGATGAACACAAGCTATTTAATATTGTTATATGTTCACATTCGATGAATTTTCTATGGCATGTTTATAAATGTTTATTATATGCGATTTTATACACTACAAGTTATTAATGTTACGATGCACGAACACGACATCCATATGTGATATAAAATAGAGCACAATACCATTTCGGGAATAAACGATACACCGAGAAGTTAAATACAAAAGAATTTAAATGAATTTAATTGATGAAGTAAACGAGACGAGGTGAGACTATTAGACGCTAGAATCCATCCTAGCGGACAGAATCGAGATCGCACCCTGAATCGTGACAACCTGATCCATCGTCACTTATTGTCCAAACGATCTGTTGTACGGACACAACCATGGTGACAGGGGTAGTGCAAATGGGAAACGAGGAATTGAGAGTAATCTCATTGATGGATATGTGGTGAAACAAAGATGAAGATTGCAGCACAACGAGGTGAGCGCCAACGGTGAACAGAAGAAGATAATGCAACTAATACATCATATGGGGGCACCCACAATTTCTGAGCGATAGATTACGGATGAAAATGACAGTGATATCGGTTCGATACAAAGTCTAGTAAGAGTAAATAATGAGTAGGATTCACTAGTGATTTTAGATCTCGTATATGAATAACTTAAGCAGTGAAAAGTTTACTGAATAATGATTCTAACTTATAAATGAATAGGATGTGATATCCCCATTGATTAAAGTTGCAGCTGTGATTCACTTTAAATAGTGTCATGACACATGTATTCAAACTGAAATAATTCAATGGAATATGAGCGGGTTTATATTATGGAGTGTGACAAATCTATTTCTTTTAATATCATATATATAACCCGACTCCACACATTTATATGAATCATTATTACACTATTATAATCACAACTACATTTACAGCATGACTCGAGGTTTTGTTTTGTGACAATTCCTCGGGTCAGACCGAGGTATTGCAAGATGATTTTCTTGTCGCGTTTTGAGGTAACCTCCTATGACATTATAATGGAGGGAGATCGGCATACCGTGTACAAATTTAAGATAGTGGTAGACTTAGAACTCGATGGACGAACATTTGCAATAGGTGTCAGGGGTATGGTTAGAGTCATATGGCAGGACAATGTTAGAGAGACCATCTTGAGTCTGTTGAGTTGTATTAGTTATGTTAATTATTTGTGCATGGTCCGTTGATATGCAGTTTGTACATATTTGACTGAATATAAGTATCTATCTTTTAGGTCCGCTGTTTTGTGAAACCATTATATCTTGTGTTCTCGATATGTGATTTAGATACAAATTCTTTGAACCTGTGTATACTACATTAGGTCCATATGTAGTATACACGATTTCAAATAATTTGTATCTAAATCACATATCAAGAATACAAGATATAACGATTTCACAAAACAGCGGACCCAAAAGATAGATATTTATACATAGCATAATATTTGTACAATCGGACGTCAGAGTTCCATCATATATTTACAACCATCACAAAAATGACGTCCTAACCATACTCAAACAAATATATACAAACTGCATATCAACGGACCATGCACAAACAACTAACATAACTAATACAACTCAACAGACTTAAATGGTCTCTCTAACATTGTCCCGCCATATGACTCTAACCGTACCCCCTGACACCTGTTGCAAATGTTCGTCCATCTAGTTCTAAGTCTGCCACCATCTTAAATTTGTACACGGTATGCCAATCTTCCTCCATTATAATGTTATAGGTGGTTACCTCAAAACGCGAAAAGGAAATCATCCTGCAATACCTCGATCTGACTCGGGGAGTTGTCACAAAACAAAACCTCGAGTCAGGCTATAAATGTAGCTGTGAGTACAATAGTGTAATAATGATTCATATAAATGTGTGAAGTCGGTTTGTATATGTGATATTAATAGATATGTCACACACTCCATAATCTAAACTCGTTCATATTCCATTGAATTATTTCTGTTTAAATGCATGTGTCATGACACTATTTAAAGTGAATCACAGCTGCAACTCTAATCAACCGGACATCACATCCTACTCATTTATAAGTCGCAATCATTATTCAATAAACTTTTCACTGCTAAAGTTATTCATATACGAGTTCTGGAAATACTAATGAATCTTATTCACTTTTACTAGATGTTGTATCGAATCGATATCACAGCCTTTTTCATCCATATATCTTCCGATCAAAAATTGTGGGTGCCCTCACACGATATATTTGTTGCAATACATTCTCCTGTTCACCGTTGGTGTTTATCCCGTTGTGCTGTAATTTCCATTTTTGTTTCACCACATATCCATTAATGAGATTACTTTCAACTCTTGTTTCTCGTTTGCACTGCGCCTGTCACCATGATTGTGTCCGTGTAACAGATCGTTTGGATAATAAGTGACAAGGGATCAGGTCGTCATGATTCAGGGTGCAGTCCCGAATCTGTCCGCTAGGATGGATCCTGGCGTCTAATAGTTTCACCTCATCTCGTTTACTTCATTTGTTAAATTCATTCAAATTCTTTTGTATTTAACATTTCAATATAGCATTTATTTCCAAAATATCATGTTCTATTTTATATCACATAAAGATATAATTTTTTCCTTCACTTACATGCTTCATGAACATCACAACATCACCAGCCTTTCCGTATTTCTCTTCTTTTCAATTTTTTTTTTGTGTACTCCACATATAGGAAAACCCAACACATCCATTTCCTTGTACCACTAACCCACAACAAGAAATGCCTCTTCTCCTAGTCATGTGCAGGCTAGTTGCTTCCTTGCTAGGATCTTTATGTTCATTTTGCAAGCTTATACATTTTTCTTCTATTTGCATTAAATTTATAAATTTGTTTTGTTAATTTATAAACTTCAATATGTGGCAATAATTCCATATCAAGATGCTTCATTTTTAACAAAAGAGAGCATGCGTGCGTTTAATATGTCTATGTTAATTTTTTCTTGCTTTAACTCATTTTGTTAATGGTCACACCTCCACACGCCTCCGACAGCCGAACCGAGACCATCGTCGTGTTCAGCTACGCAATACGGTCATGTTGGTACCTTCTCTTTTGGCTGGAACGCTCTCGCTCATTATATAGACGCGGACATAAAGTTGTCGTTTCTGATCACCATAGGGTCTGTCGGGCAGGCGAAAGCTTAGTTGATTTGCTTGTCTTACTTTCCTCTAAAATTTATGTTTTGGTTGCATACTCAAATTCATCTTAGATTTTGATTTATAGATGATTGATGTTTGATGGCGGAATATGTGATTAATTTATATATTTACGTAAAGGCATGTATATATTTCATGCAAAGTATGATTTCATACTACTCACGTTGATATCCTTAATATAAATTACTCACTTTACATAAGTCTACTTAATATATGTTTTACCTACTTACGGAAATCGATACGCGGACGTTAATAAAAATAAAAATATAGAGAGTGGTTATACGCATTGACTTGAAGATTATACTCACTTCAGTTTGCATAATTCTAGTTAATATATATTGCACAAGATAAAACCTTACATTACTCTGTACGTTTTTACTTACCGACTTTGTTGAATAACAAATTGGAGACGAGGCAAAAATGAATAATATATATAGAATCTTACTGATTGTTTTATAATAATGGTGTAATCATATTTTATTTTTTTCAGTAAATAATTTTATGCCCATCAAATAAATTTTAGCATCCTTAACCGCGATATTGTCCTACCGCAATTTGATTTTCGATTATAACTTTGCTCGTTGCATTTTACCCCAAATTTTATTTTATATCCATAACGATGTTTTTTTTAATTCAACAAAATTTATTATTATATGTTAAAACAGTAGCGGGATGTTACAGACTTTCCTCTTTAAAGAAATTGCGTCCGCGCAATTTACTAGAGAGTACCGTAAGTTATTCGTATATTAAAACTCCATGTTATGGGTTGCCCAAGACGACTTTTTTTGCTTTTGTCAAATTTAACATTTTCTTTTTATTAGTTATTAATCAACAATTATTTTAGTGCAAAAATGATAAGTTGAGGTCTTGTATCAATATATAAATTTTAATTTTGAATAAGTTATAAAGTAATAAAATTAAAGAAAAAAGTGAAATATGCACAGTTTAAATTTGAATAAGATATAAAGTATTAAAATTACAAAAAAGGCGAAGTACCAAAAAAATGGTAGGAAAATGAAAAGAAAAAAAATGATAAAACAATGTGCCATTTGCCACAATAGAACCCTTGATCCACAACCAAGAAAAACATTACCTTGACCATTGGATAATGAAGTAATGCAACCTTAAATTATCCAAGATTCTTATCATTTCAGTTATAATTTTCATTGCTCCTACTTATCCCGTAATCATTGCCCCTTCATGGTGGGTTGTTATATTCGGTTGCCTAGACCGCTTAGCTATAAATCCGAACTTGATCTGTTGCACAAGTCACATTGTGCCCAAATGACATTTAGAACATTGAGCACAATGGAACATAATTACAGACAAAATGCTACACTTGTTATAACATGGATAAGCTTCAACATTAATTATGATGCTTTGAAAGTGAGGCTTTCACCAAACTATTTTAGTGTCATTTATGAGTTTCTCAACATAAGTAACGTCGGGATATTGTACAATTAGAATTGACAATGATAAGAATTTTCAAAATTCATGAGAACTATGTTCCTTCAAAACATTATTTGTTAATTTTTCTAGTGATCACAACCATAGAACATAATCAAGGTTTACCTATTTGAGATATCAACAGCGATGGCAAGAAGATCGTAAGGAATAGACTTGATTCTAACTTGGCTTAAGAAACTCGATTGTAGACTTGTAATTTAAGCGATTTGAGTCAAAATTGAGACTAGTTTGCTATTAAGGTACCCATTTTGGATGTAAAATCAATTTAATCTTCCTATAAAAGAGTTTTTTAGTGCTATATTACCATACAGAATGCTCTTTATTTGTTAATTACCTTCCTTATATATGTTGGAAATTTAGTTTGTACAAAGCTACGAAGAGTACTAATAATTTTGGCTCTAGGTTTTCATGCACATAATTTTTCACACCGTATATTTAGTAAAATAACATGTTTTATTTTTTCGTCTGTTCTTGTTTGGAAAAATAATTTTATTTCAATGTTCTTATGTTCAATGCAAATATGATGAAATAAATAAACGTGAGATAAGATCTTTGATAAGAAATGATAACTGATTTTAAGTTCTTTTATAAAATTATAGAAAGTAACCAAGGCAGAAAAACTAGCAATTAGGTAGAGATTTAGGGAAGTCTTGTCTAAATATGAAGATTTAGAAGTTTTGGATACATCGATTTCGAGTGATGAGGAGGATATGCAAGTAGGGGAGCCTTCAGGGATAGTAGAAGGATCATTTGACCATCCGATATACATCTTAGAGGATGAGGATTTGATAGTTATTTCAGATGAGGAGGATGTGTTGTCAGTAGGCACATATATTGATGCAGGGGCAAAGGCCGATGATGAGGTAGATGATTGAATGTTGGATCCATTGAGTGAGGATGAGGAGCATGAGGAAGAAGAACCTATAGAGGAGCCCATGGAGATGGAGCCGTTGATAGAGGAACCCATGGAAATGGAGACAGAAGATTCAGGGATTTACGATGCATGGTTATTTGAGGATGATGATTCAGAGAGTGATGAGCAGATCATTTGGGAGATGGGTATGCCCATTCAGGAGAAAGGATCTCCCGTTCCAGAGATAGTTGATGATCTCGGTTTGGAAGATATTGATGTGGAGGAGCATGAGTCGTGGATTCTAGGAGGCTAGCAGCGGCAAGGTTGGGACATAGCTCCATAGATGATAGATGATAAGGAGCTAGTTGAGGACGGGGAGGAAGTAGAGCGACTAGTAAATATCGAATTGGGTGTTTCACATTTAGGGATATTTTGGGATATTTTGGGTTTGTATTATAGTAGTTGTCATTATCTTAAGCACGTAGTTCGTGCTAAGATATGGGATTTACTCCTTTAGTATGATATTTTGGTTGACTTATGTAGGTAGTTGACCCATGACTATGTATTTACCTCTAGTGTGTAGTACACACTCAGGTTGGGACTAGAATCGACGATTGTACTTCATGATCAGTATTTAGTAGTAGTATTTTCTTTGCCATATATTGTTTACCTTTGTAGATCTGTATCTTTGATCTCATTTCGAGGACGAAATGCTTTTAAGTAGGGGAGAATGTAACGACCCGTAATTTCGCTATTTCGGAAATGAGAGATTTCGTTTGTTTTAAATTTAAAAGGGTTCAAAACTTTAATAAATAATTTACATATAATAGATAATAGTGAAGAAATTATTTATATTCTTATAGCTAATAATTAAAACGTATAAATTTGGATTTTAGAACAAATCAACGAAAGTTAAATTTTGTTAAAAATAAATAGGTTTACATATTTATTTAAAAAGATAAATATTATTAAAAGCATCAAATAAAAATAATAAAGTATATTAATAATCGTTTTACAAAAATAACCAAATTTTGTCGCATTTTATTGGTTTTATATACATTGTAAAATTATAGATTATGATATTAATTAAATATGATTTTGAAATATAAAGAGACATGTTTTAATTTATTTAAAAGATTAAAAAGTTTATTTTAAAGTTTGGTTTATTTTAATATATAGCTTAACAAAAACGTCAAGTTTTGACCGTAAAATTTGTCGACAAAAACACTATTTCAACCAAAACAAATTGTCGTCAAGTTGTTGCAACTTGATACATTTTCTAACATACACATACGCATATATACAACTTTACAAACTTTTGAAATACTTTACATTTATCAGTAAAAGACAAAAGAGATTTCCTTTTGAAATGTTAAATTAAATAAGTAAACTAAAAAGGTATGATTTGACAAATTTGAATTTAATTAAAGCTTATTAAACTACATCATTTCTTTATCTCATATCTCATTGATGAGATGGTATATATAAGCATGGAAAATGAGTAAAGTTATATGTTTTAATATTTATAAACATGGAAATGATGACACCTCTCTTTACCACTTACACATTTTTCCTTAACATCATTTACACCATTGATGCATATGCTAATTTGTTAATAAGTGTCATGTGTAATCAAATCAAAGCAAAAGTCTTCTCTTTAAAATTCAAAGTTTAAGAAAGAAAAGAGAGTAATCATTTTACAAATTCAAATCACATTAATGAGCCATCTTTTCCTTTCATAAACGCATGTCCTTAAGGGTTTAATCAGAGATTTAAAAAAATTCAAAAGTAGAGAGGGTTGGTATTGTCATTTGCTGCTCAAATTTCATCTATAAATAGCCATGCCATTTGCACCATCTTTTACAACCATTCTCTTCATTTTCTTAAAGCTACTCTCTCCATTTCCTTCCACCACCATCACCAAACATCACCACACCTCTACATCACCCTAACCCAAGCTTTACCCACCTCTACTTGGTCATACCATCCACATAAACTCCTCTACTCAAGCCTACACGCCTTTACCCACCTCAAGTAACACACGCACCCCCTCCTATACCACCAAACCCGAGCACCTACAAGCCATACCCACCTCCCACACCCATCTACACACCTCCACTCCCACATCCCCGTCCCAAGAACCACGGCCAAAGCACCTACCCACACCCAAAACCAAGCTACCCTAGGTCGTACCCTTCCAAAAGCCTACGGCCATAATAAAAGAAGATATAAATGAAAAAGAAAAGAAAGAAAAGAAAAAGGAGAAGAAAGGAAGCGACGAATTCGAAGACGTTTGGAAATAGCACGCTAGCTCGAGAGATGCGTATCTCACATAAAAAATTTGACATAGTGGATATGAAGGTGAGAAAATTCTCGCCGCTATATAATTTTTATTGATTGTTGAATTGATTTGCAATGATAAGATAATCATCGTTTTATGATATAGATGTTTGAATAATTGTTTGAATGTTGGATAATCCATAATAATGTTATGACATTTATCGTACTATACCCGTATTAAAAATGTTAATGTCATATGATTGTTTGTATGGTGGTAATGTATATATGGACATCAATTTTTTATCTTTTTTGATTAAGTGATCCGTTTGTTAAAAAGACCCAATTTTGATGATATGATATACTTAGAAAAAATAAGTCTCTTTTCAATTAGAATTGAAATTAAAGTAAAAATAAAAGAGAATTTGAAATTTGAAGTGAAACGGGATTAAAAAGATAGTTAAATTGAAACTGAAATCAAGATGAATAGTGAAATTGAAATCGATTTTAAAAATTAAAAGTGAAATTAAGGTTGAATTGAAGTTTAAATTAAAATTAGATTTGAAATCTAAATTTTAATTGAGTTTAATTTGAAGTTAGAATTGAAATTGGAATTTAAAATTTAATATTAAAATAATAGAAATAAAATAATATTATAATATGGAAATATTGAAAATATATTTTAAATACTTTAAAAAGTGAAAATATTGATTTACAATGATTCATAATGATTTTATAAATGATAAAATTCAATTTGAATAGATTATGTCTAATATCGAAAAATAAGTTAAAACTAGATGCGTCGCGCAACAGTAGTTCGTGATTTCGCGTTGAAAAGTTCAAATGAATATGTAGAGTGAAATATAGCTTGGAATTCTTCGAGATAAGAAATTCCGGACTATTATATTCATATCTTCTAAACAAAGAAAGAAAATCAAAATTCCGTTGAGTAGATTTTGAATTGGGTTAAAAATAATTTTCTAGAAAAATCGCGCTAGTGCAGTTAAGTAACCATAACGGAAAATCTGTTTAAATGAACGTTTTTAATTATGAAAAAATATGGAATAAATTTGATAAATCCATTTAAATGGTTTAGAAGAGATTTGAAGTGGAAATTATGAATTTTCAAATATTAAAAAGTTGATTAAATCAATTAAGTTTATATAGCACTTTCCACGGCTATTTTATGCTGCGAATTCTATAACTTTTTGAATATAAGTTTAAATGCAACGATATTTCCTGGAATTAATTGTGTATGTTTTTAAAAGGAAAATTAAGCGTTTAAAAGATAATTTGAAATCTTTATAATCAATTCCAAAATAAAGTTGATGACTGAGTATGCGGAAACGACTAGTACATTTGTTCCGCCTGTGAGATTGGAAAAGATAAATCAATGTATTTAACTAAGGTTAGGGGTGGAGCAACCAGTGCCCTGAACTTACCTGACCTATGTTTTCTTTTCTTAAGGCGAGGGGTGGAACAGATCGAAAAGAAAGTCTGGATGCTTGAAAAAGATTGTATTAAGTTTCTGAAATAAAAGAAGATCGGTATTATCCAAAATATAAGCAATCTCGAAAATGAATAAATTACGACTTGGATTGCATGATGATAATTTTCTATAGATTATGAGCCCATAGAGCCTTGCCGCATCTAGCCCTGTTTCGGTCATTTCCGATTGATGAGGCATGAGGCAACGATTACCTTTACATGTAGCACATATCACATCTCTGAATACCACATTGCCATTTCCATTGACTGCTAATTGCCTTCCACAAAAATACAACTCTTAAGCTGGTACGTCTTAAGGAGGGTATAAAGCTAAGAGAAGTTGCCTTCTCCGCCATCACTGATGTATGTTTGTAAAAACCAATGTGCTTAATATTTAGAAATACAATGTCAGACAAACGTCCATACAAGTTGTCCGGGAACAAGACAAGCCGAAGGCATTCTCCTACTACCACTAGTAGCGAGTAGTCGTTGCAATCCGAAAAATCTCCACAACGAGGAGACCACTGCTATAAATATCCCTATAATGGGAGCTACCCAATGCTTGTCAACAAGCAATCCTCACGCCATGAAGATCCACGGTCTTCAATAGTCATCATCTTCAACGTGTCTTCACTTTTGAACGTATGCATTGGTTCGAAGTGGTTTTCGGATAGGAATTGCACTAATTCGTCCCCGGTTCCTTCGAAGCCAATCATCGATAAAAAGTGAATATGAGTATATGAGATCATTAAGTCTCTTTTCACTTTAATTCTTTTCACATGATTTTGAAATCACGTTCTCTTGACTTAGAATAATTCTAAGTAATTCACTCTTTTGCTTTGATAATATCTCAAATTTCTTTAATTAACTCTCGATCCAAATCCCTTAACTTTTAGGCGAGTAAAAAAACAATGTTATTTAAGACATCGTTTACTGTAAACCCTAAAATCAATTTTAACAAACATTTTTGAGTAAATATGATCATAGAAATTATTCATTTTAGAGATTGCTTAAATTTTGGATAATACCAATCTTCTTTTATTTTGGAAACTTAACACAATCTTTTTAGAGCATCTGGACTTTCCTTTCGATCTGTTTCACCCCTCGCCTAAAAAGAGAAAACAGAGGCCAGGTAAGTTCAGGGCACTGGTTGCTCCATTCCTTACCTTAGTTAAACCCTCTGTTTTATCTTTCCAGATTTCACAAGCGGAACAAATGTATTAGTCGTTTCTTCATACTCAGTTATCAACTTTATTTTGTAATTGATTCTGAAAATTCAAATTATCTTTTAAACACTTAGTTTTCCTTTTAAAAACATTCACAATTGGTTCCAGAAAAATCATCACGTTTAAACTCATATTCAAAAAGTTATATAATTCGTAGCATAAAAGTGCCGCGAAAGTGCTATATAAGCTTAATCGATTTAAACAACTTCTTGCTATTTGAAAATTAATATTTTCCATTTCGAATATCTTTTAAACTATTTAAATAGATTTATCAAATTTATTTCACATTTTTTCCATAATTAAAAACGTCTATTTAAACGGATTTCTTGTTATGGTCATTTAACTGCACAAGCGCAACTTTTTTAGAAAATTGATTTGGACTTAATTCAAAATCTACTCAACGCATTTTTGATTTTCTTTCTTCGTTTTGAAGATATGGATATAGTAGTCCAGAATTTTCTTATTTCGAAGAATTTCGAGTTGTATTTCATTCTACACATTCATTTGAACTTTTCGACGCGAAATCACGAACTACCATTGCGCGACGTACCTAGTTTTAACTTGTTTTTCAATATTTGAAACAATCTATTCAAATTGAATTTTATCACTTATAAAATCATTACAAATAATTTTATATCAATATTTTCACCTTTTAAAGCTTTTAAAATGAATTTTCACTATTACCATATATATATATTATAATATTATTATGTTCCTATTATTTTAATATTAAATTTTAAATTTCAATTTCAATTCAATTTGAATTCTAACTTCAAATTAAACTCAATAAAAACTTAGATTTCAAATCTAATTTCAATTTAAACTTAAATTTCAACCTTAATTTTACTTTCAATTTCAAAATCGATTTCAATTTCAATTTCACTATTCATCTTAATTTCAGTTTTAATTTAACTATCCTTTTTAATCTCGGTTCACTTCAAATTTCAAATTCTCTTTCATTTCTACTTTATTTTCAATTCCAATTGAAAAGAGACTTATTTTTCCAAAGTATATCATAGCACCAAAGTTAGGTCTTATTTAACAAAGGGATCACTTAATCAATAACGATAGAAATTTGATGTCCATATTAACATCACAACCATACAAACAATCATATGACATTAACATTTTCAATATGGATATAGTACGGCAAATTTCACGACATTACTATAGATTATCCAAAATTCAAACATTTATTCAAACATCCAAATCATAAAATGGTGATTATCTAACATAGCAATTAAACTCGATAATCAATATAATTCAAAAAGCGATGAAAATTTCTCATCTTTAACCAAATTGATTAACTTTCTACCAACATTCAAATCACAACACTTCAACTAAATAATTACTAAACTCAACCAAAACTTGTCCAATTCAACTCCTTACTCCTTACTCTCGGTCATTGCTTCTACCTTTGCTTTGATCTCGGCCATGCCTCCCCACCTCCATATTTCTTTCACGGCCATGCGCCATTAAAGAAGAGAAGAGGAAGAAGTAGGGTAAGAAGATGTTTGAGAGTAACAAGTGGATTAGTGCTTAAGCACTCCACTATTTCCAACCCTTCTGACTCTTTGAGAGAAGCCATTAAAATAGCCTAAAGGTAGAAGAAGAAGAATGAGAAGTGTGAAGAAAATGAGAATAATGGATGGGTATTTATAGGAAAAGTAAGGAGTGGTGGATTACAAAACTAACCCTTTACAAAATTACCAAAATATCCTTATGTTATCTTACTTTTTCTACACTTACCATCTTCTTATCACATCATCACTCTATGTCTTAACCATTTAATATTTAAGAAAAGTAAAGGTTTGGTTGAATTTGATGAGACATGTTTTGTTCTTTTGTGTTTACTTTTGCTAATTGTTTTCTAAACTTGTTTAATAAAAGTAAACTTGATTAATGAATTAAATAAGACTTATACTATTTGAATATATGTTCATACATAAGAAAATAAAGATGCAACAATGTTATGACAACTTTTAATTGACAAAATGTTGATTTTTGACAATATATTTTACGGTCACATTTTGACGTTTTCATTAAGTTATATATTAATGTAAACCAAAATCAAAAATGAACATTTTACTTCTTTAAATAAATTAAAACATATCTCTTTGTATTTTAAAATCATATTCAAATAATATCAAAATCTCTAATTTTACAGTGTATGTAAAATGTAACGATCCTAAATTTTGAACAATTAAATTTGTAAATATTTAATTTATTTTAAATATTTAAATGATAATTTGACTTAAATTTCAAATTATCAAAATGAATAGGTGATTAAAATTTAGAATTTAATCTATTTAAAAGTTGAATAGAAATTTGAATTTTTACTTTGAAGTTGAAATTTAATATTGAACTTATATTTTAAATTTGAATTAATGATTTAGAAAAAATAATTGGATTTAAAATAAGAAAGAAAATATAATATAAAAATAAATAAAAATATATATATATATATAATAAAATAAATAAAGAATATACTAGTTAAAATTTTAACAAGATAATTTGAAACAAAACTAATTGAAATTAAATAAGAAAAAAAATAAAAGAGAAAAATAAAATAAAATAAAAAGTAGACATTACCTTACTTTCATCATGCCGACACCATTCCTCCATACCCTAAATCCACGCCACTTCACACGCCATAACTCACGCAAAATTCACGTTCTTTTCTATTTTTATAACCCTACCCCTCTCCACTTTCTTCATTCAGACGAAAGAAAAATAAAAAGAAAAAAATGGCGGCCGTGTAAATCTTCTTCGTTCGCCTTCAGAAAATTGGGGCTTTGCAAAAATTTGGGCTTAAATTCGAGTTCGACTTGTTTATTCGTCTTCGTGTTGCCGGCTTCGACTTCAAATCGAAGGCCTCGACTTCGAATCTCTTGCGTGCCCCGATTCGTGATAAAGGTGAGTCTTTTGGCTCACGATTATCTTAATGCAAGTATTTAGATTTGTTTGCATTGAATTTTGGATGGCATGCTACTGTTTTGGGGGGTTATTGGTTATCATCTGCTCGGTTAATTGCATGCTATGATTTGGGGCTTTTACAGTCACTTGCTCGATTTGCTTGGATTTTGAACTGATGAGAACAGATCCTACACCAATTTTCGTTTAAAAACTGTTAAGAGCAGATGTTATTGATTTTAAAATTTAAATTGATAAGAACAGATGCTATATTTATTTTGTTATTAAATTGATAAGTACAGATACTACTAAATATCTATGTTGCATCCATGCTGTTGCATCTACATTCCACGCTACTGCACTTGAGAATTTGGACTTGAAATTTGTTGTTTGCATGTAGTGACTGTTCCATATATTTATACCTTCATGTACTTAGTTGAATTGACTGTTGCATTTGGTTCATTTGGTTACACTCATTGTGTCTGCTCCACTTGTAGTTTGCTACCAGGTTGCACTTAGTTGCTCTGCCTTGTACTCCATTTAAAGTGGTCTGCATTGTAGTTGTGTTCATATACACTGCTCTGTTGTATGCTTGATCACTTGAGTTGTTTCACTGCCACTTTGTCTAATTGTTGTGGTGAATGTCTGCACTTGTACACCCCATACTTGGTCATGCTGTAGTCTTGTTTGAGCTTTACTGATAGCCCATGGATCTGCACTTGTTCATCATATAGCTTACAATGTTCTTTTGAACACTATGCATTTCCACAATTGGATATGGTTCAGTCTTCATATCCATCCATTTTGCATACCTGATGTATTCAGTCTTCATTTAGTCTTCCCTGTGTTCATGCATTTTGGTTTGTAGAAATTTGCATGTCCATTTACTTCTCTGTGCATGTTGCAGTCTGTAGTGATGTTGCATATGCATACTTGTTCAAATTGACACCGTCACTTGTGTTGGTCACTGCCTATCCTTTACCACTGCCTGATATGTCTCTCTTTGTTTTTGAAAAGAGGGAAAACAGATAAAAAAAAAGTTAAAAATGTTGCATTCTTTGTTTCAGTAATAAAGTTGAAGCAAGTTCTTTGTGATTTCTTTTTCACTGAAAAACAGAAATACTTGTAAGTAACAGGTTCAATAAAGAAGACCATTTCAAAAAAAAATCCAAATTCTTTTTCCCCTCTGTTTTTTTTTATTTTTTTTTATTTATTGAATGAGTGCATACTACTGTCTGCACTTGCTTACTTTTGTGTACATATGTTACATAGTGCATATTACTGTCTGCACTTGGGTATATTTCTGAGTTGCCCACTTTGAATCACTTTATTTGTGGTCTTCTGCTTCCATGGTTGCAGCCTGCTCTTGTGGTCCTTGTTTTGGTTATGTGCAGTGATTTTGTATTTGGGCTGTTTGGATTTGTTGTGCACTGCATAGTGCCTTGCCTTGTCTGTTTTGGAGTTATGCTTGTATACTTGCAGTGATTTGTCTGATTTGCGCTCGCACGCGTGTTGGCGAGGCAGTGCACATGTGTGCAAAGTACACGTGTGTACTGCAGCCACACGAGATCGTCAGATTTTAAAAGTTAAAGTTGTTAATATGAAAATCCGTAATAGATTAAATTGATTCATGTGATCCATTTTATTCAGTTCATTGCAAATTTATTTACTTGAGTTAAGATTAATCCTGACTCGAGTGTTTTTGTGTTTTGCAATTAACGCTCGGGTCAGACCGAGTATTTTTGCAGCTTAGAGATTTGCTCGCAGCGAAGTTAGAGAGAGGGGGATTAAAGCACTCTACTAAAGTTTTCAGTAAAATTTTTCTTTGTACTCTAAAAAGATATATTCCGCTGTATAAAAATTTAATACATTGTGCAAACTCTGATATATGTATGTAAGAAAAGTTCAATTATGAATAATATTATGATTATTCTGTGATTCTGTGGCTGATTCTGTTTAAACTTTATAAACTGACTAACAATTCGTCATTTTGAACGTTTCTAGTTGGTTTAATTACCGACTAGAGGCGGTCAGAGCGGCGGGTCGTTACAAAAGTGGTATCAGAGCTTTGGTTTACTCAAAGCTCAGTTTATGATGTTTAATATGAATAGTTACTAGAACCACTATAAAGAAAGTGCTTTTCAAATTTAAAAGAAGTATAAAATTGTTTTCTTTAAAACAAAAAGGTATTTTGAAAGTTAAAATTATTTTGAAATTCCCCTCTCTAAATGTGAGTTTGCGATAGTTTATATTCGGTGAGGTCTCGTTAGATTTGAGTTTCGATCGTTCAGAAACTCGTTATCAAATTATTGAGATTATGAAAAATGAAATATGAGTAAAGTGAACTAATAAATTAGTGAATTGGTTTAAATCAAATAACTTGAATATTTCGAGTAATAATTGTGAAATAAAATAACATGTTAATTTAGTTATGATCAAACAGATTATTGAATTATAATTTGGGAATTTGATTCTGAATTCTTTTGAGAAATTGTTTTCAAATGTAAAGAACGAATTGGTAAATAAATGGATTATAAGTATTTAACTTATAATATGAACTTTTGAGTATATAACTGAGTTAATGAATTGAATTGAATTGAATCAATAAAAAGATTTATAAATTGAAGTTTTATAAATAGAAAAGGAATTTATGAAGATTGTTTATAAATTCGAAAACAATTGAATTTGATAAGTAATTTGTTATAACTTATGAAAGGAGATATATCCACGATTTTGGACAGTGGGTAATCCTTTAAAAATAAAAATAAGTTGTAGAAATGATGAAATTGGTTGACAAAGTATATTCACGATTTTGGACAGTGAATATATTAGTGAATAAAACAGATATGTTTTAGGGAAGTGATATTATGAAATGAAATTTAATTGTTGATTTAACTGTAGAAATCAAACTAATTTCGATGTGAAGTTTATATTTCAAGTTTAGACTATTATCTAAAATGGTTAATGTGGAAATATGAATTTAATGGAGCTAAATTGATGAACAATTTACTAAAGAACTAGTTGACTCTTTTTGAAATAGAAAGTAAATGCAAAGTTCAAATAGAATTTAAATTTTGAATTTGAAATTGTCAACATGATAGTCCATTATAGGTTTAATAAATTCAGTGATGAATTTGGAATTAAACGTGCGGGAAAAAAAAATTAAGTTAAGTGAAAAACTTAATGTTGAAAAGTTTGAAATCGGTTTAAAACCAATATTGTGAAAAGTATGAGGAATTCAAACTATGAATTAAGAGAAGTTGAAAAAGTTAATAGTTTTAAAGATGTTTTAAAATGCATTAACTATCGAATACATAGATTTCAACACTCATTGTTGAAATAGACGTTTTCGAGAAATTAAGGAAATGGTAGACTATAACACTATTGTTATAGTAAATGGTTTCCGGAAGGAAATGTTGTTTATAGTATTGGGATTTATATATCTATCTTAAATCCGAATCCCTATACTAGTGATTTTGAGTTGTCGTAACGATGTTTTACGTAACATTCGTTTTAACTCAAATAAATGTGATTAAAAGAATGATTTCCTTAAAGAATGGAATATATACTTAATTTTGATTCAAGTATATTGAATATTTTCAAAGTGTTGAAAATGAAAGAATTTGTGAATTACTTATTTTTGAATAAGTATGGAAATATTTTCCAATGTGAAATGAAAGGTTTGAAATTTTATCTTTTAAAGATAAATTGAGAAATGAATATTTGAAATTAGTTTCAAATGGTTAAGTGTGAAAATTATATATCTTGTTAAAGATATTATTTTGAGAAATGTGAACGATTAGTTCAATTTGGAAATTTTTCAAAGATTGAATCTAGAGTTAAATTGAGTTTAACTTTGACACCAAAAACAATATAAGTTCAGCTTTGAATTTTGGATAGTCGATTGGGATTGTATGTCTAATGTTGTGAATTGATGACATATCATTTGATCTCTATTAAATATATATCTGTGGTGGCGGAGAATTTATTCTTTTAGCTTAACACCCTTCTCTGAGACGTACGAGCTTAGAGGTTATATATCGATAGACATCAATTATATGTTGAGAATTGACGATGTAACGTGAAATCCAAATCGAATGTGAAATCGATAATGAATTGGATTGTGAATGTGAATTAGGTTAGAGATAACCTTAAATTTTCAAATCGATTGAGAGGAAAATTTTAAACGTGATAGAAAATTTTGAATCCTCTATTTGTTGTGAATGTGAATTGAGTTTTCGTAACTTATATATGTGAATATAATCGAAAACTAATCAGTTTAGAAAGTCATTATTATGAAAATCCGGTGTAGGGTTACATAGATATGATAAGTACGAAATGTGAATGAAGTACTATATGTATATGACATATGTTTTCTAAAAACTGAGGATATGGAAATGTACCTTCCAATTTATTATGTGTGAAGGTGATTGGAACTCGGTGGAGTGTCCATTGTAAATCGTAGCTACGTAGAATTCCCTTAGTGGAATGTCCAATGGGACTGATTTGATATCCCATTGTGTTGGGATTATCCCATTGTGTTGGGATTATGTGATTGATGCTGGCGTAATTCGAGGGGTGTGATACCTAAAGTTACAAGCGATTCCATTGAGATAGTGGCGCAACCGCCGAGTAAACTGCGATCTGGGAACCGAAGCGTAATTCGAGGGGCGTGATGCCTAAGGCTACGAGCGATTCTACTGAGATAGTAGCGTAACCGCCGTGTGGACCGCGATCTAAGGCGACAACCATGGCGAAATTCAGGAGTGATGAGAAATCTAAGTTACAAGCGATTCTACTGAGATAGTAGCGGAACCGCCGGGTGACTGTGATCCATGGGGGAACGGACTTTCCATATCCATTTTTAAAAGAATTTTTAAAAGTATTTTCACTGGGAGTTGAAGCAAGTATGTTTAGTACTTGGAGATTTTTAGTCTTGCGTCTGATCAGCGTATGCCTAAAGTCTGTGAGAACGACGATGGACTTGTTAAACTTTGAGTTATCAAGTATTTTCAAAATTTCGAATAGAAAATCAATAATCTGAAATTAGAATTACATAATTCTAACTTAATGAATTAAGGAAGAAGATCTTTTTGAATATCTTGAAAGTCCACAGTTTTGGATAAAATATATTATGCAAATATTTAGCATGAAAGATTTCAAGTTTAAAAATCTGAGTTTTGTAAATCGGAAAATTTGATAAAAGACTTTTGTGTCTTGATTATTGAAATCGATAAACAAAACTAGTAAAGTGAAATAAATGGAATGAATACTATATTTATTTATGAGTTTGGAACTTGGTGAAATTATGTAGGATATAAAATATCGGTGAGATTTTAGCAATCGTTTTTCCTAACTTATAATTTCGGGACGAAATTCTTTTAAGTAGGGGAGACTGTAACGATCCTAAATTTTGAACAATTAAATTTGTAAATATTTAATTTATTTTAAATATTTAAATGATAATTTGACTTAAATTTCAAATTATCAAAATGAATAGGTGATTAAAATTTAGAATTTAATCTATTTAAAAGTTGAATAGAAATTTGAATTTTTACTTTGAAGTTGAAATTTAATATTGAACTTATATTTTAAATTTGAATTAATGATTTAGAAAAAATAATTGGATTTAAAATAAGAAAGAAAATATAATATAAAAATAAATAAAAATATATATATATATAATAAAATAAATAAAGAATATACTAGTTAAAATTTTAACAAGATAATTTGAAACAAAACTAATTGAAATTAAATAAGAAAAAAAATAAAAGAGAAAAATAAAATAAAATAAAAAGTAGACATTACCTTACTTTCATCATGCCGACACCATTCCTCCATACCCTAAATCCACGCCACTTCACACGCCATAACTCACGCAAAATTCACGTTCTTTTCTATTTTTATAACCCTACCCCTCTCCACTTTCTTCATTCAGACGAAAGAAAAATAAAAAGAAAAAAATGGCGGCCGTGTAAATCTTCTTCGTTCGCCTTCAGAAAATTGGGGCTTTGCAAAAATTTGGGCTTAAATTCGAGTTCGACTTGTTTATTCGTCTTCGTGTTGCCGGCTTCGACTTCAAATCGAAGGCCTCGACTTCGAATCTCTTGCGTGCCCCGATTCGTGATAAAGGTGAGTCTTTTGGCTCACGATTATCTTAATGCAAGTATTTAGATTTGTTTGCATTGAATTTTGGATGGCATGCTACTGTTTTGGGGGGTTATTGGTTATCATCTGCTCGGTTAATTGCATGCTATGATTTGGGGCTTTTACAGTCACTTGCTCGATTTGCTTGGATTTTGAACTGATGAGAACAGATCCTACACCAATTTTCGTTTAAAAACTGTTAAGAGCAGATGTTATTGATTTTAAAATTTAAATTGATAAGAACAGATGCTATATTTATTTTGTTATTAAATTGATAAGTACAGATACTACTAAATATCTATGTTGCATCCATGCTGTTGCATCTACATTCCACGCTACTGCACTTGAGAATTTGGACTTGAAATTTGTTGTTTGCATGTAGTGACTGTTCCATATATTTATACCTTCATGTACTTAGTTGAATTGACTGTTGCATTTGGTTCATTTGGTTACACTCATTGTGTCTGCTCCACTTGTAGTTTGCTACCAGGTTGCACTTAGTTGCTCTGCCTTGTACTCCATTTAAAGTGGTCTGCATTGTAGTTGTGTTCATATACACTGCTCTGTTGTATGCTTGATCACTTGAGTTGTTTCACTGCCACTTTGTCTAATTGTTGTGGTGAATGTCTGCACTTGTACACCCCATACTTGGTCATGCTGTAGTCTTGTTTGAGCTTTACTGATAGCCCATGGATCTGCACTTGTTCATCATATAGCTTACAATGTTCTTTTGAACACTATGCATTTCCACAATTGGATATGGTTCAGTCTTCATATCCATCCATTTTGCATACCTGATGTATTCAGTCTTCATTTAGTCTTCCCTGTGTTCATGCATTTTGGTTTGTAGAAATTTGCATGTCCGTTTACTTCTCTGTGCATGTTGCAGTCTGTAGTGATGTTGCATATGCATACTTGTTCAAATTGACACCGTCACTTGTGTTGGTCACTGCCTATCCTTTACCACTGCCTGATATGTCTCTCTTTGTTTTTGAAAAGAGGGAAAACAGATAAAAAAAAAAGTTAAAAATGTTGCATTCTTTGTTTCAGTAATAAAGTTGAAGCAAGTTCTTTGTGATTTCTTTTTCACTGAAAAACAGAAATACTTGTAGGTAACAGGTTCAATAAAGAAGACCATTTCAAAAAAAAATCCAAATTCTTTTTCCCCTCTGTTTTTTTTTGTTTTTTTTTATTTATTGAATGAGTGCATACTACTGTCTGCACTTGCTTACTTTTGTGTACATATGTTACATAGTGCATATTACTGTCTGCACTTGGGTATATTTCTGAGTTGCCCACTTTGAATCACTTTATTTGTGGTCTTCTGCTTCCATGGTTGCAGCCTGCTCTTGTGGTCCTTGTTTTGGTTATGTGCAGTGATTTTGTATTTGGGCTGTTTGGATTTGTTGTGCACTGCATAGTGCCTTGCCTTGTCTGTTTTGGAGTTATGCTTGTATACTTGCAGTGATTTGTCTGATTTGCGCTCGCACGCGTGTTGGCGAGGCAGTGCACATGTGTGCAAAGTACACGTGTGTACTGCAGCCACACGAGATCGTCAGATTTTAAAAGTTAAAGTTGTTAATATGAAAATCCGTAATAGATTAAATTGATTCATGTGATCCATTTTATTCAGTTCATTGCAAATTTATTTACTTGAGTTAAGATTAATCCTGACTCGAGTGTTTTTGTGTTTTGCAATTAACGCTCGGGTCAGACCGAGTATTTTTGCAGCTTAGAGATTTGCTCGCAGCGAAGTTAGAGAGAGGGGGATTAAAGCACTCTACTAAAGTTTTCAGTAAAATTTTTCTTTGTACTCTAAAAAGATATATTCCGCTGTATAAAAATTTAATACATTGTGCAAACTCTGATATATGTATGTAAGAAAAGTTCAATTATGAATAATATTATGATTATTCTGTGATTCTGTGGCTGATTCTGTTTAAACTTTATAAACTGACTAACAATTCGTCATTTTGAACGTTTCTAGTTGGTTTAATTACCGACTAGAGGCGGTCAGAGCGGCGGGTCGTTACATAAAACTAACAAAGTACAATAAAATTTGGTTATTTTTGTAAAATGATTATTAATATAATTTTAAATATTTTAATATACTTTTATTATCTTTATTAGATGTTTTTAATAAGATTTATCTTTTTAAATAAATATTTAAACCCATTTATTTAAGCCTTTATTTATTTTGAGCAAAACTTAACTTTTGCTGATTTGTTCTAAAATTCAAGTTTATACTTTTTAATTATCAACTATATGAATAAATAATTTCTCTATTATTATTTATCATATATAACTTATTTATTTAAGTTTTAAACCCTTCTTAAATTTAAAATAAACAAAATCTCTCATTTTTTAAGTAGCGAAATCACGGGTCGTTACATTCTCCCCTACTTAAAGCATTTCGTCCTCAAAATGAAAGTAAGATAAAAGAATCTATCTCACTATCGTTTCCTTAAATATTTTGACTTATTTATACTGACGATAGAAAAGAAGAAGGTCGATATCATAATAACACTAAAGCAAATGATGTCGAATACATAGAGATTCCCCACACTAACCTGAGTACTTACCACATACTTAAGGTTATATATACATATATCAAACCAAACTTCTATACTACCCATCCAAGTGCGTACTGCATACTTAAGATAATATATACAAAAACTAAACAAGAATATATATCCAAAAACAACCAAACTGATAGTATATCAACATAATGAATACATCCACATAACTCAACCACTGACTAGAGCATGTACTATACCTGGGGTCTATATCAAAATATCAGTCCAACCCCTATATCTTAGTGTCTACTATTTAAGATAACTATCCAACTACTAGGTAGACATATCCAAAACATCATACTATATTTAATATTTGATTCGATCTATTATATTAATCCACACCTTTACTTCCACTAGTATTGATCCCTTGATTTTCTAGTGCAGACTTTGATCAAACTTCCTGATTACGAACCATTGTTTTCCTTGCATGCTCTCAACTATGATAGAAAACTTGGGCACATAACCATAAACTCTTATCAATATTCATCGTCAAGAATCGAGTGATAAATCTTTTTTCGAATTGGTGTAAACACCTCAAAGTTCTGTACTCAAATCTTAGATCAATATTTATGTGTCGAAATGATCTACGTTTAACTTATGTACTTATTCACATTCATTTTTACCAAATATATTTACTTTCTTCTAAATCCATTATTACTTAAGCATACAAATATGACTTAAACTTGTATAATATACATTTACTTCCTAAGAGTATATATACATATCCCTAAACTTCAAACTGTTATTACTTCAATTAGGGTGCTTAACTAATATGGATTTCCACTATTATCTCAAATATAAACATTATAAAACTTAATCATTAGTTTTCTTTACCTAAGGTCTTAATTTAGCTAATATTATTTATTTTATCCATATATTAATAAGAATACTTTGCTAAGTGTACATCTTTTTCTTACTGATTCTATGATTATTAACTTATTTACCTATCCATCTAATCAAATTTCTTAACCTTAAATCCATCAGATACCTTATACTCAAATTATGAAACTTAATTCACATGGTATTTATTATTTAAACATTTTCATCCAACAATTAACCTACTAACCACATTATTCAAAATTTCCCCTTTTTTAACTTTTTATTTCTAACCTATCTACTTCCAATCTTACTTCATTTTGAATTACAAATGTTACCTTAAATGTATCACTAATTCAAAGTTTTATATTAGGATGATACTTCTTATATCTCTTGTTCCTAAATTTCACTTTGATTTTAACCTAATCAAAGTTTTTAAATTTCAAATTATCTTATCTCCTTATAAGTTATAGAACTTACCCTTTCATATTATATTTTCCCAAAGTCTCAATTTAGGCATATCTTTCTTTTATATTTCATTGATAAGAATTTTCCTAAGTGTGCATTTTCTTTTTGCTTTCTTTAATTACAAATTCTAGCTTCAATGTTATCATCAAATATTTTATAATCAAATCGTGAATTTTACATCACAAGATATTTGTACTTAGCTTTTAAATCCATCCATTTTGATGATCATTAAATCATTATTCCTTAATAACCATATTCCTATGGGTATATGATTAATGTTCTAAGTTCTAGCTTTTAACTAATTGATTATATATGGAATATTTTATAGCCAAATTATGCAATTCTAATCACAAGATATTCATATTTTAGTTTTATTATGCCAAATTACAACCAATCCATAATTTCTAACCCAGAAGTAATAATACCCCCTTTATATTTAAAACATAACCCAAGGTAAAATTATTTCATTTGCCAATTTCTTTATAAAAACCATTTTTATAAAATTATCAAATACACACTCGTATATAATACTCTCAAAACTCATTCTAGGGTGTTACTAACCTATCTTTAATGAATTACTCGTTCTAGGATATTATTAATCCTATCTGATGAGTCTTTACCCATAATAAAGCCAAGGTTATCGCTTAACCTTCAACTTTGATACCAAATGTGACGATCCACAATTCTGTACCCTTTGAGTAGACAATAAACCACTCATGTCCGACCTAAGTTGCATGGAAGTAAGGATGATCCAGGGTAATAAAGAAAATAAGACAGAACATAATCTCACACGAATGAAATAACATATAATATTGAATAAATATCTTTACAACGAAAAACTTTTAAATACATATATCAGAGTCTAACTTGAATTCAGCTTGGACGATTATAAATATTTGTCCTTATAATTGCTGACAAATATTAAACAAAGCGGATAACAGAATACGTCCATACATAGATGAATATCTCCAGCTCTCCTCCGGAAACTTCAACCGTCTTCGACTAAACTTGAAACTACTCGGATCAGGCTTGATAACCATCATGAGAAAAACTCAATAATAAATGACAATGTCATATATCAGCCTTTAAATAAAATTCTTTAAAAAGAAAGAGTATCTCATAAGACCACGGCCACACATAAACGTGGATGAGTTTTTACCTTGTGATAACTTAAATATTTTTATATCAAAACATTGATATTATTTCTAATGGCATACCTTTAAAAACATTTGCAAATAAACTTATTAATCTTATCCAAAATGGTTACACATATAGGTTTCGAGGCTATTCATTACGCCAATACAAACAAAACCGCATTTTCTTATTGGAGAATGGATTTCCATACAAATGACCAGGTGAAGGGACTGCCTTCCGGCATTACATCTCTAGAGAAATGTACTGTGGACCATCACAAAGGATACTCTACCAACACAAGACTGGCCTATCTCTGTAACTATATAGTATCGAATATATCATCCCCTGGTCGTTACAGACCTTTAAGCCGGGCGCCCTGAGCATATAAACCACATCAATTTACATCTCGAACGTCATAGCAGAAAGAAATATATTTAGAAGGGAATGATCATACCCTAATTGGTACCCATTGGAGTAGAAATATATCTTTATTTTCTTTTACACCCCTGATAATCTGCCTCCCCAGCAGTAGGATTTACGACATGCGAATACCGTGGATGTATTAATGTCATTTTCTAAGGGTCAAGGAGATAGTCATCACAAACACAATCCAATACCCTCACATAAGAACCGATATAAGAAAAATTGTCACTTATCAGCTCATGACAACAATTATTGAAAGCGATCACAACAAAGGGAATAGACTCGGAATTAGCTGGAGCCATCATCCACATTCCTAAGTATAATCACTATCAAATCTAAAATTAATGTTGCTAAACCAAATGTCTAAGTCATGCCCTTATTTCCAAAGAAATGGATAATGGAAAACAAAAGTATCAACCCACTAATCGAAAGGCAAGTCAACTAAATCTTATACATTATCGGCTCTCTCAACTATCGAAAATGTCTAATATCATGTACATTGACTTTTCTCTCAATTTTGGCTTACGTCATGGAAAATTTCGGCAACGCCTTTTTGCACGGCTAGGTCCAGAAAAAATCCCAATACAACATATATATATATATATATATCTCATATCTGAGGCATCTCGTTTTCGACGACAACCAAACATATATCACCAAATTTACACTACTGATGTTACATATCTCTTTTATAGCAAGAGCATACGACTTAGATGCTAATATAAGCGAGCAAGCATCCAAATAGCCAACACTTACTTCCATGTACCTGATCAAGTGCTCAATAAAGAGGATTAAGCATAATAGTAAAATCATAATGTAAATAAGCAAACTAGATCACATGTATGATAATCATCTCAAATAAACATGCTATGTCAAATCATAACTATCCCCCATGTTTAACAACTATAAGCATAAGTAATCGTGTCAAATGCCAAAAATAAAACATCAAACCAACACATAAGATCAAACATAAAAAAGTAACATCCATGCCTATCCTAACATGCAGGATACTAAACTATCTTGTATAATTCATCAAATATGATATCCAATATAAAAGCTGGTGAAAATAGATATCTTATCATGTGAAGAGCTCTGGATAAGTTGTCCTCGTGCTCTTCTTGGTCTCCCATATGCAATCACCTTTGCTTTCGCTCCACTGAATCCTTACTACTTTACCACCTTCCTCCTAACCTGTTTCATACCATGTCTATCGGTACAAATAGGCCCACGAGGTCTTGAAGTCTATGTTTAGTCTCGATATCATCTAATCAATTTGGTGCCAAATTTCCAAACGCCCTTGTAAGTTCTCCCAAAACCCACAAGTGGACAACAGGTTTCGGCCACTTACAATGCTTTTGGTACACAATGGAATCACACCATCCATTCCCATTCCGATTCTATCTTGGAATCTCAAGTGGTTGTAATAACCACTTGGCTTCTTCATCCCGACCACCACCAAGGCCTCACTCCATTAGATTACCTTGCATCCTCGCTCTACTATGACCTTCTCCAACTCTCTCTTCATCTTAGCCTTCTTAAGGCATCCCCCAAAATCTCACTTAGATATGACCATTTTAGGAGTCTCACCTCATTGTCATCATCCTTGGAGTCTCACCCCACTATGATTATCTTACAATCTCTCTTCATTTTGGCCTTCTCAAGGCAACCCTCCAAAGTCTCACTTTGGTATGATCATTTCTGAAGTCTCATCCCACCATGATCATTCCTAGAGTTTCATCCCGCTATGGCTGTCTTAGAGTCTCACTTCATTTTGGCCTTCTCAAGGCAACCCCTCAAAGTCTCACTTCAGTATGACCATTTCTGTAGTCTAATCCCATCATGGTCATTCCCAAAATCTCACCCTACCACGACTGTCTCACAGTCTCCTTATTTGGCCTTCTCAATTCACCCATCGTTCTCGGAGTCTCACCCCATCATAATTATCTCACAATCACCCTTGGATACATGATAACTTACTCAACAACCTATCAGGTCAGCAACATCTCATGCCACAATCAGATCTAGCGTTCTTTCATATACCTATCTAATAGGTATTGTACTCTTAGGACAAGCTAGACCGTCTCATGGTCTAGGGTACACAGGTGAGCGTCCTCGCATACCTTTGCCCATAGGAACAACCATCATATTTAGAATCATCAATAATCCCCCCAGCATCTCAATTCGTTCCGAAGCATCTCATGCTCCCCTACATCACTTCGTATGCTCTTTAGGCATCGCATGCCTCTAAGACATAACTACTAGTCGGCCAGTATTTCTAAACATGTCGATACGAAACTCTACCCTATATAGTAGTAATCTGGTTACCTCATCGAATGGTCCGGACACTCTCTAGCTACAGGCATAGATGATAACTCATCGTGTGGGATATCGAGTGAATATAGAAAGATAATCATCACCTCATCATTTAGTAGACAACTGAACGCTACCTTTTGCTCCTTATCTGTCCTTATTGTCACCAATGGCCTCTCACCATCCACGGCTATTTCGTACCCCTTCAGTCGGTCCATTTCCATATTATGATATCGAAGCCAATTAAACCCAAAAAAATCAATGACAAACAAACATATAAACATCCATGACTCGATAAAACAAAGTATAGACAAACCATGTATAGGCTTGTTAAGCTCCCAATAAAGTTCGTCATAATTTAAAGGTCGGTCAATAATTTCGGATCTCGATTCCAATCTATCTACAAATCACTAGATATGAAGGAATCTGAAACCTCGATATCAAATAAAACACATATGGAATCACCATAAAAGGAAAGCATACTCTTAAATAGTAAAGCCATTTCCCTTGTCTTTGGTCAATGGAGCACTCAACGAAATCAAAATGACATTCAACGCATATGCTTCTATAGTTTGTCCCTACTTGGACCGTTCAAGACAATCCTTCACACTAAGTCTAAGCTCTCACATTATAAAACCTTTTCGATCAACTTCTCAAAACTCTCGTCAATATGACCAATCAGTAGCTTCCTAGATGATCATTCAACCCAATGACAAATCCTTCATTCTTTCCGAGTGGAGTATCAATAGAAGATAGACCATACTTTGATAAAGCATCGAATTTGATTATATACTCCAACACCGACATATTGCCTTGCTTCAAGTTGGAAAACTTCCTAAGCAATGTTGACTTCTAAAAAGTCAAGGTAAATTTCTTTGAAGCAAACTATGAACTAGTTCCAATTAAAATGGTCCTTGGGAATCAAAGCTATAAGGGTACTCCACTAGTTCAATCTTCATCCCTGGAGTCATCTAAAAGTTAACTTCTACCTCATTGCATCATCTAACTCCCATCGAAGATCCTTTCGCAAATATCCATCTCGCCTTGCATTTCACCGGTTGACTCCGTTTCAAGGAACGGTCTGCCTCCTAGAGTCACTTAGTCTTTATACAACTCGTCAAAGTTTACTCTAGGAATTTTCACTTGAGCACCATAATCAAACAGAGCAACTTGGGCATTCCAAAAAATGATTCACATCATCTTTGCGAACATATCCTATAAATCGGGGTAAGTAGTCCCAATCCATCCCACTCCTCAACTACGAAGATAGAGTCAATAACAGCATTTCTCGTCTGCCAGATCATTCCTATTCTATAATAAAGATGATCACTCTTTCATAAAAAAATTGCATTAATAGTACTCGTGTTTGAAATACAACTTACATATTATATATACTACTATATAGTTTGAAAACCAAAATATATAATAAATACACAATCTCTCATATATAGGTATACTCTCGATCCAGTCTAAGGCAACAACTCCTTAAACGCTGGTTAATCACGTAACTTAGGCTCTGATATCAAATGAGACGACTGCCCTACACCATCAATGCTCATATAACCAATTAATGGACTATTGGAGCATCCATCCAATGTAGGATGATTGTCAAGAAAGATGAAAAGAAGTAAAGACGAGTGATACGAAAAGAAGAGAAGGGAATGGAAGAGAGGAGAAGGAAATAAAACATCACATAATCACATAACATGTCGTATATCTCACAACGCATCGGATAAAATATAATAGTCATTATAGATATAAAATAGGCAAGACAATAATAACAATATAAATCACATAATCAGAGTACACAAGCTAATACTGTTATACAAAACAGTATTAAAGTTTATACAACTGATAAATAAACTCAACTGATAAACCATCTCAAATAATAGTAAGTCAACACTGTCAAGGCTCTATAGTGTCACACAACGAAATAACTGATAATAAACTCAAAACACAACGAAATAACCAATAATAAAGTTAATATACAAATATGAGAAAGTGTCACCTTATACTAGTCTATCTACATAACTCTAAGTGTCGTTTACACCTGCTACCTAGTCTGCTTATTTAAGAGTACCCGAGATAAAGCAAAGCATAAAATCTCAAGTCACACTACAGTCTGGTGTGAGCGACGAATAATCTCAAAACACTATAAAAGTCGATATAGTATATAGAACAGAGGGTATGGCTGACATGCTCCTACATCCATAGAGTTAGCACATAACACATGATATATGCTACTGTATATCATAGTCATCATGAGTCTACTGTACATCAAAGTACAATGGTTCGGGTATTTACATCAAAGACAGCTACATCATGTGACATCCCCATAGTGATAAATACCCAAATCAAATATAACATTCACTATCCATCCTTATATCACTCACTCGGTGCGTAGGATATATGATACTCATATGACTAGGCCTGTCAATGGTACGGATTTCGGCCCGAGCCTGGCCCGAACCCGCCCTATTAATGCGTTTACGGGTTTTAAATTTTACTACTCAAGCCTAACTCAGGTCCGACCCGGGTCGTGTACAGTTTTATCAAACCCGGCCCGGCTAGGGCTCGATCTGACTATTAGTTTTCCTTCATATCAAAACATGAGTGTGTATGTTATTTATTTACCATTTTGTTTGTTTACATGTACGTATTTTGCACACTTTTGTTGTGAACTTGACTACATTACCGCCCACTTTATACTTTAACATTGTTTGTATACAAAATTTTACCAAAGTTGCAGTTTTAAAATATGGATTTAACATAATTATTCCGAGTTAGGTATACGCTTATTACCCAACGGGCCTAAAAAGCCCGATGGGTCAGACTCAGATATTGGGTTGAAATACCATACGGGTTCGGGTCGTGCTCGGGTTTTAATTATTATAGTCGAACTCGGGTCCGAGTTTATAATACCCGAACCGAACCCGGCCCATTGACAGGCCTATATATGACCTCGTCAAAGACTACTGAACGTCTCGGTTTCTCAATAATCGAATCCATGTTACTGAATAGGCTAAGAATAAGACTGCATACTCCATAATAGTCTAGGGTAAATGGATCTCATTGCACATACCCTTGCTTGATGAGTATACATCCAAACCTATGAATATCAATGAACCATCTACACACGTCACCCATAGCAGAGCTCCTCTTGAAACTATCCTCACAACTCCTGTCCGAAGTCATCGTCGGCGGGAACTACTCTAAACAACCATCATTAGTCATAGAGCATCATCATGCATCTCATAACCTTCCTTCGACTGTTCTATCAATTCGACTCGTCGTCGCCTACTCTGCATCCCAAAGTATGGCTATCCATCATTGAAGCTGTCATTTCCCATCACGAAATCATCATTGTCGAATCGTGAAGTCGTCGCGTCAAAGCGTTGCACCTTTGTTTCGCTGCTAAAACCACTAGTCAAAGAGCAGTAACACCAAAATCGAACGTTGAATGGATGAACGAACCATCGCATCATGCTCTTCTAAGTAGGGCTGTCAACGGATGCAAATGGATGCGGATATGGCTGTATCCGCATCCGCATCCGAAAATTTAAATCCGCATCTGAATCTGCATTCGATATCCGCGGATATTTGAGAATTAACATTCGCATCTGCATCCGCGGATATTTTTTGGATGTTCGAAAATATCCGCAAATAAAAAGCGGATATTTCCGGTTATTCAAAAATATCTGAAATATCCGCATCCGAAATTAAATAAGATTTTTATTATACTAATATTTTTGATCTAAAACAATTACTTTCTCAAATGACAATACATACACTACAATACTAATAAGTTTTTCAAATGACAAAATGGCAATACACACTACTAGAAAATGCTTAAAAAGCGACAGGTGAGGGCGACGGCTCTCAAATTACATGCTCCAGCCGAGCCTTTCTTCCTCATTTCAGCAAAACCTAGTTTTAATTTTAAATCCCAAATTCATTCCCCAAGCCTCCAATCACTAATTCCATGTTTTGCATCCTCCCAAGCTACGAATTCAACATCTCTTGCTTTCTAGCTCAGGTAAAATCTCTTATTTTCGCGAAAATATTAATTTTTACCCTATTTCTAGATTTGCATAAAATGATAAATTGGGGCTAAATGGTGATTTAAATTGTTTCCAATAGTGTGATAATAGTTTCTAGCATTCCATGATATACCTATTTCGTGTTTTATCGTGAAATTATGAAAAACACGTATAATTTGTAGTTATTCGTGTATATGTAAATCATTGTGTATGCATTGATTCTACGATTGTATATGTGTGTAACGCTGCTATCATTGTATTATGTTAGTTGGAATAAGATAAAATGAATGAACAAACTAGCAGTATTATATTGTGCACGTATTGACTAATGCCAAAGAAAATGCATGACTCTAAATTATAATTATGTGTATTTAAAAATGACAAAAATGTTACACCAGCCTTAAGTTAATGTAATACGTCGAATAAATGTGTTAAATTAAAATATATTTTTGTAAATGTGAATAGTTAGTAAAACTGTATTTTTTCGTAAAATGCGCACATTTAACGTCCCTTAGAGAGTTTTTGGCTCCGTCTGACGAGTGTTGCACATGATTGTTATATAAATAGTCGTTTTTTTCAAAAAACGACCATTTATATTCATCTGGTACAATGTGTAACATCCCGCCTTTTCGCACGATTTAAACCGACACACATGCCGATTCAAACCATACGGAAGGGCGGATTTGTTATGGGGTAAATAAGAAAAAAAACAGAGAAGAAATAAACAAATAGAATCTCACATCGGAAGGATAAAATATAATAAGAAAATATACAGTTTATAAAAAAACTGTTTACAAACATTTATATAATACATATCAGAGTTACACATACCAATAACAATGCAGCGGAACAGTGTGAGTGTAGTGCAATACTATAAATAATAATAATAATACAAATTCTTCGTCTTCGTCCTCCAAAGCTAAAGTCTTCGATCCTGAAACGCTCGGACTGACCCGAGCGAATTTGAAAAGACAAAAACACTCGAGTCAGAACTAAAAGATCTTATGTAAGTTAAATTTTACAGAAATAAATATGAGTACTGTAACTTAAGAGATGCTCGGAATTTACATCTCCTAAGGATCCGTTAAACTATTTACTATGTAGTATATTGCGCTATTATAATAGTGTCTAATTGTAAAATAAACTTACTTTTAAATAGCGTTAAGGCTTTACATTTTCCACCTTAACACAGAATATATTCCCATAGTCTATACAGTACCGTAATCTCCCCCGTACTGGGCGTCATCAGAGGGCACTCCATAGGTATGGTACAAAACCAAAATCGTATAAGGCGCGATAGGGTAGGTGACACGGCACAACTAGGCAATGCCAGGGTAGATATACCAATTACGCTTCCGGGTCGATGGTAACGCGTAGCCGCAGCTACCGCCCACCTCGAACAAACTCCCCCAAAATCAAAAATAGAAGTGGCCACTGAATCAATCCAAAGTCGAAGTATAATATCGAAGAGGAGTGTCCGATCAGAGGAATGACCTCATTAACCCGTCAATCGCTCCTGTTTTAGCCACCTTATGCCAACTCACGGGAGTCGGGTCCACGTATTTACCTTACAGGAAACGTCGCCCCAACCTACTTCATTCTGAAATCTCCACCGCGTACACGGTTAGTCAAAGTGGTTTTCGGTATCGACAGAGAGTATGTCCATATCCGATCCCGGTCTCTTTGCCAACCAATCGTTATTATAACACCGCGGTCATTTAAAAATAGTTTATACTTTAAAACCAGAATATAATCCATTTCAAAACTATGAATTCGATATCAATTTAAAAACCCAAAATAATATGATATCATTTTATCTCAAATATAACTCTTTTTCCAAAATCATACCGGTTTAAAATATAAATATCTGGAAACCAAACATTTGAATTATATTTTCAAAACATAATATTTCGGAATTCATACTTTTAAAACCATACTTCTAAAACTTGAATGGTTTGGATATTCAACAGTATATAAAATAAATGGTTTACTTCTAAGATTACTTTGTAAAGAATTTATTTCCAGGGCTTTACAAATATACTTCTTTATTTAAAGTCTACCAAATTTAAATATCACTTTCAAGTTCCAAAACCACTTCAATTTCTATATATATATATATATATATATATATATATATATATATATATATCCATTTGGAGTATTAATATTTCAAAACTAAAGTTGGAATTTATTCTTTCAACAAATTAAATGTTCTATTATTTAGTTTTGAATATTTACATAAAATCTATAAATAAAACTCCAATTTCTAGAAATTAACTATTTTCTTAAATTTAAATTATACTAAAATATTCTATTTAAGTAAATCTTGGAAAATCCATTTATAAATTTCATACCTTAAAATTTCCAAATTTAAACATATAAGATAAATCACCAAATTCCATTTTCTCAAATTTTTATCATTTTATTCAATAGGTTTATACACAGCTTAAATTTAAAATTTTAACTTCATATGTGTATATCTCGAAGAAAAATATTTTATAAAATATCAAAATTAAATTTTATAAACCGTATCCCATCCAAACCATAGAAATCACTTTTAAAATAATTTATATATAGACCACGGTGCCTGTATATAATTTTCTATCCTATGGTCAAGTGATACGGATATTTATCATTTCAATCCGCAATTTAAAAATAAAATTTTGCGGTTGTATATCATTTCAAACCACAATCCCGAATGAAATGAAAAATGCATGATAACTTGCAATTTAATGATATCAAATAAACATCCATTCATCAACATCATCCATTGTCCAAATCACAATCATCCATCAATATCAATCAAAATCAATATATATATGAGATTATATAGCAGGTAATAACTGTCAATTATATTCAAATTAAATTTAACAACTATTAATCTAACATTTTATATTCAGTAATAATTTATATAACTGTTAACTAGCAGTTTATATGCAAACAAATAAATTATAACTGTAAATAAATACGCAATAAATAAATTAAATTAACAGTTAAATTTAATAAATGCAATTCAACAGATATGAATGAAATAAACATGCCAAATACTCATAAATAAATTTCTATTCATTTCTAAAATTAATTTAACAACATAAAAACTTTTAGAAGTTGTGAGTGGGTTAAAACACTCACCTTTTTTGAATTTAAATTGGATTTAGATCCAATTTAAACCCAAAAATTCGACGGTCTCCAAATCTGTCCAAACCAGCGTCAAAAAAATCTGGAATTTAATTACGATCCTAAAAAAAAAATCGCGCATGAAACGGAGTTCGTATGTGGAAGTTAAATGTATTAACGCATTTGAAAAATCAAAATTTAATTAAATTCAAACAAAAATAAATTAAACGAAAATGAAATACCGTGCCACATCCGCTCTTCCCACGTGAAAAATGCGTATGCTTCTTCTTGATTTCAAGCTTTGTTCCATAATTTTTCTTTTATTTCGATTTACTTTAATTTTCCTCCTTATTATATGAATGTATGTATTTTTAAAAGGTTTGGAAAAGAAAAGAAAAATATTTGAAAAAGAAGATTTGAAAAAGAAAAGGATTAAAATAAGAACTGAAAATGGAAGAGAAGATCTAGATTTGAAAAGAAAGAAGAAGTATGAAATAGAAGAAAACTTGAAGAAGAATATTTGAAGAGGAAGGAAAAAATTAGAATGAGATATAATAAGGAGATTTGAAGAAGAAAAGAAGGAGAAGGAGATTTGAAAAGAAGAAAGTTTGAAATAGAAGTAAATTTGAAGAAGAAGAAGAATATTTGAAGAGAAAGAAAAAAATTAAAATGAGAGATAATAAGGAGCTTTGAGAAAAACAAGAAAAAAGAAGAAGAAGAAGAAGAAGAAGAAGAATAGCATGGAGGCTAGGGTTAGAGTTAGGAGAAACAAAATGTAATAGAAGAATAAGAAGTAGGTTATTTATAAGGTTAGAGTTAGGTTTAGGGACAAATAGATTTGAAAGGAGAGGCTGCTATTAATTAGAAATAAAGTGAATATGAACACTGGGTATTGAAATATAGCAAATATGAACAGTCCTTTTTTTTTTAAAGTAGCAGGTATTAAAAAGAGGTATTTATTAATTAGAAAGAAAATGAACATGGAGGGACAAAAATAAATGACACGTTTCGTTAGTTTGATTTTAAATTAATTAAGTGCTAGATACAGAAAAATTTGAATACATCATATATATATATATTCATACTTTAACTGTGTGACAAAATTGCTAAACATACATCAAGTACGATTAATTGGTGACAATATATAGGAATAATCAACAATAAATGTGGATGCAATCACATAAGGATCTAATAGGGAAGGAGATAAAAAGTAACGACGTTGATTAATCCCACTTTCTCACGTTAGCCAATCCAATTACAAAATTTAAAATTTTATAAAATTTCTCTCCTTTGATTTCTTAAACAATTTTAATAACTAACAACAAGTTCTATGTTAATTCAATCATTAATCATTTCGCCAATTACCAAATTAAATTTCAATTATTCGCAATAAATCAAATTATAAATTTTTCATTCCAATAAATAAAATAAATCTTGATTTTTTTTTCTTCCATCCTTATTAATTCCATAACTTGTTCAATTTGAAAATCATTATCATATTTTCCAAATGTTACCTTAATTTAACACTTATGTAACGTATTATTAGATTCGTTGCAAGATTTCAATTTCAATCCCCATTTCTTAATATACTCAAATTCTGGACATTTTTATTTCCTTACCCATAAGTGTAACATTTATTGCCAATTCCATCCAAATTTAACAGGTAACCCTTAACAATGTTTTCAATCCAAAGGTTATACTTAAGTTTACGTTGTATTCTACAACTTATCATATTATGAAGAAAATTCACATTATTCCCCAATATTACCTTAATTCATATTAACTTAACATTAAATTTACTCTTCATTCTATTATTAACCTATTAGTATTAAATAGATGAAATTAACATTGGTTTTACACTCTATTACGTAGATATCCTTAAATTTTATCTAAGTTTATATTTACATAATATTCCAACATTAAATTTCATCCAATTTTTTTTTCTTCCTTTTTATTTTAATTAAATCCAATTTCCCTAAAGTTACATTCAAACAAGTAAATTTTGATTTCCAATCAATCATTATACTATAACATTCTTAACATTTTTTCATTACACTACTAAATTCTACCTTGATAAGTTTACGCTTCTATTGCTTTACTTTCACACTTCCGTTAAAATATAAATTAATTCTAAAGTAACGTTTATTGTTGACCCCGCCATTTTAATTACTCATATTTAGATGAACGTTATTTCAAATAAGTTCATTGACTCATTTAAATTAGGTAGTTTATAGTAGTTGTTATCCCACCCTTACAATTATTTCCTACTAACGTGCTACCAACTCCTTTAATTAAAATTTGAATTCCAAACCTTATTTAATATACTAAGTAAGATAAATAACATATATAGATTGCTACCAACTTTCCTTTTCTTGCATCTACGTGTTTATTACTTGACACACCAGTAAATATTACATGTACACAAAATTCCGTTATCACTTGCCTAACAAGGTTATTATCACTTAAGATCTCACTGCATCCACATTTTCACATTTTCATTTCCTAGTTTCTTTACTTTATTCTACATAATTTATTACAAATGGGATTTTCTTTGGTTTACATCTTATTTGTATTTAACATTTCTCAATCACCAATTCATTTCACTTTAACTGCGGTAAATTGGCGGATAAATTGAATTTGATTCCCAAAATCTAAATTAGCAAGAAACAAGGGTAGGTAACATACAATAGTCATTACTCCAAATTCTAGTCACCTAACTAGTCTTTTATTCCTTGCAAATAAATGTTACTATTTATTTTCATAGTACAAATCTCAATGATTATCCCATTTTAATTTGCTTAGGCCATTTATTTCACTATACATATCTACATAAATGGGTAATTTATTCAATTCATTAAGTGTCAATTCTATTAAGCCCTGTTTATATCTTTATGCATTCTTCTATAACTTTACAAAAGGGAATAACTTTTAAACTCATACACTTAATAACAAAACCGTTATAAATCCAATAAACTTCCAAATCCAAGTTTGTACACATTTTACACAACTATTATGATTTCTCACAAACGTTGAATTTATTAAATGACCATTTATTATAATTTAATTCCCTTAATTGAATCAAATGCTTATTATTATATATATTCTTTTCATTCTACCATTCCTTCCCATTATAAATTCATTAACGTATTTACACATCTCTATCTTTCAAATATAAAATAACCAAACTGATTACAAACACTGTTTCTATCAATTTTCATAAGTTTGTTCAAAACTATACTTTTGTTTACATAAAATAAATTTTATGTTTCTATTAGTTTTCTTTTCCTTTCACTACAGGCATAAATTATTACTATCTACACTAATTACATCTTTGTATTGATGAACACCATTTAAGTTAATATTTATACTAACATTCACAAATTCAACATTTATTTGTTTCTTCAAAATTACTTTAAATCAAGTTGTGAAAATTTACATTATCCACATCTATTATCATAAAATTTTATAGTTACACTAAATTGCAACCACTATACCAAATTTCTACATTTATTCTTAACCAAATTAGAAATTATATTAATTCATTTTATTAAATATCATAAATTTAACGGGTCGTTACAATCTCCCCCACTCAAAACTTTTCGTCCCCGAAAAGGAAAAAGAAGGGAGGAGGAAGATTTACAGTGCATCTTATTTCAAATATTAACTTATAAACAATATTTTACTGGATTAATTTCCTTTAATGAAATATACTTGTTTTATAATCATTATATCCTTTAATACTTGAATTATTAAAGTTGGAAAAATATTTTTAACAAAATTCTAAGTCCAAAATTTCCTGAAAATTTTGGCAAAGTCTCCTTTGTACGGAGGGACTCTGGAGAAAATATAATATCCAAATATACAAATATATTACACATATTATCCAAATTAAAATATCCCAACACGGGAAAATATATAAAATAGCGCTTTATACGTAATCCGGAAACGTACCTATTTGTCGGACACTATACGTTTTTTTTATTTTGGAACCAAAAGCAGTAGCAGTTGCTTCCATCACCTGTATTCACTTATATAGTCTAAAAGTTAAATATTTATATTACAGTGAAATGTTTGGGTAGATTCAATCATTCATATCCAATCAAATGCAACAACCATAAATTTTAACAAACAGCACATGCCACCAACAGACAACCATTCAATCAAACAATCAATTTGTTGTTCGGGTTCAAATTCTGAAATTGTACGGAATGAAGAATAACTATCAATTGCATCCGTTACTCAACAGTCTTAGATGGAACAAAGATAGATTATTTGTTCATCCCATAACTCCAAAATTTCTTACCCAACCAACATACATCAACCAAACAATCCAAACCAACACCAAAATAGTTTATTTACATTTATTTCATACTTCAGTGGTTTGATTTTCTTCCCTTCCTTTATGAGGGATTTCTTTGTTCTTACAAGTTTTATTTTCCAATTATCACCAAATTTATTATATTTGTATTTCCTTTTTATTACTTAAGTTTATAAAATAATTCTCATTAACAACAACAAATATTTTGAATATCTTCCTTTCTTTACTCTTTACTTGTAAGGTTTCCCTTAAATTCTTAATCTACTAACATTCATTCTTATAAGTGGAAGTTTTTATTTATCTATTAACTATGGATTACAGTCATTTAAATTCTTCCTACTTTCCATTATATTAGAATAGGGAAGATTAAAACATACTTAAGTCAATAATCATACAATCAATTCTTATTTTGAATTTCATTTTATATACTTAGGTTCATATCATCTATTAATAATTCTTAACCCTTTTTCAGTAAAATTTCAATGATAACCTAAGTTTATATCATTAAATTCTTATTATAACAGTAATTTATTGAATACTTCATTTTTCTAAATTCCTACTTGTAAAATATTCAATTCCAGTTTCTCATTTAACACTTCAACTTTTATATTTGGGTAAGTTATTTATGTTAAGGAAATTGCAATTGAACTTATACAAGTTTAATCTCCATTCTTTTAATTAAATTTAATGTTTATCCATATTACTCTTTGTCTCATATGTATGCAAATTCCTCTTTATAGCTTTGCAATTATTCTCTTATTTCAATTAGAGGTTTCAATTCATTTATTACTTAACTTTTATTTCACTAACAAATTTTAAACAATTAATTAACGGAAAAATTTAGAATTAAATACCGGGTTAAATTTCAATTTATTTCAAAATAATAGATAAATAAGTTCTTACAACTCAATATCTCTAATTATAGTTAGAGCAATAAAAGAAAATTTTTAGAAAAGTTCAAATTAAATCTGCAGTAAAATTTACTACAGTGGCCTTTCCCCTTCGAAACTCGAAATGAAAGTCGATGATGCGGCCGTCATCACCGATTTATTTTCCAGCGACAGAGAGGAAAGTACAGAATTTAAATTTTTTCTTTTTTTCCCAAAATCTTCTTTAAAACAATTCTTCCAAATTATACGAAATATTTATATAAGAAAATACTTATAAACCGAACCATTATATTTCATAAATCATTTGAAAGCAGATTTTCAAAATCCCGGACTTCAGTTCTAAAATCTCCCATTTGATTTATTATAATTTCAACTTAGCTTCAATTTATTATAAAATATTTTTTTTTCCTAACACCCAATCTATAGCAACCAAATATATATATATCTTTATAAAAATTATTTTTATATGTAGAAAATATAATAGGCAAAATTATTTCATTCACCTATATTAAAAACGGATATTATGTCGGTCTGTCCTATTAAGTGTTTAGAAATCCCTATTGATGGCATAGCGTCTCATGCATCAACCAGAATTTATAAATACAAAGCGGAACAGATTAACACAATATAAAAATCTTTTTATTAATACTAACAAATACGCTCTCTCATATATATACACTCAGCGACTCCCATAGGATATTACTACCCTATTAACAAAGAGTCAAACCCCACAAAGCCAAGGTTTATCGCTAAACCAAAGCTCTGATACCAGCTGTAACATCCCGCCTTTTCGCACGATTTAAACCGACACACATGCCGATTCAAACCATACGGAAGGGCGGATTTGTTATGGGGTAAATAAGAAAAAAAAAACAGAGAAGAAATAAACAAATAGAATCTCACATCGGAAGGATAAAATATAATAAGAAAATATACAGTTTATAAAAAACTGTTTACAAACATTTATATAATACATATCAGAGTTACACATACCAATAACAATGCAGCGGAACAGTGTGAGTGTAGTGCAATACTATAAATAATAATAATACAAATTCTTCGTCTTCGTCCTCCAAAGCTAAAGTCTTCGATCCTGAAACGCTCGGACTGACCCGAGCGAATTTGAAAAGACAAAAACACTCGAGTCAGAACTAAAAGATCTTATGTAAGTTAAATTTTACAGAAATAAATATGAGTACTATAACTTAAGAGATGCTCGGAATTTACATCTCCTAAGGATCCGTTAAACTATTTACTATGTAGTATATTGCGCTATTATAATAGTGTCTAATTGTAAAATAAACTTACTTTTAAATAGCGTTAAGGCTTTACATTTTCCACCTTAACACAGAATATATTCCCATAGTCTATACAGTACCATAATCTCCCCGTACTGGGCATCGTCAGAGGGCACTCCATAGGTATGGTACAAAACCAAAATCGTATAAGGCGCGATAGGGTAGGTGACACGGCACAACTAGGCAATGCCAGGGTAGATATACCAATTACGCTTCCGGGTCGATGGTAACGCGTAGCCGCAGCTACCGCCCACCTCGAACAAACTCCCCCAAAATCAAAAATAGAAGTGGCCACTGAATCAATCCAAAGTCGAAGTATAATATCGAAGAGGAGTGTCCGATCAGAGGAATGACCTCATTAACCCGTCAATCGCTCCTGTTTTAGCCACCTTATGCCAACTCACGGGAGTCGGGTCCACGTATTTACCTTACAGGAAACGTCGCCCCAACCTACTTCATTCTGAAATCTCCACCGCGTACACGGTTAGTCAAAGTGGTTTTCGGTATCGACAGAGAGTATGTCCATATCCGATCCCGGTCTCTTTGCCAACCAATCGTTATTATAAGACCGCGGTCATTTAAAAATAGTTTATACTTTAAAACCAGAATATAATCCATTTCAAAACTATGAATTCGATATCAATTTAAAAACCCAAAATAATATGATATCATTTTATCTCAAATATAACTCTTTTTCCAAAATCATACCGATTTAAAATATAAATATCTGGAAACCAAACATTTGAATTATATTTTCAAAACATAATATTTCGGAATTCATACTTTTCAAACCATACTTCTAAAACTTGAATGGTTTGGATATTCAACAGTATATAAAATAAATGGTTTACTTCTAAGGTTACTTTGTAAAGAAATTATTTCCAGGGCTTTACAAATATACTTCTTTATTTAAAGTCTACCAAATTTAAATATCACTTTCAAGTTCCAAAACCACTTCAATTTCTATTTATATATATATATATATATATATATATATATATATATCCATTTGGAGTATTAATATTTCAAAACTAAAGTTGGAATTTATTCTTTCAACAAATTAAATGTTCTATTATTTAGTTTTGAATATTTACATAAAATCTATAAATAAAACTCTAATTTCTAGAAATTAACTATTTTCTTAAATTTAAATTATACTAAAATTTTCTATTTAAGTAAATCTTGGAAAATCCATTTATAAATTCATACCTTAAAATTTCCAAATTTAAACATATAAGATAAATCACCAAATTCCATTTTCTCAAATTTTTATCATTTTATTCAACAGGTTTATACACAGCTTAAATTTAAAATTTTAACTTCATATGTGTATATCTCGAAGAAAAATATTTTATAAAATATCAAAATTAAATTTTATAAACCGTATCCCATCCAAACCATAGAAATCACTTTTAAAATAATTTATATATAGACCACGGTGCTTGTATATAATTTTCTATCCTATGGTCAAGTGATACGGATATTTATCATTTCAATCCGCAATTTAAAAATAAAATTTTGCGGTTGTATATCATTTCAAACCACAATCCCGAATGAAATGAAAAATGCATGATAACTTGCAATTTAATGATATCAAATAAACATCCATTCATCAACATCATCCATTGTCCAAATCACAATCATCCATCAATATCAATCAAAATCAATATATATATGAGATTATATAGCAGGTAATAACTGTCAATTATATTCAAATTAAATTTAACAACTATTAATCTAACATTTTATATTCAGTAATAATTTATATAACTGTTAACTAGCAGTTTATATGCAAACAAATAAATTATAACTGTAAATAAATACGCGATAAATAAATTAAATTAACAGTTAAATTTAATAAATGCAATTCAACAGATATGAATGAAATAAACATGCCAAATACTCATAAATAAATTTCTATTCATTTCTAAAATTAATTTAACAACATAAAAACTTTTAGAAGTTGTGAGTGGGTTAAAACACTCACCTTTTTTGAATTTAAATTGGATTTAGATCCAATTTAAACCCAAAAATTCGACGGTCTCCAAATCTGTCCAAACCAGCGTCAAAAAAATCTGGAATTTAATTACGATCCTAAAAAAAAAATCGCGCATGAAACGGAGTTCGTATGTGGAAGTTAAATGTATTAACGCATTTGAAAAATCAAAATTTAATTAAATTCAAACAAAAATAAATTAAACGAAAATGAAATACCGTGCCACATCCGCTCTTCCCACGTGAAAAATGCGTATGCTTCTTCTTGATTTCAAGCTTTGTTCCATAATTTTTCTTTTATTTCGATTTACTTTAATTTTCCTCCTTATTATATGAATGTATGTATTTTTAAAAGGTTTGGAAAAGAAAAAAAAATATTTGAAAAAGAAGATTTGAAAAAGAAAAGGATTAAAATAAGAACTGAAAATGGAAGAGAAGATCTAGATTTGAAAAGAAAGAAGAAGTATGAAATAGAAGAAAACTTGAAGAAGAATATTTGAAGAGGAAGGAAAAAATTAGAATGAGATATAATAAGGAGATTTGAAGAAGAAAAGAAGGAGAAGGAGATTTGAAAAGAAGAAAGTTTGAAATAGAAGTAAATTTGAAGAAGAAGAAGAATATTTGAAGAGAAAGAAAAAAATTAAAATGAGAGATAATAAGGAGCTTTGAGAAAAACAAGAAAAAAGAAGAAGAAGAAGAAGAAGAAGAAGAATAGCATGGAGGCTAGGGTTAGAGTTAGGAGAAACAAAATGTAATAGAAGAATAAGAAGTAGGTTATTTATAAGGTTAGAGTTAGGTTTAGGGACAAATAGATTTGAAAGGAGAGGCTGCTATTAATTAGAAATAAAGTGAATATGAACACTGGGTATTGAAATATAGCAAATATGAACAGTCTTTTTTTTTTTAAAGTAGCAGGTATTAAAAAGAGGTATTTATTAATTAGAAAGAAAATGAATATGGAGGGACAAAAATAAATGACACGTTTCGTTAGTTTGATTCTAAATTAATTAAGTGCTAGATACAGAAAAATTTGAATACATCATATATATATATATTCATACTTTAACTGTGTGACAAAATTGCTAAACATACATCAAGTACGATTAATTGGTGACAATATATAGGAATAATCAACAATAAATGTGGATGCAATCACATAAGGATCTAATAGGGAAGGGGATAAAAAGTAACGACGTTGATTAATCCCACTTTCCCACGTTAGCCAATCCAATTACAAAATTTAAAATTTTATAAAATTTCTCTCCTTTGATTTCTTAAACAATTTTAATAACTAACAACAAGTTCTATGTTAATTCAATCATTAATCATTTCGCCAATTACCAAATTAAATTTCAATTATTCGCAATAAATCAAATTATAAATTTTTCATTCCAATAAATAAAATAAATCTTGATTTTTTTTTCTTCCATCCTTATTAATTCCACAACTTGTTCAATTTGAAAATCATTATCATATTTTCCAAATGTTACCTTAATTTAACACTTATGTAACGTATTATTAGATTCGTTGCAAGATTTCAATTTCAATCCCCATTTCTTAATATACTCAAATTCTGGACATTTTTATTTCCTTACCCATAAGTGTAACATTTATTGCCAATTCCATCCAAATTTAACAGGTAACCCTTAACAATGTTTTCAATCCAAAGGTTATACTTAAGTTTACGTTGTATTCTACAACTTATCATATTATGAAGAAAATTCACATTATTCCCCAATATTACCTTAATTCATATTAACTTAACATTAAATTTACTCTTCATTCTATTATTAACCTATTAGTATTAAATAGATGAAATTAACATTGGTTTTACACTCTATTACGTAGATATCCTTAAATTTTATCTAAGTTTATATTTACATAATATTCCAACATTAAATTTCATCCAATTTTTTTTCTTCCTTTTTATTTTAATTAAATCCAATTTCCCTAAAGTTACATTCAAACAAGTAAATTTTGATTTCCAATCAATCATTATACTATAACATTCTTAACATTTTTTCATTACACTACTAAATTCTACCTTGATAAGTTTACGCTTCTATTGCTTTACTTTCACACTTCCGTTAAAATATAAATTAATTCTAAAGTAACGTTTATTGTTGACCCCGCCATTTTAATTACTCATATTTAGATGAACGTTATTTCAAATAAGTTCATTGACTCATTTAAATTAGGTAGTTTATAGTAGTTGTTATCCCACCCTTACAATTATTTTCTACTAACGTGCTACCAACTCCTTTAATTAAAATTTGAATTCCAAACCTTATTTAATATACTAAGTAAGATAAATAACATATATAGATTGCTACCAACTTTCCTTTTCTTGCATCTACGTGTTTATTACTTGACACACCAGTAAATATTACATATACACAAAATTCCGTTATCACTTGCCTAACAAGGTTATTATCACTTAAGATCTCACTGCATCCACATTTTCACATTTTCATTTCCTAGTTTCTTTACTTTATTCTACATAATTTATTACAAATGGGATTTTCTTTGGTTTACATCTTATTTGTATTTAACATTTCTCAATCACCAATTCATTTCACTTTAACTGCGGTAAATTGGCGGATAAATTGAATTTGATTCCCAAAATCTAAATTAACAAGAAACAAGGGTAGGTAACATACAATAGTCATTACTCCAAATTCTAGTCACCTAACTAGTCTTTTATTCCTTGCAAATAAATGTTACTATTTATTTTCATAGTACAAATCTTAATGATTATCCCATTTTAATTTGCTTAGGCCATTTATTTCACTATACATATCTACATAAATGGGTAATTTATTCAATTCATTAAGTGTCAATTCTATTAAGCCCTGTTTATATCTTTATGCATTCTTCTATAACTTTACAAAAGGGAATAACTTTTAAACTCATACACTTAATAACAAAACCGTTATAAATCCAATAAACTTCCAAATCCAAGTTTGTACACATTTTACACAACTATTATGATTTCTCACAAACGTTGAATTTATTAAATGACCATTTATTATAATTTAATTCCCTTAATTGAATCAAATGCTTATTATTATATATATTCTTTTCATTCTACCATTCCTTCCCATTATAAATTCATTAACGTATTTACACATCTCTATCTTTCAAATATAAAATAACCAAACTGATTACAAACACTGTTTCTATCAATTTTCATAAGTTTGTTCAAAACTATACTTTTGTTTACATAAAATAAATTTTATGTTTCTATTAGTTTTCTTTTCCTTTCACTACAGGCATAAATTATTACTATCTACACTAATTACATCTTTGTATTGATGAACACCATTTAAGTTAATATTTATACTAACATTCACAAATTCAACATTTATTTGTTTCTTCAAAATTACTTTAAATCAAGTTGTGAAAATTTACATTATCCACATCTATTATCATAAAATTTTATAGTTACACTAAATTGCAACCACTATACCAAATTTCTACATTTATTCTTAACCAAATTAGAAATTATATTAATTCATTTTATTAAATATCATAAATTTAACGGGTCGTTACACAATGTTTGTTGGATTTGTCCCTATATTGGACAAGTTATGAACACAGTAAGCATTTACATTTTGTATACTATTTCGTCTCAAACGGTTCATAAAATTTTGGCCTAACTTTTCTTTTTTGTTTTCTGCGTACACGCATTTGTGTACAATGCAAGGAACAAAAGGGAAATGCTGTCGAAATTTTGTTGAATCGTTTGAGACGAAGTAATATACGAAATGTAAATTCTTACTGTGTTTGTAATGGGAAGTAGGATGTCTGACCATTGGAAAAAATTATCTTTTTGTACAAAATTTCATATCGATACGTTAAAAAATAAAATGCGTCATACTTGAAAATATTTTTTAATTTGTGAAATAGTTCTTTAAATTCAAATATTATACGACCATGAAAATAATCTTTTTTAAATTTGTATTCTTGAAAATAAATATTAAATTCTGAACTTGTGACTCATTTTCTCAAGTAGGAAATATAATTGATTATTTTGTTGATCGGAGGAGATGTATGTACCAAAGAAAATAATTGAGATGGTCAATAAAAGAAGATTTTATAATGGTATAAACGTATTTGTTTGATTCGCTTTAAGTAATAACGAAAACGATACAGAAATTCGTTGTCCGTGTAGTAGGTGTAGACATTTGAAGTATTTGTTACCAGATATTGTGAAAGTTCATTTATGCCAAAATGGTTTTGTACCCGAGTATTATGTTTCGGATCGGCATGAAGAAGTGGTAGCAAATACTTTTGTAGAGTTTGAAAGTGTCGTTAAGGAAGTAGTTATGATGACCCATATAGGAAATATGGTCGAAGATGCAGTACGATCAATGTTTCCTATGGTTGAAGTTGACGACAGTGATGGAAATGTTAAAGAACCAAATATTGCAGCAATTTTTTTTTATGATTTACTAGATGCTGCTAAGAAATCTATTTGGATAGTTGTAAAAGCGGCATTCAGCTGTCAGTAATCGCAGAATACATTGCGATGAAGTCAAAATATAACATCACTGAAGCTGGGTTTACGGCTGTTGTACAAGCTGCAAAAAGACATATCGCCCGATAATCTAATGTACAAAAATCACTATGAAGTTAAAAAACTTATGTCGGCTTTTGGTTTGCCTTATCAGAAAATAGATACATGTTTAAAAGGCTGCATGTTGCTTTGGAAAGAAGACACAAACCTTATAAATTGTAAAATTTGTAATCAGGAGAGATACAAACCTAGAAAAAAGGAGGGGAAGGAAGTTCCGTACAAGCGTATGCATCACTTACCGATCACTTCAAGGTTTCAAAGATTATATGCATCTTCTGTAACTGCATCTAATATGAGATGGCATAGTGTGAGAAAGGTGGAAGATGGTACGTTGACACATCCAGCTGATGGAGAAGCATAGAAGTATTTCGATAAAACATATCCAAATTTTGCAGCGGAGAGTCGAAATGTTAGATTATGATTATGTATGGATGGTTTTTCGCCATTTTCTCAATTTCGTTCTAAATATTCATCGAAGAAGAAACTTCGTTCTTTTTCTCACTATTTCAGTGACCATGTGAATATATCATTTGAAAGTGTTCCTCATAATGACGAAGGCGACGAATAAGAGTCCTCTCAAGCAATGTTATCTATTTTTAGACAACATGGTCGGCCTTCTGGAAAATATGCAGAAATATGGCTAGACGATAGAGATCTTCATGTAGCACACACTTATATTCTTCTAAATTATGCCGAGGTTGCACCGTTTGTTAGTAATCTGAAATAATAATTTGTTTTTTATTCTTTTCTATAATGCATGTGCGTGTATAACATAATGTAATGATTTGTTTATACATACAGTGTTTATGAATGTGAACATCCGAACGGAGATCTTAGTGAAGAATTTTTCGGTTGGTTTTCAAATTACGTTTATGAGCCGAGAAATTATGTTGTTGACGAAGGGTTGAAACATCTTGCGATGAGACCAAAAAGAATGGTCAAGACATATCCGATATATTTCGTCAATGGATATAAATTTAACACCAAAGAATACGGTGCAGAAAAATAAACGAATAATACTGGTGTATTTGTTAAAGGTTGCGACTATCCAGAAAATCACATAAATGATTTTTATGGCGTTCTAACACAAATTTTACAACTGACATATTTCTCACGACCCACGGAGGAGGTATTTTTATTTAGATGCAATTGGTTTAGCAATGTTCCAGGTTCTGGAATTAATGTGCACAATGATTATAATCTTATCGAAATAAAGCATACATCGCACTATCACAACTACGTTCCTTTTATACTAGCCAAACAAGCATTGCAAGCGTATTATGCTCCTTATCTGTCTTTGAAAAGAGATAAAGCAGATTGGTGTGCAGTTTTTAAAACGAAGGCCAAATTTCTATTCTATGGGAAGAATATTCCAAACGAACAAGCTTATTAGGAAAATCTTGAAGAAAATAACGAGCTAATAATTACAGATGATCATAAAAATTTTGGTCCTTTGATCGATGAATCAAATGTTTTGGTAGAAGCGTTTGACAGTGCAGGGGAAAATATCGTAGAAAACGAGACCGAATCTGAATCAGAAAACGATGATGATTGATAAAAATCCAAATCTGATTTTTTTGCAGTTGATGTAGCTATGTTGAATTCTTGATGTATTATGAAATTGATGTAAATATGAAACCAAATATGTACGTTAACCATTTTTTACATGTTTTATGTCATTTCCATTTATCATTTATTTAGCAATTATTATTAAAAATGCAGTGTAATCTGCTTATCATCAGAACATGAGATCCATTACGAATCAGGTATAACACACTTCCATTTCTATTTCCGTTTCAGTCATTAATTTAGCAGTTTATACCGTTGATGTATTCATTTACATATGAAATATATTTCATTATCATGTTATTATTCTCTTTTGAAATGATGTGTATATGTATCACAGGTTTACGTAATGTCATCTAGAGGTAGAAGCTCTTCCCAATCAGGAGGCGATGGTAGTGGTCCATCGCAAGCATCACAGCGTCCTGTCGTTTATTTAGTACCTAGAGTAGAGGGGTAAGAATTAAATTTTATTCAGCATCTTATTTTTTTTGGATATACATATGTACTTATCTGTATCATATTTAAAAATAGGAGGTTCGACCTACTTCCCTCGAAGGTTGTGTTGGATATTTCTAGAGCCTCTTACCGGAGTGGGATGAGTGCTTATTGGCCGAAGTGGGATAGCATCCCTCCCCACATAGTAGAGTGTATTTGGCAGGATGTCCTAGTAAGTATATTTTTTTGTTTTTCATTTTTAATTCATTTTTATCATTTTTTTACTGATTATCGTTTACAGTTTAATATTCTTTTTGCTTTTTATCGTGAAACACAGGCTAAGATAGACATTCAAACGGACAACATCCAGTTGGCACGAGAATATTGGATGAAGAAGATGTGTAAAAACTATAGAGACTCGATATCCGAAAGCAAGAAATCAGGTAAGAAACCACCTTGGATTGGGGAGAGCGTATGACAAGCATGGTTGGGATACCGGAAAACTGACACAGGGAAGGCAAGTATACTAATTTTTTTAAATTATTTGACTGGTAGTAAATATCAAAAAATACGTGATCGATAAACAATGTATCAACTTTTGAATGTACAGGCAGAGCCGAAAAGAAACTCTGCAAACAGAAATAAAAATCCTGTCACTCATCGCGGAGGGTCAAAGTCATTTCAGCAGTATCGACAGGTGTTGGTAAATTTACTGAATGCATTTTTTAAATAGTTTGTGCTGTATAATTTTAAATGTATAGTAATTTTATGTAAAAATCAATTTCAAGAAGCTGAGGCACATGATCCCATGGGCTATATGAACTTATTTACTCGTACGCATGCTGTCGAGCATGTAAATCCGAACGGGACAGTTTCGCATACATGGCACGATGATAAATCCAACAAGAGCCATGTAAGCATATTTCATTTTATGCAGTATTAGTAATTGTTCTACTTGTTATGGATCCATCAGCGAGAGCCGTGTAAGCATAAATCCAGCAGCGCCAGAAACTCCTTGCTGATACGGGTCGAGATCAGCCGACGACGGATGAGGAGGATGCTATTTTTGAGTCAGTTATGGATCCATCGGAGCATGGCAGGTGATGCAGATTTGGCAATCAAGTGGTAAGTAAATAATATGTTGACAATCAAGAAGTAATTTCAAATTTATTGCTCTCATCCCTATAGTTACTTTACTTATGCTAAAATGTTCCAAAGCTATAGTAATTCAAAGTATAAATTAACAATCTTGTCACTATAGTTATTTGGTGTTACAATAATCTAAAATATTATCAACATGCATACACACTTACATAAACATCATAAACTAAATTAAATAACATTATCACACTGCTAGTCATTCACATACCTGCACATACACTAATAGAGATCACACAGCTAAATTAAATATTTATTACAGGTCAGCAGTCAGAGACGGGGTAGGCAGACTAGAGCTCAGATCGATCTAGCAGAGGTCGAAGATTTGCGGGCTAGAGTGGTGCAGCTGGAGGAGCAGAACCGTCGGCAGGCCATAGAAACTACACAGTTGCTTGACCAGCCTATCGCCGAGTACATGCAGCAGTATGGTGGCCGCTTCCCTTCCTTTGCTGGCTCAGGTTCTGCAGTAGATTGATTGATTGCTTTTGTCGGTAAGTTTTTTTCCGTTTTGTACGATTTGATAGATGGTAGAGGTACTTATTGGTTTTGTGTACTATGTTATGCTACACTTAAAATTATGTGGATGTTGGGGATGTTGTGGACGTATGTATTGATAGAACATTTGGTGTTGTGGATATTATTATGTATTGTACATTAGTTTGGGTGACGAAGATGTGTATTGACTTAATTTTATGTATTTTTTTGTTTGGTGATTTGTGTATAGTTTGGTTTTTGATATTTGATTGGAATATTATATATTGGATTCTGCAGTATTGTTGCAATAGTGTTGGTATGGGAAATATGGATGATAGGCTGTATTGCAACAGAATTACAAAAAAGATTCAGCAAATTTCCGTCGGCTTCCGACGGCCTGCAGGTCATATATTTCCGACGACTTCCGACGGCGCCCGACAGCTTTCGGGTCATTTTTCCCGACAGATTCCGACGGCTTCCGACAACAGTCGGAATCCGTCAGAATCCATCGAAAACTGTCGGAAGCCGTCGGAAATACGAACGGCGAGATTCGTCGGAAGCCGTTGGAAACACTGTTCCCCAACGCTGTAATTTCCGACGGCTACCGACGGCTTCTGACGGTCGCCGATGGTTTTCTGCCGTTGGAAAATGGCTCTCTCCTTGTAGTGACACATAATATCAAACAAGTTTACACAATATTACATCAATTCAAATGATAAAATAACAACATACATAATGACAAAACGACAACCGCATAAAATTTCGGATCGGACGGATTTTTTCCGGATACGGATAGGCCTATATTCGCATCCGCATCCAATTTTCTTTTCGGACATCGGATATCCGCATCCGCATTTCGGATATCAAATAATATCCATTTTTTCGGATACGGATTTCAGATTTTTCGGTTATCCATTGACAGACCTACTTCTAAGCCTCTCCCTCGTCCATGTCGAAATTGACAAATCGACTATCATCAATAGTGGTAGACATTGACCACTCCTGATTAGTCGATAATGATCACTTTGATCGTGTACTTAACCAAAAACGATTAAATACAAATCAAGCGAAAACGTCCAGCGTCTATCCCGAAATCCAAAGCAAATATCTAAATCCATCATCCATCTTCATATCAATAGGTGTGCATGATACTCTATGCATGAAATCCTATCATACGTGATGTATTCTAATACCATATCGCCTTCGAACGATGTTTTCAACCAAAACAACCGAACTTGCATACATACAACCAACAAACATGCTAACATCTATAATAGCCAACACATGCATATAATAACACAATGCAATACATCCAAGCAACTAATGGGGGATAAATATCAAAAATGACCAAAATCTATCAATACCGCCAAAATAGTGCATCAATAGAATAACGCGATATTTAATTCAAAATTATTTTTAAAATGCTTTTAATTCTTTTATAAAATAAGCTATAGGTTTAACTATTTAGAAATCACATTACAAAGTTAGAAAACATTTCAAAACGTCGTTTAATACTTTACTAACAATCATAGTACCGTGAGAGAAAATATCACTTCTCTCAACAAAAGTCATCCAAACCAACGCCAAGTTGTAGAGCTCTTCATCACGAGTGTAATGCAAACCTCGCATGCAAAAAATATAGCCAAAATAAGAATCAAGATTATTTAAATAATTAAATCATTAACTAATCACTAATTACTTTAATAACCACCAATCTTTCTTCCCCAAATTCCAATTCAATTTCCTGTATATGCACAACATATCCAAGAACACACCTTCTCTCTTCGATTCCTTCCTCATTTCTCGACGAAATCGCAAACGGAAAATTGCAACGGACTCCACTACGAAATCTCCACCGCCTGATGCCAAAATGACGAAGCTCGGTTCATCCTCTTAAATTGCATTTGTGCCTTTCCTCCTCCCAGCACTATGCGTCGCATTTTGCTATAGACCATCGGAGTCGGCGAGATTTGGTGAGAAAGTGCCTCTTGCGAAGAGAAAAATGACGACAGTCTCTATTTTTCCTATCGTCGCATATAGCTCCGACAACCCGAAACCCTAATCACGACCAAGAGGGTGGATCTCGACCAAACATCGCCACAGCCGATTTAGCCATGGTCATCGCGAAGATTTCTTCGATACGAGTTCAAAGGAACTGATCTCTTGATTTTTAGCTAAGTGGATTGCTGGAAATTATTTTTTGAATGAAAACAAGGAGGAGGCGACCGTTTTTCTTTTACTGGAAATGGAATGGCAGTGAAACAGATACCGGCCAATGAAAGAGAAGGGTTTTAGATATTATTTAAATAATATAATAATTCTTTTATTTAATTTCTCAAATAAATGATCATGGGTTTCGAGCTCGCACAATCAAAGGTGCATCGGATCGCCATGAAACTCGTCTAAGTATATATCTCATTTTCTGGTGTCGATGGTATAAATTTCATCGTTATCCAAAATAGCGTTCCGGGATGATAATTTCTAGCTTTTTGAGACCGTTTCGCTCATCGAATCGTCCGATATCCAAATATAGCGATCTTTACACTCATTTTAATTCGCAACATTGATACAAACTCAACAGAAGTGGTCTCGAGCCCTGATTCGATCTTATGCAAAAATTAAATTTTTAGGATCGTCGATTAATTAACAACAATATTTAAATAAATTATTTAAATATCCAAATGTTAAAATATGAGTCGTTACAACAGCTATAAAACATTCTAGCATGCCTTCAAGGGGTAGAAGTTTAAATGCATTTTGTATTAAACCTATATGAATAAACTTATGTGTATGCATATAAGGCTGCAAATCTTTATCACTTAATAACTTAATAATCATTTCCTCGTTATCCAGGGAAATTGATTCTTCCTTGGTTTTAAATACTTGTTTTAATCCAAGTTTTTCAAAAGCACCTAGTTGGTATATTACCTACTGTTCAATTTTAGGAGCAGTCCATTTATTAAGTAAATCAAAATTTTGAGGAATATCATATTCTTGTTTAATAAAACAACATCTCCTTTTCTAATCATATTCATTTTCAATAAGTATGCAGTGAACTACCACTCTCTATATGTATGCACCACGACTCCGATACTATATCTAAAAACGCTGGGAAAATCCTTAAATTGTTTCAAATTGTCGTCACAATACACTAATACAAATTATGCCTTAATGCACTGTTTTAGTATATTGTCGATTTAAGCGTGGAAAGGTTGGAGAGAATTGAGGAGAACTATGTAAATAAATATTAAAATTACAAAATATATAACTTTAATGTAAAAAGGATGGATATAATTAATAAATATTGTGATTAATTGTAAAATCCATGAATTATATATGAATATTAAAATGAAATATCAAACAGGGTGAAAAAGAAGAAAGTAAATTCGTAAAATTAATGAAAAAGTGTTAATCCTCCCGCTCTACTATTATTTATAAACATGTAATTAGGTCTGTCAACGGAACGAGTTTCGGCCCGAGATCGGCCCGAACCCGCTCTATTAATGCGGGTAAGAGTTTTGCGTTTTACTACCAAACCCGACACGAACCCGACCTGGGTCGGGTATGGTTTTATCAAAATCCGGTCCGGTTAGGGCACGACCCGACTATTAGTTTTCCGTCGTATCAAAATATGAGTGTATATATTATTTATTTGTCATTTTGTTTGTTTACATGTACATATTTTTGCATACTTTTGTTGTTAACTTGACTACATCAGCGTCCACTTTATATGTTAACATTATTTGTATACAAATTTTACCAAAGTTACAGTTTTAAAATATGAATTTAACATAAATATCGGAGTTAGTTATACGGTTATTACCCAGCAGGCCTAAAAAACCTAATGGATGGGGCTCGGATATGGGGTTGAAATACCCTACAAGTTCGGACCAGACTCGTGTTTTAATTATTGTAATCAGACTCGGGTCCATGTTTTATAATACCCGGACTTAACCCGGCCTATTGACAGACCTACATGTAATATATTAAGATAAATGTATTATAAATAAATACTGTTATTATTGATAATTTAATGGAATAAACAAATTATAAATTAAAGCTATTATTATTGTTTACATATATAATTTTTTATGTGTTTTATGCATTCTTATATTTGAATCAAATTTCGGTTTTACTAACTATGTAAAATAAATGTATTATGTTCATTGAAATTGTCAATTTAAAGATTTATTATATGAATTAATGAATATTAATTAATTAATTTTACTTTAAAAACAAGGACTATTTGGTTCATTTATATATAAGAGACTCAAACGTAGAATGATACAAAAAAATCAAGAAACTTGTAAATAAATAAAATTTATAAAAATGGATATTTGATTGTAAAATTGTTTGAGAGTATCAATAAAACATTTTGATTAATATCAAAAAATATAAATTATTATAAGGATTTTAAATCCAAATTTCAAGAGATTCAACGAGAAAGTAGGAAACTCTGCCTTACGGATTAAAATTTCAGTTCTTTTCTCTTCCTTTATTTCTTCCGGATCACTCCATTTAACATTACACTCAAAAAACCCTAGCAAATAAACCCAAAACCAAAAAAAAATGGGAGACAGTCAATATGCTTTCTCTCTCACTACTTTCAGGTTCAGTTCCACACCCTTTAATTACAATATTTGTTTCTTTCAACCCCTCAGTCGATTCTTAACCCTAGTTTCTGTATTCATATAACGTATTTGATCTGAAAAATTAATAGTCCATCGGGAAAGCTGGTTCAGATCGAGCATGCACTCACAGCCGTTGGATCTGGCCAAACCTCTCTCGGGATCAAAGGTAAGTTCTTGATAGGCTTTATTTTTCTCTCAGTTTCCATTTAGAGGCCGTTTGAGAACAGCTTTTCTTATATCCAAATCAGTTTTGATTTGTATACTTTAAGCGAATTGTAGAATGTAAAGTGTTTATTTAGATAGGTAATTTTTTTGATGAAATTTAATTGTAAGAGAAGAGTTAGCTGTTTTTCTTTTATGACTACTTATTCACTTATTTGCTACTTTGACTTAAAATTTTAAGCAGTTGTGAAACACATGAAGAAGTAACTTATAAACTATTTTTCTGCTTAGTTGAACATCCTCTGTTACATCAATTGACATGGACCACAGTATATGGGAGATGTTTGCTTTTACATCACATTAGTTAGTAGTACATTGAATGACTTATGCAAAGGCTGTAGCAATTCCAGCTGCGCGGCTACAGCTCCGAGAATGCTCAAGCAAAACCGTAGATGGTGATCCATAACTGGCCCACGATTAAATGGATGGAAATGACAACTTGCATTGTATATGTGTTACCAGTAATGTGGAATGATATCAAGATCATGCATTACATAACTACAAAAATTATAAAATCGACTAGGAACCCAGGACTGCTTGAGAATGGTTGTGAATAAGCCACATAACGTAGTGCAGATGTAGTTGCTTTTTCTGGTTTTATAACATGGTCACAACTTTTTTCTGGCTTTATAACGTGGTCACAACCGACGCAACGCAAAACAAAAGTATTGTATTTTCAATATTTTGTTTACTTGTTCCATTCAACATCCAAAAGATGTATAAAAACTAATTTTGTTATATAATTATGTTTTCTAAACATTAGTTGGTTTTCATTCTTTATCAAATTGTTTTTTCTTTTGTCTTTTAGAATGACTTTTTGTACTTGAAAATCTGTTTACAACAGCAGTTGATACAATTCTTTGTACAATATTATTTTGGCAAAAGGAATATAAATTATATTAGTTTTGTTTTATTAGATATATAATTATTAACTTTTTAGTAAATGCACACTATTTCATATAAGTGCATCGTTTGTCACGTTGTGTGACAAGAATTCAAAAAGGTTTTGCGCCCGTTGTAAGGCAGACTCCATGTTATGGGTTGCCCAAGACGACTTTTTTTGCTTTTCTCGCTTTTGTCAAATTTAACATTTTCTTTTTATTAGTTATTAATCAACAATTATTTTGATGCAAACATGATAAGTTGAGGTCTTGGTATCAATACATAAATTTTAATTTTGAATAAGATTCAAAGTAATAAAATTAAAGAAAAAGTGAAATATACACAGTTTAAATTTGAATAAGATATAAAGAATTAAAATTACAAAAAAGGCGAAGTACCAAAAAATGGTTGGAAAATGAAAAGGAAAAAAAATGATAAAACAATATGCTATTTGCAACAATAGAACCCTTGATCCACAATCAAGAAAAACATCACCTTGACCTTTGGATAATGAAGTAATTCAACCTTAAATTGTCTAACGTTCTTATCATTTCAATTATAATTTTCATTGCTGCTACTTATCCCGTAATTGTGCCTCTTCACGGTGGGTTGTTATATTCGGTCGCCTAGACTGCCTAGCTATGAATCCGAACATGATCTGTTGCACAAGTCACGTTGCGCCTTAGTGATGTTTAGAACATTGAGCGTAATGGAACATAATTGCAGACATAATGATACCCTCGTTATAACAGGGATAAGCTTCAACATTAATTATGAAGCTTTGAAAGTGAGGCTTTCACCAAACTATTTTAGTGTCATTTTGAAGTTTCTCAACATAAGTAACGCCAGGATATTATACAATTAGAATTGATAATGATAAACATTTCCAAAATTCAAGAGAACTATGTTCCTTCAAAACATTATTTGTTAATTTTTCTAGTGATCACAACCATAGAACACATAATCAAGGTTTACCTATTTGAGATATCAATAGCGATGGCAAGAAGATCGTACGGAATAGACTTGATTCTAACTTGGTCGATGAAACTCGATTGTAGACTCGTAATTTAAGCGATTTGAGTCAAAATTGAGACTAGTTTGCTATTAAGGTACCCATTTTGGATGTAATATCAATTTAAATTTCCTATTAAATGAATTTTTTAGTACTATATTACCATATAGTACTATTAATTACCTTCCTTATATTTAATTTGTACAAAGCTACGAAGAGTACTAATAATTTCGGCTCTAGGTTTTCATGCACATAATTTTTCACACCGTATATGAAGTAAAATAACATGTTTTATTTTTTCGTCTATTCTTGTTTGGAAAAACAATTTTATTAAACATGGCTATTGTCTAGACTTGTTTGCCAAGAAAAAATGCCAAGATTGGATCATTTCAGAAGTTATTTGGACAAGTTTGTCTAAGTTTTTATTGATGATATCCTAGTCTACTCAAAGCCGAAGAAACATTAGGATAATAATTGATACGTATTGTAATTGTTAGTTAAATTTTATTATATAATAAAATGATAAATGTTCTTTATCAGAAAATGGTAGGACCAGGTAGACCCAGAACATGCTCGGCAGTTGAGTCATCAAATGGTCAACCAATCAATCAAAATGTACTTTTAACTACGGATCAATGGGTTGAAGTCATGAGGCGTGTTCAAGATATGGCCATGCTCAGAGACAATAATCAAAATCCTGGATCAGAATTTATCAAGCTCTGCAAAGACTACTCAAGTCTAGGTGGTAAACCATTCTTGGAAAATGAAGGCATCTTGGGAGTTAGTGCATTGCTGAAAACATGTGAAAGAATCTTTGGGGATCTGAATCTCTCCGATCAGGACAAGAAAAGGCTAGCATTTCGACAGTTACAAGCAGGTGCCTTAGATTGGTATGAAGCCATAACTGCTGCAGCTCCAGAGGAAGATATATCTTGGCAAGAATTCAAAGATATTTTCAAAGCCCATTTTTTACCGAAGCAGAGAGGGCAGCACTGCTTTAGAAATTTATTGATCTTACTTAAAAAAAATTATCTGTAATTGAGTATGTCAATGAATTTAATGCACTGTCAAAGTATTGATCGGCACTCATTAGCACTCCATTGAAAAAGAATGAGGAGTTTGTGCTTGGTCTAAATGATGTACGCAGAGATAAGTTACTTACGCAACTCAGATTTCCGTTTGAGGAGATTGTGGACATGACTTTAAAGTTTGGAAAGATACGAGAGCATGTGATTCATTTGAAAGTGGTATTAGAAAGCATAAGAGAACAACTTAAAAGAAAAAATTTAAAATGTCACTTCTGGTAGAAGAAAGTGAAATTTTTGGGACATATAGTCTCGGAGAAAGGAATTTCAGTCGACCCAGCTAAGGTCGAAGCTATTCAACAGTGAAAGCGTTCCGAATCAATAACTGAAATCAGAAGTTTCTTGGGTTTAGCATGATGTTATAGAAGATTTGTAAAAGACTTTCAAGATTTCCGCTCCATTAACCAATTTAACGAAGAAAGGAGTTAAATTTGTTTGGTCAGATAAATGCGAAGGGACTTACCAGAAATTGGAAGAATTACTTTCTAAGGCTTCAATATTAATAGTTCCAGAAGGAAATCAAGATCTAGTAGTATATACAGATGCCTATGGAACATAGCTTGGTGCAGTATTGATGCAACGAGACAGAGTTGTAGCCTATGCGTCTAGACAACTCAGGCGTAATGAAATATGCGACTCACGATCTTGAGTTGGCAGCCGTGATATTTGCCTTGAAACTTTGGCGGTATTATCTATTGGGATAAATGTTTGTTTTATACGCAGACCATAGATCGTTAAAATATTTATTTTCTCAAAAAGACTTGAATATGCGATAGCAGCGATGACTGGAATTTCTAGCTGCGTATGACCTAGAAATTCAGTATACGCCAGGTAAGGGTAATAAGGTGGCGTATGCTCTCAGACGGAAACACCAAGCCGTAGTGTCAATGATGTTGATAGAACGGAAAGAATTAAAAGTTATCTTCTTGTAACCTCCAGTTCAGAAGAGTGGAAGAGACGACAACCATGTTGGCAAGTTGGATATTCGATCAAGTTTACTCGATCGATCGAATTCAAGCTAATCAAAGAAATGATCCAATCTTGGCAGATCAAATTAATTAATTGAAGAATGAAAATGCATCAGAAGATCTTAACAAGTTCGAATTAGACTTGAAGGGGAACTTGAAATTTAAAGGAAGAGTGTTCCTGACACAACCGATTTGAGAAAAGTTCTAGACGAATGTCATCGATCTTTGTTTTCTATACTTCCCGGTGGTACAAAGATGTATAATGATATAATGGGAATGTATTATTGGAAAGAGATGCGGAACATCGGTGAATATGTGAAACGATGCGTTATGTGTCAATTAGTAAACGTCGAGCATCAGAAGTCCAGTGGACTTTTATTATTTCTCGAAGTTCCTCAATGGAAATGAGAACGGATTTCTATGGATTTCATTGATGGACTTCTCAGATCAAGGTCAAGAAATGAAAGTATATGGGTGATAGTTGGTAGACTCCCTAAAAGTGCCCATTTTGTTCATGTTAAAATGAATAGAACTGCAGAAAGTTTAGCCAGATTATCCTGAAACATATTGTACGATTGCACGGAATTCCAAAAAATATAGCATGCAATCGTGATTCGATATTTACCAGTCAAGTCTGGCAAAGCTTGCATTCGATCTTAGGTGTGCAACTCAATTTTAGCACAATATACCATCCTCGGACGGATGAGCATACTGAAAGAATAAATCGAGTTGTAGAAGATCTACTCAGGATATGTATCTTAGAGTTTGGGGTTCATGGGAAGAATATCTTCATTTGACTGAATTCTCCTACAATAATAGTTTTTAATCCAGTATTGGTATGTTACCATTTGAAGCTTTGTATATAAGACCGTGTTGTTCTCCAACCTATTGGTTAGAAATTGGAGACAAACTCATACTAGGACCAGATATAGTTGGAGAAACGACTGAGAAGATCGAGCTTATCAGAGATCGTATGAAGATTGCTCAATCACGACAGAAGAGCTATGCTAACCAACGTAGAAAAGATTTGGAATTCGCGATCGGAGATTACGTCCTTATAAAGGTATCCTAATCAAAGGAGTTGTAAGATTTGACAAAGCAGGAAAATTAGCTCTAAGGTATAATGGACCCCTTATCTAATTATGGAGCGTATCAGAAGCCTTACTTATTGAGTTGAATTACCAGCATATCTATCCGGAGTTCATATTGTGTTTCATATATCCTAATTAGGAAATGTCTAAAGGATTCTTATATTATTATAGAACCAAAGCAGCTAGAAGAACTAGAGATTGAACCGAACTTAACTTTCACCGTTGAGCCAGTCAGAATAGTGGATTCAAAGATGAAGCAGTTAAGATTAAGTAAGTTCCACTAGTCAAAATTCAATGATCAGATAATCCCAAAGACCGCACTTGGGAAACCGAGGAGCAAATTAGAAAATCACATCATGATTTAATTGAAACTCATTAGATACGTATTTATGTATGTTCATCGAGTCATGTATATTAGGTTTTTATTAATTGATATGACAATATTTAATATACGAATAGCTTACGTTACTCTCTAGTAAATTGCGAGGACGCAATTTCTTTAAGGAGGGAAGTCTGTAACATCCCGCTACTGTATTAACTTATAATAATAAATTTTGTTGAATTTAAAAAAAATCATTATGAATATAAACTAAAATTTAGAGTAAAACGTCACGAGCGGAATTGTAATCTGAGACCAAATTGCGGTAGGGCAATATCGCGGTTAAGGGAGTGAAAATTTATTTAAGGGATATAAAAATATTTACTAAAATAAAATAAAATATATTTATTTTATTTTCGTTCGACCTAAGCTTTGCATACTTGTTTCTTTCATTATTGTGCACCTTTTCTTTTTATCTCTTTCATGATTATAAATTAACCGATGCGTTTAACAATTTCTTTGTGATGAATCTATCGCTGCCTATATAAGCCTTGCAAATCACATTTTCTAAAAGCATGCAAACATAAGTCATTTCGTTGCCATCCATCTTCATCTATATTACGCGACAAAGTGAGTATAATTTTCTTTCCTTTTTATTTATTTTGTATGCAACTTATTTAGTTCAACGCCTCTCCTTTATGTTTACTTTTCCTTTCTTCTTTATTCTTTTGTTGCCAGGAACTCCTACTATATTCCATTTCCTCATTACTTTACCTTTACACCACCATTATAAAACAATCATTAAGATTTTTTATATATTATTCATTTTTTGCCCCATCTTCAATTTGTTATTCAACAAAGTCGGTAAACAAAAACGTACAGAGCAATGTAAGGTTTTATCTTGTGCAATATATATTAACTAGAATTATGCAAGCTGAAGTGAGTGTAATCTTCAAGTCAGTGAGTATAGCCACTCTATATATTTTTATTTCTATTAACGTCCGCGTATCGATTTCCTTAAGTAGGTGAAACATATATTAAGTAGACTTATGTAAAGTGAGTAATTTATATTAAGGGTATCAACATGAGTAGTACGAAATCATACTTTGCATGAAATATGTACATGCCTTTACGTAAATATATAAATTAATCACACATTCCGCCATCAAACATCAATCATCCATAACTCAAAATCTAAGATGAATTTGAGTATGCAACCAAAACAGATATTGTAGAGAAAAGTGAGACGGGTAAATCGACTAGCTTTCGCCTAACCGACGGATTTCGTGGTGATCAGAAATGACACCGTTATGTCCGCATCTATATGATGAGCGAGAGCGTTACAACCAAAAAAGAACGTACCAACATGACCGTATTGCGTAGCTGAAAACGACGATAGTCTCGGTTCGGCCGTCGGAGGCGTGTGGAGGTGTGACCATGACCAAAATGCGTTAGAGCAAAAAAAATTAACATAGACATATTAAACGCACACATGCTCCCTTTTGTTAAATATGAAGCATCTTGACATGGAACTGTTGCCACATATTGAAGTTTATAAATTAACAAAATAAATATATAAATTTAATGCAAACAGAAGAGAAATGTATAAACTTGCAAAATGCACATAAAGACTCTAGCAAGGAAGGTACTAGCCTGCACATGATTAGGAGAAGAGGCATTTCTTGGTATGGGTTGGTGGTGCAAGGAAGTGGATGTATTGGGTTTTCCTAGGTGTGAAGCACACAAAAATTTTTTGGAAAGAAGAGAAAAGTGAATTTGATCTAAAAAGAAGGTTTATGATCTGAAAAGTGAATTTGAATTATTTTATAATATATTCAGAATTAAATAAATAAATTTAAATCCTATTTAAAAAAATTATTCCAAACAAAGGATGATTTAAATAATATTGATGCGTGATTAGTCATAGAAGTGCTTATGATACTATGCTAGTATGCTTTTAAATTTCATCGATGAACGCAAGCTATTTAATATTGTTATATGTTTACATTCGATGAATTTTGCTATTTCGTGTTTATAATATATATGATGCTATACACTACAAGTTATTAATGCTACGGTGCACGAACACGACATCTATATGTGATATAAAATAGAGCACAATACCATTTTGGGAATAAATGGTATACCGAGAAGTTAAATACAAATGAATTTGAATGAATTTAATTGATGAAGTAAACGAGACGAGGTGAGACTACTAGACGCTAGAATCCATCCTAGCGGACAGATTCGAGATTGCACCCTGAATCGTGACAACCTGGTCCATCGTCACTTATTGTCCAAACGATCTGTTGTACGGACACAACCATGGTGATAGGGGCAGTGCAAACGGAAAACGAGGAATTGAGAGTAATCTCATTGATGGATGTGTGGTGAAACAAAGATGAAGATTACAACACAATGAGGTAAGCGCCAACGGTGAACAGAAGAAGATAGTGCAACTAATAGATCGTGTGGGGGCACCCACAATTTCGTAGCGGTAAATATACGGATGAAAAAGGTCATGATATCGGTTTGATATAAAGTCTAGTAATAGTAAGAGTGAATAATGAGTATGATTCACTAGTAATTTTAGATCTCGTATATGAATAACTTAAGCAGTGAAAAGTTTACTGAATAATGATTGTAACTTATAAACGAATAGGATGTGATATCCCCATTGACTAGAGTTGCAGCTGTGATTCACTTTAAATTGTGCCATGACACATGTATTTAAATTGAAATAATTCAATGGAATATGGACAGGTTTAGATTATTGAGTGTGACATATCTATTTCTTTTAATATCACATATATAATCCGACTCCACACATTTATTTGAATCATTGTTACACTATTATACTCACAACTACATTTATAGCATGACTCGAGGTTTTGTTTTGTGACAACTCCTCGGGTCAGACCGAGGTATTGCAGGATGATTTTCTTCTCATGTTTTGAGGTAACCTCATATGACATTATAATGTAGGGAGATCGGCATACCGTGTACAACTTTAAGATAGTGGTAAACTTAGAACTCGATTGACGAACATTTGCAATAGGTGTCAGGGGTACAGTTAGAGTTATATGGCAGGACAATGTTAGAGAGACTATCTTGAGTCTGTTGAGTTGTATTAGTTATGTTAGTTGTTTGTGCATGGTTTGATGATATGCCGTTTGTATATATTTATTTGAGTATGGTTAGGACGACAATTTTGTGATGGTTGTAAATATATGATGGTACTCTGACGTCCAATTGTACAAATATCATGCTATGTATAAATATCAATCTTTTAGTCCGTTGTATTGTGAAACCATTATATCTTTTATTCTTGATAAGTGATTTAGATACAAATTTTTTGAAATCGTGTACTACATTGGGTCAAAATGAGATGGTCTAGATCCGATATGAGATAATTTATGTGAAAATTCCGAGAAGAAACGTGACTGGATCCAATATTTAAAACCTTAGTTGTATCATAATCTAAAAGTGAACTCTAAATCTAACGCCTATAACACATGGACAGGCACACAAGTTCTATAATTTCAACTATCGGTAATAAATATTTGTCTTTTTTAATGGGGAAATGCTACTTGTCCTTAATTTTTTCAAAAAATATAGTTATCGGATCCTTCCCATTTTGATTTTAATTTCCAAGTTCCTGATTGATTACTTGAATAGATTTGATAATAAGTGAAAAGAAGGATACGCCATTTGTTTTAATACTATTTTCAATGATGATTATACAAAAAAGGAAGATATGTTGATTTACATTGTTTCCATGGGAGGGAAGTGAGTTTGTTTTTTGGGGAAGGGTTAAGAGTCCAATCTTTATTTTTTATAGAATTGAATTATGGAAGTAAAAGAAAATTTTATCGTACAACGATTAGACCCAGGATATTGTGCGGAGTAGAATGTCAATCTTTAATAAAGAAACATGAAAATAAGTTAACATAGGGGAAATGAGAATTCTATGAGAGATGGTTGGAATTAGAAGAAAGGATAGAATTAGAAATCAGAAGTGAGAGAGAGATTAGGAGTGACACCTATAAATGAGAAAATTAGAGAAATTAGACTTAGATGGTATGGACATACAAATAAACAGGATAGGAAGATGTGATAATATTTATATTGAAGGAAAAAGACAAAAAAGAAGACCTTAATTGACATGGAAGGAGAATATTAAAAACGATGTAAAAAGGTTAAATTTAAGTAATAATATGGTACAAGATGGAAAACTATGGAAATTGAGAATTCATACGGCCGACCCAATCATTCGGGAATAGGGAAAGAATGAATTGTGGAAGTAAATAATAATATTTGATTATGATGAATTGTGGAACTAGATAATAATATTTGATTAATATATGAACTGCATCCATATAACGTTTCACTTGTATTGTTGTTTTATTGATATAAGTTTTTTATTTTGGTTTGAGATTTAGCCCCTGATGGATAAAATTGCTGGATGGACCATTTTGTGCATTGTCTACTTGTAACTTTTAGTCTTTCTAGCCTAAATATTCTCCATCACAATTTTAGTACATTATCTTTTCATGAATCTTTAATATTATAAGATGATGAATATATCGAATGATGCTAACAAAAAAGCAAGACATATAGTTCAACAGAATTTGCGCGACAAAATATTCATGCAGCTATATTTGTCATGTTTATACTTCTAATGTATATGTTTACCTATAAATATGTTTAGTATTATTATAAATTACTTATATTATAACCATCAGGCTAAAAACTTTGATGATAATCGTCCATTCCACTATATAAAACTACTTGTAAATGGCTAATTACTAGACAAATATGTTAATAATTCAAAAGAAGAATGTATGTGTGTGTACGTACGTACGTACATACATATACATGCATGCATGCATGCATGCATGCATGTATGTATATTTGTTTATTTAATATCAAACATAACATTGGCAAGTACAGTTATGGATTCTTCTACTAACAACAATCATTTTTTCCTTTTTAACTTCCAAGCCCAAGTAATCATCATTGACACAGTTGATTAAGCTACAAAAAGAAATATAATTGGAAATATTTAATATTGCTCAATTCTCGCGTCAAACCCTTGTAACCTTCTGTGTCTTGAATGAAATAGGGTATGGATTTTTTTATATTTGAATTTGTATCCATTCATTTGAGGTTTCTCTTTTACATGATATCCCTACGTGTCCCTCAAGCCATGAATTATATTGTTATTATTTTCTTTTCTTTCAAAAACAATAATTAAATTTTGACTTAAACCATTGTCGAATGAGGTTTCAGAGAAATGAGCAATGGTGATGTGAAATATACATAGGTTACTATACCTATACTTGGCACTTAGATTTTTGTAGGATCTATTGCAAGACATTTTACCTTTATAATTTTGTGGCACTATATGCCTACTATTCTTACCATTATTTTCTTAACTAATAAAAAGACTAATACATTTATGCATTATTATTTTTTCAATGTTATTGTTCACACAGCTGCAAATGGTGTTGTTATTGCTACCGAGAAGAAATTGCCTTCCATCTTGGTGGATGAGACATCTGTAAGAGCACAATTGATTTTTGATCTACTAATTGCTCTCATTACACACTCTTTTTCTCTCTCTACTAATTGCTCTCATAACATTTTTTTTCTACTAGTTGCTCTCAATACAAAATTTTAGCCAACCTTCAAAGATAGTAGCATTTGATTAGCTGTTTGGTATAATCTGCAATTTGGCCTTTTTATAGGTGTAATAACCGATCTTATTAATATTTCATATGAAAACATTTATGACATTCACCACTATATACTTAGGTTTGACAAAAATATTTTCATTATACGTATATTCAGTTTAGTTTTATACTGTAATGGTTAATATGTAAATTATTAATTTTGTCATTCTTTGTTGGTGACCATAATCACTTGTTCCAATTCTTTAGTAAATTAGAAGTTCATAAGATAGTACAGTTGGATCTCTTTGAATATATTTTTAATTCATGTTTTAGTAAAGTTGTTTCTTTATTTGTTTTATTGTAGGTACAAAAAATTCAGCTTATGACAACAAATATCGGAGTCGTTTACAGGTAATGAGAAGCTATATTATTTTTTATAGTCTATTGAACATGTTAGTTGGCTAGCTTGCACTGTATTAAGTTACTTACTCATGCCAGCGGGCAAAACTATAGTATCCTCTATGCCCACCTACAACGAACATTGGATGATAATACTTATTTTATTGTATCTAGAAGCTGGCAAATTGTTTAACATGATTTAGTAAAAATGCTCCAGTGATGCTCACTTTTTATTCCTCATCTAAGGGTGTTGACCAGTCATCTTTAATAACAAACATAAGATCGAATAATGTTACCCATTTTATTATATATCAACGTGTCTCTACACCGTTGATATAGCTAACTAGCTGTAACTCGTACAATTTATATTAAAATACTTTATTTAAGTATGAATCCAGTGGACTATTGAAGGGTAATCGTGTCCAATTAACTCATAACAGAGGTAAGATAGCAAAAAGGAGTACAGACTCCTTTTTCTCTTTATTATATACTAAAATCCTTGGTGTTCAATCATATTTTTGCCCCAAGAGCTGAGCTGGTTTTATTTGGAATTGAAACTTATTGTTCTCTGTAAACTTTGACTTTCCACTTTTGTATCATGGAAGTGTTTTAATTTTCTTTATTTATTGGCAGCGGCATGGGTCCAGATTCTCGTGTTCTAGTGAGGAAAAGTAGAAAGCAAGCACAACAATATTTCAGATTGTATAAAGTAAGTTTGCATACATCTCATTTCATAGCGTATACAACGCTATTAGTTCATGCATCTTGTAACAAACACATTCTTTTGATTTCTTCAGGTAGTTAAGTTAACACCATTATTTGTGATTTTGGGTAGTTAGTCATTTTATCTTTCTTTGAAACTGATTTGGACCATTTAGTTGTCACTAAATAATACTATTAAATTTCTGTTTTAAATGAACATAGTTTGGGGGTTTGGTTACGATAATTCCCATTTTTTGCTAATTATTACAGTAGGCACATAAAAACTCAACAAAATAACCATCATATCAAATAATTCATAACATTTTATCAAATAGTCACAACTAAGTAGTTGTATAATACCAATTCACAATAATGATCGTTGATCTTTCCAAACAAAAATAATCATAGCATAAATACTAATGTTTTAAGGTTACCAAATCAACTTTCCATGCTTTACAAGTAATCGATAAGTGTATCATTGTTAATTTCATTAAATAATTCTTTCTTTATATATTCAGCACAATTATCATTCAACTATTATCTCTCATTCGATTTTGTAATTTTTTAACAAAAAAAAAAGCTCTCTTCACAATTGTGGTAGAAAATAAGACATGAACTTGTAAATTCATATACAATGTTTCTTCTCTTCAACGCCATCTTCTTAGGCAAATCACTATTCCTTTCATCGTTGCGAATTTATCATTAGATTTAACATCATTTTCACATATTTTCAATTATTATAAAGGGCCATGCATTTTACTTTTAAAAAAAAATCAGCACTACAAAATTTGGATAAATGCACCAACCTCACTTTATCGGAAACTGAAAATGAATATAGTGAAACGAGGGTAACAAATATGAATTTACCTCATCAAAGTGATTATAATGCTCACTGGGATGATCATTGGTCCTCCACTTGATCTACCTAGATAATTATCACCTATGCTCATAGTAGAAAATTTGTTACCGACTATCTCTCATTTTGTGTAAGTGTTCTTTTGCTACTTTTATCGGCACTTTCGTTGTTCAAAAGAATTATTAGCAACCAAACCACATTGTTCATCAAATGTAAAATAAAGATGATATCATAGTATTGCAATACTTTAAATCATCAACTTATGTGTTTTTTATCAGTCGACATATCTTCCACTTGATTTGTAAGAGCGTTAGTAGTTGAAGAAAACGTAGCAATCAATTTACCTAGTGTATCATGCTGTTAATTGCAATGTGTCTCATGGTTGTTTCAAGCTACGCTTTTGATTTGACCCAACCAGTTGGTAGTTCACCATTTCCTAATTGACTAAATATTCTATTTGTTTAGTATTATAATATATTCCATGCTTGCATAATGCTTTTGCAAGATGAATCAAATTATGTCAACTAAGCTAAAAAATAGAATGTGATATATGTTTCTAGCGATGCAAAATAGTCCTAATTGGAGTTGATGTGAAATCAATGAACATAAAATGCGAAGTTGTTCTCGTTTAAACTAGTGCTTTATGACCATTGAACACATCATGTATAACGTTTGCACCATCATAACCTTGACAACACAACTTTGCCATACTTAACAACACAACTTTGCCATAATTTATACTTACAAATAAAAGCTTCAAATGATGTTTTGGGAGAAATTGATCTTGTGTTAGGAACATGTATTATGCTTTCAAACCTTTTGACAACACTTCTAATTTCGTCCACAGGTTGCAAAACAATTGTCGGTTCTCTTTAATTGAAGCATCATGGGCTTCATCAATTAATATTGCAAATAGTACTCCAAAAAAATGTTTTAAGATAACGTCCACAACAATACATATTGCAATAGCTTTTTAAACATTTGGTGATGTCATTTTTTGATTTTGTGGCATTTTCCAAAAAACATCATTAATAAGAAAACTCATCATTAGTTTGATTGCAAAAGTTCAAGAAAATTTTCATGCTTCGATTCCATCGTGACCACAAAATAGTAAAACCTTGGGATAAAAGATATTAAAACCATGCGATAGTTGCATTTACCAACTTCAATAATCATGTGCACAATGATTTGATTGTCTCTCAGGTACCGTTTCAGTTGATTCATTATAATTTTGATCTTCGTACACACAATATTATGAATCATGAATTAGTATGTCCTTGACGTTCTATTGTTCTACAAATTTCTAAGTCCATATTGACGTTATGCACATATGACATCATGCACATCAGAAAGTATCTATCGATAGACCTAGGCGGCGAGGCGGCGATGAGTTTTGATACCAACATTGGGTGGCCTCCATGATGCGACGATGATTGCCATGTTTTTATAACAAGGCATTATGCACATACGACATTATGCACATCTGAAAGTATCTATTGATAGACCTAAACGGTGAGGTGTTGATGAGTTTTGATACCAACATTGAGTGGCCTCCATGATGCGACGATGATTGCTAGGTTTTTGTAACGGGGACTATATAAAATCCTATTGTTGAAATTTCAATTTCGATGTAAATTTCGTTTCAAATTGGATCTCTTCTTTTACTGTTCGATTGGCATTCTAATATACAATTAAAATTGCAATTGAGAAAAATATCCAGTCTGATATATTTAACATACATATTTGAATCCACAACTACAAGTTTAATGTTTTATAAACAAAGTAAAAGTAGAACAAGAAAGAAAACCGAGTTTTAAGTTGTAGGAGATCAAACATCGAATTCAATTTCAAAATGTGTACAAATCTTAAAATATGAATCTTTTGAATTTAAGATTTGCAATTTAAATCCGTTTCGATTCAAAGTTTGAACTTTACGATTTACAATTTAAATCTCGTTTTGTAAACCTTGTCTGTATGATCTATTAATAAGGAGAATTGATTGTATATTATTCAATGGTGTAACGTCGTTTCAATTGTTACCGCAGTCACATAAATGCTTTAATGCTATCTCTAATCATATACATATGTGTGCACTTTGTGCTTGTCATACACTAGGGTGTATGAACTGCTCCAGTTCCCAAGTGACTACCAACCATTTATTATTATTTTTATTCTTGTTATTGAAGTAGTTATTGTTGTTGTTATTATTATTAATACAATTATTACTAGTATAAACACACGTAAGTACATCTAATAGCCAGAGATATTTATTTTTTTATTTAATAAAAGAATTAATGGACGGATGCGTGTTATAAGTGCAAAACCTTTGGTAGTCACGACACTTTTTTTTGAAGTAATTTTGTTGATGGGGTTGGTGGCAAATTGATAGCAAAATTCCGTTGGTGGGTGGTCAAAAAGGGGATGGCGGTGGAGTTTGCAAACTGCTGGTGCGATTCCTTGATGGATGAGGTATTTTTGGATATCAAAAATACACCGTAAAAATCCTGTTCATTGAATTCTCTTTATTGATGGTAGAGATTATTATTATTATTATGGGTTTGGGGGGGAGGGTGGGGGGCTATAATTTTGTGTGAATTGCTTATTTGATGAGCTAGACGAGCCATCCTAAGTTCACTCTCATTGGGGAGTGTAAGCTTTGTTGAACACATGGACTCACTTTAATCAATGTAAATTGCGTAAAACAAAAAACAGTGTCATGTGCCAAACAATTAACTGTACCATCTCCAGTGATGGAGCTAGCTCACGAGATCGGGTAGGGGAAGAACTTACACCCTAACTTTTCACATCAATATGGAAGGAAATGAGGTATGGCAAAAAGTCAAATAGAAAGTAAAAAATAGCATAAATTACTATAATCCAGGTATAGCAATTGTCCTTACCTCCCACACATGTAGCTCCGCCCTTGATTGTCTCAAAATTTTTAAATGAAATTTACAAATACTCATCCTTATGGCAATTGTTTAAAATCAATTCCTTCTCAACTTTAGGGCTCTTATTTGACATTGCGACGTATATGTCATTTACTGACTTCGCTTATTTTTAGTTCCATATGGAGGCTCATTTCAGCTTGATTAATCATCTCAATCTTTGCAACCTAATACTTATTTGTGCATGTAACTGATTGCTGTTATTTTGCCTAAATGCAGGAGGCGATTCCTGTAACACAACTTGTTAGGGAAACTGCAGCTGTCATGCAGGAATTCACTCAATCTGGGTAAGGGCTCTCTCTCTCTCTCTCTCTCTCTCTCTCTCTCTCTCTCTCTCTCTCTCTGTGTGTGTGTGTGTGTGTGTGTGTGTGTGTGTGTGTGTGTCAGTTTTAAAATACTACATGACAAACAGTGACATTATATCGGCAACTTTAAGTAAATTATGTTAACTTGTCTTAATCTAACATGCTCTGTCTCCACCCTTTTTGTTGTTGTAAATTTTATGCTGGTTGTATGTGCTGAAGTGACAGTCTGAATCAACTCCACTGAATTGAGTTTCTATGATTTACCCGTTTAGGTATCGTATGTATATGGATGACTTGGTTTCGTATTTTGGTTCACCCCATATGGTCTAATCATTCTCAGACTGTACGAACTCATATGTCATGTCTTAAAGCAAAATACATGGTGCATACATGTATTATTGTGTTTGTTGAAGTGATCAAGTTGGAACTAATTGGTTCTGAGTTAAGTCTCACATATGGTATTTGAACTTTGAAATAGTTATTATACTTGTTTCATAGTTACGTCTATATGATGCTGGTAATGTTATGTGCTCATGTCAGCAATGTAGGATGTCTTCAGTCAATCTTTGAACTGTTTACATTCAAGTAAAATTGGTATTTCTGTAGTTGCGAATATGTTACGAACTATATCTGACAGAATGAACAGTGATTTAGTTTGTTATAAGTACGGTAAAAAAATGCCTTGATTATTTGATATAGAATACAGTGATAACATTGCGCTTTAGGTCTTATCTTGGAAAAAGCTACAGAACTGTAAAAAGAAATGGTGGTCGCCTTATTTGCAGCCAATTTGTTCCTCATAGATTCTGTTAATTTGCCAATTTGAATTATAGTTAGCAGGTTTTGTTTACCTCCTATGCCGTACTATTTGAGATTTGTTTAGTTTATAGTTGTCAACTACTAATAGGCAAGTACGTATTTATTAGCAAACCTTACATATAATGTTGCAAGTTATTATGTTAATATGACTGAATCCCTGAAACATGTATTTTAATTTGCAGTAAAGCTTGTATATTTTTTGGTGTAGTAGTATGCATGTGCGATGCAATTCTATTGATACCATCATTTCCTACCATTTCTATGTAAAACCAATTATTGTTTTTCTATTAATGCTGCATTCATTGTTTGTGTAGAGGTGTGAGACCATTTGGAGTTTCGCTACTGATTGCTGGGTATGATGATAATGGTCCTCAGCTTTATCAGGTACTTCAGTCGTCTCTTCTCCATCATTGAAGAGTAATTTTGATTGATATATCATATAGCTTGATGAGTTAGTTTTCCATACAAATGATTTTAGTATTGAACTTTCCTACAACACAATTTGTGATACTAGTCGGTCCTGGTGCATGATGCAATCATTTGGTTTTTGCATGCTATTTGATTTTATGATATGATATTACAATAGAACCGACCATAGTCATTCACTTTTTTGTTTTAATCTTATAGGTGGACCCGTCTGGATCATATTTCTCATGGAAAGCTTCGGCAATGGGGAAAAATGTATCCAATGCGAAAACATTTCTTGAGAAGCGGTAATAAAATTGTTTACCTGCTTTTTATTTAGTGTTTGCTATATGTATTTGTGTCATATATACGTATGTATATGTATACATATATATGTACACATGAGTACACTCTTTTGCTACACCTTTACGTTTTTTAGTGTTGTACTATTCGAAATCAAGTAAAACTTTTAGGATGTTCAATATACACTATAGAATATCATGTCCATAAAAAATAAGCAAACTTTGAAACTTTTGATATGTTCAAATGTTTAGTCTGTTAAATCATTTTATTTTAAACTTTAATTTGCAATAAACGTTAATTTGCAATATTGTTTTGAGTATGCTAGGATTAACCAAGTTAACCAAAATTTTGTGGATATGATCTTGAGTCGTGTAAGAATGTATCTACAAATTTTCGTTCTATTTTGGATTGTGTAGCTCAAAATTTTATATGGGTGTAGAAAGAGAGGTTACTGAAACCCTTGAATATATATTACGCACACATATAGGACAAGAATCCGCTGCTCCCTTCTTTTGCAACACGTCATTCTACACCCTTGTGGTTTTTAATATTACGTTATTTGAGAAATAAATGAACTTTGGATGTTCAATTTACATTATGAAATGTGATGTGATCATTTCAAAATTTATTACATTTTCAAATTTTTAGTCAATATCAACCGTTGAAACATTACTTCAATCATTGATGTTAAATACATATATCATGATTCTTCAGAATAACCAAGAATTTATAGAGATGATCTTGAGATATGTAAGAACATATCTACAAATTTTCATTTGATTTCAGATTGTGTAGCACGAAAAATTGTAACGTAGTTGCTCGTCTCGTGTGCGTGTGTATTGGATTTGAAAACTGGTGGTTGGATATAATACGAGTATTTACTCTGTTGTCTTTCTCTCGCGTCGTCATGTAATCTATCCACTCATTCATGGAATCCTATAGATCCCCAACAACCCCTTCCCTTCCATTCTATATATATGCGCGCGTGCGTTTCTACATGCCTTAGCTCTTAAATGACATGTTTTCTTAATTCCATTAACTGTAGGTACACCGATGATATGGAGCTTGAGGATGCCATCCACACTGCAATTTTGACTCTCAAGGAAGGGTATATTGTTAACCTATATTTATTTATTGAGTAAAACAAATTTGATATTGGCATGTTATACTGTAAGCAATATAAAATTATATACCTCTGGAGCATTGAGCTGCAGTTTAACATGGTTGTAGTCTCATACATTGTGTTTTACTATTCGTTGTAGATTTGAAGGGCAAATTTCATCAAAGAATATCGAAATTGGAATTATTGGCTCTGACAGAAAATTCAAGTATGTTATTTTACTTTCTGAGGAAGTTCTTTATTTCTTATCGTTAGAGCTATTAGCAGTTCAAAAACTTGATGCAAAAAAGCGCATAACTTATTCCCTCGACTAAACTTAGATAACCGAAAAAAAACTTGTTTTTGCATTTATTTTTTCCACAAATATTTTTGACCGTTTATCTGTTTCTGAGAAGCGATTGTTTGATGTACAGGGTACTGACCCCAGCAGAAATTGATGATTATCTGGCCGAAGTGGAGTAGTTGACCCTAGCAGAGATTGATGATTGTCGGCATCTTCAGCCATTCAGATTACCATTCCTTTGTGTAACAATATGAATTTGTTATTTTTGAAATGGACTGGAATTCAGTGAAGCATCCGATTTCACTTTGTAGTGAAATGAAGTATCAAAATATGAATCTTGCACTAATGTACTATTGATAGCTAAAAGGTTGCAATCTATTAAATAATGTCTACTACTAATAATGAGAATTCAATCTATTAGTTTCAACTGTGTCCTTTTGAAGTTCTCAAAATACCCTCTACACGATAGGAGATGGTTTTAAAAACGTTCGTGCCCTTCCCCAGTTAGCATGTTGTCGCAATCTGCCTCTCTGTTTTAAGATAGCTTACGATTTCCACATCATTATAATCTTAACCCAGGGGACAACTTTCTGCTTCGTCTCTTAAGTTATATACTCTAATAACTGATATATTTTGGATGATGTGGGATTAATTAAAATGGTTAGTTTTCATGTTCAACTGCTTTATATCACTTTACTTTCACTACTGCATACCATTTTATTGCAAGGTTCTCCATTAACGTATTATTATGTAGCATTAACTAATAATTCTGCTTGCTTCCACATTCAACTCCTTAATTCCTTCCCCATTTCTTTTTACTTCCAGCACTTGAAACTATGTCACCATCTCCCAGTTGTAAACTATGCAAAAGAATTTGTATTGTCCTCCAAATTTGCAGACGACAGTGGAGTATTTGGTTTAAGCATCTCTGGCGGTGATTGCAGGTTAGGGATTTGCATGATGGATGTTGCATTGGTGGGTTTAAGGGCTTGCAAGTGGTGAATTGGGGGACTGTTGGAGGCATTGGTGTGCTGTTGTTGGTGGAGTAGGGGTGGTAACCGAAACGTCTTATACCTTAAAGTACTTGTGCACACAACCAAATAGGAATTTAATAAACTATCATACATATATATTTTACCAGTCTTTATCATTCTTGATGTTATTTTTCAGTCTACTGTTTAATTTAATGTTGTTCCAAAAATTTCCATGATGGAGCAGATAATAAGATGTAATTCTGCAATTGAAACTATCTATTTACCTTCATTGCAAAATAAATTTTGAATTGGAAGGTAGGCTATATATGTATGATATTCTGCTGAATAAGCCACTTTTTGTTAACACAACTACCATTCCACAATTGCATAATAAATTTGGTTATTTTGTTAAGAAAGTGAGTTGGCTACATACAGTTGTAGGATATTTCTTTATTGTTGCCTAACATTCCGTGTGACTCGATTAGTACTTCTGACTTTTTTGAATGTTTGTTGAGTGATATAATTTACAGAAATTGATTGCCCATTGCGTAGGGATTAATATTTGAATATACTTTGCTCTTTGAAATGGACTGCTTATGTGCCATTGAATTTTACACTAATCTTTTCTTTCGTCCCATCATAAACGATGCGATTGGTTCAATTTTTAGCATGCAGAATTCTTTTGTCGCACATAGATAATTGATAATGGAACATGTGTATCAATATATCATTGGTATCAATCAGAGTAGCGTGCAGCGATACTTAAAAGCGGTGTTGATAATTAAAGAATTCATAGTACATGAACTGTGATAACTGCATTACATGCATTTAAAAGCAAACTAAAATCTAAAATTTAGTGCAAACATCTTGAAAGCCGCGATGTTCGTATTCTATAAGGATTCTATTGGAAACGGTGATAAGAAACTGATAGATTTCAAGTGATGGAGAAGGATGTGGAGAAGATTTTGAGTTGTGAGAATATTGCTCCTACATAAGTAGAGATTCCATTCAAGCCTCACAGAGTTTTGCTTTAGGCATAACCTTTCTTTTTTGCTAAACATTTTTTGAAAAGAGAACCCCGGTTTATGGAGAGCTCTTTGTGGTGTTTCAAATACAAGGAAACACAATCTTACTCACTTGGTATTAAATTGCACCACATATGTACAGACGTCTTTGGCAAGAGAGTACAATAGTTTCCATTCAGTTGAAGCCGCATTCCTGTTTAGTCCCATTTAAACTAAATTTACACGTCTATCAGAAAACTCATTAAGCTCTGCAAACTCTGAGTGACACATGTCAAAAACTTAACATGTATATTACATATAGCTTAAGGTATTGCCGTTAATGCAGTAATGCAAAATTAGTTGAAATGGTAAGTAAGCAACGACTGGTTGTAAGAAAAACAGTTGTTACTACTGCAAATTTGAGCCAACTTACACAATCTTTCAACGACTTGGAACAATTTAGTTGATTTTAGGTAGGAAACCTCAACCAAAATAAGAGTCAACTCCTATGTGAAAGTAACTTCAGTATTTCGAAGTTTACATTCAATCATTTTCCTTCTCATATTTATTAGTGTTAGAATCTAGAAATACATGTGCACTAGCTAGCTAACAGACATATCATAAAACAAGATACTGGTTGCAGTTTAAACATATTCTAAATGGCAATTTCAAATAGTAAAGTAACAGAAGTAGAAAAGAGAACCCACACTCCAGATTTATCATTAGGTTGCTTATTGGCCTGCAGCATCTCATTCACTTCAGTTAATGCTTCTGGGTTTGTATGAGCATGTTTTGTAAATATCGCTTACCTCTAATAAATACAGTTGCATCATAACAGAGAGTTCTATCTTTCAGTCTTTTTTTCTGCGTTGTCCTTAATATTCAAAAAAAATAAATCGATTTGACTGTTTTCATTACCTCCCTTGAGTGTCATATACCCCGGTGTCACTTCCATTTAAACAAGAAAAAAAAGGATTTATAAAGATTTTCCTGTAAATAAAGTCTGTAAATAATGTTAGTTGTCCCTTTAAACAGGAAGCCATACAGTATAATTTACAGGTCCCATGTAAACATGAAGATAAAAATCATATGGCTACAATAACATGGTATTAATTATTATCTTCTTCGTTGGCCCTTTTTTTACCATTCGAGTTACTTTATGACAATATTTATGCAAGAAAATAACTCATGCCATTTTTTCTATCACCTAATTGTTAGGTATATGAGATGTAATCAATTAAGTTAATCAAGAAAACTGCTATAAGCTAGATGGAATAGGTGATGCAAAGGAATATGTTGAAACAAAAAAAGGTATATATATTATAAGTTGTGAGATCTGGCGTTTGTGAGCCAAACCATTTTCAGCATTGCATGCATTCCATCTCAATGTGGACTTGCTGCGATAGCAGTTGTTTGCAGACTCCAAGGCTATAGGTTCTTTTTCCAATAAATTAATATTCTTGGTTTTTTTTTTTTGTGAACCAGAAGGAGTGATATTTTACCAAGATCTCTTTAATTATCCGAGTTTTAATAATCTCATGCTGTGATCTTTTATTGAGCAACAGAATTGTCTCATTGCTATTTTTGGAGTTGAAGGGAAGAGAAGTCTAGCTAGCTTGATCTATTTGTTATTATTTGCTCATTTATTTTGGGCTTGAGTTATAGACTCATCATGGGATCGGCTTGCAAATCCATGCATGGAGCAAGAAAGCATCTACAGCTAGGCTTCAACCTAACATGTTTGGAACGATGGCCACATTGATCTATTGGGTTGAAGATCTTATGCTTACTTAATTTGATATTATTTGTTGAAGAATCTGTTTATGAACCATACTAACATATTTGTAATATTAGTTGTGAAGCTTTTTAAGTATAACATGTGTAATATAGATTACTTATGCCGCCTAAATTTTTATAATGTCCTTACTCCTTAAATTATTGTTTTTAGATGCATAGTTAATGTTTAATGGAAGTTATATTCAAACCAAATTGACGGGAAAAAAAAGAAAGAAAGAAAAAGGTACGAAATCCTCTATGTTAGTATTTGTACTTTTTAGAGAAAAAAGTAGTTTACTGTTATTTTTCTTTGTGCACGTCACTTCAACAAGAAATGAGCGTTCACTATGAAGGGAGTACCATGGGAGGTAAGATCTTCACAGTTGAAAAGAAAATTTCCTTATACATCAACGGGCTGATTTATTAGTTTTCAAAATAGAGACGACACAAGTTTTTTCAGTTCCAAATTATTAAAAATGCTAATTTTTTTAATGTTACTATATTTCTCTATATATTATGTAATGGTTGATTGCTCTTTTACCCAATTAATTATTTTCCAAAATAACTTTGTCTCATTCATGTTTTGATAAATGGTTTATTTGTGCATATATCAACATAAAAAATGCAACGTTTCATACATATCAAGTAATTTTGTAAGATTAAACAAATCTTACAAACATTGTTTTACAACACCAATTCCTTTTACGCATGTGCATCGCACGTGCCAAAGTACTCGTAGTAAAGCAGAAGAAATTCAGACTTTTTTATTAATTGTAGGAGTTTTCTATACTCTTCTTAATTCTCTCTCTAGATATTTTAATTTTAAATTTTTATAATTAGTACTTTTATTCTACTAAACTTCTAATGCCAAATTATAACCAATACATACTTTTACTATCTTCTATAATTATTTACAAATGCCTTCTTATTTCTCTTCTAATATTTTACATTTAAGTACGTACATTTAAATTAATTACGTAATTCAGTATTTAAACAATTTGACAAACTTAGCCAACGAATATTCGACACATCATGTAAATTCTGAAATATGAATAATTTCAATAGTATACCATAATAGCATCAACAAACTGTAAAACTAAAAGTTTTTTTGCATACAAAGATATGCAAATTACATTGCATAAATTATATACACCAACAATAATAACAAATTTATTTTATAATTGGTTATATCAATGAAGTTATCATGCGTTACACTGAAAATTTATATTTTTAGCTTTAAATACGTATATTTTAAATTTTCATAGGTACTTACAAACCAATTCTCAATTCTATTTTAATATTTTTTTACTCATATCCATGTATTTAACTAATTATGTCATATTTATTTTAAGTTATTCAGATAAATTCAATTAACTAATATTTATTAATTTATCTAATAAATTTTAAAATATACCTATTAAGTATGTATACACCATTCATATATATAAGCGAAGACGATTGAATTATTATTTTTATTCATATATATGTGAATCACATAACATAAAATGTAAACACAAACAATAATACATTTTTAATTTATAATTCATTTATCATAAAAATATATAATACATTGCATTATAAAATTTTGTTTTTTACAACTTTTAAAGGATAAATTTATATTTTACAACATGGGTGTGGAATCACGAATTACTCTAATAAAAATTAGGTTTCGTAGACATTCTTATTTTCAAGACGACATTAAAACTTACCAACGCATAACTCAAACTAATACTACATTTATATTTTATTTTTGCAAATATTGAAGTTGTAAACATGACACTCCTACAACAACGTGAATTTATGATTAACTACAAAGTTAAAAAAAGGTTTACTAATTGAAATCTCAGATAATGAATAAAATTTCATATGCAGATAAGTTGATTGTAAGATGTTCTTCTCAACTACTATTACATACAAAGCTCTTCTCATTTTTTTCTTACTTTTTAACATTCAGCTCCATATATTTAATTAGTTAAGTTGATCACCGATTTACAATATTTAAATATATTCAATTACGTAATATTTGTTATTTCATCATAAATCCTTAAAAATATGTATACAATATTCTTATTAATATAAATGGAACTTTTTTTTATCTGTATACATAATAAATACACATATCACATAGCATCAAATATTCACATATATAGTAATGACAAATTATATATCTATATATAGTGTTTGCTATTAGCGAGTTAGGACAATAATTCCGATAAGAATATGTGGTTAGCGACTCTATCTTACATGTGAGCGTTGTATGTCGTTTTAAATTAAAAATTCCTTTATTTCACTAAATTTATCACATATTACTTAAAAAAATTCAATTTTTAAAATAATTAAATTTTAAAGACTATATTTTAACAACATTATTGTATGCAATGCACAGGTTACGCACTAGTTGACAGTGATAGTACAATGCATGTCAGAAATATACATGTAGTAATCAGACTTTCTGAATTCATTCGAGGATCCCTTGGAAAATAATAGTAATAATAAGGATAATTTGCTAATAGGGAACTCGTTTTTGTAAATAATAACAGAAATAACTCAGTTCTGAAAATAATTACAAACGTAGACATGTTTCTGCCAGGTAGACGTTGGCGAATTTTAAAAAGGCGCATTCAGACGAATTTTCAAAATGCGCCAATAGGCGATTTCACAAAATGCGTCCAAATGCGCATTTTCAAAATGCGCCTTTGCAAAAAGCCTGCACACAAAGTAACCAGAGAGACAGCAGACAGAAAACCCTCACCCTCATTCTCTCTCTTCCAGCCGAATCCAATATCTTCCCTCAAAACCTTCATCCACTTTCATTTCTTCAATTTTTAATCAAATTCTTCCAAAAATTTGTTAATGGCAAACACGTCGGACATAGAGCAAGAAATAGGTATGAAGCTATACCCATAATTTGTCATTTCAAATTCAGGGCATGGATCTTTTGCTTTATTTCTTCATAAATAAAAAAATTATACTTGTAAAGTAAAGCATTTTAATATCAATGTTGATAAAGCATTTACAAAACTATTATTAGAAGTATTTATGCACATTTTAGTCTTAGATTAAAAGCAATTTGAACTAGGTCAGAAGTAGTTTATAAAAGACCTTGATCGCAAAAAGGTTTTTAAAAGCAACTTAAGATTATTTTTATAAGCAATCTATATGAACGACAAGGAGTTTATGTGCATTCATACTACTTTGTGGGTTTGGGGGTTGTCAATTTTTAGGTGTATAATTGTTATTGAAATGAATTGATTTTTAATATTTGTATTTTGTAGAGTACGTTGAGATGAAGCCCAGACTCGTTGATGGTAGGGTATTATTTCTTCAAGCTCAGCATCGTACTTCTAATGACATATGGATGTATGTGATTTTTTTTTGTGTTGGTACAATTCATGCTTTTTAATTATGTATTTATCATTTGATCAGCGTGATGATCCAGATACCACTATAGATCACTCCACGTCGCTGAAGAAAGTGACTTCAAGCCATCCAGGAGTATTGGTTGAGATTGAGAGGGCTGGTTTCTTACCCATAATGAAGTTAGGATACATCTAACTTGACCACTATCTTATTACTGCTTTGGTAGACAGATGACGACTGGAGACATCCACTTTTCATTTCCCCGTTGGTGAGATGACAATTATATTAGAAGATGCAGCAGTGTTGTTAGGTTTGCCAATTGAAGGCAATGCAGTGGCTTATGAAGGAGTGTCATATGACTATATGCAATTGTTTCATGATTTACCTGATCTTGACCCACCCTCCGAACAAACAAGGGGCAATGAGTTCGTGGAAGTCATGTGGTATCCACGTCAATTGTCGCATGATATTCCTGCTGATGCTACAGAGGTTCAGATTCAGCAACGAGCACATGCTATTATTTTGCACATCATTATTTCCGGATTGATGTGCGACCATACAAAGACTCGTGTAGATTTGAAATGGCTACCGTATATTGCTGATTTAGGGGAGTATGGTCAGTTTTCTTGGGGCAGTGCTATGTTATCTTATACATATGTGGAGTTATTCAGGCTCTCTCTTTAGGAGAATAAATCTATTGGTGGATGTTTGACACTAGTACATGTTTGAAACAAATTTCAATAGTTTACTGTTTTACATGATTTGTCTCATTTTTTGTCTTAATATTTTCTTTTAAATACAGCTTTGGTCATGGACTTATCTTCCGATCGGAAGATTGTTAGTAACAAACGTTGTTGTCGATAGTCGACGCCATTTGGGTCTCGATATATTTTTTATCCTTTTAATTTAATTAAACAGTGAAAACTTCGTGTGTAATATTCAATTGTTAACATCTTATAACAGGTGGATAGGACCAAAAAAACGCGCCAAACTCCAAGACGGAGTGTGAAGTTCTACCGCAACGAGTTAGATGTGCTGAAGGATGACAAGGTGACATGGACACCGTACACACAAGATGTGCTATCATAGCTTCCAGCCATGTGTACAGCTGCTAGATACTTGGACTGTGAGAGTACCACTCATATCTTACACCCAGACTGCATTTCACTTACCCGATTGGGTTATGAGACAATTCGGTATGGTGCATCATATACCGGATGATGCGCCACCCTGCACGTCTATGTACATTGTAGAGGAGTATGGAACCCACATTCAGTTGTGTAGTGACCGCCATACATCTACCCAGATTGAGAGGGAGCCCACAATTACGCTAGAGCGGTATAAAAGGTGGTACTGGAACATAACACATCGATATGTTCTTACGGCGCCAGTAAAGGCAGTGTATAGAAGTCCACACGTTCCCAGAGCACCACTTAGAGGAACGTGGTAAGTTGATGTTGTAAGTAGTATATCAATTAGTTATGATAGTTGTGTCTGTTGCTAATTTTCATTCAACTTTACAGGCAGCTGGTATAAGCAGGGCTTGGCAAGAAGTAGAAAATCATCGCAAACGACAAACCGACGAGGAGGGTAGGAGGGTGTGGACTAACATCCAAAGGATTCTAGATGTTGTGTTGTGCAGGACTAACATCCAAACCGATGACAGACCTCCATCTCCACCTCTAGCGCTTGTGTACAGACGACGTCGTCTTAGAGGAGGTGCGGTTCATCGTCATAAGGCACCTCATCACAAGCTGCATCGGTACACGAAGAATTTGTTCCTGGCCCATCTCAACCAACGGCCGCATTACGTTCATCCTCGACTACGCATAGAGAACGGAGTAGCAGCAGTAGCAGTTCGAGAGCACTGGTAACGCGTCGGCAAAGAAGAAGCCCGCATGAATTTCATGAGCTTCACGACTAATTCGATAATGTTGTTTGATGCGAATAGTTAGAGGTGATGTGGAAAGTGATATGTAATGTATAACTAATGCCGTTTGGATTTGTAAAATGATATTGAATTTGCGTAGTTGTGTTTTGTTTGCGTGCATCCAAACTAATATTGTTAGGACTGGTAATGTTGTATGACTTTGTGTAATATGGTGTAGTCGGGGGTTTGTAATTGTTGTTCTGTTTGCAGCAGCAGACTTCCTTTGGTGAATTTTCAAAATTCGCCAATGGGCGAATTCTGAAATAGCGCCCAAAGGCGAATTTTAAAAATTCGCCCATAGAAACCTATTATATTAAAACCAGTTAGCTCCCTTCTTCCTTTTTTATTTTTGTTTGCTTTAAAGTCGAACCAAAAACCCAAATTTGTGCAAAATCTTTCGTAGAAGTCAATAAGGTTGTGTTTTGTCCAATTTCTTCCTCTATACTTATGTTTGTAGATGCATAGTATGCCCTTCTACAATTTTGTTCAAATCGGAAAGTAAATCTACCCAACCCATGCATGTAAGTTTGTGAAATTTTGGTATTTTATTCAACTTTTCTTTTAGGCGAAAATGGATTATTGAGAGATCGATGATCAAACAATGATGGAAATATATGATGATTACGAACGGAACAAGGGCGTTGACGATGAGGTAGATTTTATTTCGGAGACCCAAGTCGAAGATCTACCAAGAGTGGATGCTACAGAGACAAATGAAGAAGTAGAGACCGAACTTGTTTGTGCTACGCGGGCAAATTTCGTACTCGAGAATCCCCAACCGTTTCAACAATCATTGCATTCCAGAATGATGACTGTCCTTGCTCATCACAACCCTGGTAGATCAAGTTCTAGCATCATGGGATGTTCTGTGCTATTATGGAGTTGAATGTATCGTTGTTGTTTTCAAAAGTTAGAGGGATGCAGGGAATCGCTTTTATGGCTACATGCATACAACGATGCACAGACGCGTCAGGGGGTGCATATTTGTAAATTTTTTGAATGGATCGATCCTCCACTGACAGAAAGGGGGGTCCAATACACGCTTGAGATGCAAACTAAGGTTAGCCGCTTGGAGAGGATGAATATTGCAATTCGCAATGAACTGCTTGCTGGGTGCCACCGGTTACCATGTGATTGACCGTATGTTTTGCTGTATTGCTAGTAAAGTTGTATCAGGTGCTTGTTGTTTGTATAAACTTGCTTTTTATCATGTGTCAGTCCTGTATTTTCTTCTGAGAAGTATCCTGTAGTTGAACAGACTAATATTCTGTTTTATATCGTGTTGTAGGGTGTTTCTGAAATGGCGACTTTTCAAAAGTCGCCTTTGAGCAAATTCTCATAATTCACCTTTAGGAAAAATTTATGAATTCGCCTAAAGGCAACTTTTGAAAAGTCGCCATTTCAGAAACTGCTTTATATTTACTCAGCTTAAGCACTCACATCCTCATAACATACCCCTAGTTTTTTCAGATCTGAAGAACCCATATTCTCTCAGCTTACATCCCCAAACACCAAAACTCAATTTCTTTCGATAATCTGTTGGTTGTTTCCATAGAGTCCTTGCTGATCTATGCAAATGTCTTCACTATATCTTTGCATCGAAATTTATTAGAAAATTGCAGATCCTAGCTTTGTTACATCCATTCAAATATTCCATATGAATGGCAAGAAATTGGTTGGTCAAATAAAAACTATTTGTTTGTAGAATAACTAGAAATCTCATTCCCACACTTTGCTAGTACGACGGTGAACCGATCGCCGATGAACAAAAAAATGGAAAGTATGTCGGCGTTTTTTGTAAACCAGGGAGAATACGCAAAGGTTGCACACTATTTGAGTTTAAAGAATCTGTGTACAAAGTGAAAAAAATAAGCGCAATCCAATTTGATATTGAGTTGGTCGTTAACTGGCCCACAGATTCGGGTTCGAAAGCAATAACACTTTCAGACAATGAGGATGTTGAAGTTATGTTTTCTGCGGTAACCAAATTCATTGAGTTGTATGTTGGAAAAGTTGCAAAAGAAAATCTCCAAGAACACGTACAATCTCCTATCGTTAGCACAAGAATATGGTATTTTACACATATGTTGGAAACTGATAATCTTCAACAAGCTAAGGTTCTCCTACTAACAGTAATCCATATGTACATGCTGGGGGCCATGGTCCTCCTTCCATAAACTATGGTTTCATGCCTTACATGATGTCGCAACCAACTCTAGAACAATATTTTCCATACTACACACCATCTATGATGCTTCCAAGGTATCGTTGTTAACATTGGTATTTTGTGTGTACCTTTTTAAAATATAATTGCCTAATAGTTTCTTCTTACACATTGAGCTTCCAACAACAAGTGCATCTACAAAATATCCATGCCGAACAACAAAATATTCATTTGTCGCAACCGGTATATCCTACTCCTTCAGAAATGTATGATATGAGTCAAAGGTTTGTATAGCAATTTATTTGGGTTATGTTTCCTATCTACTCTAGCTTTGTACTAAAATACATTTGTAAACGGATTTATAAGTCTTGAGGATACGGCTGCAGAATGTGGTGCTGGACCGTCACAACATTCATTTGATTCCAATATTGACATTGATATGGATATTGATATAGATAGAGACACCAGACATGATCCTCCAATTGATAGTATGGCTGTTGCGACAAGGACTAATAATGGTGCATGTTGGACAGAACGAATGCAGGACTAATAATGGTGAAGGAGCTTAAGTGGAAGTACTGTTGGATGATGATCTATGTACTGCACATATGATGGCAAGATCGGTTGTTGCTAATCTGCAATTTGCTGGGGAAAATTTTTCAACCACGTGCATACAAAATGGATTTGCTGTTGGGATGGTGTTTGAAAGTAAACAAAAGCTGCTACACCAATTAACCGAATGGTCAATTCTACATGGAGTTTCGTACAAGTCGATCAAGTCGAATAAACTATATACACTGCTATCTGTAATGTTGACAATAACCGTCCATGGAGAATACATGCAATAGTCTAAAAGAAATCACAGTCTGGCTGGTGGGAAATTCGAAAGTTGCCAAGTGAACATATTTGTATCCATCATGCAGTTAATTCCAACCACAAGCAAGCCACTTCTAATTTTCTTGTGCCAAAACTCATGTCATTTATCAAGGCCGATTTGGATATCTCAGCAGATACAGTCCAAGTGCTTGTCGACGACCAACTGTTCATCAAAATTAGTTACATGAAAGCTTGGAAAACATTAAACAAAACAATAGAAAGAATTTATGGTGACTGTGTCGAATCATATGTGACTGTGCCTCAATATTTCGAGGAAATAAAGAGAAGTAATCCAAGGACCGTTGGACATGTGACCCACGATGAAGTTGGAGCATTTGCTCATGCGTTTTGGGCATTTGGCCCTTGCATTACAAGTTTTTTACACTGCCTGCCATTGCTATGTATTAACGGGACACATTTGTATGGTAAATACAAAGGGACGTTGTTTGTTGCTACTGCTGTAGATGCGGATGACTTTCTGTTTCCATTAGCTTATGCAGTTGTCGAAACCGAGTCATATGATAGTTGGGGTTGGTTTTTTGCTTGCATGCGTGAATTCATTCATACTGTTTGCAATCATCGTATTACTTTCATATCGGATCGAATGAAAGGAATTCCGACGGCTTTACAGGAGAAATGGCGAGAACCACACAAATATAGGTTCTTTGCACGACATCTTAAAGCTAATTTTCAAACAGCAGGTTTTAGGCATAGATGATTTACAACTTTGTTTTATTCAGTTGCATATGCTTCAGAAGAAGTTGAGTACAACAAAATCAGAGAAGAAATTAAAGCTACAAATCCACGTGCTCCTGAATGGATCGAAAGAAGTTTAGGGAATTTTGAAGAAAATTGGACCCTATCCAAAAATGATGGAGAATGCTTTTATGTTATGACTACCAATGCATCCGAAAGTTTTAATGGTGTACTGAAAGGTGCTCGATCATTACCTATCTGTAAGAGACGAGAGACCGCGGATGCTATCATAACACATTTGGCTCCAAAATGGAAAGCTAAAATAACAAATCAGCCTATTGAAGCACGTTGTTGTAGACTAGTTCGATTTAGTCGAACAGAATGACAAGTAATTCATTGCTACGACGATGAATTTCAAGTGTTAATTAATGGTACAAACTATTCATGTACATGCAACATCCCCCTACTGCAAAAATTACTATGTTCCCATGTAATGGCGGCTTGTTTGGCCCAGGATTATGGTGCTAACAGAGCACATCATGAGTTCACATCAGAGTGGTACTCTGTTCAAAGTTACAAAGCTTCATATCAGCCAGAGTTTCATCCCGTGCGTGATTAGAGATACTAGAGACCATGCACCGGTCCACATATATTGCCTCCACCTACAAGAAGACAACTTAGGCGACCTAAATCTATGAGGATACAAAATGTTATGGACGAGCATCAAACGCGTAAAACAAACAGGTGTAGCAAATGTGAATCGCAGGGCCATAACAGAAAGCGATGTACTTAAACGACATAAACCTCCATTATCAAATGTATGACCGTGTAACGAATTAATATTTCTGTGTATTCCACTTTAAACAAATGTAATTTCTATGTATCAAACTAACTAGTTATGTATCGGACTTAAATGAACTCTGCAATTGTTAGATTTGAAAGCTAATATCTATGAAAGTTGTTAGATTTGAAAGTATATATTTATGTAGTTGTTAGATTTAACAAACTCTCTGCCTATTGTCTTGTTTGTGTGTAGGGTTTTTGCAAAGGCGAATTTTGAAAATTCGCCTTTGAGCGCATTTTGAGAAGTCGCTTGTTGGGGCATTTTGAAAATTCACCCAAAGGCGCCTTTTCAAAATGCGCTAGCGTCTACCTGGCAAAAACAGGCCTATGTTTGTAATTATTTTCAAAACTGTGTTATTTATGTTCTATTTACAAAAAATGAGTCTCTTTTGGCAAATTTTCCTAATAATAATGACACTGCCGATGAAATGTATAAAGTAGTCATGAACTTGCGGCGCCACCTCGTTGTAGTAGCCAAGTTTGATCATTTATAATAGAATGTTGAGAAAATAGACCATAAACAACACCACGAATGGCATGATACACTTATAGTTTACTTATTTTTATTTTGTATAAGCCGAGGAAAATACATTTGTGAACAATTATATTTATAAGCTAAGGTTCTCACATCTTTACTATACAGAAAAAGTAACCTAGATAGACCAGAATATAGAATAAACTCGTCTTTCTATGTATTAATCCATATAGCATGTATTTATATTTCTTTAAGCAGTTCTATAAAGCTATCTTATAAAAAGTTCCACATAGCTTATAAAAAATAACACAACCTTACATGCTCTATTTCAAATAAATTAAAAGAGCCAAGGATGATGTACCTGCCTTAAAGATAGGACCCCATCATGGGGTTTATTATAATAAAATTAAAGAGCTCATCCCCAGAAAATATAAACTTTACCAAACTAAAAATACTATAGCAATATTTACGAAATAATCAAAATTTCTAATTATTAACCGGCTTAGCTTGTGAAATCAACTCAAAAATAGATAAAATAGATTTCAGATAAAATGGATTTGAATGTAAAATAAGAAGAGAGAATGGTTGGAAACTTTGTAGATAATTCTAGAAATTAAAAAATATTAATATAGGAAAAATAACTAAAGGAATTAACAACATTTTGGATAATTGAAAAACGATAATTTCCATGGATTTAAAAATTTCGAAGGTAACTAAGAAGTGGGGTGAACATTTTCAGAATTATTGAGATGGTCTGTAATTTCTAAACCTTCCTTTATTAAACTAACAATTTATTAAGATAAACGAATTATACATTAAAAGTTGCTATTATTGTTTGTTCTGTGATGTATTATACATTAAAAGTTGCTATTATACATTAAAAATTATACATGTTTGCTATATATTTTTATACTTGAACGAAAATTTTATTTTTACTATTTTGTTACTATGAGTGTATACACATTGACATTGTTATATTTGGAACTTATTAGACAAATTAATAGACAATAGTTAATTATTTAAACTATTCATACTTAAGATGATTAATTAATTTAAATACATGGATTTAACTGTAAATTATACATGAAAATTGAGAATACCGAAAATAATAGTAGAAATCGGAAAGTATAGGTTTTTGAATGTAAAATAATAATAGAGAATCAATAAAATATCGTAAACAGTTGTAGAAAAAAATAAAATAAAATAAAATAGAATATCAATAAATATCTAGAGAGAATTAAGGAGAGTTGAGAAAACTAGATTAATAGATTTACTATTAAGATTTACAAATTGATTGTAAAATATCATAAAACAGATGTGAAAGTTAGAAATTCTTCTACTTTACTATTAAGACCAACGCGTAACCTGTGCACTGCACACGGTAATATTGTAAAATATATTATTTATACTTTTAATCTTAAAATTAGAACATTGTTATGCAACACATGATAAATTCAGCGAAATAAAGGAATTTTAAATTAAAATTGTTATTGTTGTTTATGTACAATTTATATTACGTAGCTTGATAACTTTATATTTAAGTAACAGTTACGTAATTAGTTTATACATAATTTATGTTATGTAATCTATATATCTTTAAAGCCGAATAGAAAACAATTTTACTATTTCTATTAATATGAGTACACACATACACACACGCGTTAAAACTAGCATATATATATATATAACATTTATTAGAAGAATAAACCAACCATTAACTGAATTTATTAAAATTGTTCTTGTTTGAGATTTCGTAAGTAGCTCAAATATGGATTCAAATTTAATAGATTAATTAGGAATGAATTGAAGGGGGAGGGGGTGCAAATTGTAGAAATTTTAAAATATAGGTATGTGGAGCTAAAAGCAGAATTTTGTAATGCAATATATGATAAATTTATTACGATAAATTAATAATAAATTAAACTTGTTAATATTGTTTACATATATTGTTTATGTTATGTGATTTATATATCTTTATATCTGAATGAATTTTTTTATTCGCTTTTGTTGATATGAATATGCTATAGATATTGACATAGTCATATTTTAGGATTTAGTGGATGAATCAATGAATATTTGTTAATTGAATTTACTCGAATAGTTAAATTCAATATTAAATAATTAATTTAAATACATTGACTTAAATATACAATATTAAGTGAAATGTGTAAGGTTTTGTAAACGACTATAATTTCAAAATTTAGATACCTGAAATTAAAAAAAAAATTACAATGTAGTGCATGATAGATATTTTGATGTAAACGGATTAAAAATTAAATTTATTAGCATTGCTTATGTATATCATTTATATTATATCATTAATTTATTTAATATATTTGAATAATGGATTTTTTTATTGTTATTGTTAATATGAATATATAAGTATAGAAATTTTCATGGCTTTATGATTTATTAGACAAATCAAAAAATAATAGTTTACTGAATTTATTTTAAAAGTTTTAAGATTACGTAGTCAATTCGAATATACAAAATTAGAAGTAAAATACTGAAAGGAAATTGAGGGGTGTTTTGCAACTGATTATAGAGATTTTGAAATGTAGGTGTTGGAAATGAAAACATAGTGTTTTTAATGCACTGTATCATAAATTTATTGAGATAAACGAATTGCTAATTGAATTTTTTTTGTATATATTTTATTTTCTATTACTTATGTATCTTTACATTATGAAAAAATAGTGTTACCATTCTTTTCAATACGGATACAGTTTACATACTGAAATTTTCATAGTTTAGTAGCTGAATTTATGAATATTAGTTGATTGAATTTATCTATTTAGTTTAAATTTAATGCTGCATAACTAATTTAAATATGAAAATGTAAAATATTAGGAGAAAAGTGAGGTAAGTTTTGTAAATAATTATGGTAATTTTAAATGTGGGTATTTAAATTTAAAGGTATAATTTTACAATGGAGTTTATTATTGTTTTATATGATTTATATATTTTCATAGTTGGATGAAAAATTAATTTTACCATGTTGGTACATACTGTACTAGCGTACATACTGAAATTGTCATTCTTTAGTACTTATAATAAGTATCAGTTAACTAAATTTATTTAAATACTTTAAATTCAAGATTACGCAATTACCTAAATATATGTACTTGAATATAAAATAGTGGATGTAATATATGAATTATTTATAAATAATTGTTTGAACTCTAAAATGTCCATACTAGAATGTAAAATGATAGGATATAATTAGTAAAACAATGGTAAAATGATAAATTAAAGGGATTTGAAAATAATATATCAAGCAAGAGAAGTAAGGACAAGAGAGAAAACTTCCATAATCAATAATAGAGCTGTAAATTCTTCTGCTGCATTATTATTTAATAGATATATAACTATTAAATCTCATTAGGCTTATATATACTTAAGAGGGAAATCTAAAGGTTAAGATCTATTATAACACTACCACATCGTCTATTATTTTCCATTACATACATATAAATACATACATACATACATACATGTCACCCTCTCATTTTCCATCCTTTGTCTTTTTTTGTAAAAAAATTCTAGGTCGTTAGATAAGTCCACAACGATAGTACTAACTCGTCAACAAAATTTTGTGTGCTCACTTTAAGCATTTTCCAATGATAGTCTTGTTTGCCGCCTCCACTTGTTTGTTCATCTGTGGATATATGCTATCATTAAAAAACTCTTTTGAATTTGATACTACATGCAACATTCATAGAATTTTACGCTCTTGGATTGAATTCAATTTCAAAAGTTATTTTCCAGACGATTTCGAAAATAGTTTTAAAAGCTTGTTTTCTATAATAAATTATTTTATATAATTGAGTTTGGAGATCCTTCTATATTTCAGATATTTATTGTCATTCCATAGCATTCAAAGATTTTGTTTATGCCGATGAGATGAGGCATATTTTGAGTTTTGGGATTATCCTATTTGAGAATGTTTTTGTGTTTGCCATTTTATGCGAGAATTTGTATTGATATTTCTTCTATTCAGGAGATATGGTTCATCAAAACCGTTAATATTATTTTAGAGCTTTCGCCAATGATACGAGGCAAATATAATGTTTAATTGGGTTTTATCATTAGAGTTTCTTCCTAGAGATTTCAAAACTATTGGTGATGATCTTTTGCAACACTCCAAACTTACATAATATATTTTTCACTACAAACTTAATCACTTTCGTTGGAGGGATAGTGGAGAGTGGCTTTGCCTCAACCCACTTACTAAAATAAACCACCGCAACAATTGCATATTTGGTTCCTACACGTGCCATTGGTAGCACTCAAATGATAATGCCTATGCTATAAATGTTTACAAGACAACCGTATGTGCAAGCTCATCGGATGAGCCACTCAATATCTTTGGAAATCTTTTACATCTGCCACATCTCTTGAAAAATTTCACCATATCACAGTTGACTATAGGCTAGAAGTATCCGTGGCATAGTACATTTTTTTCCAAATTTCGTCCCCCATCGTAATTACCACAAATTCCTTGATGGATATCCTTATGGACTTTCTTTGCTTCATTTTTATCAACACACCATTAGAAGGGAGCTGAGGATCCTCTCTAGATAATATCACTACTAGAAAATGTGTTACTGATTGGAATTTCTGATGCCACGTTGATGCCAAATATAAGGCATCGACGTGGCGTCGGTATGTCACATTATGTATGACTTTTTACCGATGACTAGTCGACACCCTTTATAGCGCATCCACGCGGTATTGGTAAGACATCTTGTAGGATCTAGATTAACCCTAGAGGGGGGTGAATAGGGTTATAGCAAATTTTCTCGAATTAAACACAGAAATAAACTGCAGAAATAAATATGCTGAAAAGTAAATCACACACAAAATTTACCCAGCTTCGGCAACCCCTGCCTACTGCTGCATTCCCAGATTTCTATTAGAATTAAACAGTATCCCGCTTACAAACACTCTACTAGACTCGCAGACCCTTTTGGTCCCGCTCACAAACACTCTACTAGACTCGCACACCCTGCTCCCGCCTATAGAGTTTCGCTTACTCGCAAACACTGCTCTCGCCTATAGAGTTTTGCAAACTCGCACACCCTGCTCACTGAACTAATTCTGACTAGACAATCTGACACTACCTAAAACCTAGGTGGTGATTTACAAATTCTTTTGACTTGAAAAGAAAAACAGACTTCAAAATTAAAACCAGGAGCAAAAATTAAAATACGAACTTTGACTCTACAATTTTTGCTCAAAATAAAAAACAAATTTAATTAAAACCCTAAAACCAAATAATCCCCTTTTATAATAAACAAGGCCGGCCCACTAATTCTTGAACCCGATCCTTCTTTCTTGCTTTGAGAAAATGATGGCGGTCGTTCCTCTTGAAATTAGGGCATCGTTCCCCTATTTCTTTGCTACTGTAAAATTGCGGCTTTGTTCTTCTTTCTCGAATTAGGGCTTCGGCTCTGTATTGTGATGCTCTTGTTTGCGCTCGTTCTCTGATGATTGATTCTGGTTGACTTGCTCTTGCTCGTTCTCTGATGATCGAGTTGTTGATTCGGTATGTAGTTTCTCTGTTTTTGCTATTGATTGTCGTATGAAAACTCGATGCCGATGATGATTACTTGGGTTCTGTATTTATATGAATTCGAATCACTTGATTTCATTCGTATCAGTTCGATACTTTCCAAATTTTTCATTCCTTGATGCGCACGGCTTTCCTGATTGACTTTCTGTCTTGATGCTCACGGCTTAACTTGAAACGTTCGATACGGCAAAGAACTTTCCTCCTTTTTGATTACTTTGACTATTTCAAAGAATACAGATACGCACTTGATTTTTGAAATTGATTTCGTCTTGATTAGTACGGTAGAAACTTTCCTATTCTACTTCCTGACTTTTTCAAAGATATGAACACTTGATTTTTTTTATTTTTTTTATTGTACACTGTCATGAATTCGAATTCTCTGGCCCTTCCATGATTTTGTCTTGATTAGTATTTTACTTCGGTTATCTCTGCAATGTTGAACTTCGTCCATCCATTGATGCTTTCGACTTTACGCGACATTGATTCTTTTGGCACGTCTGCATCCTTATCTGCGTTCATCTCTGCACTTTCCTTTTTCACTGTAACAGATGCTACACTTGTTTATGTATTCGACATTGTTCGCTTTGACACAAATGCTTTGACACATTGCCATGCTATTCACTGTTGCATTTTGCATTTGGTCTGCACTTTCACTGTTGCACTCGAGTTTTGTTCATCCAATTCGTTGATACTTGTAACTTTCTGCACATATGAACTTGCATTCATGTATACTGATGTTGTGCACTAATTTGAGCTTCACTGAACTTTGGCCTTGAGCATTGCTGTGTCATTGAGCTTCTGGCCTGTTGACTGTGAAGATTGGTATTGCATCATTTTGTACTTGTGGTTCTTTGGTCATTGCTTGATTGTTGTGAAGTCATTTGAACTTGATATTGTTTGGTTTCATGTTCATGTGTGTCTTCCCATTTACTGTTGCCTGGTTTTGGTCTTGTTTCATGTTTGAGGCTGTGCTTGCATTGACATGTTGTGGCCTGTACTTGTATACTGCTGTTTGCACTTGCACACTCCATACTTTGGTATTGTTCCATGCTGTTACCTGGTCGAGCTGTGGTCTTCAAGCATATTGCCGTGATTGTATTTCCAGTGTGCATTTCTCTGTTGCACTTGCTTTTGATATAGCTGTTGGTTGATGTGCATGCTTGTTCATTCCAGTGAGTTTTGTTTTGTGATATCCATGTTGCAACTGTTTTGGTCGAGACTTGTTGTTTGTTGGCACTGGACCTGATCTGCATACATGATTGTTGCAGTCCATTTTGCTGTTGGTCTTCGTTGCATTCATGTCATGTTGCCTTGTGTTGAATCCAGTTTCAAAACTCGGGTTTGACCTTGTGCTTGTGTCGTAATTTTGAATATACTGCACGTGAGTTGAACCCGGCTTTTCATTTGGGTTTGACCTGTGCTCACCTGTCCCTTTAGCATTATCAAGTGTATACTGATGTACACGGCCTTGTGGCATGTACAGTGATACACTGTGCATGTCACACTGTTCGTGTGTAATGAATTCAAGTGTGAATGATGACGAACAACCCAAATAACCGAGGCAAATAATATTTTCAAAAACCGTATTTCATTTTATATTGCAAAAACATTTCTTTTTCAATTTTACTGCGTTAGTGAATATTTTTGCAGATTTCTCAGATGCTGGATTCAAACTGGAATGCAGTTGAAGACAAAATATGAGTGTGAGTGATATGTAGTGAGGTTATCAATGTAAAAATATTTGTGATGTAATTGTGATGTAATCAAAAATGTATATGTATAGTGAGAGCTTGAAATTGTACTATTCAAGATTGTAATAAATATTTGTTTGAATAAAATTTCTGTTTGAATTCAAATTCTGTGTAACTTGTTCTGTTTGAATTCAAATTCTGTGTAATTTATTTTATTCAACAAATATTTATTTAATCTATGAAAAAACAAAATAGTACATTACCAAATACATTTAAATGAATATATATGTTTATTATCATCAAACAAAAACATATAAGCGCATATTCATACACATCTCCCTCCCCAAACATACCCCCATGTCCCTTCTCTTTATCTTCTTTGATTAATTTTTTTATTTAGAAAAAATGATGCCTTCGCCCCAAAAACCACCACCATCTTGCCCTTTCCGAAGTCGAAGACACTACTACTCTAGACAAAAACACTGCTGCCCTAGCCCTAGCCAAAGATGTCGCCGCCGCCCCTAGCTATGACCACCCATATCCCTTGCTATGACCGCTCCAAACCATGACTGACCTAGTCAAGTACCACCATAGGTAATTTTTATAAATATATAATTATATTAAAATTTTGATATGATTTAATTACATGAACTAGATAGTGATAGTTTTGGTTATCCATAACTATTGATAATTATCCCCTAACGTGTCCCTTAAAATTATGTAATAATATGTAAATAAAATTATCCCTTGATTATAGGTTTGAAATGTATGAAATATTAAATTATATATATTTATATAATTGTATTTATATATGTTATTAATATTTAAACATAAACATAAATATCCCCAAATAGAAACTCGAAATATATAAATATAGAATTAAAATTATTAATAAATCACACATACATATATGTTGTTAATATTTAAACATAAACATAAACATATACACACATGCTAACACAAACATTCTCGTACTATTGTTAGATCCTTATATAACAAGTAACTAAATTCCCTTCTATATATGAGTAGACATATGATGCTAATGATAGTGTCATTTATATTTGATTTTGGTGTCGGCAAGGCGTCAGCATAGCATTGGCTAGGTGTCGACAAATATATTTATTAGTGTCAGCATGTCGTAGATATAATGTCCGTAAGGCGTGCCGTTAGTGTTGCGCTAGGAGATGGCATCAGTATATATCCCGTGAAAGATGTCAACATGGTGACGAAAAAAAATATTCGGCGCTCTTTTTACTGATGTAGTGTATAGCGTCGGCATGACCTTGGTATTGTGTTTACTGACACTACACCGATGTCATACTGGCATCGGTAAATAACATTTTTTTGCAGTGTATGTTATCCTACATGATATAACACACGCTCCTTTCGTAAGAGAATCCGCATTTTGTTTCTGCTTTCAAGAAAAATTTCTCTCATCAAATATTATTTAAATGACGTCATCCATGACTCCTTTGGAACTAGCTCCCAGTAATTGCGCATCTTTGGAACTAGCCAGTTTGGCCAACTAAACTGCATTTGATTTTTCCTCTCTAGAAATGTGTGTAATCCTATATTTCTCAAGCTTATCTCGCATTATCGACATCTTCAACAAGTAAGGGGAAAATCATGAACCTTTAACTTGAAATTCATTTGACTCGAGATACAACTATTTAGGAGTTATTTGCGACGCCGAACTATCAATTCCTTTGTTATTTTGAGTGCCGCTATCAATGTTTCATACTCTGCTTCATTAGTCATTGCACGAAACTCGAGATTTAAAGTATAGCGCACCTACTGAACTTTTGGACTTACCAAAACCGCCTTGCTCCAAATAATAGTTATTGGATGCACCATCAACATATAAGCTCCATTGCGATAGTCATCTTTTCCTCTATTTCATCAATGAAATCTATAAACAGCTGTCTTTCAATAGCTTTCTCGGGATAATACATGATCTTGTACTGACTCATGTTAACTTCCACTTCAATAGTCGTCCTAGCATTTTGTTGCGATGCAAGGCCTACCTTTGGAGTTGACCGATCAACAAACTTATTGGATGAGCTTGGAAATATGGTTGTAATTTTCTCGATGCTATCAATTAGCAATCGGATAACTGCCGTAGATTAGGATAACGTTTTCCCACACCTGTAAATCACTTATTAATATAACATGGAGGCCATTGGATATTTTCCTCTTCATGCACTAATACCGTACTTGATGCATGAAATGATACTTCCTAATACATGTAAAATCTTCTTCTTCCAAAGGCTTGGATAGAATGGAGGTTTCTGATGATGTTCCAACAATCACTAAAAAGTAGCTTCACATTCGTCTTTCTATCAGAACTTTCCATGTCTTTCTTGAGGACATAAAAGAATTGTATGCACTTAGTGTTTACTTTTATGATGAACTTACTCGTAGTGGACCTTGTTATTCAAGCTCTATATTTCCCTTCAAGTCCTAAGGAATTTTACCTGTTTCAACACATTAATCTACTCAGGATGGAATTCTATACCCTAAGAGTTCACAATGAACCCTAAATTTTTTCCAGATGATACTATAAAAGAATGCTTCAATGGATTCATTTTCACTCGAAAATTTTGAATTTCTCCAAACATCTATGACAAGTCCTCCACACGATTCATTAATTTCTTCGACTAATGTTATTCAGCATTTGAACCAAGTGACATCTTAATGGATCTAGACTTCAAGATGATGAAGAGACAAGTCAAAAAACTTAAGTTGCGTTGGGAATGACGGATAAATGGAAGAACACAAAAGGTTTGTCCAAGTTTTATATAATGGAAAACAAGTCAATACCAACTTGATTGATCATGTCGGTAACATGGGGTTTGAAGATGCAGGATCCAATTTGAACTATTTGTGATGGTGATCAATACTTAGAAGAAAAGGATAAAAATATGGATGGAAAAATCATATCGGTGCTGACATTATTTAAGGGAAATTTTTGTCCATTAAGGTCTAAAGCTTTAAGATTTAAGCAAATATGAAGAAGAATAAAAGATGCAAGTTAACAAAACATGTCCGTGCTGATACGATCATGTCTGTATCAAGAGGTATTGATTGATGATTTTTTGTACATTCTTTGCGTTTAAAAGCTTAAATCTAACTTCTTACCTGGTTCAATGCATGCTAGCGACTTTGAAGGATGATCTCGACTATAATTAAACTTCCTTTAGTAACGAAATTTGGACTTTTGGATCATTATCTTGATTTTAAGCAACTAAGCTCTGCCATTTTTGGTTTTCAATCTATTCATCTTTGAAATCATTGTGTATTTGGTGGAAGTTGTAAAATCTAATCCAATAAAGTTGATAATAGATGCAGGTAATCAAATTAAAGCCAAACCACTTTAATATTTTTCATTTCATTTTTACTTGAGTATTTTCATTTTTATCCAAATTATAATGGTGTACCATTTGATGATGTACTATTTTTGTTTCTTTCGCTGAGAACAATCAATCTCTAGCGTAGATCTGTGCTCTTACTTTGAATTTGAAGAAGTCTAAAAGCCAGATTTAGATTTTCTTTGGTGCAGATATACTGTTACTTGAATTTGGAAAGGATCTGCTAATAGATCTGAAGAGAGATGGCTCCCAAAAAGGAGAAGAGTGTTAGATCTGGAGCTATCATTGAAGGGGACAATAAAGGATCCCATCATGAAGAGGTGATCAACCAATCAGTTACTTTACTAGGATCTCATCTCAACCAGCTGAAGTTATCACAAAATCTGAGGTGGAGAAGATGAAGCTAAATATGATGCAAAGATGCTGGAATAGAAAAAGCCTCAGATGGAACCGATAAGAAGTATGTCGGAGCAACTGGGGGCATTGGCCCAGCCCTGGCAATGAAGTGGATCTCAAAGAAGAAAGTAGAGCATAAGGAATTCGTCATTTTCGATTTCGATGAAGAGAGTTTGTCTTCAACTAAATGGAACAGAAAATCAGGCAATCATCTAATGCAGAGAGTGGTTGTGACAACACAAAAGATGGTTGTGGAAGATAGTGCCATTTTGCTAGCATCAAAACAATTCGATATTGAAAGGTTTTCTGGCATGTTAAATTTATCTAATAGAGAGGAGGACTTGAAAGATGATCATTCTATAGAGTTTGAATCAGATGACACAAGATGATGATTGGAGTGATGCTGCAAGTCAAACCCCATTCACTAAAAATATTCTAGCAAGTAGGTATCCTAAGAAGTTTGTTATGCCAACCATGCCGAGCTATAATGGTGTAACAAACCATAAGCAACATCTATTAAAGTGCGGATGGCATATGGATATTGCCTGTGGGACGATTGATGTCAGATGCAGATATTTTCCAATTTTCTTAGAAGGAATAATGACAATGTAGTTTACTCTGCTTATGCCAAGATCTATATTGTCATTTGGTTAGTTGGCTAAGAAGTTTATGGAGCAGTTTTAGGTCTATGTAGTCCAACTAAAGGACTATATGTCATCGTCTAACTTGCATCAAAGGTCTGGAGAGACCTTGAAGATTTTCTTGAAAAGTTCAACACAACTGCGATGGAGGTTAGCAAACCCAAGGATGAAATTGTGTTGACGACGCTGAAGAATAGAGTTCACCCAAAGAGTGATTTTGGAAAGTGGACTAAGAGAAAAGAATCACTTATCTTGAAGGAGTTTTACCATAAAGCATCTTAATTTATGCCCTTGGAAGAGACAGATTTGGCTTCTAGATAGCTACTGATGGTCATGAGGGACCAAACAACATGATATAATGCAAAGTTGCTCTCAAACAGAGCGGCGATAGTGTTGGAAATATTGCGGTGAATGTTGGCAACAATAATAATAGCAGACTGACGAACCAAACACCGGTGGAAAGGAATAGGACACCAAGAAGCATACTACGTATATTTATCCAGGGGTTTATACAGAATTAACAGATTCCATTAAGAATATCTACCTTGCTACGTAGAGTGCATAACATTATAAGAAACCGCCTCTAAGGGAGGCTGCTAAGAAATAAAGATGTTCGAGAAAGTATTGTGGCTTCCATGAGATACATGGGCATAACATAAATGAGTGAAGATTTCTGAGAGATGTCATCGATGATTTAATTTGGAAAAAGAAGTTGCAAAATTATGTGTGGAACTCCCAGGTTAGATGACCGTCTAATAATGAACCCCAAAGGCAGTCTACCCAAGGAAATCAAGCCAGATATAATGGAGAGGGATCAAGACAACTAGTAGGGGAATTGAGATAAATAATATTTCTAGAGGTCCACATCCTTCAGAGAAGAGCTAGAATGAAATAGAGTGCTATAGTTGCTTGGTTAGGCATGTGGCTCAAGAAATGTTTACGCCATAGAGCAAGGGACCGCAGTAAAGCAATAAAAACTACAACAAATGATATTGTGTTTCGAAATAGAGGTGCTAATGGGTTTGAAATGCCGACGCTTGACCTACGGTGATTATGGCTGCAGTTAGGCTAGTGACAGTCCATCGAGTCCTTTTCGATCATGCGAGCTTAGAATCTTGTTCAAAATACCTTTGGCAAGATGCTTCTTGATGGATAGTATTAGAAGCTATGTAAATCCAACATTTGAGGATTTATTGGAGAGGCTAAGGAGATGGTAGGGTGCATTGAATTGCTTGTTGAGTTGGGATAAGGAGACCAGAAGGTTGTGCATGTACTTTTTTTGCAATGGATGGATTTTCAACATACAACGCTTTTTTGAGCCGATCGGCCCTTGCTAGCTTTTGGATTGCCCTTACTCCATGGTGTTTGATGATGAAATTTCCAATTGGGAATGGCGTAAGGGCGATTCAAGGCGATGGATCATAGATCGAGTGTGCAACATCACTATGCTTAGGGAGGCAATGCACAAAAGAAAAGGAAGGATTTAAAGAAGCCTCCTTACATCAAATCTTTAGAGGCATGACAACTACCGCCCAAGCCTTAGTTTGGGTTTCATAGAAAATTTCAAAAACTTGTCGACCTCATGGAAGTGTTAGAGGAAGTGAGGGTGGCATCGATAGAGCTAACGATCGATATTCCAATTGATGATGACAATCCTACAAGATTTATCAAGATCCTGTCTCAAATTGCTCTAAAGATGAAGGAGTTTGTAGGGTTTCCCCTGGAAAAACCGGATGTCTTTGCTTGGATGCATTCCGATATATATGGAATTTCATCGGAGATAGCATGCCATGCATTAAATGTGAACCCAAGATACCCTCTTGTGAAGCAAAAGAGGTGTAACATGGAACTAAAGCGATCCACTACATTAAAGGAAGAGGTGGATAAGCTAAAGGCAAATAACTTTATCCATGATGCATTGTACCCAAAGTAGGTATCGAATCTAGTGTTGGTCAAGAAGGCGAACGGAAAATGGCATACATGTATTGTAACACCCAATATTTTTAGTAACATTATTTAGGACTTTTAATTAGCTAAATAAAATAAAATAATGTGATAACTAGAAGATTGAGATTTGATTTTAATAAGGGGTAGTCGTGCCATGTAATCAATGACTAAGAGTTAAAATGAAATGGAGGAGGGGCAAAATAGGAAAGACATCATCCTAATACCCTAAACCCTTAGTCAAGTATTTTCTACACGTTCATTTCCAAAATTAAAACAAATAGAGGCCAACCACCATTACTAATAACAAGAGGAAGTAAGATCTAAAGGAAGAAGATTAATCAACTTAACCCATTCAAATATCAAACTCCATAATCTCAAAGCTAAGGTGAATGATGACTACATCTCAATTTTATAAAATTTTCGGTTTTAAGATGAATCTGAAGTATTTTGCATGATTTTGCCATGTTTTTAAATGACCAATTGTTTATATATGCTTGTTGATGATCTATGCTTGTTTATATAGATTTTATGATATGTTTTAATGTGAAAACTCTATTAAATGACATTCAAAGCCTTACCATTTAGATTTAGATTAGAAATTAAATTTTAGAGATGGGTTTCAATTTTCATAATTTTCTGAATTAATTTGGATTTTATATTAATTTTCTAGTGAGGAAAATGATTATTTGGGTTTAAAATTATTTGCGGTTAAATAATATAAGTTTTAGGTCTGAAATTAATATATGTTAGAAAACATATTAAAAATGATTTTGTGGAATTTTTGTAGAGTTTTCCTAAGTGTTTTAATAGATACACAAAATTATTTAAGGTATGAGACTTAAATGTTTTATATATTTATAAAATGTGAAAGGGTATTTTATAAATAAATTAAATTGTTTATTTTTGAAATATTGGCAGTACTTTTAAAAAAGAGAATCAACAAGCAATATTATTTTGACAAACAAGACAGGTTAGTTGAAAAGAATTTATCTTTAAAGTTAAAATCGGTTTTTACATGCTTTTAGCATGTTTTGCCACTTTCGGCACAGGGGTTCCGACCAAGTACTACTGCCTCCATTGCCATAGAAACCAATGCACATAGTATCAATAACTTGGTACAGAGTGAATTGGACTAAGGTGAAAGGTACTGGGTCGAGATAATATGCTGCGATGGAGTTGAAGCATGATTTCGTTTTAAATTGAAAATGCGCCCGCTTTGCTTTCGATGGAAGTGCTTTCGACTTGGTTGGCTTTTGGCCGAGTCAAATGTTTTAAAGGAATGGTTTCAAATGGGGTTGCGCCTTTTTTAAGTAAATGCTTTCGAGTGGGGTCAAAAACCCTAGCTGCAGCTTTTCTACCTTTCGAAGTCAATGGTTTCAGAAGGTATACTTTGTTTTAAAACCCAAGCCGCTTCTCTAATGCTTTTAGAAGGGTTGGTTTCCACACCATCACTTCCTTAGTTAGGAATGATTTCGAAAGGAATGCTTTTGACTTAAATATTTTATGACCCTTTTGCTTTATTGAAGGTAGAACCCGAATGGTTTGGAAAGAGATGATTTTTAATGGTTTCAAAGGTGTTTCCACATGTTTTAAATTGAACCCAAATGCTTTGGAAAGGTTTGAAGTTTATAAAGGTGTTTACACATTCAAAAGGTTTTAAATGAAGGTTTCGATGGGGTGGTTCCCCAATGGTTTCAAAAGGTTTGAAAAGAAATGTTTTCCAACGTTTTCGAAAGGCAAAGATTAAAAATTTAAGGATAGTATGTCTAAGGTTTTAAAGCTTTCGAAGGGAAGGTTTTACAATCGTTTTGAACGGTTTATATGAATGGTTTCGAAGGTAATGTTTTGGCCTTTTGGCCTAGGTGAAAGAAAGGGGTTAACTTGGTTTCGATAGGGATACTTTCAATATATTCGAAAGGAGTACTTTCAAGGTTTAAATGTTTTCATCAACAAAAAGTTTTGTGAAGCATGTGTGTGTGTGTACATAACATGGCAAGGTTATTTTGAGTAAAGCATGGAGTATGTGCATTTTTCTTATTTAAGTTTGGTTTAAAGGTTTTAAATCACATTGGGATGAAAATGTTTTCAAGGAAAATTTTGGACAGATTACCCTAGGTAAAATGAATCAAATATTAGAATAACATATGAGAATTTATAGGGTCGCACCTTATACATTAGCTCTTAGATCCATATAATTTAGTTAAAAATTCCAGCGTGTAGGGCTTTGTCACAGGTAATACTAAAATGATGATTACACATAGAATGGAATATATATATATACATACATACATATATATTTGTATATAGACAAGGACCCTAGTACATACCGTCCAGAAGAGGAGTATCTAATATATAAGTTAGGGACAGACCGTCCAGAAGAGGAGAACCTAATGGTTGTTAGATTATTTTGTTTATGTTGTCTAGTAAGCCCGAGTCAGCCAAAGATTAGTAGTTAGCCAAACAAAACTATAGTGTTCGAACAGACAGTTTATTTGTTACCTAACATGTAAATTTACATGATATTGCTTTACTGCTTTTAACCAGCTTTGGTTGCATGATCATGATTTTCAAAAGATATGTTTTAAAAGGATATTAGTGAGGGAAAACCCATTCGGCTAAGCGGTGCGGTCTGACTTATTATCAAATAGCCGAGATGTATTATATTATTCACACCAGGCTTTATGTCTGACTCAAAGTTTATGTTTTTTCCCTTAAACTCTTGGGTGCTCAAAATTGATTTGAGTAGACGGAGGGTTGAGGTGTACAGGTTTTAGTAGGTTGGGGAATGAAGCTTTTGGAGAGGAGTAGGTAGCTGACGGACAGCTATTAAGGAGTTGCTATTTTATTTTGTTTTATTCTGCTGTGTTGTATTAAGTCAGTTATGACTATATAGTGCTCTGGTCAACCAAGGGGACTTCTTCATATGTCGCTCTTGGCGAATTTGTGTTATAATTATACTTTACCTTAACCAGGAAGAGCGATGGGATTATATAATATGAATATGAAATATTATTTTGAAATGTAATCAGAAAAATTGTTTTAAATCTATGGTTTTATTTCATATTCACGTGACTCTGATATTATGGATCCTATTAACATTACCGTATTTTGTCACCAGAATTTAATACTATAGATGGTAATACTATAGATGGCTGAAGCATATGTAGCATTTAGCTTTTGGCCTCAAAATATGGGATGTTATAACTTGGTACCAAAGCATGGGTTTATGAAAAACTTTAAACCAAAATGATTTTTGAAAACATAATCCTTTGGAATTAGAGTAAGATCGATGCGTAGGATAACGCTATATCATGTGCTTGTATTTGCTATACATAAGTATATGATACATCTTTAGTGTCCTATCTCTCTTAGGTTATTATTCTGTATCTCACAAGGCTTGAATACAAATATGGATGCTAGAAGTGTAATAGTAAATCTTGAAGGAAGCACCACCATAAATGGAAATGCCGGACCCAATGCTAGAAGGAACCAAAGTCAGGCACAAGTGGAGAATGTTGGTGCTAGAGTCCCATAAGTGGATGTGGGAGCTATGTATCAGTTTTTTGTGAACATGATGCAAGCTGGAATTGCTGCCGTAGTGTTGGAGGAAATGCTGGAGTAGGAGTTCAGGAAGCTCCGATGGTCAACAAATTTGCTATCCTGAGTAGAGACTATGTTTGGCTCGGAGGAAAGCCATTTATTGGAACTGAAGATGCTATTAAGGTGGATAACTTGTTGTTGCATTGTGAGAGAATTTTTGTTGACATGGGACTCAATGCAAGAGGTGGCTTGCTTCAAGACAGCTTCTGGAAGCAGCATTATATTGGTGGAATGGTGCGACGGCTGGAGTGGATGAGGAAACAATGACATGAGCTGTGTTAAGGAGATGGTCCCAGGAGAGTTTCATGTCTTTGATGGCGCAGTCTACTTTGCTTAGAAAGTATTCTAAGTTGGAGCCGGAGGAGATCTCTATATTGGAATATTCTAGAAAGTTTAAGGAGTTGGCTAGGTATGGACATGCCACTGTGGAAAGCGTGATGAAGAGGAATGAGAAGTTCATAAGAGGGTTGAAGCCTGAGTTGGAAAGTGCTACATTACCTCATATTAGGGATCCTTGTGATGTTGTAATAGAGATGACATTGAGACACGAGGAGATGCTTGCTTCTCTGAAGAAGAAGAAGGCAAAGAAAGTCTAGGTGGGGCAGAGTCGGAAAAGGAAGTTATTTCATAAAAAGGGTTCTCAGAAAGGTGGAGCAGCAAAAGAGGTAAATTTTGAGGTTTTTTGCTATAAGTACGACAAGAAAGGCATTTTGCTAATGAGTGTCATACTGGTAAGGCGAAGGAAGTGATTGGAAAGAAGAATATCAGATGCTTCAACTGCGATCAGATTGGTCATTATAAGAATCAGTGCAAAGAGCCTGCTAAGCATGGAAGGGGAAAAGTATTTGCATTGGAACCAACTACATCAGGACCAGCAGTGCAGGAGAAAGGGAAGGTAGTGTTGGGAGGTACGCTTTAGATTTACGGTTTGTTTATTAGCATTCTGTTTGGTACTAGTGCATCACATTCTTTTGTATCTCATTATTTGGTAGATAATCTTAACCTAGAACCTTCATATTTAGTTACTTTCTTAAGGGTTGCAAATCCAATAGGAGGGTATGCAATACTTGGGATGAAGTGTGACCAACTAAAGTTTGATTTGTTAGGTCATACCTTAGTTTGCAGTTTTCATGTATTTGACTTTGTAGGGTTCGGAATTATTTTCGGCATGGATTGGTTAAGTGAGGACATTTTTCCATGATACAAAAATATCGCTTAGACACCATAACTGTAGTGATCGGATTATTTATAGCATAGAAAACCATAGTTGTGAGGCGAATGCTTTGTTGGGTGTAGTGGAGTTGGAAGATGAGTTGAATCGCGTTTTCTTGGTTAGGGAATTCGTAGATGTGTTTGGGCTTATAGTAGGATTGCCACCGAAATGAGTCATTGAGTTTCATATAGATTTGGTGATTGAAGCAAAACCAGTGAGTAGACCGCCAAGCAGGATGACACCTACCAAGATGAGGGAGTTGAAGGTGAAGTTGGTTGATTTGGAAAGCAAGAATTTTATTAAACCTAGTAGTTCAAACTAGGGAGCAACCGTAGTGTTTTCTAAGAAGCAGATGGATCATTGAGGTTATGTATCGATTATCGTAAGTTGAATGAGAAGACGATAAAGAATCGATATTCATTGCCTAGAATTGACGATTCGTTATATCAATTAGATGGAGCCAAGGTATTTTCTCAGTTGGATTTAGCAATAGGTTTCCATTAGCTTAGAATAGCAGAGGAGTATTCCTTTGACGGTGTTTAGAAGTAAATATGGATCGTACGAATGGTTAGTTATGCCGTTTAGACTAACGCACGACCATTCTTTGTAGATTTGATGAATTGAATTTCTCGGGAGCACTTGGATATGTTTATGTTTGTTTTCATAGATGATATTTTGATATACTCTAAGGATGAAAAGGAGCATGAAGTTCATCTTAGAGTTGTGCTTGAGATGTTGAGGTGGAATCGGTTGAAGGCAAATTTTTTGAAATGTCATTTCTGAAAGGAGGTGAAATTTCTTGGTTACTTAGTCTTAGAGAAAGGGTTGTCTGTAGATCCGACTAAGATTAAAGCGGTGAATAATTGAAAGAGACCCGACATAGTTACTGAGATGAAGAGTTTTCTTGGATTGACTGGATATCATCGGAGGTTCATAAAGGATTTTTTATGGATAGCAGCACCGATGACCAAGCTAACGCAAAAGTATGTGAAGTTTGTTTGGACCGATAAGTGTGAGGAAGCATTCCAGAGCTTGAAACACTTATTGACCCATGCACTTGTGTTGATAGTTTCAGAAGGGAATCAGGATTTGGTAGTTTATACAGATGCGTGTGGAACTGGATTAGGAGCTTTATTGATGCAGAGAGGTAAAATGATTGCCTATGCTTCTTGACAACTTAGACCGCATGAGGTTAGGTATTCAATGCATGATTTGGAACTAGCTGCAGTGATATTTGCATTGAAGGTGTGGAGACATTAACTTTTGGGAGGGAGGTTTGAAATTTATACGGATCATAAGTCATTAAAGTATTTGTTCTCTTAGAAGGAGCTGAACATGAGACAACAAAGATGGTTAGAGTTCATTGATGCTTATGTTTTTGGAATTGAGTACACACCAGGGAAAGGTAATAAGGTTGCAGATGCACTTAGCAGAAAGCATCAAAATGCAGTGTCGGCCATGATAGCAGAGTGGAAAGATTTGGAAGCATTGTTGACTTGCAAAGTGCAGTGGAGATCTGAAGTTGAGTCTAGTGAAGGAACTGCTGTGTTATCTTGTTTAGAAGTTCGATCGGTGATGATCGAATAGACTGCTTCTAAATATGAGGAGGATCCAGTATTAGTTGAATGGATCAATAAGTTAAGGGATGGAATGGAGAGAGATGACTTGAAGGAATTTAGTCTTGACCAGAATGGATGGTTAAGAAAGAAAGGAATATTGTGTGTTCTAAATGCGGGAGACACGAGGAAGGAAGTTTTGGAGGAATGCTAGCGTTCGAAGTTCATTATTCATCCGGGAGGAAATAAGATGTATCACGATATGAAGTGGAGTTTCTTCTAGAAAGATAAAAAGAGGGATGTAGGCTTATGAGTGAAGCAGCGTTCGAACTGCCAACATGTAAAAGCTGAACATCAGAAGCCAAGTGGGTTTCTTCAGCCATTAGATATTCCGGTATTGAAGTGGGATTCTATTTCTATGGATTCAGAGATGGGCTGCCAAGGTCAAACAGGGAAAGTGAAAGTATATGGGTCATAGAGGACAAATTAACCAAGAGTGCCCATTTCATTCCAGTTAAATCAACTAGGACGACACCTATTTTGGCTATGTTATTTGTGAAAAATATAGTCAGACTTCATGGAATTCCTAGTACTATAGTAAGTGATCGAGATTCCTTATTCACTAGTGAGTTTTGGAAGAGTCTATAGGATATTTTAGGAACCAAGCTTAAGATGAGTACCGCTTACCATCCACAGACCGATGGGCAAACAGAAAGAATTAACAAAGTCTTTAAAGATTTGTTAAGAGCCTATTTGTTAGATTTTGGAGGATCATGGGATGACCATCTACATTTAGTCGAGTTTTTGTATAACTATAGTTATCGGACTAGTATAGGATGGCACCATTTGAAGCTTTGTATGGAAGACCATGCAAATCATCATTTTGTTTGTTAGAAACCAAGGATAGGTTGGTTCTTGTTTCGGATTTCGTTAGAGAAGCTATAGAAAGGATTGAGTTGATTTGGGCTAGGATGAAGGAAGCTTAGTCCAGGCAAAAGTGTTATGTAGATAGAAGACGAAAATACATAGAGTTCTCTGTCGGAGATCATGTTTTTATTAAGGTATCAGTGATGAAGGGTGTTATAGATTCGGAAAATCAGGGAAGTTGGCACCGAGATTCATAGGACCTTTTCGTATTGTGGAGAGGATCGGAAAACTCACATATAGAGCATCGTTACCGAATAGTTTGGCAGGAGTCTATGATGGTTTTCATATTTCTCATCTAAGAAAGTGTGTTAGAGATCCAGAGTCTACTATAGCACCAACCGCGTTAGACGACTTGGTTATAGAACCAAACATGACTATAATTAAAAAGTGAGTTCAGATAGTTCCGAGGGATGAGAAGAGGCTATGGAACAAGTCATTAAGATTAGTGAAGGTCCAGTGGAGCGACAATGAGAGAAACTGTACTTGGAAGACCGAGAGCATGATTAGAGACGCTTATCCTGATTTGTTCGATGGTATGTTTTACTTTTGTGTTTGATTTGTGGTGTACCTTATCGTAATTTCGAGGACAAAATTCTTTATGGGGGGAAGATTGTAACACCCCATATTTTTAGTAACATTATTTAAGACATTTAATTAGCTAAATTAAATAAAATAATGTGATGATTAGGGGATTGAGATTTGATTTTAATAAGGGGTAGCCGTGCCATGTAACGAATGACTAAAGGAGAGTTAAAATTAAATAGAGGAGGAGCAAAATAGGAAAGAGATCATTCTAATATCCTAAACCCTTAGCCGTGTATTTTCTGCATGTTCATCTGCAAAATCAAAAAAAAAAAAAAATAGAGGACAGCCACCATTAGCAAGAATAGGAAGAAGAAAGAGATAAAGGAAGAAGATTAAGCAAATTAACCCATTCGGATCTCAAACTCCATAATCTCAAAGCTAAGGTGAATAATGGTTGCATCTCATTTTTATAATATTTTTCGATCTTAAGATGAATCTGAAGTATTTTACATGATTATGCCATGTTTTTTAATGACCAATTGTTTATAAATGCTTGTTGATGATATATGCTTGTTTATATAGATTTTATGATATGTTTAATGTGAAACCCCTATTAAAAGGCATCCAAATACCTCACGATTTAGATTTAGATCAGAAATGATATTTTAGAGATGAGTTTCAATATTCATAATTTTTTGAATTAATGAGGATTTTATAATAACATTCTAGTGAGGAAAATGATTATTTGGGTATAAAAGTATTTGCGGTTAAATAATATTAGTTTTGGATCTGAAATTAATATATGTTAGATTACATATTAGAAATGATTTTCTGTAATTTTTGTAGAATTTTCCTAAGTGTTTTAATAGATATATAAAATTATTTAAGGTATGAGACTTAAATGTTTAATATACTTATAAAAGGAGAAAGGGTATTGTATAAATAAATTAAATTGTTTATTTCTGAAATATTGGTAACACTTTTAGAAAAGAGAATTAACAACCAATAATATTTTGACAAATAAGGTAAGTTGGTTGAAAAGAATTTCTTTTTAGAGTTAAAATCAGTTTTACATGCTTTTAGCATGTTTTGCCACTTTCGACACAGGGGTTCCGAAAAAGTACTTCTGCATTTCCGTTGAAACAAATGCATATAGTATCAATTACTTGGTATAGAGTGAATTGGACTAAGGTGAAAGGTACTGGGTCAAGACCGTAGATTCCGATGGGGTCGAAGCATGACTTTGTTTTAAATTTAAAATGTGTCTGCTTTGCTTTTGAAGGAAGTGCTCCCGAATTGGTTGGCTTTTAGCTAAGTCAAATGTTTTAAAGGAATGGTTTCAAATGGAGTTGCATATTTGTTTTAAGTAAAAGCTTTCGAACGGGGTTTAAACCCCTAGCTGTCACTTTTCTACCTTTTGAAGTCAATGTGTCAAATGGTATACTTTGTTTTAAAACCCAAGCTGCTTCTCCAATGCTTTCGTAAGGGTTGGTTTCGATACCATCACTTCTTTACTTAGGAATGCTTTCGAATGGAGTGCTTTCGACTTAAATGTTTTATGACCCTTTTGCTCTATTGAAGGTAGAACCCAAATGGTTTCAAAAGGTGTTTTCACATGTTTTAAATTGAATCCAAATGCTTTCGAAAGGTTTGAAGTTTATAAAGGTGTTTACACTTTCGAAAGATTTTAGATGAAGGTTTCGAAGGGGTGGTTCCCCAATGGTTTCGAAGGTTTGAAATGACAGGTTTTCCAATGTGTAAAGTTTAAATGTTTTAAGATAGGATGTCTAAGGTTTTAAAGCTTTCAAAGGGAAGGTTTTTCAATGGTTACGAAAGGTTTATATGAATGGTTTCGAAGGGAATGTTTTAGCCTTTCGGCCTAGGTGAAAGAAAGGGGTTTACTTGGTTTCAAAAGATGTACTTTCAATGTATTCGAAAAGGGTACTTTCAAAGGTTTAAATGTTTTCATCAACAAAAATTTATGTACAGTGTGTGTGTGTGTATATATAACACGGCAAGGTGATTTTGAGTAAAGCATGGAGTATATGTATTTTCGTTGTTTAAGTTTGGTTTAAAGGTTTTAAATCAATTTGAGATGAAAAGGTTTTCAAGGAAAATTTTGGGAAGATTACCATAAGTAAAATGACTCGGATATTAAAATACCAGTTGGGACTGGTATATGGTCGCGTCCTATACATTAGCTATTAGCCCCAGCTAATTTAGTCCAAAATTCTAGTGTGTAGGGCTTTGTTATAGGTAAGACTAAGATGACGATTACATATAGAAGTGAATATATATATTTGTGTACAGATAGGTTATTAGTGAGCCCATAAAACTATTAGGATCAGGTGACCCTGAAGAAGATAAGCTAGAGACAGACTATCCATAAGAGGGGTATCTAACAGATAAGTTAGGGACAGACCATTTAGAAGAGGAGAATCTAGCAGGTGTTAGATTATTTTGTTCATATTGTCTCGTGACCCGAGTCAGCCAAAGGTTAGTAGTTAACCAAACAAAACTATAGTGTTCGGACAGACAGTTCATTTGTTACTTAACATGTAAATTTACATGATATTGCTTTACAGTTTTAAACCAGCTTTGGTTGTAGGATTATGATTTGCAAAAAATATGTTTTAAAAGGTATTAGTGAGGGGAAACCTGTTCCGCTAAGCGGCGTGGTCTCACTTAATATCAAATAACCAAAATGTATTATATTATTCACATTAGGCTTTATGTCTGACTTGAAGTTTATGTTTTCCACCTTAAACTCTCGGATGTTCAAAATTGATTTGAGTAGTTTGGGGGTTGAGGTTTACAGGTTTTAGTAGGTTGGCAAAAAAAGATTCCGAAGATGAGCAGGTGGCTGATGGATAACTATTTAGGTGTTGTTGTTTTATTTTGTTTTATTCTGTTGTGTTATATTAAGTCAGTTATGACTATATAGTACTTTGGTCAACCAAGAGGGCATCTTTATATGTCTCTCTTGGCGTATTTATATAATAATTACACTTTTTCTGAACTTGGGAAAGCGATTGGATTATGTAATTTGAATGTGAAATATTGTTTTGAAATGTAATCCGAAAAGTTGTTTTAAATACGTGATGATTTTATTTCACATTCATGTGGCTCTAATATTATGGATACTATTAACATTACTGTATTTTTTCACCAGAAGTTAATACTATAGATGAATGCATCCTCTATAGCGTTTAGCTTTTGGCCTCAAGATAGGGTTTGTTCCTTGCATTGACTATTTTGAATTGGATAAGGCGTGCCCGAAAGACTACTTTCCTTTGCCAAGGATCGACCAACTTGTGGATGGATAGTCGGATATAAACTGCTACCCTTTATGGATGCGTATTCTAGCTACAATCAAATAGCAATATACGTCCTAGATCTGGAGTATACGAGTTTCATCATAGTTTAGTGGTTGTATTGTTACCGCGTCATGCCCTTCGGTTTGTGCTAAGGTTACTTACCAATGATAAGTGAGCAAAATGTTTAAAAATCAAATTGGACAAACTATGGAGGTCTATATGGACGATATGCTAGCAAAGTCATAACAGTCGACAGTTACATGGGCGATCTCTTAAAGTTGTCCAATGTACTTCGAAAGCATGTAATGAAGCTCAGTCCGCTGAAGTGTTGTTTCAAAGTTGCATTGGAAAAGTTTTTGGGTTTCATTGTAAACTCAAGAAGCATTGAAGCTAACCCATAATAGATTAAAGCGCTTAGCGATGTTAGTGTCCCAAAGACGCGGAGAGAGATGCAGAGCTTGAAAAGTAAATTGTAACACCTCGAAAAGAATTAATAAGAAATAAATGGATTAATTAAATAAGATAATGCTAAATATTAATTTTTTTATAGAAGTCAAAATTTGACCATGGAAATTATGTCGTTGTGTTCTTAGTGATTTTCTGATCAATTTACATATATGATGTTTTAAAATGGAGCTCAAATGGAAACGTTATATACATTTGAAGTTTTTGGATTCAAAATAATTTAAATGGAAATCAAATTCAAATAAATAAATAATTCTTAAATTTTAAAATTAAAAAGTAGTAGTAATTAGACTTGGGGGTTAAATAAACATTAAAATAAATGTTAACGTTAAAAAATAATTAAGGTATTAAATAAATAAATCAATGGCAAGAAAATAATGTTCACAAAATAGACTAACCAACTGACCACCTAGGATGGACTGGTCGACTGGTCAATGTTGATGGTGGTTAGAGTTTTATTCATTTAAATGATTTAGATTTTAATATTTTTAACCGACTTGAATCCGACGGTTCTTGTGCTTTCTTACCGCTCTAAATAAGAGCGTATTCCTCTCACTTTTATTCACAAATTATTTTGGGAACAAAGCAAAGCTCTATCTATCTCTCTCTTCAGAGATTCGGAAAAATCTCTATGATTTCGGGTAAGAAATTTTAGGTTTTTATTATCCAATTTATTATTCTATTCTCCTCCAATCCTTAAATTTCTGAATCTAATTCATATATAATTCCCTTGTTGTATATTTATAAGAGGAGAAATATGTAACAGATTAAAGCGGGCATAATCAAATTCAAAAAAGGAAGTGCTAAGGACTTTGTTAGTGGAAATCTTAGTATTTCTTATTTTAGTAATTGTATTGTATGACTTGGATTCGATATATGCCTTGGAGAATTTCGTTTACGGAAACATCATACTAAAACCTAAAATTCCCAAAAATGTCAATTCTTAAGTTAGAATCTCAATTATTCTATATTGAAATAATGAAATTGTGTAGATATTGCAATTTTGTTATTTTATATCCTATTCCATTTCTTTTCTATTTTTTTGGATCAGATCAGGGGTTTAAAAAGAAATAAATTAGAAAATGGTGTATAAGTTGGAGATTTTTTAATTCGTAGTTTACACTGCCTATTTCCGCAATTTAAATAGAAATTCCCCTTTTCAGTTTTATACAAAGAAGTTGAATAGGGCGTAAAAGTATTTGAATTATATGTTTCTATTGATGTTGATTCCGCTGTTTGGTATAAAATAAGTTTGCTATGGTTTCTATTTTGTACGAGTCTATTGATTTAATTGTGGATATTAGATATATAATATATTTGTTGATATGGAATTGGACTTGTATAAATTTGAAGTTTTAACATTTGAACATTACTTTATGGCAATCTTCGCATGCTTAGAAATATATTAGGTGCATACTTATATATATATATATATATATATATTAGCAAAATAACATATAATTATAATGTATTAATTATGTAGTTAATAGGCTATTAATTATCATTAAATCCCCCTCAGGAAAGAAGTTAATTGGAAAGGTGAAATAAGAGTTTTCTTATAAGAACTTGATATGGAATGCAGTGAGATGTGTGATAATATGTTAAGCGAGTGTTGTAGGGAGTAGTAAATGGTATTAAGTAGTTGATAATGGGACCGCCTCTTCCCTATGTAGGGAGTAGTAAATGGTCAGGGTTAGTGGTTAGGTACGGCAAATGATATCTCGAGGAGGGTCCATTTTAGATTTGAAGTATTAAGAAACCTACAGAGATTCCATGCAATGTCAACTAGATAGTACCGGAGAGGAGTCCGCCTTGGGATATGTATTGAATAATGGGGACTTGCCTTGAATGCGGTATCAAATGGTTAGAGTTTGCATAGTTCCCATTGAAAAGGTATTAAGTGGCTTGGGAGTTATCTCTTACGTTGTAAGGACATTATTGACAATATATATAGGTTATTGGATTGAAAGAGTAAGGTATGGAATTGGGCTGGGAAAGCCTTTGGGCTTATCGTTAGAAGATTTACAATATAGTTAGGATACACAAGACATATTCTTATTTAAATTATACTGCCCGTGTACTATTATAGAAAGGCTGGATATTTTATTCACCAGACGTTATTTTCTGACTCCCTCCTCATTACAACACATCTTCGAGATGATGACGTATATTTTGAGAGATGGTGGTGCCGACGCAAACTTATGACAGTTATTTAGCTATCTTTGTTACTTTTATACTTCTGATGTACCCATTGACATGATGTATTTTGAGATATTACACCACAAATATTTGGGTTCTTATATGGGATTATGTTGTTTGTTTTTGACATCTGAACTTTTAAATAAATGGGTACTATTTTGATATTTTATTTTATCCTTCCGCTATTAGATTCCGAATGTGTAGATAGATAGCTCTATCTATTGTTCTTTAAATCAAATTTACTAACAACCAGCTTTAGAATGGGTCTAAGGTTTGATGGGCTTTTTTGGATAGAAAATTAAGCTTGTTTCGAGGCGGGTTGTTACATAAGTCATCGCACTAATTTGATTTATCTCAAAGGTGAACAATAAGTGTATACCACTCTGTGATCCCCTTAAGAAAGAGAAAAGAAAAATCATATGGAAAATGGTATGTCTATATGCTTTCAAAAATTTGTCAAACCATAGGCGAGACCATCGATTTATCAAAACCTTTGGAAGAAAAAGATCAGTTTATTTACTTGGCGATGTTTGCTCATGCACTGAATAAAACCATCGTACGTGAGGAGTGCAGAATCTAAAGGCCGGTTTATTATACCACCAGTCAGTTTACTGGAGTAAAAAAGAAAAATTCAAAGCTTGAAAAATCGGTGTACTAACTATTGATTGCTACATGGAAGTTGAGGCCACACTTCCAAACTCATCCGATAAAGATGTTCACTGTCCAACCACTGAGACAAGTGCTACATCAACCCAAGACTTCGGGAAGATTAATAAAGTGGAACATCTAGTTGAGCTAGTACAATACATCTTAACATCCTAAGAAGGTGATTCTAGGACTTGCATTAACATATTTCGTTATTGAGTTCGCCTTCTAGGATGATGAACTAGAAGAAAAGTTGTATGTAGATGGAGCCTCCAATTAGCATGATTCTGAGGAAGGTGTGGTTCTCATGACCGTGGAAGGATAGAAGATATGTTACGCATTGAGACTAGAGTTTTGAGCAACAAACAATGAAGCTGAATACGAAGCATTGATTGTGGGACTCAAGATAGCAAAGGAATTAGGAGTTTAGACATGCATATATTCAACGATTCTCATTTAATGGTCTATTAAGTAAGGAAGGAGCTTTTGACTAAGGAGAAAGACTTGCCCCTTCCCTAATTAAGTTGTTGGAACTACTAAATGTTTTCGAGCATTATATGATAATTCATTTCCCTTGGGAAGAGAATATGAAAGCTGATTCACTAGCTAAACAGGCTAGCTTTAGGAATACATAGATGTTGGTAGTCATTAGAAATTTTTTCGACTCTAAGCATTAATTAGAGAGATTAGATTGGATCTTGGAGGTTGAGCAAGAGAAGGAGTCGTAGATTACTTCGATTAAATAATATTTGCTAAAAGGGAACCTTCTGAATGGAAGGAACGAACGATGAAAAATCTTGCATAAATTACCTCGATTCATTATGAAAGAATGAGTATTATACAAGAGAGGATTCTCAATGCCCTTACCAAGGTGTTTCCCAAAGATGAAGCCAAAATGGTCTTTCTAGATGTGCATGAAGGAAGTTGTGGAGATCACACTAGAGGATAGATGTTTGAAAAGAAGTTTCTTCACTATGGACGCGTATGGTTGACAATCAACCGGGATGTCACTGACTATTCTAGAAAATGTGACAAGTACCAGAGATTTGTGAAGATACCAAGAGCCACATCCATTAAGCTTATGTAAATGGTTAGTCCATGATCGTTTGTAGTATATGAAATAGATATCGCCGATGTGCTATCGATGTCGAGAGGTAGAGTGAAATGCACGATAGTGGCATGAATTACTTCACAAAATGTGATAAAATGGAACCATTTAAAATGATTACTTCAAAGAAAGTGATTAACTTTGTAGAACATTTTATGTTGACTCATAGTCCCATAGAAGATAATAAATGATAATGGAACTCAAGTCGAGAGTGCCAAGCTCAAAGAATTATGTGTTCTTGGTATTGGATTGAGAAAAGCTTCACGATAGTAGCATACCAACAAATGAATGGACATGCGGAGGCAGTGAAAAAATCATCAAGTCCATTATTAAGAAGAGGCTAGAACAACTGGGTGGATGAGTTATTGCTAGCATTGTGGGCTTATCAGACAACCCACAAGTCCGCAACTGACCATACTCCATTTTCTTTGGCCTACGAAACTGAGGCCATGATTTTGATCGAAGCAGAAGTCCCTTCTTATAAGAAATTGCACTATGATCCTAAGATGACTGGGGAATCCTTGCTTGAGTCTCTTTATTTGGTAGAAGAAAAACAAGAAGAGGCTGATTTAACAGTAGCTGCTCACTAGATAAGTGGGAAAGCATTTCAATGCCATGGTCAAAAACCATACCTTTGGGATAGATGGCCCCATTTTGAAATAGGTCTTTCCAGTACTATGGCACTTGGTCCGAATTGGTAAGGTTTCTATGTGATTGCATAAAAGCTTGGAGATGGAACTTCCTAGTCATCGACTATTGATGGAATCCTAATTCCTTAAGCACAGAATAGTGAGCACTTGGGACACTATGTTACTTGATTTCTTTTCCTACAAACAAAACGCCCTACTCATCACTGTTTTCTTTAATAAGGCAATAACTGCCATCCTTTTGTTCATAAATTAAGTTGACTTTTTAAATCAATGGAAAAGTATTCTTAAAGTCTGACTTTATGCTGGTGATCAACATCACAACCAAACATTCTGTTTATGAATAGCTAAATGTTTTGGTGCATAGAGATAGGTACTGATGAACTCCTTTGATCCATGATATGGTCATCGGAGTATAATCTTATTAGGGCTGATCAAACGGTTCGTCCTTACATATTTATTCTTTGACCAACACTCGAAGAGAGGTAGGGTCAAGGATTGATGCCTGGCGATAGATACAAGAGGGACCGATTCTTGAAGATAGGAGTTGATGTGGAATTGAATCTTTTGCAAGTATACTATGAAATATATTTGTGTTCGTGTTGACATGAACAGACGAGCCATATAGTCGTAGTTGTATCAATAAGTTGATCATATTTATGATCAAACATGACATGTTTGGTCGATGATAAGATGTGAAGCGGTTCTGTTTAGCAATTATGCTTGACTAATGAAATACTAGCCGAGTAACCAGAAAGACATCAAGTAATTATCAAAATTATTTACATGTATAGAGTTTTTACATGTGTAGAGTTATAGAAAATAATGGTTTTAAATCAACCACAGACACAAGCAAGTATAATATATAAGTAATTGAATTACAGAGGAAATTATACATGAAAGATAAAAAAAGATGTATTAATGTAAATGAAACAATGGTATAAACTAAAACAAACTTTTATTCACACGTCTTTTTTTTACCAAGTTATAGGAACCATTTCATACAATGACAACCAATATACATGAAAAAGTTAAAAAGATCAAGACAAAAAAAGGCAAATGGAACTTGTCTTTAAAAGTAATCTAGATTAATCACTTAGTCCAACCCATATTCCCACCTTTAATTGGCTGCTTTGCACGATGCTTCTTATCTTTCTCCTCTACCAGAATGCTTTTACCTAAGTGAGATTTCTCTTCCTTGGTTGTCCAGTTCAGGGGATCCTTGGATTGGTCATGAGTTCCTAGGGGTGTTTGAGAAGCTCTATTAGTATAACTTGTAGGTATCACAATCTTGATTGGGAGTATCAGTAGGGCAGTAAACAAAAGGTGTTTAGCTGGTTCCAACCCAGTCTCCATTTTCATGGCTTTCAACTTGCTAATGCCATTGGCCTTTTGTTGACCATTAAAGGTGCCTTACCTATGATCTGGGTAATGGTGAGGTAGTCATCATCATTATCGGTACCAGCATTTAGTTCATCCAGTGTCTTGTCCTTGAGGGTGCCAATCTTTTCGACTTTAGGACTGGACCCTGTAGTGGAAGTAGAGACCATAATCGATGTTGTGACGGTGACCAATGTTGTTGTAATGGAAATCAATGTAGACGCCGAAGCTTAAGGAATCGCCTAATTGTAGGTTGGCCTGAAAGTAGATAGAGGAACGATAAAGGTTAGAGATGTCCACTGAAGAGAACAAACGCTTGTCGAGAGCTGGAGAGACTAAGGATATACCTCATATGGGTGAAGATATAGGAATATGAGACTAATCAATTTCCCCTTCCTCCAAAGATTTTGAGAATAGAGTCAAGAAGGGGGAAATCGCTAACGGGACAAAGAAAGGGTCCCCCCGGTTGTAGCTTTCTATGGTAGGCTGGTGCTTCAATGATGACGACCTAAAGAGCGGTTGCAGCAAAAGTGATGGTTTCAACCTTTGACTCCTTCTTAGTAAGAGTAGTTTCGTCTACATGATCTAGGGAGCTAGGACTAGTATGGGTTTGGTTGCAACTTCTGTTACCTTAATTTTCATGCCCTCTTCCAAGACTATTAGATCATCCTTATCAAAAATCTCACTCTTCGGCTTCTCTTCATTGAATTCATCTCCAGATTCTCTAGCACATTTATAATCTCCTCTCAGCCCTCAGCCAATGTGAGGGGGTAGCCACCTCCCGACCATTTAAGATGCCTAGTGTCGATGACATTTGCAATGAATTAAAGGACAATGGTTTCAGTATATTCCTCAGCCTAGGTCATCTTAGAATTAAGATCAATAAATGACTCGACTGAGGAAGTGAAGATTTCTTTTAGAACCGCTCTTGAGAATGCTAAGGTCCTTCACTCCTTGAAAAGGAAGATCTAAACGATTGATTGTCTGGTAAGTCGGGATCTCCTTTTCCACATTGGCCAGCTTAGTTCGTAAGTTGGTGGCTCATCTACCAAGGACTAGGCATTTTCTTGAGTTTTCACTCTTAATTCTTTTTCATCTTTGAGGTTTGCCTTAAGTTTATCGATCTCGGTTTAAAGGTAGCCTTCTGGGCCTCTTGCACTTTGATTTCCTTTTCAAGGGTATCATTGTGGATGTAGGTATATCTTAATTTGTATTGAGAACTGTGCATTTAGACATGTAGGCGATGGCCTCTTCAGTGAGTTTTTTCAAGGCCACTTTGATGGCTATGACTTTCTCTTATTCTCCTTTTTGAGCTTGGCAAGCTCCATCTTATAGTCTTTGAAAATGTGATTATGATCGGCTTCCTCAGTGTTGAAGCTTTAAATGATTAACTAATTTACTTGATTGACATCCAAGAGGCCTTTAGCTAATCTATCCATTGGAAAAACAGTTCTGTGACCTCATTAGTCATGTTGATGCCTTTATCCATGTAGCTTTTGGAAAGGTCTTTGACATCATAGTCAAATTTGACCCCATCAAGTCAAAATTCAGGAAGAGCCGCTACATCTTTATGATAGGGGCGAGAGATTGGCCTTCGAGGGGTGGATGAGTATGGCTTGTTGATGTGTACTTTCCAGCCCCATGTGATCAATTAGAAGAGGAATGGATGATATTTATGGATTGGTAGGGAGATGTGATTGGAACTATAAGTTGCTTGGTGATAGCATTAGTAGGAAGTTGAGATGAAGGAATGTCAAACTACGAAGATTGGCGGAGCTAGAGGACTAAGAAGACAAGCGCTATAGGTAATGGTGGTTTAATTCTCACCTAGTGCGATCATGTGATTCCCTATGTTCGTCATCGAGACGCTGTCTTCCCTCGGCCTTATGCCATTCTTTGTCTTTTCTCCTTAGCCCTTCACTTTTGGATTTGTAGTAGAGATCATAGTGAAAGTAAGTACCTCCTTGAGATTGGGAATGATAATAGCCAAAGCCTTTACAAACCCTCTTAAATCGACTTTCTTCCCTATAGTACCTGAAAAGAGTAATGGTTTATGTTAGAATTCGATCATTGGATTAAGGACAAGTGTAGAATAACAATGTTTGCAATCTTAGAATTGTAAGAAGTGTTGGCATGTCCTCAGTAGCCTACAAACCGTGTTGGTAGGGTTGTAAAAATGGAGTTCCTTCACACTCGGTAGATCGAGGCATATCAGCTAGAGGAAAGATGAAGTCGTGAGGACTGGACGCCAAAATGTTTTCGAAGTTCATGTCCTTTAAAGTGAAGTTTGGAAAGCTTACAATGTCACTTAGAGAGCTGAAAATGCCATCACCCACAGTCCAAAGGATTGACTCTTTAATACGGTCATGGCATGGTTTGGGTGCATTTTTGGAAGTTTTAATGATGATTCGTTTCTACTTAGGGGGTGATGTGACCTGGGTGCCTTTATTTGATGTATCCTCGAATGATTTATTTCCACTGGCATCCTCGTCCTCATCCTCATCCTTATCCTCTTTCCCCTTGTCTCCTCTCCTTCGCCTAATTCATCACCTATGTTTTCTTCTTTTCTTATCATGCCCTCATATATATTCACATCTTCTTCATCTTCCCCCATCCTTTGTAAGATTCTCATCAACTTCTTGATCTCCTTCTTCCCCTAGTTCATTTTGATAGAGATGGGGACCTCTTCAGTTTCTATGTATAGTCCACAAGAAGCAGGAGGACTGCGAGCAGATCGAGCTTTCCTAGGAGGAAGCATATTCAATCGAACTCTCTTGCCATTATAAAGAAGCTGAATAGGTGCTTGCGAGCGTTTGTAAGGTGACATAAGGTTTGCTTAGATCTAAAATGATTCCCTTTAGGAACTGTAGAGTCTCCACTGGAATGGGAGTTGGAGTCCGGCAAGCAATATTTGTTTATGATGTAAGAAAAATGTTAGTCACTTGAACAGAAGAAGCCTAATTACGATGAATCGATTAAATAAGAAAGGTTACATCTAGAATGCTAATGAATTGAAGCCTTTAGGGCATTAAGTATGCATTCTTAAAATAGCTCCTCTTATTGTGAAGCCCCTCAACAACCTTACATCGGTTGAAAGCTTTGATTATTATCAATGAACTAGTTTCTTTCCTTCTTTTGAAGTTAAGTAGAAAAGGAAGCTCCTTAAACGTTGGTGGTTGGTTCAGGTGCATCATGAAAATGATATAAAGAGAATTTAAGAAGGCATAGCCATTTAGGTGCATTTAGGATAGAACTAGCCCTAGTGATTGGATAAAGAAGTTCAATACTTCATTGAAGGAAGGTGCAGATCTAGAATGGTTCATGTATAGTTTACATGTTGTGAAATCTATTGGAGGAAGGTGATCCTTTGATAAGGTTTTGGGGAAAAAATATCATCTTCAAGAGTCCTGTACTTTAAGCAGACATACCTCAATTCTTTGATGGTCAACTTAGAAGCCATGGCATTTGGGGGTTGTCTAAGATCACTAGAACAGCTGTTGTCACCTAGGATGGTAGGAACATGAGGTTTGACTGGGGAAGCCATTTGAAGTTAAAGTTATTGGGTAATTGAGTGCCTCTTTATCAGCTTTGAAGTAGTCTAGTAAATATCAGGAAAGAAGATGAACCTACTTACGAAGGCGTGTAAGGACTAAAGCCAGCATAAAGATGCGGACGTCATCTAAGTCCAGCCATTCTACAATGAAAACTTGATAATGAATGTGGCCATGTAGATTTATATTGATTCTTTACTTTGATTAAAGCTTATGTAGTCGATGTATATAGTCTAATGGACGTCGATGTGTGTTGACCAATCAGATTCTATACTTTGATCGGGTAGTGTAGTGTGTTAATCTATATAGGAAGTGTGTCCTATGTCTATAGCATGGTACATGAGAACACTTGGTGCAGATAGCCTACTTGTGCTGGCAAACGAGCTGCATCGTGCGACAGAATCATGCATTGGATTTTTCCTATTATCACATAGTGCATGATAATACAACTGTTGTCCAAAACAACTTAAAGCTTTTTTGTAGGATCATAGGGTTGTGTTGTTCGATCTAAAGTATCGGTACTTGAATATGTCAAATGTTGGACCTTGTTCAATGTGACAGTTTCATCAAAACCACCTCTTTGAAACTTAAGTCATTGCTCCACATCCAAGAGTGACCCTAATAATGTAATATCTCCTCTTCCTTTCACCACCCCATTTTCAATATGGATGCTCAGAGTTTAGCTTCAACAAACTCCAAATGCAAGCCTTTAAGGCTCAAAGTGGCCATAGGTTGTTGCAGTGAAATGATGGCAATAAAGGGAAGTGAGTGATTTTGGGTTTGGGCAGCAATCGATAGTGTCGGCTAGGCATCGACGATGTGAACATCGACAACAGTTAAAGAACATGGGAGACAAAAAGAAATCATAATTGACACCCACCTTAGATGCAGGATCGAGATCTAAGAGGTGATGGAACTCAAGTTCTCGACGATAAGGGGTCGATGATTCTATCAGAAGCACCACATGTAGAGATGGTGATGTCTAAATTTGGAAAGGAGATAGCGGAGTCGAAAATTCGCAAGGCAAGAAAAAAAAATACAATAAACTAATGGAAGTGAGGATGAAAATTTTGCTATGTAATTCTTTTATACTTTAAAAATTATGTTGGTTCTAACTTAATCATGTCACTGCCAAGAGGTTTTGAACCTCACAAAAAGGAGAGGGGATTGGAATCTATCTGACTAGAAGATGATGTGGCTTCCCAAAAATTGAAGATTTCAACTTTTCTGCAGAAATAAGTGATTTAATAACTATGAAAAGTAGTAAAATAATGCTCCTTAAATGGACGTGACACTTCAAGACAACAATTAAAGGAATGAAGACTTATTTGTAGATAGAATCCAATTTCTTGTCTCGATCCAAAACATGATTTGTTACCACAAAAGCATATGGGGGAGGGGGGAGGGGAAAGTGTTATTCGACATTTGAACCAAGCGACAACTTGATGGATTTAGACTTCTAGATGATAAAGAGACGGGTCAAAAAACTTAAGAGGTGTACAGATAAATATAGCATAAGAAGTTTGGCCAAGTTTTGCACAAGGCCAAACAAGTCGATATCGACTTGATTGATCATGTAGGTACTGAGAGGTTTGACGATTCAGGACGTACTTTGAATTATTCATGATGTTGATCGATACTTAGAAGAAAAATACAAAAATATGGATGGATAAATCATGTCGACACCGACATCATTTGAGGGAATAATTTGTTAACTAAGGTTCAAAGCTTGAAGACTTAATGAAATACAAAGAAGAATAAAAAAATGGAAGTTAATAAAATATGTCGGTGCTCCTATGATCATGTTGGTACCCAGAGAAATTAATTGATGAATTTTGCATGCTCTTTGTGCCTAAAAGCTTGGATCTAACTTCTTACCTGTTCCTATGCATGCTAGCGATTTTGAAGGAGGATCTCGACTATAAATATACTTTCTTTAGTAATGAAATGTGGAATTTTTGTTCTTTATCTCGATTTTAAGCGACTAAGCTCTACTATTTTTCATTTTCTATCATCGCATCTTTTAAATCGTTGTATTTTTGGTGGAGGTCGTAAGATCTAATCGAAATAAATTTGATAGTGGATGTAGACAATCGATTAAAGCTAAACCACTTTAAAAATTATGTATTCCTCATTTTTCATTTCATTTTTACTTGAATATTTTCGTTTTTATCCGAATTGGTATGTTGTACCATTTTTTGGCACAACAACTAGCTTATCGTCCAAGTACACCTCCATGTCCTATCAAATTTGTTAAACAAACATTTTATTAACCAATTTTCGATAAGTTGCTCCAACGATATTCAAACCAAACAACATGATCTTGTCGAAATACAGTCCCTAATCCATGATAAAAATTGTATGTAATTGATTTGGAAGATACACTGTAATGTTATTATAGTTGGAATATGCATCAATGAATAAAAGTAATTCATGTTCGGGTGTTCCCATGAGTTCGTCTATCCACGGAAGTGGAAAGTAGTCCTTGGGGTATGCTTTTCTAAAATTCTATGCAATTAAAGCCCCGCTAAAGCCCTGCAAAATCCTTGCTATAGTGCATAGAGCTCTTCGGCTGCTATGTTATTCTAATTTAGCGCTGTTAAACAGAAGATCCGCTTTAAGCCTGCTATTTTTGAGCTACGCCCGCTAAATCAAGGATTTTTCGCACGCTTTAGCAACGTTAATATACAGAGGTTAATTTGACTTGTTCTCTTTTAAAAAAAATCAAAAAATTAGGGTAAAGACATAATTTTAAAGGCATAAATGCTCAATCTAGGTTATAAATCTATCGTAATCGCTAAAAATAGTCCACATAAGTCATGATATTCTTCTACTTTGTTATATAAGATTGAATAATACTTCCTTTTCCAAAACGAATAATGTGAGAATGATAATAAGTTAACTTTAAATATATTTTTTATATTTAATGAAGCGTTTTACACCTCCGTTTGTAACGATCGCCCTACACCATCAATGCTCATATAACTGAACAGTGTGTCGCTGGAGCATCCGACCGAGTAGCACGATTGTTAAGGAAAAGTAAAAATGTGGATAAGAGGAATAGAAAAGAAGAGAAGAGAAAGAAAATATCACACAACTACATAACCTGTCATATATCTCACAGCGCATCGGATAAAATATAGTAGTCATCACATATATAAAAAAAGTGAGACATTAATAACAACATGAATCATAGAATCAGAGTACACAAGCTCATACAGTTATACAAACAGTAATAGAGTTTATACATGAGCTCATTGATAAACTGCCTCTAATAATAGTAAGTCAACACTATCAAAACTCCACAGTGTCATACAGCAGAATAAACGACAATAACTCCAAAATATAAATATGAGAAAGCATCATGTTCCGCTAGTCCGTCTGTATAGCTCCAAGCGATGTTTACACCCTCTATCTAGTACACTCATTTAAGAGTGCCCATGATAATAAGAAGCAGAACCTAAAACCCGAGTCAGACAATAGTCCGGTGTGAGCAATAAATAATCTCAAAAGACTACAAAAGTTGGTATAACATATGGAACAAAGGGTATGGAGAATCATATCTGACATGTCCCTGCATCCACAGAGTTAGCACATATAACGGTACAAGCTATTCTATGATAGTCATCATGGGTGTAGTATACATCAAAGTACTAAGGGTTTGTAAATATCGACATCGGTAATATCTACATTGTGTGACATCCCTTAGGTAATAAAACAAACAAGCAAACATAACATCCATCCTCACATTCACTTACCCAGTGCATTGGATATATAATACTCATATGACCCCATCACAATAGTCAGGGACTACTCAACATCCCTGGTTTCTCGTTACTCGAATCCATGCCGCTCAATCAGCCAGGAACTAGACCATCATCGCATCAGTCTAGGGTAAACAGATCGAAACATCATATGATCTAGGACAACATTGCAAACCCAAGTGAGCGTCCTCGCATAACTCCGCTTTACAAGTATATATCAAAACACTATGAATATCAATGATCCCTTTGCATACGTTATCCATAACAGAGCTCATCTCAGAACTATCCTTACAACTCCCATCTAAAGTCTTCGTGGTCGGGAACTACTCTGGAAATCGATCGTTAGTCACAAAATGTCATCATGCATCCCATAACCTTCCTTTAACATTTCCTTCCGCCCGGCTACTCTACACCCCAACGTGTAGCTGTCCAATGTCGAAGCAATCACTTTCTATCGTGGAACCATCATTGTCGGGTCATGAAGTTATCGCTTCGAAGCATCACATCTTCGTTTCGCCGCCAAAACAACTCATCGAAGAGCAGTAATGCCAAATTAGATGTCGAATGGATGAATGAAACATCATGATTCTCGAAGCCTCTCCATCGTCTACATCAAAATTGGCCAAATCAGCCATTATAGATACTGACCACTCTAGAGTGGTGATAATGACCACTTTGGTCATGTAATTAATAAAAAATGGTTAAGTACAAACCAAATGAAAACATCTGGCATCTATCCACAAATCCAAAGCACATCCATAAGTCCATCCTTCGTCTTTAGATCAATTGACATGCACGAAACTCCATGCACAAAATCCTATCATATAAGATATTTTATAATACTATATCACTTTCGATATGCATTTTCAACTAAACTAAGCAAACAAGAAACTAACAAGCATATAAACATCTATAATAGCCTGCATACATTGATAATAACATGCATATAATATATCTAAACAGCCAGTGTGGGGATAAATATCAAAAATAGCCTAAATCTATTAATATCGTCAAAATAGTGTGTCAATGGGAGAAATATGATATTAAATTTAAAACCATTTTAAAACACTTTTAATTCTTTTTAAAAAAATAAGATAAGATGTAGGTTTAGATATTTCAAAAATCATGTTTTAAAGCTAGAAATCATTTCAAAACGTCATTTTAATACTACATTAACAATCATGGTAAGGTGAGAGACAATATCACCCACCTCAACTAAATTTGGCGAAATCATCACCAAGTCGTAAAGCTCTCCATCACGAGTGCAACGCAAGAATCAATGTCCGAAACAGATCTCGTATGCAAAAGATATGAATATGGTAAGAAATGGGATTAAATAATTAAGTAATTAACTTTAATAATAATTATTATGCTAATCTCCTTGGTTAAGATTTCTTCCTAAAAAATTGAAATCGACCGTTCGTTTACATCGAATGTCCAAATGCCATGATTCATCTCCTATTTCTTCACCTACTCGATGAGACCATAAACCGTCTTCACCAACAGATCCTACTTCCAAATCACTCCACCATGCACCTCTTAGTGAATGGTTCGAACCTCCCTTGAGAAACACGACTTCAGCCTGCTTCTGAGCCACACAGATGTTGCGAATCACTAGGCAATGTCAAAGCTCGATTGAATGGCATGGCAAGGTGCTAGGCGCAATGTGAAACTCGTTGCGCCATCCATTTAGCCTATCGTTACCACTACCTCCACCTAGGTCTAACCTTAGTTTCCATCCAAGCTACGACCATTTCCAAAATCAATGCCGCACCCTTCAAAGTTGACATAGGCATGAAACTTTTCTCGATACAAGTTTAATGGAGTTGACCTTGTGATTTTTAGTGGCCTGAATCACTGGACTCTGATTTTTGAAGTTAAGAAAGAAGACATGGCCATTTTCTATTAATGGATGAATGGAACAGTAATTTGAGTTGAGAGGAACGAGGGTTTAGGTTATTTAATAGTATAATATTATTTATTTATTTGATTTCTTCAATAAATGGTCGTGCGTCCGGTTGCAACGAAAATCGACTGCGTAAGCACCTCATTTTTCTAGCCTCGATGGTATAAATTTCATTGCTATCCGAGATAATGCTCCGACCTGATAATTTCACGGTTTCAAAACTATTTCGACCATCGGATTATCTAATCTTCAAATATAGCTTTCCTTATACTTATTTTAATTCGCATTGTCGATACAAACTCAACGGAAGTGGACTCAAGTCATGATTCGATTATATGCGAAGAATCACATTTTTTGAGCTTTAGTTAATTAACGATTAAATATTTAGATCATTTACTTAAATATCCAATGGTTTAAAATACGAGTAGGCACATTCTCCCCTCTTTAAAAGGATTTCGTCCTCAAAATCCCAAGGATGAAGCAACGCTACCCAACTCCGTCACATAAGCAACGTCATAAGAAAAATCGTCACTTATCAACTAATGACAACAATCACTGATAAGGATTGCAACAAAGGGAATAAGCTCGGAATCAACACGGAGCCATCATCTTCATCCCCAAGTACAATTACTATCAAATCCAAAATAACGTGCTAAACCAAATGTCAAAGTTATGCACCTATTTCCAAAGAATCGGATAATGAAAAATAAAAGCGCCAACTCACTAATCGAAAGGAAAGTCAACTAAATATCATACATTACTGACTCTCTCAACTATCGGCAACATCTAATATCCTATACATTGACTTTGCTCTTAATTTTGGCCTATGTCATAGAAAATTTCAGCAGCACCTCCTTTGCACGGCTAGGTCTGGGAAAAATCCTAATACAAATAGATACACACACACACATCTCATATATATGGTATCTCATTTCCAGGGACAACCGAGCACACACACACATATCCAAAATCTACACTACAGATGTTACTTGCCTCTTTTATAGCAAGAGCGTACCATTAGATGCGAATAAAAGTGAGTAAGCATCCAAATAGCTAACACGTGCTTCCATACACCTGATCAAGTTCTCAACAATGAGGATTAAACAAAATAGTAGCATCATCATGTAAATATGTATACTAAATCACATATATAGAAATCATCTCATGTAAGTATGCTATATCAAACCATAATTATCCCGCATGGCTAACAACCATATAAGCATAAGTAGTCGTATCAAGTGCCAACAATCAAACATCAAACAAGCATCTATAAGATCAAACATCAAAAAGTAACATCCGTGCCTACCCTAGCATGTAGGATATTAAACGATCTAGTATAATACATCAAACATGATATCCAATATGAAAGATGGTGGAAAAAAACAAAATATCACTAATTGAGGAGCTACAAACAAGTAGTCCTCATACTCTTTCAGTCTCCTATATGCTTTCACCTTCGCCTTCATTCTACTGAACCTTTACTGCTCCAATGCCTTTCTCCTATCTTGTTTCGTATCACGTCTATCGGTACGAATATGCCTATGAAATCAAGAAGTTTCAGGTTCATTCTCGATATCATCTAGTCAATTTGGTGCCAAATTCCCAAATGCCTCTTGTAAGTTCTCGAAAAGCCTACTGTTGAACAACAGGTTTTGCCCAGATACAATGCTCCTGGAACATAATGGAATTATATTGTCCATTCCACATATAACTCGACTAGTTTGGATGCCTTCAACTAGACATAACAGATATAAATCTAGCACTCTTCGTTAATCTATCAGCTGTGACTCAAATGCTACCCCATTGTCTTCTAGTCCTTGGCATTCCATCAATGAAGCCCATCAATATCTATTCCCATTTCCACCTGGGAATCTCAAGCGGTTGTAATAACTGCTTAGCCTCTTTTATTCAGCACTTACCAATTGATAATTCATTCATCCCGAAATAAATGCCTCGATGACTTTCTTCATCCCTTCCCAATAAAATGTTTACCTCATATCATGCAACAATTTATTATCATGGATGCATGGTCGATCTCGAATGAGAGCACTCTAATAGTAGCTTATCCCTCAACCTATCAACATTGGAACAACAATATCTCCTCCATAGGGAGCCAACCTTCTCCGTCGAGTCCGTATTATATCACCTCTATGGATGCTACTTATTCCTTTAATTTAGCCATGAGCTCCGCTAGTCTAGCCTCATGCCTTTGACTAGCACCGATCCGCTAAATCAAAGTAGGTATGATTGTCAAAACCCTCTATCAGACTCACTGACACGTGTCTGCACCTCATGTCTCAAATAAATGTCTGATTCTTCCTCGTCAAATCATTTAATGGTGCTTCTACCTTTGGGAAGTCCTTGTTAAAGCACATATAACATCTCCCCAATCCAAGAAGACTTCCAGTTAATACCACTCTTGGGTCTATCCAAATCCTGAAGTGCCGTAACTTTCGTAGGATCTACAACGATGTACTACTTCAAGACAATGTGACCCAAGCATCTCACTTCCCTCTTATAGATGTGATACTCTGAAAACTTGTTCATTTATCAGTGTTTTCTCAACACCTTCAGCACAATCATCAATCAGGTCTTATGCTCCTATTTCATCCATGAGTAGATGAAAGTATCACCAATGAGCACGAGCATAAACTTACTCAAATGACCTCTCGAAACATGGTACATAAGATTGACAAAGCATGCCGATTCATTGGTTAGCCCAAGCGACTTAACCAACTAATCAAAAATTAAGGCAGCGTGCGAAACACTATGATCTCACACTCTCTCTAGCCATTCCAGTGGATGAAACCCCATCGCATGGTCCAACTGAGAGAACACCTTTGGGATATAGAGCTGACCGAGAAAGTCATCAACAAGCGGGATTAGATACTTGTTTGTCAGCTCATTCATCTCATGGCAATTAACAAATAACCTTAAAGATCCATCCACCTTAGTGGTGGGCACCATTGGTGCATCCTAATCAAATGCGCTTCCACAAATGAACCATCACCTCATTAGGTTATCCGCTCACATCTCTAGTTTCCTTTGATCTTTGGGCATCATATGCCTTAAGGACATAATTACTGGTCTAGCACCTTTAACTAGATCGATAGGGAACTCAATCCCTATATGGTTGTCATTCGATTACTTCATCGAATGTGTCCGGACACTCTTTAGCTACAGGCACAAATGATAACTCATTATGTGGGATATCGAACGAATATAGAAAGCTAGCCATCACCTCGTCAAGTGGGCAGTCGAACATTACCTTCTACCCATCGTCAGTCCATGTCATCACCGACGACCTCTCAAAATCTACCACTATTCCGTACCCCTTCAGCCAACCAATTCCCATTTCATGATACATAACCCAAAACAATTATAACACATAAACAAACATCCATGACTCGATATGTCTAAGTCTAGACAAACCATGTACAGGCTGGTTGAGCCCCAACAAGGTTCGCCAACAATTTTGGGTCTCAATACCAATCTATCTACAAATCATTAGATAAGAAGGAATATGAAATCTCAATGTCAAATAAAACATGTATGGAAATGCCATAAATGGAAAGCATACCTCAAGGGGTGATGCCATTTCCCTTCTCCTTTACCGATGGAGCACTCGAAGAAATCAGAACAACATACAATGCATATGCTTCCATTTTCCACCCGTACTCAACTTATTTGGGACAATTCTTTAACACTTGGTATATGCTCTCACATTATAAAGCCTTTTCGATCAATTTCTTGAAGCTCTTGTCAAATGACCTATCAATCGCTTCCCAAGATGATCGCTCAACCCAATGATAAACTTTTCACTATTTCTAAGTGGAATATTTTGATGCCAAAAATGGGCATCAACACACAATAGAATCTTGTAGAGATTAAATGAAGAATGAATTTAAGACTAAGAAAAATTCATAAAGGAAAACATAGATTTTTATAGCGGTTGGCAATCTTGGCCTACGTCCACTACATTTTTTATTGATCTTCCACTTGATTATGATTACAGGACTGTTTGGATCAGTTAAGAATCATTAGTAAAAAAGCGAAGAATAAAAATGTAAGAGCCTTGGCAGAGAAAGCATGATCCCTTTTCGGATGTCATGCTTGCGGTATTTATAGGGGAAGATGTGCACGAATCGGACTGAAACCTTGGCAGAAGGTTCAGAGACCAAGACGAGGCTACCCAAAAATTTGCAGGCCCATCTAACTTTCTCGGCTAATTTTGGATCCTCTTTTTGTTTAGAAGCAATTCTCTCGATCAGCACTAGTTGAACCTCTAAACAGCCAACATAGCAATACTCTGACTATAATCAGTAGTCGATCTCGACTTTGTACTACACGTAGCTAAAGTCTCCAAATCCTTCCATTCTAGTAACATAGCTAGCACCACATTCTGATGTTTCCTGCTAAGATAATCTGCTACCTAATTTCCTTTTCCGAAAGTATATTCTCTTCCAAAATCATAAGCTTCCAAAAACTCCAACCACCTCTATTGTCGCATATTCAACTCCTTCTGAGAGAATAAATATCTTAAGGACTTATGATCAGTGTATAGCTCAAATCTCTCCCCTAAGAGATAATGCCTCCAAATCTTCAATGTGAAGATCACCATAGCCGACTCCAAATCATGAGTAAGTTATATTACTCATGCAGTCTAAGCTGTCGAGAAGCGTAGGAAATGACTTTACTATTCTTCATCAACACAGCTCCTAATCTCGTTCCATATACATCAGTGTACACCATCAACCCTTGGTTTCCATCTGGAACAATTAATACTGGCACGTTGGTCAGCAGATGCTTTAAGTTAAGGAATCCTTCCTTACATTGGAGGACTAAATGAACTTTAGATCTTTCCCGGTCAACTTGGTTAAAGGTGTTGCTATCCGCAAAAAAACTCTAATGAATCTTCGGTAATAGCCAGGAAGTTCGAGAAAACTTCTGATCATGGTTACCGTCTCTGGTCGCTTCCAGTTATTGACGGCTTCGATCTTCACTGGATCTATGCCAAACCTTCTTCGAAACTACATGACCAAGAAACTTGACCTCTTTCTTCCAAAAAATACATTTAGAAACCTTCACCTTTGGCTGATGCTCCCTTAGCGTCTCAAGCACTACTCTTAGATGATCCTCATGCTCTCACATCTTTCGAGTAAACCAAAATGTCATATATGAATACCAACAAAAACCTATCCAAGTGTTCTCGGAAAATACGGTTCATCAAGTCCATAAAGAAAGTAGGGTGCATTCGTCAATCCGAATGGCATCGCTAACCACTCATACAAACCATACCTAGTCCGTAATGCTATCAAAGGAATATTATCCTCTACGACTCTCAACCGATGGAACCTAGTTTCCAAATCCAATTGAGAAAACACTTGGGCTCCACTCAACTGATTAAAAAGATCATCAATCCATGAAAAAGGATACCTATTCTTGATCATCCTTTCGTTCAGCTTGCAATAGTCGATGCACATCCTCAACGACTATCTAGCTTCTTCACGAAAACCGCTACCGCTCTCCAAGGTGAACTGCTTGGTCTAATAAAATTCCTTCCTTCCAAGTCCACTAGCTACACCTTCAATTATTTCATCTCAGTCTGTGTCATCCTGCTAGGTGGTTTACCGATAGGTTTAACTCCCGGCACAAGATCTATTCGAAACTCAATAGCTCGCTTCAGTGGTTGATCTATGATCGGGTCAAATATGTTTGCAAATTCTCTTGCAACTCGAACCTGAATTAACTTCTCCATTGCCTCCAAGGCACGTAACATAGCACAAACACTTCGATCAAAATTCTCTACCGAGAAGATGATCCGATTATGACTATTTGGATGTTTTAATGATATTTCCCCATCCTGGTAAAATATCCTAGCCTCATATCTACCCAACTAATCCATACCCAAAATGATCCTGAAATCTACAAAATCATAAACATACAAATTGCATGTACATGTATGGCCTTACAAACCAAGTTCTAACTGGTCACATCTCATCCCTAGAGCTGCATATCATCCTACTGGATTCATAACCCTTAAGGAAGAAACAGAGCAAGTAGGTTCTAAGCATAACTTATTAACCAAATTCTAGGCTATAAAAGAATGTGATGCATTGGTATCAAACCGTATCCTAACTGGAATACTTTGAATCAAAAATGTACCTTCCATCACAATCTTTCCTTTATATGCTGCTGTTGGTCTAGAAGAAGATGGTGGTTCAATAGCAAAAACCTTTCCTTTTTCAACCCTAACTGGCTCTGGACATTGATTCTTGCAATGCCCATCTTGATCATAGTTATAGCGCTTAACATGCTTCTTAACCGCAACCTTCTTCCGCCCTTTGCCTGACAAGCACTCATTCGCAAAATGACCCTTCTTCTATCTCGATGTTCTAGACCCATGATAAGTCATCATGGCTGACTATATGTCGATCGTTAGCTCAACGGGTGCAGCCTTGGATTCCTTGGGCTCCTCTTCTCCATCTTTATGGTCTATATCTTTATAGAGTAGAATATCATGTTGTTGCTTAATATTAGCCTTATGTTGCAAGCTGAAAAATGATTAAATGGAATTGCCCAAGCAAAGGGATCAGTTTTGATCCCTTATTTTAGTAGAACTTAGCAGTTTTTGATTTGACGTGAACTTATTAGACCATGTGAAGTCGAAATCAAACAATGGGACATGCCATATATGACGTGCATACTTGAACTAGCATATGGCCTTGAACTAGATATTTAGCACTTCAAACTTGAATAGATTAGCATATTTGTACTTGTACGGATTATAACATATGCCATGATTGAACTTGAATATGAATGTCAGATTCTTATATGCTGATAGCCAATCCTTGAGTTCAAACGTAACTGTTTCACATAACAATCAATGTGAAATCTGGTTGGGATGGGCAATGATGATGGTCACTCCAGTCAAATCCCAAAGTCTTGTCATGAACTATTGAGCCTGATTGTGATATTTTTGTGATTATTTGTGATGGTTAAAGATCAGGCTTAAATGAGCGTTCAATCAAACACCAAGTAGACTTTATTCTTGTGTATTCAAGCAATATGCTTTCCATTCAATGTACTCACGATCTGTTACTCGTTGTTCAGGTTGGAGTGATGGTCAGTTGCTAATGAGCTTGGGCATTGATTTGACAATTCTATCTCTAGGCATCCTTTCAGTCGTAGCCTCAAGCGATCATAAACACAAGGTATGAGTCACAGTATTGAGCTATCACAAGCAGTCTTTGGATGATCACATTTCTATCCCCGATCTTAAGTTGATACATGCACTGCATGGATGGTTGAGTCTCGTCCTAGTCATGTTTGCACTCTCACCTAAGCTCCAAAGACTTATAGATGATCGATGAATGGTCGGTTCACATTCATCTTGCTTCTTGCTCGTGCCCCATATCTATGGCATATATCGATAAGTAGGAAGGCAAGACATGTCCTCTTGTGCTTTATACTCTTTCTTGTTGAATCATGGGATCGGGTTAGTTGATGGAAGGCTGAATCTCACCTATCCTACATTATATTCTGGTTTCTCCTTCCAAGGGGAATACTTCGATGCTCCGTTAGATTTCAAGCATGAGTTGGGTATTGGACAGTCAGTCACGTCCACTTTCATCCCAAATATTTCCATACTTTTAGCGAGGATTCGAAGAATAAATGGCTAAGTCACATCTAATCAGTGATTGATGCTTTTCCTATCGGACCAAGGGTAAGGATCAATGTGCGGACGGTCGAGTCATGTCCGTTTCATATTGCTCTTCTAGTCGGATCATGGAAGAGTCAACGAATAAATTTTTGCATCGCATTCATTCGGAATTATATGGTTAGTTGCATCCATTTTGATTCATATTAACCCATCAGATCTAGGGGTAGAGTTGTATCAGGTGCAGCCGGGTCATGTTCATTCGATTTCATACTCCTCCTGATGGATCGAAGGAGGGTTCTAGAGATTTAATGATCAAGTCACACCCATTCGTGGTTTATTCTCATATCCGCACTCTGGTGATCGAAGTTTTTTAAAGGACAACTGGGTCACGTACATTTATGTTTGGTGTGGACTGATATTAACCGTCGACCCAACGACATGATATGGAAAGCTTGGATCGACATTGCCTGTCGACCCAGTGGTATAATATAGTCAGCCACCTATAACTTCAAACATCGTTTCGATTGATTGTGTATTAAGGCCTCCTTGCAGTCGTTGCCTTAAGTTGTAAAGAACACCAAGCCAGAGCTATAGTGAGCTGTCATACTCAACTTTTACTGATTTGTACCCCTGCCCCCAGTCTTGGATTAGCGGAGTTAGTTTATGGATGGTCGAGTTCCATCCGTAGTGATTTTATACTCCTCCCATCGGTTTCAAGCTAGAGTTTGTGTAATAGAGAATGGTCGAACTCTACTAGTCTATTCATTCATGTTTGTATCCACACTATATGGATAAGAGATTGTTGGTGGGTGGTCGAACCACGCCTAATTTTTGTTTATGCTCCAGTCCATGCTCTGGGGACCAGAGTTGGTCAATAGGTAGTCAGTCACACCCTTTTGATGTTTATACTCTAGTCCACGCTCCAGGGACCAGAGCTGGTCGATGGGTGGTCATTCAGACCCGTTTGATGTTTATACTCCAGTCCATGCTCTGCACTCTTTTGATGTTTATACTCCAGTCCATGCTCTAGGGATCAGAGTTGGTCGATGGGTGGTCAATCACACCCGTTTAATGTTTATACTCCAGCCTATGCTCTGGGGAACAGAGTTGGTCGATGGGTAGTCAGTCACACTCGTTTGATGTTTATACTCAAGTCTATGCTCTGGGGACCAGAGTTGGTCGATGGGTTGGCAGTCACACCAATTTGATGTTTATACTCCAGTCCATGCTTTGAGGACCAGAGTTGCTCGATGGGTGGTTAGTCATACCCGTTTGCTATTTATACTCATGTTTGCGTTTTGGGGACCAGATTTCAATGGACGGTCGAACCACTTCAATCCTTTTGCTTCATACTCCTTCTGACAAGTCGAGAGAGAGATAGTTTTTGGGTGGATGATCAAGTCATATCCACCTCATGCTATAGCCGTGTCCATGTGTTAAGGGTGGTGATTGGTGAATAGGCAGTCAGTGGCGCCTACTTTAAGTCGAGCTTTCGAACTTCCTCATGTGCCTAGGGCAGGAGTTAATGTGTGGGCAGTCAAATCGCATCCACTTTAATTGGACCTCAGTCATGCTGAGCCTTGGGAAAGGCATAAGTATTTTGGAAAACATCAAGCATGAGATAGAGAGTGGATGGTTGGGTTGCATCCACTCTAAGTATTTCTTTGGTTTCCAAGTCAAGCATGGAGGTTGATGAGTGGACGGTTAGTCGTGTCCACTTTGTATTAGATTTTGATCTTGTCAGGCTCTGAGTAAGGTATAAATGTTCCATAGAATTGAAGCATAGAGTAGGAAGTGGATGGTCGAGTCACACACACTTCCCATTTCAAGTCCTTGCCCCCAAGTCAGGGGCATACAGTAGCCGATTAACGGTCGAATCATGCTCATCTTGTGATGCTTCGAAGGTCCAATCATGGTCCATGGAGGTTGGTTGGTGCCCAACTTTAGGTACTTGGTTACCTGCATCATATGCAAGTACTCTTATTCAAGTTGTTCATAGTTTATAACATAATTGAAATAGAAATAAAATAATTCAAAGAAGATCAGAATAAATATCATTGATAACTGAAGCAGCATCGTTTGCTCGCTATTCCACTTTACCCCTGGCTCCTTTCACCGGGATGTCGACCATCGGTGGTCCAATTGATAATCAAAGTTCTTTATTGATCGGATGTTACCTACTGGCCATTCCGCTGGGCTTACACATATTGTTGAAGCTTTCCTTTCTGGATCTGCTTATCACATCTCGTAGTTGTTTGCAATCATCGGTGTTATGATCGTGTGTATCTTGAAATATTCAACATTTTTCATATTTCTTTTGGGTTTCGATGGACTCTCTCGAGGCTAGTTTCTGGTACTGCTTCGAGTCATGAGTCTCCAAGTGGATGCTTTTGATCGAATCGTTCAACAGAGTATGTTAGTTGGACTTTAGGATTCTGGTCGTCTCCTATAATCTATGTCCTTATCTAAGACCTTAATGCTACCCTCGCTTTGACTTCCTTCAGCTAATGGACTTGCATTTTTCTTCTATATAGTATGTTTTGCCTCCTCCTTTTGTAGGCACTGGTTCGCTTTGTAATAGAATCGATCCAAGGTCGAAGGAGGCTCTCTAGCTAACCAGTCGCTAAAATCCAACCCGAGGTCGATTCCCCTTATTAGTACCATTAGTTTGGTATCCTTGTCGGGACATCTCACTTCGGTGACGACGATGTTGAATCTATGTAAGAAGTCTTTAAGTAGCTTGCATGATATTTAGAATAATTTGGATAGTGACATCGCATCCTTGGATATTCTTCTCATAGAGTGGCTTTAATGAAAGGGTTCCAATCGGGCGAGATGCTCCGATCATTGTCATTCTGGTATTGGCTCTCTATAACAAGCCATCTACCATAACTACAAAATCAGGAGTTTGGAAGCTGGAAAGTTGAGGGTAGTTGCAATCTACCCTAGGAGCTTGACCCGGTAACTGATCCTTTTCTATGTCACACTGTCTTAGTTCTCTTGTCTTTAGGAGTACCATTTGAGTAGTAGTTCCTTGCCCATTCCTTGGCCGCAATTCAGCAGCTGTCGCTTGATCCTCTATGTCCTGGTCAATCACAAGACATAAGGGAATGGATTTAATGTACCATCTTTAAATTGAATTTGAATCCAAAATACCTAGGCACTACACTGTGGCACAGGTTTTAGAGTTATTTTTTTTAAAATGGATCGTACCCAATCTATAAAAAAATTAAAAATGGATTGCACCTGATCCAACTATTTTTTGGGTATAAGGATCGGTAGTATCGGGATTGGTCATATGGGATTTTGAGAGATGGATCGGTAGTATAGGGGTCGGTCCTATGGAATATTGAGGGATCGACATATGAAGTATGTGGAGGGATCGTATGAAGTATGGAGGGATCAACAAACAGAGTATTAAGGGATCAACATACGAAGTATGTGGAGGGATCATACGAAGTATGGAGGGATCGACATACTGAGTAATAAGGGATTGGCATATGGAGTATTGAGGGATCGACATATGAAGTATGTGGAGGGATCATACGAACGTATTTCAGAGGGATAAATTTACATATATGTTGAAGGGGTCGGTATATGAAGTATGGGGAGATCAGCATATGAAGTATATGGAGGGATCGTTGAAGTATGGAGGGTCGACATATAGAGTATTGAGGGATCAATATTGACGTCTTTTAAAGGGATCGGTATTGACGATATTTGAGGGATCAATATTTACGAGATTGGAGGGATCGGTACTAACAAGATTGGAGGGGATCAATATTGATGACATTGGAGAGGGATCGATCATCTTGGTCTTGAGAGAGGGATCAACCCTTTGCTAACATGAGTGGAAACTTCAACATCTAATCCAAAGAACTTGCATACAGAAGTGAATCTGATCCCTTCCAAATAGACATGAACACATGAACACCCGAACGCATGAATAACTCCAAACAAGAACACTAGCATCATCATTCCCATCAACTCCGCATGAAGTTGATTTAATTTTTCTAACCATGGCTATCAACTTACTTTAGATTTCCTTCAAATATGAGTAGAATAGGAAGTTTATCAGCAAATAACTGGATCTATCTCGCGAATATAGGAATCCATAAGTAAACGATGAGATCCAATCAAGCTAATAATTCATTTCTCAGTGGAAGCACCAAAATGTTGATGTTAAAAATAGGTATCAACACCCAATAGATTCTAGAAGAGATTAAATGAAGAATGAAATTAAGATAAAGAAAAATTCATAAAAGAGCACATAGATTTTTATAGAGGTTCGACAATCTTGGCCTATGTCCACTTCATATTTTTATTGATTTCCACTTGGTTATGATTACAAGAATGTTTAGATCAGCTGGGATCCATTAGTACAAAAATAAAGAATGAAAATGGCAGAGCCTCAACAGAGAAAGTAGGATCCCTTTTCTGATTCCATGCTTGCTATATTTATAAGGGAAGACGTGCATGGGTTTGACTGAAATTTTGGCAGAAGGTTCGAGAGACCAAGACGAGGCTACCCAAAAAATTGCAGGCCCATCGGAGTCGACAATAGGGATCAATACTAATCCCTAATGCATATAAATAGGTTGCGATCCCTATGAGAGATACCCCATGATGTTAACTACTTTCTCTCCAAATTTCATGCAATTCCGATGTACGTTTTGTGAGATATCACATTTTCCGTGAAGTAGCGTTGTTTGAATTCTAATTTCTGCCAATCCCTCCAAAGGGAGTTTTGCCGATCCCTTCAACTTCCTCCAACTGGAATGAGATCCCTACAGGTGTTCCACATGTTTTAGTAAGCTTTTACTCCAAGTATAATGTTGATAACATGTACAGATTTTGAGTTATTGACCGATCATCGCTGCAAAATTGAGTTGTGGAATCGATATGGTACGATCCATAATGTTGAAGGATTATACCTGATCCATCTTCGGAGAGTAGTCGACTTTCGTGCTTTTGCTTCATATTATCATCTATGCTTGATTTTTGGACCTTACAATCATCTCTCTAGGCTATGATAGTCGAGCTAACTTGTCCAATCAGTTTGGATGTCATCGGGTCAAAATTTCGGATAGAAAGTATCAATAAAAGATAGATTATAGTTTGACAGCACATCAAATTTGGCCACATACTCCAACACAGACATATAGACTAACTTCTGGTCAACGAACTTCCTAAACAACACTGACTTTTGAAAAGTCGGGATAAATTTTTCTTCGAAGCGAACTATGAACTAATCCCAAGTAAGGTGATCCTCAGAAGATTGAAGCTATAAGGGTACTCCCCCAGTTCTTTTTTCATCTATGGAGTCATCTAGAGGTCAACTTCTACCTCATTGCATCATCTAACTCCAAGTCATTAAAGATCCTTTTATAAATATCCTTCCCATCTTGTACCTTAATAACCGACTCCATTCCAAGGAACTTTCTGCCTCCTAGACTCATGCAGTCTTTGTACAACTTGGGAAAGTCGACTTTAGGAATTTGCATTTGAGCACCACAATCATTTGGAGCATCCTGGGAATTCTTGTATAATGTTTCACCATCTCAGCGAACATATTTTGCAAATCAAGGTTAGTTGTCCCCGATCTTGCCTAGTCCCCAACTACGGAGATGGAGTTAATAACAACATTCCTTGTATCCAAGATTACTCCTATTCTATAATAACAAAAACAATTAGTCTCTCATGGAGAAAAACTACATCAATAGTGCTCATGTATGCAATATAACTTATACACAGAACACTACTATACGGCTTTGAAAACCAAAATATATAACAAATACACACTTTTTCATATATAAGTATCCTTTAGACCCGGTCTCAGGTGACAACTCCTACACTATCTCTACTGGATCATGCTATCATCTCAAATTAACCACGTAACCTAAGCTTTGATACCAAATGTGATGACGGCCCTACATCATCGATGCTCATGTAATCGAATAGTACGCTGTTGGAGCAATATAGGATGATTGTAAGGGGAAAGGAAAAGAAGTAAAGAAGAGGAATATATAAGAAGAGGAATATATAAGAAGAGAAGAGAATAAGAGAAGAGAAAGAAATAAAACATCACATAACCACATAACCTATCGTATATCTTATAGTGCATCAAGGAAAATATGATAGTCATCACAAATATAAAACAAGCGAGACAATAATAACTACAGGAATCATAGAATCGGAGTACATAGGATCATACAGTAATACGAAATAGTAATATAGTTTGTACATAAAATCATTGGTAAATTGTCTCTAATAATAGTAAGTCAACACCGTCAAGACTCCACAGTGTCACATTGCAGAATCAACAATAATAATCCAAAATGTAAATGTGATAAAGCGTCACCTTCTACTGTCCATCTGCGTAACTCTAAGTGTTGGTTATACCTTCTATCCAGTCTACACATTTAACATTACCCGAGATAATAAGAAGCAATGCATAAAACCTCAAGTAAGACAATAGTCTGGTGTGAGCGATAAATAGTCTTAAAATGCTATAAAAGTCGGTATAGAATATGGAATAGAGGGTATGGAGAATCATACCTGACATGTCTCTGCATCCACAGAATTAGCACATATAAAAGCTATACATACTTTATGATAGTCATCATGGGTGTGCTATACATCAAAGTACCATGGGTGTCTAAATATTGACCTCGGTAATATCTACATCGTGTGACATCCCTAAGGTGATAAAATAGTCAACCAAATATAGCATTCATCACCAATCCTCACATTCACTCACTCAGTGCGTTGGATATATGATACTCTTATGACCCTACCGCAATAGTCAGGAACTACTCAATGCCCTAGATTTCTCGATACTTGAATCCTTGCCACTTAGTTGGCTAAGAACTAGAACATCCTGTGATCTAGGGAAATCATCGAAAACCCAAGTGAGCATCCTCACATACCCCTGCTTTACCAGTACACATCTAAACATTACGAATATCAACAATCCCTTTTCATATGTTATCCATAGTAGAGCTCAGTTCAGGACCTGTTCAGGCGGCTAAATGTCTATCGAGTTAGAAAGTATCCGAACGAATTTTGTAATAAAATTAATCGCAAGCACACGACATACACTTGTAATACGTGGCGAATACGGGTCGATCCGCAGGGAATTGATGATTTTAAAATTCAATTCAATCAAATTATAACAATTTCAATTGAAAGTTAAGCTAGAGAATTAGAAAATTAGCTAACTAACTAAATGAAAAGAGATACAAATATAAAAGTCAAATGACAATTTAGAGAATAAATTCACTCTCTAGATCATATAGTTGAACACATGAAATCATAATCTCTTTTTTATGGTCATTGATGCTTTGATTGATGTGCTTATCATAAGCATGACATATTTATTCTATTAATTAGCCCAACATAAGCCATCAAACTTTAACACACCCCTTAAACCACTTACTAACTTTCATGAAATTTGACAATGAAAATGAAATCTATTTTAAGTATGGGCTATTAACTATTGATTAGAAATATAGACCATCAAATTTTAATTTCAAATCATTTTCTTTTGCCATAATCATATTTTGATGAAGAGGCAATTAGTGTTAGTGATTGTTCAAGCATAGCCTATTTGGTGACAACAATATAGGCTATCAAATTCAAAGCAAAAACAACAATTAAACCACTTCAATCATTCTTACTAAGCACAAAAAGACAACATGAATTAACAACTAATTGAAGCTACACAATTAGAGACCTTCATTACCCCTAAATTGAAGGGATTTAGCCTCTCATATTTGTCATTTGATTAACAAATGTAGCTAGCAACATGAAAGCAACAAGAAAGAAAAATGAAAGCTAATGGAAAAGAGAGCTAATTAATAAGAATTAGAACCAATCTACTTGCATGAAAGTAAATCTACACTACAAACATTAAAATAAATAAGCATGAAAGTAAAATAAACAAGTAACTAAATTGCATAAGAAAAAGAAAGTTACATGAAAATAAAAACAAATGGATAAGTAGCCATGAAAAGAAAGAAGAGAGCTTGATTTATTTTTAAGCCTAAACTAAAACTAAGAAGACTAAGGAAGAAGAGGCTTACATGAAACATAAGGGTTATTTATACAAGCAAGAAATCCTGATCCATAATTTGGATAATGCCCAAACTACCATTGAGAAAATGTGGAGGCCAAGTAATCATTAGCATCTACTAATCATCATTTAAGTGTACATGAAGCCATTAATTCCATAAGCAACTGCACTAGCTTCTAATTTTTACATTAAGGTAGGTGGGTAGGTGGGCCCCTCTATGTTCTTCACTTTGAATATTTCCATATTCACTCCTTTGTAATCATTTTGTGCATGCAGAGTCTTTATGAAACTACTCTTATTTGAGATCAAATTTCTACATAAATATATATAAATTTTCAATTAATTTTTCAGAAAGAAATATATGCACACAAATGACCGTTTTGCCTCTATATGAAGATGGATATGTAACAATTTGGAATTAATGTGGATTTTGGTTAAAACAAGTTAAAATACCCAATATGATCATTTATTTAATTTAAATAGAATAAATATGGTGGTAAAAATATGCACATTTACGTGCACATCAAATACCCCCACACTTATCTTTCTATTCATCCTCGAATAAAGAAAAACTAAGATAAATCCGTTTTAGTAGGGAGCACGATTGCATTGAGCGTATGCAACAAGCCATTAAACCTCTGGGTGTCCCCAGTAGGACGTGCGTTGTCTCTTGAGGGTTTTCAGCGGATACTACCCACAAAAACCAAATGCAGGATGAAAATATTTACAAAATGCAAGATTTATTTACAAGATGAATGCAAGTTTTTGAAAATATTTACAATGAAGGATTCACTTTAAATCGACACAAATAAGTTAAATATAGATTTCGGTCATTATTTTGAAAATTTAAGTCATTTACTTGTCAAAATTTCCAACCAAAATTAAGTTATCATAACAAATAGACTATAGTTTAACTCGTTATTTCGGTTGATAACAAAGTGTAATTATGAAATAGATCCTTAGTTGATTATCAAAGTTTATCAAAGTGGTATTTTCATTTCAGTTCAATAACAAGTCAAATCAAACAAGTTAAAATAGTGCTTGGATTTCATTTGCTTACTCTCTCTATTTGTTTTTTGAAAATTTTATTTATATTGTAAATATTTATATATGCCTTACTCAGAAAACTGAGGCCAGATATATTACCTATGCACCACCTTGCGGACTTATGTGAGGGGAATACAAAGTGTGGCGAGTGAACATACGAGCGTGAACACCTATTGACTGTAAGCATTATTAAAAAGAATTTTTATATATACACGTAGCTCAGATAAAATGAGGCCAGATGCACCGATTGTGCACTGCCTTTCAGGCTTACGTGAGAAAGGTATAGAGCATGGCTAGTGTACATACAAGTGTGTACACCTGTCGACCGTAGGTGTTAATAGAAAATATTTACATATATACAAATGTTTTATTTTTTATACGTTTTTTTCAATTTTTTTGGAAAGATAGAGTTTTGCAAAATAATCTTAGCGCCACTTAACTTAGAAGACAAAAAAATGTTATATCCTTTATTTTAAATCAACCACTTTTTAAAACAAAGATTTCCAGTTAGGATATATTTCATAATTAATACGTAAGAATCTTCCTATATACTAGTTATACCATTGTTGTTTGTAATCAAACTTTATTTTTATTTTTGTTAAGCCGAATAAATTTTCAAAAATTTCAATTTAATAAACCAAAACCATATATTTATCTTATAGTGTTTCTTTAAAAATAAATCAGAATGCTTTTTAAAAAAAAATCGTTTTTTTGAGTTTTGGAGGAAAAATGAAAAATCAAAAAGAAGACGAGTCACCCCCCTACACTTGACTTTGACTGTGTCCCAACAGTCAACCTAAGTGGAAGGAGAAAAATAAAAACAGAACCTTTATTTACATGAAGGTGAATGGTATTTACACGAGATCAGAAAGTATATCGTTAAAGAGTAAATGAAATGGTCTTCCAAAGACCGATTCATTTGTCTCGTCAAGTATGCGAGACACAGCTCAAGCGCAGAAAACCAAATCGCAAAAGATTTTGAAGTTGAACGTTGATTTGAAAAAACGAATGTTTTATTAAAAACCGTACGAGTTGTTTTATTTTCGATGATTTTTGGGGTTGACAAAACGATTGATTAAAATTCAAGTTTATTTTCTCCAAATTGAAATTCAAGTTTGTCATTGAAAAATTCTTCAAAATTATCGATTTCAAAATCAAAGTGGTGATTTAAATCTTCCCCGTCAGAATTGAACAACTCGTCATCCAAAAGTCCAAAAAATTATGTTCATTAAATTCGTCCTCCTTTATTGGATTATCAACAACTTCATTGCGTATCTCAAGTTAAAAATCCAAAGTTGTTGTATTCAAATTTTCAAAATCGAGAAAAGGAAGATCGAAATTTAAATTTGGTTCCACATCCTCAAAAGAATTGAAATTCAAGTCAATTACCAAATTTTCAAAATCTTCGTTAAGATTATCGTTTTCAATTTCAAAAGTTGTTATTTGAAAATTGTCGATTTGATAAAGATGGACTATCCTTGACTCATCAAACATTGGGATTTGACTTCGTTTATTACGTTGTTTCACATATGTTTCAATCAACAAATCCGTGTGATCATTGTAAAATTCGTCCATTTGTTCAACAAAATCCAATTTATAGTTATTAACTTGAGAATTTTCGATTTGGATTTGTTGAGAACAAAAAGTTTCACTCGTATCGTAGTCGAGATTATTACCATTGCCAAAATTATTTAGAAAGTGGTTCAGATTTTCGTTTTGATCTTGAAATTCATGTTGGAGTTCAAAATTGAATTGGCATTGGTCATAATCGAAAACAATTGAATTTTGAATTGAATTCAAATTTTCATTACTTTGAAAATTTTGACTTTGAGTTATCACACAAATAAGAATTACACAAATAATTTGTCATTTTATTTTGTTGTATGGAGATTTCAAGTAAAGATGAAATGTTATTTTCAAGATTTAAAGGTTGGTCATCATTTTGAAAATTTTGCGGTTCAAAATTTGAATCGTTTATGCGAAAGTTGTCGTTAAAGCATCCTTACAAATTTGGAGTGAAATCACATGGATTATATTGATTGTCAAAACTATTGTAAAATTCAAGTGGGTAAGGAAAAGGAAACTCAGTCATTTTGAAGAATTTTTTTTTGTTTTTTATAAGGGAAAAATATTTACAAATAAATTTTATTTTAAAAGGAAATTGATTTTTGTTTTTTTTTTCAAATTTTTTCTTTGTTTTTGATTAGGTTTAATAAATTTTTTTTGGATTTTTGAAATTTCAAAGAAAATGGATTTAAAAACTTTAAAGGAAAAGGAATATATACACTAGTTCTGGATTTTGAATTTTTTTTTAAAAAAAATGCATGAACTAATGCAACTTAATGAATGCAATGGTTAATTACAAATTATTTATCCTAAGTTAACCCAAAATTGTATAATCACACTCTGTCTTAAATCAAAAAGGTAGTTCTAAGCCAGGTAATAGGTAGGAGTTATCGGCGCATCACGAATCACCGTAGCAATGTAGCCGAAGGTTTAAGTACATTCAGATGAACAACCACTATAATATTTACGAATCACCGTAATATTTATAAATGGTTATTACTCTACCGTAGCCTAGACACCAAGAAATTAAATTGTTTAAAGAAGACGATTTGTCAATATACAATTACAAGTTATCGATATCTAATAATTATTATTAATCAAAATTCTAGGATGAATTGCAAAGCAGAAATTAAATGTGTATTAACAATGCAACTATGAATGGATTTTTTTTGAATTTTTTAATATACAAATGCAAATGCAAGCAACCAATAATGTAATTCAAATAAAACTAGAGATGGAGTTAAAAAAAGCAAAATTTTTATATAAGCAAGCTAGCAATTCATTTTTGGCAAGCGGAGCGGCAGTTTTCAGCAAGCTATTCTTCCTTTATTTCCTGCTTTGGCAACCTGAATTAAAAACAAGATATATACAGTTTTTTTTATATCAAAGAAGAAACTAAAACAAAGGAAAACAAAACAGAACAAAACCAATTGAAAACAGCACACCGTTTTTTTCAATCAAAGAAGAAAATAAAATAAGCAAGATCAAAATTAAAACGAACATGTTATAATATATCATAATATGGGTGAATATGCTAAATGGTCAAGGACAGTATTGTAATTTTCTTTATGATTTGGAGTCTATAAATATAGAGCTCATTTGTATTGTAAAGTGATCTGAGTTGAATAATAAAAGCTCTTCTCTCCTTTAATGTCTTTTGTTCTTTTTATTATATAACACGTTATCAGCACGATGGATATTTTTTCAAACCGATTTTTTTTTACCTAGTCAAACCGATGGATATTTTTTTTACTACCTAATAATTAGCTTGGATCTATTCTCTAGCCATAAATCTGATATCAGCTCTATTATATATCTAATTCATCCGAAAAGGTTTAGGTATTTTTCTTATTATCAGCAAAACACAAAAACTGCTCACCTTATATTCTTTCACAAGAAGACAAGGTATGGACCACCAATACTTGAATGATGATATATGCCTACTAGACAGTGCAACTACTCATACGATTTTGAAAAACCAGAAGTTTTTCTCTGAATTATCTGAAAAGATTTCAGCTAAAGTTTCCACCATAGCTGGATCTGCAAATATAATTGAAGGGTCCGGAAGAGCCCATATAGTATTACCAAGTGGTACACATATCTTTATTCAGAATGCATTATACTTAAGCAACTCTAAAAGAAATTTGCTGAGTTTCAAAGATATAAGAATGAATGGATACCATATTGAAACTATAAATGAAAACAACAAAGAATATCTTTGTGTTATTTCTAGAATTGAAAGCCAGAAGCTTATCCTAGAAAAATTTGGTACAATTTCAACTGGTTTATATTTTACAAAAATTGGCATAGTTGAATCTCACTCTATAAACATGATCCAGAAGCTCACAAATACAAAGACATTGATTCTTTGGCATGATCGCTTGGGTCATCCTGGATCAACCATGATGCGTAAAATCGCTAAAAATTCGAATGGACATAATTTATCAAATCAATTGAATTTACCAAGTGATTACTTATGTGCCCCATGTGCACAAGGAAAATTAATCACTCGACCTTCATATAGTAAAATCACTTCGGAATCTCCAACATTCCTACAAAGAATTCAAGGTGATATATGTGGCCCAATCCACCCTGAATGTGGACCATTCAAATATTTTTATGGTATTGATTGATGCATCAACTCGTTGGTCACATGTCTGTTTACTATCTACAAGAAATTTGGCATTCGCCAAGCTGCTTGCTCAAATAATAAAATTGAGAGCACACTTCCCTGACCATCAAATTAAATCAATTCGACTAGATAATGCTGGAGAATTTACTTCTTAAGTGTTTGATGATTATTATCTATCATTGGGAATTGAAATTGAACATCCAGTAGCTCATGTTCATACTCAAAATGGTCTGGCAGAATCATTAATTAAGCGCTTGCAACTTATTGCAAGACCATTGCTTATGCGGTCAAAACTACCCGTTTCAGCTTGGGGACATGCAATTTTGCATGCATCGAAATTGGTTAAAATTAGACCAACAGCTTATCACCAGTTTTCACCATCACAGCTATTAACAGGATCTCAACCAAATATTTCACATTTACGAAAATTTGGTTGTGCTGTGCATATACCTATTAATCCCCCACTTCGTACTAAAATGGGTCCTCAACGACGGTTGGGAATTTATGTGGGATTTGATTCCCCATCGATAATTCGTTATCTTGAACCTCTTACAGGTGATGTCTTCACTGCAAGATTTTCAGACTGTAAATTTGATGAGACTATCTTCCCGCCGTTAGGGGGAGGAAAGACCGTTCCAGTAGAACGGCGTGAAATATCATGGAATAATCCATCTATGTCTTATTTGGATCCACGTACCAAACAATGCCAATATGAGGTACAAAGAATCTTGCATATTCAAAATATTGCAAATCAACTGCCAGATGCATTTAGTGACACTGCAAAAATAACTAAATCTCACATTCCAGCAGCAAATGCACCAGCAAAAATCGATGTCCCTGAAGGATCAAAAGTAAATATAGCAGCAAATGAATCTAAAGCGAGACAAAAACGCGGAAGGCCAATTGGTTCAAAAGACTTGACGCCTAGAAAAAGAAAGTCAAATGAAAAATCATCAATTATGGAACCTTCTGAAAAGGTTATAAATGATCAAAAGGATCACTTAAATGAAAATCTCAATTCTCCTAGAAGTGCGAAAGGAACTATTATCCCAGAAGAGATAAAAGAAGCTTCCAACGATAAAATGGTACCTAATAATAATGAGATCTCAATATTTTATACAAACTATGGAGAAATATGGGATCGAAATAAAATAATAATTGATGATGTATTCTCATTCGCAGTAGCTACTGAAATAATTGAAAGTCATGACCATAATGAAAATAATGAGAATGACGATAATGAACCAAATAGCATAAATGAATGTCGAAAAAGACAAGATTGGCCAAAATGGAAAGATGCTATCCAAGTGGAATTAGATTCACTTCAAAAACATGGTGTATTTGGACCAATAGAGAAAACGCCAGAAAATGTTAAACCAGTAGGTTATAAATGGGTATTCGTTAGAAAACGAAATGATAAAAATGAAGTCGTAAGATACAAGGCACGACTTGTCGCAACCAGGCTTTGACTTTAAGGAAACTTACTCCCCTGTTATGGATGTCATAACATTTCGATATTTAATAAGCCTTGTAGTTTCTGAAAAACTCGATATAAGGTTAACGGATGTTGTGACAGCTTATCTTTACGGTGAATTAGATACCAATATTTACATGAAAATTCCAGATGGATATAAATTGCCTGAAGCAAAATCAAAGTCCATGTACTCATTAAAACTAAAACGATCACTATATGGCTTGAAATAATCTGGAAGGATGTGGTATAACCGTCTTAGTAAATATTTGGTAAAAGAAGGATACGAAAACAATCTCATTTGTCCATGTGTCTTTATAAAGAAATCGGTAAACGGATTTGCTATCTTAGCAGTTTATGTTGGTGATATAAATTTGATTGGAACTCCAGAAGAGATTGATGAAACAATAAATTATTTAAAGAAAGAATTTGAAATGAAAGATCTTGGCAAAACTAAATATTGCCTCGGTCTACAAATCGAACATAATACCAATGGCATACTGATTCATCAGTCAAACTATATTGAGAAAATTTTGAAACGTTTTCAAATGGATAAAGCATATCCACTTAGTACGCCTATGGTTGTCAGATCTTTGGATATTAAAAAGGACCCTTACCGTCCAAAAGAAGATGATGAAAATGTGCTTGGTCCAGAAATACCATATCTTGGTGCCATTGGTGCATTATTATATTTGGCCCAATGCACAAGACCAGATATTGCATTTTCAATAAATCTTCTAGCAAGGTATAGTTCAGAACCAACAAAAAGACACTGGAATGGTATAAAACATATCATGAGATATCTTCGTGGAACGAAAAATTTGGGTTTGTTTTATTCTAACACAGGCAATAATCCAAATCTAGTTGGCTATGCTGATGCAGGTTATCTTTCTGACCCACATAAAGCAAGATCACAAACTGGATATGTTTTTAATAACAGCAACGCAGCAATTTCATGGCGATCTACAAAACAAACATTAGTAGCAACATCATCCAATCATTCTGAAATACTAGCACTACACGAAGCAAGTAAAGAATGTATTTGGCTGAGATCACTAATTGAGCATATTCAAAAAAACTGTCAACTCCCATCAGTAACAGAAGAGTCAACCATTATTTATGAAGACAATGCAGCTTGTATAGCTCAAATTCAAGCAGGTTACATTAAGGGTGATAGGACGAAACACATCTCTCCTAAATTTTTCTTCACACACGAACTACAGAAGGACAATAAAATAAAGGTGAAACAAATACAGTCTCAAGAAAATCCGGCTGATCTATTCACAAAAGCACTTCCAAAATCAACATTTCTGAAGATGGTGTATAAAATTGGTATGCGTCGGATGCATTCTCAAACTAACTGAATAATGCGTTATAAATCAGGGGGAGCATTCAAATATATGCTATAATGTACTCTTTTTCCTTCACTAATATTTTTTCCCACTGGGTTTTTGTTAGTAAGGTTTTAATGAGGCATTATATTGATCCAGAAGCATCAACCCCCATAATGCCATAAGATTTCAATGAGGCTATTATTATTACCAAACGCATATTCAAGGGGGAGTGTTATAATATATCATAATATGGGTGAATATGCTAAATGGTCAAGGACAGTATTGTAATTTTCTTTATGATTTGGAGTCTATAAATATGGAGCTCATTTGTATTGTAAAGTGATCTGAGTTGAATAATAAAAGCTCTTCTCTCCTTTAACGTCTTTTGTTCTTTTTATTATATAACAGAACTAATTTTTTTTAGGAAAAACAATATAGAAAAAATAATTTTTTTTAAGAAACTCGAACAACTTAAACACTTCGGCCCGTTTAAACTTCAGCCCGGTACAAAATATTATCAACTTCGACTATATGATAAAAACGAAATTTCGATTCCCACTTTCACTTAATCCGCCATTATCAATATTCGATCGACGAATCTAGCTTATTTCAAAATTTAAAATCAAATTCTCTAATTCCCACACTTGTTCAAATTTGGCGATTCGATTTAGGCGATCGAGTTAGGGTTCGATTGGGGTTATGGCGCTGTAATGTTCAATTTTCAAGAGGCGATGGAGATTGGTGGGTTCGAATTGGGGGAGTTGAATTGGTGGAGATTGCTAGCGAGCGGGAAGATGTCGAGTGATTTGGTGATGTCGTGACTGTTCTAGTTGATTGTTGGCGTCGCCGTGTGATTGATCGATTGATTGGAGGAAGCCGATTTCAGGTGATGATAGGGTGGTTAGCAGTAGGAGATGAAGACGTGATGGCTGCTATGTGGAAGATTCTGCTGGAGTAGATGACAGATGATTGCAGTGGTAAGTTTTTAAGGTGAAGCAGTGAATGGTATGGTGATGGCCAGAGGATGATCTGTTGGTATGTGATGGGTGGTGGGTTGTTGTAAAGTTCAGGTGATGTTTGGAGGCGGCGGAGGAGTTGTAGCACTGGTGATTGGCAGAGGTCGCGATGTTGCAGAGGCGACTGGATTTCGTTGTTTTGGTGTTACGTGGGTTTGGGTTTCAGGCGATTCGTGGTGAGGCAGTTGATTCAATGTCGATGAGGGCAATTGGGGTGCAAGCAGGGACGTAACCAGAAATCTGACTTGCGATGGGCGAATTAATTGAGTGATCAAATAGAAAGGAAAAAAAATTAACAGCACTACTTTAATATAATTAATTTTATCATATTCATGCATATCAAATAACCAAGATTAACTAATTGCATTAATAAAACAAAAATGTTACAAACATTCACACCGAAAATAACATATATCATTAATTATCTTACTTAAGTCGTGCTCTACGATTTCATGGAAATCAAATTTATCTACAATAACCTCGACATCAATATTTTTGGCTATCTCTCTTTCAACATATATTATCCATGTGATTTCCAAGCAAATTATCATCCATTTTATTACGCAGTGGTGTTTTGATCAATTTCATAGTCGAAAACGCTCGTTCAGTAGTAGCAGTTGATACTGGAAGAATTAAGACAAGACAAATCAATCTAAAACAGTTAACAGTGATTTTATATTGACATATTAATCAATTATCCGAAACATTTCAGGTCTTTAAAAAAAATTCTAAAACAATCTACTAAAAGTCTGAAGTAGAAGATTGCAATTTGCAAACTCGGCAAACATTTCTGGTTTCAAACAGCAAAGCAAACACCGCACAAGCATTTTCAGCGAACATAGCAGAACAATTGGAATGATTGATGAACTAACAGTAAACAAATTATTGGCATTTTCAACTACAAAGGAGAAATGGTATAATAAGATTGCAGAAGCATATTTTGCTCTAGCTTAATGCAATAAAGAAGAAAGAAAAGGTAAATTTTATAATTAACTCACTAGCGCTAGCAGTAGCAACGAGTTAAGGTTTGCGCAGTAGATGAGCAACAAGCGCGCGGCGATGAAAAAGCGCTCGATTGAAGAAGATGATTTGAGTAGTAGAGAGTTTAGGGTTCTCCTTTTTTTTGTTAGAAATGATTGCTAGAAGAAGACGATTTGATTTGATCGCTCGATTGAAGAGAATGATTCGAGCGCTCATTTGAAGAAGGAGCGCGTCCGTGAAGGCCCAGTTAATTTTTTAGGGATCTCATTTTGTTGGGCCGGGCAGTTGCCCACCCTACAGCCCATGTAGTTACGTCCCTGGGTGCAAGGGGATGACGTGTTTGTTGATGGGGCACTGGTTCGGTGGTGTGGAGATTTTAGAGGTGCTGGTAGTAGCTCGGTGGTATTTGATTTGCTGTTGTTTGGCCGAATCAGGGTGAATAAAAGGAGAAATGGCCAGTGAAGTCAGGTTTGTTGTTTCAGGGGAGGTGCAGCAGTTATGGATATGCAGTTTATAGAGTGGATAGTATGATTGTGGAGGAGCAGAGTGGAATCAGGGGAGTGATGTTATGATTGCGATGGTCGGAGTGGGTGAAGTTAGATGACTGGGATGTTTCTGGCTGCAGTTGTTTGTATGCAGGAAGGAGGCTGTGCAGTTTTTTTTTAAGGTTTGAAATGGGTTGTAGTTGAGAAGGAGTACTGCTGCTTGTAGTCGCTGTATCGTTGTTTGAAAGTTGATGGCAGTGTTGTGTATGATGAAGGCTGTCAAATGTAGTGTATGATGATGTGCACAGTGATATGTGCACAGAGTGTATGTAGCAGTGTTTGAACTGCAGTGATTGTGGTTTGAAGGTTGTGTGATTGAAAGGCAAAAGATGATGATATAGGGAAGTTGTGGGAAGATATTGAAGGAGGACAGTTTGTATTGTGTGGTTGAAATCAGGTTGACAGGAAAGTTGTAGACAGAGGTAGAGGGTGATGTGGATGCGGGGGGTATAGTTGCTTGTTTCTGTATATTTTGCATTCTTGAAGGGGATGTGCACAGCAACAAAAGAGGTATGCAACAGTTTGGTTTGGTCTATGGTGATGGTTGCAAAAGTTGGAGCAGAAATTGTTGAACTGCAATGTGGAGTCGGGAAGAATGGAAGTGTTGTGCAGTTGTATTGGCTCTGATAGGTTTATGTTTGGCAGAGGGATGGTGCTGGTTGAACTATGAATTTGAAGAGGCTTTTTGAAGTGTTGCAGCTTGATAATGTTGATATGGAAGAATGAAGAGATTTAGGGTGTGGTAGAGGCTGCAACAGTAAGAGGCAGAAGGATGTAATGTGTGCACAGAGCACAAATGCATATAATTTTTTTTTTTGTCAATGTAATAAAAGAAGAATATGAAATAAAATGTAAATGTAAAAAGATGTGAATGCAATAACTTTTTTTTTTTGAAATTGTGTATGCCTCTTTTTTTTTAATATGCAAATGCAAAAACAACTAGAAATAATTAACAAGCACACAAACACAAGGCACCCAAAAATTAAACAAGCACACAATTTTTTTTAAATGCAAACACACATAAAAATCAAACAAAAATAATCTGAAGAATAGAAAGTAAAATCAAAACAATTCTCTGGCAACGGCGTCAAAAATTTGTTCGGACGGCTAAATGTCTATCGAGTTAGAAAGTAGCCGAACGAATTTTGTAATAAAAATAACCGCAAGCGCACGTTGTACACTTGTAGTACGTGGTGAATACCAGTCGATCCGTAGGGAATTGATGATTTTAAAAAATTTAATTCAATCAAATTATAACAATTTCAAGTGAAAGTTAAGCTAGAGAATTAGAAAATTATCTAACTAACTAAAAGAAAAGAGATGCATATATAAAAGTTAAATGACAATTTAGTAAATCCACTCTCTAGATCACATAGTTCAACACATGAAATCATGATCTCTCTTTTATGGTCATTAGTGCTTTAATTGATGTGCTTATCATAAGTACGACATATTTGTGCTACTAATTAGCCCAATATAAGCCATCAAACTTTAACACACCTCTTAAACCGCTTACTAACTTTAATGAAACTTGACAATGAAAATGAAATCTATTTTAAGTATGGCCTATTAACTATTGATTAGAAATATAGACCATCAAATTTTAATTTCAAATCACTTTTTTTTTTCATAATCACATTTTGGTGAAGAGGCAATTAATATTAGTGATTATTTAAGCATAGCCAATTTGGTGTCAACAATATAGACTATTAAATTCAAAACAAAAACAACAATTAAACCACTTCAATCATTCTTACTAAGCATAAAAAGAGAGCACGAATTAACAACTAGTTGAAGCTACATAATTAGAGACTTTCATTATCCCTAAGTTGAAGTGGTTTAGCCTCTCATATTTGTCATTTGATTAACAAATATAGCTAGCAACATGAAAGCAAAATGAAAGGAAAATGAAAGCTAATGGAAAAGAGAGCTAATTGACAAGAATTAGAACTATTCTACTTGCATGAAAGTAAATCTACACTACAAATATTAAAGTAAATAAGCATGAAAGTAAAATGAATAAGTAATTAAATTGCATAAGAAAAAGAAAGTTACATAAAAATAAAAACAAATGGCTAAGTAGCCATGAAAAGAAAGAATAGAGCTTGATTTATTTTTGAGCCTAAATTAAAACTAAGAGAGACTAAGAAAGAAGAGGGTTACATGAAACATAAGGGTTATTCATACAAGCATGAAACTGAAATCCATAATTTGAGAAATGCCCAAACTAGCCTTGAGAAAGTGTGGAGGCCAAGTAATTATTAGCTTCTACTAATCATCATTTAAGTGTGCATGAAGTCATTAATTCCCTAAGCATGTGCATTAGCCTCTAATTTGTACATTAAGGTAGGTGGGTAGGTGTGGTCCTCCATGTTCTTCACTTTTAATTATTTCCATCTTCATTCCTTTGCATTCATTTTGTGCGTGCGTGTGTCTTCATGAAACCACTCCTATTTGAGATCAAATTCCTATACAAATATATATATATATATATATATATATATAAATTTCCAATTAATTTTTCAAAAAGAAATATATGCACACAAACGATCATTTTGCCCCTATCTGAAGATGGATATGTGACAATTTGGAATTAATATGGATTTTGGTTAAAACAAGTTAAAATACCCAATGTGAGCATTTATTTAATTTAAATAGAATAAATATGGTGATAAAAATATGCACATTTACGTGCACATCAGGACCGTCCTTACAACTCCCTTTGAAGTCTTCGTGGTTGGAAGCTATCGTGGATAGCCATCGTTAGTCATAGAATGTCATCGTGCATCCCATAACCTTCCTCCAACAGTTCCTTCCATCTGACTAATCTGCATCCCGAAGTGTAGCTATCCATCGTTGAAGGCGTCACTTTCCATTATGGAATCATTATCATAGAATCATGAAGTCATCGCATTGAAGCGTCTCATCTTTGCTTCACCGCCAAAACCACTCATCAAAGAGCAGTAAAACCAAAATCAGATGCCAAACAGATGAATCAACCATCACATCATGCTTCTCGAAGCCTCTCCATCGTCCACGTAAAAATTGACCAAATCGGCCATCATCAATGGTGGTAGATATCGACTACTTCATAGTAGTTGATAACAACCACTTTGTCGTGTACTTAACAAAACATGGTTAAGTACAAACCAAGTGAAAACTTCTGGTATCTATCCCGAAATTCGAAGAACATCCCCAAGTCCATCCATTGTCTTCAAATCAATCGGCATGCACGAAGCTCGTGTACGAAGTCCTATCCTATAGGGCATTTTCTAATACTATATCACTTTCGATCAATGTTTTCAACAAAGGTAAGCAAACAAGCATACATGCAACAAACAAGCATATAAAGGTCTATAATAGCCTACATACATCTATAATAATACACACATAATACATCCAAACAACCAGTGTAGGATAAATATCAAAAATAGCCTAAATCTATCAATATTGTCAAAATAGCGCGTCAATGAAAAAAATGTGATATTAACTTAAAATCATTTTAAGACACTTTTAATTCTTTTTATAAAATAAGTTGTAGGTTTAGGTATTTCAGAAATCATGTTTTAAAGTTAGAAATCATTTCAAAACGTTGTTGTAATACATACTAACAATCATAATATTGTGAGACTCAAAATCACTCACCTCGACCAAATTTGACCAAACAATCACCAAATCATAAAGCCCTCCATTATGAGCACAACACAATAATCATTGTCCAAAACAGACCTCGTACGCAAAAGATATGAATATTATAAGAAACCGATTAAATAATTAATTAAATTTAACAATAATTATCATTCTAATCACCTTGGTTAAAATTATTCTCCAAAAATGAAATCTCTTGTATGTGCACATCCAATGTCCAAAATGCCGTGCATTCATCTCCCATTTCTTTACCTATACGCGATGAAACTGCGAACTGTCTTCGCCCATGGATCCCACTTCCTAATCTCTCCTCTATGCACCCTTGAGTGAATGGTTTGAACCTCCCTTGAGAAACAAAACTTAGGCCTGCTCCTGAACCATACAGATGTTGCGAATTCTCAGGCGACGTTAGAGCTCGAGTGAATGGTGTGACAAGGTGCTAGATACCGTGGGAAACTCGATTACGCCATTCATTTAGCCTATAGTTACCTCTACCTCCACCTAGTTCTAACCGTAGTTGTTGTCCAAGCTATGACCATTTCCCAAATCAGTGCCACACACTTCAAAGTTGATATAGCATGATGCTTTTCTCGATACGAGTTAACTAGAGGTGACCTTGTGATTTTTAGTGGTGTGGATCCTCTAATTTTGATTTTTAATGTTAAGAAAGAAAAGGCGATTTTTTGTTAATGGAACAACTTTGAGTTAATAGGAATGAGGGTTTAGATTATTTAAATAAGATAATATTATTTTAGATTTCTCCAATAAATGATCGTGCATTTCGAGCCTGCAAGATCAAACGGTGGATTCGATCACAACGAAACTCGTCAACGCACATCACCTCATTTTTCGGTCCCGATGGTATAAATTTCGTTGCTATCTGAGATAGTACTCCGAGATGATAATTTTATGCTTTTTGAGACTATTTTGGCCATCGGATCTTCTGATCTTCAAATATATCAATCCTTATACTAATTCACAGTCTCGATACGAACTCAATGGAAATGATCTCGAGTCCTGATCTGATTGTATGCGAAAAGTCACTTTTTTGGAGTTTTAATTTATTAATGATTCAATATTTAAATCAATTATTTAAATATCCAATCCTTAAAAACACGGGTCATTACATTTTCTCCTCCTTAAAAAAAGTTTGTCCTCGAAATCCCAAGGACAAAGCAACATAACTCAACACCCTCGCATAAGCAACGATACAAGAAAAATCTTTACTTATCAAATCATGACAACAATCACTAAAAACGATCGCAATAAAGGGAATAGTCTAATTCAATAGGTTTCTTAAAATCAATTCTTTCTTCATGTGCAAGATGTATAGAATGCACATCTTCTATAGGTAGTGTAGTTCTTTGAGATGATATGACTGCAACAATTATCTCATATTCATCATTTAAACCACTTAGTATGATAAAGACTTGTTTGGAATCTAAGATTTCTTACCCAGATGCATCAAGTAAATCACAAGTGGTTTTGATTTTTGTTAGATATTTTCCCATGGATAGATTGTCCATTTTGATTCTGTGCAGTTGCCTTTTATAATGCATTATCTTGGTAGCAGACTGAGAATTGAATATTCTCTCAACTGGTGTCCATATTCCATTAGCAGTTTTGCTTCCTATCACTTGATAGTAACTTCATACTTATGGAAGATAATAGCCATCGACATATTAAGCTATCTTACCTTTGATACTTTATGAAATCTTTGTTACTAACAGCCTTGTTTTCTTGATCAGTTATGAACATTGGTGGAACATGAATGGTACCAATCCCTAAGTACAATCACTATCAAATTTGAATCAATGTGGCTAAACCACACATCTAAGTTACACAGCTATTATCAAAGAACGAAAAATGGAAAAAAAAGAGCCAACTCACTAATCGAAAGGAAAGCCAACCAAATATCATACATTACCAACTCTCTCAACTATCGGCAACATCTAATATCCTATATATTGACTTTACTCTCAATTTTGGCTTATGTCATCGGAAATTTTGGTAGCACCTCTTTTGCGCGGCTAGATCCAAGAAATATCGTAATAAAACACACACACACATATATATATATACACACACACATATCTCATATCTGAGGCATCTCGTTTCCAAGGATAGCTAAGCATGTAAATCCAAAATCTTCAATGCAGATGTTACGTGCCTCTTTTATAGCAAGAGCACACCATTTAGATGCGAATAGAAGTGAGTAAGCATCCAAATAACCAACACTTGCTTCAGTATACCTAATCAGGTGCTCAACAAAGAGGATTAAATAGAATAGTAGCATCATCATGTAAATAGGTATACTTGATCATATATATAACAATCATCTCAAATAGGTATGCTATACCAAATCATAACTATCGTGCATGTCTAAAAACCATAAAGCATAAGTAATCGTATCAAGTGCCAATAATTAAACATCAAACAAGCATCTATAAGGTCAAACATCAAAAAGTGACATCCATGCCTATCCTAGCATGCAGGGTACTAAACGATCTAGTATAATACTTTAAATATGATATCCAATATGAAAGATGGACAAAAAATGAAATCTCATCAAGTGAAGAGCTCTGGAAAAGTGGTCCTCATGCTCTTCTCAGTCTCCCATGTGCTATCACCTTCAGCTTCATTCTATTGAACCTTTACTACTCCAGTGCCTTCCTCCTAATCTGTTTCATATCACGTCCATCTGCACGAATACACCTATGAGGTCTCAAATTTTTTGGTTCAGCTTCGATATCATCTGGTGAATTTGGTGCCAAATTCCCAAAATCCTCTTGTAAGTTCTCCCAAAACCCTTTATCGAACGAAGGGTTTTGTCCATTTACAATGCTCTTGGCACACAATGTAATCACAATATCCATTCCATATATAAATCGACTAGTTTGGATGCCTTCAACTAGACGTAATGAATATAAATCTAGCACTCTTCGTTATGACACAAATGCTATCATATTCTCTTCTAGTTTTGGCATTCCATCTATGAAGTCCATCAATATCTATTCCCATTTTCATCTAGGAATCTCAAGCGGTTGTAGTAACCACTTGGCCTCTTCTATTTAACACTTACCAGTTGACAATTCATTCATCTCAAAATAAATGCCCCGATGTCTTTCTTCATCCGTTCCTAATAAAATGTTTATCCCATATCATGGTGCATTTTATTGTCATGGATGTAGAGTCAATCTTGAATGAGAGCACTCTAATAGTACATCATCCCTTAACCCATAGACATTGGAACAATAATATTTCCTCCATACTGAGCCAATTTTCTCGGTCGATTCCGCACTATATCACCTCTACAGATGCTACATGTTCCTTTAATTTGGCCATGATCCGCTAGTCAGCTTCATACCTTTGCTAGTACCGATCTGCTAAATCAATGTTGGTCTAATTGTCAAACCCCACTGTCAGACTCATTGACGTGAGTCTGCACCTCATGTCTCAAATAAAAGTCTGATTCTTGCTCGTCAAATCGGTTAATGGTGCTACTACCTTTGAGATGTTCTTGGTAAAGCAAATATAACATCTACCCAACCCAAGGAGACTTCTCGTCTGTAGCACTCTTAGGTCTATCCAAATTTTAGAATACCGTAACCTTCGTAGGATCTACAATGATGTCCTACTCTTAAATAATGTGACCCAAGCATCTCACTTCCCTCCTACAGAAGTGATACTCCAAAAACTTCTTCATCAATCAATGTTTTCTCATCACCTTCAACATAGTCATCAATCATGTCTTGTGCTCCTATCTCAACCATGAGTAGAAGAAAGTATCACCGAGAAGCACTAGCATAGACTTATTCAGATGATCTCTTGAAACATAGTCCACAAGATTGACAAAGCATGCCTACTTATTGGTCAGCTCGAGTGACATAACCGACGAATCAGAAAAGGTAGCGTGCGAAACGCTGTGATCAGCACACTCTACCGAGCTATTCCCAACGGATTAAACCCTATCGCAAGGTCCAACTGAGAGAACACCTTCATGCTATAGTACTGATCAAACAAGTCAGCCAAATGTGGGGGAGGATACTACTTTGTCACCTCATTTAGCTCACAACAATCATCAAATAACCTTGAAGAGCCATCCGCCTTAGTGGCGAACACTATAGGTGCATCCCAATCAAATGTGCTCCTACAAATGAACCATCACCTCAATAGATCATCTGCTCGCACCTTTAGTTTCCTCTACTCTTTAGACATCATATGTCTTAAAGGTATAACTACTGTATAGCTCCTCTAATCAGATCGATACGGAGCTCAATCCTTATACGGTGGTAGTTTGGTTATGAAATCAAATGTATCCGTAAGCTCTCTAGCTACAGGCACAAATGATAACCCATTGTATGGGATATTAAGCGAATATAGAAAGCTAACCATAATCTCATCGTTAAGTGGACAGCCGAACACTACATTTCGCTCATCATCAATCCATATCATCACTAATGGCCTCTCAAAATCAATAAATATTCTGTACCCCTTCAGCCAGTCAATTCCCATATTGTAATACATAACCTAAAACAAATAAATAACATGCAAACAAACATCCATGACTCGATATGGTAAGTCTAAACAAACCATGTACAAGCCGGTTGAGACCCCAATAAGGTTTGTCAACAATTTTGGGTCTCAATCATGATCTATCTACAAATCATTAGATATGAAGGAATGTGAAATCGTGACGTCAAGTAAAACATGTATAGAAATGTCATAAATAGAAAGCATACCTTAAGTGGTAATGCCATGTACCTTCTTTTTCACCATTAGACCACTCGATGAAATTGGAACAACATTCAACACATATGCTTTCGTTACTTTCCCCTACTCAACTTGTTGGAGACAATCCTTGAACGCTAGGTATAGGTACTCATATCATAAAACCTTTTTGATCAACTTCTTGAAGCTCTGGTCAAATGACCAATCAGTTTCTTCCCAAGATAATCACTCAACCTAAAGATAAACTTATCATTCTTTTTTAGTGGAGTATCAATGAAAGATTGATCGTACTTCGATAGCACATCAAATTCAACCACATACTCCAATATAGACATATCGCCTTACTTTAAGTCAAGGAACTTATAAAGCAACATCAACTTTTGAAAAGTCGAGATAAATTTTTCTTCAAAGCGAACTATGAACTAATCCCAAATAAGGTGATCCTTAGGAAACTAAAGCTATAAAGGTACTCCGCTAGCTCATTGTTCGTCCATGGAGTCATCTTGTGGTCAACTTCTACCACATTGCATCATCTAACTCCAAGTCATTAAAATCCTTTCATAAATATCCATCCCATATTGCATCTCAATAGCCGACTCCAGTCCAAGGAACAATCTACCTCCTAAACTCATGTAGTCATTATATGGTTCGACAAAATTGAGTATAGGAGTTTGTATTTGATCACCACAATCATTTGGAGCAGCTTGGGCATTTCGGTGTAATGTTTTGCACCATCTGAGCGAACATATTCTGTAAATCAGGATTAATTGTCCCTAATCCTGCCTAGTCCTCAACTCCGGAGATGGAGTTAATAGCAGCATTCCTTCTATGCATGATAACTGTAGGATCGATTTCACCCTAGATGGGGGTGAATAGGGTGATGCTATTAATTATAAAATTAATTGCGGAAGCTTATAAAATTATTTCAACACAGATCACAGAATAATAGCAGCACAGATAAATAGCAGAATAATAAAATGCAGAAATAGAACGACACAGAATTTACCCAGCTTCGGCAAAACCCTGCCTACGTGCTGCCCCCTAGATTTCTAATAGAAATTAAGTAGTCACACGCTTACACACGTAAACTCGCGACACCCGCTACTGACTAACCTAACTTTACGCTCAAAACCCTGCCACAACTCAGCCACTGAGTTGCAAATTCTCAAACTACGCCACGTAGTTTGTCCCCTAGTCACACGACTAGAAATTACAACGGTTTAAAATTGAAATACAAATTAAAAACAATTTAAATTTAAAATAACCCTAATTAAGAAATTAAAAGCCCTTTATAATAAAAGAGAAAGCTCTTTAAAATAGAAGAGGTCGACCCCTTTTTTTATTTTGACCTGATCTTCTTTGCTTTGTTTCTTTGTGAAAATGGTGGCTTGATTTCTCTGTTCCAAAATTAGGGCTTTTGAAGTTGCGCCTTTTTGTTGATCGATACAGTGGTTATTCGTGTGCTTCGTTCTCGTTTGTTCGCTCTTGGCCGCTTCTATTTCATCGAGTTCACTGTTTGCTTCGGTATGTAATGTTCACTTTTTGTGCTTTTATGATTTTCGTACTCGAACTCGATAGATTGAATTTGCCGATGATGAATGGTTTATATAGGATTTGAATCACTAGATTTGCGTTCGCCTGATTTCTTCAACATTATGTTTCGGCCATTTGATTATTGCTTGATGCTTGTGATTTCACTTACTAAATCAAATTCGTATAAATTCGCGTTACTTGGTTGACACGGTTTTGAATTGCTATCGTGGTCATCACGGTGTTGATTTTTGCTTTGACTTCGCCCATTTTTGATCTCGTGAATCTCTGGCTTTGACTTGAATTTGTTCGAACTTGCATCCTTGGCTTTCCTTGGAATTTTCTGATAAACTTGATTGACTTGCGGCTTGATGCGTGGATTTCTGGTCAGCTTCGACTCTGGCCATCTTTATGTTCATCCCTGAGCATTTTCGATCTGCTGTTTGCATTGCATCATTCATGTATGTTGTCTTGCATTTGATTTTATACATCTGATGGCAGTTATGTGTACACATTATCACTTACCTTCATATTCTTTCCGTCATTCAGTTTGCATACATATTCATCATGTAGTTCACTGTGTATATGCACAGTTTCATACATTGTGTCATTTGTTTTGCTCTGGAGTGCCATTGTTCTTCTGGAGCTCGTACTTGAGTCTGTTGTGAGTAGTTTGTAGTTGCTGTCTATCCTTTGCTGCTGTGTTGTCATATCTCTGGTGCACTCACTAATTTGAGTTTTGCTCGTATAACTCGAACTTGGTTTGGATTTTTGCTTCGAGCATGTATTATTGAACACTTGAGTCTGTACTTGCAGCATTGAAACTGTACAGTGCCTTGTTCTTGGTCGTAGATGGACTTGTTGCCTTGATCATATTGATTAACTTGATTTTGTGATGTCTACACCTGAATGTGCTTATGTATTTAGAGAGTTGAGGCTTGTATTTTGATGTTCAAGTTGCAGTATCCTGTGTAGACTTGTTTTCTCTGTCTTTGATCGTCTCTGGTTTGAGGCTGTGCTTGCATGCTCTAACCTGATGCATATTGCCTGACCATTCATATACATGTTGAGTCTTGTTTCTATTGAACTAGTCGACACTTGATTCTTGAGTTTTGGCCATTTGCACCTGTGTTGAATCCAGCTAATAGCTCAGGTTTGACCTTGTGCTAAAGTTTGTGACATTATTTTATCGCACCTGAGTTGAATCTAGCTTAAACGCTCGGGTTTGACCTTGTGCGCGTGTTGTGACTTTATTTGTGTTGCATTTGAGTTGAACCCGGCTTTTCATTTGGGTTTGACCTGTGCTCACCTGTCCCTATAAATCAATCAAGTGTATATTTTGATGTGCACGGCCTTGTGGCATATACAGTGATACATTGTGTATGTCACAAGCTGTTCGTGTATGATGAATTAAATGATGACGAACAACCCAAATAACCAAGGCAAATATTATTTTCAAAATCCACATTTTGTTTTATACTGCAAAAATATTTCCTTTTCAATTTTACTACGTCAATATTTATTTTTGCAGATTGCTCAGATGCTGGATTCAATTTGAAGTGAAGTTGAAGATAAAATACGAGTGTGAGTGATATGTAGTGTGGTCAACTGTAAATGTAAAATTGTGATGTAATTGAATTTGTATCAAAGTTGTATAGTGTATAGTGAGAGCTTGAATTTGTACTATTCAAAATTGTAATAAATATTTGTTTGAATAAAATTTCAATTTGAATTCAAATTCCGTGTTATTTAATTTTATTCAGCAAATATTTATTTAATCTGTGAAAAATGAAATAGTACATTACCAAATACATTTACACGAATATATATATATATATATATGTTTGTTATCATCAAACAAAAATCATATAATCGCACATTCAACAATCTCCCCCTTTTGATGATAACAAACATATATTTAAGATTTTGAATATGATAAATGTATTTGATCATAGATATACTCTAATTGCTCCCCCTATTTAAATGCTTCCTCTCTACACAAAGCTCCCCCTACATATATGCATACAAATAAAAATATGCAAATGAACCTAGATGCAAATAGAAAATTATTTGACCTTTGCTTGATTTTATTTGACAAAATCTTAACTTTTCTCTCCCCCTTTTGTTATCAGCAAAAGTGTAATAATGTTAGAGAAAATAAAGATAAAGTGATCGATATTAATCCAACATTAAAACTCAATTGAATATAAATGTTGAATTTCAATAAAAAATGAAACAAAAATAATAAATATTTTGTTAGGCGCATATTCCACTTTTAGAATGATGGGAATTATGTCATCATATAAAACTATACAGTTGTGTCTATTTGTGGTATATTTATATCAAGAATTTGAATATCTACTAACCATGCATAACTGTTAGGACTTTTAAATGAGATTAGCAGTATTCCAATTTTATTTAAAAAATGAATTCAAGTATCTTCTAACCATGCATAACCGTGAGGACTTTTAAATGGGATTAGAATCAACTTTTTTATTTTTAAAAATCAACTTTTTATATGCGTTCCATACATGCATAACCGTGAGGACTTTTAAATGAGCATGGAAGCACATAACAAATTCCATGTAATTCACCCATGCATAACCGTGAGGACTTTTAAATGAGAGCGAATACTTTGGTATTTACTTATTATTATTATTATTACTATATAATTTTTTATATTATTTTAAAAAAATGTAAAATGAAAAATGAACGATTCCTGTTTAAAGTACCACATATCAACAAACTATATAGAATTTTGATGAGTGACGGTCGTTAGAAATATGATACATATAGAGATGGTCATGGAATTTTTACCAACAAAAAGTTTTATAACTTTTGTTTAAATTTCTAAAGAAATTTACTAATTATACCGTCTCGAGTCATAATATATGATTAATATTAGCACTCATCACTTTTTCAATCACTATTCATCTTTTCGATAATCATTAGGGAGTCAGATTAGTCAAAATAGTCGTTTAAAATCAAATTCAAAAATAATTATAAAATCAATTTGTCAAAAATCACTAATCTGAAAATATGGTCAAAAATGATTTTCTCGAAGGGGTTTTATAAGAAAATTTCTGCTATTTGAAAATTATTTGAAATGAAAAATATGCAGATATTTTCTTTGAAAAACGATGTAGTTACTAAATGTCTCAACAAAAATCATGTTCCTCTAGTAATTTTTCTATCAACTAGATTACCAATGTAAACTGCATCTGAATTTCTCTTTCACTCAAAACTATCATTAATTGAATTTGATAGACCATGAAGTGTGCAACAAAAATTTCAAACTCAATTTTAACAGCATTTTAAATGACATTCTTTTGAATTTGAATTAAAGCCGTGTAAATAATCAAAAACCGTGAATATAGAGTTAGCCGTATTATAACCAAATGTATTATCCAACAAAACACTATTTTTAATCCAAACTGATATATATGAAGTAATTCAAAGAATTTAGAAATTTTTATAGTGTTTTTGGCATAAGAATATAATTGGCCAACTATTTTGAATAAGTCAGAATCAAAATCATCATTTTTTCATCATCTCATTATTGGCTGATTTAATTCAGAATATGGTGCAGATTATCACATTTAATATATCGTTCAAATAAATATACCTTTACCTGTTTTACCTTTATGATATTTTTCGTTGTTGTCTGTTGTGATTCTGTCACCTTTATACTAGGCTAAGGAACTTTTGTTGCTCGTTGTGTCCTTAGAACAGCCAAAATCCAGAGAACACTATTGTTGTTCCTTAGCCTGCCACCACACCTACACGGGAAAAGATTTATGTGACCTATTGGTTTTTATAGGTCCATGGTTGTTAGTGGCAAAATATTTAGAAAAATAATTTTGTGGAGACCCAAAACTATTTATAATTGTTCCATTCGGCACCCAAATTTGTTTAACTTTGAGAGATTTTATATTTGTGCCTTTTAGAACCCAAATCGGTATAGTTTTCACATGTTTGGGTCTATACCAACAATTACTGTGATTGTGTTCATATTTTCTACAAATTGTGCACATTGAATTTTCTTGATTAATCTTGTTTTCAACAATTTTAGATTGATTATATCCAAGTCCTTTTCTAACCGTATTAACAGTTTGCTTTCCTAATAGCATATTCAACGATTTTTCACTTTTTGAAAATTTATCTAAAGTCGTTGACAATTGTTGGACTTGTGTTTTGAGAGATTCATTTTCGTTTAACAACTATGTGCACTTTTTGATAGAATTCTCTCTCCTAGTATTTTCACTTTCTTTTAAAATCAGAATTTCATTTTCAAGTGATTTTATATTGATTTTTGATTTTTTAATTTCTTTTTCGAATGTTGGACACTTATCACACTTAGGGATCCTACATTGATAGTTTTTAACTAATTGGTCAAGTTGTTCATTTAATTCTATCAAAGTGTCTTTTTGTGATTCAAGTTTAGCATACTTCTCCCTAAGTCGTTCAAAACAGCCATTTACTTCATAGAAATAAATAAGTAATTCTGAGTGAGTAAGTTTTGATACCTCGCTTGGCTCATCATCGTCGCTATTAGTTATATTTCCATGAAGGCACATATCTTCTTTCTCACTCTCACTACTAGAACTTTGATTATCTTCATCACTTGTATTCCACGTGGCTGCAAAACTTTTCTTTTTTGATTTCTTTTTAAAGTCGCGTTGATTTTGAGGACAATTGGGCTTGATGTGTCCGGGTTGGTTGCACTTATGACAGATGATTTTTTGCTGTTCTGTGTTATCTAAAACTTTGATTATTCTGCCTTTTATTTTTTGATTTAGAGCTGGATTTCCGTATCTGCGGTTCCATCTTTTTAGTTTCTTTATTACCATATCCAACTCTTTGCTCCATCATCGTCATCATCATCATCACTTTCAGTTGTTATTTTGAGAGCTATTGATTTCTTCCGATTATCCCCTCCTTCACGCTCTTCCTTGAATTTTATTTCTAGCTCATAAGTGGTGAGATTTCCGATGAGTTCTTCGACTTACATTTGTTTTAAATCTTTTGATTCATGAATGGCAGTCACTTTTGCTTCAAATTTTCACGGAAGGACTCTGAGGATTTTTCGGACTATCTCCAACTCTGTGTATGATTTTCGAAGAGCTTTTGATTTGTATACGATATTGGAAAGTCGTCCATGCATCTCTTTGACATTTTCTTCCTTCGCCATTATGAAGTTCTCGTATTCGCTGCTTAGCATGGCAAGGCGAGATTCTTTGACTTGAGATGTTTCTTCGTGGGTCACTTCTAGTGTGTGCCATATTTCCTGCGCAGTTAGACAATGTGAGACATAATTAAATTCAAATTGATCCAATGAACAGATAATAGAATTCATAGCTTTGGCATTAATATTTTGTAATTTATTTTCTAGTTCTGTCCATTGATACTTTGGTTTCTCTATTTCTTGATTATCTTCAGTTATAGTTGGTGCTCTATAACCTGTCTCAACAATATTCCAAGCGTCAATGGTTTTTAGAAAAATTTCCATCCTATTTTTCCAATAAGCATATTCACCATTGGACATTGGTGGTCTAACTATGGACTGACCCTCAGCAAAAGCAGTATTAAAAGAAGCCATTTTAAAATTCAACTTTTTAAAACAAAAATTGGTTTTTGTAAAAACAAATTTTTAAAACAAAAACGGCTTTTGTTCCTAGCTTTGATACCACTTGTAGGACCGATTTCACCCTAGAGGGTGGTGAATAGGGTGATGCTATTAATTATTAAATTAATTGTGGAAACTTATAAAATTATTTCAACATAGATCACAGAATAATAGCAGCACTGATAAATAACAGAATAATAAAATGCAGAAATAGAACGACACAGAATTTACCCAGCTTTGGCAAAACCGTGCCTACGTGCTGCCCCGAAGGTTTCTACTAGAAATTAAGTAGTCACACGCTTACACACGTAAACTCGCGACGCCCGCTACTGACTAACCTAACTCTACGCTCAAAACTCTGCCATAACTCAGCCACAGAGTTGCGAATTCTCAAACTACGCCACGTAGTTTGTCCCCTAGTCACGCGACTAGAAATTACAACGGTTTAAAATTGAAATACAAATTAAAAATAATTTAAAGTTAAAATAACCCTAATTAAGAAATTAAAAGCCCTTTATAATAAAAGAGAAAGCTCTTTAAAATAGAAGAGGTTGGCCCCTTTTTTAATTTTGACCCGATCCTCTTTGCTTTGTTTCTTTGTGAAAATGGTGGCTTGATTTCTCCTTTCCAAAATTAGGGATTTTGAAGCTGCGCTTTTGTTGATTGATACAGTGGTTATTCATTTGCTTCGTTCTCGTTTGTTCGCTCTTGGCCGCTTCTATTTGATCGAGTTCACTGTTTGCTTCGGTATGTAATTTTCACTTTTTGTGCTTTTATGATTTTCGTACTCGAACTCGATGGATTGAATTTGCCGATGATGAATGGTTTATATAGGATTTGAATCCCTAGATTTGCGTTCGTCTGATTTCTTCAACATTATGTTTTGGCCATTTGATTATCGCTTGGATGCTTGTGATTTCACTGACTAAATCAAATTCGTATAAATTCACGTTACTTGGTTGACACGGTTTTGAATTGCTATCGTGATCATCACGGTGTTCATTTTTGCTTTGACTTCGCCTATTTTTGATTTCGTGAATCTCTGGCTTTGACTTGAATTTGTTCGAACTTGCATCCTTGGCTTTCCTTGGAATTTGCTGATAAACTTGATTGACTTGCGGCTTGATGCATGAATTTCTGGTCGGCTTCGACTCTGGCCATCTTTATGTTCATCCCTGAGCATTTTCGATCTGCTGTTTGCATTGCATCATTCATGTATGTTGTCTTGCATTTTATTTTATACATCTGATGGCATTTATGGGTACACATTATCACTTACCTTCATATTCTTGCTGTCATTCAGTTTGCATACATATTCATCATGTAGTTCACTGTGTATATGCACAGTTTCATACATTGTGTCATTTGTTTTGCTCTGGATTGCCATTGTTCTTCTGGAGCTCATACTTGAGTCTGTTGTGAGTAGTTTGTAGTTGCTGTCTAGCCTTTGCTGCTGTGTTGTCATATCTCTGGTGCACTCACTAATTTGAGTTTTGCTTGTATAACTCGAGCTTGGTTTGGATTTTTGCTTCGATCATGTATTATTGAACACTTGAGTCTGTACTTGCAGCATTGAAACTATACTGTGCCTTGTTCTTGGTCGTAGCTGGACTTGTTGCCTTGATCATATTGACTAACTTGATTTTGTGGTGTCTAGACCTGAATGTGCTTATGTATATAGAGTTGAGGCTTGTATTTTGATGTTCAAGTTGCAGTATCTTGTGTAGACTTGTTTTCTCTGTCTTTGATCGTCTCTGGTTTGAGGCTTTGCTTGCATGCTCTAACCTGATGCATATTGCTTGACCATTCATATACATGTTGAGTCTTGTTTCTATTGAACTAGTCGACACTTGATTCTTGAGTTTTGGCCATTTGCACCTGTGTTGAATCCAGCTAATAGCTCGGCTTTGACCTTGTGCTGAAGTTTGTGACATTATTTTATCGCACCTGAGTTGAATCTAGCTTAAACGCTCAGGTTTGACCTTGACCCAAATGAAAAGCCGGGTTCAACTCAAATGCAACACAAATGAAGTCACAATAATTACTCCGATTCTATAATAAGAATGATCAGTCACTCATATAGAAAAACTGCATCAATAGTGCTCATTTATGCAATACAACTTATATATACATATGCCCTCCCCACACACACTCTACCATATAGTTTTGAAAACCAAAATACATAACAAATATGCACTCGCTCGTATATAAGTATACTGTAGACCCAGTGTAAGGTGACAATTCCTACCCTATGTCTATGTATCAACTCAGGTTAATCACATATTCTAAGCTTTGATACCTAATGTGATCACCGCCCTACATCACGATGCTCAAATAACCGAATCGTGCGCTGTTGGAGCATCCAATCGATGTAAGATGATTGTCAAGGGAAAGGAAAAGAAGTAAAAAAAAAGAGAAATATATAAGAAGAGAATAGAGGAGAAGAGAAAGAAATAAAATATCATACAACCATATAACCTGTTGTATATCTCACAGTGCATCAGATAAAATATGATAGTCATCATAGATATAAAACTTGCGAAATAGTAACGACTAAATGAATCAAAGATGTAGAGTACACAAATTCATACAATTATACAAAACATTAATAGATTTTATACATGAGCTCACAGACAAACTGTCTTCAATAATAGAAAGTCAACACTGTCAAGACTCTATGTGTCACCTATCGGAATAAACAATAATAAGTCCAAAATATAAATATGAGAAAGCGTTCCCGTCTAGTAATCCATTTGCACAACTTTAAGTGTTGTTTACACCTGCTATCTTGTCTATACATTTAAAAGTACACAAGATAATAAAAACAAAGCATAAAATCTCGAGTTGGAGAACAATCTGGTCTGAGCGATAAATAATCTTAAAACACTATAAAAGTCAGTGTAGTATATGGAATAGAGGGTACAAAGAATCATAACTGAAATGTCTCTGCATCCACAGAGTTAGCACATATAAAACATACATGCTACTCGATGATAGTCACCCTGGGTGTACTATACATCATATTACCAAGGCTGTCTAGATATTGGCATTGGTACTATCTACATCATGTGACATCTTTAAGGCGGTAAAACAATCAACCATACGTAACATCCATCATCCATCCTCGCATTCAGTCATTTAGTGCATTGGATATATGATACTTATATGACCCCATCGCAATAGTCAGGGACTACTCAACGTCCCAATTTCTCGATACTCTAATCCATGTCACTTAGTCGGCCAGGAACTAGAATATCATCACATCAGTCTGGGGTAAACAGATCGAACCATCATGTGATCTGGGGGAATCGTCGCAAACCCAAGTGAGCAACCTCACATATACCTACTATAGGAGTATAAAGAAAAACACTATGAATATCAATGATCCCTTTGCATATGTCATCCGTAGCAGATCTCGTCTCAAAACCGTCCCTACAACTATCTTCTGAAGTCATCGTGGTTGGGAACTAATCTGGACAGCCATCATTAGTCACAGAATGTCATTGCATTAACCTTCCTCCGATAGGTCGTTCCATCCAAGATGATAGTTTAGTGCTTTTCAAGACCGTTTCGACCATCGAATCATCTGATCTCCAAATATAGCGATCCTTTACTTATTTTAATTAGCAATGACAATATGAACTTAACGAAGTGGTCTCGAGTCCAGATTCGATCGTATGCAAAAAATCACATTTTTGGGACATTCAATTAATTAACGATTCAATATTTAAATATCCACTCGTTAAAAATACAGGTCGTTACAGTTTTTCTACTATATCCCCATTTATCCCCGCTATAATATTTTGCACCTTCACCACTATAGAACCTCTAAGTACTTTAAGTGCACAGCTTAAATGTGAAGAAGTAATGCATGTCCACTACTTTCCATTTAGCTTCCTAACCCACATAAAACTCACTATCTAATCAACATAACATGATTCATTGATAATGTTTTAAGCCAATAATATCCATTTCTTCTTTTAGTATGGTAGATCTTTCCAATCCATCCTATATCCCTTATACTTTAGAAGGAGCACATAAGGTTGATATTCAATGCATAACACGCAAGTCTATGCGAACACATCATGGTTCATACTTAAAAATCTTGAAAGGTCCCTTTTCATCTTTAAACTAAACTAGGGCCTAGTTTTGACCACCTTAATGGGGTTGTATTCATCCATTTGAATTGTTTCAATCAACTCTACTAGTCACTTTCTTCGTTTGACTTTTTCTACGGGCCTATATCTTCATATTTATCGCTATTGGACCCGAGTTGAGGCTCAAGTTGTAGTTGCTATGCATTTTAAGGTTTGATGTAGAGAGCTTTGTATGTATGTTTGCCTTTCTCTTTACATCTACCTTTCTTTCGCTTTACGACATAACATTCTTCTAGTACTTAGATTCCTTGGAAAACTCTAACTTTATTATCACTTGGGAACTTCATAGTTAAGCATCGTAGAGCTAGAGCCATTCTACAATCAACCAAGGTCGATCTCCCGCAAAATGTGTGTATGTTATATAACCATGAAATTCTCTACCTGCACAACGGGGTATTTCTCCTATCTGAATCATCATTTTTATACATCCTGTTGAAGATGTTGTTGCTATGGTGAATTCCTAAAGACGTCAAGAGCATAACAACAATTCCTTCTCATCTAAATCTGTTTCTTTAAAAGAACATTCAAATAAGATATTCACCAAGCTTCTGTTATGGATCTACATAATTTAAGTCATTATGACCATGATGTCAAATGCTGGGACTTTAATCCTATTTACAACTATATTTTTGAAAATAATACCATCATCCATCTTTTGCAATTTCTTTTCTGGTGAACCATCCTCTACCATGTAGCATGTCCCTTAAGGTGCATGCTTTAAAGAACTCCCATACTTCTCTATAGTATTCCAACTCTTATCCCTAGGGTGCAACCATTGAATATGATGTTAATCACTAAATCATCTCTTAGTGAATGCGGACTAGCCACTTGTCATTCTCCTTCACATGATGGCGGTTGCCTCAGAGGTTGATTATTTCTTTGTCTACCGTCATGTGGATTCTTCACATACTATAAAAATTGCTTTTTTTGTACCAATTCTTTAATGAAATCTTTCAAGTGCATAAATCGTTTGTATTGTGCCTATAAATCTCATAAAATCAACAAGACATTCCCTTTTATCTTCCTTGGTTGTTGGCTTCGGAACCGGCCTTTGAGAACTCACATTGTTTTGGGTCATAAGGTAAATATTTTCCATGAAGTTTGTTAACTCTATTTATTTCCCATTCCATGTGGATCTCGAACATTTGTGGGGATCTGCTTTGCTTCCGGTAAGCAGGTTATTCTTTCTTTTATTAATGTTATTGTGGTTGTTACCATTACCACAATCATTCTTAATTTTGTCATCACTTTTCACTATAGTGCTAAGTGGCTCTCCTGACCTTATTGCATTCAACCTTTCTTCAGTCTCTACCCCTTCCAAGCATATAAATCGATTAACTTTCTTATAAAATTCTTTTGATGTAGTTGGATACTTCATAATAAGCCATTTTCCCAACTGCACTTCCTTTCTGAAACCTCCAACTAAGGCCATCTACATAAACTATCATTTGGATTTCTAACTTCTACGATGGCAACATTGAACATTTTAAAGAAATTATAAGATTCTTACCTTCATTGGTTGATATTTACCATTGAAATTGCCTCCTTTGATCGGCCTTCATGCACTCCAAATTGGCTTAAATGCTTATTCACCAACTAATCATAAGAAACATGGCTCAAGCCTGCAAACTATATAGTCACCAATCCCTCTAAGAATAATAGGAAGCACCCACACTTCATGTGCTCATATGCTCAAGCACCATCTATGTGTCATTCTTATCTTAATAGATGTTGCATAGGATCTAGCAACCCATCATACAATAGCATTATTAGCATAACAATCTATTAAGGATTTTGCATTCCTCTAATCTCTACGGTAAAAGGATTATAAATTAATGTCATCTTTCATTTATCTTCATGATTCGATTATGGGGCAATCATTTGATCATTTCATTGATCACATTAACATTTAATTCCTTACACCCTTAATGATGGCTATCTATCGCATCACTACGTGTCATGTTCCATGAATGACCTTAATAGTCACTACCCAAGCACTCACGACTAATAGTACAAAACCTAGGTTTTGGCCTTCCACCTCTTTCGTGTTGTCTATCTTGACTACGTCCTTAGGATTACTGTGTGTGTTCCTTTCAGCTTTGTCCTTAGCTCTACTTTTCATAGGAATAGCTTCTTGTTGTTATGACCACCCTACACTTATGCTACCCAATATATATGAAAAGTTCATTGAAATGATACTCGGTTGATGCAGAGTAACATTCAAGAGTGAAATAACCAAGCTCCAAGCATAATCTGTAGTATATATCATAGCTCATTAAATAAAATATAATAATCACATAGATATAGAACACATAAAACAGATAAGTATAACCAATTGAGTTAAATTATATAACAAAGTGCATGTAGTTGACAACAGCAATACAAAGTAAATGGATAAGAGTTTGTACATTATCAAAATAGAATTAGAGGAAATCTATCTTAATAATAGTCATAAGAACTGATAAAAGTTCCATCATGTCACATAATAGAAGAGTAATAAACTCCCAAAAATAATATAGATAAGCGCTAGTCACCTGCTTATCCACTAAGCAAATCTACGCCCAAATCCCAGACCTGCTATATAGTCTACTCATTTAAGAGTACCTAAGATAATAAGAAGTAAAGCATAGAACCGGCAAGACATCACAGAATATTTGGAAGTGTGGCTCCCTCATTGACAGGAAAGCTTAGACATTATGCAACAAAGTGAGAGTGTTTACAAAATCAGACACTTGGAGCTATCCTTGACGATCGCCATCCTACTGCACAAACTAGTGAAGAATATATCAGAGATATGATTAAGAGATTGTTGAATGAAGGTCAGCATAGAAGTAACAACAAATGGGTTTTGGGGCCTAATAGAACTCTATTTATTGATGATATATCATAGGAGAGTTATCCTAAGGAGTTTGTTATGCCAAAGATGTTTTCTTATAATGGAATGATAGATCCAAGACAAAATCTATTGTAATATGAATGACACATGGATGGTGCTCATGCTACTGATGGGGTAAGGTGTAGATGCTTCCCTATATTCTTAGAGGGGTGGCTATGATAAGGTTCACTCGGCTCGCCCCGAGATCCATATCTTCATTCGATCAATTAGTGAAGAAGCCCATAGAGCAACTGAGGCTCCATATAGCTTAGCCAAAGGATGTGATGTCATTGTCCAACATTTATCAAAGATCCGAAGAGGCTCTAAAGTATTTTCTATAGCGATTCAACTGTGTTGTAACTGATGTTAACAATATAAAGGAAGATATAGTTCCGATGGCATTGACTCGAGGAGTCCAGCCAGATACAGACTTTGATAAATGGCTTAAAAAGAAATCCATCGCCCATAATGGAAGAATTTTATCGATATCTACGATCGGAAGAGGCAGACTTTGGCCGTAGGACTAATTGGTGGTAAACTATCAAATGAAGTGGTGCATAGCAAAGTTATTATTAAGAAAATCATGAGAGCGCCAAAAATGTTGCATAAATGTTGAGAATAATAAGAAGAGAAGGACAAACCAAGGCACTAGTGGGAGAAATAGAACTCAAGAAGCATCTGAGGTATATGAAACCAAAGGATTATACTCCATCGAACTATAATGTCGAGAATATCAACCTTGCCGTGCAAGGAACAGAGAAATATTAGAAGTCGCCTTGAAGGGAGGCAACTGAAACCTGAAAGATGTGAGGATTTGATCCGAAAAAAGAAGCTACAATAGTACGTAGGAAATCTGCTAGATGGCAAACAGAATGATAGACCCCAATAGAAGAACGCCCTAAGGAACTAGCCTGATTCTAGTGGATAAGGACCGAGGTGTCCTAAAAGTAAAGTTGTGATAAACACCATATATGGAGGACCTCACCCAACAGAGAAGACTTGGAATGATTGGAGAGGTATGGGAGTTTGTTGAAACATATATCATATGAGATTTGTTTTGCTGTCGAAGATGGAAGTTCGAAAAAAGATAAAGACAATGAACGATGACATTATTTTCCAATACATGGATTCTAATAGAGTTGAAACACTGGCACTTGTTTCCATGGTGAATATAGCACTGTAAGGCCGATAACTATGCACTGAGTTTTGATTGCCATGGAAGCTCGGTTAAAATCTTATTTAAGAAAACATTCGACTAGATGAATATTAGTCCAAAGGATCCAAAGCTATGCAAATCCAACATCCAAGAATTTACTAAAGAGTCTAAAGAGCCTATCAGATGCATTGACTTCTCCATGGAATTGGGCAAGGGAGACCATAAGGTAGTGCAGGTGTAGACCTTTATTTTGATTGACGAATTTTCAACATACAATGCTTCTTTGGGTCGACCGACCCTTGCTAGTTTTAAAATAGCACTATCTCTATGATGTCTAATGATGAAATTCCCCACTGAGAATGGTTAGAGCTATTTAAGATGATTAGAGCACTAGTCGAGAAATTTATGTCACCGAGCTCAATAAGGCAAAGTGACGTGAGAAAGGGAAGGGTGCATAGAAGGCTCTCTGCATCAAAATAGCCGATGCATAGAAATCGCTACCTAAGCCTTGACTTGGGTCATGTAGCAATTTCTACAAACCCATAGACCCCTAAAAAGAGCCAAAGGATGCGAGGACAGTGCCAACTAAGCTAACGATTAACGTCCTGATCGATAAGGATGTTTTGACTCGAACCTACGTAAAGCATGCCCAAAGATAGCTTTCCATCATCGAAGATCAACCAACTTTTTGATCAATGGTTGGACACAAACTACTAACCTTCATGGATGCATATTCCAGCTAAAAACAAATAGGGATGCAAGTTCCAGATTAGGAGCATACAAGTTTCATCACTGATTAGGTCATGTAATGCTATCAACTAATGTCATTGGGTTTGAACATGGTTGGAGCTATTTACCGAAGATTGATGAATACGATAGTCAAAGATCAAATCAGATGGACGATGGAGGTTTATATGGACGATATGCTTCTGAAATCATAGTAATTGATGAATCACATGGATGATCTCGCTACAGTGTTCGATATTTTTTTGAGGTGTGGCATGAATCCTAATCCATTAAAGTGTTCTTACATAGTCACATCAATTTTTTTTGGGTTTCATTGTGAACTAAAGCGGTATCAAATCTAATCTAGAGAAGATTCAAGCATTGAAGGAAGTTACTGCCTTAAAAATAAGGAGGGAATTGCAGAGCTTTAATGGAAAAGTCGTCTCACCGAGTTGATTTATTTCAAAAGCGATGGACAGCTGTGTACCGTTAATTGATGCCCTCAAGAAAAAGGAAAGTTTGCTTGGATGAAGGAGTTCTAGGAAGCTTTCTAGAAATTATTAGATCACTTGGAGAGATCATCTGTCTCATCGAAGGCTTTGGAAGGAGAAGATTTATTCATTTACTTTGCAGTATCTGCTTATGCACTGAGTGCAGTCTTGGACTGTGAGGAGTCTTAAATCTAAAGGCCCGTATGTTATATCAGAAAGTAGTTCACTGGAGTGGAAAAGAACTATCCGAAGCAAAAAGTTGGTGTACTACTTGTTGATTTCTTCAAGGAAATTGCAACCATACTACCAGGCTCAACCAATAAAGGTGCTTACCGATCAGCTACTAAAACAAATACTTCATCAACCCGAGACCTTAAGAGGATTGTTGAAATGGAATACGAACTAAGTCAGTATGACATAACATACAATTCTAGAAGGACGGTACAAGGATGGGCATCGACTGATTTCATTACCGAATTTACTGTATGGGATGGAGAAGTGTACGAAGATATGGTTCAGTTATTTGAATGGAAATTGTACGTAGATGGAGCCTCTAACGAACATAGTTCGGTCCAGTAGTGATTCTTGTAATAGTGAAGGGACAAACTATATGCTACGCACTAAATCTTGAGTTCCTGACTATAAACGATGCAGCCAAATATGAAGCATTGATTGAGGGACTCAAATAGAAAAAGAACTGGGGTTCAAGACTTTGCACATATTCAGCGACTCTCGGTTGGTGATTTGCTAGGTTAAAAAGGAATTTTAGGCTAAGGGAGTGAGACTTACCCTTACCTGACAAAGACCTAGATTTATTGAATGATATCGAACATTATACGATTACACACATTTTCAGGGAAGAGAATATGAAAGCTGATTTACTAGCCAAACTAGCTAGCTCCGAGGATGCAAAGCTTGTGGGACTTGTTCCAATGGAAGTATTATAGGTTTCGAGCATCAACTAGTTAGAAGTCAACTGGATCTTGAAGGTCGAGGAAAATAAAGGTTTGTGGATGAATCCAATTAAAGAGTATTTGTTGAAGGAAACTTTCTAGAATAGAAGGAGGCGAAAACTCCTTCGTTGAATGAATGATGAAAACTCCTTCGCAAAATACCACATTTTATAGTGTAAGAAATAGTGTTATATAGAAGAGTTTCTCAAACCTCTTACTGTGAGGTGTCACCAAAGAGAAGCAAAGAAACTCCTTGTAGATGTACATGAAGGAAGTTGTGGTGATCAAACAGTGGGAAAGACTTTGGCTCAGAAGATACTTTGCTGTGGATACTTTTGGCCAATGATCACCCGAGACATAGCTGATTACACAAGATGATGTGGTAAATGCCAAAGGTTTGCAAAAATACAGAGTGCTCCATCTACAGAGCTTACACAAATGGTTAGCCTATGGCCCTTTGTAGTTTGTGGAGTTGATATCATCGGGTTGCTATCGATGTCGAAGGATGAAGTTAAATATGTCATCGTAGTTATGGACTACTTCATAAAATGGGCTAAAGTGGAACCATTAGATATGCTCATAATGAAGAAAGTGATCGACTTTGTGGTAAGGAACATCATATGCAGATTTGGAGTCCCATAGAGAATCATTACTAACAACGGAACTCAGTTTGGGAGTAACGATTTTGAAGACTTATGCAACCGATACCGAATTACAAAGAGCTTTTCAATAGTAGCACACCCGCAACCAAATGGTCAGATGAGGCGATGAACGAAATCATCAATTCCATTCTGAAGAAATGACCAGCAAAAGCAAGGGCAAATGGGTTGATGAGCTACCACTTACATTGTGGCTTAAAGAACATCCCATAAGTCTTGGATTAGAAACACTCCATTTGCTTTGGCCTAATGAACTAAGGCCATGATTTTGATAGAACTAGAAATCCATTCTCATCGAAGAAAACATTACGATCCTAAGATGAATGAGGAACTTTTTCTTGAGTCCCTCAACTTGGTCGACGAAAAGTGAAAATAGACGGAACCGAGGGTAGCTTCTCACTAGAAAAAAGTAGCAAGGCATTTCAACACCGAGGTCAAAAAATGTACCTTTGAAGTGGGTGATCTCATTTTGAAATGTGTCCCCTTGGTATGAGGAACTTTGATTTGAATTAGGAAGGTTCATGTAGAATTGAGCAGAAACTTGGAGATGGAACTTTCAAGTTATCAATTGTTGATGTAATCTCAATTTCACAGGTATGGAATAGCGAAAACATATGATGCTATTTCATTTAGATTTATTTATCTTCTGCAAACATGCCACCTTAGTTGACTGAGAAAAATGTAATACGAAATGAATTTTCTTTTCGTTTGTTTATAAATAAAGTTGGCTTTTGGAATCGATGGATATGTGTTACATAAACGTTTGACTTTGCACTGCTTGATTAGCAGCATGATTAGGTAATTGGAGATAGGTATGGATGAATTGCTTTGATCCATGATCGGATTTGAGAAGTTGTAACAACCTACCCTGAAATGTACCTAATTTCGATCCAATAAAATCCCATCGAACCTTAGGCCCAGCTCCAAGTGAGAATTTAAGTTGATAAATTTTAAACAATACACAGTACATAGAGCTATCTATTTATACTTCAGGAATCTCACAGTGGAATGGATAAAATATAATATCAGAAAAGTACCCATTTCATAAAAAAATCATTTCAGAAACACTACATATTAAATATTACAAATATCTGCACAAAACTTCCATAGTACAATATTTCAAAATAACATAACTGTCTGAACGGGGTATAATAATAATATCTAAGAAGGATAAATAGATAGATAATTGTCATAGGCCTTCACCTCCACCTTCATTACCTAAATCAACACTATCTCCTATAACCTATGTGCTGTAATGAGGAGTGGGTAAGAACAACAAATTTCCGGTGAAATGAAATATCAAGCTCTACCATAAATGTACTTGGGCAGTATCATTTAAATAAGAAATATGTCTTACGTATTTAAAACAATACCAAATGCAACAGTCACCCTAAATGGTGGTGGCTACAAATACTAATATTCTTAACTATAGACCCAAAGTCTTTCCAATCCAATTTCAAAATTCCAATGAAACTAACATCAACGATAAAAGAGAAAGCACCCAAACCAATAAATACCCTTTGTTGGTGAATAGGTAGACTCTAACAATTTAATTCTTATAAAATAGGCATGCCCTTGTCCTTTAATTCCTAATCTATTTTCGAATTCTAACATAACTATCATTAACGATGCAAGAGAGAACCTCCAAACCACTTATTACCTCTTTCTTGGGAACTTGGGCAATCTCTGACCATTTAAAACCTATAAAATAGGTGAGTCCCCATCATATAAGATCTAACCCAATGCGGATCCCTACGTGATTCTTCTTAACTAACATCGTAAGGAATCCCATTAGGTCACTTATCACTTCTCCTAAGAAAGAGGCGGATACTACCATAGCCACTTAATACCTCTAACCCAAAGTAGATCACTGCTGAAGCTTCCTCATATCGTATTAATAGTATAATTATGACCCATAACCCATATTGTGACGTCTCACATTAGCTCGACTATTCATAGGTACTGATAGCCATATTTACTGGGCATGCTTACCATACAAAATCGGGACTAATCTCGCATCCACTAGTATTATTTATTATATGTGATGTCTCATATTAGCCCATAAAGCCACACCACTAGTACCCAGAATTATGCAGGCGGACTTCCATGTAAATTTTCACTGACCTCGCATCTCTATAACTTGGTCATAGTTCATATGTATACAAATTTTATACATACATCATCCTACAAATTTTTTAATTAAGGCCATATAACGTATCCCATTATTATGCCTTTAATTATGGATTAGCTCCTATAATTATCATTAACTATCTTCCTAAGAAAATAATGCTATTTACCACTCTATTAATTCTAATCAATATGTTTAATACACTATTTATTACGTTGTTATCAACTTTAAAATTAATACGTTAATATTATATATACACATACACACGGGATTTGAATAAAATATATCCAATCACATGAAAAGTAAATGCTTATTAATTTGAATGTCGAACTCATAGAAGTCCCAAATTCCAAACAAAAGAATAGCTAATATCCTTAACCAACAACTTAACTTGTAAACAAAAAGGAATAATACCCAACTTAACTTGTATTACTATAATAGAATCAACTCCTCTATTAAAGGAACAAACTTTGCAATTTAAATCTCTTATATTCTATCTAACTTTTGCAATTACCACCTTGGAGTGAAAAGGAGTATCAAACTTGTTTTAATTTATAGAAATAAGCAGTGCAAACTAAAAATAATCAAAAATCATACTTTGCACACTATTTCTAATTTTGTTTGTTTAACATCCTCTAAGACTATAAGAGAAGTCAAAAGAGATAATTGGGATATATTATAAATTGCTTAAATCTTAATACAGATATGATTCTATTATATTAATACAAAACAATTGAAATTCTAATATATTCAAAGATTGACATTTATTTAGGGACATGCTGGAGGTTTTGGATGTTATGCTTTCATTTACCAAAATTTCCCAAGGCATACATAAAATCCAAACAAATAATATTTAAGTACAAAAATGTGTGAAAATTGATATTTCCACTCACCAATAATTATTTGTTTCCTAACTAAATTTGATTCCACCACACCTAATTCCCTTTTAGAACTCCACCTTTTTGGAATATACAATAGAGTTAGTTGTATATAGAAATTAGATTTAGAATAAGAAACTAGAGAGGAATAGAGTCATGAGTCAAAAAATTTAAATATTTAAACCTCTTATCTGAAAATCCTAACTGATTCTGAAATCCAAAGAAGAAGAAGACGAGATTTGATATATATCATTCTTAATTCTCTGTTAGATCTTCCCCATTTTAAATATACAACAATTATACACACATATACATATTAGATTTTAGAAATCATATGATAGAGAGAAGAAGGATCGAGAAATTAATTTAAATTAGAGATTAGAAATTAGGATTACTTACTGGAAAAGTTTACGGTTTCTAAAATTCTAAGGGGAGATATTTTTACAGAGCTTCATCGTTGCTACAAAATTTTATGAAGGAAATGTGGGGGTCTATGGGTCTATTTATAAAAGGCAAGAAGAAACGAGAGCCGTCGGATCAAAATCCAACAAATCCAAGCAGTTTGGCAAAGGCGATTCTTAACTACCTTAACCAATCTACCGGCCCCTATAAGGCGGTCGACTTCCAACCTAATCATCGTTTAAATTCAAATTTCAAACTTTATATGTTCAAATTCAAATATTTGAATTTTAAATTCGAAAACTTCAAACGTCCATAACATTTTCATTTTAACTTCGATTTTAACATATTATATATAGAAATTGATCAAAAAAACATTGTGGGCGCAATCGTTCAACTTTTGTGGTCAAGTTCTGAAATTTACAGAACTTCTATTTTAAAATTATTTTAATTATTAAATTTTACGAGGTGTTATAGAAGGATAATCGCACTAGGGTCGATTGGATGATTCATCCTTACCTATCTAATATATGACTAATTCCTAGAGATAGCCAAAGTAAAAAATAAGTGCCTGGAGATAAGCTACCGAAATGCTGGTTCTTGGAGATAGGAACTAGTGTATAGCCAAAGCTTTCACGACTACGCTTAGAACCTTGCGAGATACGCCCAACTAAAGATAAGCAATGATGTCGGTGAACGATTTCGATCAATGCTTAGAGATATGTGAGATCAAATATGGACGATCAAACATAAGCGCCCAAGGCACTGATCCCCAAGTTGTGGGTTGGTGCATAATTGAATCTTTTATAGGTATGACCATACTTATGGCCTGATAAGACATGCTTGGCCAATGATAAGTAATGATGGTCAATGAATGATTTCGATCAATGCCTAGAGATAGGCGGGACTGAAATGGGTATCCAAAGATAGACGTCCAAGATGTTATTTCACAAAGACAGGAAATGGTGCAAAGATGAATGCTTCCATGACTACAACATTTTTTATGATCGAACGGAACTCGACCAAAGATAAACAAGGTTTGCCATAGAGTTGGTCAACCGAATATATGTTTATTTTAACCAAATAATAATACTTTTTCAAGGATGTAATCGAAGATATTTATTTATATATAAAGTTACCGTAAATAATGGCATTGCACGGTCATAGACATGTATAGTATAAATGTGACTAAATTACAATTGATTATATTATATGTGCAACCGATTATATGGGCAAGTAAAACAGAAGATGTGGAAATGCAAATATAACAAAGATTGTATAGAATAAATGTTCTTTTATGTACATCAATCTTTTGTACAAGCATTGTGGGACCACTCCCGCACAACATCAGCATGTATGCAAAAGGTATAAAAATAAACAAAGTACACGAAAAAAGACAAAAAAGAACCGTCTTACCAATAGCTAAGAAAATACCTCTTTCTTTCTCCCTCGTTTTCCACTCTTGATCTCAAGCTTAATAGGGCACTTCTTCAAGGTCTTTGCCTCTTACGCCTTCCCCTTCTTTGAAGAACAGAAGGTGTGGGTTCTTTTTTAGTAGTCCAATTGATTGGATCTTTAGGCTTGTCTAAAGAAGGTTTAGAGGATTTTGAAGTGCCGCTAGAAAAGTGACTTTAAGTGGATTGATTTTCGAAGGGGAAAACTTAAAGAGTAGGGCTTGGTTTTCCAAAGCCGGTTGGCTTTTTCGTTCTAGACTCAAGCTAAATCTTGATATTATCAAAGTCATATGGAGTCGTCTAGGTCCTTTTTGTTGATAATTGTAACCTCTTCCTCCTAAGAGTAATTAACATCCTTTAACCCTTCCAGCACCCTTATTTTCTTTAAGTTTAGGCTGGGGCAAGAGCTGGAAGGAAGAGTTCAAATGATTGGTTTATGTCGACAGAGGTTGATGTGGCTGTGATAGCGCTTGGATCCAGGCCTTGAGTAGATAATAGAGGAGGAGGCAGCGACAAATGACTTGTAACTTGAAAGACATAATCGTATAAATTAGTGACATCCTTTAGTGAGAATTGAAGTTTTTCGAAGACCAATGAGACGAGAGAAATACCTTTGCTGGACAAAAAAATCCTTGGTAGGAATGAACCGTTCCACCCTCCTCGATAGAAGAATGAGTCGGATTAAGAGACGAAGGAGGAGGATAAGGAGCTTCAATACTTAATACAATAGGAATAGGAGTTTCAGTGGGAGCGACCTCAGAGGTGGGCACCACAGAAGTTACGATCTCTAATGTAGGCTCTTTTGACGTGGAAGTGGATGAATCCGCTTGGTCTATAGCGCTAGAACCAACGAAAGCCTCAATATATGCCTTTTTTGTAGTTCAATCCTATGCCGCTAGAATGGATTTTCCATTTTCTATGGCCACATTGTTTGCCACATCTAGGAAAGGAGATTTTAGCTCATTTTCATTGATGCCTCGGCCGGCTATAGTAGCTCTATGGAGGATCTCTTCCCAAGCGCCGATTAATGTGACTGGGTGACTCTTCCTAGGCCATTTGATATTACTATTCTATATAACATTGACAAAGAATTATTATAGAGTAGCATCCAACTCTTTGTTAGTTTGAACGACTGTTGCCTTGAGCTCTGTAATTTCTTCTCTAGCCCTAACTAGGTCAATTTGGGATTGAGCTTTTGAATCCTTTTCAGCTTTTAGATTAGCCTTAAGATTGACCACCTTAGCCTAGAGAGCTTTCAATTTATCATCTTTTACCTTAACTTATTCCACTATCTTGGAGTTTATGTATGAGTGGACATGATTTGATCTATCATAATTATTGTGATTTACGTGTGGGCTTTTGATGTGTCTTGTATTAACTCTTAGAAATTTTTGCAGACTTTAACGATGTATCTCTTTCCTTGGTAAGCTTAGAAAAGTCTGTTTTGTAGCCTACCACCATCCTGTTATGGTTGGCTTTCCCTGAATCGAATGAGTAAATGAGCATCTAGACAATCCTATTAACATAAGAGAGGCCCTTGGCAAGCTTCTTCCACTCAGAAAACAGATCCGCAACCTCCTTAATTCCATCATTCTTTTTGTTGACTTCTGAGTGAATAATATTTCTAACGTTGTAATCAAATATAAACCCCATCAAGCAGTAATCATGCAAAGCCACCTGCATCCTAGTAAGGGTAGCTGTAGATGGGCCTATAGAGGGGTGAAGATGAAGCAGCATGACTTGCAACCTCTTTGGATTTTTGGAAGGTCGAAACGATAGCGACGGGGGGTTGAGTTAATAGAAGTTTTTAGGAAGTCTCAAAGTGGGTACACGATCGAGAAGCACCCAAATAACGCACGGAGTGTTTACGAGGACCCTACAGTTCCTCCTAATGCGACTATTTCTTTTATACATCATGAATTTTTTTATTCTTCTCGGTGCCTCTGTCTTTTTTTATTGTCTCGATGCACTTTCTCTTTTCTTCTCCTTTTCTCATTTTTCGATTCCTAGTGTAACTGGGATGCTACATATAACATCTAAAGTCGATGAGTGATATTGGCTTATACCCAGGTAGAGGTGGCTCATCCAATCCCTACCTATGGTACTTAAAAAGAAGAAGGGACATATTAGAACCAAGACACTTGATTAAGAACAAGTGCAAAGTGTTGGTGCTCATGATCCTAGAAGTGTGTGAAGTGTTGATATTTCCCTAAGTAATCTACGGACCATGTTCAGGGAGTTGCACAGACGAGGTTTCATTACCCTTGGCAAGGATATCTCCAAAGAGAAAGCTAAATCAACCATCATTTGCATTTAGACTATTTTCAAAAGTGATTTTCCAGTGTCGAAGGTTGAAAGATTACCGAGTTCACCCAGCAAGACGAGATGTTTTTAGAAGAACTAGCAGTAGGTATCACCTCCCTGATTGGTTCAAAACTTAACCCGGAGGCATGCTGGAAATCACCAAGTGCTTTAGACGAGATGAGATCGAAACTATTTCACCTTTGGGGGATGTCTCACCATATGATTCGTTGTTGCACAATTCGTTGTCTTTGTCGTCGACATCTTTATTATCTCCTTCATCATCTCCCTCCTCCTCTTCTGCTCTTTCTTGTTCTCCTTCTTGTTCACCCATTCTTCCTTCATCTCCTTCCTTTACCATGTTCTCTTCTCCCTTCACCTCTTCCTTACCTATGTTTGCCTGCACTTCATGGCCCTTGTCATCTCCTTAATTATCATTGTTAGGATTGCGACTAGGGCAGAGGAATTGAAAGAAGTCTGAGACTTCTTGTTAGGGACTGTGATGGGGAACAACACTTCTATCAGGGTGTAGAATTCCTTATTGGCAAAGCCTCTTATTGTTAAGGAGGTAAGAAGTAGTGCGGAATTCATAGTCGATTCCCTTTAGGAGCTCGATAGTATCAGCATATTCATTGTTAACTTCTTGGGCGAGAAGATCTATAAAGGATAATAGAAAGAAATCAGGCATTTAGGTGAAAAATACAAGGGTGGAAAGGATCAACTAGAGATGGTTGAAAACTCTAGGAGAAACAAACAAAGAAGTTTCCCCCTGAAGTTATTGCGTGTATTGTGAAGCGTTTCAATGACCTTGCATTTGTTATAAGCTTTAACTATAAGCAAGGAAGGTGAATCAACCAATCCTTTTAAAGCTTAAGAGATAGCTTAGCTCCACGAATCATAAGGGATGATTCAGTCACATCATAATGAGGATCCATATAGAGTTGAACAGTGCATATCCATTTGGGTGCACTTGCGTCGGAGCTAGCCTAATTTCTTACAAAAAGAACTTAAGGAAATTCTCAGGGATCAATTGTAAGTAAAAGTCCTCATTCTTAAAGATTAAGTTTCTAAGGTATATCGAATAAAGAGACTCCTCTATCAGCATGGACAGTGTTTGGACCCTAGGATTTCCTAAGACTATTGGGACCGGTCATTTGTCTGTTAGAGGAACTGGACCTTGATGTTGGGCCTGGAACATGTAATTTGAGTTCATGTGTTATAGAATGTCTTGCTCCAAATGAAGTAGTATTAGAGGCTTGAATGGTAGAAGAATCGATTACAGGAGAGTGAAAGGATTAGTACTGACTTTGAAGTGAGGAGATCGTTTGGTAATTCTGAACTGAAAAGCTTGATAGTGAATGTGTTCGGGCATGTTTTACCTTAAAATTTTACTTTAGTTAAAACATGTGTAGCCAACATGCAGGAGCCAATGGATGTCGACATGTGTTGACCAATCAGATTTTGAACATTGATCGGGGGAGTGTGAGAGTTGATCTATGTAGTGTGCGTCCTATGTTTAGATCATGGTGTATAGAACACTTAATGTATATAGCTTGCTCAGGTTGGAAAACGAGCGCCATCACACGATGGAACCATGTGTCGGAGCTTATCCAGATCGACATGCAGCTTTTAGCAGGAATGCACGGTGATGATGTACAATTTTAAGTGTTGATTTATGCGTTTCATTTGAATGCTAGGGTGCTATTAATGAGACTGTTCCTTAGAATCGTCTCACCAAAGTCGATTCATCAATCCACTTTTGACCTAAGTTCGACGAAGACGAGTCACATATGGCAAAGTAAAAGATAGCCATGAAATAAACTTGGAGTAAAGGATTTAAGTAGTATGGGATGACACCAAGCACAAGAAGTGTGGGAAACTTGGATGAATTCTTGAGTTGCTTCGCATTGACCTTGTCAATATTGAACTTTTCCAAATCCCTTTCTCTAATTAAACTTTGCTATGTGAGATGAAGCAAAGTATCATCTTATTTTCGGCTATGGATCAGGGGCAACAACCCTTGCATCGACCATAGCATGGTGATGACATCCCATGGCGGCACTAAACCTAAGGTCAACAACCCACCTTTTAATTCAATCCAAAACAAAGAAAATGGGTGTCGGGTGAAAAAACTTTGTGCCTTATTGAACTTCGTGGTCGGGAAATGGGTAATGGCTTTGCTCGAGGTGATGTTGGTGACGAATACAAGCAATGGTGGCACTAGCATCAAAAATCATAAAGTTGTATTAGTTGGAATCTAAGATTGCATAGCCAAATTGATTTTGTTGGACTAGATCTTGATCTATTGTCAAAGTGGTTAACTCCATCTACAAATTTTTTCCATCAAAATGAGTCTTCGGATTTTTATGATTTTTTAAAATGGTATGCATGAAATTGATTTCAAGTGGTGTAAAAAATACTAAGTCTAGAATATATATAGATCTTCAAAAGTCATGTCGGTACCGACATGATTTGGTTGGTACTGACAAGATTTACTCACCTTTTAAAAGAAAGAAGAGAAAAGGAAAGAAGGGAGAACACTTATCTAAGATACAACATGGCTTCTGAAATGGCAGGAGCCTCAACAGAATGTTGTGCCAACTATATGAAGTGATGAATAGGTGTTCTTGGAATAGATATGGCACTTTAAAGACGATGACTAGTTAACCAGTGAATCTTGTGAAGCTGAGACTATATCGCTTGTCTCAATCCATAACATTCTTTATCTTATGAAAGTATAGTTTGGAGGGCAGTTGTTATCCAGCTTTTAAATCAAGAAGCTTCTAAGTGAATCTGGACGTTGAGACAAAGATGGAATGGATCGGAAACTTGGGGGTATGACTGGAATGACAAGATGATGCCACACAGAAAGTTTGAGATCAAAAAGAGCTAATCTAACATGGTTGGTAACGACTACAACTGTAGTCGGTATCAAGTTGATTTTTTGGTGAACCCACCCAAGAACTTTGGAAGATTTGAACTTATGAAAGTGTGGGGAAGCTTGTGCCATAGCGAAGACCAATATGGTCAGTACTAACAACAATTATTGTTGGTACCACCATGATTTTGTGCACTATTATGACTTGTTCTTCCCTCTATTTTTGCGGATCTAAACTCTTACCTGGTCTTTCATGATCCAGCGACTATGAAACTATTTCATCTAAAAATAGGTTAAGGCAATATAGAAAGGATCTTGATCTTTTGGCCTATACTCTTTATCATATTGTCTCTACTCCAACCATTGTTACGAAGCTCTATAAAATCTAAAGAAACTTTGTTTGTAGATCTAAAAACCTTGTAAAAGCACTTGTACTTGTGACAAGTATATAATCAATAATATTAAGTCGATGTAAGCATTTGATTTGGCAAAACTACCGTGTTCTTGTTATTTTTGCTTGTTTTTTTTGTTTGTTAGATTTATTCTCATTTTCATTTAATTGGGAGTGTTGTGTCACTTTTTGACCCAATAATCACCCAGGTCTCACATCACCATAGCCATAAGAGTTTGCATCACTATTAAGATGCTCTTGGATACCTGATAACTAGTATGGCCGTTACATTAGTCGGCAACATACTATATCACAATTGGATTTAGTGCTCGATCACATACCATCACATAGAACTGCCATCACTAAGGTAGATTAGACCATCACGTAGGTCCAAGGGTACATATGTAAGCATCCTCATATATCCTTACCCCCATAAAACACACAACTGATCCAAAGTTAGCAATGATTCTTTCAACACATGACTCAATTGTAGAACATGCTATGTCCCACTCCATCGTTTATCTTCGTCGAACATGCTTCCTTGGACCATACTAAGTCCTATCACCTGTTCTCACTTGAAGTACTTGACCTAAACGACTCGCATATTGATTCGTCAAAGTTAAAAACATTTCTAGACCACCACAAAAATTCTAAGAAAATCTCTAAGTCTGTCCCAATAGAAATTCCTAAATTCCCTAGGTCAAGCTTGAAGTAACGTCAGGCCACTTCCACTACATAACAATCGTCATGCCTCGATATCTCATGGTACAACCAGTTGATCATATCCAAACTTGGTAGGAAGCTTCAACATAATATGCTCTTCTCTTTTTAAAAATTTGGTGTTAATCTGAAGAAATCGAATTGGACGATTGTGGTTGTGTTTGAGGGTCAATTGTTGATGATTGATTTCACTTTCCTTAGCCGTTTTCTCGAGTTGAGCCCAAAGTTTCCCACTAAGTCGTCTTTTCTTGCGGTCATCCCACACTTTCCACAAGTCAATCCAAATTTTCCCCAGTAACCGTAGGGAAGTCTCGCAGTAACTCCCGCATCACCCCTAGGTCAGGCCTAAAGTCGCCTCAGGCTCCCAACTCCATGCGTTTTTGCTTGGTTTTTCTCATGACTGATCTGGTGTAGTAAAGCTACTTTGAAGAATTCAACGATAAAACCATAATTCTCATTTGCCCATACACCCCTGGAACACCATTTTTTGTTTGACCATAAATCCAGATCGAATTCACATCCGTGTTTCCCTCACATTTGCACAAAGTTTCCCATCGAACACCATTGTCAAGCCAATACTCTATCATCCTAGATTTGGTGCCATGTTTTTATTTAATCGACCCAGAGTCACCATCGTATGACCCTTAATCTCCTCGAGCACCCAATATACTGAACAGATTTGTCAAACCAAACACTTAGTCTATTTTTGCACTATTTTCTTCATCATATTCAGCATATTAACATTCTGCCTTAATCCATCCATTGTGATCACCATCTTGACATACATTCAACATCAATACAATGACGTGAATCCACACACTCTAGAATCGATTCATTAAACTTACATTTTATGTTACGGTTCTTCCAACCCTTGTTTATCAGATCAAAGAACGCATCACAACTCCTTATATATGGGGACCCTCCATCGTAGAATCGATTACCACCTCCAATTTGTTTCGACGAGTGTTTGAATCATTCAAACATATAATATCACATCAAAACAACATTCAAACATGCAAATGTTACATCGAATCATAGCAACTCATCTGAAAAAGCATTTATAGTCTAGTCTAACATTGATTTGAACAACTACACATCAAAACAACACGTTCATAGCACATTAAACCATTTTAAATTCGTTTTTATTCCTATTTCAAAATCAAAACAATAAGAAATCATACTCTTGGCTTTAATAATAGATTTAGAACATGTCAAAACCTATATATACATATATACTATGTCTAGTTATGATAAACCACTCAAAAACCAATGAAGACATGCAAATCGAGGTAGCTCTGAAATGGACAATAAAAATCGAACTAAAAATAAAAATTTTAAGTTTCAAAACATTTGGAAAACACTTTTAAAAACATATATAAACTATAGTAAAGGAGAGAATAGAATCACTTACATAGGATGTAGAATTAACAAAAACCACCAAACACGCTTCCGAAAACACAAATTTTGAAATCTAAAAAGAGTCTCGCTAATCCCATATCTAATTACTTTCTAACTAATTGATTTAGGTTAATTTTGTTAAAATGATAATAAAATTTTGGCATATTTAGGTCAACTGAGGCTAAGAAAAGGTTATAAGATGTTTATAGTGCATTTACAATGCTTAGTGGCTGCTATTGTGGTTGCACTTAACCTTCATTTTGAAATCACTAGTAGGCCTAATGATGGGCCTTGGTTAATTTCCCATCAATCTTCCCATAAACCGTCTAAACTTAAAATAGTCATATCTTCTAAATCATAAGCCTAAAAATATACTATGACCACTTTATGGAATGTGAAACTATCATATCTTTCATTTTGAAGTAACCAAGACCACCGAGACCCTAATTTAGCTTATGTCAAAAGTTATAAGCCTTGCAAGATTTTTAGGGTCACTGCCATCCAAAAATAATTCTAATGGTGTAAGGCGTCGCTACTCAACGTTACCTAACACTATACGACCCAATTTGATCAAAAAATATATTTTACGGTCCTTCGATAAGTAAAATACGGGTTGCTACACTCTCCCCCCTTTGAAGTTTCACCCTCGAAATCCCATCAAAAAAGGTAAGGTCAAAAAAATATGGTTACCCCACATGGCTGACAATCATAGGTTGGCATAACACTCATAAGTCATGCAAACACAAGGAAGAAAGAAAACTTGTGCCTATCCTAGCATGCAAAGTACAAACTACTCTTTATGAAATCATAAGTGAAAGTAAATGTGATAAACATAAAGTCTTATCAAGTAAAGATCTCTAGATAAATAGTCCCTCTTCCATCCTCATTCTCCCATGCACTATCGCCCTTGCTTTCACTACGTTGAACCTTTACCAGCTTCAACATCTTCCCCCTAAGATGCTTCATAACATGTCCATCTATATGCATATGCATAGGAGTTTTGATGCCTTAGGTTCAACCTTCGATATTATTCGATTGATTCGGTCCACTTTCCATATGCCTCTTGTAAGCTATTCCCAAAGCCCACTCATGGATAATGGATCTCTATTACTTATAATGCTCTTTAGCATACCCTAGGATTACACTATCGACTTTCTATAAAAATTAGCCAATTTCATTGTTGTTCCACTTGACTTTATGGATATAAATTAGCACTCTCACGTACCTCATTCCTAAAACCATCAACGTGAGATATAAATAGCCTATTATCCATATGGGGCCAACTATCTTGGTTGAGTCTGTACCATCTCATGTCCTTGGAATTCACTCCTATCTCAATCTTAGCAATGATCCTTGCGAATACTGCAGGTTCTCCCTATTCGAATAAATTAGTCGTCCTCTTCAGTGGGTCATTCACTTGCACCTCTAGCCCTCGTTGCTCTTTGAGTACCATTCTCCTTGATGGTATAATATCGGCCTATCTTCCTTTACTAGATTAATGTAGAACTCAGTCCCTCTATGGATGGTAGTCTAATCACCTTTTGATACTTCCTCACCATTGTAATGATGATAACTCCTCGCATAGGATGTTAAGCGAATAAACAAAGCTAACTATAACTACATTCACAAGCGTGCAGCCCAACTCTAGTCTACGCCCATCTTCTACCCTATCGTCATCAACTACATCTTACCATCAACCATACTTTTGCATCTATTTATTCACCCTAAACCCAAAATGATACTGAACCCAATAAAACCTAAAATAAAACAATCACAAGCAAACAAGCATCCATGACTCGGCAACACTAAGTCTCAACAAACCATACTTAAGTTGGTTGAAGTATCACAAAGTTTGAAATAACTAAAGGTCTGCCTACTAGGTCAGGACTCAATCCTAACCTACTCACTAAGTCATTGGACATAAAGGGTCTAATATATCAATATCAAATAAGCATATATAGATATAATATAAATAGAAAGCATATCTTAGATAGTATGCATTTACCTTTCTCCTTTACCATGGTGCTGTCGACGAAGTAGAAACGACATTTAATGCATAAGCAGACACATCCTATTTACCCTCCTGCTGCTTTGGATAGACCTTTTTCATTTACCCAACCCATCATAGATGAAACACTTTCTTTCTCTACTCTTCAGGGATTTGTAGTTCTTACTAAGATGACTTTTCCCATGATAATTAATGTAGACAAGCTCCCTCTTACCTTTCTTCTAGCCATTCCCTTCTTTAGATTGCTAATTTTCCTTGTTGTTCCATTCCCTCTTGCCTCCCCCACCCACTTGCGGATTTGGCTCTTTCTAGAAAACAATAACCTCAGCTTTTGGATTTGGGTACAAACTCTCTTTCCTTAAAGGCCAATCTACTACCTTCTCAAAAAAATCATCAATATGGCCTATCGTTCTCTCTTCCAAATACCCATTCAGGAAATATGGACTTCTTGTTCTTTTTCAGAAAAGTGTGGATGAAAGACAAAACATACTTTGACAAAGTGTCAAACTCTACTACATATTTAGGAACGGTCTTCTCTTTCATTTTAACTCGACATATCTTTTAAACAACACTGACTTTAATACATTTAAGCAATTACAGTAGTAAATATATATTATATATTTATTTAATTAAATACATAGGAAAAAATCAATGTTTAAATAATTAATAATGGGTATTAATTAGGTCCAAAAATTTATAAAATGTTTTTAAATAGGTTAGCCTATCATAGATGTTGCTAAGTAGGGTCTTTTTTATTCATTTCAAAAGAAATCGGATTTAGTGAAAAATGAGGAGAAAAGGGCAAAAATATATCAAATATTTTATAGTCATTTTGTGGCTATAGATATCGCCCTCTCCTCTCATTATTCATATACTTTCAAACAACAAAACCCTAGCTTCCATTAAAGAGAAATTGGAGCCTGTACTTTAGGCTTATAAGAATAAAAGACATAGCCTGCAATGAGAAAATGGCTTACAAATACGAAGTGATATCCAGCTTAATCAAAGAGGTAAATTATTCTTTATAGATGCATATATCTTATAAAAATAAATTCATTAGATATATATATATATATGTATGAATAAAAATTTATTTAGCTAAATTACATATTTAACTATGAAATCAATATGTGCATATATAATAAAAGACCTATTTTGTTCGACTTAGGTTAATAACGTATATGGAAAACTTTGCAAAACTTCATATTTGAGTTTATCATCACTATACATATGCATTTTAAATATTTTAAATGGTAATATTTTATTATGACACACACACACACACACACATACATACATACATAAATATATATAATACATATGAAAGCAACTTTGTGGTTGCTAATAGAGGAGTTAAGAAGACACTTTTAGTTAATGAGACAAGCTCCTCAAGGAAAAAAATATTAATGGTGATGGATCTCATGCAAGAGATCACGAGCGAAGGAAGAACTCATCGACTAAACCTGCAAAAGGAAGTTCGGCTGTAAGTAAAGTATAGATAGAGTAGAGCAAAGACAATAATTGGAGTGAGAAATATACTATAGAGCTACCGCTCCAAGTGCATTGCCTTATATTGATCTATCTCCATTGATTTGTATTGATCATTCTAGTGAGGACAACGATCATTGTAAATCCCAAAGAAGACACAAATCACAAGTGTAACGACCCATTTTCAACATATCGAAGGATCAAAAAATATTATTTTAGAATCCAAATTGGGTCACATGAGGCTACAACTTTGGGTAATGTTGAGTTGTGAGATCTTACACCATTTGAATTTTTGTTTGATGGTTCTGACTTTAAAATATTGTAAGGCCTATAACATTTGATAGGGGTTTAATTAGGGTCTCAAACCACTTCCAAATTAAAGATATGATGATTTACCATTTCGTAGAGTTGTCATAATAGATTTTTAGGCTACTGGTTTCAGAGATATGGTTGTTTTAATTTTTTGGTGTTTAGATAGATTAGTGGGTAATTAGCCTAGGCCCATCATTAAGTCTGTTAATGATTTCAAAGTAAGGGTTAAGTGTAACCCTATAGCAGCCACTAATCATTATGATAACATCTATAAACATCTCATATCCTCTTTTTAGCTTCGATTGGCCTAGATCTACCAAAACACAATTTTTCTTTCAGTAAAATTAACCCAAATCAATTAATTAGAAAGGAGTTAGCAAGAGGATTTTTAGATTTTATTTTTTTTCCTTTTGGAAGCATGTAGCTACTACCCAAATTTGGATTTACTCTTGTTTTGGTGAATCTGCTCTTGCTTAACTATTTTTGTTGATTTCATAAGGGATTAATTATATTCAATCACTTTATTATAATTGTTGATATATGTTTTCTAAAGTTTTTTAAAAATATTTTCAAATTTATAAAATATAATTTTTAATTTGATATATACCGTCCATTTCAGATCTATCTCGATCTGTATGTTTTCCATTGATTTTTAGGTGGTTTGCAAGTGATTTATCATACCTAGACCCATTGTATATGTATCTATATATTAGTGCAATCCATTTTCAAAATCAAAAATATGATTTTCAGCTATTTTGGTTTTGAAACTAAAATATAAATGAATTAATTTTTTTTAAAGTGTTGTAAACATGGTTTTTGGATGTATGGTTATTCCAATGAATGTTAGACCGGACTATAAATGTGTTTTGAAATGAGTTGCTGTGATTTGATGTATGTATGCATGCTTTAATGATGTTTGGATGTGATTTTATATATTTGAATGGTTAAAATACTCATTGGAGAAAACAGGAGGTGGTGATTGATTGTAGAATTGAGGGTCTCAATGTAGAAGGAATTGTGATGTTTTTCGCTTTTTGATACACAAAGGTTGCGAGATTTGTAAATGTAGAATTGAATTTCCACGAATCAACTCTAGTATGTGTTGAGTCGCTTCATTGTATTAGTGTTGCTCATAAGTCAAGATGGTGATTGTAATGGTTGAATTAAGGTGGAATGTTAATGTACTAACAATGATAAAGAAAATAATATGGAATTGGCTAAGTGTTCGGTTCAGCAAATCGGTTCACAAATCGGTTCAGAATATGGGGTGTTTGAGGTGATTTAGGGGATGTTCGGCAGCCACTCTAGGTCAGGGAAGAAAAAATATGGCAGCAAATCTGAGCTGGCAGAAGGTTGTCTTGGTATATGGCGTTTGATGGATAATTACGGGCAAAGTGGGGAAAACGCAGATGTAACTTCAGTCCGGGTGTATGGCCGAATAGAAAATAATGTTAGGGATATATGGTTAAAGAAGAATTATGTTTCGATGGTTGACTTTGATCCAATACCTCTACTACTCTGAGCCGGTATGAGAAAAACTAGGCAAAGGTGTATGAAGTTGGGATCTTAAAGCGACTTCGAGCCTGTCCTAAGGGCGACGCTAGAGGTACTTCGGGACTTCCCTAGTTACTTTGGGGAAATCTAGGATTAACTTGGGTGCAAGTATGGGACGATGTAACATCTCGAAATTTTAATAATAAATTAAGATGTTAATAAGGGTAAGAATATAATTCACATAAAAGGGAAAAATAGTACATTTTCAAAAACATTGGAATTAGGCTATAGGACCTATTATCTTGTGTCTGAAATGTCTTTTATAGTTAGAAAACAACTTGTTAAATTTGATGAAACAGGTCAGAAATAGAGGAAAATGGACCTTGAGGCATTTTTGTAATTAACGATTTTGGAATTTAACCTACAATCATAACTTTCACCTATAAATAGAGGCATAAGCCTCCATCCTTCTCACGTTGAAACCCTAGCCTCTGCCTTTTAAATGTTCTTATTCTTCTTCTCCCTTAAAGAAAACTCCAATTCAAAAATAAAATAAAGGCATATCAAAAAAGGGAGAAGGGAATTAAAGAAAGGAGAATACAAGAATCAATGCTTAGGAGCTAATGGGGAGAACCCGCAAAGATAAAGAAGAAGATAGGCTATAAAGGTGAGTGGATTTATCTACATAACGAGTTATCGGAGATAGGTATTTTTTTTAATTTGTATGCCTTCTTAGTAATATAAATATGATTTTTATTCTAAAATCAATGGATTCGTTTTGAAAAAAAAATGAATTTGAAATGAATTGGAAAACCCTAATCTTATAGATCTAATCATTGAATGGCGAAATAAAAAGTAAACGAACTAAAACCATCTCTAATCCTATAGATCTAATTTTGTATAACATGTTTGGGTAAATTTTGACAAATGATAAATATATTGGATTGGAACTACCCTTAATCTTACAGATCTGATTTATATGATCGATTATCGTAGTTTCTGATAGATAAAAATAATTAAACATATCCATTGGAATTTGTTTGGATCTGATTAAATTTACATCGAAATATACGTAATAATTGATTTAAGTATACATAGATAATTCCTTAAAATATAAATAAATGTTAGATTGAAAATCTATACATAAACGTTGAGAGAAATCACTTAAAGTTGGATATAAACAAGTAGAATTTACATCATAAACACTTGTTAAACTAAACCATACATCTATACTTGAATCCATGAACAAGATGAACAAAATAAATAAAATAGATCTGTAAAATTCCAAACCAAACATTTGAAAATATAATTTGGCATCTGAACTCATTTCCAAACATCTTAATTTTACACATTTCGAAACAGAGAAGAAACAATTCAAATTCGAATTGATTCGTATGTTTGAATTCCTATTCAGATATCTAGAATCAAAGTTACATGTTTGATAAATACTAGACAGTTGAATACCTAAAAATGAGTTTTTATATATAAGGGTCAGACATTTGAAATATTATTTAGACGTTTGAATTAATAAAGCAAGCCCAGATTAATCTGGACCTGGTGTAGGCTAAGTAGGATGGATCGAGAAAACTCATTCCCACTTCCTTATCACTCAAGAGTTCACGTAGCTGAATGGAGTCATGCGACATTTAGTGACATTATAGTTTCTCACTTCATAGAGTTATTAAATGTAGAACTCAACGTGGTGTGTGATTATATCCTAACTAGAAGTTCTTATTGTTTGCAGCTGGTCCTAGTCACACAAGGGTGAAAGCTGGAAAGAGTGGGTGAAGACGTTCATCACAGCAGGATCCATGAGTCATGCAAGAAGGTCGGATTGAACCTTGATTACTACTCGTAATGATATAGAGCTTAGGATATGGATTAATGAGGAGATGCACCAATGTATATGTGGAAAGTATCATCGGACAATGTTTTGATAAGTGGGCCGGGCATTGCATGTATACTCCATTTAGTGCACCAATGCATAGTTGGCAAGTATCATCAGCCTATGATTTCATGAGTGGCCCGAGCTTTGGGTGTTTACTCAGATAGGTGAAACCCAAACGACTATTATCAAGGATGTTAATTTGATCCATGGTTAGGTAGTCTACGATTGATACCATACACTAGAGATTATCTATGAATTATTCAGTTTTGGTATGCTCCTCTAGTGAGTGGAACTTTCATGAATCATAATTGGATTTAGGCACACTTAGCATAGTTAACCTATAATGTGAAATAGCTAGTTCCTTATATAATAGACACACTAAAGAACACACTTAGGTTTAGGTTACAACTGAAATTTAATTATTTGTCAACACCGTACCACTTGTGATATAATTCACTCACCAGACCTTATTCTATCACCGTCATTTCTTCCACTAATTACCCATTACTAGTGAGTATCCCGTGCTATGCACATGTGCATTGTTATACTCTGTAAAGTATAATTAGAACATACGAAAGACGATGATAGGACAGAAGAGTGACCATATCGTTCGTATGCATATTGATGCACAACGTACAACACATACATATGGTAGTAGTGGTTGAACATGCGTATTAGATTGCTGACAATACCTACATCTAAATTTTACGTCATACTTTCACCAAATGAAGAAACCCAATTACTGAGTTCATTACTGGTGTCATAAAAATATAACTGAGCAAATTTTGGTTTACCCATCATCGATAGAAGCGGGCCAATTCAATGATGGTTCTGACCATTTAATCTGAAAATATATGGACCACGACCATTGTTTATGGAGTTATCAACATTCCCACCCATTGAGTAAAAGCAAAAATAGAATTATAAGCTCGTATATGTTACCAAAATCCCTTTGAAACGGAACCTCCATTGTAGTCTAGAAGCTCCATCAAATAATTGGGAGCTGGTCGATAGGATGAGCTGAACCTTTCCATTGTAACAACATATTGAAAATTTTGGATTTGCATTCGTGCTCTCCTTTTATACCCTTTCTTCAAACCAAATCAATGCTCCACGGTTTGAACATGTACACATAGAGGGACCAGAACTGTGCGCTGAAAACATTTTACCTGTAGATTTAGCCAAAAAAATTAGAAAAGGTTTGAACGGTCAATGCATTTTACAATAATCAATTTAAACTGCATTACATATGCTGCCCGTAATTCCCAAGTGCAGAAAGACAGGTACATTGTGAAACAGCAAATGTTGGTATATTGTTCCCCTGTTGACCTGCATCAGATGATGTCGAAAATGAGTCGGTAGGACACCCCGTCAGGTCGTGGTTTTCTGCAATAACAAACAACAATGGTAAGAACGTTCAAAACTTGTAAGTACCCGTAACACCCATAATGTACAACAGACATATATAGATCTGTTAATGTCCCACGATAGATGGAAAATAAAACCAGTCATACCTATAGTTTCCTTCCACATTTTTTATTCCTCAGTTTTCGATGTCCGTGATGACGATTTATCTGACAAACTTCACACATAAAACAACATATCATAAATGGCTATGCATAATATGCATAGTCGGAGGGAAAAAATGCAGATAGTAAAATGGTACTAACTCCATCGACGGTAAGATCGCTCGATAGAAATCAATTTGATGTCGTCCTCCTTATGTTGTCAACAAAGAAAGTCAGAGAAATTATGTAGGGACATATCTATGAAATCATGAGAACAGCAGCCGCACCGCATCCATCTGTTTGCATGATATCTTTTTGCTTGTTTTCAGGCCATCAGCAATCTACATCTCGCTCTTGCAGACTTGCATATCTGGATTTATAAATTATTTCAGCCTCATGACAGTCGTAACAAATTCAATATGCCAGCATAAAGAACGTAAAGAAATATTAAGATAGTTGTAAATGGTAGCACAGTGTTTAAAAAATGGTGGACAAAATATGCATACCAACTGCTGATGTGTGTGCGTGTGTGATATTCTACTGTCTGACATCAAAAGCAACCATCCATCCTACTTGCTTTGGATACGATAAGTGCATTGAGTCAAGGATAGCTGGCGGGAAAGAAAGGGTTTGAAAAAAAAACATTAATGGTTATATATGGTTAGAATCATACGGCCAGGGAAGGGCGAACGAAAATCATAAAATAGTAAAAAAAATAGAATAACATGTGCAAAAAATCATCGTCCTCCCAGCAGTCGACTCGTTACCATAGGTCGACCATAAAAAATTTGTCAGTGATAAGACTGTTGTTATAATTAGGAATAAAAAATGCATTGGACAGTTTAGTTACTTACAGAAGTAAGGCATAACATCTGCCAGTTTTCTACCATTGCACTATGCAGTCGAAAGTAGTTTTTGAGTATCGTAAGTCACCATGTCCAACAGCTATTGCAGTAAATTAAATGCATTCATAATGAACCGCAAGTCGGAATGAAAAAAGGGATACATTCTTTTTTTACAAACCAAAATTTGATAGATGGAAATGGTACGTGTGAAGAAAAGATCCAGTTTTTATTTTTGGGGAACAAACATGTTGAAGAATAGTGAAGCATTTGACACCTGATCTTTGGAAAGAATAGTCAAACTATCCATATTGGTACTAGTATTTAAATGTTGCAGATACAAAGAAAGTTAAAAAATGTGACATAGAATAATATATATGTTCAACTGTTAGCATCGTCTACCATAAATGTAGTATCAATACATAAGATATGTAATCTTGTATAAAATAATAAGAAAGTATAGCTAAATTAATTGCTCATAGAAATTTATTATGAGATATGCAGTATATCAGGAGAAACATTTCTAAACAACACTTTTTAACAAGCCTCAAATGTCAGCTCTCTTGATCTCAAACTTATAAGTGATGGGGGCAATATAGTGATTTAAGTCCGAAATGAAGGTGCATCCTAATTTCAAAGACCAGTAAAGTGCATTTATATATGTATTGAAATGGTGCGGCATAAGTTAATTATCAACCTAGAACAGTTTCTTCTGCTTGCATATTCTTAGTTTGAATATGCGCTAATATAACTGTACCATAAGTTTATCGGTTGTTTTGAGCAAACCCTCATGCCATATTATAATAGTTTGAAGCCTGTAGTACAACAAAAATGTGGCTACTAATCATAATATGCAAACATGCAAACATAAGAGAGACTCATATTATAGAAAATATAGTATTCACCTATATGTGCAGGCAAATATTAGACTAAAAAGGCTAGTATGTAAGTTGAGCATCAAGATGAACTTGAGTTGGAAGTTGAATTCCTCATGCATTGTTCATCCAATTAACATTAAGACCCTAAAGTAAGATCAGATTGAAAATAGTACCAAAAATAGAAAAGAAAATAGTCATGTATTTAGTCAGTAAAAATAGGCATGTTCAAAATGAACAAAACCATGAAAATAGGCAAAAAAATCTACAGTTAGGCCTATAGATTGGGTATTCATAAAACTTATTTTCTTTCACCATAAACCTTGTCTACTGAGAAACAACTCCATTATTTTAAGAGCTGGACAACAAATATTAAGCAGAATTAGCATTTAAACACATAGTTATTCAAAGGGACATGTGCTAAATTGATATCCCAAGTTGTATCTTCAGTTCATCATCCATGCATAGATTAACGGTTAACTAACAGAAAATAAAACTGAAACATATGCACTCCTACTGTAATTTTTCTTAACTTAAACTCTATATTTATCTCTGCTACATGCAATATTAGTCTGAGTTTGGTTGGGGGCTGGTGGATGCGTTTTCGGCCCCATATAATATGTACGAAATGCTTTCCCCTCTCTTGTTTTCACCTTATTATCACAATTTCCACTTTAACTATACCTAGAAAATTTCTTTTATTATTTCCTTAATTTCTTTGCGTCATTAACCAGTTTGTTATTATTATTTTTCTTCAATAATTCAAATGATGATGGTTCTAAAATAGCACCCTGAATATATGATATCATGATACACCTAAAATTAGGATAATGGCAGACAAATTATTTCTATATTGAAATTAAAAGGAGGACTCTGCTACAGTATAAATGACAATGTTCTATCCTTGAAATAATCAAATCTCAAACTTTGGCCATTGAATGTGATATAGAGAGATCAAAGCCTTAGAATGAGCATAGGAGAACTCATAGTTGACATATGGAGTCTATAATTCAAATATTCAGAAAATCTTACAAACTAAAGTTTGTTATGGAACGCTTAAATGCTAAATACACGCATAGCACTTAATTTGTAGGAAAAGCAATATGGGCGCTAAAGCGTGTTTATTCGTGCTTCATTTAAATTACAATTAACTGCTTTTAAGATAAAGTACAGAAATGAATATGTTTCAAAAACTAAAAAAGGGAATGGACTATGAAAAACTGTTACCAATTCAGCATGCACTAAAAAATTGAGCGAAGACAAAGCAAGGCAAGTTGAATATAGTTTCAATTCTTAAAGTAGTGTGCTGTGAATTCAATTGTGCAACAATCGATATAACTTTCGTTTAAACAGCACAAATGTTGGTCGCAAGCAAAAGTAAACACTGCATTAAAAAATTTAGTAACTGGCCCAATCAGATTTTAATGTAATTTATGTTGATAATCCTTGTTTATAGGTAGAAAAATAGTTACCAATAACATTGTAGTAAAAATATATCAAAGAATATAAAAATGAAGTAAACAAGACTAAAGCATTTGTAGATAAACTCATGAACAAAACTGAACTGTATCCGAAATATATCCACAATCTATGAGACAACAATAGTGCAAATCGATCATCTAATTTAAATGAGGGGTTAGGATAATAAACGAAGTAAAAATTTAAATTCATCGACTATAAAAAATAGCTAGCACTCTAGTGTGTGGATAAAAAATAATCAATGAATGAAAAGTTGAAGTAAACAGAAAATTATATTAATAAATTAGCTTAAGCATTTTGGATAAAACATAAATGTTTGAATATGCAAATTGATAATAAACTAAGAATTCACTGTTAAAAAGTGAAGTATGAAGCTTAGAAATATGGAATTTGAAACTCAAGGATAATTTTTTAAATAAAATTGAGAAAGTACAAACTGTTTCTAAAAACATCAATTTTTATGCTTCTCTGCTCAGAAACAGCTCCATTATTTTGAGAGCTGGACAACAAATATTAAGTAGAATTAGCATTTAAACACACAGTTATTCAAAAGGACTCGTGCAAAACTTATATCCCAAGTTGTATCTTCAACTCATCATCCATGCATAAACTAACTGTTAATAAGCAGAAAATAAAAGCGAAACATATGCACTCCTACCATTGTTTTACTTAACTCAAACTATATATATATTTATCTCTAATACATGCAATATTAGTCTGACTTTGGTTGGGGGCTGGTGGATGCGTTTTTGGCCCCATATAATATGTACGTAATGCTTTCCCTTCCCTTGTTTTTACCTTGTTATCACAATTTCCACTTTAACTATACCTGAAAATTTTCTTTTATCATTTCCTCTACTTTCTTTGCATCATTAATCAGTTCGTTGTTATTAGTTTTCTTCAATAAATTAAATGATGATGGTTCTAAAATATCATCCTATATATGATATACCTTAAAGTAGGATAATCGCAGACAAATTATTTCTGTAATGAAATTAAAAGGAGGCCTATGCTACAGTATAAATGGCAATGTTTTGTCCTTGAAATAATCAAATATCAAACACCGACCATTGAATATGATATAGAGAGATCAAGAACGTAGAATGAGCGTAAGAGAACTCATAGATGACATTTGCAGTCTACAATTCAAATATTCAGAAAATCTTATAAACTAAAGTTTGATAAGGAAAGCTTAAATGCTAAATACACACATAACACTTAAGTTGAAGGAAAAGCAATATGGGCGCTAAAGCGCGTGTATTCGTGCTTCACTTAAATTGAAAAGATGATTAACTGCTTTTAAGCTAAAGTATAGAAATGCATATGTTTCAAGAACTAAAAAAGGGAAAGGATTCTGAAAAACTAAGAATTTTGGATAAAAAATAATCAATGAGTGCAAAATAATCAATGAATTAACAGCCTCCACTCCGGTGTGATGATAAAAAATATGTAATGAATGAAAAGTCGAAGTAAATAGAAAATTACAGTTATAAATTAGCTAAAGCATTTTGGATGAACCGTAAATGTTTGAATATGCAAATTGACAATAAACTAAGAATTCAATGTTGAAAAGTGAAGTATGAAGCTTAGGAAAGTCATGGATAATTTTTTAAATAAAGATTGAGAAAGTACAAACTGTTTATGAAAACATCAATTTTTTTATGTTAAAAATTTTAAACTATTAGAATGTTGCAAAGTTGGTAAATTGTAGTTATTATACAACTGTATAAGCTCGTAATTTGCTCCATTTTTTTCTAGTTTAAACACCTTTAAAAATTGGTATCTACCTAATATATAAATCGGTTATACTGAAAACCTAAAAAGAGAGAAAAATGTTTAAAAATATGGTAGTCTTCAATCATATTGGAAGAATAAAAAATATATAAACCACTGTAAATAAGTGAAAACTAAAATTAAAATAAGCATTATCTGAAATGCAAATAGTAAAAGTGGGTTTACTTCAGAAACTAATTAGTAACCGGTCCAATCGGATTTTAATGGAATTTATGTTGAAAATCGTTGTTTATAGGTAGCAAAATAGTTATCAAGGTTAAGAAATAGCATATATTATCATTTTTTTTGTCAACCGAAACCACAAAAGTGGGTACATTAATCAAGCAATGGACAACAACAGATTTTCAGCTACAGAAGATAGCCTACTAAGGTTAACTAATATTGTGTAAATGCAGACATGGTGTACATGGATTTTTTTGTTTTTTAAATCTATATATAAAACCATGAAATAAAATATCGTTGTCAATATTAACGTATTAAATTTTGTACAATGTAACTATACATGGTAGTGAATAAAATTTTAGTTCATGTCATATAAATACACTTATTAATAAATCGTTTGCTGTAACCACTGATCGACCTAACATAATATGTCGTATTCAAGGTAATACACTATGGAACAGCTAAAATTGAATATGTGTTAAAATGATACTTGCATCAAATTAGTAAGTGATCTCGATCATATACGAACTTCTTTTCTTATTATAATTATCTTACTATTACATCAAGGAGTTGAGTTAGATCATAAATATGTATCAAGGTATAATATTACCAAATAAATCAAACTAAATTTGGGAACTTCGGCAGCCCCTCCATTGAATTGGAAAGAGAACCCAACCTTCAGATGTTCGTGGTATAATATGTAGCCAAGAATACAGGATAGTTGTAGAGCAGTTTTAATTACTATACTTTATACAACCGTTCCAACCAAAACTAATTTTTTTTTTGCACACCTCTTATGGAACCTCCAACATGTTAGAGAGTACTTTCAAGTTCATATAACTCAAAATATTTACTGATATGTAGTATATAAATACTTGAAAGATCCAATAATAGGTCCAAATTGTTCACAATAGCAATACAGAATGTTCCCAAATTTAATGCAAACATTAGCAGCGAATATCAGTCCAAATCTAAATTGCAGCAACTAATTAATAAGAATATAACTATTGTTTAATCATTTACAATCTGATGAAAAATAATCTTGGAAATTCAGAATAACTACCTCAACTGAATAGGACGAATGCATATATCCAATCAAACTAAGAAACCCTAAATCTCACAAATTGGCAGATGCATTAGGGCAGGAGAACATGACCATAGAGAAGAATGAGTACAATGGGGAGTTCACACAGACGGAGGAGAGAAAGTGGAAATTGTAACCGCTTGTTGTGTTGAATAAGAAAATGAAATAACATAATGAACAATGGGTAATGGTGGGAAAATAGTTTCCGGTATTGAGATCGTGGGAGTGTAGTTTTCTAGTATTTTCAAGAGAAACAAAGGCTAAACGAACGATGATTATTCATTTTTAAATAAAAGAAGAACGGTGTTGCCATGTCAGCTTGGGAAGTTCTTGCTTTAATATAAAGTAATAGATAGGAGGACAGGAAGTAAGTGAGGCGATTTCATCAAGGTGCACAAAGAACGCGATATGGTGTTTGAGATTTACCTAATTATAATCTTTCTCTATGTATTGTATATATTAGGTAGACACTTTGTGGTGGTATTTGAAGAGTTTATGTAATGATCCGCCGCAAACCGGACCTAATTTCGATCCAATAAACGTCCTTCGAATCTTAGGCCCATCTCAAAGCGAATTGTTAAGTTGATAAAATTAAAATAATACAAAGTACACAAAGTTATCGATCTATACTTTTAGAATCCCACAATGGAATAGATAAAATATAATATTAGAAATTGGTTCCCATTTCACAAAAGAAAACCATTGCAGAAACATAACATGTTAAATATCACAACATGTCTACATAAGGTCTCCATAGTAGAATATCCCAAAATAGTATAACTGTCTGAACTGGGTAAAATAAAATTATTTAAAAAGCATAAATAGATAGATAATAGTCACAAGTCTTCATTTCCACATTCCTCTCCTAAATCAGCTTTGTCTCTTTTGAAACTTGGTTTTGATTCATGACACAAATCTATCACTACGACATACAAATTTGACGACTGCTACGACAAAAAGAGAATATATACTACAAGGAGACGAGACTTCAAAACCGGCGCATCAATTATATTATTTTGTTTTTGAGTCTTAGGTCAATGTTGTTAAAATCTCTCCTCACTTACATATATATTAGCTTATATATTTAATCATTCTATTTTCCAAATATTTTATACATATATAAGCATATATTAAATTATAAAAGTAATTAAAGTTATATATATATATATATATATATATTTCTATACCTGCGTAAACTGTGCATATTGCACGGATTTCACTAGGTTAGTCAACTGACCCAGAGGTCCAGTTGACTGACACTGGAAAATTTGTGCAACATGAAAAGGTGCACAGATATACGGATATATATTTAAAAATTATCTTGAATATTTAGTCGACTGACCTAGAGGCTCAGTTGACTGAATTTCTATAACAGTCACTTTTCGAAAAGACATGACTTTTTGTAAAGAGATACGAACCTCTATGAAAAAATTTGGATGCATCACTTCAATCGAAACTCTTCACCAACAATCGATGCCTTCTAACCATTATAAATACATACTCAAACTTGATTCCGAATCAATGAATTATAATTGAATTTTCTTATCTCTCTAATCTAACTCTCTGGAATCTATTTGCTATTATACTTTCAATTATTCCGCATTAAAGCAATACTATACCTTTCTATTCTTCATGTACTTCAAATATAATTATTTATACTCGAGGAGAAGATTATTGGAAGGGTGTACTACAAGTGACAAATCCGTGTTATTAGAACATACAAAAGTCAAAACTATTTTCTTTTTTTTTGAAGTCCTGTTCTGCTGCTCAGGCGAGTGAAGTCCTCTTCAGCCACTGAGGTAAAATCCTATTCTGCTGTTCAGGTCCCTGTTCGGCTGCTCAGGGGTTGTATAGACCTGTTACTTCGGGTTAAGTAAGGGTTGTTGTTTTAGTGAAATTCCAAAAGGAGTCTGGGACTGAACGTAGGACGGTGCTCCGAACCAGTATAAAAATATCTGGTGTTATTTTACTATATTGCCTTTTAGATTCCGCACTATTTACAGTATTACTATTATCACTATACTCTGTATTATCATATATCCATAGTACACGATCTATAGCACACTTTTAGTCTCATCTAACCTGTGTGTTGTAATAAGGAGTGGCTAAGAATAACAAATGTCTTGTGAAATGAAAATCTTAAGCTTTTCCATAGTTGTACTTAGGTGGTATTTTTTAGATAAGAAATTTGTCTTTTATATTTAAAACTATACCATACTAATAACTTTAACTGTAAGCCTAAATGCCTTTCCCATCCAATACCAAAAACTCCAACTCAACTAAGACCAAGGATGCAAGGGAAAGCACCCAAACCAATAAACGCCTTTTATTAGGTATAAGATAGACCCCATTATTTATTACCTGACCTATTTCCAATTTCTAACGCAACTATCATTAACGATGCAAGAGCTAGAACCTCCAAACCACTTAATACTTCTTTCCTGGAAACTTAGGAGACTTGGACCATCTAAGAACTATAAAATAGTTAGGTCCAGGTCATTTAACACCTAACCCAAAGCGGGTCCCTAGTTCTCACTATCTGACATCGTAGGAAATCCCATCGGGTCACTTAATACTTCTCCTAAGAAAGAGGCTAACCCTACCATAGCAACTTAATACATCTAACCCAAAGTGGACCCCCTTAAAGATTTCCCCTACCGTATTAATAATGTAATTTATGACCCGTAACTCGACCGTGACGTCTCAGATTAATTTGACTATTCATAGGAACAGGCAGCCAGATTGACTGGGCAAATTTATTCTACAGAATTGGGATTAACCTCGCACCCACTAGTTTATTTATTATAGGCGATGTCTTACATCACTCCACAAAGCCATACCACTAGTTGCCAAATTTAACTAGGCGGACTTCCATGTAAATGTGGACCGATCTCTCATCCCTACAACTTAGTCATACTTCATATGTATACAAATTATATACGTACACCATCTTACAAAATTAATAATTAAGGCTGTATAAGGTATCCTGTTATTACGCCTTTAATTATGGATTAGTCCCCATAATTATCATTACATTTGAAAATCAATGCTCTGATACCAAATGTGAGTTAGCGGAATAGGGATTTTAAAGCTAAATTAACACCAGAAAGGGTTGAATAGTGTTTAATTGATTATATGAATATTATTCAAATTCTTTAAGATTTTACTTGAAATGATGGAAGTAACAATCATGCAAACAATCACAGAATCAAAGTATATATAAAAGTAAATGCAGTAAAAGTAAGAAGGAAAGAACACATTAGGATACTGGTTTGGAGGCACCTACATCCTGTCCTACATAATTGTTTGTATGAATTTCTTTTTAACTAGTAAATGCAAATACAATCTTGATTTCAAGGCTACGAGATACACCATCCTGAACCTTAGTCTCTGGGTAGAGCTAATTGATTTTCGGGCCATAAGCGCACCCACTAGATTTATGGGCTACTAAGCACACCCAATTGATTTAAACAGGCTATAATCATACCTACTAGGATTTCAGGGATACCAAGCACACCACAGAGTATAAGAGTATGATTTGATAGAATTTATAGACTCGTATCTTCTATCTTGATTATAATTAATCCTATAACTCTTGAATAGCACTTTGATCTTGAGAGAGATGAGAGAAATCAGAGAGTATATGAAGGAGAATCAAACTAATAATGATTGAATTCGATCGTGGCTGAATTTCTGTAGAGTTTCGATAGAAGTTGATTTAGAAATCAAGAGAGTGAAAAGAGGAGAGAAAAATAAGAAAGTAGTTGATGAAAATTCATTTGGAAGTCTGGTATATATAGGGAAACAATGGTCATGTCCATTCGCAAAGAGATACAATGAAAAGACTCTCCCATTCAAATATGAATTTTGAAATCTACAGCTAGTATGTCGACATTTCCTTTTATATTTTGAAAAGTACTCAATAAAAGTTGTTTTGAAAATATTTTTTATACTTTATACAAATATTTAAACATAGTTTATACATATTTTAATCATATTAAAGCTTAATAAATTTTTATAAAATATTTTGAAATATTTAATAAGAATACTCAATATAATGTAAATAATGTATAAAAATCTATAAATTACCAAAGTATAAACAAAAACTTAATATTTAAACTTAAAAAATAATATCTTTATACATATAAGAGATTGAAAATCATTTTGAGAAATATTTCAAAAAGATTATTTTAAATATATAATATTTGAAAAACAATTTTAAAATAAAATTAGAGAAGGTAAGAGAGATCAGGAAAGTGCTATCAAGGTTTTGACATAAATTCTATGACTCTGTAACATACCTAGAATATCTTGAAATCTTGAACTCTTGAGGCTTTATATCAGCATCTTGAATCTACTCTTGATGTCATCATCTTGATATTGTATAGTCTTCTTAATCAATACTTGTCTAATATCATGCACTGTAGTGTGTGTGTATATATATATATATATATATATTAATAAAACAGTGGTATCCGTATATTATATAATATCCTATAGTTGTTAACATCAAAACCAATACCTAAGTTACTAACAGGCCATAGTGGCAACCATTTGTTTGTTCATGACAATACACGAAAATGATGTTATATGGCCTCCATGGTATCTAGATGTCTACTCACAATAATGTATAAGATCAAAGGCGTAAGGTCTTAGGGGTAACCAAATTATCTATTCATGACAAAGGATGAGAAGATTAAGATAAATGCCTAAATAGCAATCTAAAATGTCTAAACTGACATCAAATTGTAAGAATAAGGTCTATGTGATAATCGAATGAACTAACTATAGAGCCAAGTTGGGATACATTGTGAAAGAAAAATATCCCAGTGATGTTGAAACTGATGACATTAGTTTGATAATGATATGATTTTTATTATACACACTGATGTAATTGGTGCTAATTGAAATAGTGAGGGAAAACCCGTTCTGTGCTTCAGCGACATGGTCTCACCATATGATTGATTGTTAAGGTAAAGTATTACATACCAAAATTTATTCTAGCCCATTATTTTCCATAAACTCATGGTACTCGTTCAAGTAGGTTGATTTTATGGTATAAACAAGTGGCTTTTGGGGAGGATGAATAAAGAAACCAAAGACGAAGAATGAGACATTTTGCTGAAAAAAGTTATTTTGAAAATTTTCGTTCCGTAAAAAGAGAGCATAACACTCCTAATTTTGATTAATATTATCTAGAAATTTAGTTAGATAAATTAAATAAAATAATATAAGAGGATAAGGAGATTGAGATTTGATAATTATAATATGGGTCGAGCTTAATTAATGAATTAATAAGGCTGATTAGAACATTAATAAGAAGGATTTGTGAGAAGCGAAAAATAGGAAAAGACCATACTTCTTTAACATATATCTTCCCATTCTCAATTCCTCCCTCATTATCATTCATACAAACAAAAATAGAGAAGATGCTGACTATTGTTAGGGGAAACAAAGAGTATAAAAGGTAGGAAATAAAAGAGAGCTTAAGGAAACCAAATCAACACTCAAATCTCAAGTCTCATTATCTGATCAAGGTGAATAATAGTTATCTATCTCACTAATTACACGCTCATTTTGATTTTAAGATCAAACCCGAATCTTATGTTGTTATTAAGCCATATTTTGAATGATTGGTTGATTATATGCTTGAATGATGAGTTACTGGATTTATTATGAAATTATTTAACAGGTTTTAGGAGCGAAAACTTAGTTCATGAAATCCATTTGACCTGAAATTTTGATATAATGTTAGAAATGTTATTTTAGAATCGAGTTTTTAATTTTATAATTTTCCAATCAAGTATGAATATTTTATTAATTTATTAAGCGAACAAAATAGTTTATTTTAGGTTTTAGTTATTAAAAATAATTAAATAATATTTTTGGTCTCAAAATATTTATATGTCAGAGAATATGATAAATCCGATTTATTATGATTTTGGGGGATTTTTTTTCCAAGTGTTTACGAATTATTATGAATTTATTAGGCTATTAATATGAATTATATAATTTGCAAATTATTTTGAGAATGTGAAATATGATCTACATCAATTCTTTGAAAAGAATTTGATAAATAAGGTATTTGTCTAATATGAATTTGACAAAGAAATGGATTTGGTAAAAAGAAATTACTTTATATAGAAAATTATCAGTTTTTATAATAATTACGGGAACTGCCATTACCTCAATAATGCCGCAACCCATTTATGTCGCACCTAAGCTCTTCAACGTCAACCACCGATGATGCATATGATATCAACCTAGGCTGGTATGCAATGTATCAATTTTGGTTAAAGTGGGAAGTATAGCTCCGATGTCAACATCGTTGCTTGTGACGTTGGCTATCCCACATGTTTCAATGCTGCATATCACCGCTTTTCTATGTTGGCATTAGTGATGCCTCTAGTTTTGAATATCAACTCCTTATGATTTCGATGTCGTATATCGTTTATGCCGCTAGTTTACCTTTTCAACATTGACTATATTATCTCTGTAATACCACTATTATTACTTTCGACATTGGTTTTATACAGCAATGTTGCCGCTATTTTCTTATGCCACATTGTTTGGCCATAACTCCACTATAAGCTATTTGAACATTGATTTTTATATGGCGATGATGCTACATGGTCATGGTTTTTACAATATTTTAATAAAGCCATAAACCTATACTTTATGCAAACCAAACTCTGTTCTTCTTTGCTTCGGCAACCTATATATGCGAAATAAATGGTTTGGCACCAGGGTCTTATATTTTATAAATCGGATGCTTTGACATTATTTCGATATAGAGAGGTGTGATAACCCATAGTGGCTATATCAATGCTGCACTTTATCAATTCAATGGTTTTATTATATATGGCTTCATAGCCTATGGTTTTGAGGTGCGATAACCTCCAAATCACTTTGAAATTTATCAATGTTATTTTATAAAGCATATATATCTTGACATAATATTTTGGATAAAGTAAAGGGTTATATTTTCCTTTTTTTAGAGTACGATTTCAAGGGTAAATCAATTACACAGATTTAGGTTTTCAAGGAAATATAAAATAGTATTTAGTCCAAAATTTACTAAAGAGATTATAGTTATTATCATCTTTAGATAAATTATGATAGCATGAAATGGCTTAGAGATTAAAAAACCAGATGGGACTGGTGTAGGGTCACACCTTATACTTCAACTATTAGCCCCCAGATGATATTAGTCCACAATTCCAGTGCATAGGGCTTCCTTATGGGTAAAACTAAAAGTAGTTTTATGCATAGAAAGGAATGCACAAAGATGAGATAGGTTATTGGTTGGCCTGCAAAATCATTAAGATCAAAGTGACCCTAGGAATAGTAAGTTTTGGACTGATCATCTAGTTTCCTTCTAAAATTAAGTTAGAGAGTTTGGTATATCAGTTAGGCCCAAATCAGACACATATGTTAGTAGTTACCCTGAGAAAACTGTGATGTTGAGACAGATAGTCCATTTATTTAGACAAATTGGGCATGATTACGTAGATTGCATGCAGCATGCATATGATTGTTTATATCATCTAGTTTAATAATTGTGGTTGTAGGTGCTTGGTTTATAAACGACATATTTTTAGAGGATACTAGTGAGGGGAAAACCCTTTTCGCTCAGTGGCGTGGTCTCACTAGATATCTGTTAACAGAGATTACATATTGTTATTCACACTAGACTTTTTGTCTCATCCGAGGTTTTTGTTTTTCCCCTTTAACTCTCGGGTACTCATTTGAGTAGTTCAAGAGTAAGGTTTCCAGGTTTTAGGTTTGATGTAACACCCTGCATTTTTACGTTAATTAATTAATAAATAACAAATTATGAAAATGGAACTTTTTTAATGTTGGAATTTGGCCACGAAACTTATACCATTAGATTCATGGCGATTTTTCGATCAATTTTCATATATCAACTTTTCCAATCGAAGTTCAAACGAAAAAATTATTAGCGTTTGAATTTTCATAGTTGGAAGCAATTACGTATGTACTAAAGAATTTAAAATTGATTAATTATTGGTTAGCACCGTTAAAATTAACAGTAGCTTAACTTTTGAGAAATATAATTAAGTTAAAGGGTAACATTAATTAACTTCATTTTGATAATAAGAGAAAGAAATCAACAAAGGAATCAAACGCATCAAAATACACCAAATTAGCCCATTTGGGTCGAACGTGACCTACCAAAGGTCCACCATGAGTAGTTGGCCGTGGGTCTATGGCGATCGACCTGTAGGGTTTTGAAGGCAGTAATTAGTTTAGGCCGCATGTCCCAGATCTAATTCGGTTCCATCCGATGGTTAGATCTGATTTGAACCTCTATAAATTAGGACCTAGAGCTTCACTTCCAAATCATTATTTTTCTAATGAGCAAGAAAGCTTTGTCACTTTTTCTTCTCCTCTAAAAATTCTAAATGCACAAAAATAGTATATATCGCACGTATATAATTTGGAGAAGAATAGAAAAGGATAGAGGATAGAAGGTAGATTCAAATCAGGTTGCTTCATCAATGGTAAACTTTTAGATCCGGTCCTAATTAATAAATCTAAATCTAAATTGCTTTTCCCTAGTCCACTTTCTAACGAGATCTGTATAAATATTGTTTGTGGATCCGATTAGGGAGTCAAAAAGTGGATAATACAAACAATAGGGTCGGATCTGAATTAAATCTAGATACTTTGGAGCACTAATTAAAGGTAAGTGGGAATGTTATATGTTTTCATATAATACTTGATTATATCATTGCGGATCTATTCCTATATGCCTGAATCTGATAATTTAATTTCAAATGAATTCATATATATAAAATGTTGAAGACTATAAACCTGCCTATAAGTTTGTAGTGATAATTACAAAAGCATAATCATTAATTTTAATTCTGCATAATAATTAATTTTATTTCTGTAATTATTTAATGATTAGATTTAATTTTGCAATTGTTAAATGATTTTAGTTATTAGTTTTATGTCGGATTTATTAAGTAAAAACATAATGAATTGGGACTCTATTTTATTTAAGGTTGGTGAATGAGACTGAAAATAAAGCTAACCGAATTTTTGGAATTTTATTGATATTTTAATTTATTGGAATATATGTTATTAGAAGTGGATTTCCATATATTGCTAAATTCAAACTTAACAAAATTGTGATGTTTGAAATGACAAGTAACCAATATATACTTATAAAAAGGAAGAGATGTATAAAATGAGATGAGTATTGCATTTTATATTATCCATTTCTATAAATAAAAGAGAATGTCTTCTAATTACAAACGTCGCACAAACCACCACTTCAGGAAAAGATATGTAAGTTTACCATGTAACAGTTAAATTATTAAAGTTTGATTCCCATTTTCTAAAATATAGTGGACCCCAAAAGTGGAATATTTAAATAAGAATGTAGCTTAAAGATTTATAAATGGAAACTAATGAAAAGGTTAGTCTGGATTATAAGCATGAAAAAGAAGTAAGAATTGGAATAGAAATAAAAAGATGAATTAATAAATGTTATAGCAAAAATATTGATATCTGAAATTGAGAAGTAGTACATGAAAGTAATGAAATAAAAGGTAAACGCATAGCGATTGAAGACTTAAAGTCAGACATAAAAGATGTTGAGGCAATAAAGAAAATAAAAGAAGAATTAGTATACATAGGTCTAAATATGTATATAAGTAGCATCGAATATGTGTTTATGATGGGTGTGAATAATTATTAATTGGCTATTATAATTATAATGGACCAATGTATGAAGTTCGTTAGACTAGGTTGGAATGCTAAAAACGTAACCAACCAATAGGACCCATGGTGAGTGTACGATTTCATACTAGAAGGGTATCCCCAGGTCTGGACTATGCTTGTTGCCTTAATTATAAAATATTTGTCATAACTACAAAATATTTGTTATAATTATGACAAGGCTGAAGGTGCATAGTAAAATTAGGTCAGCTTAAATATTTTTAAATGGAGGTATTTCCTTGATTTCACTAGGCAATCTAAATGGACAATGAGTGAGATCGAACTTACGCAATATGGCACGGAAAGTCTGGTATGCCTAGGTACCAAAATGAGTTGCAATAAGTGTACATAAAAGGCTGGTGTACTTGAGCACCACAAATTAGGGTAGGATTTGCATATTTATCAAGCTCGGCATCAGTCTCTTGTAGTCAACGGCGGGTTACACCTAACTTATCTCTTCCACCTACCAGGATTGGTTCAGTTAGGTTACGGAATTCCATAGTTGTTTATTAGTTTATTTGATAGGGCAGGGCTAGTTAACTAATACAAATGTTCCTTCAGAATATAGACCGGTGGTGGGTCATGGAGCCTAAAATCCATGATAATAAGTAGACAAGGATATGAAAAAGTATGGCATACGTGATGAAAAATCCTCGAAGCATTAAAACCTTATGGATTGAGGTCGCGGACTAGAGGACATTGGTGCACATGGCTGGATTTCCCGTGGTGATACGATGGTTATGGATCTTTATGAGGTGCTGAGCGATTGATACTAGTGAGGATAGTATCTTGGTCCACTAGTGGACATAGGATATATGTATATATATTTACCTATATAAATATAGATTTACCTTGTGTAGATAGATACGATTTGTATGTAGCAATGGGGTCGAAATGACTAATAATAAAATCTCACATAACATAAAATAGTAAATAATTGACATAAGCTAGTGTTATGTATAAAATGTATGATTTACCAGTCACCTGAGCGTTTTTCTGACCCTCCTCATTATAGCCACAGGATTTAGAAGGACATTATTGATGTTGGCTTAGAGCAGTTGTCTGATTGAAGCTCTTGAGATTTGAGATGTCAATTTTTGGTCAGTAATTATATCAATCTAATATATTTTCTTATTTTCGTTATGATTTTTTAGCATCAGTGCTCTGATACATTTTCCTTTTTTTAGGATACCAAACTAACGATCCATTTTTAGTGACTAAGGTTTTCAGTTTAGTGAATATCAGGGCCCAGTGAAGTGCAGGTTGTTAAACTTAACGAATAATGCTTTCGGGGACATGAAGGAGGTAGATCTAGCTATGTAGGAGTCAATCTATTTATTTATCCATTGTGTTGTTTTTACTTTTGTCTATATGTATGTAATCGAGTAAGCTTTTTAAGCTCTTTTGGCAGCACTCTTTTTGTAGGAGTTTCAATAAACTTTAAAAATATAGATTTAAACTTAACTATTCTTTCCCAAATCTTTTATAAATGTCTTTAGATAAACAATTTAGTATTTTAGAAGTGAATTGGAAGTTTTAATAAGAGTTTAAATGAATGGTTAAGAGTAATTGTTTATAACACTTAAACAATATATATAATTGAAATCAATTCCTTGAATGTAATAACAAAATAAGTATGCGAAAAAATTAGTACATTTGTCTCCCTTGTGAGAAATGGAAAGACAAAACAAGGTGTGTAACTAAGTTTAGAATTTGAGCAACCAGTGCCCTGAACTTACTTGGCCTCTATTTTCTAGGCGAGGAGTGGAACAGATCGAAGGAAAAGCCCGGATGCTCTAAATGAAAAGATCATATTTAAGTTTTTTCCAAAATAAAAATGGTTAAACAAGGTTTTTTACTAATATAAGGAATGTTCTGGCCAGACCCTGTATTAAGTTTTGAGGAGAAAAATTATATTATCCGTGTAAATTTAAAAAGTGAGTTCACCGTTATTATGCCCATAGTACTTATCGAATATGGAAATTAGTATTGAGTATAAATTGATATGATTTCTACAAATCCATTTTACTCAAATAGTGACTAATTTGAATCTATCAAGTTAGATAACATGGTTTCAACTTGTTAAAAATGATGTGATATGGATAATAGGAAATCTCTATTAAAAAAATAAATAAACGTTTTGGAAATAAGATGTTTAAATAATGTCCTTTTTCTGCTCAATATTTGTAACAACCCTGTATTTTGTAATTATTTTAAAATGAATTTCCAGAAACAAAAACTTTATTTTATTTATTAAAATGAATAATTTTTGTCATTTTAAACATAAATTTTGATTTTGATGTAAATTAAAATTCCAAACATGGATAAATGGAATATTTTCCAAAAATGTGAATTTTGGTCAATATGGTCAAACTTTGACTTTTAAATTTAAATTTTAAATATTTGAAAATTTTAGTTTTATCTTTTATTATGAAAGTAAATTAAATTTCAAGAATATGGCTTTTTGCTTCGTTGAAATCCGATTTATATTGTGAACGTTATGTGTTTTACAATATTGTGTGTAAATTGGTTTATTTAACAAAATTATTTATTTTAATTTATATAAATAACATTTTTGTTTGTCAAATCATGTTCTAGTTTGTGTAACATGTCATGTTATGCATATATATAATTTTTAAAACATTTTTAAAGTGTTGTTATAATTTTTCCAATGTAAATTGTATATTGTTTATATTTTTATTTCTAGTTTCAATTATTAAACTATTTCTTTATTTATTTTCTATTTTTCCTTAAAATAATTATTTATTTTCTTTTCCATTTTACTTTGTTTTCATTTTTAATTTTAATTACTAAAATTTATTTAGTTTATTTTAAATTAAAATAAATTGGAAATCAAAGAGACAAAAGCTTTTCATATTCCTTGTATTTTCATTGCCTTGCCTTTTCAATTCCAATTGCCTTTTCATTTAGCTTTGGCCGACCATCTCTTTGCTTCAGCCGTGACTACCTTCTCATATTCATTTGAAAATATTTCTCACCATCTCCAAAAACTCACGGCAAAGGAAAATCAAATTGGTAATGGCTTCTTTTGACTATCTTTACTTCTTCTTTTTCTATGATTTTGACTTGCTTCTTATTCAAGTTGTTCGGCCACTAGATTCTCCACCATCACCACCGACCACATCACCACCATCAACAGCAGCCAGCAGCCCCTCCTCTGACCAAAATCTAAGTCGAGACCATCCATTTGTTGCTAGCTTCACAAATTTGCACAAAACTCCACAAAACATGCAAGCCGGGCCACATATCTTCACTTCCCCTTCATCTATCACCTAGGCCACCCCCTTAGCCACCACCAGCAGCAGCTACACCCCCTCTGGCCACCACTCCAGCAAACAACACTGTTAGTCCTTGAGATGATGGTTTTGATGACAACAGCCTTAGAATAGGATTATAAAATATAAATAATAACATTATAGTTTTGAAATATACATACCAAGAATGAAGACTGTACAGTATAGAGATTCAAGATAACAAGATTGAAGACTCATGAGTATCAAGAATATCAAAATTATCAAGAGTTCAAGATTTCAAGAATAAGTAATTTGATTAGGAATTTTGTTAAAACTCCTAGAAAAGCACTGGCATCTTAAAATCCAATTTATTCGTGGAATGGAATCCACTTTGAGCCCGTTAAAGGGATGGAACCCTAAGTGGGATGGAACCAACGAAAAATCTAGTGGGACATTGTTTTGTATCCACTAAATTTTATTCAAAATGATTTTACAAAATTATATCTTGTTTTCAAAATGATTTCAAAAGCTTCCTTTTAAAAGAACCAAAATCATCTATCCTGATTTTAAATACTTTTAGCCTCAAAATAATTTTTAATTTCAAAATCAATTTATCCTTAGTTTTAAGCTATTTTTAATAATATTATATTTAACTTTTAATATTTATACTTAGATTTAAATATAAAATTATAGTAAAATTTTATATATACCAAAACCTAATTCTCTATATTTATTTATGTATTTTAACTATAGCTAAGTATATTTATAAAAGTTTAAATTAGTTTTAATATAAGATAAAAGTTATTTTCAAAAGAAAAACAAAACACCAAAATTTCCTTTGGAATGTCGATATACCCAAGTTGCCCATGTCGACATAGTGTCAGTTGATTTCAAAAATTTGAATTTCAAAAGAAGGGTCTATTCGTCATATCCCTTCACGAATGGACATGGCTGTTGTTCTTCTATTAATAGGGGCTGTTTTCAACGAATTTATAATCATATTTTTTTGGTTTTCACTTCTCTTCTTCCACATTTCTATATACACATTTTTACCATTACTCTTCCGAAATCAACATTGAATCTAACTAGATCATTTCTGGTTTGATTCTCTATCACTATCTCAACAAGATCCTCAATGCTATTCAGAGTTATAGACTTCTTTGTAATCAATTTAGCGAGAAAATGTAGGATTGTAGCCTTGGAAATCAATCAAGCGAGAAAAGGTGTGATTGTAGCATTGGAAATCAATCAAGTGACAAAAGGTGTAATTGTAGCCTAGGAAATCAATTGGGTGAACTTGTTGCCCGTGAAATCAAGTATCTCTACCCATAGCATTGTGAATCTGGAGGGTGTACCTCGTAGCCTTGAAATCGAGGGTGTAATTGTACAATTGCTTTTAAAAGGAAATCCATACTTGTGTGCAGGACTGGATGTAGGGTAACTCCGAACCAGTATAAAATTTGGTGTGTTCTTTCCTTTACTGCTTTTACTTTATGTTTGCATCTTTGTTTGATTCTGTGATCATCTGTGTTCAAGTTAACAAAAACTCAAAAAGATTTAGTAATTTATTTAAACATTATTCACACCCCTCTAGTGTTAATCCTAGCCTTAAGATCCGTATTCCTCATTTCTAACATTTGGTATCGGAGCAAGGTTTTTAAAGTTTTTATAATCTGAATTTTGAAAAATTTTCAAAATGGCTACCAACACTGGTATCGATAACACTACCAACACTAGTTCTATCATCCCTATCACTAGTTCATTTGTAGAAGGTCAGTCTACTGTCAGACCACCACTTTTTAATGGCAGTAACCATGCATATTGGGCATGTAGGATGAAAATATATTTACAATCTGTAGGATTAGACACTTGGAATATCACACAGACTGAATATTCTGAACCCACAACTGATTTTGCACAGTGGACCGCTGAGCAAAAGACTGTTGCACAAAATAATTCTAAAGCAATGAATATTCTGTTTTGTTCACTTGATAGGAATGAATTTAATAAAGTGTCAGTTTGTAAGTCTGCATATGAAATCTGGAAAACTTTGCAAGTTACTCACGAAGGAACAAGCAAAGTTAAACAGATCAAAATTTCCATGCACACAAATCAGTTTCAGTTATTTAAAATGAATTCTAATGAGTCTATGTTCGATATGTATAGTAGATTTCAGGATATTGTGCATTCTCTAATATCCTCGGAAAAGGAATTTTTGGAAGAAGATCAAGTCAGAACTTTTTTAAATTCTCCTGCTCCAGAATGGGATCAAAAGGCACTTGCGATCAAATAGGGAAATGACATCACTACCTTAAAGATTGAAGAATTAATTGGAAATCTAATGTCGTTTGAAGTCCAAATGATTGGGAGAAGAGAAAGCAAAGCATCTAAAAAGAAATCAGTGGCATTCAATTTATTGACCGATGGATCAGACTCAAACAGTGATAATGATGAAGAGATAGCCATTATGACCAGGAATTTTCGGAAACTTTTGAAATATAGAAAGATGAATAATCTCAAGAGAAACAAGTATAAGTACTCTAGAAATCCAAATGTAGTGCCAAATAATGTCAAATGTTTCAACTGTGATAAACCAGGCTATATCAAAGAGACTGTCCGTATCCAGATTGGGAAAATCCTCATATAAACAATGATTCAATAAAGAAACGGAAGCGTGCATTTACTCTACTCTAAATGACTCAGACTCATCCTCAAGCGATGATGATCAGAAGACAGTTAATTCAAATATGTGTTTCACAACAGTTCATGACTTCGACGAATTCAGAGAAATGGACTCAGAAAAAGGTACACATTTATAATACAATTGGTTGAAATTGCATGCTTAGAATTGGATGCTTGATTAATTGTTTGATTGATTTGAATTGGTGTGTTATTTGAATTTTAAATTTTTTACTCTTATTTTATTATTATTATTTTTTATTATTTTTTAATTTTTTTTAATTTTAATAGTATTATAATATTTTATAGAATATACTATAATTTCAGAATTATTACAGATATATATATACTTAAAAATAATAAGTATATATATATTAGAATACTTAGGAAAAATAAATCATAGAAATTCAAAGACACATGTCGACATGGTCCACACCATGATGTCGACATGGGTACAGAATTTGAAATTCAAAATTTGAATTCAAATGGTTGAATTTCCCTCCACCTTTTCACTTCATTCAATTTTCTAAAAAGGCATCTTTTGGCCAGAGAACATGTCCTTTAAGAATCTATCTATTCACTATCTTTTATCACATCTTTTCACTCTCATTTTCAAATTCAAACTCTCTTCAAAACTTCAAGCTCTCCACTCCCTACTCTAATGGCTTTTTCAAGCAACCCCTCCACCATGAGAATTTACCGAAAGATAAAAGAGCAACTCTTCAATGATCCGGAGGCTATAAAAGCATACATCAATTATGCTAATATGTAAAAGTCCATCCTGGAAAGTTTGCTATATTTCAAGATTTCTCTTCTTATGAAATTGATTCTCTTTTTGCAAACAATCAAATTCTTAGTCTTGTTGATGCTTCTCAAAATGATTTTGTTTGTTATTCAAATCTTGTTAAAATTTTCTATGCAAATTTAAACCGTGGATTTTATATTGGAAATGATGATAAAATTTGGAGCAGTGTCAAAGGCACTAGAATTGTTTTGAATTGTGATCTTTTGGGTACCATTCTCAATTGCAAGAGTATAGGAATGTATCTTTCTAGTTTTAAAATCGATGAAAATGATCGTGAGACATTTCATCACATTTTCGAAGGAAATGATAATTTTGAATTAACAAATCAAAACTTTCGACCAGAAACTAGAATTGTCAATCTTCCTTTACAACATACTTTGACCCCAAGATCGGAAAATTTTAACAATCCTACTTCAAAAGTTTGCAAAGCAGTTTTTTCTATTTTTGGAAATTATGATATTAATTGGGCACAAGTTATTTTGGATGAACTTCGTCCCAAAAATCTTGAAATGGGTGGGAATACTTCGTATCATGGAATCTATCTCACTCAAATTTTTAACTATTTTGGAGTGGATTTCAAAGGAGAAGAATTTTTTTCAAGAAAGGTTTTTAATCACTCTAACATTTCTTTTATGAAAATTCCATTTGTTTTTCAACCATATGAGACTCTTGCCGAAAAGGAAGAGCGTTTGGCTCATGAGGAGATGGAAGAGGAGGAAGAGGAAGAAGAAGGGGATGAAATGGAAATTGAAGAAGAAGAAGAAGGTGAAACATCTTTGGAAAGCATTGATTACCCTTCTCAAAAACCAAAAGACCATTGTTGAGAATCAACGGATTCTTAAATGATCTGTTAGTAAGAAGTTGGACAAAATTTCATCTAAGATGAACAAGTTTATTTCCAAAGTCAGTAAGAAGCTTGGATTATCTTCATCTTCGTCATCCTCTAACTAGTTCTACCTTTTCTTATCTCGTTGTATTTGTTTTAGTTTATTTTGATTTGAATGTTCGTGTAGTTTTAATGTCAAGTCATTGTATTGATCTATTATGCAATGAAATTGAATTTCCTTTCTGTTATCTGGCTTATCTTATCTCCAGAATAAATGTTAGTATATTATACAAATATATATACACAATTATTCACAAAATCAAAATAAGCCATCAAAATTCACTGCACCATGTCGACATCCCCCCTATGACCATGTCGACATGTACTGGTCAGAAATGACACTTCATTTTAAATTTGAAATTTGAATAACTACCTTATGTCTATTAATTTCAAACGAATTTCTACACCTATAAATACCTATTTCTTCCAGAATTCATCACTTAATATTATTTCTTATTCACTTTGTCTCTCATTCTTCTCACAAACTCGAATATGGCTAATCCAATTCATAATTTATCCAAAAATCTTGAAGAGACTCTTAATTCTTTCAAGAATATTCTTTCTCCATTCTTCGAAACCAACGACACTTAGAGTTGAGTCAAATGCAGATGATCAAGGAGCAAGAAAGGCATTTCGATGCAATACGATGGATGATTTCCTCCCTGCACAATGATGATACCGAAGTACATCCTCCAGCCTCTCTTGCTAATAATAATGAAAATTGGGATGCCATTAAAGCAGACCCTATATTTGGAGAAGAAGGATAGGTGGAAGTTCCTCGTCATGTTTGATTTGATTTGATTTAATTTGGATTGATATTTGGTATGTAAAAATATGCATTGATATTTATATGATCCTTAATTAATTATCATGTCTATCATTATAATTATCTCTTAATCTATCTAATATATACTCCATTGTATAGTTTATAAATGCAGGTACTTTAGTCTAAGAATGAGGGGGGGTTATATAGTGTGGAGATAGTTTTTGTTGATGACAAAGGGGGAGAAATATAAAATAGGATAGTTAGGCATATATTAAGGGGAAGTTATTAGGATAGAAGTAATAATTTATAAACAAAGGTTGTCATCATCAAAAAGGGAGAGACTGTTAGTCCTTGAAATGATGGTTTTGATGACAACAACCTTAGAGTAGGATTATAAAATATAAATATTAACATTATAGTTTAGAAATATATGTATATGTAGGATTTAACCATGCAGGTACCAAGAATGAAGACTGTACAGAATAGAGATTCAAGATATCAAGATTGAAGACTCATGAGTATCAAGAATATCAAGATTATCAAGAGCTCAAGATTTCAAGAATAAGTAATTTAATTAGGAATTTTGTTAAAACTCCTAGAAAAGCACTGGCATCTTAAAATCCAATTTATTCATGGAATGGAATCCACTTCGAGCCCGTTAAAGGGATGGAACCCTAAGTGGGATGGAACCTACGAAAAATCTAGTGGGACATTGTATTGTATCCACTAACTTTTATTCAAAATGATTTTACAAAATTATATCTCATTTTCAAAATGATTTCAAAACCTTCCTTTTAAAAGAATCAAAATCATCTATCCTGGTTTTAAATACTTTTAGCCTCAAAATAATCTTTAATTTCAAAATCAAATTATCCTTAGTTTTAAACTATCTTTTAATAATATTATATTTAACTTTTAAAATTTGTACTTAGATTTAAATATAAAACTATAGTAAAATTTTATATATACCAAAATATTATTCTCTATATTTATTTATGTAAGATAAAAGTTATTTTCAAAAGAAAAACAAAATATCTAAATTTCCTTTGGGATGTCGACATACCCAAGTTACCCATGTCGACATAGTGTCAGTTGATTTCAAAAATTTGAATTTCAAAAGAAGTGTCTATTCTTCATCTCCCTTCATGAATGGATTTGGCTGTTGTTGTTCTATAATAGGGGTTGTTTTCAACGAATTTATAATCATATTTTTCTGGTTTTCACTTCTCTTCTTCTTCCACATTTCTATATACACATTCTTACCATTACTCTGCCGAAATCAACATTGAATCTGACTAGATCATTTCTGATTTGATTCTCTATCACTATCTCAATAAGATACTCAGTGTTATTCAGAGTTATAGACTTCTTTGTAATCAATTTAGCAAGAAAAGGTGTAATTGTAGCCTTGGAAATCAATCAAGCGAGAAAAAGTGTGATTGTAGCCTTGGAAATCAATCAAGCGAGAAAAGGTGTGATTGTAGCCTAGTAAATCAATTGGGTGAACTTGTTGCCCGTGAAATCAAGTATATCTACCCAAAGGATTGTGAATCTGGAGGGTGCACATTGTAGCCTTGAAATCGAGGATGTAATTGTACAATTGCTTTTGAAAGAAAATCCGTACTTGTGTGCGGGGCTGGATGTAGGGTAACTCCGAATTAGTATAAAATCCGGTGTGTTCTTTCCTTTACTAATTTTACTTTTTATTTGCATCTGGTTTTGATTCTAAGATCATATCTGTGTCTGAATATTGCATACATCTGTGTTCAAATTAACAAAAACTCAAAAAGATATAGTATTTTCTTTAAACACTATTCACCTCCTTCTAGTGTTAATCCTAGCCTTAAGATCCGTATTCCGCATTTCTAACAAACACATCTGACCTGACCTGTACTAGCCTGAGCCGAGCCCATATGATGGCATAGCCAAGCCAATTGTTGCGCAAAACCACTCCATTTTTGCCTTGTCAAATTGCATGCTTCATGTTATAACTTCTACATCTTCATACTCCTTATAGCCGTGAGTTATGATGCCATACCCAAGCTATATCATCATCAATGGCCGAGCATAATGTCCCTATGGCCAAGAATTGAAGTGATTAAAGCAATGTCAATTTATCTTGTTTTTATTTCAATCAGTTTCAATGTTGTTTTGGTTGTATATTCATATGTTATATTGTTTGTGTTATTGGTTGTTTACATGATAATATCTTGGCTCTCTCTCTCATTTGAATCAAGTCGTGCTATGTCGTGCCATATCGTGCTTTTCTGGAATTCATTCATGTGGTTTGACTTGCTAACTCCAGCTTGAAAAGGTGAGTCTTTCTCACTTTGACATTTCTAGTTATGAAATAGTGAATTGATGACAAGTGTTTAGTAAATTGAAAATGTTATGCAAGTAAATGATGATTATATGATATGCTATGCCATGTTATTACCATGTTCGCTTTGTTAATTATCACCTGACGTATGATATATGACATTATATTGTGACATCGACATGTTAGTGTAATTGTTTATATTGTTTATGCATATGTTCATTGCAAGTTCCCCGTTAGAATAGAATCACTATGGGTTGAAATGATACATACCCGAACGGACTTCAAAATAGGGAAAAATCATTATGGGCTGAAATGATAGGTCTGAGTGACTTTTATTTATTTTTATTTACTTGGGATTGTGGGCTTGAAATGATAGAACCCGGATTTTTCTTTGTAAACTATGAATTGAAATGATATATACCCGTATCACTTGACCTAGGTTAGAAAATTATACACAGACCCCGTGATATATTTTTAAATGATTTTTATTAAGATATGTATTTTTTAAAAGTATGAAATTTTATTTAAAAAAATATATTTTATGGTTTTAAGAAAGCTAAATATTAAGTTTTGAATTTGTGAATTTAAGTATGTAAATTTGAAGTAAATGAGATTTTGACTTTAAATTATATTTTTTAACATGTAAATAAATAATGGAAATTTAATTTAAAGTTTTGAAATGATATTTAAGGTAAGATGTTAAGTTTTATTAAATTTATAAGTAAATAAACAGTGAATTTTTGACTTAACAAATAAAGTGAATTTTAAATTGTATATTTGATTTAAAAATTTTGTTGTGATAAATCATATGTTAAAATTATTACAATTTTTAATTGTGAAGTTTTGAAGCCTAAAAGTATGATTTATAAATTTAAAATAGAAATTTTTCGAAGTTTTAATGTTCTGAAAAGTTAAAATAAAATATGGAGTTTTATTAACAGCATTTCCCAAAAATGCTATAGTCTTATGACAACATTTTTAAATGCTGTTGTTTTGAATTTAACTATGTTCGAAATAACTAAATATCTATTACGACATTTATAAATACCGTTGTTCTTGAATTAAACTATTTTGGAATCTATAAGCTACGATAACACTTTATAAATGTTGTCGTTGCTAAATTTGATAATGTTTTGAAATGTTATAGATTTAACACTATTCGAGTTATATTTTAAAGTGTTAAATTATTTAACTTTTGAAATTGATTATTTGTGAAATTTAAGGAGTTTTGAATATACTCTAAATATTTAAATTTGAATTTTTAAGGAATTTAAATTTAATTTGAATTTAAATAAGGTTTACTTGTTATGTGTTAAATGGAATAAAGTGTAATGAGATATATGAATTTTTGAATGAAATTTTGAAATGTATTTTGTAATGATATTTGAAATAATAAATGAATGACATATTTTTTTAAAATGATATTTAAATATGAATATTTGAAATTAAATTCAAATAATGATTTGATAATGAGGCTTTGAAGGATATGATATTTTAATGATTTTGAATGATTTGATCTTTATTTGATAAAGAATATGAATTTAGAATGATATTTGATTTTGATAAATAAACATTTGAAGTTATATTTGTATGAAAGTATTGGATTTATGAAATGAATATTTCAAAACTAAGTAATAATGAAGTTGTATTTGAGATATAAGAAATTATAAATTTAGTTTTGAAATTTGGGATATTAAAACTTTGAAATATATTAAAATTTAATAGTTTATTATGGATCAAATCTATATTTGTAATTTATAAGATTTGAAATGGGTTGTTGGGAAACTAAATTGAATTGAAACTAATAGTTTGAATGGAATTAAATTGAAATTTGAGAATTTGGATTTAATTGAATAAATTTGGAATTTAAATGAATGTATGATTTCGAAATGTTATGATTTCCAAAGTGTAATGATTTCAAGTATTTTTGGTTCCGAAAGAGTATAACTTTGAGAGTCTTATGATGTTTGAAAGGTGAATATATGTTTGAAATGGAAATGATATCATATTGATTTGAATATAGTTTTGAAATAAAAATGGTTTTGGTTTCGAAGTATAAACTATTTTGAAAGGAATACAGTTTGAAAATGAATGATTTGACTTTCGAAGTATAAACTATTTTGAAATGACCATGGCGTTATAATAACGTTTCGTTGTTAAAAAGATCGGGATCGGAAGTTGTCATACTCTCTGCCAACTCCGAAAACCACTTTAACAACCTTGTACGCGGTGGAGATTCCAAAATGAAGTAGGATGGTGGCGACGTCCTTGAGGTATATTACGTGGACCCAACTCCTGTGAGTTGGCATAAGGTGGCTAAAACAGGAGCGATCTCGGGCCAAAAGGGGTAGCTCCTCTGGTCGGACACACTTCTTTGATACTATACTTTTACTTGTGGTTGATTTGATGGCCATCCTTCGATTTTGATTTGGTAGTATGTTTTGAGGTGGGCGTATGCGGCTGCTACGTTACCACCAGCCGGTGTGCGTAATTGGTATATCTACCCTGGCATTGCCTCGTGTGCCGTGTCACCTACCATAGCGAGCCTTACTACGAGTTTCTATTTGTGTCGTACATATGGAGTATCTTCTCATAGTCTCCCGATCAGGAGATATGTAGGTACTGTGTAGATTATTGGCACTATTATGTGTTAAGGGCTATATGGATAACCCCTTAACGTTATTTTAAAGTAAGTTTATTTTACTGTAGACATTATTATAATAGCGCAATATTACTACATAGTAAATTGTTTAACGGATCCTTAAAGGATGGGCGGTCCCAAGCATCCTTTAAGTTACTAATGCATTTTTGTTACTGTTCACTTGAGTTGATTATAGTTCATAAGTATTTATGTCCTGACTCGAGTGTTTTGTGTTTTGCTTTACGCTCGAGTCAGACCGAGTGATTCGGCATTAAAGACTCACCTTCGAAGTTGGAGCTTTTCTTGAAGATCCAGCCATCTATTTTACTTTCAATATCCAGTGTTTTCAGTGATGTATTATGATTTGTACATGATATATCTTGTTGCTCTTCTGTTGTATTTTGATTAACTCTGATGAATCTTACTATTTATATAGTAGCTTCATGAACTACTATCTCTTTTAATTCCACTGCCTTATTATTTACTCTGTATCCTTGATATGTGATTATTTATTTACTGTATATTCATAGATTTGCCAAAGTTTATTTACAATGCGGTATTTTGAGCAATTCAAGTCTGACATGTGCAGATGCGAATGGTTTAAAACATCAGGTTGTTACATTTGGTATCAGACTTTGGTAGCTCTAGGCAAACTTAGCATATATGGTAAATGTATTTACAGAATCACATTCATTCGAGTTTGAATCTCTTCCTTTTTGACTCGATTGCTTTGAATTTTGGAACGTTCCATGCGGTTCCAAAATCCATTCGTGTCCCTCACTATTCGCCTTCTTTTGATTCTGGAGTATCCCATAACTCCACTTCAAATGATCTTTATAATGAGTCGGCGATCCCTCCAATCTCAAATTGATTTGTAAATGGGTGAAACTCCTTTACAATAGCATCGATTCACCAAAGATTTTATATCCTCGGTTTGGATGCTAGTATCTCTTATAATTCCGAACTCTATCTCTTAAGACGGAATGTTGATTTACCCAGAAATCCACATCAATCTTATTCTTCAAGTCATCGTTGACCCGGTTAAGATTGCCCGCGATTTATACAAGCTATCCATTTTCCTATTCTGTTATATAATCATCTCATCTTTGTTTCCAACTTATCTTCAAATCATTCTTGAAGTGTATTTGTAAACTAATATTTAAAATGTTTTACATATTGTGTTGTTTGAGTTGTTGATGTTGATTTGGGTTTCCGATCGATTCGTCTGATCAACGCTATCGATAAGATTTCCAAAACACTCGAACAGAGAAAACTGATGCAATAAGGTTTTCCAAATTTAGTAATGAAATAAATTTTGTAACTATATTATAAATCTTTTATCTGGATTTTATTTGAATTGGTTGTTAAGAAATAATATTTGATTTTATATATCATTATCTCTTATTTCATATATATAATTAAACTATAAACATGGTTATAAATATATTTGGAAATTTAAAATGAATTTAAAACAAGAATTTGAGAATCTAATTTCTGATGGATTTCAAACCTTGTATTTAAAGTTTAAAAAGGATATACTATTTAAAGTATTTTCTAATAGAAATTTGTTTCCAAAGAATTTTAAAGTTTAAAATTAGTGCTCTTCTCTTTGTCGCTGGAAAATAACTTCGGTGATGACTGCAGCATCATTGATATCCATTTTTGAGTTTCAAAGTGAAGAGACCGTTCTGTAGTCCTGCTACAGTTTTGTTTTAGGGAATTTAATTAATTTGAATTTCTAAATAAGTCTGGATTTATAACATATGCTGATATATGATTTAAATTTGAATGGTTATATATATATATATATATAGTATATGTGCATTTATTTATCTCTGAACAGTTTGGAATTTATTGGAAATTTAATTCCTAATTTTTATCTTGAAGGATAATTTCAAGTATAATTTCAAGATTTGGATAAATATTCAAGCTTGAAATGATTAAATTAGAAAGTTTTATTTGTATAATACACAATTTCATTCCAATACACCTTACCTAAATTATACAGATGTTGAATATGTAATTGGATAATATACAATATAAAAAGGATTTATAAATAGGAATTGAGTGGTTATAATAAATGTTATAAACTTAAATTTTAGTTATAAAAAAAAGATTAACAGAGGTAAATAGATAAAAGGGTAATGGAATAATTTACAATATAAAATGATGTTAAAGGAACTAAGGATAAATTTAAAGCAGTTATAATAAGTATAAATATATTTAACATAGGTGATAAAATATTGAGAGGAATAATTTTAATTTTAATTAGTAATAAAGAAGAATTAAATTTATTAAATATATTATGAGTATAACAAATGATTTTTTTTCTCAAATCCATGATTTTTGAGAATGTTTATTTAAGATAATTTGATGATAAGATAATGAAATTTGAGATGGTTAAGAATTATTTAACTTATGTAAAATTAATTATCAATTAAGTTGAAATTTTCATGGTTTCAAATTTATTATCTTATTTTGTTTTCAAACTATCCTTTGTTTGTCCTTATTTCCCTTATCTTGCTACAAGGAAGGCAATTTCTTATACCAGTCAGTTTAGAAATCTTTCTATAATCTTTGATAATCTTTGGTACTCATTTTTGAATCTGAGCACTGCTTACCATCCACAGACCGTCGGTCAAGCGGAAAGGGTGAATCAGATTATAGAAGATCCTTTTCGTGCTTGTGTTCTTGATTCTGGAGGATCTTGAGAAGATCATCTCCACCTTGTTAAATTTACCTATAACCACAATTATCAGGTATAATTTCAATCTTCTTGTCATATTGTCTTAATCCAATTTCATTCTATCTTTTTCTGTGTTTTTCCCGTACCTCATTCCTTTTCGGGGACGAAAAGTTTTGAGTAGGGGAGAGTGCAACAACCCTGTATTTTGTAATTATTTTAAAATTGAATTTTCTGGTTTAAATTTTTTATTTTATTTATTAAAATGAATAATTTTTGTTATTTTAAATATAAATTTTGATTTTGATGTAAATTAGAATTCCAAATATGAATAAATGGATTATTTTCCAAAAATGTGAATTTTGGTCAATACGGTCAAACTTTGACTTTTAAATTTAAATTTTAAATATATAAAAATTTGAATTTTATCTGCTATTATGAAAGTAAATTAAATTTCAAGACTATTGCTTTTCGTTTCGTTGAAATCCGATTTATATTGTGAAAGTTATGCTTTTTACAATGTTGTGTGTAAATTGATTTATTTAACAAAATTGTTTATTTTAATTTATATAAATAATATTTTTGTTTGTCAAATCATGTTCAAATTTGTGTAACATGTCATGTTATGCGTATATTTTATTTTTACAACATTTTTAAAGTGCTTTTATAATTTTTCCAATGTAAATTGTATATTGTTTATATTTTTATTTCTAGTTTCAATTATTAAACTATTTCTTTATTTATTTTCAATTTTTCCTTAAAATAATTATTTATTTTCTTTTCCACTTTATTTTGTTTTCATTTTTATTTTAAATTACTGAAATTTATTTAGTTTATTTTAAAGTAAAAGAAATTGGAAAATCAAAGAGACAAAAGCTTTTCATATTCCTTGTTTTTTCATTACCTTGCCTTTTCAATTCCAATTGCCTTTTTCATTTAGCTTTGGCCGACCATCTCTTTGCTTCAGCTGTGACTTCCTTCTCGTATTCATGTGAAAATATTTATCACCATCTCCAAAAACTCACGGCAAAGTTAAATCAAATTGGTAATGGCTTCTTTTGATTATCTTTACTTCTTCTTTTTCTATGATTTTGACTTGCTTCTTCTTCAAGTTGTTCGGCCACTAGACTCTCCACCATCACCACCGACCAAAACACCACCATCTACAGCAGCCATCAGCCCCTCCTCTGACCATAATCCAAGCCAAGACCATTCATTTGTTGCTAGCTTCATAAATTTGCACAAAACTCCACAAAACATGCAAGCCAAGCCACATATCTTCACTTCCCCGTCATCTATCACTTTGGCCACCCCCTTAGCCACCACCACCAGCAGCTACACCTCCTCTGGCCACCACACCATCCATCAACACATCTGACCCGACCAATACTAGACTGGGTCGAGCACATACGATGGCATAGCCGAGCCAAATGTTGAGCAAAACCACTCCATTTTTGCCTTGTCAAATTGCATGCTTCATGTTATAACTTCTACATCTTCATACTCCTTCTAGCCATGAGTTATGATGCCAAACCCAAGCTATATCATCTTCAATGGCCGAGCATAATGTCCATATGGCCAAGCATTGAAGTGATTAAAGCAAGGTCAATTTATCTTGTTTTTATTGCTTTTTATTTCAATCAGTTTCAATGTTGTTTTGGTTGTATATTCATATGTTATATTGTTTGTGTTATTGGTTGTTTACAAGATAATATCTTGGCTCTCTCCCTCATTTGAATCCAGTTGTGCTGTGTCGTGCCATATCGTGCTTTTCTGGAATTCATTTGTGTAGTTTGACTTACTAACTCCAGCTTGAAAAGGTGAGTCTTTCTCACTTAACATTTCTACTTATGAAATAGTGAATTGATGACAAGTGTTTAGTAAATTGAAAATGTTATGCAAGTAAATGATGATTATATGATATGCTATGCCATGTTATTACCATGTTCACTTTGTTAATTATCATCTGACATATGATATATGACATTATATTGTGACATTGACATGTTAGTGTAATTGTTTATATTGTTTATGCATATGTTCACTGCAAGTACCCCGTTAGAATAGAATAACTATGGGTTGAAATGATACGTACCCGAACGGACTTTAAAATAGGAAAAAATCGTTATGGGCTGAAATGATAGGCCTGAGCGATTTTTAATTATTTTTATTTACTTGGGATTGCAGGTTTGAAATGATAGAACCTGGATTTTTCTTTGTATACTACGGATTGAAATGATATATATCCGTATCACTTGACCTAGGTTAGAAAATTATATACAGATCCAGTGGTATATTTTTAAATGATTTTTATTAAGATATGTATTTTTAAAAGTATAAAATTTTATTTAAAAATATATATTTTATGGTTTTAAGAAAGCTAAATATTAGTTTTGAATTTGTGAATTTAAGTATGTAAATTTGAAGTAAATGTGATTTTGACTTTAAATTATATTTTCTAAAATGTAAATAAATAATGGAAATTTAATTTAAAGTTTTTAAATGATATTTAAAGTAAGATATTAAGTTTTATTAAATTTATAAGTAAATAAACAGTGAATTTTTGACATAACAAATGAAGTGAGTTTTAAACTGTATATTTGATTTAAAAAATTTATTGTGATAAATCATATGTTTAAATTATTAAAAATTTTAAGTATGAAGTTTAGAAGCCTAAAAATTTGATTTATAGATGTAAAATAGAAATTTTTTGAAGTTTTAATGTTGTGAAAAGTTACAATAAAATATGGAATTTTATTGACAGCATTTTCCGAAAATGCTGTAGTCTTATGGCAGCATTTTTAAATGCTGTTGTTTTGAATTTGACTATAGTTGAAATAACTAAATATCTATTACAGAATTTATAAATTCCATTGTTCTTGAATTAAACTATTTTGGAAACTATAAGCTACGATAACACTTTATTTTGAGAGAAATGTGTGATCCTCTAATAAAATAGAAGAGCACACATGAAGCTATATAGATAACATATAAAATGGTGCTGCCAACATGCCTGGCAGGTGACAAGTCTATGAACTAGGAAAAATAAAGAAACAGATACCCCTCTAATGAGCTCCGGCAAGGCCACCGCCCATTACACCCTAATACCGAGCTCCGGCAGCTACGGTAACACTTTATAAATGCTGTCGTTGCTAAATTTGACAATGTTTTGAAATGTTATAGATTTTAACACTATTTAGGTTATATTTTAAAGTGTTAAATGATTTAACTTTTGAAATTAATTATTCGTGAAATTTAAGGAGTTTTGAATATATATTTAATATTTAAATTTGAATTTTTAAGGAATTTAAATTTAATTTGAATTTAAATAAGGTTTACTTGTTTATGTGTTAAATGGAATAAAGTGTAATGAGATATATGAATTTTTGAATGGAATTTTGAAATCCTTTTTGTAATGATGTTTGAAATAATAAATGAATGACATATTTGGTTTTTAAATGATATTTAAATTTTAATATTTGAAATTGAATTCAAATAATGATTTGATAATGAGGTTTTGGAGGATATGATATTTTAATGATCTGATCTTTATTCGATGAAGAATATGAATTTAGAATGATATTTGATTTTGATAAATAAACGTTTGAAGTTATATTTGTATGAAAGTATTGGGTTTATGAAATGAATATTTCAAAACTAAGTAATAATGAAGTTAAATTTGAGAATATGAAATTATAAATTTTGTTTTGAAATATAGGATATTAAAACTTTGAAATGTATTAAAATTTAATAGTTTATTGTGGATCAAATCTATATTTGAAATTTATAAGATTTGAAATGGCTTGTTGGAAAACTAAATTGAATTGAAACTAATGGTTTGAATGGAATTAAATTGAAATTTAAGAATTTGGATTTAATTGAATAAATTTGGAATTTAAAAGGATGTATGATTTCGAAATGTTATGATTTTCAAAGTGTAATGATTTCAAGTATTTTTGGTTTTGAAAGAGTTAGAACTTTGAAAGTCTTACGATTTTTGAAAGGTGAATATATGTTTGAAATGGAAATGATATCGTATTGATTTGGATATACTTTTGAAATAAAAATGGTTTTGGTTTCAAAGTATAAACTATTTTGAAGTTTGGAAATGAATGATTTGATTTTGAAGTATAAACTATTTTGAAATGACCATGACATTATAATAACGTTTGGTTGTTAAAGAGACCGGGATCGGAATTTATCATACTCTCTGCCAACTCTGAAAGCCACTTTGACAATCATGTACGCGATGGAGATTCCAGAATGAAGTAGGATGGTGGCGACGTCCTTGAGGTATATTACATGGACCCAACCCCCGTGAGTTGGCATAAGGTGGCTAAAACAGGAGCGATCTCGGACCAAAAGGGGTAGCTCCTCTGGTCGGACGCACTTCTTCGATACTATACTTTTACTTGTGGTTGATTTGATGGCCATCCTCCGATTTTGATTTGGGAGTGTGTTCCAAGGTGGGCGTATGTGGCTGCTACGTTACCACCAGCCCTTGTACGTAATTGGTATATCTACCCTGGCATTGCCTCATGTGCCGTGTCACCTACCATAGCGAGCCTTACTACGTGTTTCTATTAGTGTCGTACCTATTGAGTATCTTCTCATAGTCTCCCGATCAGGAGATATGCGGGTATTATATAGACTATTGACACTATTATGTGTTAAAGGCTATATGGGTAACCCCTTAACGCTATTTTAAAGTAAGTTTATTTTACTGTAGACATTATTATAACAGCGCAATATTGCTACATAGTAAATAGTTTAACGGATCCTTAAAGGATGGGCGGTCCCAAGCATCCTTTAAGTTACTGATGCATTTTTGTTACTGTTCACTTGAGTTGATTTACAGTTCATAAGTATTTATGTCCTAACTCGAGTGTTTTGTGTTTTGCTTTACGCTCGAGTCAGACTGAGTGATTCAGCATTTAAGACTCACCTTCGGAGTTGGAGCTCTGCTTGAAAATCCAGCCATCTATTTTACTTTCAATATCTAGTGTTTCCAGTGATGTATTCTGATTTGTACCTGATATATCTTGTTGCTCTTCTGTTGTATTTTGATTAACTCTGATGTATCTTTTATTATTTATATAGTAGCTTCATGAACTACTATCTCTTTTAATTCCACTGCATTATTATTTACTCTATGTCTGTGATCTGTGATTATTTATTTACTGTATATTCTGAGATTTGCCAAATTTTATTTACAACGCGATATTTTAAGCAATTCAAGTCCGACATGTGCGGATGCGAATGGTTAAAAATATCGGGTCGTTCAATATTAAATAATTTGGGTTTATAGTAAACGATGTCTTAAATAAATTGTTTTTGACCTAGTTAAGGCATATTTCAGAAAGATGAAATTTTAATAGATTAAGAATTAAATTTTCCTAATTAAATGACTTGAAGATTTCCAAAGTTAAAAGGATTTTGATAGTTGGTAAAAAATTAAAATGAGAAGAAGCATAACAAATCTTGTATACACATATTCATATTTTTATCGATAACTGGATTTCGGAGGAACCGGGATCGGATTTGGGTAATTCCTATCTGAAAACCACTTTGAACCAATTTACATTTTGAAGTAAAACATGTTAAAGGTAAGGTCATTAAATATGAAGATATTCATGATGTAGGGCTACTTGCCACTAGATCCTCGGGGAAATTTACCATATCATATATTGGCAGTAGCGCTCCATTATGAAAATCTTCGATTTGCAAGGACTTCTCGCTACTAATCCTGAGGGTGATTCTCAAATAGGATGTCGTAGAAGACTACCTTCAGTTTGTCCTGTTCTTAAACAACTTGCATGGACGAATGTATGACATTGCATTTTAAAATCATATTGATTGATCTCTATAAACGTATCATCTATTTGATGGTGGAGAAGATAACTTCTTTTAGCTTAACACCTCTTCATGAGACATACAAACTCAAGAGTTATACATTTGTAGAAATTGTGGTGTAATTATGGAATAGTAATGTGGCATTCAAAGAAGAAAGATGATATTCTATGTGAAAGGTAATCGTTACCTCAGGCCTCACACCTGGAAATAACCAAAACAGGGCAGATGCAGCAACGCTATGTGGTTTGCAACCATTCGGGTATTATTATCACCTTCTAGAAATATTTCTACTCCTTATGACATTCAGTTTTAAATTAATGTGGTGTATGCTAAAGCGCGCTCGGATAAGTCGGTTATGACCGAGGTGATGACATATTTAGTACTAACTAGGGAGAGGTAGCCGGTCTTGTGTTGGTAGAGGTGCAGATGTTCTGTAGCCTCAGTACACTCCTCTAGAGATGTGTTGCCGAAAGGTAGTCCATTCACCTGGTCATTTGTTGAAAATCCATTCTCCATTATGTACCTGCCATTTTGATTGTAGAGCCTAGCATGTTGGAATTTAATAAGAGGGAATTGGAGAAAAGGACAAACTTTGGGAAAAAATTAGATTGAAGGACACTAAGTTTCATTTTTAGGCTGAAAGACAAACTTTGAAAAAAAAATTGGTTGAACGACAATGCTAGTTTTTACTAGCATTATGTTCAGTTTTTACATTACACAAAATTCTACTTATAACTAGCATTATATTAGGTTTTACACTGTATAAAATACTAGCTTAATTAGTATTACCCTTCAGCCTAATTTTTATCCAAGTTTGTCCTTCAGTCCAAAAATGAAACTTGTTGCCTTTAGCCTAAATTTTATTCAATGTTTGTCCTTGTGCCTATTTTCCACATTTAATAATGGTATAATTTCGGCTATTTGTATATATTTACATGAAAAGTGTTTTCGAAGAATGTTATTAAAAATAATATCAAATGATTTGATAAAAATGTTTTAGTTATCATAAGGTGAAAACCCGTCCGTGTTAATGTGCGATATGGTCTTATGAAATACTCTTTCTTTTCAAAAGGTTTTTGTCACTAATCTTTGATCTAGACATTTAAATTTAGGATTCGTGTTTCTCACGCTGGTTTGTCAGACTGATCTGGGTATTTTTATACTCGGGTCAGATTCGAGCAGTTTTAGGATTAGCCGAAGGGGCTTGAATTTTGTAGAGGAGAGCTGGAGATCTTCATCAACGTATGGATGTATTTTATTTTCCGCTACATTGTGTGTTATTGTTTTCAATAGTGTAAGGACAAATATTATGATTATTCAAGCTGAATCAAGGTTAGACTCTGATTTTTATATATTTTAAAATTTTCCACTGTAAAGATTGTTTTTCGATAATATATGTTATTCCATTCGATTGAGATTCTGTTTTGACTATTTTTCTTTCTTACCTTTGAAGTTCCATCTTTTCATTCAATTTGAGTTAGACATGTGTGGTTTATTATTGATTCAAAGGGTATGAAAATTTAGGCCTATACACTTTAAGATATTTATTCTTTCAAAAGGAGTTAAATATGAGACTGCAGAGGTGGTTGGAGTTCACATTAGCTTATGATTCAGAATTTGAGTGCATATCAGGGAAAGAAAATAAAGTCGCAGATGCACTTAGTAGAAAACATCAGAATGCAGTGTTGTTGATATTAGTGAAAGACAGATTTGGATGGGATCGGTCGTTAACAAGGAGCTGGAGGTAGATCTCCAATATAAGGCCATTAGCTACCATTATTCTTCACTTAAACAGGCCTACCCTCATATTATTAGGCTTTTTGACTTAAATTTCATGGCTTTACTAAGGGATTTTATCTAACCTTAGCCATGCTATAATCTAAATGTTGATGGAACCCCTATCCAATTGGGATTTGACTCAAGCATTGACTACTTATAGTGTACAGTTAAGACCTACAGCTAGTTATAGTTAGAATACTACAACGCTATCTTATTTAGAAGTTCGACCTGTATTGATCAAGAGGATTGCTTCTAAATAGAGAGATGACCTATGATTAGCTGAACGGATTAGAAGGTTATAAGGTGGAACTGAGATTGATAATTTGAAAGATTTTTATCTTGATCAAATGGATGGTTGAGAAAGAAGGGATGATTATGTGTTTCAGATGCAGGTGACCTAAGGAAAAAAGTACTTGTGCAGTGTCATCGATCGAAGTTTACCATTCATCTTGGAGGAACTAAGATGTATCAAGATATGAACATGAGTTTCTTCTGGGAAGGTATGAAAAGAGATTTAGGCTTATGGATAAAGCAACGCCTGAATTGTCAGCATGTAAAGGCCGAGCATTAGAAGCCAAGTGGATTGCTTCAGCTTTTAGATATACCAATGTGGAAATGGGATTCTATATATATGTATTTCATTGATGGATTGCCAAAGCCAAACAAGAGAAATGTAATTATTTACGTTATAATAGATAAATTGACCAAGAGCGCACATTTCATTCCCGTTAAGTCCATAAGGAGGCACCTATTTTAGCTAAGTTATTTATGAAGAACATTTTTATACTGCATGAGATCTTAGTAGTGTAGTCAGTGGTAAAGATTCTTTATTCACTAGTGTAACGACCTAAAATTTCAGTCATTTGAAATTCGTATATTTAATTGATTTTAAACATTCACAAGTTAATATTACAAGTTGAATAAATTACATTTCGAATGTCATGATTTAATTGGATAATTAAATTGTTAATTTAATATTTGAAATTACTAAAATAATTGGAATTCAAATTTAAGGTGAATAAAAAATGATTTATAAAGTTGAATTAAATTCTATTTGAATTAGAATGATGTTAGCAAACTTTTAAAATTGAATTAAAAGTTAAATTGTAGAAATTGATATTTTAATATTTAATTAACGTGTAAAAATGGTCATTTTTCACACAGTCTTGGATTTTGATGAAACCGGTTTCATTAGATCCGTAATGTTATATTATTGCAAGATTTCAAATTTCATGTCAATCGAATTTATGGTTTGTCCGTGGCAAGCTAAAATGCATAGAAAATTGTTTAAGTGAATTTTAAATTTAAATAATTCGATTCGAAAACCTATCTGACAAATATGATTGAATTGGCTCTTGATATATATTCCATTGTGTTCGGAATAGAGGTAAAACATTATAAACGTCAGGTGGCATGCTTCGTTTTGAGTTCGAAAAATTTGGCGATGAATAGTGTCACGGAATTTTCTATAAAAAGCCAAAATATTTTCACATTTTCACAAAACCCTAATCCTCTAGAGCAATCCGCCACCCTCTATTCCAATGGTCGGAAATGCACAAATTTCTTCCCTCAATATCTCTTAATTCATAAACAATTACGAAAAGTCTTCAACTACAAACATGTATAGCACAGCGAGATCTATCGATCCAACGGTGATGATCGAGAATGGTGGATCCAATCATTGGAAAATCAAGCTTAAACGGTCGACGTTCAAGCACAAAAATCAAACAAATACACAGTCGAGTTCAACGTCGTTCGTAACGCTGGTGGAGCTTGCGTAGCGCTATTCGATGGTAGTGTTGGATCATCATATCGGCGAGTGTTTTGGTATAGACGTAGGGGAGAAGAAGAAGTCAACGGCCTAGATTATGTTATCCTAAATCATTCAGCTGTGATTAGAAAAGGTTTAAAAGAAATAAAATAAAAATGTGTAAAATATATATAAATCTGTGCAAACTTTAAAACGTCATATCTTCTTCATATGAGGTCTATTTTTAACAAAACAAATTGCGTTGGGTATGTATTGACAAGCACTACATTTTATATCTAGTTTGGAGTTGATTGGAGATAGTGTAAATTTTGGGTAAAATTAAACGCTAGTTTAATTTTATTCAGAATAAAACACTGTAACTGCTATTGGAAGCAATATGAGTACAACTAACTCTTTCTGACTCATTGAAATTTTTATGTAAGTGAGAATAAATTTATTTTATGCCGATTGATGATTGTTTGGATGATATATGATATATTGTCTATATATTGATTGGTATTTGGATATATTCCTGCCTATTGGAGCAGATCAGACTCTATACGTTCCCGTGTATGAGCGGATGATCCTTTGTATGCGCGCCTGCCTCGAAGCAGACATTGTACACATATTCTCTAATGTATATTTGTTGCAGGTGATAGGTTGGAGGGATCCAACTGGATTCCTGACAACTGTTGATTTATTTACAGATATTGTGATATATGCTGTTATCATGTGATATATGATGTTTTGGTTGCCATGATTGATGTATTTAGTGCTATTGCAGCATTTGGGCCATATTTTGGAATTGTAAAAATATTAAAGTGATGTCGAATTAAAAAGGATTTTCAAGTGGTTTTGAAAATATACATTTTGTTGAATTTTGAATTGTAAAGGAATGAATTTATTTTGAATAAATAAATGTTATAATTTTTATGTTATAAAAATTATAATTTTTGTGTAATATAATCAAAATATGATTTCTGGAATATGGAGATAACTATTTTGTAAATAGTTTAAATTGGGATTTTTGATTTATTATAAATGGTTTATATATAAGATTTATAAAATTGATATTTTATAAATCAAAATGATGGAATTGTGAAAGGGGTTTTATAAGTGTTAAAATGGAGTTATAAATGGATTTTATAAGCAAATAAGATTTATAAATTGTGAAGTTATAAACGAATGAATTCGTAAATGAATGATTTATAAGTAATTTACTTATAAATTGGATTTTGGCATGTAAATGGGATATAAATAGAATTTTTTTCATAAAGGGATTTTATAACTTGAAGTTTCTATAAAATAGAAATGTGAATTTATAAACATTGTTTTATAAATGTGAAATCAATTAAATTGGATAAGTTACATATAGAAGTTTACTAAAGGTATTATATCCATGATTTTGAACAGTGGATAATCCTTTAATAAATATGTAGAAGTGATGAATTTGGCAAAGGAGATATATTCACGATTTTGGACAATGAATTATCCTTTAATTAAATGTGCAATAGTAATGAACTTGGTTAGAGAATTATGTTCACAATTTTAGACAGTGAATGATAATTTAAATAAAATGTATAATTTTTGGGAAGTGATATTTTAAATGGAGTTAAACGATTTGAATATGTATTAAAATGTGTTAAGTGTAGAAACCATAGATTTCAACATTCATTGTTGAAATAGAAATTTTCAAGAAGTAAGGAAATGATGGACTATAACGCCGTTGTTATAGTAAATGATTTTCAAAAGGAGATGTTTTATATATTATATGGGATTTATATATCTATCTTATTTTCGAATCCCCATACTAATGATTTTGGACTGCCGTAATAATGTTTAACGCAACATTCGTTTTGACCCAAAGAAATATGTTAAGAGAATGTTTTCCTTACAGAATGAAATATATACTTAATCCCGATTTAAATATATGTAATATTTTCTAAGTGTTGAAAATAAAGAGATTTGTGAATATGCTTATATAGTCAAAATAGGTATATGGAAATGTTTTCCAATATAGAAAGTTGAAATGGTTTTGAGATTATATCTTGGTTAAAGAAATTTGAAGTGAATATTTGGCAAGAGATTTAATTAATAATAGATTAAATAAAAGGGCCTAGTGATTGGTTATGGTGCTAAATATTTGTCTAATTATTTTGATAGTTAAATAACCGAAATTAAATTTGGCCATTTTAGACCCTCGACTTGATGTAGGAACTATTTAGTCGTACACTTAGTACGTAGCCTTCTATGTAGGCTTGATTATCATTTGTGTTGAGGTAGTTGATTCGTATAGTGCAGAGTATTACTCCAATCTACCGAGCTTCCTTCTTGGCCCGAAGGATAGCAAGTTGAAAGTTGGAGACGTGACAAGTCTATGAGACTTAGTTTCTGTGTGAGGTTGAGAAATGCTATTGCTTTGTTGGTGTGAAGGGACCGAGATCAGATTTATCTGAAAACCACTTCGGACCAACATATATGCGTTCGATTGTGCTGATTGAGATGATATTGATTTTCGGGATTTTCATAGTAGGGTACTGCTTTTTGATCGTTTGGGGTTAAAGTCCCAATATACATCCTATAGCGGTGGTCTCTTCATTATGAAATATCCAATGCAAGAACTATTCACTACTAATCCTAGGGATTTCCCAATAGGATGTGGTAGGAAAGTACCTTCGGTTTGTCCTGTTCTTGGACAACTTGTATGGATGTTTGTCTGACATTACTTTTCTAACGATTACGTACATTGGCTTTTACAAACGTACGTCAATGATGGCGGAGAAGACAACTTCTCTTAGCTTAGCACCATCCTTAAGACGGAGCTTAAGGGTTATATTTTGTGGAAGGCAATTAGTAGTCAATGGAAATGGCCGTGTGGCATTCAAAGTGATGTGATTGTGATATGTGAAAGGTAATCGTTACCTCTGGCCTCATCAACGAAAAATGACCAAAACAAGGTTAGATGCAGCAGGGCTAAGTACGTTGCTCCCAAGTAGGGTATGATCATCCTCTTCTAGATATATCTTTACATGCTATGACATCATGTATCTGATTATTGTGGTTTGTATCCTAGAGGGCCCTCGGTATAGGTCGATAATGACCGGAGGATGACATATTCGATACCATCTAGTTATAAAGGTAGGCTGGTCTTGTGTTGCTAGAGGGCAGGTGCCTTGGGACATCCATCTAGAGGTGTACTCATCGAAAGGTAGTTCCTTCACCTGGTCATTTGTATGGAAATCTGAACCTCACTACGAACTTGCGATTTTGTTTGTAAAGGCGTAACGAATAATCTCGAAATGCTAAATGGGTAACCATTTCGACTATGATTAATATTATTTGTATATACTAGACACTAGTATAATATAAGAGGATTTGATATGAAATGTTTTAGTTATCGTTAGGTAAAAGCATGTCCGTTTTTATGTGTGGACTTGTCTTACGAGATACTTTTTTTATAAAGGAAAAGTTTAGTAATTTAATAAATTCAGTTGAGTGTGTTTCTCACACTGGTTTACCAGACTGATCCAGACGTTCTGCCCTTTCAATGCTCGGGTCAGACTGAGTATATTTACAGGTTCGGTTTTGGTGCTTTTGGAGCTTCAGCAGGAGAGCTGGAGATCTTCATTTTCGTATACACGTGTCTGTTTTGATTTTTGATTATTCGCTGCTTAGTTGTTGTTTATTATCGGCAATTGTGAGGACAGGTTATTATAACTGTCTAGGCTGATAATTTATGATTGATTGTTGAACTCTGATTAATGTATGTATGTATATAGTTTTTTTTGTATTAATATGACATTATATGTTTTCCGCTGCGATGTGAGATTTTATATTGTTCTATTTAGTTCTCTCTTTCTTCTCTTCTCTTCTTCTCTCTTCTTTTCTTTTCTTGACTTTCTGTCAGTCTATGTTTCTGGGTCGGACATGTGTGGATTATTATCGATTCAAAGGGTATGGATTTGCGGTTCATCACAACTAGCGAACTCTGGAAGAGTCTGCAATAGGTGTTAGGTACCAAGCTCAAGATGAGCACCGCTTGTCATTTGCAGATGAATGGGCAAACAAAAAGAGTTAACAAAGTATTGGAGGATTTGTTAAGAGCTTGTGTGCTAGATTTTGGAGGATCGTCCGCAGACCGTCTACACTTAGTCGAATTTTCCTATAATAATAGTAATCAGACTAGTATTGGAATGGAACCTTTTGAAGCTTTGTATAGATGACCCTATAAATCGCTCGTTTGTTGGTTAGAGACTAGAGATAGATTGGTCCTTAGTACAGATTTAGTAAGAGAAGCCATAGAAAAGGTTGAGTTAGTCCAATTCGGAATGAAGGAAGCTCGGTCTAGGAAAAACATTTATGCAGATAAAAGACGAAAAGACGTAGAATTCTCCGTTAGAGATCATGTTTTCATCAAGTATCAACAACGAATGGTATAGTAAGATCTAGGAAGTCAGGGAAATTAGCACCTAGGTTTGTTAGACCATTCCCTAAAGGAATGTAAAACTTGCTTACAGGATAGAGTTATAGAACAGTTTGGCAGGAGTCCATAATGTGTTTCATGTTTCTCATCTTTGGAAGTGTGTTCGAGATCTAAAGACTACTATCACTCCAACTACATTGGAAGACTTAGTAGTGGAACTAGACATAACTATTATTAGACAACTGGTTTTTATTGTGGCTAGGGATGCAAAGAAGTTAAGGAACAAGACAGTCAAATTAGCAAAGGTCTAGTGGAATGAAAATGAGAAAGACTGTGCTTAGGAGATTGAGGACAGGATTAGAGATCCTTATCCTGATTTATGTTGATGGTATGTTTTATATCTATAATTATATTTGATGTTATGTACTTTGTCGTAATTTCGAGGATGAAATTCTTTAAGAAGGAGAATCTGTAACACCCCTACTTTTGACTAACATTGTTTAGGATATTTATTTAGATAAATTAAATAAAATAATGTAAGAGGATAAGGAGACTGAGATTTGATAATTATAATAAGGGTCAAGCCTTAATTAATGAACTAATAAGGGTGGTTAGAACATTAATAAGAAAGAGAATTTTAAGAAGGGCAAAACAGGAAAATACCACATTTCCTTATCATATACCTTCCCATTCTTAATTCCTCTCTCACTATCATTTATACAAATTAAAATAAAGAAGAAACCAACTATTTTTATGGGAAACTATGAGAAGAAAAGCTAGGAAATCAAAGAGAAAACTTAAGGAAACCAAACTAACACTCAAATCTCAAGTCTCGTTATCTAATCAAGGTGAATATTAGTTATCTGTCTCACTAATTACATGTTTATTTCAGTTTCGTGATCAAACCCGAACCTTATGTTGTTGTTATGTCATGTTTTGAATGATTGGTTGATTATATGCTTGAATGACGAGTGGCTGGATTTATTATGAAATTATTTAATAGGATTTAAGAGTGAAAACCTAGTTTATGACATCCATTTGAATTGAAATTTTGTCATGATATTAGAAACATTTTAGAAGTGGTTTTTTGTTTCATAATTTTCTAATTAAGTATGAATATTTTATGAATTTCATAAGCGAAGAAAATGGTTTATTTTGAGTTTTAATTGTTAAAAATAGTTAAATAATGTTTTTAGTTCAAATTTTTTATATATCATAGAATATGATAAATCCGATTTACTGTGATCGTTATGGATTTTCCCCCAGTGTTTATGAATTATTATGAATTTATTAGGCTAGAAAAGCTTAATGATTATATTAAAATGTTAACATAAATTATATGGTTTTCAAATTATTTTGAGAATGTGAAATCTAATCAGTAGTTTTCTAAAAGAATCAGATAGAGAAGGTTATCATCCAATAATAATTTGATAGAAAATTGGAGTTGGTAAAAAATTACTTTATATACACAATTTATAGTTTTTATAATAATTACAAGAATTACCTTTGCATCATTGATGCCGCAACCCATATATGTCGCACCTAAGCTTTTTAATGTCAAGCAATGGTGACGCATCTGATATTAACCAAGGTTGGTATGCAATGAATCAACGTTGGTTGAAGTGGGAAGTATAGCTCCGATGTCGACGTTAATGCTTGTGACTATCCTGCATGTTTCAATGTCGCATCTTAACACTGCATATCAGCGCTTATCTATGTCGGCATTAATGATGGCATTAATTTTCAGTATCAACTCCTTATAATTACAATGTCGCATGTTGTCTATACCGCTAGTTTAACTTTTCAACATTGAGTATACTATGGCTGTAGTGCTGCTATTATTACTTTCAATATTGGTTTTATACGGCAATGTTGCCACTATTTTCTTATGCCATAATATTTGGTCATAAAGCCACTATATACTATTATTGGCATTGATTAGTTGATGGTGATGATGTTGCCTGGTCATGATTTCGACATTATTTAATAAGGCTATAAGCTTATATTTTACGCAAACCAAACTCAATACTTTTTTTCTTTGGCAACCTATATATGCGACATAATTGGTTTTGGCCACAGGGCCTTATGCTTTATAAATCAGATGCTTTAACATGATTTTGATATAGAGGGGTGCGTTAACCCATAGCGGGTATATTATTTCCGTGCTTTATCAATTCAATGGTTTTATTATATATGGCCTTATATGTGTGGTTTTGAGGTGTAATAACCTCTAAATAACTTTTAAATTCATCAATTTAATTTATAAATCATATATATATTGACATAATATTTTGGATGAAATAAAGGAATATATGTTCCTTATTTTAAAATTTGATTTCAAGGGTATATCAATTATAAAGATTTATGTTTTTGAGGAAATATAAAAGGGTATTTAACCCAAGATTTTACTAAATAGATTATAGTTCTAATCACCATTAGATAGTTGTGACATGATGAATTGATTTAGAAATTAGAAAACAGGATAGGACTAGTGTAACGACCCGGAAATTTTAAACATTTGAAATCGGAACATTTAGTTGATTTTCAATATTTAAAAGTTAATTTTAACTTGAATTCAAATCTCACTATTTATTTGATAATTAAATTACTGAATTAAATAATTTGAAGTTGGGTAAAATGTTGAATCTGGAGTTTTAAGCCTGTTAAAAATAATTTGAAGGCTTATAAAATTTATATTGATAATACTGAAGATAATAAAAGTGTTAAAATTTAATTTAACAGTGATTTATTCCGTTTTAAAATTTTATATAGTTTAATTTGAATTTAAAAAATAGCCTTCCGAGGCATATCTTGGAATTCAACGAAACCAGTGCCATTGGATACATAATATTGTACTATTATAAGATTTCAAATTTCGTATTGATCGGAGTTGTTGTGTGAGCAACGATATATAAACGCGCTGAAAATTTAATTGAAAATAAGTAAATAATGTACTTGGTTAGTCAAACTTAATTTAGAGAACATTGTATATAATATTTTTTATTATATTACCTATTTACACATCAGTATTTAGAAATATAAACAATTAATTGTATATATTTCTAAATACTGATGTGTAAATAGGTAATATCATCAGAATCTTTCCAGTTCTTTCCAGCGCACGTTTCTTTTGGCTTTCCAAATACGATTCTTCACCCTTCTTTCTTTTAGATACGTGAACCTTTCCCTTTTCAAAAAAAAAAGATGCTCGAACTTATAAAAATAGCGAACGAAAAGGGAATAAAATCGAAAGCCCTTTCTTCCTTCTAGCACGAATCTGTTTCCTTCCATCTTCTGTTCAATCCTCAAATCATTCGACCGAGCCTCCCACTTTCCTTCGTCTTCAAAAAAAACTAAAAAGGAAAATGCGAGCGAATTAGGTGGAGCATCTCGCGAGCGGCTGAGGATGGCGTCGGCATGGGCGCATGCGCAGTAGCAACTAGGGCTAGGGCGAAGTGTTGGTGGCGAATCAATCTGGACGGCCACGAGTTCGACGATGGAGTCGATTACAGATTGAGGCACGAGATCGATTTGGGTGTTCGATTGCCTGAAGCAACGAATTGGGGATTTGTCGAAGCCTGGGGTGTCTCGCGATGATGACGGCAAGCAGTAGCTTCGCGGTGGTAGAGAGGTATCGATTTCAGTTTATTTAATTTTTATATATGTATATAGGCAGGAAAATATTTACAATAAGTCTAAATTTATGTTAGTTTTAATTATATATATATATATCTAGGCAGATTTTTTTAAAAAAAAGAAAAAGAAAAAATATAATTACAGTAAAATATTTAAATACAGTTTATATATATGTATCTTCATTTTAAAATATGTACATTAACAGAATATATTTCTATTTAAAAGAATATTGAAAATAAACATGTTTGAAAACCTGTGTGAAGTTAGAATTTTTTTATTTTTGTAAATATGTATGAGATTTCCGAAATAAGAGTTTATATAAAAAAAAGTTTAAACTGGCTTATTAATTATCTTAGTGACTAAAAGATCTTCAAAAAGGAATTTAGTTTAAAACAAAACAATTAGCTAATTAAATTTATTGAATGGTAGTTGATTATTCAATCGGATCAAATATTAATAAAATCCTATAATGCTTATTCAAGGTCAAACATCAGGAAATCCAAAGCAATATTGAGGTGGATTGCAAAATAAAGGTGAGTTAATCTCACTCAGTTTAATTTTAGTTTAAATTTAAATAGTCAAATTTAAACAATTGATTGATTTGTTTGATTTGGCATGTTATATATAGTAGTATATAGTATATCTTGGAATGTTTGATTTCCCGCATTAAATAGCGGATGATTTTTATATTTAAAACCCATATACCGTGATATTCCACCTTGAAGGGGAATTGGTATTTTATGTTGTGCTAACGTCTGTGGAAGCAGGGAAACGGGTTGGAAGGATCCAACTGGATTCCTCAACATTTATTTAAATTATCTAATATTCTTTGTCATGATTATTTTATATTCTGTAATGAATATTATTGATAATTGGAATATTGGATGTTATGGTTTACCTGAATATATTCCGGTACACTAAGTTATCAAAATATATAAAATTGGATTTTGGAAATAAAATGAAGAGAATTTGTAAGTGAAATAATTATAGAAAATTTAAATAAATCAAGAATAAACTTCATGAGAATAATAGTAGTTTCAAACTCTAATAAATAATTCCGTATATGAAAAGAAAATGTTGAATTAACTGAGAGTTAATGAATTTTAAACTTCAGTGTTATTATTTAAAAGAACAAGGCATTTATTTCAAATTTAAGATTTGAATTTTGAAAAGAATAAAGAAAAAATTGGAAATAACCTGAAATTTGTAAATTTCAGTTAAAAGGTTTGAAATCAAACGGAAAATAATAATAATAATAAAGTCCATGATTAATGAATTTTGAAATGAACTGAGTAAGTAAAGAAATTTATTTCAAATGGAATAAATTGGGAATCAATTTGGGAAATTGATTTAAGTGATTGAAATTGGAAATGCTCCCTGGATAACCAAGTATATTTTCAAAGTGAATTTTTAAATATAAGTTAAAAGTTTTAAAGTTGTTTTAAAAAAAGCAAGTTTTGGAAAATTTATCAATTCTAAAGTATTTAAATTCTAAGGTAAGTATTTTCTATTAATCTATTATGACAGTAATTAATTAAAAGTGACTTGGTATTTGTTTTCAAAGGGAAATTTTAGTTTTATATTTTATAAAAGTAACCTCATTTTTAAAGTATATATTTTTAATAAAATATTGAAGTGGTTTTTAATTTAAACATTTTAAAGTATATTTTATAATAAAGAATTTTAAATTATTTTAAAAATCTAGTTTTATGCTTGGTGATTTCAGTGGAGATAGAAAATACTTGGAAAAGTTTATTCTGAAAAAGAAAGATGGTTTGAAAGTGTTTTCAAAGGATTGAAAATGCAAACATATCTTGCGAAGATAATTTGAAATAAATAAATAATTTGAGAAATTATTTATTGTTTGATGGTTGTTTGTGAATGTTAATTGATAGTTAAATAACCGACTATCAATATTGGCCAAATGCGCTGATCGTTTCGAAGAGACCGGGATCGGGATTTATTTCTCGAAAACCACTTCGATCCGGTTTGTACATTTCATGGGAAATGATTTTGGATTCGAAGATGGAGCAGTGAAGTGCAAAGGCTAGTCGCTACTAATCCTGAGGATATTTCCAAAATGGATGTAGTAGGAATAGTGCCTTCGGTTCCGTTCGGACCCGGGACGGACTTGTATGGATGAATGCTTTTGGAACATCGTAAGGTGGACGATGTGCATTCTAAGGGATATGTTCTAAAAGGTAACGCTTATCCTCAAGCCTCATCAACCAGGAATGACTGAAAATTAGGGGTTATGCAGCAAGGCTAGGTGGGTAGCACCCATTCAGGGTGAGGTCATCCCTGTCTAGATGTCCCTTTTTGTTTCGGCTTAGTGGGCAGTTGCTGATCCCAACCGCGGTGTGATCTTGCTCGAGATTATCTAGTAAAGGGTAGTCCCAGTCTTGTGTTGCAGGGGGTCGGGAGTGATCCTCGGTACTGTGATCTAGGCCACGTACCGTGAGAGGTGGTACCCAGTGCCTAGTCATTAGTTGGAAATCCATTCTCCCTACGAGCCTTTTACGAGTTTTGTTTGTAATACCCACTCTGTGGCTAGTAGCTGGAATTTAATAGATGTAACAATTTCAACTATTTTATAAGTATTTGTATATAGACCCTATTATAATATCAGAGGATTTTAATAAAAACTGTTTTAGCTATCGTAAGGTAAAAACCCGACATGTTTATTTGTGGCATGGTCTTACAAGATGCTTTTGTTTGCAAAGGATTTTTGAAACGTTAATAATCAATTTGGGTGTGATTTCTCACCCTGGTATTCCAGACTGACTCGAGTGTTATTTAACTATAATGCTCGCGTCAGACCGAGTATTATAGGATACAGGATATGATGTTGTGGAACAAAGGAGGCGAGATGGATGACGATTCATACTTTTGTACTTATTTATATATTCCGCTGTGTTAGTAGCTGTGTATCTAGTTGTATGTTATTGATGTTGAACTGTGATCGATGTACTCTGATGATGTAATATTTAAACAGATATATTTGATTTTGAGTAAATATCATTTATTATCTATTATATTTTATTCCGCTGCGATGGTTAGATTCTGATGTTGTTTTCTATTTTCTTCTTCTACCTCTTCTTCTTTAACCCAAATGGTTCATATTTCTATACAACTTGAGTTGATTTTTTTATAGAATAGTGATGACTCAAGGGGTACGGATTTGCGGGTCATTACACTTGGTATCAGAGCCAGGTAGGTGATAACCTTGGCTCTGGTGGGAATTACTCAATTAAATTAGAGTCCGTAGTACTCTAAAATGAGTTTGAGCGTATTAATAGATATGAGTGCGTATTTGTTAGTGAATATAAATTGTTTTAATATTGTGTTGAATGGTTTATTGAGTGGCATATGAACCTTCGTCGGCACAGTCTGGACAACTGTATCGAAGGAGTTTCTGAACACTTGAATAGAACAGTTTGACACGGTATTGTTTTAAAGGTGGGTGAATGAAATAATTTTACCCCAAAATATATTTTGATATAAAGAACAGTTTTTGTAAACTAGTTTAGCAAATATATGGTTGCTTGGATGTTAGGAAGAATAATATTAAATTATCATCATTGTTGAGTAAAAATTTAACTAGAAATTTAAAACATAACCAAAGGTTAAGGAAATAAATTCATTATAAAATGAAATTTATAAATATGAATTATAAATGTAAATTATAAATTGAAATATAATTAAATGGGAATTTTTATAAGCATAAACTATACAAATGAATTATAGTTAAATTTTGAATTAAAACAGAATTTGAAACTTTAAAACCCCGGAGATTTTGGAAGTATTTTGACGACAAATAATAGCATTATTGTTTTAAAAAGTATTTTTGAAAGAAAATTGTTCCAAATAAATTTTGGGAAGGGATATAGCATTGAATTCACTTCAGTCACTGGAAAATAACTTCGTTGATGACTGCAGCATCATCGATGTTCATTTTCGAGTTTCTAAGTGACAGATTGCTGCCAAATTGATTTGTTCAGGAAAACCTGGTTGTTTTTTTAAATTTCAAAGGCAATTTGATGGAAATAAAAACCAGGATTGGTTTAAATTTTGGAGAAGTGTGATTTGTGATGTTGGAGATTTCAAAATGATTTGAAACCAAAAGCTGGGGTGTTTAAAAATCCTGATGGGATAGGTTATAAGTTTATAAATTAAGATGATTTTTAAATCAGGAAGGAAATATAAGCTTTAAATGTTGGAAATTTAAATTTTGGTGAAAAGTTAAAAATGAAATTAACTTGGATTGGGGAATAAAATTTAACTGGATTGAGATTAATTGAATAGGCTAAAAATAATATCCATTTGTATTCGAATTAAGTTGAAGTCGAATTGAGAGAAATAAATCTGGGTTTAAATAAAATTGAATTGGAATAAAAATTCAATTGAGTTTTTGAAAGGAATTAGATTCTTACCTGAATAAATGGAAGTAAGTGGGATAAGAAATAATTTGAAATAAATAACTCAGAATAACTTATAAAAGAATTAAAATCCATGGAATAAAAATATGCTTGAGTTATAAATAAGCGTAAATCTTTAGTTAAAAATTAAGATGAATATATTCAAGCCTAGAATGCATGGAAATGTGTAAATAATAAGTTGTGACTTATACAATTTAAAAGTGGGATAGAAAACCCAAAATAAATATTGTTTGATGATTTGAAAAATAAAACAAAAATCCAAACTTGAATTATAAAATAAATTAAACTTAAGAAAATTTAATGAAGAGATTTTGAGATTAAAACAAGTTCTGAATCATAAATTGGGGAAAAACTAATTAGATAATAAATTAGATAATGAAATATATAATTGGAACCTAATGTGGTTAAATAGAAGCTGAATTGTGAGTTAATGATGAAGTTTAGAAATAAAAACTCAAGTTATAAATTAAATTCGACTTAACTGGTTAGTGAAGTAAATGTAATTGTATTGTGAGTTCATAAAATTGGGTAGTAAATTGAAGATGGATAGCGGAATCAGAATTTGAGTTATTAATTAAAATTTGACTTGAGGTGTAACAAATTAAATATAATTGGAAATGTATCGAATAAAAATGAAAATCGATTAAAATAGTAATGGTTTGAAAGTGCAAATAAAATACGGATAAGTTGAAATAAATTGGAAATGGCCATGTAATTAATTGAATGAGTTGAATCTGAAAATTTAAATTTTATAATAATTAATCAAATGAAATTGAATTGTGAGTTAATAAAATTGGATGGTAAATTAAAAAGTGAATGGTGGAATCAGAACTTGAGTTATTAATTAAAATTCGACTTGAAGTGTTAACAAATTAAATATAATTGAAACTGTTGCCAAATAAAAAGAAATTGGATTAAAGTGGTAATGGTTTGTATTGTAAATAAAATCCAACTCGAGTATAAATGAGTTAAGTATGTGCTTGGATATTGTTTTGATAAATTGAGAAGGTGAATTAAAATTAAATAGAATTTGATTAGATGAGAATCAAATGGAAGTGAACTTAAGTTTGAAGTGGAATAAAATGAAGTAAATTAACTTAAGCTGAATAGATGGAGGAGAGTTGAATTTAATTCAACTTAAACTAAGTTTAATGATATCGGGTTGGATTTAAATCAAGTGAAAATAAATTTGAATCGAAATAAGATTCAGTGAGGTATATATAATATTTATGGGAATGAAATGCTTAAATAAATAATTGTAAACCATTTAAATTGTCGAGGGATTGAAATAACTTGGAGTCAATAAGAAAAATAAAATGGTTTTAAATGAAACGCAAATGAATGGATTGTGAATAAAATTGAAATGGAATGTGTCGAGCTAAATAAAATGATTGTGAATGAATTTTAAATAGAAAGAATTAAATAATAAATTAAGTTGGAATCAATTTAAAATGGTCATCGGCTTAAGTGGTTATTTACTTGAATGAATATTACCAATTTGCATGAGAAAATTTGGTCGTTGGACGAAAATAGAAGGAAATAAAATTCTATAAATCATTGCAAGTAAATAAAATTGATTTTTTTAAATCAATTAGAATAATATGGGTTTGTTTAAAATTAAAAATGAATTGAATGTAAGCGATTGAGTTTTAAGCCATTCAAATTGATGAAGTTGTATACGTATGGAAAACCATTCAAATTGATGAAGTTGTATACGAATGGATTGAAAACCATTCAAATTGAATGAAAATGGTTTATAAATTAATTGAAAACAGTTGAATTAGTATGAAAACTATATAAATTGCTTACGGAAGTGTTGGGTGTGCATTTCTTTTCGAATTCATGTGTTTAACTATTGCAAGTAAGTGATGTTGTTAAACTGCCTTGCCAAAAAAAATGTTGTTAAACTTCATATATATGGCACTTACATGTTTAAATTGAGTAAGTACAGGTACAGGGAAGTCGTTTGGCTGGATTTTGGGCACGCTAACTACTAAATAAATAAGTCGTTTGCTTAAAAATGCTAGATAAGGTACGCCTACGCAATAAAAATAGGAAATATGAACTGTTTTTGGTTTTTCCGACCATGTGGGTCGATGTATATATATTTATATCTTTTGTCACATTGCAAAAGATCCTCCGTACAAAGGGGACTCTGCCAAAAAAATTCGGAAATTTTGGGAGTTAGAAAATTTTGGAAAATTCTGTTTACGACAAAACGATTTCAAACTGGAAATTGAGATAAATTAGTAAATGAAACTAATTAAAATAATGACATAAATTAGTTATAGATGGAAAATAAAATTCGAATATTCAGAGTTAAAGATAAATTGAATTCATATGAAAATGAAAGAATCAATTTGAATAGAAAGATATATAAACTAAAGTGGTAAGGTAAAAATAAATATTAAAAACATATTAAATGCTTATACTAAACTGAAGAAAGGAATGGTGAATTCTTAATTGGAAATTGATCTTACACATATATTCTAAGTAAAATTTGAATGAATAAATATTGACATTTTGTAAGGAAGTCGATAACATGTTTTGGAAAGTTGTGATTGGATATCGGTGCTAAGCAGGCTATGCAGGTATTATAAAATAAAAAGGAAATTTGGTTTTGATTTCAAAGATAAATTTGAATTGCTCGAAAAAAAGGTATGTGTTTAAATTTCTGTGAAATTTGATTGGGTTTTTGATCGAGCTACTTGGCCTTTTGTTTTCTTTTGGAATTTGGGTGCCCGTAGAGGCCTTTTGTAGTTGTACCGAGCTAGCCGTGCAAAGGAGACACTGGCGAAATTTTTCGAAAATTTAGAGAGTTAGAAAATTTTTGAGAAAATTTTGATAATTTAAATTTGGATTTAAATTAAATTTGAATGGTTGAATAAGTAAAGTTATTTGAAAACTATGGAAGGTTTACGAAAGTTGGTTGAGGTAATAATGGGTCTTTCATAAAAAGATAATTGGTTAGATATTGAATTGTTTGGTTTTGAAGATAAGTAAACGGGTATGGGACCATTCTTCCTAACTAGTAATTTCGAGGACGAAATTCTTTTAAGGGGAGAGGAATGTGACGACCCAAAATTTTTAAACATTTGAAATCGGAACATTTAATTGATTTTAAATATTTAAAAGTTAATTTTAACTTGAATTCAAATCTCACTATTTATTTGATAATTAAATTATTGAATTAAATGATTTGAAGTTGGGTAAAATGTTGAATCTGGAGTTTTAAGCCTGTTAAAAATAATTTGAAGGCTTATAAAATTTATATTGATAATACTGAAGATAATAAAAGTGTTAAAATTTAATTTAATAGTGATTTGTTCCATTTTAAAATTTTATATAGTTTAATTTGAATTTAAAAAATAGCCTTCCGAGGCTCATTCTCGGAATTCAACGAAACCAGTGCCATTGGATCCGTAATATTGTACTATTATCGGATTTCAAATTTCGTATTGATCGGAGTTGTTGTGTGAGCGTACGATATATAAACGCGTTGAAAATTTAATTGAAAATAAGTAAATACTGTACTTGGTTAGTCAAACTTAATTTACATCAGAATCTTTCTCCAGCGCACGCTTCCTTTGGCTTTCCAAATACGATTCTTCACCATTCTTTCTTTTAGATACGTGACCCATTCCCTTTTCAGAATTTTTTTTAAAGATGCTCGAACTTATAAAAATGGCGACGAAAAGGGAATAAAATCGAAAGCCCTTTCTTCCTTCTAGCACGAATTTGTTTCCTTTCATCTTCTGTTCAATCCTCAAATCATTCGACCGAGCCTCCCTCTTTCCTTCGTCTTCAAAAAAAATTAAAAAGGAAAACACGAGCGAATCAGGTGGAGCATCTCGCGAGCGGCTGAGGGTGGCGTCGGCATGGGCACACACGCAGTAGCAACTAGGGCTAGGGCGAAGTCTTGGTGGCGAATCAATCTGGACGGCCATGAGTTCGACAATGTAGTCGATTACAGATTGGGTCACGAGATCGATTTGGGTGTTCGATTGCCTAAAGCAATGAATTGGGGATTTGTCGAAGCCTAGGGTGTCTCGCGATGATGACGGCAAGCAGTAGCTTCGTGGTGGTAGAGAGGTATCGATTTCAGTTTATTTAATTTTTATATATGTATATAGGCAGGAAAATGTTTACAATAAGTTTAAAACTTATGTTAGTTTTAATTATATATATATCTATGCAGATTTTTTTTAAAAAAAGAAAAAATTATAATTACAGTAAAATATTTAAATACAGTTATATATATATATGTATGTATCTTCATTCTAAAATATGTAGATTAACAGAATATATTTCCGTTTAAAAGAATATTGAAAATAAACATGTTTGAAAACCTGTGTGAAGTTAGAAATTTTTAATTTTTGTAAATATATATGAGATTTCCGAATAAGAGTTTATATAAAAAAAATTTTAAACTAGCTTATTAATTATCTTAGTGACTAAAAGATCTTCAAAAAGGAAATTTAGTTTAAAACAAAACTATTAGCTAATTAAATTTATTGAATGGTAGTTGATTATTCAATCGGGTCAAATATTAATAAAATCCTATAATGCTTATTCAAGGTCAAACATCAGGAAATCCAAAGCAATATTGAAGTGGATTGCAAAATAAAGGTGAGTTAATCTCACTCAGTTGAATTTTAGTTTAAATTTAAATAGTCAAATTTAAACAATTGATTGATTGGTTTTATTTGGCGTGTTATATATAGTAGTATATAGTATATCTTGGAATGTTTGATTTCCCGCATTAAATAGCGGATGATTTTTATATTTAAAACCCATATACCATGATATTCCACATCGAAGTGGAATTGGTATTTTATGTTGTGCTAACGTCCGTGGATGCAGGGAAACAGGTTGGAGGGATCCAACTGGATTCCTCAACATTTATTTCAATTATCTAATATTCTCTGTCATGATTATTTTATATTTTGTGATGAATATTATTGATAATTGGAATATTGGATGTTATGGTTTACCTGAATATATTCCGGTACACTGAGTTGTCAAAATATATAGAATTGGATTTTGAAAATAAAATGAAGAGAATTTGTAAGTGAAATAATTATAGAAAATTTAAATAAATTAAGAATAAACTGGATAAGAATAATAGTAGTTTTAAATTCTAATAAATAATTCCGCATATGAAAAGAAAATGTTGAATTAACTGAGAGTTAATGAATTTTAAACTTCAGTGTTATTATTTAAAAGAACCAGGCATTATCTTTGAATTTAAGATTTGAATTTTGAAAAGAATAAAGAAGAAATTAGGAATAACATGAAATTTGTAAATTTCAGTTAAAAGGTTTGAAATCAAACGGAAAATAATAAAAATAATAAAGTCCATAATTAATGAATTTTGAAATGAACTAAGTAAAGAAATATATTTCAAATGGAATAAATTGGGAATCAATTTGGGAAATTGATTTAAGTGATTGAAATTGGAAATTCCCTCGGTTAACCAAGTACGTTTTCAAAGTGATTTTTTAAATATAAGTTAAAAGTTTTAAAGTTGTTTCAAAAAAAAAGCAAGTTTTGGAAATTTATTAATTCTAAAATATTTAAATTCTAAGGTAAGTATTTTCTTTTAATCAATTATGACAGTAATTAATTAAAAGTGACTTGGTATTTGTTTTCAAAGAGAAAATTTAGTTTTATATTTTATAAAAGTAACCTCATTTTTAAAGTATATATTTTTAATAAAATATTGAAGTAGTTTTCAATTTAAATATTTTAAAGTATATTTTATAATAAAGAATTTTAAATTATTTTAAAAATTTAGTTTTGTGCTTGGTGATTTCAGTGGAGATAGAAAATACTTGGGAAAGTTTATTCTGAAAAAGAAAGATGGTTTGAAACTGTTTTCAAAGGATTGAAAATGGAAACATATCTTGCGAAGATAATTTGAAATAAATAAATAATTTGAGAAATTATTTATTATTTGATGGTTATTTGTGAATGTTAATTGATAGTTAAATAACCGACTATCAATATTGGCCAAATGCGCTGATCGTTTTGAAGAGACCGGGATCGGGATTTATTTCTCGAAAACCACTTCGATCTGGTTTGTACGTTTCGTGGGAAACGATTTTGGATTGGAAGATGGAGTAGTGAAGTGCAAGGGCTAGTCGCTACTAATCCTGAGGATATTTCCAAAATGGATGTAGTAGGAATAGTGCATTCGGTTCCGTTCGGACCCGGGACGGACTTGTATGGATGAATGCTTTCGGAACATCGTCAGGTGGACGATAGGCATTCTAAGGGATATGTTCTAAAAGGTAATGCTTAGCCTCAAGCTTCATCAACCGGGAATGACTGAAAATCATGGGTTATGCAGCAAGGCTTGGTGGGCACCCATTCAGGGTGAGGTCATCCTTGTCTAGATGTCCCTTTTCATTTCGGGTTAGTGGGCGGTTGCTGATCCCAACCGTGAGGTGATCTTGCTCGGGATTATCCAGTAAGGGGTAGTCCCGATCTTGTGTTGCAGGAGGTCGGGAGTGATCCTCGGTACTGTGATCTAGGCCACGTACCGTGACAGGTGGTACCCCAGTGCCTAGCCATTAGTTGGAAATCCATTCTTCCTATGAGCCTTTTACGAGTTTTGTTTGTATTACCTACTCTGTGGCTAGTAGCTGGAATTTAATAGATGTAACAATTGCAGCTATTTTATAAGTGTTTGTATATAGACCCTATTATAATATCAGAGGATTTTAATAAAAAGTGTTTTAGCTATCGTAAGGTAAAAACCCGACATGTTTATTTGTGGCGTGGTTTTACGAGATGCTTTTGTTTGCAAAGGATTTTTAAAACGTTAATAATCAATTTAGGTGTGATTTTTCACGCTGGTATTCCAGACTGACTCGGGTGTTATTTAACTATAATGCTCGGGTCAGACCGGGTATTATAGGATACAGTATATTATGCTGTGGAGCTCAGGAGACGAGCTGGATGACGATACGTACTTTCGTACTTGTTTATATATATTCCGCAGTGTGAGTGGCTGTGTATCCAGTTGTATGTTACTGATGTTGAACTGTGATTGATGTACTCTGATGATGTAATATATAAACATATATATTTGATTTTGAGTAAAGATCATTTATTATCTATTATATTTTATTCCGCTGCGATGGTTAGATTATGATGTTGTTTTCTATTTTTTTCTTCTACCTCTTCTTCTTTAACCCAAATGGTTTGTATTTCTGTACAACTTGAGTTGATTTTTTTTATAGAATAGTGATGACTCAACGGGTACAGATTTGCGGGTCATTACAACTAGTGTAGGATCGTTCCCTATACTTCAACTGTTAGCCCCCAGCTTATATTAGTCCATAATTCCAGTATGTAGGGCTTTGTCAAAGGTAAGACTAAAAGTAGGTTTACGCGTAGAAGGAACACACAAAGATAAGATAAGTTATTGGTTGGCTTGCAAAACCATTAGGATCAGAGTGACCCTAGGAATAGTAAATTTCAGACAGACGGTCCAGTTTTCTTCTAATAGTAAGTTAGAGAGTTTGGTATATCTAGTAGGCCTGAGTCAGCCATATATGAGAAAACTATGATGTTAGGACATACAGGTCATTTATTTAGACAGATTTTGAGCGTATTTGGTAGGCCCCAAATGGAATATTATTATTTATACCTGACTTTTTATCTAACATGTAGTTATCTGTTTTCCCCCTTTATCTCTTGGGTACTCATTTAAGTATTTGAGTGTAAGGTTTCCAGCTTTTAGATTTGAGGAGAAAAGCTTCCAGAGACATGCGGGAAGCAGAGCTAGTTATAAGAGTCTATCTAGTTATTTAGCCGATGTTTAGTTATGACTTTTATATGTATGTATGTATGTATGTATGTATGTATGTATGTATGTACATAAAGGAAGAAATTGTATTTTTTTTAGTGGTAAACTCTAATCAACCAAGGAGGCATCATCATATGTCGCCCTTGGAGTATTTTTTAATAATTATAGTTTATCTAAACCTGGGCAACATTAGGGATTGTGTAATGAATATGGAAATTAATTAATGTAATCTAAGTTTTTAAAAAAAAATTAATATTCCTATGCTTCTGATATTAATGATACTATTACCTGTCATTTTGTCCCCAAAGAATAATACTACGGATGACTGCAGCATCGATAGTGTTTATTTTCAAGCCTCAAAATACGGGTTGTTACAGAGAGTTTACAACTGGTTAAATTTTCATTATGAAATCTTTGTATATCGTGCAAGACACTATATTTATCTTTATTATATTTACCCCTATGAGGAAATGAGATGGTTTAATGAATAAGTAATGACTTTGTGTAAAACAATTTGATATAATGAAATTATCTAGCTGCTCTGTTTACTTAATGTTATGAAAAAATAGACGGATCTCATTTCATTACTTGAAAATAATTCTGATTATGAATGCATCATTGTCGGCGTCCATTTTTAGATTTTGAAATAATTGATATTATAACTTAGTACCTGAGCTTAGGTTAGGGTACACTTAAGCAAAACAGAGTTAAGTAGAAAATGAACACCTTGGTGAGGGTAAACGCTACATATGCATGATGATGTACTTGTATTTTGATATAGATTTATAGGGGGCATATCTACCCCTCTAATATTGTTCTCATTTTCTTTTATTTCCATTTGTTACAAACCCTTAATTACGTGAAAATTCAGAATGAATTTCCAAAGCAGATGTTTAAATTTAGGAATGGAATAACAAATGCTAGTAGAGAAACTGGTAGTTTGTAAACAAATGGCCAAGGAGGGGAGGAAGCCTTGAAAGTTCATATTGAAGCAGTTAATAGAATGCCTACCCCAACTGTAGGAAACATGAATATTAATGCGCTCTTTTAGCAATTTTTGGCGAACTTGGTACAACAGCAAGCACCACCGCATGCCCCAAATGTTCCTAAAGGCTCGATGTAGCAAGCTATAGAGGATTTTAATACAATAAATAAAGATTTCTGGAGTTTAGGAGGAGAAATATTTGATGGGACAAAGTAAGCCTTAGAGGTGAATGATAGGTTAAGAATGTACTAAAGGATATGTGAAGATTAAGAACTAATAGATATCTAGAAAGTGAAGTCGGTGTCCAGGTAGTTTAAAGGAATGTAAGTGTTTGGTGGGAGATGGTGAGGTGGAGATTCTTAAGCAAGAAGTTACTTGGGAAAGGTTTGATGAGCAGTTCATCCCTAGATTGGATTTGTTCGCAATGTTTCAGGTTACTTTTGAATTACAACAGGGAAATAAGACAATACTAGAGTACATGTAGAGGTTCAGTGTCATGTCCAAGTGTGAGGTTGACTTGGTTAGAACCCCAAGGGAGAAGGTGGAGAAGTTCACTTTTAAGATTATGGCTAGAGCTAGGCAATAAGACGATGGCTCATTTAGCGTTGCCATTCATTGAAGTGGAGGATGTGTCCAGAATGTACAAACTTATGTACAGTGAGAGGTGGAGTGTGGGCCAGAAGTCCAGGGCTGAAAAAAAGGAAGTTTACTCCTTGTCATAAAGGCAAAAAGGTCCAATAAAAGAGAATGAAGGCTCAGGGAGGAGGAGAGTGGAAACATACTTCTGAGATGACCTATTATAATTGTGAGTAAAAGGGGCACTATCCAACTAAGTGTCTAAAATCGGCCAAAGTAGCCAAAGCCAAGTGCTTTGTATGCGACAAACCCATGCACAAGAAAAAGGATTGTTGTGACGCCCCACCTCTATACCCACACTAGCCAAGAACTCTACGGTGTAGTGCTGTCAACTAGCATGGAGAATAAGGCTGTTGAGGAGCGACCATCCATGTAATTGCTTATCACACGGTGGCTATGAATAATCTTCGGAAACAAACATAGAACTAATCATAACACAAATCAGTCACAGACATCCATATCACAAGGGCGGAAGAAGATATGAATATATAACTAACACATGAAAGTGTACATCAGAGTAGTGGTCAGTAAGATCCACAATAATACAAAAGAATAGCAACACGTGCTATACAAAAGAATACAACTATGAGTCTATATCTCAAGTGTATACCACAAAAAACTGCTAATCTAAACAGTTAGCCAAAAGTCAGAGTGATGAATCCATGGGAAGAAGTCAAGCAGAAGCACCTGTAACATCTCGGTCTGACCCGAGTATTATTTAAGAAAATAATAAACGGATCGGTCTAGCTATAAATATCAGATGACATGATATTACATAAAAGATATGGCATAAACATAAAATATCCATAATGACATACCACTGTAAGTATGTAAATAATGATCAACAGAAGATCAGTCAATAAGAGATAATCAATATCACAGATTCGGAAAGGGCATCATACCCCGAACTTGTACTCATGACAAGTCAATGACATAAATTCTAGAAATCAATGCAAGAAGTCCAGAAATCATAGAAAAGAGAAAGAGGCCTATCACATGACGGTCCGAAGACCAAGGGGAGCTACCCCACATGTGTGAATGGAATCACACAGATTAAGGTCCAGACTAACCAAAAAGCAAAAAGGTATGTGTGAGTGGAATCACACAAGTGGTGTCTAGTCTAACCTCGCAACAAGAGACATCGCACAGTTGCTAGTCTAAATCATCAGAATGATCGTCATGATCAACGAGAAGTGTCAATTACACTAAGCTAGTAAATATAGAAGTTTAGCTTCATGTCCCATAACCACTTGCTTAACTTAAATATTTACGAACAAACTGTAAATCTTCACTAATAAAATTGTCACAAGAGGTTCAATCGAACAAGTCCAAGAATTAACCGACGAAGTGAACGCAAGCGTTTCATACCACTTGTTTTACTAAGTCGTTTAATTAGATTTCTCATCCGAGTGAGGTAAAGGTTTGTATATACTAATAGATTGGAAAACGGTTTAAGAAAAGAGCTTAGTTATTAAAAATAGAGTTGAAATGGTTTGTTAAAAGAGTTTTGATATTTACTACTAGTATTGAAACCTTTATATTATAAAGTGACAAAACACAGAAGCAATTGTAGAAACAATCAGTCACAAAGATCGCATACGGAGATGTGAATAAAATCCAAGGAAATCAGCTCAATGTTTTTCAGATAAGATCCCCTACGGAGGGGGGGTCCGGGGGGGTGGCAACCCCCCAAGGTGGGGGTGCGGGGGCAACGCCACCGCTTACGGGGTTCGACCTTGTGAAGACAAAATGAGGTCTAACGACCTAAGGGTTGCGACCTAGGGGTCCAAGGGGTCAAGCGACCTATCGGGATAAGGTCCAACGACCTACGAGTCAAAGGTCCAACGACCTATAGGGTTATAATGTCATGTGACCTATCGGTTTATAAGGTCATGCGACCTAACGAGCTATGGCCAAACGACCTAGTAATGGTAGTAGGGTTGAGCGACCTAAAGGTTTAACCGGTCAAGCGACCTAAGGAAGGTAAGGTCTAACGACCTAACGCTCGCGACCTAACGGTCTAAAGGCCATGCGACCTAGAGGAAAACAAGGTCAAGCGACCTAAAACGTCGCGACCTAACGACCAAAAACGTCGCGACCTAGCGACCTAAAAATGGAAGGCAAGGCCGAGCGACCTAACGAAGAGGGGGTGAGCGACCTATGGTCATAAACGAGGTCGAGCGACCTATAGAGGCATAGGATGCAGCGACCTAAAACGTCGCGACCTAGCGACCTAAAACGTCGCGACCTAGTGACCTAAGGGGATAAGGGCCGAGCGACCTAACATTCGAACGACCTACGACCTAAGGGGATAAGGGCCGAGCGACCTAACATTCGAACGACCTACGACCTAAGGAGCTTGCAACCTAAAGCCCAACGACCCACGACCTAATTCCGAAGCGCCGAGCGACCTAACGTTATAGGCCATTTTAGGTCGGAAACGAGCTATTCGAAGGCCGAGACTTTTCCACGCGAACGACCTAGCAAAGGCAGAGCGACCTAAGGGCAGATTTTCACCAAAAACACTAAAAGTTGGAATTTTTCGCCAATCCAATCCAAACCAAATGCAAATGTACATGCTAAAGTGGTAGGAAATCATTCCCAAACATCCGTGATAGTTATAGACAAGAATGTGAGATAAAAATCTCACCTTTGCACTAAAATTTATGAAGATGAAGCTTGAAAGCAAGGAGAAGCAAGGAGAAGCAATCCAAAGCTTGAATCCAATATCTTCTACTTGAATTTGGAGTTGGATGTTGGATTTGCAATTGAATTTGTGCTTGGAGTTTTAATTTCCCATTCTTTTCACCATTAATGCCCAAGCTTGAGTTAGTTAGGAAATTTATGAAGAGTGAGGAGAAGGGGGTTGGAACTTGGGCTTAATAGGCTAAACTAACCCAAAGTCCAAAGCGGGAAAAGTTAGTGAAATTTCACTAACTCCAAACCTATCGATGTTTATACTTAAAAAATTTGTAAACGGCATTTCGAACTCAATGGAAGTGGTCTCGAGTCCTAATTTGACCGTTTGCGAAAAGTAGATTTTCGGACCAATATCCGATTAACGACAAAATATTTAAATAAAATATTTAAATATTAATTCGATAAATATGCGGGTTGTTACAATTGTCCCGAGTTAAGGCAAGCGAAGGTCTTCGCATAGGAAGGACCGTCAGCTGAACCGACGGTTAAAGAAAAAGGAAAGAATGTTGTGCTACTAGGTATGGTTTCGATCCAGTACTTTGGTTAGAGTTCTTTTTGATACTGGTGCTACACATTCCTTTATTTCTAGGAATTTAGTGGCCAGATTGAAATTAGGACAATGCCTTCCTGATTACTTCTTTGCATGTGGTTAATCCAATCGGTGGGTATACTACTCTTAAATTATGGTGCATTGACCTTGAATTTGCATTGTGTGGACATTTGTTTGTTTGCGATCCATATGCATTTGACTTTGTAGGGTAAATGGTAGTTTTGGGTATAGATTGGTTAGTGCGTAATGATGCTAAGATCTTTTATGTTGATAGATTCATCGCTTCTAGAAACCCAAGGGATGGAGAAAGGATCATGGTAGCATTAGATGTAATAAATGACCATTCGGGATTAATGTGATGTGCGATGGAGATTCAAGAAGATGAGATCAGTGTAATATAAATAATTCAGGAATTTATAGAAGTTTTCAAGCCTGTAATGGGATTACCACCCAAAAGGGAAATTGAATTCCAAATAGGCTTGATGTTAGGGGCACAACTAGTTAGCAGACCACCTAGCGGAATGCCGCCCAAAGAGGTGGAAGAATTGAAGAAAAGCTAAAGGAAAATAAGCGTAAAAAGTTTCAATAGTATGAGTAGTTCACCATGGGAAGCATCCGCGATGTTTGTAAGAAGTTGGATGGATAAATACAGATGTGTATTGATTATTGGAAGTTGAATGAGTCAACAGTAAAGAATCATTATCCATTATCTAGGATAGACTACTTATTTGACTAATTGAGTAAAGCTAGAATGTTCTCGCAGCTAGATTTGGCAATGGGTGTAATGACTCGTATTTTATGTGTCAGAGAGTCGTAAATATTTTTTTTTAAATTCATTTTGAGTTTTATGACTCTAAAACTTTAGTGGATGTTGAGTAGTGACATTTTCGACCCTGAAATTTTTTATCGAATGATACTGCCCCTAAAAACTTGTAATGGCTATAATTATTAATAATTTGGACCCGAGACCACTTCTATTGAAGAGATATAATGGTTTCCTTTTCCGTTTAGTGTTTATAATAGCAATTTGGACTCTCTGGCTTGGAAACATGGTTGTTGAAGTTTGCAATTTTTTGAGCAGCTTAATGGGTAATTAGTGAGATTGGAGATAGGCATAGTAATCCATTTCGGGTTTGAGACTGTTAGAGGCTTAAATAACCTTCTCCAAATCATTTTTCCCATCTCCCAAATAGATCTAAGCCTCCATTAACTCTTTCTTCACCAAAACCTTCACCTTTCTCCTCCAAATCAAGTTAAATCATAATTTAAAAGAGAATAACAAGAGGATTAGTTATAGACCTTCAAATCTACATTTTTAGGGAAGAAAAATAAAGGCTTTGCAGTTAATTTTTGGATTTGCCCAAATTTGCATGCAAAACTTGGATGTTAAAGTGTTTGGTGAGTTATTTATCATCTCAAACCTTATTATATATGTATTTAAGTTTTATTGTTTTAAGTCTATTTTTAAAATCAAAATTATGTTTTATTACTATTTAAAAAGCCTGTCTAAAGTAAAAACATGAATAAAGTGAATTTTGGTGTTCCAGTCATGTTATTTGGATATGTGATTGCCTTTATTGATGCTAGGACATGCTATAAATACATTGTAAATAGATTGCTATGATTTATTTTGTGATATGTATGCTTAAATGTTGTTTGATGCATGTATGGTGCTTATGTGTTTGCTTGAATTGTTGAAAACACTCATCGGAGCTAACTAGAGGTAGGAAGCATAGAATCGAACTTCGATGGGCAAGCTCGAGGATGTTAGGAGTCATATCGATGCATAGGAAAGGCACACAAATCGAGGAACATAGTGTAGTGATGAAATCAGTGTGAAATTTGGGTTTGGAGATGCTATATCATTTCTTCTCGATAGCACTTGTCCACTGGCAGCTCATTTCGGGCCAACTTGGTGTCTGATGGTGGCTCGCTTCAGATCAGCTTAGTGTTTGGTGGTTTGAAGATCTAGACATCAAATTTTGTTCGGTAGTGCTGTGGTTTGACGTCGTGGGATACCAGACAAGAAATGATATTCGATGGTGCTATGGTTTGTGGGCTGAACAAGAAAATCAGTTTAGGGTTGCTTGGTATCTCGCTTTGAGTCTTGCTTTGGGTCAGGTAGGTGTTTCTCCAGTATTAGTCCTAGGAAATTCTAGTAGAAATGGAGCGGTGGGGATATATGGGTTACTTTGGGTTTTCAAGGCTACTGCTTTGGGTTTTTGGGTGGAGAACTTTGGGTTTTCCCTAGAAGTGACCCAAGCCAAAATATGGAATTTTTGGAGTTTGTTCTTGGGCAAAGGCAAATGACTTCTGGATGACTCATCATGGCTTTGGGATTCCTGCGGCGATTAGTGAAGTGATGGCATGGCGCTTCGACATAAGGATGGCTTCAAAACTTTGGTACGATGGCAACGACTTACGTTGGGGGTCAAGAGGCCTTCCGACGATGATGACTCAACGGTGAGAATTGTGACTATGATCCACAAGGATGAATTCAACGATGATGACTTGTGAGTAGAATTTGCAAAAGTGTTATATTGTGGAGATAGACGGTATGGAATAACAATTGAGTTCCATTATAAAGACGCGTGCAAAGGGATCATTGATAACTCAGAGTTTTATAATATGCTATAAAAAAGGGTATATGGGGACATCCACCTGGATCAACGATTGTATCCAGATCTTTACGATAGTAGAGTGCTTTGGAATTTTATGATTGTGAGACCGGTTCCTATCCGTTTGAAGTGGCATGGATTCGATCACCAAGGAAGTCGGGATTTGATTGAGTCCCTTATTTGCGATTGTGCCATACAAGTTATCATATGTCTAGCGCACATGAGTGATGGTATAGATTGTTTAATGATTGCTATGTTTGCCATGGTTGGTTATCAATCTAGGGTGTTGCACAATGTAATGACCATATGCCTAGACACTGGATATTGTACTTTGATTATGGCACACTTATATAGCAATGGCAGTAGATAGCATATTTTGATAGTTATGTGCTAACTTTTTGGATGCAGGGATAGGTCAAGTATAAATCTTCATACCCTAAGCCCAGATTTACTATATAAGATTTTTGTAATATTTTTGAATGACATATCGCTCACACCAGACTATTGTCTGACCTAAGGTTTTATGCTTTTCTTCTTTCTATCGTGGATGCTCTTAAATGAATATAGTATAACAAGTCTGGATATCGCATGGAGTTGTACGAAGTACTAATCACTTAATTCTCCTCCCTCTTCGCTTGATGTGTAAAATTATGTGTTTTATATAGAAATTGAGTTGAAGAAAACGAGTTTTAGGAACGTTTCGAAATCGCTTTACAAGTTGCCTTTGAAATTCTCTTATTATATACTATAATAAGATAATTTCAAAGGCAATTTATAAAGCAATTTTGAAACGTTCCTAAAACTCGTTTTCTTCAACTTAATTTGTATCTAAAACACACAATTTTGCAGTTCGAGCGAAGAAGGAGGAGAATTAAGTGATTAGATAAAACGCGTGAGCTAGAGGCTACGCTTTCGTTTATGTGTACTTTATGGCTTACTATTGCTTATATTGATGTGCAGTACTATGGAGCTATATAAGTAATTATATTACTTTAGAGACAGCTATAGTGTTTATTTTAGAGATTTGGGATATATAAACTCTTTTACTATAGTTTTTGCATAGTCTGTGAATCTATTGCACTCTGACGTTCTTATTTATAGTTCATTTGATTATATTATTGTTTTGCCTGTTTTACATCTATGTTATTATATTATATTTCATCTATGCACGGTGAGACATTTTAAGGGTTCTACTTTTGGATTTTTATTACTTTACACCCTTAGCTATCATCCTACATCAGTCGGGTACCTCCATAACATGTGATACATGTATGTTGGGTACTTATGGTGTAGGGTGGTCGTCACATTTGGTATTAGAGCTTAGGTTGCGTAGATGATCTAAGTTGATACATGAATCCGTTAGAGATAACGAAGAAGCCATCGTCTTAGAATGGATCAAGCAATATACGAGAGGGGTACTTGTTATATTTTAGTTTTCGAACTATATAGTAGTATATTTAGTATATAAGTCACACTGCATTTACGGACACTACGTATATTTTTTAGAGAAATCGATCATTCTTATTACAGCTTAAAAGAATGAGTCGGCCAATGAGGAATGTAGTTAGGACTTATACTTATGGCATAAAGCAAGGAGCAGGCAGTAAGGAAACTATGAACCCTAATATGCAAGCTATGTTTAACGATATGATGAGGAACATGTTGTAGAATGCCCAAGGAGTTTCTCAAGTTGCTATGGATGGCGGTGCTCTAGTGCAAATGCTGGGGGATGACTTTGCCAAACTAAAAAAGGATTATTCTACTCTGTGAGGCAAACCGTTTCTTGGAATGGAATCAGCCATCGAAGTTCAGAATTGGTTGGATACTTGTAAATGCATCTTTGAGAATATAGAGTTGGAGGATGAAAAGAAGAAGAAGCTAGTCTCTAGACAGCTTCAGGAATAAGCTATGGGGTAGTGGAATGCCATTAAAATTACCACTCCCAAGGATCAAATTACTTGGGAGCAGTTTAAGATGAGGTTTGAAGAGAAGTATATATCGGATGCTTGAAAGTAAATATTGTTCCAAAGTCTGCTGATTTGAGACAAAGGGATATGTTTATGTCAGAGTAGATGGACAAGTTTGACGTGTTGTCAAAGTATGGTCTACCTTTATTTAAACTCTACTAAACAAGAATGAAAAGTTTATTATGGGCTTGGACAACCACTTAGGAGAGAAGTTGGTAGGACATGTTGATGAGTCCTTTGAAAAACTAGTGGAGAAGACTTTTCGATATAAGAGTCTAGTCTATACCCGAAGCCTAGTTAAGTTGCTATTTCTAAGGATGAGCCAAACCAACAAGCAGGTGAGGGAGACACGAAGAAGTGGAACAATAACAATAAAAGGAAGCATCTTCAAAATAAGGGTGACTAAAAGAAGGGCAAGTAGGAGCCTACTACTATAGTTATAGAGAAAAGGGCCATCTGGTCTAAGACTATTAAGGAAGAAGGCAAGAAGTGCTACAATTACAACAAGCCGGGTTAAATATAGAAGAATTGTATAAAATCATGGAGGAATAAATAGGTTGTGTCTGCTTGCGCTTTAAATGTTGTTCCAACTTTGTCGAGTGCTCTATCAACAAAGGAGAAAGGGAAGAGCATCATTATACAGGGCATGCTTCCTATTTATGATACATCTATACATGTTTTATTGTATATCGAGGCTTCACATTTCTTCATACCTAGTGATTTGGTAGATAAATTAGGACTGAAGCCCAAGATAATTGATCGATCTTTGATTGTTACAAACCCTACTGGAGGATCGACTAGCCTTTGCATGGTTTGTCAAGACATAGCCTTGTTGAGTCATGGATATTTGCTTATTTGTGTTTTCTTTGTTTTTGGTTTATAGGGGTTCGGTATCATTTGGGGATGGACTGGCTATAGAAGTATGGGGTGGAGTAGAATTGTGAGAGACCGTTGGTGATCATATGGATGGATATTGGGTATAGGTTGGAGATAAGCTACCTTACTGACGATGAGGTGATGGTTAGCCTTTTATATTCGCTCGAGATCCCTCATGACAAGTTGTCACCTATGCATATAATGAGAGAGTATTCAGACATATTCAAGGAAATGACCGAATTACCACCACATTGGGATATCAAATTCCATATAGGTTTGGTGAAGGATGCAAGACTGATTGTTATTCCATTGAGGTGTATGACACCCAAAGAGAAGAAGGAACTAGAAGTGCAAGTGAATGATGTATTGTGGCATGGGTTCACTCGACCGAGTATATCAGAGTGGGGAGCACCTATAGTGTTCACAACTAAGACGAATGACTTTTTGAGACTATGTGTGAATTAGCATAACACGAAAAAGCTGAGGAAGAAGAACAATTATCCACTCATGTACTGATGACTTACTCGATCAACTCCATGGTGCTAGGGTGTCCTCTCAGTTAGACCTTGTGATAGGGTTTCATCAATTGAGAGAATCAAATGAGAGTTCACCGATTATAGAATTTCATATGCCATCTTGATTCTATGAGTGGTCAGTAATGCCTTTCAGGCTACATAATGCACCGACATACTTTGTTGATCTTATGAATTATGTCTTCAGGGATCAACTAAATAAGTTTGTACTTATGTTCATGGACGATAACCTTGTTTATTCGAGGACGGAGGAAGACCATAAGGAGAATTTAAGGATTGTTCTTGTGGTGTTGAGGAGGCACCGATTAAAGGTAAAGTTTTAGAAGTGTCACTTATATAGGAGGAAAGTGTGGCTGTTGGGTCATATCATTTTTGAGCTGGACATTATTGTAGATCCTACGAAGGTGGTAGCAGTTGTGACGACCCGGAATTTTTAAGCATTTAAAATTGGAATATTTAAATTAATTTTAAACATTTACAGGTTAATTTTAACTTGAATTCAAATATCACAATTTATTTGATGATTAAATTATTAAATAAAATAATTTGAAGTTGGGTAAAATGCTAAATCTGGAGTTCTAAGCCTGTTAAAAATAATTTAGAGGCTTATAAAATTTATATTGATAAAACTGAAGATAATAGAAGTTTTAAAATTAAATTTAAAAATAGCCTTCCAAGGCGCAGTCTCGGAATTCAATGAAACCTGTTCCATTGGGTCTGTAATATTGAATTATTATCGGATTTCAAATTTCGTATTGATGGGATTGTTGTGTGAGCGTACGATAGGTGAACGTGTTGAAAATTAAATAAAACTTTATTTAATCAAATCAGGTCATCGTTTCCTTCTTTAACACGCCGTCTCTTATGCTTATCGTCGCCTCTTTTCATTCTTATCAGCCGAAACTTTTGGATATAAAATATAAAAATAAATATCTATATATGGAAATGACGACAGTCTTATCCTTTCTTCCTTCTTCTAAAATCAAAATCGAATTCGATCCTTAAAAAAAATCATTCAAGACAGTTCATTTTGAAAAATCAATAATGGCCGAATTAAAGCCAATATTTCACTTCGTTCTCCTCCTCACCCTTCAATCTCAAGTTCCCTTCATAATTCCCAAATCGCAGCCTTCCTTCCCTGAACAAAATATATTCGTTCAAACGATTATCGCGAGAGTTGAAGGGGCGGCGTCTTGAGTCGGCGAAGCTAGGGTCACGTAAAGGTAGTGGTCGAGTGCGGCGACTCGCAGGAATACGAGGCAGTGTCGTCACGATATCGATCTGAGCACGCTCGCGATTTGGGGTTCCCATTGGCAGCTAGGGTTAGGGTTTCGATCGTCGATGAGGTTCGTTTTCTTTTTTTTACCGATGTAATAACATTTTATCTGAAAGACGAATATGGTTTTAAATGTCTTGTTGTGTATATATATACACACATAAAATACACGTATACCTTTTATTCTTTGCTGTTTAATGTTAAAAAGAAATATTAAAGTGGTTTATCTATTATAATATCATATTAAAACGAATATTTACAAATTAATAAATTGTGATGAAGTGGTAAATTTAGTTTGAGTATTTTTAAATTGATATTACTCAAGTCTGAACTCGAGTTTTATTTGTTGATTTTTGTTTTTGTAACCCATTAATTAGAAATTACTTTTATGGATAAGATTTTGAAAGGAAGTTATATACGTATGTGCACACTTAACTTATTTAATTATTTTAAGTAATTTATGAAAGGAAAATTAATTTAAAATTTACTACTTTGGTTAAATCAAATCAAAGGTCAAAAGTTAATCACTAGTTAAATTAAATAAATAAATGGTAAATAATTGTTTGATTGGTTCAAATGATAATAAATTGTGAATTGTTTATTCAAGGTCAAAAAACGAGAAAACCAGAGGAATATTGAAGTGAATGGAAAATGCAAAGTCAAAGGTGAGTTAGTCTCACTCAGTTAAATTTAAATTTAAATGATTAGATTTAAACAATTGTTTGAATGGTTAAATTGATTGATGTGCTATAGTATGGTATATTTTGGAATCGGTATTTTATATTGTGCTAACGTCTGTGGATGCAGGGAAAATTGGTTGGAGGGATCCAACTGGGCCCCTCAACATTTATTTAAATTATTAAATATTCTCTGTTGTGATTGTTAATAGTCTATGATGAATTATGTTGTAATATTAAATGCTTTGGTTTGGTTGAATAAATTAAATGGAAGTGATATCACAATACCAATAAATAACTTCGAGTATGAAGAGAAAAGAATTTGAATAAACAGTAACTAATGAATTGTAAAATCGGGTGATATTATTTTAAAGGAATAAATAATTATTTTAAGATTCAAAGTTTTAATTTATTTAAAAGGATTAAGAAGTAATCTGAGAAATCAAAAATTAGTATTCTCGGTTAAAAGTATTTTAAATCCTAATTAAGGAATAAAATCTGAAATTAATGGATTTTTAAATAAAGGGGAGTAAATTGGAAATCAATTTGGAATTTGATTCAAGTGTTTGAAATTGGTAATTTAAAGAAGAATGGGAAGAGAGGTACATTTCCCTGGATAGCCAAGTACGTTCAAAGTAAATTTTTAAATATAAGATAAAAAGCTTTAATTTCATTTTAACAAACATATGATAGGAAATTATTATTTCTAAATATTTAAATTCTAAAGTAAGTATTTTCTCAAATTTAGTATAGTAGTAATTATTTAAAAAGTGATTTAGTATTTGTTTTAAAGGTGAAAACCTAGTTTTATATTTTATAAAGTAACTTTATTTTCAAATATTCATATAGTATGTATTTTTAATAAATTATTGAAGTAGTTTTAACTTAAACGTTTTAAAGTATATTTCAAAGTAAAACGTTTTAAATTATTTTAAAAATCTAAGTTTTTGTGCTTGGTGATTCAAGTGGGATAGAAAATACTTGGAATTTATTCTGAGAAAGGCAGATACTTTGAAAACTGTTTTCAAAAGGGATTTGAAAATTGCAAATACATCTTGTAAATATATTTTGAGATTAATAAATAATTTGGGAAATTATTTTTTGGTTGATGGATGTTGTGAATATTAATTGATAGTTAAATAACCGACTATCAATATTGGCCAAATGCGTTGATCGTTTCGAAGAGACCGGGATCGAGATTTATTTCTCAAAAACCACTTCGATCCGGTTTGTACGCTTTGTGGAAACGAGTTTGGATTCGAAGATGGAGCAGTGAAGTGCAAGGGCTAGTCACTACTAATCATTAGGATATTTCCAAAATGGATGTAGTAGGAATAGTTCCTTCGGTTCCGTTCGAACCCGGAACGGACTTGTATGGATGAATGCTTTCGGAACATCGTCAGGTGGACGATGGGTATTCTAAGGGATATGTTCTAAAAAGTTAACGCTTAGCCTCAAGCCTCATCAAATGGGAATGACTGAAAATCAGGGTTTATGAAGCAAGGCTAGGTGGGTAGCACCCAATCAGGGTAAGGTCATCCCTGTCTAGATGTCCCTTTTTATTTCGGCTTAGTGGTGCGGTTGCTGATCCCAACTGTCGGGTGATCTCACTCGAGATTATCCAGTAAGGGGTAGTCTCGGTTTTGTGTTGCAAGGGAGTGGGCATACTCCTAGGGACTGTGATCTAGGCCACGTACTGTGACAAGTGGTACCCCAGTGCCTAGTCATTAGTTGGAAATCCATTTTTCATACGCGCCTTGTACGAGTTTTGTTTGCATTACCCACTCTGTGGCTAGTAGCTGGAATTCAATCATGTAACAATTTCGGCTATTTTATAAGTATTTGTATATAGACCCTATTATAATATCAAAGGATTTCTATAAAAATTGTTTTAGCTACCGTAAGGTAAAAACCCGACATGTTTATTTGTGGTGTGGTCGTACGATGCTTTTGTTTTCAAAGGATTTTTGAAACTTTAATAATCAATTGAGTGTGATTTTCTCACGCTTGTATTCCAGACTGACTTGGGTGTTATTTAACTATAATGCTCGGGTCAGACCGAGTATTATAGGATACAGGATTTGATGTTGTGGAGCTCAGGAGACGAGCTGGATGACGATACGTACTTTCGTACTTGTTATATATATATATTCCGCTGTGTTGAGTAGCTGTGTATCCAGTTATATGTTATTGTTGTTGTTGAACTCTGATGATGTACTCTGATGATGATGTATGTATAAAACAGATATATTTTTTGGTGTAAAGATTATTTATCATCTATTACATTTTATTCCGCTGCGATGGTTAGATTCTGTTGTTGTTTCCTATTTTCTTCTTCTACCCCTTCTTCTTTAACCCAAATGGTTCATACTTCTGTACAACTTGAGTTGATTTAGGTAGAATAGTGTTGACTCAAGGGATACAGATTTGTGGGTCGTTACACTTGGTACCAGAGCTTGGGTTGGTGATAACCTTGGCTCTGGTGGGAATTACTCATAAAAACAGAGTCTATAGTACTCTAGAATGAGTTTGAGAGTATTAATAGATATGAGCGCGTATTTGTTAGTGAATATAAAATTGTTTTATATTGTGTTGATTTATCGGTTGAGCGTTTATGGATTCTGGTCGATATATAGGCCGCCATGTTATCGTTAGGAATTTCTAAACTCTTAAACAAGGTAAACCGACACAGTATTGTTTTAAATAGGGTAAATGAAATAATTTTACCCAAAATTATTTTGTATATAAAGAAAATAATTTTCGTAAATTATTATAATTATATATGGATGTTTGGTTGTTGGAAAGTGATAATATTAAATTATTATCATTGTATGATAATTGAATAAGAATTGAAATAATAACTAAAGATTAAGGAAGAAATTAATAAAAATGGGATTTGTAAATGGAATTCATAATTGAATAAGATATTGAAACCATAATTAAAAATTAAGAAATCAATTTGTGTACAAATGAAATTTGTAAATATAAACTATTAATGTGAATTATAGTGTGATTAATAATTAAAATAAGATAAAATTTCAAAGTAATGTTTGAATGTAAATTTAAAGGATTTGGAATTTGGAATTTAAATTCCTTTGAATTTGGAAATGTTTCTCAAAAGTTGAGAAGGTAATATATATTGAGAAATATTTTTGAATCGGATTTGAAATCTAGAGAGAGATTTGAAATTTAAAAATATTTGAAGGGTTTTAAAAGAGATAAAAGCATTGAACTCTTTCGGTCGCTGGAAAATAATTTCGGTGATGACCGCAGCATCATCGATGTTTATTTTCGAGTTTCCAAGAGAGAAATTGCTACCAAATTGTTTTGAATTGGAATTGTTTGCAAAGGATGAATTTGATTTTAGAAATGCAAGAAATTTTGGATATAGAAGATTTCAAAGGGAATTTTGAAATGTTGAAAGATTGTTTAAACTTTGGAATTTTAACTAAGAATGTTTATGGCATATAATAAGTTTGATGATATGTAAATTAGGAATTTGTTGAAATAAAATTCAACTTTGTAAGTAAGTAAAGTGGAAACTGAATACTAGAATCTTAAGTCTGAATTGTGTTAGATTATGTAAAATGGAAAAATTAGACAAGTTGGGTTAAATAAACAAGTTTTAAGATTAAAATTTATAAGTAACTAATTAGTTACTATGGTATGCAAATGAAATGAAATTCAATATTGGATGATGCTTGATTTAAATGTGTAAAATATGGTGCGGAATAGGTTCAAATGGACTAAAAGTAATTAGTGTTTGGAAATAAAATTTATTGGTTGAAAATGAATTTGTGAATGAATAAATGGATCAACTATTGAACTTATAAAGTAAAGTTGATATTAATAAGAAGAAAATGAAAATTTTAATTCGAGAATTAAAATTTAACTTAAGTGAATGAAGTGAAGAAAATATATTTGAATTTAACTTGAGATAAGTTAAATAAAATTGAAATTGGATTAAATTGGATATAAAGTTGAAAGGTAAAAATGATTATAATTGTGAAACGAAAATTATACCTTAAGCTAGTAAGTGTTATATATAATCTGGAATTTGGTTATAAGATGAAATGACTCAAATGAGCAATATAAGCTTTTAAGTAAATAAATAAGTTTTGAACTCATATGTTGAGAAATAAAATTGAATTAAATTTGGATTGAAGTGAAACAAAAGTCAGTTGTGTCATGAATGTTATTAAATGGAATTAAATCCTTGCTTAGCGAAATTCAAAAAGAATGGTGTAGCTAGATTTAATTGGAGTTAAGCTAAATAAATTTGGGTTGAAATAAATTCAGTTGAGTTATAGATATTATTGAATGGAATAAAATTCTACTCAAACAAATAAATGTAAATTGAGCAAGTATTGAATTAGAATAAATAAGCTTCGGAAGCTTATAAAAGAATTGAAAATATATATATAACCCCTATTTAAAAGTAAAATGTGAATAAAATTGGTTGTAAATAGATGGGGAAGAGTGAATATTAATAAGTGAGTAGTTATGAAAATTAAAAAAGGGAATAAATAAGCTGGAATGAAAATATTGTATTCTGAGATAAAAATCCGAACTTGGGATGTAAAATAAGATTGAACTCAAGGAAATCAAATAAAACGATTTTCAAGATAAATGAAAAAGAAAATCAAGTATGGGATTGTAATTGGATTGTAGTTGGAAGTGTTGTTGAATGAAAATTTGAATTGGATTAAAATGGATATGGTGTGAAATATAAACAAATCCAATTCAAGCATAAATTGAATGGCCTTATTATTAATAAATTCAACAATGAATTGTTAATGTAAATTAAAATTTAAAATGGATAAGAGAATAAACTAATCGAATAAATTGGTAAAATGGTTGGTGTTTAATCAAAGGAAAATCAAATCAAAGATTGTGAATAGGTAATAGAGTTTGGAAATAAAGCTTGAGTTGTATAGAATTGGATTAAAATAAAAATGATTTGAGATGAAAATAAATCAAATTCGAGTATGAATAAATTAAAATGGAAATGAACTTAAGTTATGTACTTATGAATGTATATCACATGCATTACTTATGAAATCTATGTGTTAGCTATTTAATATAAGTGAAATGTTAATAAATTGCATATATTTAGTACTTACATATTTAAATTGAGCAAGTACAGGTTCAGGGTAATTGTACGGATGGATTTGATCATGCAAAATGCTAAAATAAATAAGCGACTTGCTTAAAAATGCTAAATATGGTACGCCTACGCAATAAAAATAGAAAATATGAACTGTTTTTGGTTTTTTCGACCGTGTGGGTCGATGTACATATATTTATATCTTTTGTCAAATGGAAAAAGCTCCTCCGTACAAAGGAGACTCTGCCGAAAATTTTCGAAAATTTTGGGAGTTAGAAATTTTTTTGAAAATTTTTGGGAAACTTTTTGGTTAACGACAAACGATTTCAAACTCGAAATTTAAGCAAATTAGTGAATGAAACTAATTTAAAATAATGAGATGAATTAGTTATAAATGGAAAATAAAATTCAAATATTCAGAAATTGAAGATAAATTGAATTCTTATGGAAATGAAAGAATCAATTTGAATAGAAATAGATATAAACTAAAGTGGTGAAGTGAAAATAAATAAAGAAGCATATTAAATGCTTATACTAAACTTAAGAAAGGAATGGTGAATTCTTAATTGGAAAATTGATATTACAAATATATCGAAGTTGATCTTTGAATGAATAAATACTGATATTTTGTAAGAAAGTTGATACAATGTTTTTGGAATGTTGTGATTGGACATTAGTGCTAAGTGGAATATACAGGTATTATGAAGGGAAAAGAAAATGGGTTTTGATTTCAGAAGATAAATTTGAATTGCTCGACAAAAAGGTATGTATTTAAATTTTGGTATGAAATTTGATTGGGTTTTTGATCGAGCCATTTGGCCTTTTGTTTTCTTTTGGGATTTGGGAGCCCGTAGAGGCCTTTTGTAGTTGTACCGAGCTAGCCGCGCAAAGAAGACGCTGGCAAAAAATTTTGGAAATTTAGAGAGTTAGAAAAATTTTGAGAAAATTTTGATAATTCAAAATTTTGTTTTAAATTGAAAACTTGAATAATTGAGCAAATAGTATTGTTTGCAAATTATGGGGAAGTTTGGAAAGTTAGCAAAAATGGTAATGGGTTTTTATAAAAGATAGTTGGGTATAATGTTGAACTATTTGGTTTTGGGAAAGGTAAACGGGTATTAGACATTCTTCCTAATTAGTAATTTCGAGGACGAAATTCTTTTAAGGGGGAAGGGATGTAACGACCCGGAATTTTTAAGCATTTAAAATTGGAATATTTAAATTAATTTTAAACATTTAAAGGTTAATTTTAACTTGAATTCAAATATCACAATTTATTTGATGATTAAATTATTAAATTAAATAATTTGAAGTTGGGTAAAATGCCAAATCTTGGGTTCTAAGCCTGTTAAAAATAATTTGGAGGCTTATAAAATTTATATTGATAACACTGAAGATAATAGAAGTTTTAAAATTGAATTTAAAAATAGCCTTCCGAGGCACAGTCTCGGAATTCAACGAAACCTGTTCCATTGGGTCCGTAATATTGAATTATTATCGGATTTCAAATTTCGTGTTGATAGGGATTGTTGTGTGAGCGTACGATAGGTGAACGTGTTGAAAATTAAATAAAACTTTATTTAATCAAATCTGGTCATCGTTTCCTTCTTTAACACGCCGTCTCTTTTGCTTATCGTCGCCTCTTTTCCTTCTTATCAGCCGAAAATTTTCGATATAAAATATAAAAATAAATATCTATATATGGAAATGGCGACGGTCTAATCCTTTCTTCCTTTTTCTTAAATCGAAATCGAAATCGATCCTTAAAAGAAATCATTCAAGACAGTTCAATTTGTAAAATCAATAATGGCCGAATTAAAGCCAATATTTCACTTCGTTCTCCTCCTCACCCTTCAATCTCAAGTTCCCTTCATAATTCCCAAATCGTGGCCTTCCTTCCCTGAACAAAATAAATTCGTTCGAACGATTATCGCGAGAGTTGAAGGGGCGGCGTCTTGAGTTGGCGAAGCTAGGGCCGCGTAAAGGTAGTGGTCGAGTGCGGCGACTCGTAGGAATACGAGGCAATGTCGTCGCGATATCGATCTGAGCACGCTCACGATTTGGGGTTCCCATTGGCAGCTAGGGTTAGGGTTTCGATCGTCCATGAGGTTCGTTTCCTTTTTTTTACCGATGTAATAACATTTTATCTGAAAGATGAATATGGTTTTAAATGTCTTGCTGTATATATATACATAAAATACACGTATACCTTTTATTCTTTGCTGTTTAATGTCAAAAAGAAGTATTAAAGTGATTTATCTATTATATATCATATTAAAACGAATATTTACAAATTAATAAATTATAATGAAGTGGTAAATTTAGTTTGAGTATTTTTAAATTGATATTACTCAAGTCTGAACTCGAGTTTTATTTATTGATTTTTGTTTTGTAACCCATTAATTAGAAATTACTTTTATAGATAAGATTTTGAAAGGAAGTTATATACGTATGTGCACACTTAATTTATTTAATTATTTTAAGTAATTTATGAAAGGAAAATTAATTTAAAATTTACTACTTTGGTTAAATCAAATCAAAGGTTAAAAGTTAATCATTAGTTAAATTAAATAAATAAATGGTGAATAATTATCTGATTGGTTCAAATGATAATAAATTGTGAATTGTTTATTCAAGGTCAAAAATCGAGAAAACTAAAGGAATATTGAAGTGAATGGCAAATGCAAAGTCAAAGGTGAGTTAATCTCACTCGGTTAAATTTAAATTTAAATGATAAAATTTAAACAATTGTTTGCATGGTTGAATTGATTGATGTGCTATAGTATGGTATATTTTGGAATTGGTATTTTATATTGTGCTAACGTCTGTGGATGCAGGGAAAACAGGTTGGAGGGATCCAACTGGGTCCCTCAACATTTATTTAAATTATTTAATATTCTCTGTTGTGATTGTTAATAGTCTATGATGAATTATGTTGTAATATTAAATGCTTTAGTTTAGTTAAATATGTTTGGGTATAATGGGCTACCAAAAATATATAAATTGGATTTTGGAAAGAAAATAAAAGGAGTGAATTTGTAAGTGAAATAATTATGTAAAATTTGAATAAATTAAGAATGAATAGAATGAAATGGAAGTGATATCACAATACCAATAAATAACTTCGAGTATGAAGAGAAAAGAATTTGAATAAACAGTAACTAATGAATTGTAAAATCGAGTGATGTTATTTTAAAGGAATAAAGAATTATTTTAAGATTCAAAGTTTTAATTTATTTAAAAGGATTAAGAAGTAATCTGAGAAATCAAAAATTAGTATTCTCGGTTAAAAGTATTTTAAATCCTAACTAAGGAATAAAATCTGAAATTAATGGATTTTGAAATAAAGGGGAGTAAATTGGAAATCAATTTGGAATTTGATTCAAGTGTTTGAAATTGGTAATTTAAAGAAGAATGGGAAGAGAGGTATATTTCCCTGGATAGCCAAGTACGTTCAAAGTAAATTTTGAAATATAAGATAAAAAGTTTTAATTTCATTTTAACAAGCATATGATAGGAAATTATTATTTCTAAATATTTAAATTCTAAAGTAAATATTTTTTTCAAATCTATTATCGTAGTAATTATTTATAAAAACTGACTTAGTATTTGTTTTAAAGGTGAAAATCTTGTTTTATATTTTATAAAGTAACCTTATTTTCAAATATTCATATAGTATGTATTTTTAATAAATTATTGAAGTAGTTTTAACTTAAATGTTTTAAAGTATATTTCAAAGTAAAACGTTTTAAATTAATTTAAAAATCTAAGTTTTTGTGCTTGGTGATTCCAGTGGGAATAGAAAATACTTGGAATTTATTCTTAGAAAGGCAGATACTTTGAAAACTGTTTTCAAAAGGGATTTGAAAAGTGCAAATACATCTTGTAAAGATATTTTGAGTTTAATAAATAATTTGGGAAATTATTTATTGGTTGATGGATGTTGTGAATATTAATTGATAGTTAAATAACCGACTATCAATATTGGCCAAATGCGTTGATCATTTCGATGAGACCGGGATTGAGATTTATTTCTCGAAAACCACATCGATCCGGTTTGTACGTTTCGTGGAAACGAGTTTGGATTCGAAGATGGAGCGGTGAAGTGCAAGGGCTAGTCGCTACTAATCCTGAGGATATTTCCAAAATGGATGTAGTAGGAATAGTGCCTTCGGTTCCGTTCGAACCCGGGACGGACTTGTATGGATGAATGCTTTCAGAACATCATCAGGTGGACGATGGGCATTCTAAGTGATATGTTCTAAAAAGGTAACGCTTAGCCTCAAGCCTCATCAAATGGGAATGACTGAAAATCAAGGGTTATGCAGCAAGGCTAGGTGGGTAGCACCCAAGCAGGGTGAGGTCATCTCTGTCTAGATGTCCCTTTTTATTTCGGCTTAGTGGTGCGGTTGCTGATCCCAACCGTGGGGTGATCTCACTCGGGATTATCCAGTAAGGGGTAGTCCCGGTCTTGTGTTGCAGGGGAGCGGGCGTACTCCTCGGTACTGTGATCTAGGCCACGTACTGTGACAGGTGGTACCCTAATGCCTAGTCATTAGTTGGAAATCCATTTTCCCTACGCTCCTTGTACAAGTTTTGTTTGTATTACCCTCTGTGGCTAGTAGCTGGAATTTAATCATGTAACAATTTCAGCTATTTAATAAGTATTTGTATATAGACCTTATTATAATATCAGAGGATTTCTATAAAAATTGTTTTAGTTATCGTAAGGTAAAAACCCGACATGTTTGTTTGTGGTGTGGTCGTACGAGATGCTTTTGTTTTCAAAGGATTTTTGAAACTTTAATAATCAATTGAGTGTGATTTTCTCACACTGGTATTCCAGACTGACTCGGGTGTTATTTAACTGTAATGCTCGGGTCAGACCGAGTATTATAGGATACAGGATTTGATGCTGTGGAGCTCAGGAGACGAGCTGGATGACGATACGTACATTCGTACTTGTTTTATATATATTCCGCTGTGTTGAGTAGCTGTGTATCCAGTTGTATGTTATTGTTGTTGTTGAACTCTGATGATGTACTCTGATGATGATGTATGTATAAAACAGATATATATTTGTTTTGTGTAAAGATTATTTATTATCTATTATATTTTATTCCACTGCGATGGTTAGATTCTGTTGTTGTTTCCTATTTTCTTCTTCTACCCCTTCTTCTTTAACCCAAATGGTTCGTACTTCTGTATAACTTGAGTTGATTTAGGTAGAATAGTGTTGACTCAAGAGGTACAGATTTGCGGGTCGTTACAGCAGTACAGGATTGGACTGACCCAAGACTACTGTAGACTTGAAAGTTTTCTTGGATTGACGGGATACTATAGACTTTGTATCAAAGACTTCTCTAAGATAGCAGCAACGTTAACCAACTTAACAAGGAGGAACTAGAATTTTATTTGGAGCGTAAGGTTCGAGCGCACGTTCGTAAGTCTGAAAAGGTAGCAGATGAGCGCACGATGTTAGTCACTCTAAGCGCAAATGAGGAGCTGATGGTATGCATAGACTTTTATGGTATTGGACTAGGTGTGATGTTGATGTAGAGAGGAAAAGCTTTCACTTATGCTAGTTGGCAACTAAAACCGCATGAGAGGAAGTATTCGACTTATGATTTGAATTTAGCAGTGATATATTCGCTTTGAAGATATGAAGTTATTATTTGCTTGGGGAGAAGTTCAACAAATCATTGAAGTATCTCTTCTTCCAGAAGGATCTTAACATTCATCAATAGCGAAGGTTAGAGTTCCTGGCCTCCTTCGACTTTGACATTACGCCCAGTAAGACAATGCAGTCCCTAATGCTTTGAGTAGGAGACATGCTAGATCGGTAGCGATGATCCTAGAGTGCAAGTTGTTGGAGTTTATCGTTAGCTATAATTTTAGATCTCAATGAGACCTAGAGCCGAAAGTGTTGGCTAGTTTGAGCATTAGACCTACTTTGATTGAGTAGATCAGTATTAGTCAGAGGTAATATGCTAGATTATTGAAGATTAGGGAGAAGAAAGAGGAAAGAGTAAATTCTAAGGAGATGAAGAAGTATAGGCTCGACCGGGTTGGCTCCGTAGGGACGAGAGACTGTTTGTTCCTGATATTAATTGGTTGAGGGATGAGTTACTATGAGAGTGCCATCATTCGTGATTGACTATACATCCCAGTGGAAATAAAACGTACCATGATATGAGGTGGATTTTTTATTGGGAAGGGATGAAAAAGGATATTAGGGCATTTATCTCGATGTTCATAAATTGTTAGTTGGAAAGATAAAGCAAAAGAAACCGAGCAGTTTGCTACAACCACTAGAGATTCCTGAGTGGAAATGGGAACAAGTTTAGACGGACTTCGTCAATAGATTGTTGAGGATCAGAGAAGGCTATAACGGTCCATATTTTTATGTATCATCAGATCGTAAAAATATTATTTTTAAAATCAAATTGGGTCCAAATTTAATATAAATTTGAGAAACCTTGTAAATCCACTAGTATAATTTTTATTAGACGATTTTGACCTTGAAAACCTTGTAAGCCTATATCTGTTAATAGAAGCCAAATTAGGATGTCAAACCACTTCCATATTGTTTTACTATGTTTATTTTATTATTACAAAATTACCATTATAAAATAATTTATTCCTAAATTAAATTCTTTATTCTTACCAAGAATTTAAACATGTCACTTCATGCTAATAATAAACATTTTTCTCAAAGCATTGTAAACCTAGATATTTTATGATTCATCCTTTCTCAACAATATATCCATAAATATACTCAATAAAAAATTTAAATTTAAATTTTAAATATTTTTCAATCAAATCTCATTACCTAAAAATGTTTTAATTTAGAACATCGTTTATCAAATAGTACCTTTTAAGGAAAATCTTTACAACTAAAATCAATTTCCAAACAGAATTTCTAAAATCAAATACACTCTTTTGATAAAACTTTTCTTTTGAATAAATATTCTATCGCATTCTTCACCCAAAAAATACTTCTTAGACGAAATTTTTTCGATTATATTATAGTTAAGTTCTTCTTTTGCGAAAATAACTCATTCAAAATGAAATATTTTTTATTGAAATAACCTTCTTGTAATAAATCTTCTCAAAATCATACAATATTCATTATAGAAAATGTTACATCAATATATTCTTTTATTTAAAATAAGATTTCTCACCGAATGTTCTTCAAAATCTGAATTCAACTTCCAACATCAAGTTAAAACACTATTTTACTTGAACATACTTCCAAAGTTTGTTTTTTAACTAAAATATTTTACTTCTTCAACCATTTCTTTCCAAGTCACATCATCCTAAGTTGAGGAAAACTAGATGTAAAGATTAAGTAAAAGTTGTGAAGATGTTCCTTATGATGAGTAATAGCGGTTGGAAGATTTTTGGCGACTAAAGACTTGATGGGAACCATTGAAGAATCAAAACAATGAGTGATAGGTTCATTACACGTTTACCGAAATAAGGAATTTTAGCATATGTGTTCCGTAATCTATTTTATACAGACAATTGCCGGCTTTCATAAATATTTTAAAAACAAATATGATAACTTTGATTTGAAATTTTTTTAGTATCACTGAAGAAATTTTTTATGGTTCGAAAATTTTAAACAAAGTTTCTCAAAAGTTATTTTAAATTGATTAAAAATGGTGGAAATATTCCAGGAATTTTTTTATAAAATGGTGTGGGAATTTTTAAATAGAAAAGGATTTTGGTTTTAAAGGAAGATGGAAGTTTTGATTTGAAAATAAAGACGTTTTGATAATTGTTTTTCCTTGACGATGTAAGCTGATCCTATTTTGGTTTTTTGGGTGAGTTATTTCTATTATCAAATAAATAAATCACTATAAGAGAATTTTGGTATAGTTTCCTTCATAACGGAGATGGTATAGTTTCCTAGCCTTGTAGAGTGGCATGGATTCAAGCATTGATAAGACATCAGCGTGGATGGTTATTGATCATACGGAGCGATCATACAAGCTAACATATATTCTAGAGTACAATACTATTATGATGTTGAGTATTCATTGACCTTATGATGGTGGTCATTCGGTGTGGTATCCTACGATTTTGGTTTGGGAATAGAGGATTGATGCAGTTGTAGAGTTATTTTGATGATGTAACCATGAGTGGGCACATATATTGTTTTGGAGGGTATGTACGGATGCTAATTACTTTGAGGATAAAACTACGAGGAAGTTCATCGATGGTTGTAAAAATACACATTATGGTAGATATATGGTCAGTATAGAAATCAACATACACGTATTATTGGTTGATAGGTTGGTATAGTGACGATACCGTATTATTTTGAGCATGGGTAAAATTTTGATGACATATGTTGATTATTGATTTATGCATATTCATTTATTTGTACAAGCATATTTTGATTAGCTTATGTTTTATTGTGGACTTTTTTATGGTCAATTGTAGTTAAACTGATGAAATGTGTGGTAGAAATTGATTTATGGTTGAAGTTTCATCCTTTTGTTGATGGGGCATTGTTTTTGCACGATATAGTTTGCATTCATGGTTAAGTGTATGTATTATTTAACATATGTGCAAAAATTTGGATTCATCATTGTGAATGAATTAAATAATGTATATTGTGATTGATGGGCTGTTTTATTAAGTAGTTAATTTATGATTATTATGTTTTCCCATATTTTATAATTAAGTCCATTATAGTACTTTATTAATTTGGTTGAAAACTGTATTCGTGGAATTGTGAAGGCTCAATCCTTTAAAGAGGGAAGAACATAAAGACCCACATTTTCATGTATTGTCAGACCATAAAAATATTATTTTTAAAACTAAATTGGGTCCAAATTTAATATAACTGTGAGAAATATTAACTAGTGGTATTTCCACCCGTAGAATTTTTATTGGAAGGCACCGACCCAATTTTTTTTATAAGGCCTATGTTATCCGGGCTTTTAACCAAGCGACTTTCAAACGCATTTGGATGTCTGGATGAAGACGAAATGATTCGAAGACTTTGGTGCATGCTTATGAGGAAAAAGGAATGGACTGAAGAATTTTGTGCATATTTAGAGACATGGAAACAAGTTGTTACCGACCACTTTCAAGTTGGCTTCAATCACATTTTGTGTTTCATATGGAACTCCAAAGCTATGATTTATAGATAGTTGGTATAGGTGATCATCTCGAGGTACATTTCTAAAGGAATAGGTGAGCAACTCCAAGGAAGCACAAAAGAAAAAAAGACAAGTGCTAACAGTACCAAAACCTCATAGAAACAACATGACCTCTAAGAAAAAGTGCTCGAAGTACGATGGGTCAAAGAAAGAAGACCAAAGGAAGGAATATGGGACAACTCCCTATCAAGAAATCAAGTAGGTACCGATCAAAAGTGACCAGTACCTAATTGAATTATCAATCTTGGGACTCCGTCTTCCACTCCTGCATTCTCAGATTTGGAGTTAAACTTGTTATACTAGTATATGGAGACTCTACTAGATGATTTCTTTATAAAAATAACACATATAGCATTTGGACAAGGAATTTTGGCACTTGGCTTTCTTCATCTATCATCTCTTCTCAATCATAATCACTAAGAAAGTTACTTTTGGATGTTCTAGATAGTTTAAACTTTCCAAACCTTTGTACTTATGACCATAATATATAATAAATAACCATATAGTGGACGTAGGCTATGGATTTGCCGAACCACCAAAAAACCTCTTCGTCTTACTTATTGATTTTTGGCTAGGTCTCTATACTTATACTCTTTTTTGGGTGTTGTGCCATTTTTTGGTTCAACATTCTGGCACTTTCACTAAGAAATTATAACGAACCGCGCCTCCAGGCACACCAAAACCAGTGCCTAGGTGACTTTTGGTCTTGCGTCTTGCTAAGAAGTACGAGCTATTGGTTTTTAAAACATTACAGAGACTATGAAAATATCTAAAATATTCAATGCTTTTAGATCTCATGGCAGTAGGAGTAAAAAATGTAAGTACTAAAAATAGACATTTCAAAAAATAGTCTCCAAAAATACTTAGTTCATATACAATGTTTCCAAATTACAATACGAAGTCTGGTAGACATTAAATATAATAAATAGCTACATGAGGAATAATGAAGAACAATAGAACCCCAATGCTTAACTTCTTTCTCTACGTATTGTTCCTAGGACAAATTAACTTCTACACTGTCTTCTTATGCTGTGGGAAAAATGAAAGGAGTGGGTTAGAGAAAAGTCCGATGAATGAGTTGTATTACTAAACATATGGTGATCACAGGCAATTTACTTCATTAACATTCAATATGGCCTAGGATGTCCTACGTGTGTTTGTGAACTACAAACTAAGGTTGGTTTCATTAACCTAAGGGATATAGTTCTAAATATACCTACACCTAACATCTTATGAAGGTTTGCACTTAGGGTCGAACAACCAATCAAACCTAAAATAAACAGCGGGGAAGACTAATGTCCTTTGGAACTATTCCTAACGTATGATCACATATAGTATCATCCATGGGACTACGTTCCCAATCTACGACCATAGGTATTGTACTTATGCATTGAGAAGAGCCTACGATGTCGACTCACGCCAAAGACATCTTAGGCATTTTTAAGCTCAATGGTAACGCCACCACTTATTGCACTACGCCAGGCATCCACCAACAATGTCACATATCCACCGAGGAACCTCCGATTACTACCAGGCCCTTGCACCATGCCAGGCATCCACTAATAGTGTCACGCATATACCGAGGAACCTCTTGCTAGTACCATTGGAGATCGAATCACCTTTGTTGAATAACAAATTCGCTAAATAAATAATTTCTAGGCCTAATTTCCCGCGTACACATCTATCAATTCTTGTAACATTTAAAAGTATAGAATTAGGGAACTAATTTACCTAATGACATACTATTATATATATAACCTGGGACATAGGCCGAGGTTCAACGTGTATCAGAAACACGTTTACCGGTCGACCGTTCGCCACTATTGCAGTCGACCACTTGCAATCAACTTTTTATATTGAGGGGGTCGATGGGTCGGATTTTTGATTAGTAAACATTTTTTCTTTCCCCATTAAGTTAATCATGGTTACACCGAATCCCCTTTTGTTCAATAGCGACTATACTTCCAGTTTCTAACCAGATTTCACCTATCCGTTCAAGTCTACAATTCAGCATCTAATTCCATCAATTTTCGTGTTCAATCTATAATTTCATTTATATGGTTTCAAGTTAACAAATATCATTTATAAACACGTATGCACATGCAAAATTAATTCAGGATGATATCAACATGCTGTATATATTTTAAATCAAATTTAATTCAAGTCAAATAAAAAGTGTATCCATATTAAAATCAAGTTAAATCAGTTTAAATCGTATCTCGACTTTACTTCAAAATAATCAATTTCCATATTCCGATAATTATTAAATAAACAATCTCTCAGATTTCAATGATCATCAAATAAAGTTTATCTCTATATAATTGCAATAAAAATAATCTCCAAATTAAATAAACTTTCCATTTCAGATTCAAATTAGATAAATTCCCAAATCAAATATATATATAAATAAATTAAATTACTTGTTAATCCCCATATTTTATTAATCAACCCATTCACCTTGTATAAGTTTTTTCCTCTTAATTTTCCTTGAATCGCCTTCGCTTTGAATTTTTGATTTCTCCCTTCCGTTTGATTTCATCTTCAACACATCTTCTTTTTAATCATTTATTCTAACCTCTGATTTTTTATTTAATTTTTATTTTGAAGAACTGGTTGATTTGAAGAGGAAGAGAGTTTTGGGAGATATAAAGTTTCGATACAGTAAATGTTCCGAGCAAATCATGTAGTGTTTACAATGTTATTTATAGATGCAGGAAACTGTCATGGTCGTTTGTTTTTATTATATAAAATCCAGGCCGTTCAGCCTAGGTTTTTCCTTGCTAATAGTGCCAAAACGGTCCATCGCTTGGTTTGAAGCGGTCAATCAGTCCCGCTAGGTTGTTGATTGGTTAATCTTTCCAAAACTAAAATACTTCCTTATACATATTTTAATTTTTTTTCTATTCAAATCTTTAAACTTTAGTAACTTTTTCATAGAGCTCCGATTATAAAAATTTATATAATTATCCAGAAAATCACTACAAATGCATTGCTGCAAGTTTCATAGCCAAATTCAAACATTTGTGAAAATTTCATTTTCACCCTTGTTATATTTAATTTTATTAACTTCTCAATTAATTTTTGCGGTAGGTTTCATTCTTCCATACTTAAAAAGGATTTCATCCTTGAAATCTCCATGGATGAAAAAATGCAACTTGTATGTATCGAAATTAACAATTACAACCATCTACTCTATAACAACCCGCCTTTGGTAACACTCAAAAATCAGTGCTTCCAGTGCCATAAGAGAAGGCTTGTCAAGGAAAGAAAGAAAGTAGAAGAAATAACACACTATATCAAGGAACCACAATGCAATCTCACATATAAATGATAACATATAATATACTGAATATATATGAATAGGACAGACAATATACAAGAGATTACACTGGCGGTAGTAACTGATAAATAAATACCAATATAGAGAGTCGAAATAAAATATCTGATACAACGAACCTCATATACAAATAACACATGTCATGTACTACTCCAATATCAAGTAGATAAATATCCAAATATCATTTTCGCCTCCCATACTCCAGCTCCACCATTCTGATAGCGGTCCCCAAAAGTAGCTGACTCCCAAACTACCAAATCGAGTACCTCAAGAGTTGTCATGACATAAAAAGACGAAGACAAAATATGGGTCAGACATAGAGCCTAGTATGAGAGGAACTATCTCAAAATATTGTATATCAATACTATATACAAATAGAATATGAACTATTAAAGCATATCCGATCCTCTCCACAGTCATGGCTCAGGGTAATCTAGATTGTCCATAAACAAGTAGCGTAAACCTATTCAAACGATAGAAAATCATATATAACGTACTCTTTTCCTATAATCAATGAGTCAACACAACCAATATAATGTGATTAATACGTTATAGTATATGTTAACAAGGTAAAATAGTATACAAATTCAAAGACAATAAAAATATCATAATATATGCATCTCCCAGAATACATGACAAAATTATCAAAAAACTAATATAACCCACGATATAACTATAAGCGATAAACAAAGAATATAAGTGGATACTCATCACTTCTGATAAATTCAGTTTGTAATATATTCATGCCTAAGATAAATAGAGTCGGTACCTTAGCGTACCATAGACCTTGAGTCGGATCCAGTGTGGTTGAACTCGTATAGGTCTTATCATACCCCTCAATGAGCATAAGTGATATGTGACCTACTCTATATACCTAAAACTTGGGTCTGCATAAGACATCGATTGTAACCCAGTAATTCCCGTTGAGGGTACAAAATAAATAGAGTCGATACCTCAATGTACCATAGATTCTGAGCCACATCCTAAGTGATAGGTCTAGTGTGGGTATCACTATACCCTTTTGTGAGAATAAATGATATAAGATCTACTCTATTTACTTGTAATCTATGTGGATCTCACTATATCCTTTAGTGAGCATAACTGATATATGATCTAATCGTAGATGATCGTCATCATCTCCCTCTCGACCATCAAATATTTCTTAATAAACTCGCATAATGTATCTATAAAAGAAAATGGCGGGTTATCACGTATAAAATGCCAATGAGGCCATAAAGGAACACCAATTCCATACATACATGCATATATATATATATATATATATTTGTGTGTGTTTGTGTATATATATAAAGCAACGTAATCAAATATGTCTAACATAGATAAAGGCTGATATCTCGTCGTTGTCTATCAATATGAATTGCATGTACTATAAGACCAATAATAGGCATGACCACTAATATAAGGCCAATACAGTGAATGATCGCTAATATAAGATCAATACTATATATGATCGATAATATAAGAATGATATGATTTATCAAACTATATATATCCCAAGTCAATCCCCAAAGGTATGGATTTACTCCATTCGACTATACACGCTCGTCGAAGGTGATCATGTGACCAATCACCGAATAGAACCCATTCCCAATCGTTATTGATTCCAAAGGAATCACTTAAAATTGCATCCGAAACTCAAGCTTTGTCTTACGTTCTGTCTCCTCGAGTAGCCCAGAGCCTTTTTGTAATACCAATGTTTTTGCTTTAGTTAATTAGAAAGAAATTAATTAATAAATAGTAAATGGTAAAAATAGAATTTTTGAAAACACCATAATTTGGCTAAGAAAGTTACTCCATTGTGTTTGTGGTGATTTTCCGATCAATTTTCATATATAAAATAATTGTATATATTAATATGGTAATAAAATTAATTAACACTATTTGGTAATGTTAACGAGATTTAAATGTCAACAATTCAACTAAAATATCAAAGGATTTATTTAAGGGGAAAGAATTGAACGAGATCAATTAATAGTGGAAACAAATTAATAGACTCAATTAATCGGAGGAAGGAAATCAACAAAATCAAATGAATGATCAAGTTAATGAATTGCACGAGTTTAAAGTACCTAGGTCGATCGTGACCATGCCTAGGTCGACCGTGGACGATTGACCATGGGGGTTAAATGGCTAGCCCCACATCTAGTGCAAAAATAATTTTTGGTTGTATTGCCCAGATTTAATAGAGATTGATCCGAAGGTTAGCGATGGTTTGAACCTCTATAAATTAAGACCTACAACCTCACTTCCAACCTCTTATTTTCTAATGAGCATGAAACCTATGTCGCTTTCTCTTTTGCTCCAAAATTCTAGATTAATACAAATAGATTTAATTTACATGTATGCGCTTTGGAGAAGAATAGAAGATGATAAAGAATAGGAAATAGTTTCAAATCAGGTCGCTACATCAGAGGTAAACCAAGGATATGGGTTTAATTAACTAATTGATCCAACTCTCTTCTCTTTAATCCAAATTGTAAAAGATCTGTATGTGTCCAAAAAGGGAGTCAAAATGGAGAGTACAGGTAAAAAAGATCAAATCTAGATTAGATCTAGAGATTTGAGAATGCTAAAAGGGTGAGTGGGAATATTATATGTTTTTGTATAATATTAGACTATATCATTGTAGAGCTATTCCTGTATGCCTGGTAACTTAATTTAAATTACAAGTTAATCTTCATTACATGAACCATTAAATTTAATCTTGTTTGTGAAGTTGTATGAATAAATTAAGTACTTCTCTATTATGAACAAGTTGCAATTTTATATGAAATTGGTTATAGCATAATGATTAGGAAATTTATTTTTATTCGATAGATATGGACTAAATAAAATCTTAAATAATGCGTTATGATTACTTGTTTTTATTTGGCTATATGACAAAAATTAAAATAAGAATCACTTGAGATCTTTTGGTTTTTGTGATATTTTAATATATTGGAACTGAAAATGTTGCAAGTAGATTTCCGCATTTTATCTAGTTTAAAACAAATCAAAATATGGTAGTAAAATAAAGTATCGTTATAATCAAGGGAGAAAGCTATTATAGTTAGGGAATCATTTTCTATATATATATATATACATATATCTTTTTAGTAACCAAAAAGTTGATTTTTGAAATAAACCATGCTTTAAAAATTTAAAAGAAATTGACTTATGCAAACTGTACTTGAAAAAATTGGAAAAAGGAAGAGGGTTAAAGAGAAGATTTCAAGATAGATGGGGAAGGGGTTCATAAGAGAATGATAAAAATATTGAATTTTTCATCTAGACACTTTTCTAGCATAAAAAATGAGTTTAGAAAACTAGTTTTTTCTAAAACTTGGACGTTAGCGATAATGCGCTAAGATTTTGGAATGTAGCGATTGGATGTAAAATTTGTTGAACTATATTCTATTCGTAGAAGTGTGGGAAAACTTGGATAAAAAAGCAATTTTTTGATTTTCAAAGGTTGGATACATGTAGTTCTACCGGTATATGTATGGTGTTTGCATCATATTTACAAAGATTTGTTTTAAAAAACCCATTTATATAGGAGGTGCTAATTTATAACCGCTCACTTTGCATATCATATATGTTGTGATACATCATGCACCGTACACGAATTGTTGCAAAATTTCTTGTACACCAAATAATTATTAGTATAGAATGGATGTGCGATATGTTCACATGATCGAACTCTTGTGGAATTTCAGGAATAAAATTCTTTTAAGAGGGTAGAACATAACACCCCGCGTTTTTGCGTTAACTAATTAAAAAATTAATTAATAAAGAGTAAATAATGAAAAATATTATTTTTACAGATGTTAGAATTTGACTACAAAACTTGCACCATTGTACCCGTGGTGATTTTCTGATCCATTTTCATATATAATGTTTTCCAAATAAAGTTCAAATGGAAAAGTTATTAGAATTTGAAGTTTTAGTATCGAAAATAATTATATATGTTAATATAGTATAAAATTAATTAATGCTAATGGGTAACGTTAGTGGAGATTTAAACGTTAATATTAAATTTAAATCTCAGTTTATAAAAGGGGAAATAATTAAACATGATTAATTAATAGAGGAAACAATTACATAATCAATTGATCAACAAAACCAAATGAACAATCGATGTTAATGAATTGCATGAGTTTAAACTACCCAGATCAATTGTGACCATGCCTAGGTCAACACTACAAGGGGAGGGGGGATTTCCGACGGCTGAAAACCGTCGGCGGCCGTCGGAAGCCGTCGGCGGCCGTCGGAAAAAGCCGTCGGAAATGAAGGCGTCGGGGAGCAGTATTTCCGACGGCTACCGACGGGTGATGCCGTATACATTATCGACGGTTTCCGGCGGTTTCCGGCGGTTTCCGACGGCTTCCGACGGCCGTCGGAAACCGTCGGAAACCGTCGGAAATCAGGCCAATAAGCCGTCGGAACCCGTCGGAAACCGCCGGAAAATTTCGACCAATAAGCCGTCGAGAGCCGTCGGAAGCCGTCGGAAACCTGTTGTTTTTTTTTAAAATCTGCTGCAAATAGAGCCTTCCAACCACATTTCTCTTCCAAACACTACAATATCAATACTGCACAATCAAATAAACAATAATCCAACCAAACATGCAAACCAATACTCCAAAATATTCAATAGACACAGAAATAAACTAAATTAGAATAAAAATAAAATACAAAATATACATAACATTCCAACATTAACAATAATACTAACAATAACTGTTCTAATCATGCATATCCTGATACAGCTACAGAACCAAGTGTATTATACATAATTATACATATCAACAATTAATTGTTCCTTCTACCAAATCATTGTAAACTAAAACTAAACATACCTGCACGAACGAATTAGAAAGCAATGAATCAATCTGCCCCAGATCCAGAGCCAGCCGATGAAGGGAAGCGGCCACCAAACTGCTGCATGTACTCAAATAACTGTGCCGTCTGCATGGCCTGTTGGCGGTTCTGCTCCTCCAACTGCTGAACTCTAGTCTGTAATTCTTCTATACTTGCTAGCTCGCTCTGAGGTCTACTCCGCCGTCTCCTACTCTGACTACTGGACTGCAATAATTGAAAAATAAATAAAATCAAAGTTTATTGTTTTGAAAAGGTAAGAATATCATATTTTAAGTATTTTAAGAAAAATTAAATTATTTACCGCTAAATTGCCAAATCCGTATCGTCGACCATGCTCTGGTGGACTCATAACGGACTCAAAAATAATGTCCTCTTCATCGGTCGTCAGCTGCTCTCGACCCGTATCAGAAAGGAGTTTCTGTCGCTGCTCCATAAACATCTCCTGCATTGACAAATTAATAATATCATATCTTATTTCATAATAATTTGACAACTAAAACAATTACTAATACTGAATAAAATGAAATATGCTTACATGGCTTTTACTGGATTTATCGTCCTGCCATGTGTACGAAACAGTCCCGTCTGGATTAACATGCTCAACAGCATGCGTACGGGTGAACACGTCCATATAGCTGACAGGACCATGTGCCTCGGCTTCCTGAAGTTGATTGTTACATACAATTATTATACATTTAAAATCATATAGCATAAACTATTTACATTTATTATTCAGTAATTAAATTTACCAACTCCTGCCGATACTGCTGAAACGACTTCGATCCTCCGCGATGAGTAACGGGATTCTTATTTCTATTTGCAGAGTTTCTATCTGACTCTGCCTGTACATTCAAAATTTGATACATTATTTTTCAATCACGTTAAATTAATAATTGAAAAAAAATTAGTATACTTGCCTTCGCCTCGTCCGTCTCCCAGTAGCTCAACCAAGCTTGCCACACGCTCTCCCCCATCCACCGTGGTCTCTTCCCGGATTTCTTAACCTCAGATATCGTGTCTCTGTAGTTCTTTCGCATCTTCCTCATCCAGTATGCTCGTGCCAGCTGCATATCATCTGTCTGGATGTCTATCTCAGCCTGTGTTAAAAAAAGATTACACTTTAAACGATAAACGGTAGAAAAACGACAAAAACGAATTAAAAATGGAAAACATAAAAATTACACATACTAGGACATCCTGCCATATGCACTCTATGATGTGCGGAGGGATGGTATCCCACTTTGGCCAGCACGCACTCATCCTACTACGATATGCTGCTCTGGAGACGTCCAACACTACCTTAGTGGGTAGTAGCTCGAACCCCCTGTTTTTAAGTACGATACAGATAAGTACATACGTATAGTATAGAAAAAATAAGATGATGAATAAGATTTAATTTTTACCCATCTGCTTTGGGGGCTAACGTAACAACTGGACGGTGTGGCGCTTGCGATGGGCCACTGCCATCGCCTCCTGAAGAACGGGAAGAGCTCCTCCCTCTATGTGACATAATGATAAACCTGTGACGTTTACACATCATTATATAAGAGAATAAAAACATGATAATGAAATATATTTCATATGAACATGACATCAATGGTATAAATTGCTTAATTATAATGACTGAAATGTAAATAGACATGTAAGTTTGTTATACCTGATTCATGATGGGTGTACTCTTCCTACGATAAGCAGAGTTCATTGCATTTTTAATAAAAATTGCTAAATAAATGACAAATTGAAATAACATAAAACAATAGTAAACGGATTTAGTTTCATAGTTACATCAATTTCATAATACATCAAGAATTCAACATAGTTACATCAATTGCAAAAAAACAGATTCAAATTTATATCAGTCATCATCGTCTTCTGATTCAGATTCGGTCTCGTTTTCGACGATATTTTCCTCTGCACTGTCAAACGCTTCTACCAAAACATTTGATTCATCGATCAAAGGACCAAAATCTGTATGATCGTCTGTAATTATTATTTCGTTATTTTGCTCAAGATCTGCCTGATAAGCTTGTTCGTCCGGAATATTCTTCCCATCGAATGTGAATCTGGCCTTTGTTTTAAAAACTGCAGACCAATCTGCTTTATCTCTTTTTAGAGACGGATAAGGAGCGTAATAAACTTGCAATGCTTGTTTGGCTAGTACAAAAGGATCATACTTGTGATAGTGCGATGTATGCTTTATTTCGATAAGATTATAATCCTTATGCACATTAATTCCAGAACCTGGAACATTGCTAAACCAATTGCATCTAAATAGAAACACCTCCTCCGCGGGTCTTGAGAAATATGTCAGTTGCAAAATTTGTGTTAGAACGCCATAAAAATCATTTAAATGGTTTTCTGGATCGTCACTACCTTTAACAAATACACCAGTATTATTTGTTAATTTTTCTGCACCGTATTCTTTAGTGTTAAATTTGTATCCATTGACGAAATATATTGGATATGTCTTGACCACTCTTTTTGGTCCCATTGCAAGATGTTTCAACCCTTCGTCAACAACACAATTTTTCGGCTCATAAACGTAATTTGAAAACCAACGGGAAAATTCTTTACTGAGATCTCCGTTCGGATGTTCCCGTTCATAAACACTGTTTATATAAACAAATTATTACATTAGGTTATACACGCGCATGCATTACAGAAAAGAATAAAACAAAAATTATTATTTCAGATTACCTAACAAACGGTGCAACCTCGGCACAATTTAGAAGAATATAAGTGTGTGCTACACGAAGATCTCTATCGTCTAGCCATATTTCCACACATTTTCCAGAAGGCCGACCATGTTGTCTAAAAATAGATAACATTGCTTGAGAGGACTCTTGTTCGTCGCCTTCATCATTACGAGGAACACTTTGAAATGAAATATTCACATGGTCACTGAAATAGTGAGAGAAAAAGAACGAAGCTTCTTCTTCGATGTAAGATTTACATATCGAACCTTCAACTCGTGCTTTTTGTCTCACTTTTTTCTTCAGATGATTCAAATATCTATGCAACATTAATTTATATTAACTTCATCTTTCAAATGCAATTAAATTACGTTATAACATATTACATACCTCTCAAATGGATACATCCATCCGTATTGGACAGGACCTCGAAGTCGTGCTTCAGATGGAAGATGAACAGGTAAATGTTCCATCACATTAAAAAAACCTGGCGGAAATATTTTCTCTAATTTGCAAAGCAATATAGGAATGTCCACTTCAAGTTTACGTAAACGTTGCACTTTTAAAGTAGTCGAACAAAGCTCTTTGTAAAACATACTAAGCTCCGTTACTACCTTCCAAACTTTTAACGGCAGTAGTTCTTTAAACATAACGGGAAATAAATTTTCCATCATTATGTGACAGTCGTGAGTTTTCATTCCGCTCAATCTACTATTTTTAAAGTCAACACATCTACGAAGATTTGATGATATCCATCATTATCGGCAGCATTTCCCTTTTGTTCCCTGCATTGTACACAAATGCGTGTACGCAGGAAACAAAAAAGAAAAGTTAGGGCGAAATTTTATGAACCGTTTGAGACGAAGTAGTATACAAAATGTAAATTCTTACTGTGTTCATAACTTGTCCAATACAGGGACAAATCCGACAAACATTGTACCAGATGAATATAAATGGTCGTTTTTCGAAAAAAACGACTATTTATACAACGATCATGTACAACACTCGTCAGACGGGGCCAAAAACTCTCTAAGGGACATTTGTCGGTTAACATGCGCGCATTTTACTCAAAAATACAGTTTTACTCACTGTTCACATTTATATATTAATTTCACACATTTATTCGACGTATTACGCATCAACTTAGGGCTGGTTTAACATTTTGTCATTTTTCAATACACACAATTATAATTTAGAGTAATGCATTTTTTTTGTGTCATAAGTAAAAACGTGCACAATATAATACTCCTAGTTCATTCAATCATTTTATCTTATTCCAAATAACGTATACAATCGTCGAATCAAGGCATACACAACAAAATACATATACATGAACATGCACAAATTATACGTGTTTATCACAATTTCACGATAAAAGATGAAATTGGTATACCATGTGATGCTATAAACCGTTATTACGCTAGTGGAAACAATTGCAATCATTAATTCGCCCTAATTTATCAATTTATGCAAATCTATAATTAGGGTAAAAACTGAATTTTTCATAAAAATAAGAGATTATACCTGAGATTAAGAGTACTGAAGCTTGATTAGAGTGCGTTGGAAGATCCGGAAGCTAAAAATTAGGGATTGGAAGCTTAGGGGTTGAATTTGGGGGGTTTTTTGGGTTTTTTTCGTATGAAATGGAGGAGGAAGAAAGGGCTCGGCTGGCTGGTATAATCGCAAATTTGCGACGGCTTCCGACGGCCGCCGACGGCCCGTCGAAAGCCGTCGGAAAATGGCCGTCGGAAGCCGTCGGTCTTGGCTGTCGGTATTCTGCCTTTTTCTTGTAGTGCAAACATGGACGGTCGACCATGGGCGTTAAATGGTCGACCCGAGATTTAAATCATGCAGCGATAATATTTGGTCGTATAACGCAGATTTAATAGAGCCTGATATGATGGCTAGCCCTGATTTTAACTTCTATAAATTGAGACCAAGGGCCTCACTTTCGAATCATAATGTTTTAATGAGTGCGGAAGCTCTATCACTTTCCCTTCTCCTCCAAAATTCTTGAGTTCACATAAATAGATTTAATTTACATGTACACACTTTGCAGAAGAATAAAAGATGATCGAGAATATGAAATATGTTCAAATTAAGTCGCTACATTAGAGGTAAACTATGGATTTGGTTTATATTAATAAATTAATCTAAATTTATTCTCTATAATCAAAATTCTAATAGATTTGTATGTAAATGTTACTTGTGGATCTAAATAGGGAGTCAAAATGGAGAATACAGATAACAGAGGTTAAATCTGGATCAAGTCTAGAGATTTCAGAATGCTAAAAAGGTGAGTGGGAATATTATATGTTTTTATACAATATTGGACTATATCATTGCAGAACCGTTCCTATATGCCTGATAACTTAATTTAAATTGCAAGTTAATCTCCGTTACATGAATCATTGAATTTAATCTTGTTTACGAAGTTATATGGATAAATTATGTACTTCCTTACCATGAATAAGTTACAATTTTATACGAAATTTGTTAGAATTGCTTAATGATCAGGAAATTTATTTTTATTCGATAGATATTGACTAAATAAAATCTTAAATAATACATATGATTAGGAACTTGTTTTTATTTGATGGTATAAAAAAATTGAAATTAGAATCTGTTGATATCTTTTGGGGTTTTACTGATATTCTGATGTATTGAAATTGAAAAATTTTCAAGTAGATTTTCACATATTTTTAAGTTTAAAACAAATAAAAATGCGAAGTTTGGAATAAAAAGGGATGCACATACGAAAATAAAGTGAAGGAGATGTACAAAACAAGGGACAATTCCCATGTTTTGTACTGTCTATTTCAAGAGAAATCAGGAAAGCAATTCCTTGCAATTATAAACACTGCACAAATATCATCTCTTTTGATAAAGTATGGAAATTTACGGTGTCAGCATATATTGAGTAGAATTTTGGTTCTAATGTATTAAAGTGTAGTACCGAACATTAAGATATTAATGAAATACAAGTAACAATAAGATGGGAAGTCATGAAACAGATAATGTGGAGTTACTGGCAAGGATAAAGAGGAATAGAAAATGAAATGGAATAGAAATTAAATTTGAAATTAGTGAATATAGTAGCAATGATATTGATAACTGAAATAAGAAGCGGTAAATGAATTTGACGAAGAAAAATTAAACGCATAATAAAATGAAGACCTAGGGTTAGATATAAAAGGAGTTGAGGTAATGAAGAAGAAGTAAGCAGAATGAATTTACATGAATATTAAATATATACATATGTAGCCTCAGATATGCGTTTATGATAGGTATGGCTACTTATAATCCAATAAATAAACTCTACAAAGTAAATAACATAAGTCATTAGAATAGGATGGAACGAAAAAAAATACATCCAACCATAAGCCCTGTGGAGAGTATACGTTTATGTATAGAGGAAGAGAAACCCATAGGACTGTGCTTGAAACAGAAGTTCTGCAAACTGTCATACGTTCATTAGCTTGTGCTAAATACCAATAAAAACATTATCGTTAGGCGGATGTCGAGGATGGACTTGCATAGTCAGGTAGTCTGCTTTAAATTTGTTAGAAGGGGTATGGTCTTGATTGCACTAGGCCATCTAAATGGACGGTGGATGAGGTCGGATGCTATATAACACTTATGGTACCAAGTAAGGGTATAGTTGTAAAGGTGGAGAGTCCATCATCGGTCCCTTATGGTCAACGGGAAGGACACTATTACACCTAACTGGATGATGCCGCCTATCGGGGTCGATTCAATTAGGTTATGCACCGCCACAATTGTTTGTTAGTTTGTTTGATAGAGCAAGGCTTGTTAACCATTACAAAGATTTCTTCAAAACATGGATGGGGTGGTGTGTGGAGCTGAATCCATGATAGGAAGTGGAAAATCCCTAAAGGGAATTCAATCTAATGGAGGAAAGGTCGTCGGGTGCGCTCTATAGGATTTCCTTGAGTTATACAGTGATTGTGATACATCGAGGCGATGGATCCTGATGAGGTATTAAGAGAGAGATATTAATGGTGATATTATCTAGGTCTATTAGGGAACCATAGGATATGTGTGTTTGTGTGTATGTATATATAGACATTAACCTATGGGATGTAGATGAAAACAGTTCGTACGTAGAGATGGAGTCGAAACGACTAATAATATAATCAGACATAACATGTTATAGTGAACAAGGCATAAGCCAGTGTTATGTATAAGATTTATAAATTACCAGTCACCAAAACGTTGTTCTGAACTTCCTCTCATTGCAACCCATAGGATTTTAGAAGGGCCACTGGTATTGGTCTAAAGTAGTATGTTTGGTTGAGGCACTTGACGTTAGAAGTGTCGATTCTCGGTCAGTAATCATTGTAACTTATTATATTTACTTATTCCGCTGTGAGTTAATACCGTTAGTGCTTTGGTATAATTTCCCTTTCGTAGGATATCAAACCAATGATCAGCATTTTAGTGGACTTAGGCTTTTGGTCTAGCAAAAATCTAGGCCTATTGGAGTGCGGGTTGTTACATTCTCCGAAGTTGTGCCAAGTAGGCATGAAGAACCGAGCTTGAACGAGGAAGAAATTCCTCGAAGGTATTCACTACCTAAGTCATTCAATCTACTGGGGTATTATTTCAGTCAACTAAGCTCAATCGACTGAATCTATTCTATGTTGACTGAACTTATTCTAGTGATATTGATGCCAATTTTTCTATTTGGGGTTTTCCCACTTGGGACACATTTCCACTAAAATTCAGTCGATAGAATTTCCCATTCATTCGATTGAAATTTCCAACTTCAGACAACGAACCTTGGGCAGGGAGAATTTCCCAAATGGACGTTGATTCACGCGTTGTTTCTTATGACGCTTTACCCGATGAGTCGCCTTGCTTTCAAAGCCTGATTCTATCCCACCAGACCTACCGAGGTTCATTTGTTATGGTTTGGAAATGGACTCCATAAGTATTGAAATACTAGTTTTGATATTGAAATCCACCTTTGCACGAGCAGAGTTCAACGAGCGATTATAGCGACCTGACTTCCTCTAACATGCCAAGATGACATGCCCGGCCTCCTTGCCTTGTGCGTAGCTTGTACGTATGTCGATACACTCATTCGTGCGTGCTTAAGCACATACGTTCATGCAACACACATTAACTTCACAAATCACATTTCGACCTTCATCGAAACGATTACTCGATCCGATATTCTCTTACGCAACTCATAGCACTCGATGCTCGATATCATTGCATGAGGTTTCTCACAGCGTGTTTATACACATATAAAATAAATCACACAAATATATTCATTCATTCACAAAATACACAACCATTATTAACAATTCTATTTACAGTTCAAGAATTGTATTTATTATTATATAATCCAACTATACGTATAAGCATACTTAACATATCCATACGCATACATGAATATATGGATAATGGTTCAATTTTTTTAATAATCGAGTCTAACTTCTACTTATCAAATCTTTTCTATTAAATTCCAATATTGATGTCTACTTGTAATGATTCACCTTTTTGGACGGTTTGAATCGACAAAAAACCACACGTGTCAATTCAAACTATTCAAAAGGGAGGATTGTTAATGGGGTAATAAGAAAATAAGAGAAAAGAAGGAAAAACGAAAACACAGATACTCATAGCGGAACGACAAAATATAATAATCAAATAAACAGTTTATGAAACTGTTTTACAAATAATATTTGATTACATTTTTACAATACAAATCATAGTTATACATACAGCAGGTATAATAGGATAATGTAGCAGAACAACATGATACAGTGGAATACTAATAATAATATAATACGAAACTCTGTCTTCGTCCTCCATAAATAACGTAATAAACACAGAAAAGCTCAGGCTGACCCGAGCATAAAGAAAAGACAAAAATCTCGAGTTAGAACTAAAATATCTTATGTAAGTTAAATCAACAGTAAATAAATATGAGTGTAATGACTTCGGAGATTTTATGGGATTTTACATCTCGTATCCAGTGTATATCGTGCGTGCAATAACTTAAAAGATGTTCGAGATTTCCATCTCTTAAGGATTTGTTAAGCTATTTATATGTAGTAATATATGCTATATGTATAGTGTCTATCAGTAAAGTAAAGTATCAAAATAGCGTTAAGGCGTTACCCATATCCAACTTAACACATTTTATAAATGCTGTAGTCTATACAGTACTATAAAATCCACCAAACTGGTGAGCTATCAGGGAGCATTCCATAGGTATGACACAAAACAAAATCATAGTAGGCTCGATAAGGCATATGATAGGGCACACAAGGCTATACCCACGGTAGGATTCTACCGGATTACGGAACCGGGCTGTGCTAACGCATAACAGCTACTGCGGCCCACCTCGAACAACATTCCCATAATCAAATCGAAGTGGCCACCAATCAATCACATAGTAATAGATATTGTATTGAAGAAGCATGTCTGATAGGAGGAGCGACCTCACTTGGCCTGATTATGGTTCCTGATTTTAGTAATATTAAGCTGACCTATAGGGGTCAGGGCTGTGTTCAAACCTCATATAGTAGCATTTGCTAAACCATCCTACTTCGTTCTGGATTCTCTACCACGTGCACAGTTGTTAAGTAGTTTTGAAATTGACAGAAAGTATGAAAGTATTGACTCCGGTCTATTTAACAATGAAACGCTTACATTTTCGAACCGTGGTCATTTTTATAAAACATTTTTAATAATAAATCTAGAAAACAGTTTATACCTTCATATCAAGATATCCATATACTTATTCCAAAAATTGAAATATATTCATAAATACCGAGGAAGATTTTTTCAATCAATTTCGAAAATTAATTTATAAATCTCTTCTAAACAATTTATAGACTATTTATATGCTTTAAATCCATTTATAAAGCTATTTATAAATTCGCAAAACAATTTAATACTCTTCCACTTTTCATATACCTCTATGCAAATTCCCTTGAAATGTTTCCAAATCCTTTTATATAAGTTCTTTTGTAAAACCCTTTATAAAGTCCTTTAAACCTTTACAAACTTCTTTACAAAATCATATAAAATTCCTTTATAAATATTTTAAAAAATCCTTTTACAAAATCCATTATATAATCTCTTACAAACTTTTAAAAATTCCTTACAAAACCTCTTACATCTTTATTTATTAAAGTTATTATAAAATTTATATTTATTATATTAAATTTAATTTAATATATATATATATATATTAAAAAATTATACTAAATATTTTATTTGTTTTATTTGTAGCGATACAGATTTTTCGCGTTCGAAAAATCGACATCCATACTTCACATCGTACTCGAATGCCACAGATTCGAGCGTTCAAATCCGAGTCGCCGGAGCTTATAACACAATTTAGTAAACAATATAGCGGGAGAAAAAGAATAATACATTGATATACAGCATTGATACAATATCTGATACAACAGATGATACAATTGATATCAATATACATCAGAGATATGATACAATAAAATAGCAACGGAAAAGAAAATAGCTAACACCAGCAGCGGAACAAATAACTCCCAGATAGTCTTCAAGGAAGAACTCCAGCAGCAGCTCGAACCATCATCACGATGGACTAAGACAAGAAAGTCTCGTCCACATCCAAAGACTGAACTAGCTCTAGATAATCTACCAAACCTAACTATCTGAAAAACCCAACTCTAGACTGCTCGTGTGGAAAATAGTGAGCACCCAGAGTTTAGGAAAGGAACAATAAACTCTGAATCAGTCATGGGACTGGTGTGAGTAATAAAAACAGCTTATCTTTAAAAAAAGAAAACAGCAAAAGATTTTTTTTAAAGTCAATTCGCAATGCTTTTCGAAAATGAAACTACCATAAGACCTCCCGCCACACACACAATGCAAACACAGAATTGGAGGAGATTTCTTCTTATGATAGTCAAACATGCTTGATACGAGAGAATTTCTTTAATATTATGACTATAAGTGTAAAGTGCAGAAAACATTTCGAAAGTATAATATAAATCTTAGCCAACATAGACATTTCGAACTATACCTACTATAGCTACCATCCAAACAGTAGGGAGCCACCATAAGTAGATGGCAGGTAATACAACTAAAACCGTACAAGGTACGTATTGAAAGATTGGATTTCCAACAAATGGTCGGGCTAAGAACTTCCCACTATCCATGGGTACGCCTCTGGCGGGACGTCTCGAGAACTTAACCAGCTCTCTGCCAACACAAGGCCGGGTTACCTCTGTAACTAGGTAACTACTACTCGAGCATGCCATCCCCCGGCCCTTTGAGACCTTTATCCGAGGTACCTCTAATCCAACAACATCACACAGTAATAAATGTATGGTGTCCACATGAGTAAGTATCTGGGCTTCATACCATGATACCACCCTTTTCCTGAAGGGAATAACACACCCTAAAGGGAGCGACCCTCATAACCTTGCCGCATCTTTCCTGTTTTGACCATTTCCGGGCTATGAGGTCCTGATGTAGTCTCGTCCTCAAAGCTACATTTCATACAGAAGTCATGCTTTGATTACAAATGATCAACAAATGATCATCACACACAGCAGCACTCAATATGCCACACTACCAAATTGGGAGTATATCACTGATAACCTTCAACTACATAACCTCTGAGCTCATACGTCTCAGAGAAGGGTGTTAAGCTAAGAGAATAAAATCTCCGTCACCATCAGAAATGTATTTGAAAGAAATCTGCTGTATATCTCAAAGTGTAGTGTCAGACATACAACCATACAAGTCTGTTCTGGGTTCGAACAGAACCGAAGGCACTTTCGAAGAAGCCCTTACAATCCGGGTATTCACAATCCCGATCGGACTTCCCATCACTTAGGGAATCTCAATACCGGAGCAACTCAGTGCAGAGACAATCGATAGGTCAAAACTTAATCAAGTTATTCCAAATAAATTTCATCTTTGAAATTCCATTTCAAAAGCTTTTCACTTTAATCCCAAAACATTTCCGAAACCATTTGAATTTAAATATTCAACTTTTAAACTATTTCAAAATCTGTGACTTAATCGATTTCCCCGTGAAATCCATATTTGTGTGTGTATAAGTTTGGTCCAGGGGTTTAACACAATAGTGCATCGTCATTCAATCATTACAGATTAAAACACAGATATATAGTTGATAAGCAATATAAACTATAACGCTTATCGCTCATTCACAGATTCACAGATAATATACAAATGTAAATAAATGAATAATTTATACACAGCTCAATCCACAGAACAAAATATCACAAATCAGATAGGATAATCAATTCAAGACATCTCATATAATACAATCATTCATAAGTAAGGTCAAGCGTTCAATAATCGTTTATAGGTAGGATTAATTAATCGTTTAATCCTAATTAATTCAATTTATTTTCAATTAAATTAATTACTTATGAATTAATTATCCAATCTTGATTTATTAATTACAAATTATTTGATATAAATTATTAAATCAATCACCTTAATTAATTGAATTATTCTTAATTAATCATATTAATTAAGTTAACCTTCAAACCAGTTACATAATTAATTTACCACTTAATTAATTATTTTAAGAAATTGACCCTTTAATTACTTACCATGAAACGATCATCTCATAACAATTAATCATAATTTCCCAATTAATCTTTATCGATAATTGATCAAAATATCCCATTTTAATTACAATTAGTAATGAAGCTCTTAATTACTTTCATTAAGTAATTACATTTTTAAACAATTTAAAAATTGATTATCTAGATTAATTAATCCAATTAATTATTAAAATAAATCACCTTAATTAATATTTAATAATCCTTAGTCAATCGTCTTTATTAACTAATAACATTTCTTTAATTACTCACTTAAGGAAATTTCTTAGATTAAGATCATTATTAATCATTTCTAATTAATTTAATTTATCAATTTATAAATAAAATAAATCATTCTTTAATTACCTTATTAATTAAATCATTTTAATTACCTTAATTATCTCTAAGATAATTAATTTCTTTATTACTGACTTCATTAATATTTAAGTGTATTTTTTATCATTACACTTTAAATTTTAAATTCAATTTAATTTAAAAATACACTTAATCATTCATGTTATTTAGAACAATTTAAAATTCAAAAACTTCTTTTATTACAAAACTAGGATTCAAATTTAGATTGAATTCCAGATTTAAACTTTGATTAAATCTTTGTTAGAATTCATTTTTTTTTATAATTTTCAAATTCCATTTTAAATTCAAATTCTTTAAAACATACTTTAATTGCTTAAACTCTTTTATTTAAAACAATTTAAAATTTAAAATTTTAAACTAAGTTTCAAAACTGAACTTGATTTTACATTCTAACTTAAATTTAAACTTAGTTTAAACCTGGATTTATAGATTCAAATTTTAGTTTTATTTAAATTTCCAAAATAATTTCTGTCTAAACCTGGAAAACAGGTTATACCTGAGCTTTCCCCTCTTTTACTTCGAGTTCCCACTGAAGTGCTTCGAGTAAAAACTCGAGAACAAACCATGTTCCTTCCCGAGTCCCCTCTCTCTTCTCCTCCTTTTACTTCTTCCACTTTTTCTTTATTCTCCCTTTTTTTTCAAGTTTAATCATAAACTGCTATACCCAACTAACTTACGCACGCACCCAAACCACACTCGAAGCTACCATCCCAAATTCTCGAGTATCACTCGAGTCAAGTCATCACGCGACCCCTCTGACATACCTGCGCCACCGTGCACGTGCACGGCGCTGCCGCGCGCCTTCAATCAACGCCCTCCCATCGAGCAAGTCGCAAATCATCCCTTAGTTCGAAATTTAAACCCAATTCGTCATCGAATGTTCGAAAACGAAAATTTGCCATCTGCTTGAAAAACTGGAACTCGCCCATCACCAAAAACGTCTCACGATCATCACACAAGCCACCGGAATTTGTGCAGCTCCGGTCACTACCTCGTCCATACCCCAGCTCCCATCACCACAAAGCACGACGCGCTCGATCGCCTAACGGTGATGAAAACCAAAATTTACAGAGCACGGTAAATTTTTTAACCCAAAACCCTATATTCGATTCAACCCAAAAATTCATGCATTCGAAAAAATTTCTATTATTTTTCCCGTGCTCGTGGATCATTAAGCTAGCTTCACCATTAATTTCAGCATCTAAAAGTCATCAAAACAACATAAATTTGTAAAAATATGATTTTTGTTCATATGTAAACTTCTCCTTCTTTTCTCAGCTAAAAATTCTCATTTTTGTTTTAAAAATCTTGTTTTAGTATGAAGATTCAATTTATATACCTGAATTTGAAAATTAAAAAGTTTGAATTTTTGACTAAATTAAGGTGTTACTTAGATGTTTTGGTTCCCAGAAATATTTACAAGTTATTTTGACTGGAATAAATTTTTAATCTCGAGTATTTGCTATAACAACTATTTCTGTTTTAACATTAACCCCAAAAAGAAAGTTGATTAAAAAGAAATGGTTTTTCTTTTGAATTAAAAACCTGGTATCTTAAAATCTTAGAACAGAAACATATAAAGCAATAACCTGTACGCAGTACTTCCAGCTCTCATCATGTTCAAAGGATTCATATACATGTAGGAACATACTTATTCACAGACATATTTGTGCAGTAGATTCAAGTCTTTAAAAAAACATAAGTTACTCACCTTGAATTCCAGAGAAAGAACAGAGTTTCATTTGAACAGGCCTTGAAACTGTTATCTGGGACTTCCCTTATGATCTCTGATTTGAGTTAAATTGTTGTTTATCAAGTGTTTAGTTTAGTTTCAGATTGAGATGATATTACTTCAGATTTTCACAGCTTGGAATACACGAAATTGAGATGAAAGATTGATGTATAGGAAAGGATGTATAGGGATGATACAGTTTTCTTTATTTTTACAATAGAGTGATATTTTTTTCTTCCTTGTATAGTGGCTGATATATAGGAAATGAGTGTACAGGGTATTATAATGTTTTGTACAACATAGATCAGTGATCTTATATTTTTTCTCTTGCTTGAGTAGCCAAGATTTCGGCTGATAGATATTATATTGTGTACTAAGGTAATGGCATTAAATGCCTAAGTCCTTTATGCTTTCTTTTATATGTGTGTGTGTGTGTGTGTGTGTGTGTGTGTGTGGTGGCTGAGGTGATATAGGGTAAGTACAATGTTTCTACTTCAACTTGCATGAATCAAGATGATATCAGTTAGTATATTTCATTTCTTTTAAAGTTTACATATATCAGTTTACATATATCAGTTTACATATATCTTATTATGTTTGACTAAAGGTTTTTTCTTGTTTTTGGCTGAAATAATTTCCAGTAAGTACATATGTTTCTTAATTGGTTTACATACTCATTATCTTACTTGATTTTGTTGTTTGAACATACCAGAATGTATTTGCTCTTTTTCTTAAGTTATATTGCTTTGTATTTATTTTTACAGAACATTTTACTTTGTTTCTTACTTGAATGAATTTGCTTTGCTTTTTTCATTTTTTTTCCAGGTTGCTTTTTTTACTTAATGTATATAGATAAAGTTTTTTTTATTGTTCCTTTTTGCTTTGCGACATAAATGAATTTATGTTGTTGGCATTTATCAAATGTGTTTGCTATATATTTTATAATTCATCTTGTATGGATTTATTTACATTTCTGACTTAAATATTTTATTGACTTGTATGTCTACATATATATTAATATATATATATATATATATTATTTTTGTAAGTACAATTGGTTTGTGTTTATTTTATTTTATAACATTTACTTCTATTTTAACTTAAATATTTATTTCTAGAATTTTTTATATGTTCATTTCAATTTTTTATATAACTATAAGTTTATTTGAAATATTTGTTTAACATCAACACTTATTTGAATTTGGAGAAACTCAAATCGATTAACCAAATAATTTCCACAGTTTAATTTCAAAAATTAAATTAATCATCGATTTAAACTTAGTAAAAATTCGGGATCGTTACAGATTCCCACCCTTAAAGAAATTTCGTCCCCGAAATTTGCAGGCAGGAAAACAACACAGAGATAAATGAAAGATAGATGAAACGTCTTTCCAAATCAAACTGGATATTTATTCTTCATTTAGCTTACCAAATCAGAATATCACCAATATGAGAACAAACTTATTTGATACTGTAGAGGATACTCGGGTTATCCAGATCTACAAACTATGCAAGGCACTGGTTAGTTCGATGGACAACCAACCATTCGTAGGATATATCTGGACCTAAAAATAGACATATATATGGATACAATTTCAAAACTTTTAGTTTAGAACTGAAGTATACATATTAACCATAGCAATCAAAGCAACCAATTCATCCAAACAAACAATTCTGGCCTATTTGGAGTTTATGTCCCATGCAAATATATCAAATCTTCTTCCTGTATCTATAAGGAACCGTCAAAGAATTGAAAAGAGATGCTGAACAAAAGAGATTGGTAAGTGGATTCAATCTTCTACAATTTTTTCAAACACAAGATATGGATTCCAAACTCAAGTCGGAATGTCTCAAAATATATATATATATATATATACACACAATTTGTCCCTCTTCGGACTTCGATATTCCTAAGAAATTACAATAGAATTTCAAATTTGGTTTTAAACAAAATCGTTTTATCGATTCAATTCAAATTAAGCTTTTTATTCTATTAACCAATTTAACTCAATTTAAAATTTCCAATTTATTTAAAATTTTCAATTTCAAATTTCAAATTCATATTCATTAAGGTTTAAATCAAAAATCGATAAGAAACCAATGAAGACACGAAGTAAGGATTTCCTACAATGATTCGTAGGGCCATCATCACACCGAAACTTCTTCTGGAGCTGTCACGAAGAAATCAAAAGAATTTGGAATGACGAATCAAAGGAAACTGATAGAGAAAGATTATTTCCATTGTTGTAGGGTATTGACCATTTATAGTCGTATTCCCCTGTCCCTTATCTCGTTCTCTTCTTGCACTCATACTCACTATCAATGGATAGTAAGAGAATTTACTGAGGCATTCGAACGGATATCTTAGGGATATACTCATTCTAGGGTTTACTTCACCCTATCTCTAATGAGCTACTTAATGTGTTATACTCCTGAGCTAAAGTTTAACCTTAGCTCTGATACCACATGTAGCGATACGGATTTTTCGCGTTCGAAAAATCGACATTCATACTTTACATCGTACTCGAATGCCGCAGATTCGAACGTTCAAATCCGAGTCGCCGGAGCTTATAACACAATTAAGTAAACAATACAGCGGGAGAAAAAGAATAATACATTGATATACATCATTGATACAATATCTGATACAACAGATGATATAATCGATATCAATATACATCAGAGATATGATACAATAAAATAGCAGCGGAAAAGAAAATAGTTAACACCAGCAGCGGAACAAATAACTCCCAGATAGTCTTCAAGGAAGAACTCCAGCAGCAGCTCGAACCAACATCACGATGGACTAAGACAAGCAAGTCTCGTCCACATCCAAAGACTGAACTAGCTCCAGATAATCTACCAAACCTAACTATCTGAAAAACCCAACTCTAGACTATTCGTGTGGAAAATAGTGAGCACCCAGAGTTTAGGAAAGGAACAATAAACACCAGATCAGTCATGGGACTTGTGTGAGTAACAAAAACAGCTTATCTTTAAAAAAAGAAAACAGCAAAAGAATTTTTTTAAAGTCAATTCGCAATGCTTTTCAAAAATGAAACTACCATAAGACCTCCTGCCACACACACAATGCAAACGCAGAATTGGAGGAGATTTCTTCTTATGATAGTCAAACATGCTTGATACGAGAGAATTTCTTTAATATTATGACTATAAGTGTAAAGTGCAGAAAACATTTCGAAAGTATAATATAAATCTTAGCCATCATAGACATTTCGAACTATGCCTACTATAGCTACCATCCAAACAGTGGGGCGCCACCATAAGTAGATGGCAGGTAATACAACTAAAACCGTACAAGGTACGTATTGAAAGATTGTATTTCCAACAAATGGTCGGGCTAAGGAACTTCCCACTGTCCATGGGTACGCCTCTGGCGGGACGTCCCGAGAACTTAACCAGCTCTCTGCCAACACAAGGCCGGGTTACCTCTGTAACTAGGTAACTACTACTCAAGCATGCCATCCCCCGGTCCTTTGGGACCTTTATCTGAGGTACCTCTAATCCAACAAAATCACACAGTAATAAATGTATGGTGTCCATATGAGTAAGTATCTGGGCTCCATACCACGATACCATCCTTTTCCAGAAGGGAATAACACACCCTAAAGGGAGCGACCCTCATCACCTTGCCGCATCTTTCCTGTTTTGACCATTTCCGGGCTGTGAGGTCCTGATGCAGCCTCGTCCACAAAGCTACGCTTCATACAGAAGTCATGCTTTGATTACAAATGATCAACAAATGATCATCACACACAGCAGCACTCAGCATGCCACACTACCAAATTGGGAGTATATCACTGATAACCTTCAACTACATAACCTCTGAGCTCGTACGTCTCAGAGAAGGGTGTTAAGCTAAGAGAATAAATCCTCCGTCACCATCAAAAATGTATTTGAAAGAAATCTGCTTTATATCTCAAGGTGTAGTGTCAAACATACAACCATACAAGTCTGGGTTCAAACAGAACCGAAGGCACTTCCGAAGAAGCCCTTGCAATCTGGGTATTCACAATCCCGATCGGACTTCCCATCACTTAGGGAATCTCTATGCCGGAGCAACTCAGTGCAGAGACAATCGATAGGTCATCCTATCGTTCTCGCAAATACCCAGTCTTCACCACCGGTCTTCAAATGCTATCCATAACGTCATATCACATATTCGGAATGGGTTATATGACACAAAGGTCCTCTCCCGGCTAAACCGAATAGTGAGCGCAACATTTAAAACATATGGATATGGGATTTTAATTAAGTCATAACTTAATAAATCAAAAAAATTTCTTTCAAATGGTTTAAAAAAATTACCATTTTCAAATCTTTTAAACAAAAGATTTATTTCACTAAGTTCACCCATTTTCACAAAGATCCATTTATGGATTTCAAGACAATTTCCATTTCAATTGGATTAACTCGTTAAATCTTTAAATCAAAGATTTAACTCATAGCTTTCAAAATTCGATTAACTCGTTGAATCTTTAAATCAAAGATTCAACTTATAGCTTTCAAAATCGTTTTCAAAGATTCATTCATAGCCTTTCAAAAACAATTCCAGTTCAAGTTGGATTAACTTATTCAGTCTTTGAATCAAAGAATCATTTCATAGCTTTCAAAACATTTCAATTCCATTTCAAACTTGAAACCTTTTCAACACAATTTGGAAATCCTTTCTTTAAATGAAAGCTATTTTTTATTTAGAAACAAGTAGTTTTCATTTCGGAGAAATTCGATCTCATTTATACAAGTTAAAATCTTTGGGTTAATTCAAATTCCCAAAAACAACACTTTAAAAATGGTTTAAAACCCATATAAACTTGTATACCATTTAATATCATAAATACTGAATATAGAATTCAATTTCAGATATTGAATTCCAATGTAAATCAAATTATTCAAATTGCAAAACTTAATCAAGTTGTTCCAAATAAATTTCATCTTTGAAATTCCATTTCAAAAGCTTTTCACTTTAATCCCAAAACATTTCCAAAACCATTTGGATTTAAATATTCAACCTTTAAACTATTTCTAAATCTGTGATTTAATCGATTTCCCCGTGAAATCCATATTAGTGTGTGTATAAGTGTGGTCCAGGGGTTTAACACAATAGTGCATCGTCATTCAATCATTACAGATTAAAACATGGATATATAGTTGATAAGCGATATAAACTATAACGCTTATCGCTCATTCATAGATTCACACATAATATACAAATGTAAATAAATGAATAATTTATACACAGCTCAATCCACAGAACAAAATATCACAAATCAGATAGGATAATCAATTCAAGACATCTCATATAATACAATCATTCATAAGTAAGGTCAAGCGTTCAATAATCCTTTATAAGTAGGATTAATTAATCATTTAATCCTAATTAATTCAACTTATTTTCAATTAATTAATTACTTATGAATTAATTATCCAATCTTGATTTATTAATTACAAATTATTTGATATAAATTATTAAATCAATCACCTTAATTAATTGAATTATTCTTAATTAATCATATTAATTAAGTTAACCTTCAAACCAGTTACATAATTAATTTACCCCTTAATTAATTATTTTAAGAAATTGACCCTTTAATTACTTACCATGAAACGATCATCTCATAACAATTAATCATAATTTCCCAATTAATCTTTATCGATAATTTGATCAAAATATCCCATATTAATTACAATTAGTAATTAATCTCTTAATTACTTTCATTAAGTAATTACATTTTTAAACAATTTAAAAATTGATTATCTAGATTAATTAATCCAATTAATTATTAAAATTAATCACCATAATTAATATTTAATAATCCTTAGTCAATCGTCTTTATTAACTAATAACATTTCTTTAATTACTTACTTAAGGAAATTTCTTAGATTAAGATCATTATTAATCATTTCTAATTAATTTAATTTATCAATTTATAAATAAAATAAATCATTCTTTAATTACCTTATTAATTAAATCATTTTAATTACCTTAATTATCTCTAAGATAATTAATTTCTTTATTATTGACTTCATTAATATTTAAGTGTATTTTTTTATCATTACACTTTAAATTTTAAATTCAATTTAATTTAAAAATACACTTAATCATTCATGTTATTTAGAACAATTTAAAATTCAAAAACTTCTTTTATTACAAAACTAAGATTCAAATTTAGATTGAATTCCATATTTAAACTTTGATTAAATCTTTGTAAGAATTCATTTTTTTTATAATTTTCAAATTCCATTTGAAATTCAAATTCTTTAAAGCATACTTTAATTGCTTAAAGTCTTTTATTTAAAACAATTTTAAATTTAAATTTTTAAACTAAGTTTCAAAACTGAACTTGAATTTACATTTTAACTTAAATTTAAACTTAGTTTAAACCTGGATTTATAGATTCAAATTTTAGTTTTATTTAAATTTCCAAAACAATTTCTATCTAAACCTGGAAAACAGGTTATACCCGAGCTTTCCCCCCTTTTACTTCGAGTTCCCACTGAAGTGCTTTGAGTAAAAACTCGAGAACAAACCCTGTTCCTTCCCGAGTCCCCTCTCTCTTCTCCTCCTTCTACTTCTTCCACTCTTTCTTTCTTCTCCCTTTTTTTTCAAGTTTAATTATAAACTGCTGTACCCAACTAACTCACGCACGCACCCAAACCACACTCGAAGCAACCATCCCAAATTCTCGAGTATCACTCGAGTTAAGTCATCACACGACCCCTCTGACATACCTGCGCCACCGTGCACGTGCACGGCGCTGCCACGCACCTCCAATCAATGCCCCCCCATCGAGCAAGTCGCAAATCATCCCTTCGTTCGAAATTTAAACCCAATTCGTCATCGAATGTTCGAAAACGAAAATTTGCCATCTGCTTGAAAAACTGGAACTCGCCCATCACCAAAAAACATCCCGCGATCATCACACAAGCCATCGGAATTTGTGCAGCTCCGGTCACTACCTCGTCATACCCCAGCTCCCATCACCCCAAAGCATGACGCGCACGATCGCCTAACGGTGATGAAACCAAAATTTACAGAGCACAGTAAAATTTTTAACCCAAAACCCTATATTCGATTCAACCCAAAAATTCATGCATTCGAAAAAATTTCTATTATTTTTCCCATGCTCGTGGATCATTAAGCTATCTTCACCATTAATTTCAGCATCTAAAATTCATCAAAACAACAGAAATTTGTAAAAATATGATTTTTGTTCATATGCAAACAGCTCCTTCTTTTCTCAGCTAAAAATTCTCATTTTTGTTTTAAAAATCTTTCTTTAGTATGAGGATTCAATTTATATACCTGAATTTGAAAATTAAAAAGTTTGAATTTTTGACTAAATTAAGGTGTTACTCAGATGTTTTGGTTTCCAGAAATATTTACAAGTTATTTTGACTGGAATAAATTTTTAATCTCGAGTATTTGCTATAACAACTATTTCTGTTTTAACATTAACCCCAAAAAGAAAGTTGATTAAAAAGAAATGATTTTTCTTTTTGAATTAAAAACCTGGTATCTTAAAATCTTAGAACAAAAACATATACAGCAATAACCTGTACGCAATACTTCCAGCTCTCATCATGTTCAAAGGATTCATATACATGTAGGAACATACTTATTCACAGACATATCTGTGCAGTAGATTCAAGTCTTTAAAAAAACATAATTTACTCACCTTGAATTCCAGAGAAAGAACAGAGTTTCATTTGAACCAGGCCTTGAAACTGTTATCTGGGACTTCCCTTATGATCTCTGATTTGAGTTAAATTGTTGTTTATCAAGTGTTTAGTTTAGTTTCAGATTGAGATGATATTACTTCAGATTTTTCACAGATTTTTCAAGTGTACAGGGATGATACAGTTTTCTTTATTTGTACAATAGAGTGATATTTTTTTCTTCCTTGTATAGTGGCTGATATATAGGAAATGAGTGTACAGTGTATTATAATGTTTTGTACAACATAGATCAGTGATCTTATATTTTTTTCTCTTGCTTGAGTAGCCAAGATTTCGGCTGATAGATATTATATTATGTACTAAGGTAATGGCATTAAATGCTAAGTCCTTTATGCTTTCTTTTATATATATGTGTGTGTGTGTGTGTGTGTGTGTGTGTGTGTGTGTGTGTGGTGGCTGAGGTGATATAGGGTAAGTACAATGTTTCTACTTCAGCTTACATGAATCAAGATGATATCAGTTAGTATATTTCATTTCTTTTAAAGTTTACATATATCAGTTTACATATATCTTGTTATGTTTGACTAAAGATTTTTTCTTGTTTTTGGCTGAAATGATTTCCAGTAAGTACATATGTTTCTTAATTGGTTTACATGCTCATTATCTTACTTGATTTTTTGTTTGAACATACCAGAATGTATTTGCCCTTTTTCTTAAGTTATATTGCTTTGTATTTATTTTTACAGGCATATTTTATTTGCCTGGCAAAGATGGAAACATTTTACTTTGTTTCTTACTTGAATGTATTTGCTTTGTTTTGTTCATTTTTTTTTTCCAGGTTGCTTTTTTTACTTAATGTATATAGATAAAGTTTTTTTTTCTTTTTGCTTTGCGACATGAATGAATTTATGTTGTTGGCATTTATCAAATGTGTTTGCTATATATTTTATAATTCATCTTGTATGGATTTATTTACATTTCTAACTTAAATATTTTATTGACTTGTATGTCTACATATATATATATATATATATATATATATATATAATTTTTGTAAGTATAATTGGTTTGTGTTTATTTTATTTTGTAACATTTACTTCTATTTTAACTTAAATATTTATTTCTAGAAATTTTTATATGTTCATTTCATTTTTTTATATAACTATAAGTTTATTTGAAATATTTGTTTAACATCAACAATTATTTGAATTTGGAGAAACTCAAATCGGTTAACCAAATAATTTCCACAATTTAATTCCAAAAATTAAATTAATCATCGATTTAAACTTAGTAAAAATCCAGGATTGTTACAGTAAAAATCCGAGATCGTTACATTATTAAACTAAATTTTAAACTATTTAAAATATATATTTAAAACTAAATGAGACTATAGGTAAATTTACATTTAAAACCATATATTAACTTATAATTTGAAACTTTTAAAACATATAAAATGAATTATTTTCCAAATATAGATTTTCAACAAAATCATAAAATAAAATTCTTAAAAAACCAAATTTATAAATCAAACATACTTTACTCTTTAGTAAATAATTTAAAACCGACCAACGGTGTCCATATATAGTTTTCTACCCTATGGTCAAGTGATAGGGTATTTATCATTTCAACCCTAAAATAGTTAAATTTTCTAGGTATATATCATTTCAACCCGTATCCTGAATCAGTAATTTCAAATCAATAAAATCGCTTGGGTCCACCATTTCATCCATAACGATTTTCCCTAATATATAAGATCATTCAGATACGTATCATTTCAACCCATAGTGATTTCCTAACAATAACTACGGGAACTTGCAGTTTGATAACAATACAACGAAAAAGCCATTTTTCCCAAACAAGTTGGGGTAGGCTAGAGATGGAACCCAAAACTAAATTAGTAATAATAGTGACTAAGTAAAAATAAAAATAAAGATAGAAATACAAATGTAAAAAAGAATAATAATAATAATAATAACAATAACAATAACAATAATAAATAAATAAAATGATCAAAGACCAAACACTACGACTTAGGCTCTTTTTCCTTAATCCTATAATCTAGAACTTATAAAACTCATAGCTCATAGTTTGGTACGCGGATCGCTAACTTCCATGCGCTCCTATCCGTTACCAGCTCTTCGGATATATTCCAACCCTTCATGTCCCTTTTAACTACTTCCTTCCATAACACCCAACCATCCAAAATATCTACAAATAAACATCCATCACAATCAACATCCAAATAAGTAAATAAATCACAACAATTAACTGGTTATCATTATCAGGCATTTAACTAACAATTTAAATTGAATATTAATTTAATGGAGATTTAACTTAATATATATTCAAATCAAATTGAAATGTCAAATTAAATTCCAAACAGCAACCATCATCATAAATTTAATTTAACTAACATAAGATGGATTAGTATTTGTGAGTGGGTTAAATCCTCACCTTTGATTTATCGTCGATTTAAAATCCAAATAAAGCCCAAAATTTGACCAGTCTCCAAATCCAACCAAACTGGATCCATGCTATCCGAAATTTTGATACGATCGCAACAGAGAAAACCATGTGTGAATCCGAGCACGTATGAAAAAGTTATGTGTGTTAGAAGATATAAATTTAAATTAAATTAAAAAAATTTGAAGGGCACAAACGTAATTTCCATTACCTTCACAAAACCCTAGCCTCTACAGTCATTTAGGAATCCCACATCATGCTTCAGCCGCCCCTTGAACGTGGACCTGTCGCCGTCCCTATGATCGATGTTATACATATCAGAGGCCGCCGCCATGCTCGCAGCTCCAATCTCCACCCTCGGCCAGGTCGCGGCCCCTTCCAGCTACCCCTATATCTCCACCGCTGCCACTTCCTTAATCTCCAATCGTGTTGAATCAATTCACCATCAGACATGACTAACCACGTGGATCGACTTACCTCATCCTCCTCTATACGCCAATATCCTCCGATCGTTGTATAGTCGATGATTCACCGTTAAATCCAAAACCCTAGCAACGGACGGCTAAGAAAGATCGCCAAATTATGGCCAAGCTGAGAATCAATTACAAAAACGAATAGCATATCTTGATTACACTTGTCAATAGCTTTCCAACAATAAATAATCTGATATGGTTTGAAGAGTTTGATTTTTCAATTTGATTTTGAATTTGGGAATTAGGGTCTTGATTGAAATTATCTGACATTGGGAAGGAAGGAAGGACATAATTGAACAGATATGCATAGAAATATGGAATAGACATCAAGGGTTTTGGAAAGATACTATTTATATAGACAGATGGATAAGAACGAATAGACATACCGAATTAGGTCGAGACGATAACAACGACCCGTAAAGCCCATTTCGTCCCCGAAACGGAAGTAGGTTGTCCCATATATCAAAATATAGGTTTTCGACATTATTAAACTCAATGTAACTAGGTTCAAACTCTAATTCCATTTTATACATAAGTTAGCTTTCAAAATCAAATTATATTCATTTAGATTCCATTAATCGATTTATATGCTTTTCGAGCCCTAACGATCAAACGATAAGTCTGATCGCTACGAAACTTTAATTCCTATAATAATTCACTATTTGGATACCATGAAACTAGTTCTGTTGATTTCAAACCCGCGGCCAAAATGGCTAATTTACATGTTAATTAAATAAACTATTATTAAATTGATTTAATCACTTTTAAATTCAGCTTTAAAAGTTATCCATTTTATCATTCTTAATTACATAGAAATTAATAATATAAATTTTCCATGTTAAATCCACTATTAAATATTACACTAATTTCAGCGTTCAATTACAACTGTAATAAAACCCTAATTAATTATATTTTAATTCTATCAAATTTATTTCGATTCTCACTCTTATAATTGAATCAACCATTACCTTATGAATATAATTAACATTATTTTACATCTTATAATACTAATATTCTACAGTTATCATCTTTTACCATATTAACTACAATCTTTAATTATATTAAATCCACATTGATTTCCAAATTATTTCAACGGATTAAATAATAAAAATAGTAATTAAAACAGTTATTACACATTAGTAATTCAAACACATTTCTAATTTTATTGTTTACAAATAGATCAAATAAGTTTACATACTAATTAATTTATTTCATATTCTGTAATAAAATCATTTAAATTAATAACATATAATTTCAACAGTTAAATCGAACATTAAATTTATTCCTTATTTACAATTATAACTAAATCAACTTTACAATTATTTCTATTGATTGAAATTACATTAAAATAGTTGTCCATAACATTCAAACAACATTATGAAATCATATTCTAATTATTTTTCTCATTAATATATCATAAATTTAATCTCTCGTAATATTAAATTTCAAAATCATATTTAATTTAATAGTTTAATTATAAAAAATATACAGGTCATTACACTCTCCTCCACTCAAAACTTTTCGTCCTCGAAAAGGAACAAGAAGGAATTAAGAAGTTGATACATTTTTATGAACAGTTAATTTATATAATTTAGTTAACAAGAATTTGAAAATAACTCAACTTTTACAAAAATATTCTAAGTCTTAAATTCATGAAAAATTTCAGTAGAGTCGCCTTTGCACTGTTAGGTCTGAAAAATAACTATATCAATAATTAAAATATATATATATATATTACATTTCAATAATAAACATCCCAAATCATGGGAAAATAATAAATATCATTCCAAAACTCGTAATCCAAAAACGTACCTATTTGTTGGGCAAAAAACGCTTTATTCATGAAACCAAAAGCAGTAGCTATTGCTTCCATAAACCTATATTTCACATATTTAATCCAAAGAGTTAAAATTATGTAAAATATTACATATTAGTTGTTCCAATTAATAAACAAACAACATACAATATATAACAATCATATGCAAACAAAAAGAAGTACAACCATCATATGCAACAAAGGAAACTATCAAACAATCCTAAGCAACTAAACTCACAGTTTGTTCAGGTTCAAACACTTTTAATCGTACAAAGGTGATAAATAAACTATCAAGTGTACCATATGCTCAACAGCCTTAGGTAATTACTTAATAAATTATTCATGTAACCTCAAACAACTAGAAGTATCATTTCCCATAAGCCAAACAACAAAGAATTTTAATATTGTTTAAGTTTATTCCATTAGTTTCATTTTCACATAAATTACTTTTCATTTATTTTCATTCATTCATACATGTCATTTTTCCATTAATTTGCATTCATTTACTTACATTTGTTATTTTCCATTCAATTATATAGATCATCAATAAATCAATTCTTAAAATATTATATAAGTTTCTTTGCAAATTTAATTCACAGCCATCATTTATTTATAACTTGATTTCCATTTAATATTTATATTCATTAGTGAATAAATTCATATTTAAGTTTCTCTACTTTTTTCACATTTTTTTCTTTCATGTATAGTATTCTTGAATATTAAATCTATTTCTGAATCATTTCAACATTTTATAAAGTTATAATCATTTACTTAATATAATATTCACTTTTTACTACTAAATATGATTATAAATCACTTCAAAACACAAAATTAAGTTTATAATATTCTTGTAACATCTTAATTCTTTTATTTATAAACATATATTCATTTTGAAGCATTTTTGTTATCAAGATTTTATTTATATAATATTCTATTACATATTCACAATTAACATTTCAACTTTTTAAATATTTATGGTAAGTTTTATATATGCTTTTAGAATGGAACTGAGTGTTATACAAATTTAGCATATTCAGTTTAGTTAACCAAAATGTTCAACAATTTATATCTTCTTAATTTTCATTATCTTTTAACTTACAAGTTACAAATCTCCAATCTCTTTATGTATTTTTTATTTAACAATTTCCTTTTAATTCAGATTTCAATTTTTGGAAGTTTCCAACTTATTAAAATAGTCAAGATTCCATTCTATTACAATAACTGAAAATCATTGATTAACAAAAAACTTAAGAACTAAATACCGAATTCATTTCAAATCATTTTTTAATAATATATATTCATATCTTTTATATATATATCAAATCATACCTAGAAATTTTAAATCAAAATCTTTTTATCGAACCAAATGCGTAGCAAAGATACTAAGCGGCCTCCTCCAATTTGAGACTTGAAAATGAATGTTAATGATGTGGTTATCACCACCGAAATTATTTTCTAGCGATAGAAGAGGGGAGTACAGAACTTATTTCCTTTTAAAATTCTTTTAAAAAATTTCTTTCAAATCACATTAAAAATATGTATATCGAAAATACTTCAATAATACTATATTCCAAAATCTTTTGAAAACTAATTTCAAATCCTCGCAACCTAAGTTCTCAAAGTTCCAATTAAATTCAGTTTATTTATAAATCCTATTTTGCACCCAATATTTGTAAATTTCACTTCCTAACAAACAAATATATCACATACAACTATATACAATTATCAAATTATTATTTTGCATACAATATATAATATTGGTCAAATTATTTCATTTACCTATATTTCAAAAATGATATTGTGTCGGTCTACCCTATTAAGAGTTTAGAAATTCCTATCGATGCCAGAGCGTCCTATGTACTGATCGGAATTTGTAAATATTATATAAAACTAACAAGCACACTTTCTTATATATATATATACACACACTTAGAAAAACTCATGCTAGGGTATTACTACCCTATCTATAATGAGTCAAACCCACAAAGCTAAGGTGATCGCAAAACCAAAGCTCTGATACCAACTGTAACGACCTACCTTTTTGGACGGTTTGAAGTGACAATAAACCACACATGTCAACTCAAGCCATTCAAAAGGGAGGATTGTTAATGGGTAAATAATAAAATTAGAGAAAAGAAGGAAAAACAAAACACAGTATCCCACAACGGAATGATAAAATATAATAATCAAATAAACAGTTCATGAAGCTATTTTACAAATAATATTTGATTACACTTTAACAATGCAAATCAGAGTTATATATGCAACAGGTATAATAGGATAATACAGCGAAACAACATGATACAGTGGAACAATAATAGTAATATAATACTAAACTCTGTCTTCGTCCTCCAGAAATAATGTCTTCAACACTGAAAAGCTCAGGCTAACTCGAGCATAATGAAAAGTCAAAACACACGAGTCAAAACTAAAAGGTCTTATGTAAGTTAATTCAACAGTAAATAAATATGAGTGTAATGGCTTCAGAGATTTTTATAGGATTTTACATCTCCTATCCAGTGTATACCGTGCGTGCAATAACTTAAGAGATGTTTGAGATTTCCACCTCCTAAGGATCTGTTAAACTATTTATATGTAGTAATATACACTATATATATATATATTGGGTCGATCAGTAAAGTAAAGTATTAAATAGTGTTAAGGTGTTACCAATATCCCCCTTAACATATTTTATAAATTCCATAGTTTATACAGCACTGTAAACTCTACCAAACCGGTAGGCTATCAGGGAGCACTCCATTGGTATGACACAAAACAAAATCGTAGTGGGCTCGATAAGGCATATGACAGGGCACATGAGGCTATACCCACGGTAGGATTCTACCGGATTGTGAAACCAGGCTAGTGGTAACACATGGTATCTACTACCTCCCATGTCAAACGGCACCCCCATAATCAAATAGATGTGGCCACCAATCAATCACAAAGTAATATATATAGTATCGAAGAAGCATGTCCGGACGAAGGAGCGACCTCATTTGGCCTGGTTATGGATCCTGATTTTAGTCATATCAAGCTGACCCAGGGGGGTCAGGGCTGCGTTCATACCACATATAGTGGCATTCGCCAAACCATCCTACTTCGTTCTAGATTCTCCACCATATGCACAGTTGTCAAAGTAGTTTCGGAATTGGCAGAGAGTATGACAATACCGACCCCTGTCTCTTTAACAACCAAACGCTTACATTTTTCACACCATTATCAATTTTACAAAACATTTTTAATAGTAAATCCAGAAAACATTTTATACCTTTGTATGAAGATGCCTTATACTTATTCAAAAAATATAAATATATTCATAAATACCGAGGAAGATTTCTTTCAATCAATTTTGAAAATAATTTATAAATCTCTTCTAAACCGTTTATAAACTATATATATGCTTTAAAACCATTTATAAAGCTATTTGTAAATTCCCAAAACAATTTACAACTCTTCCACTTTTCATAAACCTCTTCGAAAATTCCCTTAAAACACTTTCAAATCCCTTTATATAAGTTCTATTATAAAACCCTTTATAAAAGTCCTTTAAGCCTATGCCAACTTCTTTATAAAATCATATAAAAATCCTTTAAAAAATCTAATCCTTTTACAAAATCCATTGTAAAATCTCTTACAAACTTCTATAAATTCCTTACAAAACCTCTTACATCTTTATTTATTAAAGTTATTATAAAATATTTATTTATTATATTAAATTGAATTTAATATATATATATTAAAAAATTATATCAAATATTTTATTAAATTAAATTTTAAATTATTTAAAATATATATTTAAAACTAAATGAGATTATAAGTAAAAATCTTAAGTTTACATCTAAAACCATGTATTAAACTATAATTTGAAACTTTTAAAACATATAAAATAAATTATTTTCCAAATATAAATTTCAAATAAAATTATTAAATAAAATTTAAAAAAAATCAAATTTATAAATCAAACATACTTTACTATTCAGAAAATAATTCAAAACCGACCAACGATGTCCTTATATAGTTTTCTACCCTATGGTCAATTGATAGGGTATGTATCATTTCAACCCTAAAATAGTTAAATTTTCCAGGTACATAACATTTCAACACATATCCTGAATCAATAATTTCCAAATCAATAAAATCGCTCGGCTCTATCATTTCAACCCATAACGATTTTTCCTTATCTATAAGAGCTTTCGGGTATGTATCATTTCATCCCATATAGATTTCTTAATAATAACTAAGGGAACTTGCTAGGGCTTTCAATGGGTACCCGAAAAATCTTGTATCCGTCCGAATCCGTATCCAAAAATATGAAAAATACCCTTATCCAAAAAGCTTTCCTGATACAGATATCCAATATCCAAAAAGCCTTCCCGATATGGATATCCAATATTCGAAAAGCTTTCCCGATACGGATATGGTTATTGTGGTATCCGTGTCCGAAAAATATCCGTCCGATTAACTATTGCATATATATATATATATATATTTAATTAAAATTATGTTTAATTAATATATGATTTTCCAACTATTTCCTAACCATTGGATGTTGCTACGATATGCTTTTTTGCTCACTTTTAGTGAAAACATGCAATTTTAGTGTTTATTTTCGTATATTTTTGGATACACATACGGATATTGGTATAAAACAATGTTTTATCATCACAATTTTTTATTCCTTGGTTTTTTATGAAACTTAGTACAAAAACTGTTTTATGTTGATCCAAACCTTTTCATTTATACTTTTAATTTTACTGATTATCGGCGGAGCAGATAAATATCTGATATCCGTCCATATCCGAAGATTAAACGGATACGGATATCCATATCCAAAAATTAAGCGGATATAGATATCTAATAATAGAAAATGATGTCGGATACAAATACGGATATGACACTATCTGTATTCGAAAGTATCCGTTGACAGCCCTAGAACTTGCAATGTGATAACAAGATATATAATAAACATAACATCCAATTATCTAAAATATCAACAAATAAACATCCATCGCGATCAGCATCCAAATTAGTCAATAAATCACAACAATTGACTAGTTATCATTATCAGGTATTTAACTAACAATTTAAATTCAATACTAATATAAATGGAAAAGTAATTCAATATAAATTCAAATTAAATTAAAATGTCAAATTAAACTACCAAATAGTAACCAATAATATTCTTATGATAGCATAAATTTAATTTAACTAACATAAGATGGTTTTGTATTTGTGAGTGGGTTAAATCACTACTTTTGATTTATCATCGATTTAAAATCCAAATAAAGCCCAAAATTTGAACAGTCTCTAAATCCAACTAAACCAATTCCATACTGTCCAAAATTTTGATATGATTGCAATAGAGAAAATCGCGTGTGAATTCGAGCTCGTATGCAAAAGTTACGTGTGTTAGAAGATATAAATTTAAAATTAAATTAAAAACAATTGATGGGCAAAAATGTAATTTCCATTACCTTCACAAAATCCTAGCCTCTGCAGCCGTTCACGAATTCAACGTCACGCTTCAGTTGCCCCCGAATGGCCAGAATGGCTAGTTTTCATGGTAATTAAATAAATTGTTATTAAATTGAGTTAATCACTTTTATATTCAACTTTAAATTTATCAATTTTATCATTCTTGATTACATAGAAATTAATAATCTTTTAAAATAAATTTTCCATGTGAAATCCACGTCAGCATTCAATTACAACTGTAATAAAACCCTAGTTGATTATATTTTAATTTCAATCAAATTCTTTTATTTCGATTCTCACTCTTATTATCGAATCAACTATTACCTTATGAATATAATTAACATTAGTTTACATCTTATTATACTATTATTCTAGCGTTATCATCCTTTGCCATGTTAACTGCAATCTTCAATTGTATTAAATTCACGTTGATTTCCAAATTATTTCAATGGATTAAATAATTAAATAATTATTAAAACAACTATTACACATTAGTAATTCGAACACATTTTTGAATTTATTGTTTACAAAAAAAGCTAATAAGTTTACGTACTAACTAATTGATTTCATATTCTGTAATAAACCTATTTCAATTAATAACATATAATTTCAACATTTACATCCAACATTAAACTTATTCCTAGTTTACAATTATAACCAAATTAACTTTACAACTATTTCTATTGATTGAAATTACATTAAAATAGTTGTCCATAACATTCAAACAACACTATTAAATCATGTTCTAATTATTCTTCTCATTAATAAATCATAAATTTAATCTCTCACAATATTAAATTTAAAAATTATATTTAATTTAGTAGTTTTAATTATTTAAAATATACCGGTCATTGCTCTAGTATTTTATAAAATTATCCCATTATTTTATAAAATACAAAACTAGCTTATAAATCATTTTAAGCTCTCATTATATTTAATTCCTTCATCAAGAATTTAGTATTCATTTATATTTATCTTTTAAAATCTTATAACCACTTTCTTACCATTTCATTAATTCTTATACTTTTGTAAAATACTTCATTTATATTATTTTATAAAATCTCTTACCTTTATAAAAGACTACATATATTTTTTATTATAAAATCTCATAATTTAATATATGATATCGTTTATGCTATTTTTTAATTCTATTTTATAAGAATATCTTTGTAATTATTTTACAGAATCTCATTTTATTTTAGAAAATAAATCTTCATTCTTATTTTATAAAATTTGTCTGTTACTTATAAAACTATTTCTCCTAAATAATGTTTATAAGTACTAATTAAGCTCGTTAAGCTTCTAATCACTTTGATAATAAGTGTGGAGCTTATATCTTGCTTAATTAACTTAGTAATTTCACTATATAAAACCTTCCATCATTTTATAAAATACATTTCTTCTCTTAAATAACATTTACAAATACTAATTAAGTGTCAATAGGCCTCTAATGACTTTAATAATAAGTGTAGAGCTCCTAACTTACCTAATCAGCTTACTAACTTTTCCAAAAATAATTTAAATAGTTTGATTAATGTTTCCAATAACATGCACTTCAATATACTACTAAATTAATCATAAATCAAACTATAACATCACAATAATCACCCAATTAGCCCCAAATCAATCCCAGGGCTTACTAACTTTTCAAACATGGTCTTTAAGGTTCCTAATTAATAATGTGATGATCCAATTATCTTTAAGGAATAAACATAAGTAAAATTAAATCATTATCATTCTCTAAATCATTCCATGCCATTCATAATCAAGTATAACACGTAAATTAAATAAAGAATCATCACACTCACCTTACTCAAAACCCAAACTAAGCTCTAATCACCTAAAACCCAATTCTAGCTTTCTTTAAATTACAAAATGCACACCAATACTACGATCTAAACAAATTTCTTCTGGGTTTTCTAGAAAATTGGAAGATGGGAATTATGGTGATTTTTATTTGAGTTTAGGAAATTTATTCAATGGGTTTAGGGTTTAGTGATTAGGAGTGGATTAAGAGGTGATTAAGAGGACGTTAGAGAAGAAGAGAGGAGAAGAAATGTTAAATGAAAATGAAATTATAAACGGTTTGCCTACTTATACATAAGCCAAATGGGCCTAATATAATTCATCTCCTTTCATGAAATCACTAGTCACTCCAAAAATCCATCGATTTTAAACATAGTCAAGTTAATACTCATTTTTCTCACATTGGAAAAGTGAACACAACTACGGGTGTTTCAAGATCCAATTCATCCATTTTTGAAATGTTGAGTATAATATGCATTCTGTTGATCAATGACTAAATATTTAAATTAATTATTTAAATATCAAGTCGTTAAATTGTTGGGTGTTACAATTTCATTTAGTGATTTTCTGCTCCATTTTCATCTTAGGAACGTTACACTATACATTTTCCTATTATAATATGTGTGGAGCTAACGTATAAGTGACTGGTGCCAATCTAACGCAAGTCTATATTGGGTTCTAGGTTCAATAAGTTGTCTCCTTCATTAGTGAACCGATTTCCATTCTACCGATAATTAACCTAAGAATTCACTCATATGATGTAGAAGTTTGACGCAAATTCAACCTAACATCATAAATGATACTTAACCTAATTACCAAGCCATAACGTTCCATATTCAAGCCCCAATATCAATCAATAACCAAAAAACCCAAACCAAACCCTAATAGCAACTTCAATGCTAAATTACTTATTCAATTCATTAATTTGATCAATATAAAGAATAGGATACAAATACGTGAAAGATGAAACTTTTGAGTTTCTTTAAGGTTTTTGATTTTTCACTTGAGTTCTTAGTTGCAGTGAAAAGAGGAATGAAAGAAAAACTCGTTTATTTATAGAACAGAAAGAAGGTAAATGGACACCTTTGATTCAATTTGAATAGATGGCCAGATTTGCATGGGATATTAATAGGTGGTAAACTTGATGTCACCATTAATGACTTGGAAAGTCAATGCTTCCTCTATACCGGAGGGCAAATGTTATTACCACTATTGACCTCGAAGATGTGAGGCATGCAACCTAATCATGATGCCACAACAATATTCAATAGCGAAAGAATGGCTACGACACACCTTGTCTCATCAATAAAGAGTTATAAATAATGTCGCGTGTTTTTACTAGAGCTAGGGATGTTGTAGTTACCGAATGTGACCAACGCTGCATCTCTTCAAAGGAGCAGTGGCATTGACTGTTACCAGCATTGTAAACCTCAGTGTTATGTAAACATAACATACGACGCATCCCATTGATGTTATATTTTATCAGTGCCGCCTTCCACTTGTGAAAGTAAAATGAACATTGCAACTTATTAGTGTCGCACTCTTTCAATGTTGCTCTCATCATTTAAACTACCTGCAACCAAAGCCATTAAGTAATGATGTCGCAACCTGTTGCAGCGTCGCCGCCCTTTAGGATCGTCTTTTAGACAGTACTGGCCCTTATTAATGCCGCCAATGATTAATTTTGCTACAATAAAACGTCAACCTTTATAGGGCGCATTTCATCAACACTCAGAGGGCGCTGCCTACTCATACATGCGATATTGATGATGGGCGTCATCAATATCCATAGAATCTACCAAAGCCGCTCCTTATTGATTTTGCTTCATACTCATGTTAGTCCAAGCCAATGTCACTACCCACTAACAAAGGACGTTGATTGTCATGACTGGAGCCATCAATGTCGAAAATTAGGCTCTCCAAACTCCATATTCAACCAAGGTTCTCGTCCTTGGACTTTGGGATTGACGAAGAAAATCGTTTACATTTTGGTGCCAGAAGAAGGGCATAATCCTCTATCTTCATTAATACCCTAAGTGGAACTATCCTAGCTTGCATATTTAGAGCTTAAAAGACTTCCCTCAACCAAGCATATCCCATTCCAAACTAACCTACATTTGATTCTTAACACCACTTATTTGAATTAACTAAATTTTGCGTCGTCATCCCAATTAATTGTGTTAAAATCTCTGAACAAGGATCCTCCGAGCCTCAAATGACTAGATCAGCTTACCAACTCACTATTGATCCCCGGCTTCATGAAGAACACGTGCTAAGGCTTGTAGCATTACAAGTCATGGAAGAGAAGAAAAGACAAGTGGTTTCATACAATCTGGAAAAATAGAGTTTGAATCCCTTTCATATGGGGCCAATACGGATCTTTGCTTTGGGTAGGCAATTCAAAATGGATAGCATCTTTTTGAAAATGAGGAAACAGATTCAAATCAAAGCCAAGGGAGCCATTTTTGAAAGATAAATAAAAAGGTACTTCAATGGATTCACTAGATGGTATGAAAATGCCCTTAACCACCCTCAAGAACCAAATGAAACTCGAAACTCTTTAAAAAATAAAACTTATTATAGATGTTAAAGAGTCTATCATGCATAATAGAGCTAGAAGGAATTAAGAAGGATTAACTCCCAAAAGATCGCAGATTTATAAAAATTGCTCCTTTACCACCTCTTACCAGTGTATTTACGTCCTGACTAAATACAAGCTCTAACAGCCAAAGAATGAAAGGAATCAACCAAAAGAATCGACCAATGAAAGGAAATGCCCTTACCACCTCTTACGAGAATATCATGGATTTGCAAAATAATCAACCAAAGAATGAATAGAATCTCAGAATGTTATATTATCATTACCATCACTCTAATAGCCATGACACCAATCGGCAAAGCTTGGAGGGAATAATCAACAATCTCTTAGGGCAAGGAAATCTTGAAGAATTTGTATAAAGATATTGAAAATGTCAATAATAAAGAAAGAATTTCTTAATAAAATAAGTGTATCTATATGGTTGAGGAGTAAAACTCTCCTAAAATAATGAAAAGCCTAAACCACCACCTAAGATGATAGTAAGGGGCATAAGCCTTTGTTCCCGCCAAGATGGCCTGGCTAAAGCATCTCCTAGAGGGAGGTCAGAGTAAGCCTTTGGTTGCATCTGAAAAGACCTAATCAAAGCATTTACAACCCTTCAACCGTTGCCCATGCGGTCTTTTTGAAGCGCCTCCTAGAGAGAGGACATATAAGCCCTGTCTAAAGATCGAAACAACCTTCATTGCCATCATTAAAGGCGTCACTAAAGCGCCTCCTAAAGGGAGGACAGGTAAGCCTTTGGCCTATCCAATGAACTGGACAAAGCCTTTAGTACCATTTCCATGGCCATACAAAAGCACCTCCTATAATGAGGTCGAATAAGTCTATAGTTCAGCTAAAAGAAAGCTAACCAAATGCACCGGACAACAAATCTAATAAATCACCTAAAACTATGATAAAGGGTTCGATCCAAGTTGAGATCCTCGGCTACAGTGGTAGTAAAAAGAAATTGAGTCAACCGTACTCAATCCAAACGAATGGATCAAAATTAATCTTCTAGTGGAAGATCAGTCAAATTTAACTCAATCCGAAATAAAGATTAGAGTAATCTTTTAGAGGAAGATTTATCAAAATACAAACTATCAAAGGTTAGGAACTATCAGACAGGAGTTCTGGTCTTTTATTACTATTGTCGGATATGAGTTCTGGTCTTCTATTACTATTGTCGGACAGGTGTTTTGATCTTCTATAACTATTGCCAAACAGGTGTTTTGGTCTTCCATTATTAATACAAAATAGGTTTTTTGATCTCCCTTATCAATTACCAAAGGGGTTTTCATGTATTTTCTTTGCATTATAACCATAATGGTTCTCTAGGCTTCTTTTCAAGTTATTATTAGAAGGATATTCTGATGATGGAGCTTTGCTAAATCAGCTCTCAATTCAGATTTGAATTTATTTAACGGGAATCTCCATTACTACACGAGCTGTTGGATACTTATTAACGCAAAGGCAAATTTTTATATCAAGTTCCAAAAGCTCAATTAGCAGGGTTCCTAATTTTCTTAATGGGTAGATTATCAATTTATACATCAAAAGCTCGAAATATAGAAAAGAAGGATATTAATACGTATTTGGTTCAAAGCTACATACCATACACTCAAAGTAATATATGGTCAAATACAGACTTATTTACAATCTAATACATTATGTACAAAGTCACAAGCACAAAATTTGTATCACGAAAACATCTACCCTAAGATTTGCGAGCTACAAATCAGAACTTTAAGTCAACTTCTTTAGATCTTCAACAACAGGAGATGAGTTAGTGATATGATGGATTACCAAATTTAGGAGTTGTTTAAGCTTCCTCTCCTTTCATCGAATAGCATTTGAATCGTTAATTAATGTAATCTGAACATTTAATACATGATCAAGTTTTATTCGCTCATTCAAAATATTGATCTTACCTTTTAATTTCTTAATTTCTTGATTGGAGGCGCGTTTTCCATGCTCGAGTCCTTAGCCTTAGCTTCATAAGCTTTGAGATGAGTAGAAACATCATCTCTCCACTGTTCATTAAGAAATTGCATATATCAAACCTAAATCTTTGACTCCATTTATCGGTTTCATTATCATCCAATCTTGAAGGAGGATATAAAAGATCGAAAAACCTCTCTGGATGAGAAAGGCTAAATTCACCTTCGCTTGTGATAAGTTCTAGAGATTGATTGTTCGCCTGACTTTTTAGCAATTGCACTTCAACGTTTAGAACCTTTTGATGCAATCAAGCAATTTCAGCATCAGCTTAGATGTTTTGAGAAGAAAATTTAGATTGGATAATAACATCTACTTTTATGTTCAATCTCTGAACTCTCTCATCCTTTTCTTTAATTTGTTTTTCTAGATCGAAATGCACTTCTTTCACACCTCTAAATATGAACCTTAATTTATAGTATTTGTCATCCCATTCACCGAGGATAGTCCCAACCGTTTTGGCCTTTTCACGATAGTCCCATTCACCGGTTACAGAGAAATCAGCTTCGATATGTGATCATGTTAGCTCCCAACCATTTTGGCCTTTTCAAATGATCTGGAGTATTGACGAGAGGAAATCGAGTATAGTCCCATTCACCGGTTGGGAGCTAGCATGATCACATATCGGTTTGGCATGGTAAGTTCAAATTTCACTTAGTAATTTATCCTTTTCATTACCTAATAAATCGAAGCAAAAATAAGGAAACCACATGTAGACTACTTGTAGATCTCTAAGAAAGCAATGTCTTGTTATTTGCGATGTTTTGAGAATTAGGGATTTCTCTTTAAAATCCTTTTTTAGGTTGACATATTTACTCAAATGTTCCATAGGAACAGAACTGCTTAAGATTTCTTTAATCTGCGTGACATATTAAAAATAGACTGGTCATAGTACAACCAAAACAGTAAAGTTCATAAGCTACTCAGGTTACATGTTACAATTATACAATCATTCGGGTTTAGACAAGATTAATACCTTATAAGACTTAGAAATAATTCCTATTACACTTAAGGTTTTCGAGGGAAAGGGAGCAGTAAGAAAGAGGGATAGAGACAACTCTTGGGAGATTCCAACATGCCCCAGGATAAGGATCAGACCTGTGTTCATTCAAGTATCTACGATGAAAGTGCATAAGCAAACCCCTGCAGTTTTTGCCTAAATTGGAAAATTCAACCAATATACCCCTAAGGAAAACTTTAACATAGCTTGAATTCTTTTTTAGATTCCTACGTTTCCTTTAACATAGCTTGAATTTTTTTTAACTTTTCATTCCAAGCTAGAGGAAGAGAACGGAAGTCTAGATCTGGGCATCACTGGATGTTGTTGGCATATACTATGAAAAGTGCCTTCTCATGGGATTTTCTTAATAATAGTATCGAGAATCGTATAAATAAAATAAGATACCTTTTGGTTTGCATCACTAATTATGCCAGTTGATTTGTTCAAGTGAATTCTTTTCCTTTGCAATTACTCCTTTAAGAATTGATTCTCCTCTACAAGCTTGGCCTCCTACGTACCAGCCTCCTCAAGCTCTACCGATGAACGTATTTTTCTGCATTTTAAACCGTTTGTTTCATATATTTTTATTTTAATAAAGCGGTATTATACGGTTATTTTGTTGTGGTTTTGCAGATTATAGATTCCAAAGTGCAACATTTTGACTACCGAATAATTCGAAGAGAAAGTACATATCGTTCATGAAGAAATGCATCTCACGTCACCAACATGTGTACTATTCATGCAAGAAATCAAATACAAATATTGAATATACACATTCAAAGTTTGGCCTGAAAATCTCACAAAGCAAGGCCACTTGTTAATCAAATAACAAAGTAAAGACCAATTCAAAGTGAGGTGGCCTTATTATTCTCCAAATATCAAGCATATGGACCTAAATAGTAGGGTTATCTTTGGAGGCTGAAGTCTTTATATAGAGAGAGAAATGCAGATGGAAAATCATCTCTTACCCCATCACTCTTCTTCAAGTTTAATTTTAAATTCAGCAGTGTTTTTATTTTCGAACAGAATACGTAGGATTGTTGATTAGATTCAGCAATTTATTTATTCTGTTCTTAGTTTTTGCACTCTTTTCAGTTAGTTAATAAATATTTCAATTGTTTGCTCTGTTATTTTCTTTTCCGTAATTTCAATTTCTGTTCTGAATTTTACAATTTTATATTTTGGTTGCAATTTCGATTAGTTTCGGAATCGATTCGGAGTATATTAATGTTTTTATTTCCTGTTCAAGATCCACCATCGAATTTGTTTAACACGCCTAAGATTTAAATAGGGATTTCAAATATTTTAAAACACAATTCCCCGTGTTCGACCTACATACTACACGCTTGTGCGCTTGCAGAATTTTTTAAAATTTGTGCTTTTCTAATCAATAGAAAAGTCGCAACAAGTTTTTGGCGCCGTTGCAGGGGAATTGCTATTTTGAAATTTTTGATTTTTCGTTTTTAAGTCTATACGTGTTAATTTATTTGTTTTTGCATTAGTTTTCGAAAAAAAATTCGTTTTTTTTTCGTTTTTCAGTTCTTTTCACCAAAGTTTTTTTCGCTGCATTCGTTTTCGCATTTCTATTTTAGTCAGTTTCACGTTGCAAGTCTGGTATTTTTCGCTGCATTCCTTTTCGCATTTCTATTTTAGTCAGTTTTACGTTACATTATTTTCCAAAAAAAAATCGTTTTTTTCCGTATTTTCAGTAGTGTTTTACTAAAAAAATCATTTTTTTTTCTCGCTGCTTTCGTTTTCGCATTTCTATTTTAGTCAGTTTTACGTTGCAAGTCTGATTTACCTAAATCAAGTCAAAAGCATCAAGTAATCAGCAATCGAACAAATCAAATAGCTCCAACTCCGTAAATATCAGCCATTCAACAACAAGGATCTAGGGATCAAGCTATTACAAACAGTGGAGTTTAAATCACTAGCACTGCTCAGTTGCACTAGACGGACTGCCATACCCCTCTGTAAGTAATTTTCTACTCTACAAGTACCCAACTGAAAACTGTTTAAACTTACTTTTGGCTATTACACCTTGATTTGTTTATGCGCATTTGGGCAAGGAATAATTTTAACCATTTAGAAAGCCAAAATATTTCATTAAACAAATCAATGAAAATTTCAAATCAAACAAATATGAGCAATCACGGTTCACAACACGGTTCACATCACAATTCACACCACAATTCACCAAAATTATCACCTAAATCACATGTTGGAAATAATGAATTTCATGAGAACCAACCATTATCCCTTAGAGACCGATGTTATCCAACATGGACTGTTCAACCTTCGGTTATTTCATTTCCACCTGCCGAAGGAAATAATTTCGAGCTAAAACATTCTTTTATCCAAGGGGTACCAAAATTCACTGGGTCTGAAAATGCATATGAATTTCTTAGCGAATTTGAATTATACGCTTCTACAACTAAAATGCAACAACTTTCTAATGAATCCATCAAGCTAAGGATTATTCCATTTTCACTTCTAGAAAGTGCGAAAAGATGGCTTAATTCTCTTCCTAAAAATTCAATTAAAAGTTGGGACGATTTCGTTACTATATTTTTAAAGAAGTTTTTTACTTTCCACAAAACTCTTAAAATTCGAACTGAAATCAACCAATTCTCTCAGAATGAAGGAGAAACTTTTTCAAAATATTTTGAAAGGTTCAATCAATTGTTATATAGTTGCCCACATCATGCAATCCCTAAACATGTTCTGTGCCAAATCGTTTATGAGGGGCTTAACTATCAAACAAGATCCCAACTCGAATCAATGTGCGGAGGAGAATTCATGGCAAAAACAGACGAGGAAGCTTGGGAATTTTTAGAAGAGTATTCGAAAAAGGATATGCTATGGGAAATAATTCGTGTTCCAATTCGTACTCCAAACAGAGGAGTATATGCCATTGACCCATCATATCTTCCTATAGATGCCAAAATTCCTTAAGAAGGTGAAGGACTACCTCATTACTACACACAAGACCAAATCAATGCTATAACTCAAAAAAGTCCTTATTCATCCACATACAACCTTAACTGGAAGCATCATCCAAATTTTTTGTAGTCAAATCCTAACAATGTGGCTAATCCATCGCATATGTATCCGATGATACCAAATCCGAATTATCGAGCCCCAACATCTAATGCTCAAAATTCACAACCAACTCCTCAAACAAAACCTTCGAATCAACCATACAAACATCCTAATTTCAATCCATCAACCCAACCTTCTTAGCCTTCACAAGAAATTGCTCGATTGGAAAAGCAACTCTCCAAACAAAATGAACAAATCACTAATCAAGATGCGAGAATTGAGCAAATTACCAAACAAAATGAACAAATGTTGATAATGATGAAGGATCTCATGAAAATCAATGAGAAAGGTAAATTGCCTAGTTAACCCGAAGTGAATCCAAAGTATAACTTTCGAGGAGTAAATCTTTGTAAGGACGAAGATGTAAATCCGGTTAATGCTGTCACCACACTAAAGTCTGGAAAGAAGGTGGACAACTATGTCGGCAACCCCGACGTCCTTCTTAAGTCTTCCTTTGTTCAAAATTCTGAAACTCAGTCAACACCCACTGTTATCAATCCAAACAACTCTAATTCTTCATCCAAGGTCGGCAATCCCGACCACTCTTCGCTTTCTGATGTTGGCAACCCCAACATTTCAGCGCCCTTATCTTCACCCTCTAATATAACACCTTCTTCTTCGAATGAAAAAACTTCCGAACGAGTCTATAAACCCATTGCTCCATTTCCCTATAGACTCAACAAAAAGAAGAAACCCGTTAATTTTGACCAAATTCTTGAAATCTTTAAACAAGTTCGATTTAATATTCCACTTCTTGATACCATTGAGAAAATTCCTCAATATGCCGAATGTCTGAAAGAGCTATGCACTCAACAACGTGTCACTAACGTTCCTAAGACTGCATTTCGAACTGCAAACACTAACTCTGTTCTTTCAAATCCCTCCCCAATTAAGTATAAGGACCCCGGTTGTCCTACAATCGGCTGTAAAATAGGTAGCACTCACATTATTCATGCCTTACTCGATCTTGGAGCAAGTGTGAATCTTTTGCCTTATGCTGTGTACTATCAACTTGGACTAGGGGAATTAAAGCCTACAAACATCACAATTCAACTAGCTGATCGATCTATCAAAAAACCATTGGGCACAGTTGAAGATGTTTTGATACAAATCGAGGAATTCTATTTCCCAGTCGATTTCATAGTCCTAGAGACCGCACCTGTCTCAAATCCTAACTGTCAGATTCCCTTGATATTAGGTCGTCCATTTTTAGCAACATCAAATGCTATCATAAATTGTAGGAATGGTCAACTCCGACTTTCCTTTGGGCACCTAACCATTGAACTAAATATATTCAATCTTAACAAACAACCAAAGATCTTGAAATAGAAGAAGTTGACATGATCCAAAAAATTGTAGAAAATGATTTGAGTGATATTACGGAGTCTCTTAACATGTGCCTAGGTCATTTTAATTCTAGTTTAAACGAGATGTATACATTTATGAATTAAATGATATGCTCTTCTCTTCTCATAATTCACTAGAATTCAATCAGTTGATGTCTACTGAAGCCTCAAAAGAAGTACGCCCTAAATTAGACCTCAAACCTCTTCCAAACGATCATAAGTACGCATACTTAGATTCTTCGAAAAATTTCCCTGTAATCTTGGCATCCGATCTCATTAAGGACCAAGAAGAACAACTTTTGAAAATTTTAAGGGAAAATAAAGAGGCTATAGGATGGGTAATCGCTGACATTAAGGGAATTAGTTCATCAATCATTGAACATCGAATACATTTAGTCGCGAGGCTAAACCCACTCACGAAGCTCAAAGGCGATTAAGCCCTAATATGAGAGAAGTGGTAAAGGAAGAAATTATCAAATGTTTAGACAATAACATTATCTATCCTATTTCCGATAGTACTTGGGTAAGCCCGGTACAAGTTGTGCCCAAGAAGTCTGGAATCACTGTGACCAAAAATGAGAATAACGAACTTGCTCCGACAAAAGTCAAAACAAAATGGCGTGTTTGCATCGACTATCGGAAACTCAATGCAGCAACAAGAAAAGATCATTTTCCCCTCCCTTTCATTGATCAAATGCTCGAACGCTTAGTCGGTCATGAATATTATTGTTTTCTTGATGGTTACTCCGGCTATAATCAAATTCCCATTGCGCTAGAAGACCAACACAAAACGACGTTCACATGTCCCTTCAGAACTTTCCCTTATCGTTGCATGCCCTTTGGTCTTTGTAATGCTCCCGCTACCTTTCAGAGATGTATGATGAGTATATTTTCTGATATGGTGGAGGATTTCTTAGAAATATTCATGGACGATTTTTCAATCTATGGGTCATCTTTTGATCAATGCCTCCTTCATTTAGAACGTGTCTTAAAGCGATGTAAGGAGAAATCTCTTGTTCTTAATTGAGAAAAATGTCATTTTATGGTTAAGCGAGGAATAGTCTTAGGTCATGTTGTCTCTAAAAATGGCCTAGAAGTTGACAAATCTAAAGTTGATCTTATTGTTGGCCTACCTCCTCCAAGGTCCGTAAAGGACATTCGCTCATTTCTCTTCCATGCAGGATTTTATAGGAGGTCCATTAAAGATTTTTCAAAAATTTCAAAACCTCTTTCGAATCTTCTGGCTAAAGACGTTAAATTTGAATTTTCCTATGAATGTAAAACGTCTTTTGAAACTCTCAAATCGATCTTGACCACCGCACCTATCATCCAACCTCCAAATTGGACTTTGCCTTTCGAATTAATGTGTGACACTTCTGATTATACCATTGGAGCCATCTTAGGTCAACGAATCGATAAACTTCCTCGAGTCATCTATTATACTAGCAAAACTGTTAACGAAGCTCAATTGAATTACTCAACCACATAAAAAGAGTTTCTAGCAGTTATCTTTGTCCTCGATAAGTTTAGATCATATCTCGTAGGTTCTAAGGTCATAGTTTACACCGATCATGCCGCCTTGCGGTATTTACTCACGAAAAAGGATACCAAACCCCGCTTAATCCGTTGGATTCTCCTTCTCCAAGAGTTTGACCTAGAAATACGAGATAAAAAGGGTTCTGAAAATGTCGTAGCTAATCATCTTTCTCGTATTGTTCATGAAAACTACGAAAACTCTCAAATCAACGATCATTTTCCCGATGAACAAATTCTTTCCCTCTCCAGTGCACCATGGTATGTAGACATCGTAAATTATCTTGTCACAAATGAAACACCTTCCCATTGGTCAAAACAAGATAAACAAAAATTTCTCTCCAATGTTCGAAACTTTTATTGGGACGATCCTTATCTCTTCAAATATTGCACCGATCAAATCATACGTAGATGTGTCCCCGAACATGAATTCCATAGCATCCTCTCTTTTTCACATAATCAAGCATGTGGAGGACATTTTGGAGCAAAGAAAACTGCTGCCAAGGTGTTACAGTGCGGTTTTTATTGGCCTTCTCTTTTTCGTGATGCCCACGAATTTTGCTCCAAATGCGCTAGATGTCAACAAACATGTCGTATTTCCAAACGTAACATGATGTCCCTAAACCCAATCCTTGTCATCGAAATTTTTGATGTTTGGGGCATCGATTTCAAGGGTCATTTTCCTAATTCTTTTGGAAATCTCTACATCCTACTTGCAGTAGATTACGTGTCTAAATGGGTTGAGGCCACTCTTACCAGAACGAATGACAATAAAGTTGTTGTCAAATATTTGAAAGAAAACATATTTTCCCGTTTTGACACACCTCGAGCCATTATAAGTGACAACGGTTCTCATTTTTGTAATCGTGCATTTGAATCCCTTCTTAAGAAATACTCTATCACCCATAAACTATCTACTCCATATCATCCACAGACTAACGGTCAAATCGAGATTTCCAATAAACAAATTAAACAAATTCTTGAAAAGACAGTTAACTCCAACAGAAAAGATTGGTCATCTAAATTGATAGACGCCCTTTGGGCATTTCGCACAGCTTATAAAACTAATCTAGGAATGTCACCGTACCGATTAGTCTTTGGAAAAGCATGCCATTTACCTTTTGAGCTTGAGCACACTTTGGGCAATCAAATACCTTAATTTTGACATAGAAAAAGCCGGATCACATCGTAAATTACAATTGTCAGAATTAGAAGAACTAAGAAATGAAGCGTATGAAAATGCAAAGATTTATAAAGAGAAAACTAAATTCTATCATGATAAATCCATACTTCATAAGACATTCGAAGTAGGTCAGAAAGTTCTCTTATATAATTCTAGACTTCATTTATTCCGGGAAAATTGAGATCCCGTTGGACAGGTCCATATATTGTGAAAACAGTATACCCTTATGGTGCAGTTGAAATTGAAAATCCTATGGCGAGTTCCATTTCAAAGGTCAATGGACAACGCTTGAAGCCATTTCTAGAGTTTGAACAACACGAGGACGATGAGTTCGTGGATCTTCACGAACCTAGCTATTCGGCATGAGCCACTCACTATCTTGTACATATCAGGTTGTATTTTTTTATTAGTGTTTTTTTCAGTTTTTTTCCTTCTATTTTGCATTTGCATTCTATTTGACAGTTGGGACACTGTCTCATTCCAGTGTGGGGGGACGCATATCTCATTCTATTTGTTCATATTTCATAGTGTGGCATCATTTTAAAAAAAAAATCATCTCATTATTTGTTTTCAAATTTCCTTTCAATTTTTTTTTCTCATTTTCCATTATTTTCAGGGCTTCAATTTATTTTTAATTAGTCAAGACAAAGTAAGTAAGCAGTTGAAGTCAATTGATGAAAATTTTTGTGAATTGCTAATTTCAAATGTAAAATATAATGAAAAGTTGAATTACAAGCGATAATAGTGGGGTTAGTGTATAGGGTGATTCGTAGGTGATGATTATGAAATCCTTTCTAAACTGTGGTCTTTGTTTAAAAAAAAAATTCAGATTTAAAGTACATGCGTTGACATTTCAAATCATTGAAGTTAAGTGGTGCTAAGTTGATTTGCATAACTCACTTTAGTTAATTTCAAAAAAAAAAAAACACCTAGAGTCGATAGGTGTGCACACTTATGAAAGTGTGTGCACTCGTCACGCTCTGTACTCTTCTCACGTAAGCCCGCAAGGCAGTGCATGGATGATATATCTGGCCTCAGCATTCTGAGTTAGGTGTATAAATAATTAAATAAATAATCACCTAAGGATTACCGACCTTTTATGACATAGACACCGTCGGTTTGCACAATCCGCTAAGCTCTGTCCCAACTCTCACGTAAGTCCGCGAGGCAGTGCATGGATGGTATACCTTGGTCCAAAGGTTAGGTGTAAAAAAAAATTTAGTAAAGAGTGACTAAGCTTTGAAACCCAAACGCTTCTTGACTTTGTTGATTTGGCTTGTTATACAAATGGAAATAAAAAATAACATTTTGAAAAAAACTGTGATTAACAGTGAAGAATTTATTTCATGGTTGTACTATGTTATCGACTGAAACAACTGGCCAAACTAGAATCTAATGTATGAAAACTTGAGTTATATTGAAAGAGTTTAGTGAGGAACCAAAAATTTCTAAAAGTTGGCTAAAACAGATATACATTATTTTGTTGCAATTATTCTGAAGTAAATCAAGTCTCCATTTGTTTAAAATTTTGCATTCATGTAGTACATTAGAATCATCACATACTGCATTTGGATTTTGTGGGTAGTATCCACTGAAAATCCTCACGCGACACCACTCGTCCTACTAGGGACAACTAGAGGTTTAACGGCTTGTTGCATACGCTCAATGCAATCGTGTTTTCTACGAAAAAGGATTTAGTTAGTTTTTATTTTCTTGTTTATTCAAGGACGGATAAAGTTCAAGTTTGGGGGTATTTGATGAACGTATTTTTCTGCATTCTAAACCGTTTGTTTCATATATTTTTATTTTAATAAAGCGGTATTATACGGGTATTTTGTTGTGGTTTTGCAGATTATAGATTCCAAAGTGTAACATTTTGAATACCGAATAATTTGAAGAGAAAGTACATATCATTCATGGAGAAATGCATCTCATGTCACCAACATGTGTACTATTCATGCAAGAAATCAAATGCAAATATTGAAAATACACATTCAAAGTTTGGCCTGAAAATCTCTCAAAGCAAGGCCACTTGTTAATCAAATAACAAAGTAAAGACCAATTCAAAGTGAGGTGGCCTTATTATTCTCCAAATATCAAGCATATGGACCTAAATAGTAGGGTTATCTTTGGAGGCTGAAGTCTTTAAATAGAGATAGGAATGCAGATGGAAAATCATCTCTTACCCCATCACTCTTCTTCAAGTTTAATTTTAAATTCAGCGGTGTTTTTATTCTCGAACAGAATACGTAGGATTGTTGATTAGATTTAGCAATTTATTTATTCCGTTCTTAGTTATTGCACTCTTTTCAGTTAGTTAATAAATATTTCAATTGTTTGCTCTATTATTTTCTTTTCCGCAATTTCAATTTCTGTTCTAAATTTTACAATTTTATATTTTGGTTGCAATTTCGATTAGTTTCGGAATCGATTCGGAGTATATTATTGTTTTTATTTCCTGTTCAAGATCCACCATCGAATTTGTTTAACACGCCTAAGATTTAAATAGGGATTTAAAATATTTTAAAACACAATTCCCTGTGTTCGACCTGCATACTACACGCCTGTGCGCTTGCAGAATTTTTTAAAATTTGTGCTTTTCTAATCAATAGAAAAGTCGCAACATCTACCTCTAAAGCTTTCACTTTGTCACTTAAAATTTGATTAGCATTTCTTTCTTCATTAAGTGAAGTTTTCACTTCATCAAGTGAAGTGGAAATTTCTTTTTCTTATTTACAGCCTCATCAATGTCAATTATGTGGCTATTGAGCAAAGAAACCTATTCCTTGAGCTTGGAAACTTCACTATAAGATGCTGAGGCATCACCTTGAAATCGGAACATACGCTTGCCTTCTTAAAATGTAGTAGGTATGAATTTAAATAGTAGGGAGAAAGTTAGGAACCTAAAATAGCCAAACAAAAAGGATATGTATCGATAAAAACTACTTAAGAATAGGAAAGAGGTAGTCTTGGGAATAAGATGAAGGATGTGATGGCTTAAGAGCAATGAAAGATGGAGACTGGACGGCTAGTTAGAGAAGATCGTCGAAACTGATAGTAGTGGTTGGAGACCGAGACTTGAAAGGGAGCTAGTCTCCATACTCCTGCAAAGATGGTTCAGACCCCCAGGAGTACCTGGAAAAGTAATATGAAGGAGTGGGTCTTAAGACCGCTCATTTTTAGTCATTTAGTGAATTCTTTCTCTAGAAGGGCTAAGGTTTAGGGCCTCAGGGCTTGAATCAATATCTACAAATGGTTATTATATACGATAACAAGGGAATACATGCCCCTGGCCTTGAGCTTCTTAGTAGAAGTTGAAGCAGTAGAAGAACTATCGCTTAGTTTCCTTTTTATGGATTTAAATAAGCTACCAATAACATCCCTGAGAGGTTGAGATTCAGGAACCTGAGTTAGGGCAGAAGTGCCATCTTTACTTTTCTTTATTTTAAGAACTTCACTTATGGCCTCCTTTTCTCCATAGAGACTGCTACAAAGGCGGATGAGCCTAAAATGAAAAAAAAGTTTGAAAAACTATAGTATTAGGAACCCTTTATTAACTATGTTGAAACTCACCGGCAGACTCAGGGTGAACTGGAGAAGAGGTCGAGAAAGCATTATGATTGTTGGTAACCAATGATTATTTCCCTAAGCGTTTCCTTTTGTCATTGGAGGCTCTCCAAGTATTATATGGTTGTCTTGAATCAATGAGTAATGAATAAGATTTACTCTATTAAGAGAATAAGACTGTCACCTATTTTCCTCAGATGCCATAGTTAGGGACTTGACGATCTCACTATCAGTGAGGCTTAACTTCTTAGGGGCCAGATCTAAAGGAGCAAAAAATATAGTATAAGTAATAGGAAGTAGGAACTTACAATAACAGAAAAAGTTACCCTAATCTTTGAGTAGCACCTAACATTGTAAAACTGGTTTTCCCATCCTTTATCCTTATTTACTGCATTAATGGTCAATCTTTTTGGACGGGGACGAATGTGATATAAAGGGTTCCCTAGTTGCTCACCTATCTTTGCAGGGCCAACTATTACATAGAGAATTTCAACATCAAGAGAGGGAAGCTTAGCTTCCTTGATAAGAATTTCTAAATAAGTAAAATAAGTATATGAATTGGGAGTCAATTGGATTGGAGCGATATTTAGGTGCTCTAGGAACCTTAAAAGAAAGTTTAGGAAAGCAAGATATGTGAGTGTTATATATGAATCGAGTTAAAAATGAAAAATCCTTCTATATGGTTATTGATTCTGCCAAAAGGACCGGCAGGAATAACTTCAATACCTGTGATGCTAAATTGCTTAAGAAAAGAATCCACTTCTTCTAGAGTGATAATATACGACGAATGAAGAAGATGATCTTCTTTCTTGGTGAAGATAAAGTTTTGGAACCTATGCTAGTACTTTTGAAGGACTCCTTGCTTATTTGTGAACCCTCCATTTATCTACCAGGTGACATTACTCCAAAATTTAAGAAATGATAATCTTTTTATTATATAGAAAATCATTACATGCTAAGTCAAAAAATTATTATCTAAATAACTTACATACTATTTAATGATGATATCAAGATGATTAAATTATATGATAATCACAATTAATAACCCTTAAATGACACATGTAGAATTTATTGAAAGACTTAAACTCTAACTTTAATAAAAGAATTTCATGGAAAAACTATATAAAGGTCAAATAAGAATGGGTATGCGACGTCGACAAGTCCATATCGACATATATGTCAATATCAAATGTCGTGTAGCTTATATGATAAAGCACTAGCAAACACCGCAACTATAAATAATGTTGAAGTGATGAGATTGACGACATTAATGAATAGCAGCGATATGAATTAATAATGTGCTAATTGGTTAAACATCTTATAACATGTTAAAACAGCAATGTCGTAAATGATGATATCATGTAAAACTCAAATTTTGGTTATTAGGATTAGCTATAAAAAAATGGTGACAAACGATAAGCCAATGGGTACTGAACCATACCAATATGGTAATGTAAAAAATGAGCAGTGTCATTTTTAACTAATGCTGAACTTTTTAGAGTTGCATTTAATTGGCGTACACGTTGTCAATAATTCATGTATTCCTAATAAGGAGCCACCGCACTTCAATTTTGATCGTCAGTGATGTGAAAGGGCTTTTGCGCTATAAATGCTAGTTAGTCAATAAGAGAACTTTATCAACGTCGAATATCATAATAATATCGTAAGTTGTCAATGTCGACATAAAAGCTAGGAGGATAAATTGATATTGACTACTATAACAATGCCGTAAGTGATTGGTGCCGATGTAATGTAAGTCGACATTGGATTTTGGATCTAATAAGTTGTCTCCTTTATCATTGAACCAACAGAATTCACTCATACAGCATAGAAGTTTGACGCTAATTCAACCTAACGTCATAACCGATACATAACCTAATTACTAAGCCTCAAAGCTCTACAATCAAGCCCCAATATCAATCTATAAATGAAGAAACCCAAACCAAACCCTAACAGCAAATTCGATACTAAATAACTTAATTCAATTCATTAATTTGATCGATATGAAGTATAAACTGCACTAGAATATTGATACAAACACATGAAAGATAAAAGTTTGGAGTTTCTTTGAGGATTTTTATTTTTCGCTTGAATTCTTAGTTGCAAGTAAAAGAGGAATGAAAGACAAGCTTGTCTATTTATAAAAGAGAAAGAAGGTAAATGGACATATTTGGTTTAATTTGATTGGATGGCTAGATATGCGTGGAATATTAATAGACAGTAAACTTGATGTCGATATTAGTAACTTGAAAAGCCAATGCTTGTAGAGGGGAAAAAATTTATCACCATTATTGACTCGAAGATGTGCGGCATGCGACCTAATCATGATGCCACACAATATTCAATAGCGAAAGAATGGCTATGAATTAACACCATGTCTCATCAATAAAGAGTTATATATAATGCTGCATGTTGTTGCTAGAGCTAGGGATATCGCTCATCATCAACACTGCATGTAACCAATGCCACATCTTTTCAAAGAAGTGGTGATGTCGAATGCGACCAGCATCGTAAACCATCAGTGTTATGTAAACATGACTTATGTCGTATCCCACTGATGTTATCTTTTATCAATGCCACCTTTCACTTGTGAAAGTAAAATAAACATCGCAACTCATAGTGCCATGCTCTTTCAACGTCGCTTATCACTAACACTACCTGCAACCAAAGCCATTAAGTAATGATGTTGAGTCCCTTTGATGTCGCTCCTTTTCCAGCGTCGCAGCCCTTTAGAATCGTCTTTTGGATAGTGCTGCCACTTATTGATGTCGCCAATAATTGATGCCACTACACCACAGAGTCAAACTTCATATGGCGCATTTCATCAACACTTGGAGGTTGCCGCCCACTCATACATGCGATGTTGATGATGGACGTCGTCGATATTCATAGAAGCTTCCAAAGCTACTCCTTATTAATATTGCTTCATACTCACATCGATTCAAGCCGATGTCACCACCCACTAATAAAGGACATCGATCATCATGACTGGATCCATTAATGCCGAAAGTCGTTGATGTCATGTGCGTTTACTTATGAGACGATGCGGAAGTCCTGCCCTACACCTAAGGATGACAAAGGTTGTTGTCAGGAGAAGTCAACATCGTGCAGCATTGACACCGCTAAGACCAAGCACGCCGATGCTATGCGCCATGCACCATGCCGCATTTCTCTCCCTTATTATGGAACTAAGGGCACAATGGAAGGGGCATTATTCTTATATCTCTTCTTACATTTAACCTTTGTAACCCTAAATTGTTTTGGGAATTTATAGCCGATTGTAGCACTTGAGCTATTGGACTATTAGACATTGTACATATGATATTATATTGAATAAATATAAGATATCTTGAATTATGACTTACTTTTGAATTTCAAAGCATATATGATTTGTTAATCAAAGATTGCTTCAAATTTCAAAAGTACTCATATCTTTTATTTATCTTTTGATTATATGAATGTTTAATATGGATTCATTTTAAGCATACATGACTTCCCTTGGCCTTGTATAAGATTTTCCAACAAACCTAAACTTGCTTGTCACTCCTCTTAAGACTTAACTCAATCAAGTGTCGCCTTGTGCCAATGCTCATTGAGGTTAAACTTAGGCTCTCCGGACTTCATATTCATCCAAGGTCATCCTCTTTTCAGTTTTGGGGTTAAAAGAAGAAATTCGTTAACATAAACTTTCAATATTTGACCATTTTAGAATATATTTTTTTTAAGTAGTGTAGATTGAAAAAAATATGTGAAAAGGTTATTTCGGATTCTACGCACAAAAGTTGTTTGCTGAAATGTGAACTCTTGGAAAAATAGAAATAGGTACATCCCCAGGTTAAAATTTTATAATCTGACCATTTTGGAATAGTATTAGTATTGTAGATTAGGAAAAGAACCCTTAAAGGTTGTTTGGATTCTATGCATGCAAGTTGTTTTCTGCAATGTGAACTCTTGAGAAAATAGAAATAAGTACTTCCTCATGTTACTAATTTCAATTTTTTTGCTCATTTCTAGATTAAGAAGATGTCCAATGGATTTACATTTCAAAATCAACATCAGGTGCTCATATGACTGTAAAAAATTGGCACATACGAGATTGGGTGATTATTTTATTTCATTTTTCTTTGAAAATATGAATTTTCTAATAGTACTTTAACCTTAAACGAAGGAAATTGTATATATTTTTGGCTCATATTACTGACTGATATGATTATGTTGTATGATTTGAAGTATGTACGTATGGTGTATGATGACACACTACAACAAAAATACATATTTCGCAACTGGAATTGTCAGTTTTAAAATGTCTTTAACAGCGGTCATGCAATCATCATAATATGCCAAGTTGCAATAGAGTATATGCATTTTACATCTGTTTTTGACCGTTGGAAACAACCGTTGTACTAAATGTTTAGTACAACCATATTTGCACATTGCATCAAGGTCTTTACACCTGTTTTTGCCCATTGTAATAGAGTTTTTTACAACTGTTTTAGCCAGTTGTTAAAAAATTTCAAATGAGAAAAAATATATAAACGATGCTGCAGTTGAAACTAGAATATTGTACTAGTAAAAAACACATCCATTCATATTTACTAAAAATAGCAAAAAAGATTCATATTTTAAGAAGACAAAAAGATTCATGCATTCAACTCATTCATCAAGTCTTGACATAGTTATAAAACAACGTAGTTCAAGCCTAAATTAACATAAACATGTAGTACATACTAAAAATAACACAAGATTTAAAATCTCGACCAAACGACATTGAAGTAGACTTTTGAGAAAGGGTAGTGACACGAGCATGTTGTATTTTCGATGGAAATAGTTGTCTAGTTCACTGCCTTTCTAGACCATCATCCATGCTATCTACTGAAGCCTCGCTTGTCATCTATTTGACCTTATGTCTCCATGCCGCATACGCTACTTAGATTTATCATACTGAAATCATCATCTATATAGGCATCAGTCATATGATTTGTAAATGCATGTCAATAACTTATCGAAAGTACTAGCCAAGCTCATTTGATCCGCTGATGCAGTCCTTCATCCTTGCCAGATGCCTCTGCCATAATCGTAGTTCAACAGTTTTGCTTATGTTTACATCGTTCCAGTTTTTATATTGTTATCCCGCTTCTTGGCAAAGCCGTGATATCAAAAGATTGGTCGAAAACGGGAAACAGTCCGTCTTAGAGATTGGTTATACATCACTTAGCTATGGATATCGATGAATTTTGCCCGAGTCCGGATCAGGCCACGATTGATAGGACACGACAAGAAAGGTTGTAGGAGCCATCATTTCAAGTTTCAAGTCAATCCGAGTTCGTATGCTCAAGATATGATGGGTTCAGTGTGAAGAGAAGTATTCGTTGTCTGGTTCGAAACCATGAAGTTCGAACCCATCCTATTCGAAACCATCCGTGCCCTTGCCTTCGAACCCATGGTGTTCGAACCCATCAGCTAGTACCCAGCCTCGAAACCCTCCGCTTCGAACCCATCTGGTTCGAAACCGTCCTAAAGCCTTCCTTCGAACCCAGGCGATGTTCGAACCCATCTACTTCGAACCCGTGGCTTTGAAACCATCCATTTCGAACCCACCCATTGCTTCGAACACATCACCCCCTGCTATGTTCGAACCCATCGGCCACAGTTAACTTCGAATTGATTGCGTTCGAATCCATCAGTCCATTATTAGGTTGCATCTTCGTATCGATGAGCGTCGAAACATCCACGCCGGTGCTTAGTTCGAACCGATGAACCTTCGAATCCATCGCGGAGCTTCATTTCGTATCCAGTATCGATACGAAGGAAGCTCCCTCCCCTCGGTTCGAACTAGACACACGAAAGCCATGTAGTTGGTTGATTCAAGCACACAACGGTCATCGTTACGAAGTCAGCGAAATCCATGGATTCGAAGCGGTCAACTCGGAGATAAATCTGGATCGACGCGTGGAGTGCGCGCCACGTCACTGCAGAAACACGTGCGTACATGGGTTCGAGCCCCTGGTTTCGAAATGATCGGTTCGAAACACACAGCTAACCAAGAAATCTCCATTTCGAACCGATCATATCTCCTAAACCACAAATCCAAATGCAACCAAATTTTCACAGTAGCTTCCATATGAGGTAAAGATTGTTCCTGCCAAGTTTCAGCTCGATTGGACCATTTGTTGATGGGTTCGAAATCACTTCGAACCGATGTCAGATCGAGACGAAACTTGGTGGGGTCGGTCGCGTGGGCCCACTCACGTGCCAGAAGGAGTCTCACGAAGTTTCAGCAAGATCTGGGCCTCCAACGCCTATAAATAGCACCCTGAAGCCTTCAGAAAAGGGGATTTTTCCGCCATTGAACGCCAAGACTCTGCCGGATTCAAGTTTAACTATCAGAATCGCTGTTGTATTCAGATTTCAAAGCAATTGTCAGCTGTAATCCATTGTAATCGATTTAGTCAAGCAAAGCAATAAAGAGAAAACCTTCAAAGTGGACGTAGGCGCGAACGCCGAACCACTATAAATCCTGTGTTTGTGATTGTTGTTCGTGAATTACTGTGGTTTGTTGATTAGAGATGAATTATATATTGATTGTTGCTGAGTTCTGTGTTAATCATTATTGATTTGAGTACGTAAACGGGTGCTTTCACGACTTTGGGTGTTTGTGACCAATTTTGGCGCAAACATTTTGGTGCTTTCACTGAGAAGGCTAATTCAGGAAGAAGTTGAATTTGAAATTTCAGGAGTTCAGATCTAGGAATTATGGCAAGAAAATCGAGTAGGAGGCCAAGGACTGAGAGAAGTGAGCCACAAGGAAGCCAAGAGGCTTCCTCAGGAGCGAATCAACCATCGATATACATCACTAGGGATGAGATGGAAACTATGATGAAGAGGCAAGAGGAAATGATCCAGAGTTTATTCCAACAGATAGGACAGCTTGGAGCACAAAATAGGGAAGCCAATGGAGTCCAGAACGGAGCAGGACCATCCGGAGTAGCACCTGGATTAGGGGGCACACCCTTGGAGAACGTTGATCCAGTTTCGGAGAGAGAAAGGGGAGCATCTGCGCAACCCGGTAGTAGTAGAGATGCAAACGCTCAGTCAAGGGGGCAGATCCCGGAGTTACCTCGTGAACTCGGAGGGCAGGTTGGAAGTAGTGAACAAGGATTACATCTCGGAGACAATGACCGATTAGCAGAGATAGTTAGGAGAGCTTTGAGAGGCGGTATGGTGAACAAAGATTTGGAAGATGTTAATAGAAGCCCTTTTACTTCAGCAATCAGGCAAGCTAGGAACCCGCCTGATTTCAAACTACCATCATTGGATATGTATGACGGGAGAACGGACCCCACGGTCCATCTGACAAAATATATGAGGCATATGGAAGTACTGGGGGCATCGGAGGAGGTTATGGCCCGGTGTTTTCCATTATACTTGACAGATATCGCTGCACTATGGTTTAGACAGTTGGAGAACGGATCCATCGGAACTTGGAATGGTTTAGTAGAGAGATTTATGAGGCAATTCAGGGTTCATATTACAAGACCCAAGAACGTGATGACTCTGGCAACCCTAAAGCAGAAAGCCGGAGAGACCTTGAGAAGTTATTTAGCACGATTTAATGTAGCAGCAGCTTCAGTGGATAGAGCGGATCCATCCATGGTGGTAATGGCAGCTGTGTCCGGAATAGCTGACGGCACAGAGTTCAAGAATTCATTGACTAAAGATCCACCCACAGATCTGGAGGAATTCTATCATGAAGCAGAAAAGTTTTTACGATTAGAAGATGCGAATGCCGAGAGAGAAGAAAGAGATGGGATATAAATTTTTGCATTTAGAGACGAAAAGCCTCTTAAAAAGGATTCGGACAAGGATAGAGGTAAAAGAAAGATTGAGAATGACAGAGACAGATCGAAGCGGCAACGAAGGGAGCCGCGATTCACCACCTACACTGAGTTGAACGAGAGCCTGGAACGAATTTATCAGGATACCAAAGAACAGATTCCGTACCGTAGGCCGATGCGAAGGGACCCTACCTCTGACGAAAGGAAATCAGATAAGTTCTGTGTATTCCATGAATTAAGTGGTCATAATACTAACGATTGTAGGCACCTAAAGGATGAGGTGGAAGGGCATATCAGGAACGGTATGCTCCTTCAATATGTAAGGAGACGAGCTCCTGTGGCGGAACCAGAACGACCACCGTCCACATCAGCTAGGGGCGACCCCGAATCAAGGCACCGTATGGTTATCAATTGAGTAAGATGACGATGAACAAGTTGTAAGCTTCCACTAACGCAATTAAATCATTTACACATGTGCGGGATCGCGAACGATCTCCAGACATGCTCTGAATGATCGTTGACCGTTTTGTAGTGGGAACTTACACTTTGACATCCATGCTTTACTTTCATTTCGCTTTAATTTGGACATTTAGACTCTGTTTGTTTGGACAATTGTTTTTGAAACTCATCCGTGTAATAGATATTTGATTCTGATAACTCTGGAATGGCTAAGCTACTTACACATGTATGGGGTCGCGAACGGTCCTTAGGCATGCTCTGAGATGGCGATGAACCGCCCTGACAAACGATCCAGGATCTCACCCGAAGGTGACCCTGACATCGATAACATCAAGCCCTCCCGGGCACACAACTCGCCGTGAACGGCACCCGATCGCGAACGATCACCATCCGACTTCGAACAGTCACAACTCACTTCACCTCAAATGGCTTGATCGCGAACGGTCGTCACTTGAGGTCTGAAACCCGACCGCGAACGGTCATAGATTCGCCTCGAACGGCACACGATCGCGAACGATCACTTCCTGCCTCGAACGCCATCGATCGCGAACGGTCATGGCTCACTGATTATGAAATCCGACCTCGAACGGTCACCACTCGCCTTGAACGGCACTTGGTCGCGAACGATCATCATTTTCCACGAACGGCAGCCGACCGCGAACGGTCCCATCTCATCATTCGCCGCAAACGGCATCGCCCGCGAACGGTCCTATTCCATCTTATGCCACGAACGGCACGGACCGCGAACGGTCCCGATTCACTTCAAACAGCATACGATCCCGAACGATCGACGCATGGATTTATACGCTAGACCGCGCACGGTCGCACTTCACCTCAAATGACTCGATGGCGAACGATCGTCATTTGAAGTTAAGCGCTTGACCACGAACGGCCGCGCTTCATCCCAATTAGCTCGATCTCGAACGATCGTCATTTGAGGCCACATGAAACTATTGAGTTCTTTGCAGGTTGATAATCGGATACGAACATCCAACTCAAGGCATTACAAAACACACCTTCCTACAGCAAGGCATGTTTTGGGGGGCAAAGTGTTATCCCGCTTCTTGGCAAAGCCGTGATATCAAAAGATTGGTCGAAAACGGGAAACAGTCCGTCTTAGAGATTGGTTATACATCACTTAGCTATGGATATCGATGAATTTTGCCCGAGTCCGGATCAGGCCACGATTGATAGGACACGACAAGAAAGGTTGTAGGAGCCATCATTTCAAGTTTCAAGTCAATCCGAGTTCGTATGCTCAAGATATGATGGGTTCAGTGTGAAGAGAAGTATTCGTTGTCTGGTTCGAAACCATGAAGTTCGAACCCATCCTATTCGAAACCATCTGTGCCCTTGCCTTCGAACCCATGGTGTTCGAACCCATCAGCTAGTACCCAGCCTCGAAACCCTCCGCTTCGAACCCATCTGGTTTGAAACCGTCCTAAAGCCTTCCTTCGAACCCAGGCGATGTTCGAACCCATCTACTTCGAACCCGTGGCTTTGAAACCATCCATTTCGAACCCACCCATTGCTTCGAACACATCACCCCCTGCTATGTTCGAACCCATCGGCCACAGTTAACTTCGAATTGATTGCGTTCGAATCCATCAGTCCATTATTAGGTTGCATCTTCGTATCGATGAGCGTCGAAACATCCACGCCGGTGCTTAGTTCGAACCGATGAACCTTCGAATCCATCGCGGAGCTTCATTTCGTATCCAGTATCGATACGAAGGAAGCTCCCTCCCCTCGGTTCGAACTAGACACACGAAAGCCATGTAGTTGGTTGATTCAAGCACACAACGGTCATCGTTACGAAGTCAGTGAAATCCATGGATTCGAAGCGGTCAACTCGGAGATAAATCTGGATCGACGCGTGGAGTGCGCGCCACGTCACTGCAGAAACACGTGCGTACATGGGTTCGAGCCCCTGGTTTCGAAATGATCGGTTCGAAACACACAGCTAACCAAGAAATCTCCATTTCGAACCGATCATATCTCCTAAACCACAAATCCAAATGCAACCAAATTTTCACAGTAGCTTCCATATGAGGTAAAGATTGTTCCTGCCAAGTTTCAGCTCGATTGGACCATTTGTTGATGGGTTCGAAATCACTTCGAACCGATGTCAGATCGAGACGAAACTTGGTGGGGTCGGTCGCGTGGGCCCACTCACGTGCCAGAAGGAGTCTCACGAAGTTTCAGCAAGATCTGGGCCTCCAACGCCTATAAATAGCACCCTGAAGCCTTCAGAAAAGGGGATTTTTCCGCCATTGAACGCCAAGACTCTGCCGGATTCAAGTTTAACTATCAGAATCGCTGTTGTATTCAGATTTCAAAGCAATTGTCAGCTGTAATCCATTGTAATCGATTTAGTCAAGCAAAGCAATAAAGAGAAAACCTTCAAAGTGGACGTAGGCGCGAACGCCGAACCACTATAAATCCTGTGTTTGTGATTGTTGTTCGTGAATTACTGTGGTTTGTTGATTAGAGCTGAATTATATATTGATTGTTGCTGAGTTCTGTGTTAATCATTATTGATTTGAGTACGTAAACGGGTGCTTTCACGACTTTAGGTGTTTGTGATCAATTTTGGCGCAAACATATATATCTACATGATAAAACCCTTACTTGACTGCAAATAATAATGTCACATGCATATATGTGACTCATGTCAGCTTTAACCCTCAAATTTCATTTCATCTCTAAGCTTCAAAAAATTTCATCAGGGAAGATCGCTACAGATCATATCTAAGATGCTAGTTTATAATCATTTGTCATTACTTCCTCAATCCTCCCATCCGAACATATGCAACAGCCATTTACGCATGGACTGTACTTCTCAATCCACACTTCAACTCATTTCTGTCATCTAACACATTTACTAAGATACATGTTTCACCTTCAAATAAACCGATATAATTATGTTCTCTAATTTACAGCTGTGAACTTTTTGATCAAATAGTGAAAAATAATATAAAACAAACAAGTCATGCATGCATTGTAAACCAACCAAAATTGTGCAATACATTATCATAATTAACGTCTTTACTCGAAGACAACAATAATCCTAAAAATCCAAGAAGAAACAAGATGGAAAAATCTCCTAAAATATTTGCATCAAGTAAAAAGTACTTTCGAGCGAAGATAAAAACAATTAAACACCACCATTTGTATTTGTGTGGTGTAGCAAAAGAACATACCATGCCAAAACACAATTAACCTGAAGCAAAAACAAATTCGCTCAGTATTACTGCATTTTGATATCCAGTTATTTCCACCAATCCTACAACCAAAATTAACATCATCTTTTAGAAACAAAAATCATAAAACATACATAAGCAAAAAACATAATTTATGCATATTTTTCTTTTTTTCAATTTTGGCTCCCTCAAACAAAGATTTAGTATATATAGCAGTAGTAAATAAAGAGGCTTAAATACTTGCTATGGCAATAGAAATCACACCTGAACTGCATTCGAGGCCTGCTACCCAGTACACTTTGGGACAAGTGAATGTAACTAGATGAATGTGATACCCTCTTTCTAGTTGGAGATGTTTTATTCACCATATGCATAGAACAAGATTCACCATAATAAACATCATCACCATTTTCCTTTTCATGAGAATTTGGTTCCATTTTGCAGAAGATATCATAATCCATAACCTTTATGGCATAAATATTCTCGTTCGAGATTATAATATTGTTATCCTTGCAGGAGTCAAATCGCTCTGCAGTGGTTGATTGTATACGTAGTGTCATACTTGAAATATTCTCTCCTAATATTTGATATCAGAGGTAATTTATGCTTGTTTAGCGTAAGCGAATGAGTTAAAAGAACATGGTTGTGCCCTGCCTGTAACATATTCCGGGCTGATGATGCCTTTATAAGCGGAACTTCGAATTCATGAGAAAATATTCAACTAGAAAATATATTAATTAAACACAATGTTATCTTGCGTTCACTGAAATTTGTTGAAAGGAAACCCATTTCAAGAACGAATTCCCCACTCTTGGTTAACATCACGTGCTTAACCAAAAAAAAAAAAAAAACAATCAATCCTTTTATTGACTAACGTTTATGTTGACCTTACAATTATCTGAATCTTGAGATGTGTAGGTAGATTCCAACAACATTGTATTCATAAAAGATAAAAATTTAGTTAATAAGGTTGACATGGCAGCTGGAAAATGCCATTTTATATAAGAGGTTTCTTAGTTATACAATAAGATACACACTCAATAATCAAGACATAAAAGCCAAAGAAAAGTGTTCGATCTACTTCTTTCAAGAGATGGTAACAAATAGAAATGACATCCACTGCATGATTTTAAGGACAAAAACCTTGCTGCATCCACATCATATATACACATATTCGTAAACTTTTACTTCTTCCTATTAATTCTAAGTGTCTTGCATTTTTATGAAAATAGCATTAAGTTATGTGCTGTGAGTAGTTCACTGTATTTTTTTTAATACTTAGTTGTAAATGGGATATAACAGGTACTAACATGGGCTAGAAACGCGACCATAATATTGCATTCCTAGAGAACATGGTATAACATGAACATTAATAAAGGGAGTATTATTAAAATTTAACTAAAAAGTGGATGTTTGTCTTATCCTGGTAGACAACATTTGCAGCTATCGTCAATTCTAGATATATTGCAACTGAGCAGCTTTCACTTAAGGAGGCATTGAACTAACATTTTGCTAACAAGTAATGTCGTGTGTGAAAAAACAGCTACGGTATGAAGAGCAAAGTATTTTTTGGATTCATATTTAAAGAGAAACCAAATTTATTAAAGGAATGAAAATTGTTTACAACGTGCTTTTATTCCAATACAAAAGGCATTCGCTTAATGCATGCGATATCCTACCTACTATAAAACTAATTTATCCCAAGGTATCACAAAACCAAAAACTAGTCATGAATACGAAGGCAGTATATATTAAGAAAAGATAAACACATAAGTGAGAAAATCAAAATGCCGACATATTAAAATATTATTGATTGAATAAGTATCAAAGGGTAACCAAAACAACTAAATCACAGAGAGAAGATTTAAGAATAAACAACTAATATCAGTAAAATCAATTGACCTATCTACGACTTTTGAGGGGGCTATAATGGCTGATGGTAGGCATTCTTGAAAATTGTTTTTAGAAAAATAAGCCAATTCTTAAAAAAAAAAATTAACTAAGTATGAAATGACTCATATTATATGGGAATATGAATAGTCCCACATTGTGGGATTATATGAAAGAATCTTAACATCAAATCAATGGCGAGGTTCAAACGAAGAAAGACTTATGGTGGATACCTAGGCACCCAGAGACGAGGAAGGGCGTAGCAAGCGATGAAATGCTTCGGGGAGTTGAAAATAAGCATAGATTCGGAGATTCTCGAATAGGTCAACCTTTCGAACTGCTGTTGAATCCATGGGCAGGCAAGAGACAACCTGGCGAATAAGCCCCTTTAACATCACTTCATCTGCAAAGAAAGTATTTATACTTGATTTTTAGAAGTTAAGTTGGTCTCTTTGCACATCCAATGATGCTTCTTTATTAGGAGGGAGACCATGCTTGACCACCATATATGCACGTCGACCGACTCGACTCGGGTCGGGTTCGGACTTGTAGTGGTGCAACACTTATATTTTTTGTACATAATTCTTCAATCGTTTTAGATCGGGCTGGAACTGTCAAATCAGACCAGACCCGTATTACATAACGTACATTGTTTTCTCAAATCCGTTTTTCGAGACCACGTTTCCCCGCAACCAGCAACGTTTTTTTGCTATTCCATCTTCTTAACCGATAAGGAGACGAAACGGAAAAAAATACATTTTTTGTGCAAACAGAATCGTTTCATACGTGCAAACGAATCAATACCACAGAAATTATTGAAAGGCTGTTTTATCCTAGACACGGCAGCGAATAGTACGACCTGCTTTGCACAACATAGCAGATCGCCGAAACGCCTTCAAGAGAGTGACGTAGTCCACGACTCAGCCGAAACCATTGTTTCCAACAGGCATGGAGGAGTAGATTGGTGATCAGAGTAAAGGGAGCTGCAATGGCTTTTGATGGCGGCTTTTGAGGTTATACAATAGTAGGAACATGCAGCGATATAGGGAATGAGGTTTGATTTATGTGTTTTTGTTTTGGACTGTTCATACGGTGGCATATGTGTGATCTGGAATTGAATTAGGGAATACCGGAGAGACATGAAGGTGGCAAACGACAAGCACGGTGGTGGATGGTTTTGGCTAGGCTTTTGTTTGGGGCTTATGAGAGAGATTTTTTGTTTAATAAGACTATGATATAAAACAAACAAAAAATGACTATCTGTATAGGCATGATTTGAAAAAATTAAGCGAGATATGAAACTCCAATGAAATCATGAACCAATAGAAATTATTAATTTTAAACTATCAACATTAAATAATTGTAAATCATTAATTATAATGAATAATTAATTTTAAATTAATAATCATTAGTTATAAATTATTATTTGTGAATTATTAATTAGAAATCGTTATTACAATAAATTATTAATTGTCAATTGTTATTTTTTAAGTATACATTATTAGTTATACGTTATTATTATAATTATAACTTATAATAAATTATTATTAATTATAAATTATTACCTATAAATTATTTGTAATAATCATTAATGATAATATATTATAAATTATTAATTGAATAAATTATCTTTTATACATTATTAATTAAAAACTATCATTTATAAATTATTAATTAGCAACTGTTAATTATTATAATATTTTTTAACATTCGAAAACATAGTCCAAAAAATCAACCCTGATAACAACATTTTGCAAATAATAGTTATTAAAGAATTTTTTTACAACTTTTGGTTAAAAAAATAATATGCTATTAAATTCTTTAATTGGTTATAAAATTTGAATGAAAGAAATTTTACTATAGATACAATAGATTGCTTGCTTATTTTTAATAAACCACACATGTCAACTCAAACTATTCAAAAGAGAGAATTATTAATAGGGTAAATAAGAATATAAGAGAAAAGGAAGAAGAAAACAAACACAGAATCTCACAGCAGAACGATAAAATATATTAATCATATAAACAGTTCATCAAGCTGTTTAGGTAATACATTTGATTATAATATATACACATTTGTCAGATTTATATATACATCAGGGATAAATATACAATGCAATAGACAACATGATGCAAAAATACTAATAGTAATAATATACCAAATCTTCGTCTTCATCCTCCAGAATTAATCTTCAATAAGCTGAAAAACTCAGGGCTGAACCAAGCGTAATGAAAAGACAAAACACTCGAGTCAGGACTAAAATTTCCTTATGTAAGTCAAATCGATATTGATAAACATGAGTGTAACGACGTCAGAGATGTTTACGGGTTTTCACATCTCTTATCCAGTGTATAATGTGCATGCAATAACTCAAGAGATGTTACAGGATTTTCCATCTCTTAAGGATCCATCAATATATTTATATGTAGTAGAATACGCTATAATATAATGTCTAATCAGTAAAATAAATATTAAAATAGCGTTAAGGCTTTACATTAATCTCCCTTAACGCGTTTTTAACCATTGTCGTACAGTTTGCATATAAAACATCAGTTAAACGGTCGGTGGATAGGGATGCGCCGTGATATGACAACACTAAATCAATATCTTATGGGTCTCGTTTAGGGATAAAAGTACGACAAGGCACGTGAGGCAATGCCCAAGGTAGGATGCTACCAGTTTACCCTTTCCAACTGGTGGTAACGCATCATAGCCATGATCGCCCACCGCGTCCAACACTCCCATAAAATCGGAGGGTGCGCATCAATCAGTCACAACGTAAATGATGGTAAATCGAAGAAGTGCGTCCGCTCGGGGTAGCTAGCCCACTTGGCCGGTACAGCTTCTGTTTTAGTCATTTCAAATTAGCACAAGTGACATGCCAATCCATTATCATTCTCTTTCTTCAAATCCAACAAACGATGCCAAATCCAACAACTTGGTTCTGGATCATCACTCGACGTATACAGTTGTTAAAGTGGTTCCGGTATCGACAGAGAGTATCTCCATATCCGGCTCCGGTCTATTTAACAACCAAACGTCGTTTTACACACCGGTTGGTTCTTTTATAGCTCGAAAACAGTTCATACTTAATATCAAAATATTATATTCACTTCAAAATCAAACTCATTTCAAAGTCATCACATTTACTTAAAATATACCATTTCAATTCCAAATCATTTTCGTCTCAATATCGCAATTTCGATTCCAAAATGATTTCAAATTTACATTTGGGTTATAACTTCATTTAACCCCATTCTTATTTAAATCCATGATTTAAAATAATTTTTATTCCTTGACTAGTTTGAATTTTTTTAAAATAATTTGAATAGTTTCAAAATAGTTTAAATAACTAAAACAGTTTAAATAGTTTAAATGGTTAGAATAGTTTAGTATAAAAAAGTTTAAATGGTTAAAATAGTTTAATATAAAACAGTTTAAGTATTAAAATGGTTTATATAGGAAAATAATTTGGAAACCAAAATAATTTTTATACTTATGAGGATAGCTTTTAAATAGTTTTATATTAAATTATTTACTTGAAATAATTTCAAAGTCAAACCGGTCCAGTCTTAACTTCCAAAATCAATTTCAATTTCCATTCAATCGATTCAATTTCGATTTTTAATTCAAATCAATTTCAATTTCGATTACAAATTAATTCAATTGCACTTTCAAACCCAATTAATTCAATTTCAACTTCAACCTATATCGGTTTCGAGCTCGATTTTCAAAGTATGATTCAAAACATTAAATCAAATTATCCTTCAATATTCAGTTTAAAATCCCAATCTTCAAATGAATTCAATTCCGAGCTCAATTTTGAAATATCATTTTTATATCACTTTCACTTAATATCATTCAAAGTTCGAATAAAAGTTCAATCTTTTTAAACAAATCAATTTATGAAATTCAATCATATTCCAATTTTTAACTTCAAAGTCTCAACTTCAATTATTTAACAATTTCTTTTAACCAAAATTTATTTCAACATTTCGAACTCGTATTCGTGATTAATTCAAATTTCACAAATTCAATTTTCATTTCTTTATATTCAAAACCATTAAATAATTTCAAAACCAAACTTTTAAAATTATTTAATTTAACTATTCTGGTGTTCGTATATAATTTTCTATCCTCTGGCCATATGATCAGTTATTTCAATTTAATTTCGAGGATAGATATATATAATTTCAGTCTAAATCACAATGTCATAGGTATATATCGTTTCAACATATTCCTTAATTCATTCGAAATAACTCAATTTATAGTTTATATACTGTATATAATATACAGGGTGATAACAGGCCACATCAGAACAAATAAACATTCAAATCATCCAAAATATCAACCAATAGCATCCATCGCCATCAGTCATCCAAACAGTCAATATGATTCACAACAATTTCATAGTTGTCAATTTCAGGTAATTTACTGAAAATTAAATCCCAATTTAAAGTTGACTGTCAAATTTAATCTTTAATAGTTAATTCAGTAACATTCTAGATGACAATTTAAATTTATCAAATAATGACCAATAAAAATCATATCACTTCATAATACCAAATTTAACTAGCACCAAAAATATTTTAGTACGTTGTGATCGTTATAAAATACTCACCTTGAGTTTTCAATTTGAAATCAAATCGAACGATGTTCGATTTAACCTAAAATTTTAACTGGCTCCAAACGATTCCAAATCTACAATGCAGCGTAGCCCTCGTCTCTGCAATTGCGGCGTAACCAGTTTCGTCCAATTTCAACCTCGTATGGATGAGATATGAGGTTTTAAAGATTTTATATAAACTTATATAAATTAAATTACAATCTCTTTTTTTTACAAAATACCATCGGGTCGTTCGATCTGAAGAAAGAATCTCGGCCGCAATCCTATCTTCTTCCCATGTTACCCAGTAAGCAACAACCAAACTCATGCTACGATCTTTCGAAACGCCGCCGCCCCTATTATCGTCTTCGCAATGATCGAACCATAACACTCGAAAGCCCCAGCTCCCCCTCACGTATGATCGAAAACTACACCCCTTTAGCTTCGCCATTGCTCGTATCTCATGCATGACCGCCGGTCCTAGGCGAGCAGATTCTAGACACCACGAAGCTCCGTATCCGATCGGCCATTAAAACATAAAGTGTTAGTCCGTGAGACGATGGTTTTGATGACAACAACCTTAGAATAGATTATAAAATATAAAATAATAACATTATAAGTTTAGATATATATTTATATGAAGGATTTCATCATGCAAGTACCAAGAATGAAGAATGTACAGTATAGAGATTCAAGATATCGAGATAGAAGACTCATGGGTATCAAGATTATCAAGAGTTCAAGATTTCAAGGTTAAGTATTTTTAGCAATTTTTGTTAAAACTCAAAGAAAAGCACTGGCGTCTTAAAATCCAATTTATTCGTGGAATGGAATCCACTTTGAGCCTGTTAAAGGGATGGAACCCTAAGTAGGATGGAACCTACGAAAAATCTAGTGGAACATTGTTTTGTATCCGTTAACTTTTTATTCACAATGATTTTTCAAAATTATATCCTGTTTTCAAAATGTTTTCAAAACTTTCCATTTAAAATATTCAAAACCCTTTATCCTAATTTTAAATAATTTTAGCCTCAAAATTATCTTTAATTTCAAAGTCAAATCACTCCTAATTTTAAACTATCTTTTAATATAATATATTTAACTTTTAAATAATTATACTTAGATTTAAATATAAAATTATAGTTAAATTCTATATATATTATTCTCTATATTTACTTATTAATTTTAAATATAGTCAAGTATATATATAAAGTTTAAAATAAGTTTTAATATAAAATAAAAGTTATTTTCAAAAGAAAATCAAATCACCAAAAAATCCTTTGGGATGTCGACATGCCCAAGTACCCCATGTCGACATGGTGTCAGTTGAGTTTAAAATTTAAATTTCAAAAGAAGTGTCTATTCGCCATAACTCTTTACCAATGAACATGACTGTTCTTCTTCTATAAATAGGGGTCAGTTTCAACGAATTTATCATCAAATTTTCTGGTTTTTCACTCCTCTTCTTCTTCCACATTTCTTAATACATATTATTATCATTACTCTACCGAAATCAACATTGAATCATACTCGATTACTTCTAGTTTGATTCTCTATCACTATCTCAACAAGGTTCTCATTGTTATTCGGAGTTATAGACTTCATTGTAATCTATTAAGCGAGAAAATGTGTGATTGTGGCCTTGAAAATCAATCATGCGAGAAAAGGTGTGATTGTAGCCTTGGTAAATCAATTGGGTAAACTTGTGGCCCGAAAATCAAGTATCTCTACCCAGAGGATTGAAATTTTGGAGGGTGTACCTCGTAGCTGTAACCAGAGGGATTTTCGACCACGAGGGTCGACATTAATACGTCCACTGTATCAACTGCTAGACAATCGAAGGCTGGAAAACCGTACCATTAGAGTTAAAGAAGAGGTAGAAGATAGAAGAAGAAAGAAAGAAAGAAAAAGAAAACAACAGAAACAACATCAGAATCTCACAATCGCAGCGGAACAACATATAATAGATAAATGAATAATCTTTAAATCAAAAGAACTATATCAGTTATTTCATTACATCACATTATCAGAGTTTACAACAACAAACAGCGGAAAAGAAATACTACATACTAGTTGATACGCCTTGTCATCCAGCTTGCCTCCAGATCTCCACAGCATCTTCTGGATTCCAAAATGACCTGATAACCTGACTCTTGACTGCCCTGTGGAAATTGGTGGGCACCCAAAGTTTACGAAGGAAAAATAAACTCCAGTTCAGTCATGGGACTGGTGTGAGAACTTAAACAGTTTATCTTTCAAAAATAAACAAAGAAATATTTTAAATTAGATTCGCAATGCTTTTAGAAAATGAGACTACCATAAGGCCTCTCGCATACACACACAATGCAAACGCAGAATCGGAGAAGATTTCTCCTTATGATAGTCAAACACACTTGATAAGCAAATTTTCTTTGATATTATTACTATAAGTGCAGAGTGTAGGAAAACATTTTGAAAGTATAATATAAATCTTAGCCAACATACAACTAGTATCGTATGCCTACTATAGCTACCATCTAAACAGTGGTGACCACCATAAGTAAATGGCAGGTTCTACAACTAAAACCGTACAAGGTACGTATTGGAGTTTGGATTTCCAACAAATGGTCAGGCCAATGAACTTTCCATTGCCACATAGGTACGCCTCAGGAAAGACGCCCCAAGAACCTAACCGGATCCCTGCCAACACAAGGATGGGTTACCCCTAACTGGGTAACAACTGACACGAATATGTCATCCCCCGTTCGTAACCGACCTAAATCCCGGGATTCACCAACAACCACAAAATAATAAGTTTGTAGCAACAACATAGGTTAAGTATCAGGGCTCCATACCATAATACCACCTCTATCCAGAAGGAAATGACATACACTAAGGGGGCGCTATCCCCTAATAACCTTGCCGCATCTTTCCTGTTTTGACCATTACCAGGGTGTGAGGTTCGACGAAGTCTCGTCCACAAAGCTACGCTTTTCACAAAAGCCACGCTTTGATCAACAAATGCTCAACAGCACTTCGTATGCCACATTACCAGTTTGGGAATATATCACTAGTAACCATCAACTACATAACCTCTAAGCTCGTACGTCTCAGAGAAGGGTGTTAAGCTAAGAGAATAAATTCTCCGCCACCAATAGAAATATATTTGATAGAAACCAGCTTTACATCTCAAATTGTAATGTCAAACACACATCCATACAAGTCCGTTCCGGGATCGAACGGAACCGAAGGCACTTCCAATGAAGCCCTTGCAATCCGGATATTCACTAATCACGACCGGACTTCCCATCACAAAGGGTGATAAAATCTCTATATCAGAGATCAGCCGATGCAGAGTCATTCGACGGTTATCCTTCTGTTTTCGAAAATACCCGATCTTCAACACCGGTCTTCAAATGCTACCATTACGACATATCATTTATTCGGAATGGGATTTATGACCCAAAGGTCCTCTCCTGGCTAAACCGAATAAAGAGCGCTTATTTTTAAAAATAAGTGTAGCATTCAAATTCAAGAAAATCACACAAATACCCATTTAAAGGTAAATGTCCATAGTCGTTTATTTAACAATCAAAGCAAACCAACAAATATTCAGCACCATAACAATCATTAGGCCCTTGTTATTAATCTTCCATAAATTAAATAACTTGCCAGATATTCACTTCAATTTATCTTTAAAAAGATATATTCTCTAAACCGTTTCAATTGCTACATTGGAAAACATTTCCAAACACTTATTTAACAATAAGTAATTCACAAATCCATTTATTTTCAATACTTAGAAAATATTTAATATACTTAAATCACAATTTAGTATATATTTTATTCTTTAAGGAAAACATTCGCTTTAACACATTCATTTGAGTCAAAATGAATGTTACGTAAAACATCGTTACAACAACCCAAAATCACTAGTATAGGGATTCGAAATTAAGATAGATATATATATAAATCCCAATACTATATAAAACATTTCCTTTCGAAAATAATTTACTATAACAACAGTGTTATAGTCCACCATTTCCTTTTTTCTCGAAAACGTCTATTTCAACAATGAATGTTGAAATCTATGGTATCGATAATTAACACATTTTAAAACAACTTCAAATCATTTTAATTCTATTTAAAATATCACTTCCCCAAAACATTTCTTTAATATATTATTCACTGTCCAAAATCATGAATATACTTCGTTAACCAAATTCAACGTTTCTACACATTTTATTTTAAAGGATTATCCACTGTCCCAAAATCGTGAATATACTCCTTTAATAAGCTATAAAAATTAACTTATCAAATTCAATCAATCTTGAATTTATAAATCAATGTTTATAAATTCACATTTATATATTATAAAAACTTCAAGTTATAAAATCAATTTATTTACGAATTCTATTATATCTTATTTAGTTGCCAAATCCAAATTATAAGTAAATTTAACTACAAATCTTTTATTTTACAAAATCTATTCATTTTATAACTTCACAACTTATAAATCTATAAATTTCATTTATTTATGAAATCCATTTATACTTCATTTTAACGCTTATAAAAACTCGTTTTATAATTCCAATATTTTTAATTTATAAATATCAATTTTTATAAATCTTTTATATAAACCGCTTATAATAATTTCAAAAATCTCAATTTAAACTATTTTATAAAATTCATTAACTCCATATTTCAAAAATCAATTTTCAACTATATTTCTCAAAAATCATAATTTTTTATAATATAAAAATTATAACGTTTATTTATTTAAAATGAACCAATTCCAAAATTCAATAAAATGTATACTTTCAAAATTCACTTAAAAATCGTTTTAAATTCGAAATCGTTACTTTAACATTTTTAAAACTCCAAAAATAGGCCCAATGCTGCAACAGCACTAAATATAACAATCACGGTATCCAAAACATGATATATCATATGATAACAGAATATATCACAATATCTGTAAATAAATCAATACGGGTGAGGAATCCAGTTGGATCCCTCCAACCTGTTTTCCTGCATCCACAGATGTTAGCACAATACAAATCCCATTCCAATATGGAATATCGCGGTACATGGGTTTATACAAAATATTATCCGCTATTATGCGGCGCAATAGGGTCTCGTCCGCTATATAATGCAGGAAAATCAACTCCAAGTACATATATAATACCAATTCCACATCAAGGTGAAATATCGCGGTATATGTTGTTTAATAAATAACATCCGCTTAATATACGGCGTATAGGGTCTATTTCAATACAATAGATAATAATTTATCATCCAAACACACAATCAAGAAATTTTAAATTTAACGATTTAAAAATTAAATCGAAACAAATTCGATTGAGTGAGAAGTTCTCACCTTGCTTCAAATAACAGTCACAGTGTTTTATTTCGAATAAAATTAAACGTGCATTTAATTTTACCCAAAATTTTTACTATCTCCAATCCATCTCCATCGCGTAGTATTCGTCCATACGATTCCAACGCAAGTCGTTTCGTCCAAAATGGACCTCGTATGAAAGAGTTATAATAGTTTAAAGTTTATACGATTTTAAAAGACAATTAATTTCAATTTATATTTTTAATTTTAACCTACAATCAATCTGAGCCGTTTGCTTCCATTCTTCCAGATCTCGGCCGCACACTTCTCCTTTTCCCCTCATTCACGCGCGCGTCCCAGGTTTGTACGTGAAAACCGAACCCACTGGCCGCCCAAACCCTAACCACGAGCTCTACACTCGGCTCGAGTATCAAGGAGCTCGGTCGCCTCCTCTGCCCTAAATACGAGCTCGAACTCTTGACCTTTGCATCGAGATTCAGGTCGATCTAGTCGACTAAAATCGATCATCACCGTTGGATTTACTCTTCTCGACGAGATCTACAACTTTGTAGTTGAAAAGTTTTGCTAATTATCGATGGATTTTGAGATATTAAAGGAGAAAGAATCACAATTTTCGGCCATTGAATGTGTTGAACGGGGGCTAGGGTTTCTGAGTAGGGTTTGAGTGCAAAAGTGAAAAATAGAGGGCCTTATATAGAAAATTTCGCGCGCACAATTCATCCCAGAAATTTTCAAACTCCAAACGAAGCGTGCCGCCTAGCGTTTATAATGTTTTATCCCCATTCCGAACGCAATGGAATATATATCGAGAGCCAGTTCGATCATATTTGGAAGATAAGTTTTTGAATCGACTATTTAAATTCAAAATTCACTCGAATCGATTTCTACGCGTTTTAGCTTGCCCCGGACAAACCGGAAGTCCGATTGACACGAAATTTGAAACCATACAATAACATAACATTATGGATCCGATGAAACTAGTTTCGTCGAAATCCAAGACTGTTTGAAAAATGACTATTTTTACTCGTCAATTAAATATTAAAATATTCAATTTCTATAAATTAACTTTTAATTCGATTTTAAAAGTTCTATAACATCATTCTAACCCCAGTATGATTTAATACAACTTTACAAATCAATTTTAATCACGTTAAACCCAATTTCCAATTATTTCTGTAATTTCACATACTAAATTATCGATTTAATTATCCAATTAAATTAGATATTCAAAATAAAATTTGTTCGACTTACAAATTTTACTTATTAATATTTAAAATCAATTAAATATACGAATTTCAAATGATAGAAATTCTGGGTCGTTACAAACTTCCCCCCTTAAAAGAATTTCGTCCTCGAAATTACCAAGTAAGAAAAAGTTACAGAATCTATTAACTTTTCAAAACCATTTGTTCAAATAAAATTTCAAATTCATTTGAGTGTTTAACTTTCCCAAAATCCATAGTTAAACTTCTTACAATAACTTTACTAAGTTTTCAAATCATACTTAGTTATCTTTTCAAAAAAATTCAATTTTTCTCAAAAATATTCTAACGCCATAAATTTCAGAAATTTTCGCCATAGTCTCCTTTGCGCGGCTCGATCCGAAACAAAATTGGCAATATATATATATATATATATATATATATATATATATATATATATATATATCACAAATATACATCTCATCAAGTAATGTGGCATCCCGCGGGGAAAAAGTGTAAAAGTACGATATGTAATCCGAGATATGTACCTTATATATTATTAGCGAGCATGTACGGCTAATACAGCGTGAAAGCGAGCTCCAAATGCGAAGCAAGCACAATCCACACCTACTAAACACTCAACAATAATGAGAAACATACATATGTGAAAGTAATATCAATATACAACATATACCACTATAGCACATGCAACAAAACAACAAATCCATATCAAATCACATTTGATTACATTAACATTGGACTTTACTAACATTCATTTTCACTTCTCATTAATATTCAATGAATTGGTTTTCCAATTTAAATCACATTTGATTCATTAACATTGTACTTTATTAGCATTCATTCATATTCAATTTCAATTAGTTTGCATTCACTAATTCATATTCAAGTTGGTTCACTTCCAAATCAAATTCAATTCTATTTAAGATTCACTTAACTTCCAATTTGATTTCAATTACTTTAGCTTTCAATTTCATTAATTCAACTTCATTAACACTTAATGAATTATATACAATCAACTAACAATCAATCTAACAACCAATGTATAACCATCATAACCAAATTTATTAAATTCGCTTACATTCAATTTGGTTCATCACTTTAAATTAGCTTTAATAACTCAAGTTCATATTCATCACTTCACTTTATTAATTTACTTCGATACCAAAATCAACTTCATTCAACATCACTTAAGTTATATTCCATTTCAAACATCATTTGTTTAACTTAACTTAAATTTCCACTTATAAATCCAATTCTAAAGTAAATTCTATTTAACTTTTACCAAGTCAAATTTATTATCTCTTATTCAAATTCATATCTCGTTTTGCTTATATTCAACAATTACAACTTGGATTTTAATTTCAAATTTGTTTATCACAACTAAACTTCATTTTCAATTTACTATGGTAGAAAATCCATCACACAGAAACTTGAAAATGATAGTGATGATGCTGCAGTCATCACCCTTATTATTTCCCAGCAACAGTAGTGAATTCAGTGCTTAATATTCTTTCAAAATTTTCCTTTTATTCATAAATCACATTTATAAGTCTTTTCTTATATAATTTCACTTATTGTATATATAAGATTATTTCACTATTGTAAATCACATTATTATAATTCCATCTTAATAATTCATTTGCTTATACAATTTATTCTTTTAATTAACTTATATATATTCTTACATTTTCCACAACCAAACAATCAATTTGTATACACTTTAATAATTTCTGAAAAATTATTCCTTTATATATAATATAATCAAGGTAAAATTATTTCATTTGCCCCATTTTAAAATGATATCATGTCAAATTGTTCTGTACAAGTGCTTAGAGATTCCTATCAATAACATTAATTACTCGTATTGACCAGAATCCATATACCACTTAACAAACCAATCAACAAAATATAAAACAATTTTTATATTCACTAACAAATACGCACTCATAGCTATTATTACACTCAAACTCATTCTAGAGCACTGCTGACTCTATCTCTAACGAGTAATTCCCAACAGAGCCAAGGTTGTCACTTAACCAAATGCTCTATACCAAATGCAACGAGAGGGATTTTCGACCACGAGGGTCGACATTAATACGTCCACTTTATCAACTTCCAGACAATCGAAGGCCGGAAAACCGTACCATTAGGGTTAAAGAAGAGGTAGAAGATAGAAGAAAGAAAGAAAGAAAAAGAAAACAACAGAAACAACATCAGAATCTCACAATCGCAGCGGAACAACATATAATAGATAAATGAATAATCTTTAAATCAAAATAACTATATCAGCTATTTCATTACATCACATTACATTACATTATCAGAGTTTACAACAACAAACAGCGGAAAAGAAATACTATATACTAGTTGATACGCCTTGTCATCCAGCTTGCCTCCATATCTCCACAGCATCTCCTGAATTCCAGAATGACTTGATAACCTGACTCTTGACTGGCCATGTGAAAATTGGTCGGCACCCAGAGTTTACGAAGGAAACAATAAACTCTAGGTCAGTCATGGGACTGGTGTGAGAACTTAAACAGTTTATCTTTTAAAAATAAACATAGAAATATTTTAAATTAGATTCGCAATGCTTTTAGAAAATGAGACTACCATAAGGCCTCCCACACACACACATAATGCAAACGCAGAATCGGAGGAGATTTCTCCTTATGATAGTCAAACATGCTTGATACGCAAATTTTCTTTGATATTATTGCTATAGTGCAGAGTGTAGGAAAACATTTCAAAAGTATAATATAAATCTTAGCCAACATACGACCAGTATCGTATGCCTACAATAGCTACCATCTAAACAGTGGCGACCACCATAAGTAAATGGCAGGTTCTACAACTAAAACCATACAAGGTACATATTGGAGTTTGGATTTCCAACAAATGATTAGGCCAAGGAACTTCCCATTGCCACATAGGTACGCCTCAGGAAAGACGCCTCGAGAACCTAACCGGATCTCTACCAACACAAGGCCGGGTTACCCCTAACTGGGTAACAACTGACACGAATATGCCATCCCCCGTTCGTAACCAACCTAAATCCCGGGATTCACCAACAACCACAAAATAATAAGTTTGCAGCAACAACATAGGTTAAGTATCAGGGCTCCATACCATAATACCACCTCTATCTAGAAGGAAATGACGTACACTAAGGGGGCGCTATCCCCTAATAACCTTGCCGCATCTTTCCTGTTTTGACCATTACCGGGATGTGAGGTCCGACGAAGTCTCGTCCACAAAGCTACGCTTTTCACAAAAGCCACGCTTTGATCAACAAATGCTCAACAGCACTTCGTATGCCACATTACCAGTTTGGGAATATATCACTAGTAACCATCAGCTACATAACCTCTGAGCTCGTACGTCTCAGAGAAGGGTGTTAAGCTAAGAGAATAAATTCTCCGCCACCAACAGAAATATATTTGATAGAAACCTGCTTTACATCTCAAATTGTAATGTCAGACACACATCCATACAAGTCCGTTCCGGGATTGAATGGAACCGAAGGCACTTCAAAAGAAGCCCTTGCAATCCGGATATTCACTAATCATGACCGGACTTCCCATCACAAAGGGTGATAAAATCTCTATATCGGAGATTAGCCGATGCAGAGTCATTCGACTGTAATCCTTCCGTTTTCGAAAATACCCGGTCTTTAACACCGGTCTTCAAATGCTATCCATTACGACATATCACTTATTCGGAACGGGATTTACGACCCAAAGGTCCTCTCTCGGCTAAACTGAATAACGAGCGCTTATTTTTAAAAATAAGTGTAGCATTCAAATTCAAGCAAATCACACATATACCCATTTAAAGGTAAATGTCGATAGTCGGTTATTTAACTATCAAAGCAAACCAACAAATATTCAGCACCATAACAATCATTAGTCCCTTTTTATTAATCTTCCATAAATTAAATAACTTGCCAGATATTCGCTTCAATTTATCTTTAAAAAGATATATTCTCTAAACCATTTCAATTTCAACATTGGAAAACATTTCCAAACACTTATTTAACAATAAGTAATTCACAAATCCATTTATTTTCAATATTTAGAAAATATTCAATATACTTAAATCACAATTTAGTATATATTTTATTCTTTAAGGAAAACATTCTCTTTAACACATTCATTTGAGTCAAAACGTATGTTATGTAAAACATTGTTACGACAACCCAAATCACTAGTATAGAGATTCGAAATTAAGATAGATATATATAAATCCCAGTACTATATAAAACATTTCTTTTCGAAAATCATTTACTATTACAACAGTGTTATAGTCCACCATTTCCTTTTTTCTCGAAAACATCTATTTCAACAATGAATGTTGAAATCTATGGTTTCGATAATTAACACATTTTAAAACAACTTCGAATCGTTTTAATTCTATTTAAAATATCGCTTCCCCAAAACACTTCTTTAATATATTATTCACTATCCAAAATCGTGAATATACTTCGTCAACCAAATTCAACGTTTCTACATATTTTATTTTAAAGGATTATCCACTGTCCCAAAATCGTGAATATACTCCTTTAATAAGCTATAAAAATTAAATTATCAAATTCAATCAATCTTGAATTTATAAATCAATGTTTATAAATTCACATTTATATATTATAAAAACTTTAAGTTATAAAATCAATTTATTTACGAATTCTATTATATCTTATTTAGTTGCCAAATCCAAATTAGAAGTAAATTTAACTATAAATCTTTTATTTTACAAAATCTATTCATTTTATAACTTCACAACTTATAAATCTATAAATTTCATTTATTTATGAAATCCATTTATACTTCATTTTAACGCTTATAAAAACTCGTTTTATAATTCCAATATTTTTAATTTATAAATATCAATTTTTATAAATCTTTTATATAAACCGTTTATAATAATTTCAAAAATCTCAATTTAAACTATTTTATAAAATTCATTAACTCCATATTTCAAAAATCAATTTTCAACTATATTTCTCAAAAATCATAATTTTTTATAACATAAAAATTATAACGTTTATTTATTTAAAATGAATCATTTCTAAAATTCAATAAAATGTATACTTTCAAAAATCACTTAAAAATCCTTTTATATTCGAAATCGTTACTTTAACATTTTTAAAACTCCAAAAATAGGTCCAATGCTACAACAGCACTAAATATAACAATCACGGCATCCAAAACATCATATATCATATGATAATAGAATATATCACAATATCTGTAAATAAATCAATACGGGTGAGGAATCCAGTTGGATCCCTCCAACCTGTTTTCCTGCATCCATAGATGTTAGCAAAATACCAATCCCGTTCCAATACGGAATATCGCGGTGCATGGGTTTATATAAAATATTATCCGCTATTATGCGGCGCAATAGGGTCTCATCCGCTATATAATGCAGGAAAATCAACTCCAAGTACATATATAATACCAATTCCACATCAAGTTGAAATATCGCGGTATATGTGTTTAATAAATAACATCCGCTTAATATACGGCGCATAGGGTCTATTTCAATACAATAGATAATAATTTATCATCCAAATACACAATCAAGCAATTTTGAATTTAACTATTTAAAAATTAAATCGAAACAAATTCGATTGAGTGAGAAGTTCTCACCTTGCTTCAAATAACAGTCGTAGTATTTTATTTCGAATAAAATTAACTCCAATCAACTCCAATCAAGCTCCATCGCGTAGTATTCGTCCATACGATTCCAACGCAAGTCGTTTCGTCCAAAATGGACCTCGTATGAAAGAGTTATAATAGTTTAAAGTTTATACGATTTTAAAAGACAATTAATTTCAATTTATATTTTTAATTTTAACCTACAATCAATCCGAGCTGTTTGCTTCCATTCTTCCGGATCTTGGCCGCATCCTTCTACTTCTCCCCTCATTCACGCGCGCGTCCCAGGTTTGTACGTGAAAACCGAACCCACTGGCCGCCCCAAACCCTAATGCTCGCGCCACCATCCTCCACCTCCACGACGATCAAGCTCCTCCATTTCGTGCGCTATCACGATCTCTACACTCGGCTCTAGTATCAAGGATCTCGGTCGCCTCCTCTACCCTAAAAACGAGCTCGAACTCTTGACCTTTGCATCGAGATTCAGGTCGATTTACTCGACTAAAATCGATCATCACCGTTGGTTTTACTCGTCTCGACGAGATCTACAACTTTGTAGTTGAAAAGTTTTGCTAATTATCGATGGATTTTGAGATATTAAAGGAGAAAGAATCACAATTTTCGGCCATTGAATGTGTTGAACGGCGGCTAGGGTTTCTGAGTAGGGTTTGAGTGCAAAAGTGAAAAATAGAGGGCCTTATATAGAAAATTTTGCGCGCACTATTCATCCCAAAAATTTTCAAACTCCAAACGAAGCGTGCCGCCTGGCGTTTATAATGTTTTACCCCCATTCCGAACGTAATGGAATATATATCGGGAGCCAATTCGATAATATTTGGAAGATAAGTTTTTGAATCGACTATTTAAATTCAAAATTCACTCAAATCGATTTCTACGCGTTTTAGCTTGCCCCGGACAAACCATAAGTCTGATTGACACGAAATTTGAAACCATAAAATAATATAACATTACGGATCCGATGAAACTAGTATCGTCGAAATCCGAGACTGTTTGAAAAATGGCTATTTTTTACTCGTCAATTAAATATTAAAATATTCAATTTCTACAAATTAACTTTTAATTCGATTTTAAAATTTCTATAACATCATTCTAACTCCAATATGATCTAATACAATTTTAATCACATTAAACCCAATTTCCAACTATTTCTGTAATTTCACGTATTAAATTATCGATTTAATTATCCAATCAAACTAGATATTCAAAATAAAATTTATTCGACTTACAAATTTTACTTACTAATATTTAAAATCAATTAAATATACGAATTTCAAATGACAGAAATTCTGGATCGTTACAGTAGCCTTGAAAGCGAGGGTGTAATTGTACAATTGCTTTTGAAAGGAAATCCGTACTTACGTTACGGAACTGGATATAGGGTAACTCCGAACCAGCATAAAATCCGGTGTGTTTTTTCCTTTATTGCTTTTATTTTATTTCTGCATCTGTGTTTGTTTCTGTGATTATCCCTGTATCTATAGATTGCATACATCTGTGTCTAAATTAACATAAACTCAAAAAGATTTAATAATTCTTTATAAGCACTATTCACCCCCCTCTAGTGTTAATCCTAGCCTTAAGTTCCGTTATCCGCATTTCTAACATAAAGAACGGGGCGGCCCAAAAGAAAACGTGTTGTTTGACATTTATAATGTTTTACCCATATTTTGAACATAATGGACTGTGTTTCGGGGCCTAATTCGATCGTATGCGGAAGATAGATTTTTTAATCGAATTAAATTATTAAATTTTCGATATTTAGTTCAACGCGTTTCTAACCCGTACGACCAAACAGTAACTCCAAACACTATAAAATTTGAAATCTGGTAATAATGCATTACTGCGGATCCAATAGAACTAGTTTCATCGAATTTCGAGACTGTGCCCTGGATCGCTATTTTAACGTCTCGATTATAATATAAAATTTCCAGTTTCTAATTATTCAGTTTTAAATCAAATTTTAAGTGTTGAAAATCTTCATTGTTGTCTAAATAAAATTTACACCCACTTTCGATTTCATTTTCAATCATATTCTATTCAGAATCCAATTATACAAATATTTACAATATTAAATTTTAAACAATTTTGATTATTCAATAAATCACTATCTTTTGAAATATTTGAAAAAGACCTTATAATACTTAACTTTTAAATCTAATTATAGAACAACTATTTCCATTTTACCATTATTCATATCCCGTTATTCAATTATTCAATAAATTTCCAATATTGAATTTAAATAGTTTAATGGTTCAATATATGACAAATTTCAATATTGGATTTTAAATGAATTTTACTCATCAATCAATTACTTTATTTGCACCTACTAAATTCAGCATTATTATTTAACTTCAGTTATTGATCATAAACCCAGCTAATATATACAAAATTTCATTTCAATCTTATTGTCGCCAAAACTTCAAATAAATTTATTCCAAATTTTTATTCAAGTTCATATCAAATGCTTACATTCAAAATCATTAAACTTTTATTTTTAACCATTTTTATTTAATAATTACATTAAATCTACAAATTTAAAATAGCAAAAAGGTACGGGTCGTTGTAGAAATCGTTATTACAATAAAATATTCATTGTCAATTGTTATTTTTTAAGCATACATTATTAGTTATACGTTACTATTATAATTATAACTTATAATAAATTATTATTAATTATAAATTATTACCTATAAATTATTTATAATAACAATTAATTATAATATATTATAAATTATTAATTGAATAAATTATCATTTATGCATTATTAATTAAAAACTATCATTTATAAATTATTAATTAGTAACTGCTAATTATTATAATATTTTTTAACATTCGAAAACATATTCCAAAAAATCAACGCTGATAACAACATTCTACAAATAATTTTTATTAAAGAATTTTGTTACAACTTTTGGTTAAAAAAATAAAATGCTATTTAATTCTTTAATTGGTTATAAAATTTGAATGAAATAAATTATACTAGGGATACAATAGATTGCTTGCTTGTTTTTAATGAAAATAATTATTTTCAAGAAAAATCATAAATAAGTAACTTAGTAATATCTAATTTTCAATTGTTTTATAAACTTTGAAATTTTTTAATATTTGCAAAGGTTAAAACTAAGAAGTTATTGTAAATCTCTATTACAACTGGTTAAAACAAATAGTCTAACACAAACGATTGTTAAAAATATGTTTATTACAACTATCAGGAAAAAAATAGTTGTTAAAACTACGTTTATTAAAACTGTCATGAAAAACCAACTGTTAAAAAACACTTTATCACAACTGTAAGGAAAAATCAGTTGTTAAAAATCCTTTACTGCAACTGTCGTTTTGCAAATGTTGTAAATAACTAATCGTAATTGGGTCATTTTCTTACAGTGATATTTTTGAAATCAAAATTGATAGAATGTTAAACCACTTAGTGAGTGACTTTGGTATGATTTCCAATGTCTAGTATTCGTTGTAAATTGCGAAATAGTTGTTAGAAAACTGGTATAATATGCAGTTATAAAATTGATATGTTTATAAATACTCATTATAAATTGGTAATGAAGATCAAATATCATGATTGATTAAGTTATTGAAAATGCCTTACTATATTGCATGAAAATAAAATTTTGCAATAAAGTGAATACTTTGAAATTATGGTTTACAAGTAGAAAAAGATAATACATGCTACAAAAAAAGCGGAAAAAGAAATTAAACGTCAAAGTTCGAATATTATAATTTTAAGATTATCATAAGTAATATTATCATAAAGATGCAATAGCATAGAGTGACACAAGTCCCTTAAATGGTTGTCCTGACCGTCTATAGAGCCCGCAAGTAAGAAAAGATATTTGGTATTGTTTTATATAAACTCACACGTATATATGTATATATGCATGCACCTATGTGTATTTATACACATGCATACATACGTGCTTGTATGCCTATATTAACATTTTTAATTTTTTAGAGTTTGCTTGTATGAGTTATCTGAATTTAGTTCCTTTCTATGTTTGTAGCTCATATCTATCTATTATCTGTGTCAGGTAGTTCTTATCACATCAAATTCATTTAAAAATAAATTGTGTATCCTATATATTTTATTTTGTTTCATTAATGTTTTCACAACCATACAACTACCAACATTAGGGACAGTGAATTACTTAAAGGTACATACCCTAGACTGACCAATGTTAGTAATTTTAATCATTATAGGTGAAGCCTCAGTTATGTAGTAACAGAGACTGAGATAAGCATGGGTCGTAAAAAAAATTACCGAATCTTAAGAAGGATGCAACAATATATGAGTATGTAGACTATTTATTTTAATCTAATAGTATTATCACTTCTTTTGGCCCAACAAATTATTTCTATGTCATGCCTTCATCACAGGAACCGCACCAGCCTTCATCGGTCTTTTTCTCCCATTAATTCTTCACTTTAGTTATCATTCTTCTTTTGTTTAAATTTTTTCCTAGTCATAAAAATCATTGTATGTGTGAATTACTCACGTTTTTTTTATTCATAGAAAGAAAGTCGACTTCTAACACAAGTTAAAGTAAATAGTGCAGCGTTCAATTATCATGGAGCTTACCAAGTGGCATTTAAAAAAATAAATGGTTCAAGTGAATCATGTTTTATTTTTATTACAATGGTGGTGTTGAATATTTAAATACATTGAGGTTCTCTTAAGGTAAATTGAAAAACGAGTTTGAGAACCCATATCATAATAGTTTCGTATAAATTTATGAAATATCCAAAGAATTAAAATAAGTCAGATAACTTATGTTCATGCTCTTATTTTAAGCTTATGAATATTCCTATATAAATTTATTTTATCATAAGCTTATGAATATTCATATAAAATAGAATAAAATGTAAATCTCACGGTATATTTTTTTCTATTTACTATTTACATAAAACCCAAATTGATGAATGAAAATTTTAGAATGAGTTTTGTTCATATTTTTTCATATTATTTCACAAAAAATAATTTAGCTCGCTTATTTAATTGTGTGAAGTACTGTCTATACATATGACCATTATTTAAAAATAAATGAATTTGCTCCTGAATTATTTCTCGACCAGGAATGAAAAAAACAAAACAAAACGTTAATTTTCGAATTATAATAAAGATTTGAAAAGGTTTGTTTTATCTTTAGTGTATATCTATGTGTGTATGTGTGTAAAATTTTGTTAAATCGAATACTATTGTAATCACTTTCGAAAATAAAAGGTTATATATATATATATATATATATATATATATATATAATTTAAAAATTCCAAATAAATACATACATATTATTTATTTTAAAATATAACATATTACATTAACACAATATAAATATAATAAAACATGTATGTACATATTTTAATATACATTTATGAATTTGAAATTTATTTAAAAATAACTAATAAAATACTTTTTAACATTTAAATATAGAAATGATTTGATAAAAAAATTAAAAAAGCGTAATTTTTTTATAAAAAGGGGATTTTTTTCAAACATATTATAGGCCGAAAACATATACGAATATATATATGCGCACGCACGCGCGCACACACACGTATATAATTTAATCATTTATATTGTAAATATATTATTTTATTTTGTATTCGAAATTTGAATATTAATATTATACATATACATATTTTCAAAAAAAATTATTTCCATATATTTATTTTATTTCATCGAAATATTATATATTGATTTAAATTTGAAATTAGAAAAAAAAAATTAAAATCCCGGTCTAAAACTGAAATTTGAAATTTAAAACTTGAATTTAAATTTATGATTATTAATATTTGAATTTACAAATGTAACTATTTTACAATATTCTATATATGTGTGTGTATGTGCACGCGTGCACGCATGTGTGTATTAATATTTGTATTATTATAGATATATTTTATATCACATTAAACTATATGGTATATCAGACAACACATATGTAGAAAGGCTAGCATATCTATTGCGGTGTAAATCCTAATAGTTATATACTGGGATGTTAAACCATATTTACTGTATATGTTGCACTTGCACGTACACACATAAGTCTATATGGTATGCATATTCATATTATATGATATAAATATAACACTAATATAAAATTTTATTTACAAATAAACTAAAATCATAATTTTATTTCAAATTAATTTAGATTAGATCAAAATAAATTTAGACTTTATAGGCCCAATAAAATCCAAAATGTTTTTTTTTTGAAATCTACCCACTTAGCCTACAACAAGTTGGCCCATATACAACAAAGGTATCGCAGCCCAATAGCCTATGTAATCTAAATTAGCCACGTTAGGGTTAACTAATTAAGCTCGCTCATTTAATAGGGTGTCTAGAAAAGTAATATCTAGGCTGGGTTTGTGTAATCTATTACCCTACTATAACAACCCACACTTTAATGGGCCTAAGTTTCGATAAAAATCAAAACCCAGCTCCATTAAAGCACATATCATTGGATTTGGTACCTACAAATAAGAATGAGCGTTGTTAGAGATTGATAGAAATCTAAACTCACGGCGGAGATAATAATAGGATAAGAATACTGATTATGACTATTACCTTAGGAATTGATTGTATTTCTTAAATAACATATTGTCGCATTACCATCGAGCATAAGAGAAAAGAAGACTTCTACCACAACTAAACACATCCAACTCCAGTGACTTGTTCCTCTAAATCGATCACATGGGTTGTAATGATGAGGGGGTCAAAGCAATGTTCTGGTGACCGGAAAATCTATAAACTGTCCATAACACAAATTTATACCGATTGGTTTCCATTTAATTGTTATGTCTATTAAGGTTAGCAATTAAACCGAACCTTGCATTACACACACAATTACTTACCTATCCCTTCCAAAGGTACAAAATACTAACAAAGCCTTATCACCCACTTAATACTTACAAATCCATTTACAACTTAATACTTCTAAATATGAAGCGGGCTTCTATAATCACCACATAATACTTTAAAAAGAGAAACAGCCAGACTCTGCCATTTAAAACCTCAATCAAGGTAGACCTTGTCCTTTAAGACCTATTCCCAATGTGGTTTCCTAATAATATTGTAAATGGTCGGTGGGTCCTAGCTACAAAGACCTCTAACCACTATTTAAGGCTTTCAACATTTAACATCTAACTATTACCGCGTCCATCGCCAATAAAATCGTAGCCATGTAAGAGACAGTACCCAAGCCACTTAATATCTTTAAAAGGAATAGGCGGACTTCTAACATTTAATATATATATTCTAGGCAACTCCTACATCACTGAATACCTATCCCTAGGCAAACTCCTCACTTTACGGCCTTTGTAATGTGGAAGACCGTACCCAAGCCACTTAATGCCTTCCTAATAAGGACTAGGCCGACCCATGACCATTTAACATCTGTTTACAGGTAAACCACTGTCATTTAATACTTAACCCCAAGGCTGACTCCTTGCTAGTACTATCTAGCTGACATCGCTTGGAATCTTACTAGGTTACTTAATACTTCTTTTTAAGAGAGAGGCGAACCCTTGGATCAGTCACTTAATTCCTCAAACCTAAAGCGAACCCTTCTCGAGATATCCACTATCACTCTTAATTACAAATATGGAATCTCATTAGGTTACTTCTTTCAGTAGGGAGGTAGGTCCTAAAATAGCCACTTAATATCTCATAACTGAAGTAAACCCTTTTGGAGACATTCTTATTTATTTCAAATCTCACTAGGTTACTTAATACTTCCTTTTAGAAGCGAGGCGAACCTTACGGCCACTAATATCTCAAATCAGATGTGAACCTCTGTGGAGATATCTCTCACCGCTCCTAATTTTAATTTTGGACCATTTAATACTTTTCAATTAAGAAAGCAGACCCAACCTTTCATATTGTCATGGGTCATAAGATTAGTGATATCTCATATCAGTAGCAAGTGCACCCAACTGCTGGTAGCCTCAAAGTGAAGGGCAGTTTTCCGTCGGGTGACTCGACTGACGTCACATCACTAACCCACTAAGTCCAACTAACCATCCTAAGTCTTATATTATCTTAGGTAGACGTTGAACTTAGCATACTAATTTCATTTTTATTTAAGGTAAGATTTACCTTAAATACTTATCTACCCATTAATCCCCTTTTAATTCTCATAATTGCCAACTTATCCATGAAATTCTAACAGACATTTCTTAAGACATTTATGTATAATTACTAATTTCACGTAAGCAACCTTTTATATGTATTCCATTTTTATCAGTCCTTTTTGTCCATTTGTCCCTATTAATTATAACTCCTAACCCATTTCCATTAATTGGAGTTATAATCTTTAATTTCCATATTAACAAATTATTTCTCATTAATTCTACTTATTCGCTTTACTAAATACAACAATAACTAATGAATGTTACGCATAAATAATGCACGAATAAACGATGTTCTTCTTTATTAATGCAATAAATACGTATAAAATATCTAAAAAAACTACTTATTCATATCAAAATATATTCTAGTCATACATATTTAACTAGAATATACTTTCCATATTTAATTTGCTGGAATTAGATTCCTTAGGAAGATTTTCCTCTTTGACTTCCATAAATTAGTTTTAACACAAAAGGAAAGACTACTATGTTTGAAATTACAACGAACAAATAATTTCTTTCTGTTTGGAATAAACAGTTTAAACTATGGAGAATAAATTTGTATACACGTCTCTTCCCTTTTTGTTTTATTCCTTGTTAAATCAAGCGTCACCTTTTTGAATCAAAAGTGGAAAAAGTAAACAAATTTATAAAAAATCAAGTGGATGTTCCTCCCACAAATTAAACTATGGAAAATCTACTACTTGCATAAATTTGCACAATAATCCAAAAATCCTATTTTACACCCAAGTACAGATCTGGAATAAAAATATATAACATTCAAATTCTAAAATATTTGAGACTGGTTTTCAGATCTAGGTGTAAGCATATTTCAAATTAGATCTAAAACAAGAATATGTAGGCAATAGTTTTTTACACTAATTTTAGACTAAAATTCACAAATAAAATCGATTTAGGCATAAAAACCAAACGTATGCCAATGGAAAATATTTTAAAATCATAAACAACATATAAAAAATTTCGCTCATCATTTGTAAGCGATCCAAATCTCCAAAGTAGAATCTTAAATTTATCTTCAAATACTCAAATACACGTATAGTTGATTCTCTTCTCTTCTCCTTTTATTAGATTTCTATTCTTCTTCTTTATAGGCGCTAGAATCAATCAGTACGTTAGATCGAAATATATTAAATCTGGGTCGTTGGGCCTAAGTTAACCCTAGCCGCCACACACGATGTGGTCGGTTGCTTGCTTCCCCGGGGTCGGCCGTCCCTGGTCGACCGGTCCAATATGTAGGTCGACCTGCGAGCCCTAGATAATTAATATACAAACGTCAATTTTCTTATTCGAATTATTTTTGTTCCGAATTCATTTTTCATACATGACTTCCTCATTTGGACCCCAATTGCAAAACTCCAGATATGAAAGTTGCTCAAAATTTCACCACAAACACAATGGTGCAAGTTTCACAATCAAAATCCATTGTCTACATAAATTCTATTTTTGAAGCCTAAATAATTAACTAACTAACTAATTAAACAACTAACGCCAAATTACGGAGTGTTATATTCTTCCCCCCTTAAAAAGAATTTTTTCCTCATAATTTCACCAATGATAAAGTTATAGTTTTGGCTCCTAATTATCCTAAACCACACAACCAATGAGTGTACAACCAATGTTGCAACCAAACGTGCACAAGTGCATTGTGTATTACTGTGTCACCATACAGAAAATATGTATACAGAACGATTCTAAAACGGATCATCCTATATGAATGCATTTCTTTTGAAAATATTTTAGGAAAATAGGATCCAAATAACATATATGCATACTGGCAGTTCTATATATATGCAGCTTTTGAAAAATCTTTTCAATCGAACCCCTATACTCCTACGAATATAGGTACGAAGCAACCAATTTTGCATCCAATTCCTACCATCCAAAAACTAATCTATCGAAAAATCGCTTCCTAAACTTTACTCCTATGCCGGCAAAAAGAATTTAGGTGGAGAATTTATCATTCTTATCACTCTACAATCTTCCTCTTCCCATATTACGGTGGAAATTTCCTCGCTGCTCCGGATTTACTTCAAATTTTCTATGCACACAACGCATAAGGATGCTTGTTTTCAAGCTTTAACACAAAATTAAGTAAAAAAAAATAGACTCGCACACGTCGTCCACAAGGTATAAAAATAGAAATTCCAAGGCTAAAATAGTTTTTCCTTGTTATCGCTTGCATTTATCGAATCGTCGATTCTAATGTATTGCTAAATTCGCAAATTTTAACTCTATTTATCTTCCCTACTCCTAACATATAGCCTTCAAAATCAAAGATTTCACAAAAACCTTTCCCGCTTTTCAAATTCGTACGTCAAAATAAGACCCCAAAATATTTAGATGCACATTTTCCCTTGAAATCAAATTTTTGGACAAAAAACACTGTAGTTAAAGAGTAAAAAATAACTAAAACCTAAAAACATTTTTTTTGAAATGAGAACTTTTCAAATCAAGGGAAAACTTTAAATTATTTTCCTTCTAAATTTTTTTGATAAACCAAGCCGCAATTTCAGCATAGTCGAAAGTCGATTATGCGCTAAATGCATAAACCAAATTCTAAAATTTACAACTAACATTTACCCATAAAACTTGACATTTTATTTAAAAATGTCATCCCATCTATTATTCAAAAAGTTTAGCTTTTAAGGAACATGAGGAATGACCGTGATACCAAAACAACTTTATCATGTCCTTCGCTAAAATTTTCCAACTATTCTAAACTTCCAGTCCTACATTGCATTTACTATTAGTTAACTGTCTTTACGAGATTTCCATATTTATACCACTTCTTTGCTATGCATGTATAGGAGTGGTTCGCATGTCTAGAAATAATAACATAGTAAATACATAGAAACTCATAATATCTTGCGTGCCTTCTATAAGAGATAACTAATAGTTACAACCTAAAAGAAAAGAACAAATGATGCAAGGGAAAAGACAACAACACCATAAATCCTAAAATAATGCCTACAAACTATGAGAACCATTGCTCCACGGCTGGAGTTCGATCCATTGCTGCGACCTTTGAGTGATTGCAGCATGATAGCTATACACCCAATCTCATGTCATTGGCGCTACTGGTGTTGCTGATGGCTTCAAAATTGTCATCTTCCTAAGCAAGGATCTAATGATAGCAAAAGGAACCTTCTACTGAACTGCCTCTCCATGGAGGTTCACTCATATTACCTAAAGATGAGAGTGGATGTATGAAAATACAGAAAGTAACTTTGTGGAGTGCTAATCCTTGATCAACAAATTGAATCAAAAGGATGCAGGTCCAATTGATGGTAATGCCGCCAATACTAACCTAGGTGGTCTTTCGCACCATGGGATATATCCAATCGTAACTTCCTATCTTAGGGATAACATTGTGCCGAATTGTGCACTTAATCAAATGGGTAGTCAAACGTAGATTAGCTATCTTTCAAACATCGACATCCTAAAAAAAGATATGCTACAAAATTTTTGAGTCGGTCACTTCAAAATAATACAAGTCCGCACTCTTTGCGGAGGCCTCTAAAATCCTAACGAGATCATCATTAACCATCTCAATCAAAACATCCTTCACCTCTGAACGAATTAAACTATTGCCGCTATCGAAAAGGCAGATGTAGCACAGGTAACATTCCCGTTGAAAAGTCTCGAAGCGAAGGATCGGTGCAAATCCTGTTGCAACGAATAGCTCTTTCAGCCCAAAATTGACAAAATCTTCTACTCATTTCGGTCCACCCAAGTAGCCTCTTGAGGGTTGAGACCATAGTAGTGTGAGGAAAAATCTACTGTGCGAAAAGGTGTCTTGGACTAAGAGATGGTTAGAGGGAGGAAATAGGGTTTAGATCTAGAGTGGTGGTGGGGAAGTATCTAATGTGAAAAACCAACATAAGGGGGAGGCGAGGCTACTGCTCCTAGGGTAAAACGGTGTCACCTAGGGAAGAAACGGAAGAGAGAAGCTCATACTTGGAGGAGGAGGAAGAGGATGGAGATTGGATTCGGTTTGTTAGGAAGGGGAATGAAAGAATGCAATTAGGGAAATCCAGACGCGACTATTATAGTCCCGTTCTAGGTTTTAGTTGGGCTAAAACTCATTAACTGGTAGACCACTATAGGTTACCGCTAAGTAGTTAACCAACAGGTGGGCTTTGGGTATTAATTGAACCTAGAACCAGTTAGGACCATATTAAATTATAATAATCGTTTCTCATTGTTTCCTTCAATTCGACACGATCCAAAAGTTCATGTCCTCATCGCAGCAGTGTCAAAACCTACCACCTAGTCCTGAATTATGCTTTTCAATGATTCACAATAGTCCCAACAAAACTGCTGTGACCAATAACGATTTCAAAAATCCAAATATATTCTAGATGTTATTTCCTGCCTACTTCACACAGAAATATTTCCTCCAATAGCCGGTGGTACAACAACACTTCAAACTACATGCCTAATAGAATTGAATGTCATTCCTATTTTGTTCTTACTTTAAAGAAAGAAAATCTAAAAACCTCGATTTTGCAAACGGAAAAATCATTAAGCTAACTTTATGCTCCTTTATACTTGTTTCAAAATAATAGAAACTATTTCATACCAAAACTTCTCTTAAAAATCAAACTTATATTTGCCAAAAATCAAAGTTAAGCCTTAACTAATATATAAATATTTAGGGATTTTTTTTAGAATTCAAGGCATTTCCAAAATATACGTTATAAAATTCTCTCACAGGTTTTAGACTAAGGAATGGACATTAATTATCCAAATAAAAATCTAATTTGCCATTAAAGAGGTGATCAATGAATGCACCTACAGGAACTTGCTTATGGACAGTTGCAGCATATCGAATTTAATTTCTTGCCAATTTGGAATAAAAGTATGTCTTCGACTGGAACTCATCGTCAAAATTCAAAATCACAAGGTAGCTAGAATCTCAACCATCAAGTCGAACACCTCCTGTTTTCAGGATTTTTCCATATGTCATACTCATGCTCTTCAGCAATAGTGCCTTACGCATCACCAGCACTCCGTGAGATACTTCAAAGTCGGCATGAAAATCTTAACTCTAAGATATTTTGAACCCATAGTTGCTTTGCCCACACCTTTGGAGTGTAACTACAACTACTTCTATAATCGAAATTATTAGAATCTAATGTAAAAATATAAATAGGAAGTATGAATACGTCCTTTTAGTTTATCCTAATTCCTTCGATCTACTAACCTAAGCTTTGATACCAAATGTAACAACTCACACCTTAATAGGCCTAAATTTCGATAAAAATCGAAACCCAAGTCCATCAAAGCATAGATAGATGGATTTGGTACATGTAAATAAGCATGAGCATTATTAGAGATGGCAGAAATAATAATATGATAAGAATATTGATTATGACCCAAGACTTCCTTGTTTTATGGCCAGCCTCTCGACTGTCAACCAACCCACATTACCGAGACGTATAAGGGCAAGAGACAAAGCTTCACTACCATTCACAATACGAAAACCCCCTATCACGTAAGCATAATCATGCCAATAAGGTCCGATGATTGGAAAATCAATAAATTGTCCATAACATAAATTTATACTGATTGGTTTCTGTTTGATTATTATGTCTATTAAGATTAACAATTCAGCCTAACCTTGCATTACACACATTATTACTTATGTATCCATTCCAAAGGTACAAAATACCGACGTAGCCTTATCAACTACCTAATACTTCCAAACCCATTTGTCACTTAATACTTCAAAATATGAAGCGGGCTTCTATAGTCACCCATAATACTTTTAAAAAAGAAATAAGCAGACTCTGTCATTTAAGACCATTTAAGACCTCGATCAAGGTAGACCTCGTCATTTATGACCTATTCACAAGGTGGTTTTCTAACAATGTTGTCAATGATTGGTGGGTCCTAGCTATAAAGACCTCTAACCACTATTTAAGCTTCCAACATTTAAAGTCCAACTATTACCGCATCTATGGCCATCATAGCCATATAAGAGACAATACTCAAGCCACTTAAAACCTTTAAAAGGACTAGGCGGACTTCTAACCATTTAATACATATATTCTAGGCATGTCCAACATCACTTAACACATGTCCCCAAGCAGACTCTTCACTGGCAATATTGTTATTACGGCCTTAGCAATGTGAGAGACTATACCCATGCTACTTAATACCTCATTAATAAGGACCAGGCAGACTTCAGACCATTTAACACCTATTTATAAATAGACCTTTGTCTTTTAATACCTAAGCCCAAGCGACACCTCACTGGTACTATCTAGCTGACATCATTTGGAATCTCACTAGGTTACTTAATACTTCCTTTTAGAAAAGTGGCGAACCCTTAGATAGCTCACTTAATACCTCAAACTTGTAGTGAACCCTTCCTGAGATATCCACTATCATTCTTAATTATAAATATGGAATTTCATTAGATTACTTCTTTCGGGAGGGAGGCCGACCCTAAAATAGTAACTTAATGCCTTTATACTGAAGCTAACCCTTTTGGAGACATCCTTATGTATTTGGAATCCCACTAGTTTACTTAATACTTCCTTTTATGAGAAAAGTGGACCCAACAGCTACTTAATACCTCAAACCAAAAGCAAACCCTTACGGAGATATCCCTCACCACTCCTAATTTCAAATTTGGACCATTGAATAATTTTCAATTAAGAAAGCATGCCCAATCCCTCACATTGTCATGAGTCCTAGGATTAATGATATCTCACATCAGTAGTAAGTGTACCCGACTGCTGGTAGCCTTAAAGTGAAGGGCAGTCTTTCATCGAGTTACTCTACTGACCTCGCATCACTAATCCACTAAGTCCAATTAACTATCCTGTGCCTTTACTTATATTATCTTAGGTAGACATTGGACTTAGTTTACTAATTCCTTTTTTTATTTAAGGTAATAAGGCTTACCTTAAATACTTATCTACCTATAAATCCCTTTTTAATTCTCATAAATATCAATTTGTCCATTAAATACCAATGGACATTTCCTAAGACATTTATGTATGAATACTAAATACAAATTAGTAACTTTTTGTATTTAATCCATTTTTATCAGTCCTCTTTTATCCATTTGTCCTTATTAATTGTAACTTCTAACTTATTTCCATTAATTGTTTATTAATTAGAGTTATGGTCTTCATTGTCCATATTAACCAATTGTTTCTTATTAATTCTACATATTCGCTTTCTTAAATATAATAATAACCAAAGAACTTTACACATAAATAATGCACGAATAAACGTTTTTCTTCTTTATTAATGTAATAAATGCATATAAACTATCTAATAAAACTACTTATTCCAATCAATATATATTGTTGTCATACATATTTAACTAGAATATGCTTTTCATATTTAATTTGATATAATTAGATTCCTTAGGAAGATTTTCCACTATGATTTCCATAGATTAGTTTTAACACAAAAGGAAAGACTTACTAAATTTGAAATTATAAAGAATGGATAATTTCATTTTATTTGGAACAAACAGTGTAAACTATAGGGAATAAATCTATACATTACACATCTTTTCCCTTTTTATTCCTTGTTAAATCAAGCGTCGCCTTTTTGAATTAAAAATGAAAAACATAAACAAAATTATAAAAATCAAATGGATGTTCTTGCACAAGTTAAATTATGAAAAATTTAAAACTTAGTAAAATTTTAGGCAATAATCCAAAAATCCTATTTTACACCCAAGTATAAATCTGGAATAAGAATATACAACATTCAAATTCTAAACTATTTGGGACCGATTTCCAGATCTTGGTGTTAGCATATTTCAAAGTAGATCTAAAACAAAAATAAGTAGGCAACAGTTACCTATACTAATTTAAGCCTACAATTCATAAATAAAATTGATTTAGGCATAAAAATCAAACTTATGCCAATGGAATAGATTTTAAAATCATAAATAATGCATATAATTTTCCACTCACCTTTTAAAAGTGATCCATATCTGTAGATCTAAAGTAGAATCTTAAATTCATCTCCAAATCCTCAAATACACGCATAGTTGATCCTCTTCTCTTCTCCTTTTTATTAGATTTCTATTTTTCTCTAATTTGTATGAATATATATATAAATATCTTATTTTTATAATTTAGAAAGAAATTGGAGAATTAGAAGTGGCAGAGCTTCTCTATTGCCTCCAGAAAAATATGAGAAGAGAAGGGAAGTTAGCCTAAATTTATAGGTGCTAGAACCAATCAGAACTGTTGGATCGAAATATGCTGAATCCGAGTTGTTTGGCCTAGGCTAATCCTAGCGCCACACACGAAGCTACTACGCACACAGCGGTCGACCACCCCCTTTCTAGGGGTCGAATGCCCCTCATTGACTACTTCAATATGCAGATCGACCTGTGGGCCGTAGATAATTAATACATAAATGTTATTTTTCTTATTCAAATTATTTTCTTTTCGAATTCGTTTTTTCATCCATAACTTATTTGTTTGAACTCCGATCGTAAAATTCCAAATATGAAAGTTGCTCATAATTTCTCCACGAATGCAATGGTGCACGTTTCATGGTCAAATTCTATCGTCTGTACAAATACCATTTTTAGAGCCTAATTAATTAATTAACTAAATAATTAAACAACTAATGCCAAATTATGGGATGTCGCACCTAACCTACCTGGCTACCGGCTAGGTCTGAAATGTGAAGTAAGCCCAAAAGGTTGTCTCTAATAGAAAAGGCATGATTTGAATTCGGCCCTTGGATTAATTTTCAAAAATGTTTTGAAATTAAAATAAAGTTTTAAATTTAAATAAGAAATATATTATAATTTTTATAATATAATTTCATAAGGGTTTTAAAATTGTAATAAATATATTTTGAATTTTTTTTAGCAAGGCTAGCTGGTTTTTAAGTGGGTCGTGCCGCTTTTATTAATGAAATTTAAACAGGTGTTCGGCACAAGTGCCAAAACGGCTAATGAAAAAAGAAAGTATAAGGGTTTGGAAAAGTACCAAAGCTACTAAATACAGAGACTATACCTCTTCCTGAGAGGAGGAATCACTAACATCATCAACTGAAACAGGCCTTGTGACATGATGAAACTAGAGAAAAGAGATGCCAAATATGGAACAAAATCCACTGAATCACTAGAATATAAATATTTCATATCCTAAGTATCATCCGCCAAAAAAATCCTATCATCATCCCCATCTTCTTCGAGGGAGGAAAGAACTAGTCTATCCCCTACAACATGATAATTTAATGGACGGTTCTCCTCATCTCCACCTACAAACATATAATAGCTATCAGCCTTCAGACAATATCTCATTTGAGATTTCACATATCCCCAAGAACGATCCTCTAAGGAACCCACTTCCTTACTGGAGGATGAGGAAGAGTGAACTTATCCAGAAGTGGATCGTTAATCATATGCTTGCATGCTTTAGCAATGTGACTAAAGGATTGGCAAACCATGCAAATATCTGGTTTCCAACTGTAATTCACATCAACAAAAACAACATGTCCCTCAGAGATACGTACCATTAGCTTAGAAGGGAGAGGTTTATTCAAGGATATTTCTATCTAAGCCTTAGTATACACCAGCTTCTTCCTTAACACTATATTAGCGTCAAAGAATTTGAGCTTGCTAACCAATTCGGCCCAATTAAGGGCTGCAGAACTAAAGGGATATGAGTAAAATAAGCCTAGACAGGAATAGCCAATACCTAATCTCTAGCTCCCTTAATGATCGAGCTCCACATCATTATTATAAAAGGCTTTCCAGCAGTGATGGACGGCTCCGCTTCTAGAACATGAAGTCTTTCTTCCATGTAAGAAAATTTGAAGTAAAACATAGCATCAACATAATGAACCCAAAGACCTCCTCTAAGTTTCCAAACATTATGACAATGATCCCGCACATCTAAGTAAGAAGGATTAGTGTCCAAAAAAAGCCAACTTGGTATTCGAACCGATAATCAATGCCTACTTGCATAACTTCAGTAGGAGAGACCATAACACCATCAGATTTAATAGTATCAAAGGATCTGTGAGTGTACATCCTTGCATTCCTTGGCAAGGTTGAGAACAACATTGACCATTTTTTAACAAGAGAGGATTCATCCAAATTCAAAGCCAGAGGACATATAAAATTCATGGCTTCAACATTCGTAGTTATGGGAAATTTACAAGTATTAGTTGTTGGTGCATATTCACATGCAATAGGAGATCATACAGCCTCTTTCACAATTCCAACTGCACATCACCTACGACATCAATCACACAATGACCCAAACCATTTCTATCAAGAACATTTTCAAATCCTCCATCGTCACACCATACATCTTCAATACCACTAGCAGCTGCTGCTAGCATAGAAGAAACAATAGTCTCGGACAACATTTTTGACAAACCAAAAACCAGGGTTGAGTATGGGTCAATAGTGGCAAGAACTGCTGCAGTACCACTCAATGCGGATGTATTTATGTTTCCAGTAGTAGTAGCAGGCATATCTTTTTGCAATTAAAGAGATAGCGAAGCACCAGTGAACAAAGAAGGATCGGATGAAAAAGATCAATGAAATCTAATGGATGAGTGTTGCTCAATGGAGGCCATAAACCTAGGTTTAACTTACCAAATTTTCGCCATCAGAGGAGGAAGAGAGAGGGGATGAGGAAGAAGTATATGCTAAGGAATAAAGCTACAACAAAGGCTAAAGGAGAAGGATGAAGTGGGGATGAGGATTAAAGCATGTGTTTGATATGGAAAAAATCTCCATTTACCAGATTGAAAAATCGTCATTGATTTGGATTTTGAGTTGTAAATAAAGTTTCGAGTAATGTTTACCTTGATATTTTGAATTTTATAATATTAATTAGATTAAAAATTAAATTAATTAAGTAAATAGTTAATTAATTAAAGTGTATATATATAAAATAATGATATATATTACATTATCTAGTTTAAGACGATTAAGTATATATAAGAAATTTTCAAATTTTATAATTAATTTAAATTGTTTAATTAAATATATTAATTAAAAGTTAATTAATAATTAATAAAATACATTTGTATAATGATATATGTGTGTGACTATAAATGTTATAATATATATGTGTGCGTGTGTATTTAATATAAAATATTTAATTGAATAATATAAAATTGATTAAAATGTTAATTAATTAAATTAAATAAATAAGATTTAATTAAATAAGATTTAATTAATATAATGTTATACATAAGACTATTATATAATTAAATTAATTATAAAAAATAATATAATAATCGGAACTACTGTAATATAAATGTATAATTAAAGATGGAACAATAAAAAACACTAAATAGACTTAAAGGAAAATACATATATATCGTGTAATGACCAAGAATTTCGGTCATTCGAATTTGGAACATTTAATTGATTATAAATATTGAAAAGTTAATTTTATATGTTAAATAACTTTAATTTTAAATATAGCGATTATTTGATAATTAAATTGTTAAATTTAATATTTAGATTGTTTAAATAATTAAATCTTGAATTTAACGTGAATAAAAATGATTTTGGAAGTTTATTTAAATTCTACTTGAATAAGAATGAAGATAATAAACTTTTGAATTTGAATTTTAAAAGCGATTAAATAGTTTTACGATAATCATTTTAATTAACAAGTGAAAATAGCCTTTCGAGGAACTCTCTTAGATTTTGACAAAACCGGTATTGTTGGATACATAATAGTGAGTTATTGTATGCCATCGAGTTTTATAGTGATTGGATGATCGTTTGGTCATGCGAGGTCGAAATGCTTAGAAATTAATTTAAGAAATTTATATACAATATGATTGGGTTTGAAAAGCTACCTTCTGTATATGATCGAATTTGGTCTTGAAACTAGTTCCGTTGTGTTCGGGATAGGGTATTTCATATAGAACGCCAGGTAGCACAACTCGTTTAGAGTTCGAGATTTTTGGTTGGTTTAGTGTCGGATATTATCGAATAAAATAATACGCCCTATAGCACATGCTCTCCACTGTGCATGCCATACCCCTACGTCTTCAATTCCATACTCATCACTTCGTGTTTCCCTCCATTCCTCTTTTACATTCATTCCAGTGAATGAAATTTGAAAGCTCCATGTTTAAAAAAATCCAATACCAAACTAAAAATAAAAAATTTAATTTTAAATTTTTTTGAGTGAGGTCTACTTATGATTTAGTTCATGAAGGTTGCGACATCCAATTTTGGGGTTTGGCGGTTCCAAGAAAAAATAGGGTTTGGAAAATCTTGGGATGTGGACTTCAATCGGTGAAACAGAGAGTGTTTTTGTGTTCAGCACGGCGTAGTGCATCTAGGGCCGGAGTTTGGTGGCACGGCATGGAAGTTTGGGGCTCGTGATTTTCTGCACAACATGGAGGAGTTGGAGAGGTCAGACTTCCCTAGGGGCTTGTCGAGGTGGAATCATTGTGATGAACACGGAGAGGGCAGAGTGTGGAGTTCGTTGCAAAAATCAATTGAAAGTTTCGTAGATTGGAGATGGAGGAATCGATTATAGAAGTTGTGCATGTACTAACATTGGTGTATCATGTACAAAAGGAGTTATTAGTGGAGGAGGAAGAAAGGTTTAAAGTGGGATTAAGGTTTTAATAGTGAGATTAGTGATTAAAATAATATTATTTAAAAACGATTTCTTGTTTAATCAATAACTTTTGCATACTAGGTCCAAATCAAATATGGTCTGTCACGTTAGGATCATATCAACAAATACTATGTTAATGGAGTTGGGTTGGCGATAATTTGAGCTTGTTGAATTTTACGTTGAATTCGAACATTGTTCGAATTAGCACGGAGTTAGACTCGGCAACAACATAAATTTCGATGAGTTAAACTCACCTTTTTGGTTAACTAGTAATATTATATAGTTGATAAAAATTGTTGATTGGATTTATGGATGATTTGCTGATTTTATCAGTTGGTTTGGTTTTATTCCCGCCCATGGAGCAGATGACCTTTTATTTGTACCCGCCTAGTTGCGGATGATCCATATTATATAATTATATATGAGTTGTGATGCAGGGGGAAGGTTGGAGGGACCCAGTAGGATTCCTCGCCACTGTTGATTATATATATGTATGTTTGTATGTATGTATATGTATATATATGCTGATCTATATGAGTTGTGATGGGAGGGACAGGTTAGACGGATCCAACGAGATTCCTCGCCACTGTTGAATTATTCCCAATAAATTTCCTGTTATATGGTTATTGAATATGAAACATGATTTGTGGACACCATTGGTTATGACATTATTTATGTTCAAAACTGAAACCCGGTAGTGATAGAAAATCAATAGCCGGATTGGTTAGACGTTGATTAGCTATTGGCCTCAAATTTATATTTTAAAAATACTGTAAAATTTCCATTAAGTTGGAATTCGTTTTTATGATAGGAAATGATTTTAAATCTACAATTGGATTTCGAAAATATTTTTTTTAAAAGATTTAACTTCTATTTTACTCCAACCATTTTATCTGTCTTTTCTAAGTATTTATTTATATTCAGCATTATTTTAAAGATTATTTATTTGTATTATTACTATTTAAAGATTATTTACTTATATCTAGTATTACTTTAAAGATTATTTTTTCATATTTAATATTATTTTAAAGACTATTTATTTATATTTAATGTTGTTTTAAAGTTATTTATCAATAATTTAATATTTTGAAAAGTTAATTATTAAATAAATTAATATGGTTTAAAATTAATAATATGGATTTATTAATAATGTTTTGGAAATTAATCATTACTGTTATTTATTATAATTTTAAAGATGAATTACTATTATTTATTTACTAATGTTTTGAAATTATTAATTATATTTTAAGATGTTTTGGAGTTAATAAATATTATTTACCTATAGTGTTTACTATTAATAATAATTATTATATAATAGTGTTTTGAAGTAAATGATTTTTATTTATTTATTTATTTGTAAATGTTTTTGAGGCTGATAAATAGAGTTTATAGACGGGCATAGGATTTATAAGAGGAGTTTTATAAAATGGTTTGAAGACTTAAAGGGAGATTATTTACAAGGTGAAGAAGTTTTATAAATGGTTAAATATTTATAAATGAGTTTTAGAAATGGGTTTATAGATTTATTAAATGATTTTATAAATGGTTTGATGGATTTATAAATGGTTTATAAATGATTTTAGAAATGTATAAAAAGAATTTATAAGTGATAAATTTTTTATAAAAGAGATTATAAATGATTTTAAATGGTTTACAAAATTTTTTTAGGGATTTATAAAGAGTTTACAAATAGTTTTAGAATTAAATATGCTTATATCTATTGAAATAAGTATATGAATATTTTCCAGGTATTGAAAATATAAGGATATGTAAAAATATCATTGTAGAAGTATTTTGATACAAGTATTTAAAAGGGGTTTTAATTAGTGAAAATACTAATTAAGAAGGCTAGTGGTTGCTTATGTGCTTAACCAATGTTGGTTTTCCCCTATGGAATCAAAACCCTAATTGAACTTTTGTTTATCCGATAGTTAAACAACAGGCTATCAAATATGGACCAAAACGTAACTTTGGAAATATCTAAGAGAAACACGTGAGTTATATGACATAGTTATCTCTGATGATGTTATACTGTGTGTATAAATCTTGTTTCATTCTCCTAGGACAAATGATAAGGAAATCTATCCAATAACGGTTAGGAGGTGATATCCGCTCTTATCTTTGACTGTTTATTTCCTATAGAACCGGGATTGAGTTTGCCGAAAACTATCAAATGTCGTTTCGAAGAGACCAGGATCAGATATGTTATCCAAAAACCACTTCGATCCAACTCAAGCATTTCAAAGTAAAGAAATATTGGAAATGATGGAATTGAAGACGGAGGTATCAAGCATTTCATTCAGTCCCAAAACAAACTTGTATGGAATGATAGCATTGCATTTTTTCCTGGAGGGCAGTGTTTGCATTCTAAATGGAAAGTGCTATATTAAACGTAGCCTTAAGCCTCATCAATCGAGAATGACTAAACAGGAGAGATGCGGCAGGGCAAAATGAGTTACTCCCCAGTAAGGTAAGATCATCCCTATCTTTAGTCGATATTATTTCTTATTTGTTTGGTTCAGGGCCTATTAAACCAGGGGTGACCATATTTGATACTATCCAGTAAACGGTAGGCCGATTTTGTGTTGGCAGGGGTTGTTAGGTTCGACCTCGGTATTATTTTATTTAGAGATGCACCATGACAAGCGGTACCCATGAAGCTCAGTCATTTTATGGAATCCATTCTCCAGTAAGTGCCGTATAGGCTTCGTTGTGACTAACTATGTTGAAATATGAGATGCAAAATTTTTAGCTATATTCGTATCTTATTTTGACCCGTAGACATAATGGATTCTCTGTAGAAAAGTTTCGGTTATCATAAGGTAAAAACTCATCCGTATTTATGTATAGCGTGGTCTTATGAGATACCTTTATTTCCAAGAGTTTTATAACTTTAAAAAACCATTTGGGTGTGTTTTCTCATGCTGGTTTAGAAATCTGACTCGGGTCTTATTTTATTATAGTGCTCAGGTCAGACCGGGCATATTACAGATTTAGTTTGGATGCTTTGGAGCTTCATTAGAAGAGCTGGAAATCTAGACATATTCATGTAAATGATTATTTTTTCGCTGCATTCGTTGTTTTATTTTTAAGAATTGTGAGGACAAGTTGTCATAAGTATCGGTGCTAAAATAGGTTGGTGTACTTTGATTGATATCTGTATATACATACATTACAGTTTGTTTTTGTGTAAAGAATTGTTATGTATTATAGATTATTCGTTCCATTATGAGATTCTATGTTTTTAGTTTCTTCTTATCTTCTTCCTTCTCCTTTTTCCCTAACAGTTGGGTTTCTGGCATTCGATTGCTCGGCATGCAATACGGTGGACGTACTGGTGTCGTTTTTCGAGGGTCCAAAATCCCGAGTCATTACATACAGTACATATACCGTGATTTTTGATGTATCCGACATTTAAATCACTAGAGTATTTTATATATTATTTTATAAGTTGATATCACCCAATTAAATATACTAAATCGTTAATCTTTAATATAAAGTTCTCCTCAACCATTTATATATTAATAGATTACCTGCATACTCTTTAATTGTTGATATTCCTCAAGCTAAGGATGTTATCTGCAGTATTATTAATATATTGAATAGACAAGGTAAGATATATGTACATATTTGTTGATATTCCTCAGGGTACATACATTTATGCTTAGGCCGTCGTCAAATAGTAGGTGCGAATGAATAATCTCTTTCGATTTGTTGATACTCCTCAAGATCGAAATGAGATTAGAACAAGAAACCACTAGTTATGATCCGTATATGATACGACTAATAAGGAGTTATCCATAGTTTGTAAGAGTATGATTGTTGGTATTCCTAAAGGTTGGAATCCCAAGGAAAACGAGTCCTAATACCCACTAGTGAAGTCAAAAGGCTTCTATGTTTAATCTTAGGGTTTGGAGAAACATAAAAGACTAGTGTGAGCTTATTAGTAAAATGAAATGTAGTGTTTATCATACTTATATTCTAAGAGTGTCTACGAAGAAAATTTCCCAATTTACTAAGTTAAAATTTGCATTAAAATGTCTACGCCTAAATTGTTTCCTAAAAACAACAAACTCACTGGACCTGACTACGTTGACGGCTAAGAGCGATAAAGATAGCAATAACTCATGAACTTCTTTGTTCGTTGATAACTGAACCTCCTAAGGTTAGACTTACTAATGATGTGGACCCCAAACAAAGGTTAACCTATAGCAAATAGGTCTCAGACCCTGAAATCGCCTAATTTTTTATGTTGTCTACATTAGACCCGTCATTACAGAAGCAGCATTAAAATAACTTATCCATTAAGTTTTCAATAGTCTTAAAGCTCTATTTTGGGGAACGTTCTCATTCCACAAAGTACGAATTTACAAAGGAAATGTTCAATATGAAAATGAAGAAGGGACGGAAGGTGGACGATTGTATTTCTAATGATAAAAGGCTATATTAATAGACTTATTTAATTAGACATGATGATTAGCAATGAGTTGCAAGTAAATTTGATTATTAGGTCTCTTACTTCCCATTATGAGTAATTTATATTAAATTATAATATGAACCAGTCTTGTGGAACTCCTCAATATGTTAAGGTCGGCCAAGTTTTGGTCCAAGGATTAAGGAGCTGTGCTTGTTGTTAAGGGGAACATGTCATCTTCGAAAGGTTCGACGAAGCAAAAAAGGGTTAATAAGAAGAATAAGAAGATTGCTCTAGCTGATAAGGATGAATACCATCACTGTCATAAGAAGGGTCACTGGAAATGGACTTGTTGGGAGTACTTAAAGATTGTCAGAGAGAAGAAACGGAATGGTTCTATTGCTCTTACAGGGTAAATTAATGATTCAAAATTATTTTTCAATCAATAAATTATTTTGGATTTTAGATACTAGATCTGAAACTCATATTTGCAATTCATTATAAGGCATAGAAACTAGCATCATGTGGAAAAGAGAGACGAGGCTTCAAGTTACTGATGAATCTCTAGTAGATGCACCAGCAGTTGAAGATTTTCATTTAAATTTTCCTAATGGATTAGTTTTGATGTAAAATAATTGCTATTGTGTAAAAGATATTATTTATGGGATTATTTCTATGTCTAGACTATTTGAGACTGGTAATATTTTTTGCCATGCTAATAGTGTTATAAACATTATGTTAGATGGTAAAAAAAATTTGTAGTGATATTTTAGATAATAGAATTTGTAAGGTCAATACTAATTATGTCTATACTGTGAGTAATTCTTCAAATGATGATATAAATAAAAATTATCTTTGCCATTGTAGGCTAGGTCAAATAAGTGAGAAACAACTACACAAAACGAAGGTTTTTACCATAATTGTTACATGTGAGTTGTGTCTCAAAGTAAAATGATCAAGCACCCTTTTAGTGGGAGCAATGAAAGAATTAACAAACTCATGGGTCTTATATGTAGTGATGTGCGTGACCTAATGCTTGTAGTTACTAAAGATAAAAAAAATTATTTTGTAACCTTTGGCTGATTTCTCAAGAATAGATATATGTATCTTATGAAGAACAAATCCGATGTCTATAAGAAATTTAGCGAATATTAAAAAGGGGTGAAAATAAGACGAATCGAAAGATTAAAATGTTTCGATCTGATTAATGAGGTGTGTACGTTGGATTAGAGCTCCAATAGTACGTAAAAGATAATGGGATTTTCCCTTAGGGTACTCCATCATATACTCCAAAACAAAACGGAGTTTCGGAGCGAAGAAACCGAACCTTTTTAGATATGATTTGTTCCATTATGAGTAAGGTTGAGTTAACTCTTTCCCTTTTAGATATGCGCTTGAAAAACTGCATATATTGAACTTGTTGCCCATGAACTCTATGACTAAGACACAATATGAAAAGTGGTATGGGAAGAAACCCTACCTCAATTATTTGAAGGTGAGGGGTTGTTCCGCCCACGTTGAATACGTTGGTCCCAATAAGCTTGAGGCAAGATCGATCTTGTGTAAGCACATAGAATATCCCAAGAACTCTAAGGGATATTTTCTTTCTATAGTGAGGAACATAATGTTTCTCAACAACCTATCTTTTTGAAAAAGGAGTTTATATCAAAATAAATTAACAATAAAGTTGTATAACTGGATGAGATTCGAGAGTCGAACATGGAGATTGAATCGGTGGGAGAACCAAGTTCACCCATATACGAAATCATGCAACATATTAGAAAGTCTACTAGGGAATCTTAAACACTAGAGAGATACTATGGTTTTCTTATGGATGGCGAGAAAGAAGACTGCGTCTTAGATGATGATACTCCTCTATCGTTCCAACAAGCACTATAGTGTAAAGACTCTTCACTTTGACTTCGAGCTATGAAATCCAAAACGAATTCTATGTATGAAGACAAAGTATGGACTTTGGTTGACATACTTGAAGCGATAATATCCATCGACTACAGGTGGATTTGTAAGAAAATGCTAACGCAAATGGACAAACTGTGACGACCCTGACTCGACCTTCGAAAATCGACACCCAAATACATCACCCGTATTTGAATGCCGCAGATTCAAACGTTGAGTATGGCTCATCAGAGCTTATAACAACATTAGACGATAACAATACAGCTGAAACAAAAGAATAATTTTATATAAGTTAATGAAATTAATTAATCAACCTTAATTATCCATCTTACTTAATTAACCTCAATTAATTAATTATCCCTTAATTAATCACATAAATAAATTAATCCTTAAGTTAATTACATAATTAATTAATCCTTAATTAATTACATAAATAATTATCTTTCAATTATAAATTAATTAATCTTTAATTAATTCACCTTTAATCATTAATTAATTAACCCTTAACTAATCACATTAATTAATTGATCACATTAATTTGTTATTCTTTAAGTAATTAAGTAATTAATTCTTTAATTAATTATCCTTCAATTAATAACATAAATTAATTAATCTTTAATTAATCACATTAATAAATCACCTTGGTTAATTATCCTCTAATTAATCACTTTAATTAATTAACCTTTAATTGTTAAGTAATTAACCTTTAATTACTTAATTAACCTTCGATTACTTATATTATGTAATTATCCTTTTAATAAACCACATTAATTAACCACATTAATTAATGACACTAACTATCCTTCAATTACTTAATGTAATTAATTAATACAAGTGGAGACTTACAAAGGAAGATTAGTTTGCGAAAGGATTTCATCATATTCAAGGTGTTTATTGTGATGAGACATTTTGTCCCGTAACATTGCTCAAGTCCATTTATATTATTCCAACCATTACCGTGTTCTACGACTTTGAAATATAACAAATGAACATAAAGATGGAATTTCTAAATGGTGATTTAGAAGAGACCGCCTATATGTCATAGCCCGAGGGTTTCGAGTTCTGTGGGAGTAAGGGCAAGGCTTGCAAGTTGTTGAATTCCATTTATTGACTTAAAAACAAGCTTCAAGGAGTTGGAATAAGTGTTATGATGAAGCAATCATACGGTTTGGTTTTTATCAGAATATGGAGAAAGCGAGTGTATACTAAAAGGAACAAGGAAATGCTATTGTATTTTTGGTCTATACATCAATGATCTTCTATTGAATGGCAATGACATTTCTTTATTGCAATTAGTGAAAGCTTGATTTCCAAGAACTTCTCCATGAAGAATTTAGGAGAAGCAGCCTGTATACTAGGTATAAAGATCTATGGAGATAAATGTAAGAGTTTGTTAGGATTATTCCAATCCCTGTACATAGATACTATACTGAAAAGTTTTGATATAGAGAATTCCAAGCATGGAAAAATAAGAATGCAATATGGAATTGTCCTTTCTAAGAAGGATGCTCCTCAAACAAATGAGGAGAAAAACCATATGAAGAGGATACCGTTTGCTTAGTTCAATAATGTACGATATGTTATGTACTAGACCGGACGTATCATATGCCTTGGGATGCATAAGCCAATATCAGTCTAATCCTGGGGAAAAGTATTGGATAGCTTTAAAATGTATACTTAAGTATTTAAGAAATATTGACGACTTATTCTTGATATATGGGAATGGAGACCTCCTTATGAAGGGGTACACTGACTCCAGCTTTCATAGTCATATTGATGATAGTGAGTCAGTGTTGGGTTACTTCTCTACCATTAACGATGGTTCCATCAATTGAAAAAGTTCCAAACATGAAATGGTAGCTGATTTCATGATGGAGGCCACGTACATCACCCTCAATGAAGCAGCTAAAGAAGCGGTATGGATGCACAAGTTTTCAGGTCACTTAGGAGTGATTTTCGTCATGGGGAATCCGATGGCATTATATTGTGACAACAATGTAGTGATGCAAATCTCAAAAGAGCCTAGAGCATATAAGAAATCATGACATATTCTTTGAAAGTTCTGCCTAATTAATAATTCATTAGAAAGAAAGAGGTCGTGATACAAAGAGAAGATACCAAGGACAACATGGCAGATCCATTCACGAAGGGTCTTACTCGGTTGGTTCTCGTCAAACTCATCGAAGGGATTTGTTGAAATTTCATAATTAGACCCCAAGTGCAAGTAGGAAATTGATAGAGTTAGGGTTATACCCTAGGGGAAATTCTATAATTTATTGTAAATTATTAAATCTATAATGAAATCTCATTCGAAATAAAAGATATTTCTCTTTTCGTTTTATAAATCTTATAATGCATTATAATTAATTAATTGTTTAATTTAAGTATATTTAATAGAAAATCAATAATGGTGTGTTTTGTGATAATAACTATAAAGTGCTGTAATAGTAAACGTGTCATTTTAAATATTCCTAATCAAGATGTATCAAGACTGATAGTTATTGGACAACTATGGAATGAATCACATGATAATTTTCTACTGGTAAATATAAATAAGGTCAAATAGAAAATATCGATGTGATATTATTACATATTCTATCAAATTGAGATTACCGTGGAGCTTCAATATGGATACTCCACTTTAATTGTAGTTAAATCGTGACACAACATTCATTGAATGACTATTTTTGGGTCAAGTGGTAGCATTAGAAGTGGAACAATATTCAAGAGGGGATTTGCCTCCTCTGTTATTTGAAGTTAGTATCTCGGTTAACTGAAGTCAACCCAAAGTCAAATTCTCTACCATAGCAATTCGATTAATGATAATTGTTATTATTAAAACAAGGACTTTGTGTTTGGATTATAAAATTGAATATGGATGATATTTGAATTTTAATCATTATCAAATTCCATAAATCGTAATGTGACATAGCTCTGACGAAGAGAATTGGTGTAAATAATTATCACAATCGAGCAATGCTTAAAATAATCAAAATTATATTTTATCAAAGCTATGTAAGCGATAAATTTTGCAATAATGTCACACCAGTAGCTAAGGTCATGTGTGAACATTAATATTCGAATTGTTCGATATTAATCGCTGGTTGAATTTACACATAAAAGTCACAGAACCGAAATGTTGAATGCTCCAACTACCACCTAATTTAATTAAATTATATTTATTATAAATTAGTTAATATTTATGAAATATTAATTATAAAATTTTAATTGATTTGTGTTCAAAATAGTATGTATATAAAAGTTGTATACACATGCATCGTTATAAGATATTATGTATGTTTAAATTCGATTTAAATGCTTTTATTTGATCGAGTTTGATGTGAATGGAGGCCTATAAAGGGACTTTATATGGTGATCCATAGGTGTAGAAGGAGGGGGTTGGATTTGATTCAAAGAGGTTTGAATTGGTAGAGATATCTATGGATCTGGACCCACATTTTGCTCCTCTCTTTCTCTACTATTTAAACACCCTTAACCCTTCAATTGAGATACTCTCTTTTAGCATTTTCTTCATCCATATCAGGCTGAACTTGCCTAGCTTCTTCCTCCATTATTTACAGCATCAAACAACACAAACTCAATTAAAACATGATATTGATGCATAGTGCTCCCTGTCTAGTAGCTCTCTCTAGAAGGATTTGAATTTAGATTCAAGCGAAGTTGATCGATTTAGCATTCAATGTGTAATGATTACGCTATAGTCAAAGTAACTTATCTATACAACTGCATATATTTATGTGATAATTATTTTGTATCATATATGCGTAGATTAGATTTTGATTCCATGAATCTCTATACAAGTATGTTATCAACATTGGCTGTGAATATACATACATACGTGTGTATGTGTATAGAAACACATGTGTGCGCATATGTATGAGTGTATATATGTATATATGTATGTATATGTATGCATTGTGATTAAAATAAAAAACTTATTATATATGTATATATATATATATATGCATATAAAATTCTCAGTTAACAAAGAAGAAAACGTAAATTTCCAATTATAATAATAACAATTTTAAAGGGATTTTACAATTTGATTTCTAATGTATAAAAGTATATATATGTTTGTATGTATTACATATAAAATTTTGTTGAATCGTATACATGTAATCATTTCCATATATATATATATATATATATATATATATATATATATAATTTTTAAAAACTATAAATAAATATATACATATTATTTATTTTAAAATACAACATGTTGCCCTAACATAATATAAATATTACAAAACATGTATGCACTTATATTTTAATATACATTTATTATTTAAAAATAAAAAATACTTTTTTTAAACATCGATATGGAAATGCTTTAATAAAAAACTTATTTTTAAGGCCGTAAGAATTTTATAAAAAAATTGGATTTTATCAAACATATTTAGGCCGAAAACATAAATGAATATACATATAATTTATTCATTTATATTTTAAATATATTACATTATTTTATATTCGAAATTTAAATATTAGTATGTATACACACACATACATATTTTCAATGAAATTTAATTCCATATATATATATGTATGTATGTATATATATGTTTATCAAAATATTATCCATTATTTTAAATTTGAAATTACAAAATATTTTAAAATCTAGATCAAGATTTGAAATTTAAAACTTGAAGTTAAATTTAAATTTATAATTATTAATATTTTCATTTACAAATGTAACTTTTCTCGTTATTATATATGTATACTATTATGAATATATTTTGTATCATATTAAACTACATATATTAGATAGCACATATGTATATCGTGGGGTTAGCACGTCCGTTGTAATGTAAATCCCAATACTTATACATGGTCATGTTAAACCATGTACACTGTATATGTTGCATAGGAACGTACACATACATGTGTATATGATATGCATGTTCATATATATTATATAATATAAATATAAAACTATTATAAAACTATGTTTACAAAATAAAAAAAATAATGATTTTATGTAAAAATTAGTTTAGATTAAATCTAAATAAATTCAAACTTCATAGGTCCAATATGATCCGAAACGGCAAAAAAGTTTGAAATTAATCCATTCAATCCGCTATGTGCTGGCCCTAATCCAACAATTTATCCCTAAAACACTTTTGGAAACATTCATGTACCATTATTATTATTCCAAAAATATTATTTTCACTTCATTAACCAAATAGCAACAACGATAATAATATTTCCTTCTATAAAGTCTATAAAATCGACTATTTTTTCATTAATTCAAAATAATACTATGTTCCTGTTAACCCAAGAAATGGATCAACGCCCTGGTTTGAGTTTGAAATCACCAATCATGTTCTGATAGGACAATTTCACAGATCATAGATATAGAAAAAGAATAGTAAAAGAAAGAAGATAGAGAATTTTTTATAGCGATTCGACTGTTAAAGAAGCCTACTTCCACTTTATAGTTTTATTATAGACTGATTGTTGTTACAAGAAGTGTTTGATTACAAGGCTCTGATTATCCTGAGGTAGATTGAATCCCTAGAGTTGGAATTCACCGGAGAATCACAGTGAATCCTATTGGATAATGTTATGAGGGAGATAGAGAGTAAAGACTTTCCAACACAGCTTTAACAACCAGTCCAAAGAAGATCCTGATTATGTTGCAAGCATGATGATTTTTATAGAGATCCGAGAGCTTTTAGGCTTGGCCCGTTCGCCAATTGCTTTCTGATGGACATTGGAGGATGTAGAGGAGCTTAGCTCACGTCCTGAGCCAAAACCATGGATCACTAGCGATCCAAGGATTTAGCTCGTGTGCAAGCTAATTACTTAGCTCCTACCCTAATTGTGCTGCTATGTCAAGTCGTAAGAATTCTATGGCTTTTTATATACTACTAGTGATCCATACACTTCGCATATTTTTGGCATTTTGTCTTCTTTGCTCCCATGTGCCATAGCTATTCAGTGAGCCATTGATGAAGTTTATGGATCGCTGGCGATCCACGATGTATGGATCGATGGCGACCTAGACACTTGGTCTTTTTCTGGACTTTGATGTCTGGCATTCCCATTACCTTGTATCGATGTTCTTCACATAGTCGTGTTGCGCGTTGTTTTGTTTTGATGATGATTTACTAATTATTAACATTTAGTTGCTGATTGGACTGAATGTACGCTGGTCCCTTGATTTAGTCAAACTCAATCGATGCCGTCTTTGTTGGAAACAAGGTGTGCTTTGGAAGTAACTTTTTTGATTCTTTATTTTGTGAAATCTAGTTGATCATGTCGATGTTACCATGAAAATTTGGCTTTGACTGTTGAATTTTCAATACGAATCGTTTGAGTCCATCTCAAGATATTCTTCTCAATTGACTGACTTTTGATAGCGTTCGTTTTTGGATTTCGATCTGAATTTCAATTCGTGGTATTGACGATGCAATCTTTGCTCTATATTTTCCACAAGGGTTTAGGTTGGTAAGTGGGTGCATGACGTAGGTTTGGAGTTGTCCTATATAGTTTTTGTTTGACCGACAGTGAAGCTATGTTTTGTCTCGAACAATTGCACGTCGTTCTAGAGCGAAGTCTTGCTCTTGGTTTTTAACTTTTTTCTTTTCTAGACTTTGGTTAAGTTCCCATCGATGTTTTTGAATTCCAATGCTATGATTTATTCCAAAATCAGATATAGTGGATGATTTAATCGTATCACTCTTCCTATTTCTGTATTCCACTAATACTGGAAAGAAAAGCTTCCCACGTCACTTTGGAGAGTGGCTCCATTATCGATCATTGATCGATAACAGGTATGTGTGGAAGTGGTAATTTCAAAGGACGATATGAATAGTTTTTCAAATGTAAGCAAGCTATCTACACTAAATTGTTTGTTCGCAATATTCAGGATACTGGACTCTTCTCATGTGGATAACACATAACATCTGCCCCGGTCAACGCTCAGGACCCGATTGGTCAACATATGTCGACTTCCCTTGGATTTCGGGCATCGGTTACACGAAGATATTATTTAAAGTAAAATATACCTGACAGGGTTGATTGCCAAGTTTTGTCATTGAAAATGAATTTTTGGTCATCCAATCTTTAGTCTGGCAGAGGTATTCCCACTCGTCCAGATGCTGGGTCCTTCGCGACTTAGGCTTCACTAATTATCCCTATCATATTGAGATGATTGATTATAGTTAAATACAAGATACGGTTGCTCTTATAGAGTTGTAGTTGGAGTTCGATCGGGCACAGTTTCAACCTTCAAAAATTAGCGCATGAGTTGTCCGAGTGCGATTGTCCTTCCTTTATGTTTTTCATAAATCAATGCACACCAGCCTCTGTCTACGGAGACTATTGGCTTAATTGTTTGATTCTAAGCACTACTTTTTCTCGCTCTTGCGCTTCTTGTGCTCATGTGCAGCATACTCGTTTACCGTAATTCTACACATGTAAGTAATACTTCTGATAGGTCATTTCTGCATATTCTATTTCATAGTTTTGTTCAGAACTATGAAGTAGCTTGGTCTAGCCATTTTTTTAGCTAATCCCTACTTATGCTCAATTGAGTTTGTTTCAACAAAGTGTTGGTGTAAATGCCTCAGTACATAGGGCTGATTACTTCGACTACCGAACCAACATGTTTTGGTTGACTAGGTCTCCTAAGCAATAAGTTTGATTTTCATAGTTCGATTGACATGATAGCTCCTATCTTTGAGAACTAGGGACTTTGTTGCTTGGTCCCAAGATCTGAGTTTTCGTAATGATGTCAGTAGGCATTAGAAAGATGCATTTCTAGCATGTTTTGCTAAAGTAAATCCTTCTGAGTCCGTCGTTGAGATCCCAATCATGTGTTGGTTTCTATCTTCATAAACTCATATGCGGATGACTCAAACCAGTGGATTTTCCTTGATGTTGTGGATCTTCGGATAATGTAAGATTCTAGAAGGTAGGGTTAAAGAGTTAATCAAACTCGTGCTTTTGTTTCTGAAAGCCGATGTATTGATAGCTTCATTTTAGGTTTTTCTTCCTAGCATCACAAACCTTTGCGTAATGGAAAATTCCTGCAAGTTGGAACCAAATAATTTGGTTAGACCGTAAGTAGGTCATCGATCTTTCTCTTCATCGCCAGGCTATGAGCGACGGTGGATTTCTGAACGTAAAAGCTTTCGTTTCCTTTGTTGGCAATTTGGCTGCCAGAATGCTCTGTTTTGTGATACAGAACCGTTATCTAACCAACCTTGTGGTTATTTGTTTTGGACCTTTGAAACATTTCTTTTGATCAAGTATCCATGCTTCTATCACTTCTTGAGGGACTAGCTATTTTGAATGCCTATATTTGGGCGATTGTGAGAGATGGAAATCTATGGGGCAAATTTCTCAATTAACCCCAGTCTGGCTCTCAATCCCATTTTGGAATTATGGAAGTTTGCGGATTTTGTTTCGACCTTCCATGATTACTTCACTTTTTCTTCGCCATGCATGCTCTTCTTGGTTGCTGACGTTGTCATGGAAGTTTCGTTCATATGTCAACCCATGTCTTTGTGAATTGATAACCTAGCTGCTTGGTTCCAAGAAACATTTCCTCGAGGCTACCTATCTTTCGGTTGTGTCTAAATTCTTTCTAAGCTGAATTTAGGAAATTCGGTTGTGCACCAGCTTTCGTCCCTAGAAATTATTACACGAGCAATTCAACCTTAGGATTTCCCATCAACGCTACTTTATTCCTATGCAGTGGTTGATTCCCATGATGAAAGGTCGAACCATCCGGCTGACCTATGAAAGGATATGTCTTTCGGTCGTTGCCTGTTATTGGGCAACGGTAGTTTTCTAAAGAGAAGGTAGAGACTCAGTTGAGGGCCAACTTCTATCTTCGGAAGCTAGGGCATTGATGGTTCACAGTGATGAGTGTTTCTAATCAGCTCTATAGATTGAAGTTTTCCTGGCATTGCCGGGGAACTCCTGGTACTAAGCGAGTAGAATGTTTTCCGAAGTTATCAGGGTAACACCGATACTTATGAAAAAAAGTTTCCAAGCATTGTCGGGGAAACACTGGTAGTTAATAGATAGAAAATTTTCCCAGTGTTACTAAGGCAACACCAGTTCTTAAAAGATAAAAGAAGGCCTTGGCATTGACGAGGCAATACGAACACTCAGGAAGTTGGGATCGATTTTCCTCTTCGATTCAGTAGTGCTCTAGTTTTGGCCTTCGAAAAATAGCACTTCGATGATTGGATTGTTGAAGTGTTTTCTTTGTGTTACCCGTCTTCGGGCAGTGTTAAAGTCACATTGGTGAGGATTGAATCATTCATCCAATCCTATAGAGTTTAGTAAACTCCTTTTAACCTAATGTTGATGTTTTCTCAATGTTGCTTAAATCTGGGATACGCCACGTTCTAAAAGGGTGAGAGACCCAGGCATTTTCGTTGCCTAGCTTTAGTTTTAACTTTCAAGTATTACCCTTGGAGATGTAAGGTCGTTGCTCAACTAATTCCATAATTATCCAATTTTACGAAAAATCGAATTTCCTCCAACCGGTTTTTGTTATTATCTAACGATGATTATTAGCGGAACCCTTCATTTCTAGGTGTCAAATTCCAGGTTCTTACAGAAAATTTGGAATTGTGGAGCAACTCATTACATTGCCCTCGATACGATCGCGTTCATTCTTGTACTGATCATGGATTGGTAGAGTTTGGCAGTGTTTGTCTTGATTCTGTGACACCTAACGTTGCTTGTTTTAGGCCATATGCATTATGCTAGACTAATAGCATTGTTGCGGATATCAACCTTATTCATCGGTTCCACCTTTTGGGAATCAATCGTTTAGCTGCTCGATTTTGATAGTTCTCTCCTTGTCGTTGTCTGTCTTCAGATAACAGCTAGTTTTTTTACTAGTTAGGGTTTGAGACCTCATTCGAGCACCTGTTTCTGTCTTTGGAAGCTGGTATGTTGATCATTTGATTCTGGAAATGCTTTTCGTCGTCATCTATCTCTGTACAACGGTAAGTTCTTCCTTTTATTGCAAGTTGGAGCGATCTTTTATCCTGACCAAGTGTTAACGTGTTATGTGCCCCCAGTCCATAGGGCTGATTATTCTGAACAATTGATGTGAGACTTGATGTTTTGGGTGGCTTCCTGGATGCCTCCAGTCAAAGGTACGTCGCAGCTCCTATCTTTGGAAGCTCGTGATTTGCATGTCTTAACTTTAGACATTTTTGTCCAAGATTGGAATTCTATGTTGAAATCCTTGTGTGGGAACTTTGTAGCATTGTCGGAGCAATGTCAGTCCTTTTGGGTGGTAGGGATTGGTTCCTGTTATTCCTGAAATAAAAAAATTTCCGAGTGTTGTCACGGCAACATCGATACTTAGAGAATTTTGACGGTCCGGTAATGATGTCGAAGCGACATTGAGTAGTGTTTGCACAGCTTATGAAATGCATGGTTTATGTGAGTATGCGGCTTACGAGATGCACGACTTCCGATAATGCACGGCGGGTGGCACGGCTTATTAGAGTGCGTGAACTTATGGGATGCATGACTTTTAGGGGTGCATGGCTTACAAAATGTGTGACTTATGCGATCGATATGACCAGTTGATTCGAAATGGTTTGGAACTTCTCGACATCACCAATCTTAGCGCAACATGAGGAGTTGGCTATTTGAGTCGATTTTATTTCTTCGACTCTGCGAGTTGAAGGAGCATACTCGGGCATAGTTTGACCGGCCCAAGCAGCTAAACAATGATTTTCGAGTCAATTTGAAATAATCCGGGTTAAGTAAAAGTGGTTTTAATCATTAAGTGTCGTCAGTTAAAACTTTTTCTGTTGGTTTGTAGCACTCTAATTTTTTTGTAGTTGTGCTCGTTATTCCCGATCATGGAAGTGGTTGGCGCTGGTTATGTGATATGCGGTGTTTGGGACCGATATGGCTCGTCGGTTTAGTTCTGATGCTCCTGAGTGCTGCCTATCTTTGGGAAACGGAAGGAGTTTACACTTTAGGAGTGTGATTTTTCAGTGATGTTCCTTGGTGTTGCCTATCATCGGGAAATGTGGGGAGCCTAAATTTTTTTAAGGGTTAGCCCACGAATTACGAAATGAATGAATCTTTTCGTGCTTTTCGATGTTTCCTATCTTTGAGCAATGCAAGGATCGTACGTTCTAGGAGTTAATGTATGGCTTATGAAGTGCGCGACTTTTGGTACTCATCGGTATTACCTATTTTCGGGCAACATGAGGAGCCTATGTTTTGGCACAACTTACAAAATGCATGCCTTTTAGTACTTCTCGGTGTCGCCTATCTTCGAGCAATGCGAGGAGCATGCATTTTAGGAGTTCGTGCGTGGCTTTTGGTACTCCTTGGTGTTACTTATCTTCGGTCAATGCGAGGAGCGTATGTTTTGGCACGGCTTATGAAATGCATGGCTTTTGGTACTCCTTGGTGTTGCCTATCTTCGGGTAATGTGAGAATTGTATGTTTTAGCACAACTTATGAATTGCACAGCTTTTGGTACTCCTCGGTGTTGCCTATCTTTGAGCAACGTGAGGAGCGCATGTTTTGGCATGGCTTTTGAAATGCATGGCTTTTGGTACTTCTCGGTGTTGCCTATCTTCGGGCAAAGTGAGGAGCGTACGTTTTGGCGCAGCTTATGAAATGCGTGGCTTTTGGTACTCCTCGGTGTTGTCTATCTTTGGGCAATGTGAGGAGCATATGTTTTAGCGCAGCTTATGAAATGCACGACTTTTGGTACTCCTCAGTGTTGCCTATTTTCGGGCAACGTGAGGAGCATAATTTTGGGCCTTTCTGATGTTGCCGAAGAAACACCGGTTTTTAGAAGGCAAGGATCGGGTTCCGCCGATCCAGCGATCAGAGTCGATTTGACCTCGTTGACTTAGCAGGTTGCTTACATGAACACGGTTTTATTCTTTCAAGAAGCTAAATAGTTTTTGGTTTGGGTAACCATGGCTTGGATGATCCTTCTATGTTTCTAGAAGATGTACAAGTCTAAATAGATCAGGCTGCCATGGTGGAGAGATCTATAGCTGACCGCATAAAGATGGATTGAAGAAAGAGCATATAGGAGTTCAGAGCATGACTCTTTGCTCTTGGTCCAAACTGCCTTTAGAGAATGGGTCTTTAACTGGCATACGGTCTAAGAGGAAGAGGAATTGGTCACCATAAGCGGTAAAATTAGTAGTTGGAAATAAGTGGGCAAGTATTATGCTAGTATTTCGTTTGTTGCACTAGCTAGGTCATTAAGTCCACGGTTGTAATAATGCCAGAATTTTGATCAGGCAAAACAGAACTGTGGTATGATTAGTCTCGGCCTTTCTTATGGCTATTCAAGTATGTGCAGTGCCTCCCATGCCACAGGGCTGTTGTTGCACTTGAACTGTATCCATGGTCTTTCCACAACTCATTTGGTTGCTCCTGGTCGAGTGGGTGCGGTATTCCTAAGTGCCGAATCTTAGCTTGATTCGAGTTGGCCTCTGATTGATGATAAGGTCCGCTCAGTTTTGGCTTAGTTTCTTTGAGCGACTTCGAAGCTTTGGAATTTAGCACTGTTTGTCTCATCGGTCTTTGGAAGCAATTCCTTTAATTTTGCAGAATTATTAGTATGATTGTCGATTTGTGGCCCCAGAGCATGAGTTCGTTGACTTCGGGGAGTTCTGGATAGATGACTGCTGATCTTCCAGTTCACCCTCGTGGATATCAGTCATACATAATTTTCACTGATCTACCAGTTCACCTTCACGATGCTTTAGTTCATGAAAGACCTTCCCGTTTGTGAAGGGTATTTTGGATCAGATGACCACTGATCTACAGGTACACCTTTACAATGCTTTGGTTTGTGAAGACATTTACGATCACGAAGGGTTTTTTGGATCAGATAACCGTCGATCTACTGGTTTACCTTCATGATGCTTTAGTTCGTGTAAGATCTTCACATTCGTGAAGGGTTTTCTAGATCATATGACTGCTGATCTACTGGTTCACCATCACGATGCTTTAGTTCGTGAAAGACCTTTACATTCGCGAAGGGTTTATTGGATTAGATGTCTGCTAATCTACCAGTTTACATTCACGATGCTTTCGTTCATGAAAGATCTTTACATTCGCGAAGGGTTTTTGGATCATACGATCAATGATCTACTGGTTTACCTTCACAATGCTTTAGTTCATGAAAGACCTTCACATTCGCGAAGGGTTTTTTGGATCAGATGATCGGCAAACGAACAGCCTTGGAACGATAATTCATCGATTCCAAGAGGAATTTTGGTCAGACGTCTGACGGCCCAGCGGCCTTAATGCGACGATTCATTATCTTCAAGATAAATTTTTAGGATTCAGCTTACGGGAACATAGTTTTATCAAATTTTGGAGACTAAGGGATTGGATATGTTTGCTTGATGATCCTTCCGACAAGACTTCTTGACGCTACCTGAGCAACGCTAATTCTCAAAAGAGGGACCGGCCTGACTCGTCGAGGGCATAGAAGCATTTCTTTCACCGTGCTATCTGCAATGCCCCCAGTGTCCTGGTACGGCTCATTTAGGGGGAAAAAAGCAGATAAGGATGGGTGGGAGGCGCACTTTAGGTTGTTGTCCCATTCCTTAGTTGCTAGCAAGCTAGAGTGTTATTTGATAATCATCTTTTCATTCGATTTCGTCAGTTAGCTGGGGTGCTTTTCTATTGGGTTTTAGCAGCCTTGCTTGGCTGAGGTCCCATGGCTCCTTCACCGTGTTCTTTGGCAAATTTCCAGGCTTACCTTCTTCTAATTGTACTACTTCTAGTCTTTAGAACCGGTTTGTAGCAGGTTGTTTCATCCTTTAATGATTTCTGAGGGCCTGGCAGTAGACTACATTTGTCGCCATCGCTTTGTACATATGTTAATTATACCTGTAAAGAGACAATTTCGAATCAATTGTACAGTTGTATAAATGGTATAGTTTGCATGATAAACATCTTCGGATATTCTGCATGTTGAATGGCTTCGGTGACTGGGTTTCGATTGGGGAAGATGCTCTAATCGTTGTCAGATTAGTCCATTTTCAAGTTACGGCTGTTTATAATGCTTGAGAATGATATGTGCACGATTTTCTATGCTTGAAAGATTGGAAATTTCGATTGAGTGACAAATCACAAATGATGGGGTCATGGATTAGCGATCCAAATTAGATAAGACCGGTCTGGGGTAACAAAGAAGGCCCCACAAGGTTGCATTCAAAATTTCAAGGTATTTGGAGTTCGCACATTCCAGTTATGAGCAAAAGAAGAGGGAGTGGCATTGATGGATCGGTGGTATTTTACTTAGAGTTTGACCCAAGAAAATTTTCCATTTGCTTGGGCTCAGCAGATGATTCGCTTGAGGCCATAGAATTTTAAGTGCTAGGTTGGTGACAAACATTGCTTGGAGCAATTTGCCTGTTTTCTTAAAGAAAATCTTGGTTTTACCTGAGTCTGATTTCGGACCAGAATTTTCTGGGTTTACTTTGGGTCAAATGGGTAATTATCGAATTTGACTTTGAGTCAACCCTTAAATGTGTTTTTCAACGACCATTTTGATGACTTTTAATGATTTTTGCTCCTCCTGCCTCTAAGAATACCATTTGAGTAGCAGTTCCTTATCCATTGTTTGGCATTATGCTATGGCATGGGTTTTAGAGCTTCTTCTAGTGTTTTGTACATTGGCGTTTTCATCCAATTTGTCTTACTCGAATGATTTATCATCTTCAAAGCCGGAGAGAACCATCCTTATATCCTTCCATGGGGTTTTCACCCCTAAGTTCGGGTTTGTAGAGGTGCTTTTGCAATAGGTGGAGCGTTAACGTTTTCTTCCATCATGATTCTTGGAGCTCCGCCCATTGCTTCCTTTCGATTATATCCCTTTCGAAGGACCCAGATGACACTTCCAATAAGCTGATTCACTGGAGAAAGCATTTCAACCTGAACCTATTCAATGGATCGCTAGCGATCCATATATTATGGATCACTGACGATCCATAAAGTATGCTGGAAAGCTAGCCAAACCCTTAGCATCCTTCTCTCATCTTGTTCCACATATATCGCTGCAAATCAATGAAACGATATGGATCGCTAGCGATCCATATACTTGGAATATTATTGAACATTGCTTTCAGGAGTTCATGGTAGTCTAGTGAAAAGGTATGGATCGCTAGCGATCCATAGTGCATGGATCGCTAGTTGATTTCCGAGCTTTGCCCTTTAGATCACATCACTATCTCATGTTGATGTTCTCCATTTAATTCCATAGCTTTTGGCCTTGTTTTGATGATGACCATATAGTGGTTGCATTGGACTTCTATTGGATCATGATGCAAGGGGATTGGTCCAACGGGCTAACAATATAGATCGCTAGTGACCTATATGAGATGGATCGCTGGTGACCCATCACCTTAGCATGTGTTTGCTTAATTTTTTCTCCGGTCCTTTTTAGTTGGTTCTCCTATTCTCAACAGCAAACCTTCTAAGCAAAGATTGTGGATCTAACTTCCGAACCTATCTGATCCAAAGTAGATAGTAGATCTAAGCCTGAGTTCAATTCTCAATGAAAGCACCAAAATGTTAACCCAAAAAATGGATCAACACCCTAGTTTGAGTTCGAAAGCACCATCCCACTTCTGATAGGGCAATTTCACAGATCATAGATATAGAAAAAGAACAGTAAAAGAAAGAAGATAAAGAAATTTTATAGTGGTTCGGCTGTTAAAGAGGCCTACATCCACTTTATAGTTTAATTATATACCGATTGCTGTTACAAGAAGTGCTTGATTACAAGGCTCTGATTATCCTTAGGTAGACTGAATCCCTAGAGTTGGAATTCACTAGAGAATCATAGTAAATCACTTTGGAGATTGTTATGAGGGAGATGAGAGTGAAGAATGTTTCCAGCAGAGCTTCAGCAACCAATCCGTAGAATATCCTATTTATGCTGTAGGTGGGATGATATTTACAGAGATCGGAGAGCTTCTGGGCCTGGCCCATTCGCCAATCGCTTTCAGATGGACTTTGGAGGATGTAGAGGAGCTTAAGTCGCGACCCAAGCCAAAAACATGGATAGCTAGCGATCCATAGATTTAGCTCGTGTGCGGGCTAATTACGTAGCACCTATCCTTATTGTGTTGCTATGTCAGGTCACAAGAATTCTATGAATTTGTATGGACCGTTAGCAATCCATACACTTAGCATATTTTTTGCATTTTGTCTTCTAAGATCCTTTGCTCCCATGTGCCATAGCTGTTCAACGACCCATTGATGAAGTTTATGGATCGTTGGCGATCCATGATGTATGGATCGCTGGTGACCTAGACAGTCTTTTTCTGGACTTTGATGTTTGGAATTCCCGTTACCTTATATCGACGTTCTTCACGTAGTCCTATTGCGCGTTGCTTTGTTTTGATGACAATTTACTATTTATTCGCATTTAGTTACTAATTGGACCGAACGGGTGTTGGTCCCTTGATTTAGTCAAACTCAATCGATGCTTTAGTAATATGACTTGGCTCCCTTTAACTTGTTGCTTTATCCCTTTCGATTGAATTCCAAGCCATTCTGACTTCATTAAGTCGTTTTGTCTTCTCTTGGATCTTGATGGGTTAAAACCCCGGATAACGGTTCCTAAAAATCATATTACTGTTTATAAAATCCCACTTTATTTTATAAATAATAATATACTTTTCAAATCTCAATTTAAAATGGATTTTTCGTTATTATCTATGAATTTCCTAGAAATTCATAGATAATAACTTTATTATATTCTTTACTATAATTTCAGTAAAATTTATTTAATCGTTATTATTTACCATCACCGGTAAAATATGTAAAAAAAAAATCCCATTTTCATTTTTATTCATATTTTTAAAAGTTCCACAATTTCGTCCAATTTCTATCAATCAATTATATTCTATTCAAATTCATAATAAATTATAATTAAACGAAAATCAACAACAAAATCCACATAAAGAAACCATCATACTAACCAAATAATCATCTTCATATCAATAAATATTTATTTTCATTAATGTATATGTAATTAATAATTTTAAACTTTAATTAATTAAAATAAATAAATCACACCGACACACTTTTACAAAAAGCTTCAAAACACAGCAAATCCAGTGTCAAATTGTCTGGAATTTCTTCGTGAGTCTAATGGAATAAACTGCATGTGAATCAGATTTCGTACACAAAAGATATGGCAATTAGAAATTATAGGGGCGACATATATTAATTTAATAATCAACACATTAAATTAATATTATTTACTGTCATCTCCTTCACCCATAGCCTAAAAAATCATAATTTCACCTCTACGTCGCTGCCACCTAGGGTTGCCGCACACCAATCGAAAACCACCACCAGAATCGCCATACCCCGAAACCCCCATGCCAGCACTACCACCACTCCATACATTGCCAATAATGAACAAAATTCTAACCATTCTTTGGGATTTTAGGTTGATTTGACACCCCGTTCGATGATCCAACCATATAGCTTGACGTCCTTTGTGCTCTATTATCCTACGATCATCCAATTGTCATCGTTTCACCATTGATTAGAAGCCCTAGAAGGAATGGTTGAAACTTCTATATTTTTGATCAATTGAAGCATCAAATGGAAAAAATTCAAATGCTTCTTTGCCTCGTCATTAGTTTTGAATCCATATATAATTTGACTTGTGTCAGACACTTTGAATTTTGAAACCATTTGTAATTAGTGAAAATCTTTCGCCATTAAAATGGGATTAAGATAAATTTTAGGATTAAGGAAGTGTGACTGATGTGACCGCTACTCTTTAGGGTTTATAAGTAACATATATACGAGGTAGGTTCACCTATACATAACTGTTTGGCCCAAAAGCAATTCGTATCCTACTTAAATAACATAATGCCTCTATTTTGTAAACCGTAACCCCAAATCCATTAACGTTTATATCAAACCGACTAGCTTAAAGAGATCGACTACAAATACGATTCCCAATTCAACCATTAATTAAAAAATTATTTTTAATTAATTTTATACTAATAGTGTCAAATTTGCAGGTCGTTGCATTCTTCCCCCTTAAAAGAACTACGCCCTCGCACTTCTATAACATCTCCAATTCTGAGGCCTAAAACTATTCGCTATGGATGCTGCAGTCTTTCATAGTTATTAGTCCCCAACGACAAAGTGCGGTTATATTAATCATATCAATAATCAGAAACATATGAATATGAAAAAATATCAAACACATTTCAGAAATAACTTTTACATTCCATTTCAAAATATGATTTCATATTCATTACATAATCCCATTTGTGATTCCATATTAAGAGAAATTATAATTATTACAGAACCTCCAATAGCGACATATGAAAATGTCCTATTGGTTGATCAAAGTATAACACTTGTCAATTATATAACTTGCCACTACATCCACATAAACTAAAACAAACAACATAACGAATTAGATAAGTACTCCTAAATAGCTAAATTCCCATCTGGAACAATTAACACAGGAGCATTAGTCAACAAAGGCTTAAATTAAGGAATGCATCATTACATTTATTGGTCTAGATAAACTTTACGTCCTTCTTATTTAGTTTAGTCAAAGACGCTGCAATCCATGAGAAATCCATGATAAATCTTTGATAATAACTAGCTAGTCCAAGAAAATTCCTTGTCTCGTTCACCTTCTCAAGTCTCTTTTAACTATTTGCAGCTTTAATCTTAGCTAGATCCATTGAAAACCCTTTCTCTAAAACTACATGACCATGAAACTTCACCTCTCTTTTTCTAAAATGACACTTTAAAAACTTCACTTTTAGTTGATGCCGCCTCAAGCACCATTCTTAGGTGAATTTCATGATCTCTTTCATCCTTAGAGTATATCAGAATGTCATCAATGTATACCAACATAAACTTATCCAAGTACTCTCCAAAAATCCGCTTCATTAGATCAACAAAGAAAGTATGTGCATTAGTCAATCCGAATGGCATCACTAACCCCTCATATGAATCATATCTCATCTGAAACACCATCAAAGGAATAATCTCCTCTGCCACCCTCAATTGATGAAACCCTTCCCCAAATCCAACTAGGGAAATACTTTTACTCCACTCAACTGATCAAATAAATCATTGGTTCTTGGCAAAAGATATCTATTCTTCATTGTCTTCTCATTTAACTTACGATAACCAACACATAATCACAACAACCCATCCAATTATTTACATACACCACGGTTGCTCCCCAAGGTGAACTGCTTGGTCTAATAAAACTCTTTTCTTCTATGTCCACCAGCTGCACATTTAACTCCTTCATCTCGGTAGGTATCATCCTGTTAGGTGGTCTATTTATGAGCTGCAGGTACTAGATCTATTCGAAACACAATAGCTCTTTTCAATGGTAACCTTGTAACTGGCTCAAAAAAATCTACAAATTTCCTTGCAACCAAAACGTGATTCACTTCGTCTTCTACTTCCATTGTTCCTAACAACGTATAAATATCTCTACTCAAGTTATCCACCGAGTATATAATTTGATCGCTACTATCAGAGTGTCTAATTGATATTTTCCCATCCCAGCAAAATATCCTAGCATTATTTTTGCTCAACCAGTCCATAACCAAAATAATCCCAAAGCTCACAAAATAAAATACATACAAACTACAGGCAGAAATGTATCCTAGCAACTCAAATTCTAGATGGTCACATCTCATCCGAAGAGTTGTATCCCTCGTATTGGATTAGCTACCCTTAAGGAATCAACAAGGTACGACGGTTCTCAACATAACTTATTTACCAAACACTAAGATATTAATGAATGCAATGCATTGGTATCAAATAGTACCCTAACTATTATGCTATGAATTAAAAGCATACTTTCCATCAAAAATTTCCTTTCTCGGCTGTTGTTGGTCATAATGTAGATGGTTATAAATCTAACACCTTTCCTTTGTTAGCCTTGGCCACTTCTGGACATTTGTTCTTATATTGCCTCACGTGGTCGCAGTTATAGCACTTCACATTCTGCTTACCCACAACCATCTTACCATCACTTGGTTGAAACTCATTTGCATAGTGCTCATTCTTATCACACTTATAACACACAATATCTGCCTTCTCTTTCTTAGCAGCTCCATCCTTCCGAGCTCCCTTTCCCTTAAAGAACTTCCTCCTGTTATTCTGAGAACTCTAGGTAACAACTGGATTCTCCTTTCCAAAAGTGGAAAGCATATCCTTGTTCCTGATTACCATCTCCACCACTACATTCGATGGATCCTAGAGATGTGGCATGGTCACTATAGCAATCTCCGGTCTCAAACCTCAGATAAACTTCATGTTCCTCTTGATAATAATGTCAATGGTGACATTTCAATACCAGGATAGCTCATCAAACTAAGTATAACATTCCAACAGTGACATTTCTCCCTACTTCAACTCCAAAAACTTCCTAAGCAAGGATAACTTAGCTACTTCGGACAAAAACCTTTCCCTGAATCTCCTTCGAAATTCCGTCTAAGTTAATTCTTCCTTTAGTACACCTATGGTCACCCTGTTCCACTAGAACAAAGCAGCTCCTTGCAACTGTCTCGAAGCCAACGTCCTTTTCTACTCATCATAAAAGCCCAAATTAGCAAAAATTCTTTCATAATGTAATAGCCTGTTCTCCACCTCTGTAACATCGTTGGTACCTAGAAAAGGCTTCTAACCCAAACTGGTGTAATCTTGACTCAGCTTAGCATAGTTTTTATCAACTGGTGTTATGAACCCATATTTTTCCTAGGATAATTTGGGTTCATAATCTTCGGTCTTAAACCTTGGATAAACTTCATGTTCCTCTTGATAACAGTGTCAATGGTGACATTTCCATATCAGGATAGCTCATCAAACTTAGCAGAGTCGTCCAACATTGACATTTCTCCCTGCTTCAACTTCAAAAACTTCCTAATCAATACTGACTTGGCTATTTCAGACAAAAACCTTTTTCTGGATCTCCTTCGAAATTCCGCCTAAGTTAATTCCTCATTTAGTACCCCTATGGTCACCTTGTTCCACTAGAACAAAGCAGCTCCTTGCAACTATGTCGAAGCCAACTTCTTTTTCTACTCATCATTCAAGCCCAAATTAGCTAAAATTCTTTCATAATGTAATAGCCTGTTCTCCACTTCTATTGCATCCTCGGTCCCTAAAAAAGGATTCCCACCCAAAATGGTGTAATCTTGACTCAGCTTAGCATAGTTATTACCAACTAGTGCTACGGGATTGACTTCTCCCACGTTATTAGCATTTCCTCCAACTACTCCTACAGTTATTCCAGCTTGCATCAATTGATGAAGAACTGATGCATAGTCCATATATCTACTGGTAGGGTCGCATCACCTACATTGGCATTTGCATATTGATAAGCATTTGCCTATCGACCCAGATTCTTTTTGGCATTGGGCCGAGCAATTCCATTAGTGATGATGTTTCCTCCACCTAGATTCACTCTTTCGTTTCCTACTTCCATATCTTTCTTTCTCTTAAATCTGCATATGAGCATTAGTAAGATATAGAAAAATGGTCTGAGAGAGAGAGAGAGGAGAGTAGAGATAGAATACACACTTATATATAGCAAACACAAGTACATTATAGTGTTGTCCCATACCTCAATCTTATTCTTAGATTCATTAGGATTATATATACAAAAACTTTTTAGGTTTAAAATTCTTTTATTCATAAACCTATAGTATGATACTAACTTATAACATCTCCCATTCCGAGGCCCAAAACTAACTGCTATGGATGCTGCAATCGTTCATGGTTATTAATTCCCAACGGCAAAATACGATTGTGTTAATCATGTCAATAATCAAAAGCATATGAATATGAAAAAATTTCAAATATAACACAGAAATAACTTTTACATTCCATTTCAAAATATGATTTCATATCCATTACATAATCCCATTCGCGGTTCCATGTTCAAAGAAAGTATAATTATTAAAAAAATACTCCAATAGAGATATATGAAAATGGCCCCTTGGTTGATTAGAGTCTAAAAATTTTCAATTATATAACTTGCCATTACATCCATACAGACAGAATCAAACAACATAGCGGATTAGATAAGTAATCCTAAATAGCTAGATTTCCTCCTGCACGTCTTCGGAAGCTTATTCGTCTAATTGGAAACCTGAAAACCCTTGCTCCTGACCTATTCAATGAGTACTCGAGAGTTTAAGGGGAAAACAAAAACTTCGAGTCAAACAACAGTCTGGTGTGAATAATAACCTACCATCTCAAACCAAATAGATATCCAATGAGACCATACCACTAAGCAAAACGAGTTTTCACCTTACTAGTACCTTAACCAAAAAACATATTAACCGTATACTTTGCTCTTGCATCCATAATGGTTATAACACAATAATATACTGATATGCAAACATGTAATATGCACTGGATTAGTTATCCTAAGTTATTAGACTACACATTTAAGTTGTCATCGACTATCTGTCTTATACTTATGTAGATTACCCATCTCACCTATATTAATTCTTTGGATTACCCATCCCCTAACATGTTGATTACCCATCATACATGGTTTTATTATCAAAATTATGTAGACTATCCATCTTACATGTAATGATTACTTGGATTATCCATCCCTTACCATATGGACTACCCATCACACATGGTTTAGCTATTTAAATTATGTATACTATCCATCACACATATTACATTCATTTAAAATGATGTACATTATCCATCACACATCCCGTATTTTTCCTAGGTTAACTATTAACCCTTCATTAATCTCATAGAGACTATCCATCTTCGACATGATGTGGACTATCCATCTCACATCCTATAGTTTTTCTACAATAATTATGAACCCATCATTTACCAATTTAATTCATGTTATCCACATGTTTAACCTATGTATATTGGTTCCCCCAATTAGGTTGTATACCCTTTAAAGTTCTAACATCTCAAATGACATGCATTGGTATCCCTAATGATCTATATTGAACTTATTTAAGAAAATTTTACATCTGTATCCCCAATGATTAATGTCGAAATCCATAAAGAAAAATACAAAAGCACCCCCAATTATAAAAGTTAAAATCATTAAACATACAGCATGTCGAAGCAAATCTACATTGGTGTCCCCAATGATAGTGTTGAAATTTACAATTAAATGACACTGGTATCCCCAATAACAATGACAAAGAAGAGGATTTAAGGCTCTTCGCCCTTAATAAAGAAAATAGGAGTCATTCATGCCACATTATTTATAACGTTGAACCTCTACCCAAGATTAGAAAACAAAACTTAAATTTTTATAATTATAAAACTTCTTATCGAAAATTATGTTATCGACTTACATTCAATATAGGTTATCTACCTATTAAACAATGTCGATACCAATAGTCTCGGTAGCAATGCCGTACAACATCATTGCTGAAGCAAAACAAAGGGACCTTATCAACCTTTATGGGCAGCGGCTCCAAGGCTCACGACGACTTTATAAAACATTTTAATTGAAAACTATTAACATCAATGCCATCACATTGTAAATGCTGAAGGAAATAAAAGTATAGTACCGGCCTTGATGGACTTCGGCCCTAAAACATAGTGGCAATAAGTTATGCGGCGATGATATACGATTAAACATTTTAGAAGAATCATGATAGTGTAGTGTCGCCTATAATAGGCTGCCATCTAGGTTGACTTCAACGTGGTTGGAATCACTCCACAACTGCCTAAGTAGTTACTACACGCTTCCCTCCTTGTCGACGTTGACACCCTTATTACGGTGCTACTCTAGCCTTGGCATGGAGAAGAGCCGCATGACACTATCGTAATTGTTAAGAAAACTGAATTTTTACTACTATAAGTAATCTTTTTCAAAAAGCTTAACTTCTGTTCAATTCCTATTGGATATAAAACATCTTTACCCATTTTCTTTTCAAAAAAGTATTGCCCATCAATTTTAAAGTTTCAAAACATTTTTCAATTTAATTAGATAATATCTTTAATTGATTAATAGTTTAAATGCTTTCTAGCATATTAAACTCATATTAATTCAAATGCACTTGGAAAAAATACCCAAAAATCACAAAAATTCCAAAATATGACATTCTTCTTCATATAATAATTTCAGAGCCAAAAACTATATCTTATTTTTAACAATTAAAACCTGAAATTAACCCAATTTTTAGCTTAGGAGCTCATAAATTATTTATTTTAACTTGAAAAAATTGAAATCTCACCCCAATTTAACGTTTTCCACCACATACCCAAAAATCAAAGCATTTGGAGATTAAAACTTAGGTTTTACCCTTAAAACCCTTTCAGATAATTTCGTTAATAAATCCATAAATCATTATGCTATCCAAACAATGATTAAATAACCATAACTTGGCAAAATCATCAAAACCATTTGGATATTATTCATAGCTGAATTGAAGAACAAAAATAGAGATTGTCAAGTATTATTCACCTTATAATTGATGTTGGAGTTGAGATTTGATTAGTATTGTAGTTTCTTTAAACTTTGCTTTAATCCCCCTTTGATTTCGTGATCCTCCTTAGCTAGTTTAATGGTCGGCCTTTACTTCTTATCTTTGATTATTTTGATGTTAGGAAAAATGAGAACGGTAATGAGGAGGAGAGGGTTTATGGTATAAAAGACGGGTCTTCCTATTTTGCCCCTCTTATATTTTCTCTCATATGTCTTAAGTTTTTGTTACACCCCATATTTTTAGTAACATTATCTAGGATATTTACTTAGATAATTAAATAAAATAATGTGATGATTAAGGGATTGAGATTTGTAATTAACTAGGGGTAGTCGTGCTTGCAAGTACAATGAACTAAAGAACTAAAATAGAAATAAGTGTTGGAAATAAGGGAGGGCAAAATGGAAAATATAATAAACTTATACCTTAAACCCTTAAGAAGTCAAAACACGTTCATTTCATATTTTCTCAAGCAAAAATATTTTTAAAGCCGGCCACCATTAGCAATCTAAGGAGAAGATAAAAGCTAGGATTCAAGGGAAGAATTAAATCAACTTAATCAAGATCAAATCTCAAAACCTTAATCTCAAGCTAAGGTGAATAATAAATACATCTCATTCTTTTAAATGTTGTTGGTTCTTAGTTAAATCCGAAGTGTTTTGCAAGTTTATGCAATGTTTTTGAATCATTAAATGTGTGTGTATATATATAACGCTTATTGATGATTTATGCTTGTTCATATAGATTTTATGATATGTTTTGAAAAGAAAACCCTATTAAATGACATCCAAATGCCTTACGATTTTAGATTTAGATTAAGAATGATATTTTAGGGATGACTTTCAATTTTCATAATTTTCTGAATTAATGTGGATTTTACATTAATTTTCTAGTGAAGGAAATGATTTATTGGGTTATAAATAATTTATGGTTAAATTATAAATAATTTGGATCTGGAATTTATATATGTTAGAAAATATATTAAAAGGGTTTTTTTGGAATTTTTGTAGAATTTTTCTAAGTGTTTTGATGAATATATAAAATTATTTAAGGTATGGGACTTCACTGTTTATATATTTACAAAAGGAGAAGGGGTATTTTGTAAATAAATTAAAGTGTTTATTTTTGAAATTTTGGCAGTGTTTTTAGAAAAGATAATTTGCAACCAATAATATTTAGACAAATAAGGCAGGTTAGTTAAAAAAATTCTTAAAAAGGTTAAAAATCAGTTTTACCAGTAAGTCGCGTCCATTAGTAATGAAATCAATACGCATGGCATCAAAGGCTTGGTGCACAATGAATAGGAAAGAAGGAGGAAGGTATGAGGTCGAAACCTAGGGGTTCCGAAGGGGTCGAAGCGCTGCTTTGTTTTAAATTGAAAATGCACCTGCTTTGCCTTCGACTATATTGCTTTCAACTTGGTTGGCTTCCGACCATGTCAAATGGTTTAAAGAAAAAAAATTAATAGGTTGCACCTTTATTTTTAAATGACTGCTTTCGACTAAGTCACAGCCTTGGCTGCTGCTTTTCTTACCTTTCGAAGTCAATGGTTTCGGAAGGTATACTTAATTTTAAACTTAGTCACTTCTCCAATGCTTTCAGAAGGGTGGTTTCGATACCATCACTTCTTTGCTTAAGAATGCTTTCAAAAGATAGTCTTTCGACTCAAATGGTTTTAATGAGCCTTTCACTCTAATTGAAGTATAACTCAAATGGTTCCGAAGAAAATGGTTTTGACGAAGATGGTTTTAATTGGTTTCAAAAGGTGTTTTCCACATGTTTTATATTGAACCTAAACGCTTTCGAAAGATTTTTTGTTTACAAAGGTTTGATGCTTTCGAAAGGTTTTAAATGAAGGTTTCGAAGGGGTAGTTCCCCAATGATTTCGAAAGGTTTTGAAGGAAGGTTTTCCTATGGTTTCGAAAGGTCTAAGAGGAAAGTTTTTCCAATGTTTTCAAAAGGCAGTTTAAAGTGTTTTAAAAAGAAGGATGTCTAAGGTTTTAAAGCTTTCAAAAGGAAGGTTTTTCTATGGTTTCAAAAGGCTTCTATGAATGATTTCGAAAGGAAAGCTTTAGCCTTTGGCCTAGTTTGAATAAAGGGTTTTACTTGGTTTCGAAAGGGGTACTTTCATAGGTTTATATGTTTTCATCAACTAAGATTTGGGTAAGGTATATGTATACATGGTAAGGAGATTTTGAATAAACATAGAGTATAAGTGTTTTCCTTGTTTAATTTTGGTTTAAAAGGTTTTAAAACAATTTCAGATGAATAGGTTTTCAAGGAAAATTTTAGAAAGGTATCCCTAAATAAAATGACTCAGATATTAGAATACCATATGGGACTGGAATAGGGTCATGCCCTATACATTAGCTTTTAGCCCCAGCTAATTTAATCCAAAATTCCAGTGTGTAGGGCTTTATCGCAGGTAAGACTAAAATTATGATTACAAACAGAAGGGATTATATGTTTGTATACAGATAGGTTATTGGTAAGCCCGAAAAACCATTAGGATTAGGTGACCCTAGGAGATGTTAAGTTAGGGATAGACCATCCAAAAGTGAAGTAATTTACATATAGTTAAGGACATACCGACTAGAATTAGATTATTTTGTTATATTATCTAGTAGGTCCGAGTCAGCCAAAGGTTAGTAATTAGCCAAACAAACTATAGTGTTCGGACAGATAGTCCATTTGTTCCAGATTTGTATGTTTACATAATAATGCTTTACAGTTTTAACTAGTTTTGGTTCCAGGATTATGATTTGCGAAGGATATGTTTTAAAAGGGTATTAGTGAGGGGAAACCCATTCCGATAAGCGGCGTGATATCACTTAAAATCAAATAATCGAGATGTACAATATTATTCATACCAGGCTTTATATCTGACTCGAAGTTTATGTTTTTCCCCTTAAACTCTCGAGTGTTCAAAATTGATTTGAAATTTGTGTAGGCTGAAGCCGAGGTTTTATAAGTTTTAGTAAGATGATGAATAAAGCTTTCGGAAACGAGCAAGTGGTTGACGGGTAGTTATTTATAAGTTGCATTTTGTTTTATTTGATTTTTTTGTATTGTATTTAATAAAATTATGTCTATACAGTACTCTAGTCAACCAAGGGGGACCATCATATGTCACTCTTGGCGTATTTATGTAATAATAATATTTTATCTGAACCTGGAAAATGATTATTGGGTTATGTAATTTGAATGTGAAACATGTGTTTTGAAAATGTAATGTGAAAAGATGTTATTGAAATCTATGATTTTAATTCATATTCATGTACTTATGATATTATGGATACCATTAACATATTCGTATTTAATCATCGAAAATTAATACTATGGATGACTACAACATCTGTAGCGCTTAGCTTTGGGCCTCTAGATATGGGATGTTACAGCTTGGTATCAGAGCATAGGTTTATAAAATACTTTAGCTAAAAATGATTTCTGAAAATATAATCCTTAGGAATTAGGGTAAGATCGGGGTATGGGATAACGTTATAGTAACGTAGTTGTATTTGCTATATATATAAGTGCTATATATATAAGTGTACGCTATATCTCTGTTCTTCTATATCTCTTGGGATATTCTTCTGTATCTCACGAGGATTGAATATATATATATATGGACACTAGAAGAGGTAGAGTTAACCTAGGAGGGGATAGCACCACCACCAACGGAAATGCCTAACCTAATAGGAGGAGGACTCAAGGTCAGGCTCAAGCTGAGAAAGTTAGTACTGGAGTCCCACAAGTGGATATGGGGGCTATGTATTAGTTTTTGGTGAACATGATGCAAGCTGGAATTGCTGCTGGAGTGGTTGGAGGAATGCTGCAGAAGGAGTTCAGGAAGCTTTAGTTGTCAACCATTATGCTAACTTAAGTAGAGACTACGCTAGGCTTGGAGGAAAGCCGTTTATTGGAACTAAGGATGCTATAGAAGTGAAGAACTAGTTGCTGAATTGTGAAAGGATATTTGCTGACTTAGGGCTCAATGATTAGCAAAAGAAGAGGCTTGCTTCGAGACAACTTCAAGGAGTAGCTTTATTATGGTGGAATAGTGTGAAAGTAGGAGTAAATGAAGAGGAGATGATATGGGCTAAGTTTAGGAGGAGGTTCTAGGAGAGGTTCATGTCGGTAATGGCATAGTCTATTTTGATTAGGAAGTTTGTTGAGCTAGAGCAAGGAGAGATGACTGTTTTGGAGTATGCTAGTAGATTTGAAGAATTTGCTAGATATGATTATGCCACTGTTGATACGGTGATGAAAAGGAATAAGAAGTTTATTTGGGGATTGAAGCCCAAGTTGGCTAGAGCTACCTTACCACAAATCAGAATCCCTCTAATATGGTAGTGGAGGTGGCGTTAAGACGTGAAGAGATGCTTGCTTGTTTGGATAAGAAGAAGGAGAAGGAGGCTCAGGTCAGGCAAGGTCAAAAGGGAAAGTTCTCTTATAAGAAGGGTGATCAGGAAGGTGGAGCAACAAAGAAGGAGAAGTCTGAAGTGGTCTGTTACAAGTGTGATAAGAAAGGCCATAATGCTCATGAGTGCCGAACATGTAAAGGAAAGAAGGCTATTGAGAAGAAAAGAGTTAGATGTCTCAACCATGATCAAGTTGGGCACTACAAGAACCAGTTCAAAGAGCCGGCTAAAGGAGATAAAGGCCAAGTATTTGCATTGGATCCTACTACTTCGAAGCCAACAGTGCAGGAGAGAGGAATGGCTTCTGGGAGGTACACTTTAGATCCATGATATGTCGCTTGGCGTTTTGTTTGATATCATGCATCGCATTCTTTTATATCTCGATGTTTGGTAGATAAGTTTAACATTGAACCCATATATTTAGTTACTTCCTTAAGAGTCGCGAATCCGATAGGAGGGTATGCGACACTTGGGATGAAGTATGACCACTTAGAGTTTGACTTTCTAAGTTACAATTTTGTTTTCAGTTTGCATATATTTGACTTTGTGGAGTTTGGAATTATATTGGGCATGGATTGGTTAAGAAAGTATGATGCTAGGATATTTTTCCAAGATAGGAATATATCACTTAGACACCATGATTGCAGTGATCGAATTGTATATAATGTAGAAAACCCCAGCTATGAGGTGAATGCTTGGGTGTTATGGAGTTAGAAGACGAGTTGAATCGAGTTTTCATAGTTAGAGAATTTGTTGATGTCTTCGAGCAAGTTGTAGGATTGCCACCGAAATGAGCTATTGAGTTTTAGATAGATTTAGTTCCTAGAGAAGAACTAGTTAGTAGGCCGCCGAGTAGGATGACACTAACATAAATAAGGGAGTTGAAGGCTCGGTTGGTGGATTTGGAAGGCAAGATTTTTATCAGACCGAGTAGTTCACCTTAGGGAGCAATCACAGTGTTTGCTAAGAAGTTGGATGGATCGTTAAGCTTATGTATCGATTATCGTAAACTAAACGAGAAGACGATCAAGAATCGATATCCGTTACCTAGAATTGATGATTTTTTTGATCAGTTGAGTGGAGCCAAGATATTCCCTCAGTTGGATTTGGCTTAGATTTTCGTCAGCTTAGAGTGGCATAAGATAGTACACTTTTGACAGCGTTAAGGACCAGTTATGGATCATACAAATGGCTAGTTATGCCGTACGGACTAACTAATGCGCTAGAATTCTTTGTAGACTTGATGAACTGAATTTTTAGAGAGCACTTGGATAGATTCATGTTGATGTTCATATATCATATTTTGAAATACTCTTAGGATGAGATAGAGCATAAAGTTCATCTTAGAGTGGTTCTTGAGACTTTAAGAGAACATCGGCTGCAGGCGAAGTTTTTGAAGTTCCATTTTTGGAAAAAGGAAATGAATTTTCTTAGTCATGTGGTTTTAGAGAAAGGGTTGTCAGTCGATCCAGATAAGATCGAAGCTATTAATAATTGGAGGAGACCAGAAATGGTGGATGAGATTAGAAGTTTTCTTGGGCTGGCTTGATATTATCGAAGGTTTATAAAGGATTTTTCGTGGATAACCGCACCGATGACCATGCTAACGCGAAAGGTTATGAAGTTTGTATGGACCGATAAGTGTAAGGAAGCATTCCAAAGCTTGAAACACTTGTTGATCTATGCACCTATGTTTGTTGTTCAAGAGGGGAATCAAGATTTGGTAGTTTAAAAGATGCGTGTGGAAATGGATCAAGAGCAGTGTTGCTGCAGAGAGGTAAAGTGATTGCCTGCGCTTCGAGACAGCTTAGACCGCACGAGGTTAGATATCCAATGTATGACTAGGAGTTAGCTGTAGTGATATTTGCATTAAAGGTGTGGAGGCACTACCTATTAGGAAAGAGGTTTGAGCTTTATACCGATCATAAGTCAAAAGGAGCTGAACATGAAACAACAAAGGTGGTTAGAATTTTTAGCCGCTTATGATTTTGGGATTGAATATACCCAAGGGAAAGGCAACAAGGTTTCAGATACACTTAGCAGAAAGCATCAGAATGCAATATTGGCTATGATAGCAGAAAGGAAAGACTTGGAAGTATTGTCGACTTGTATAGTGCAGTGGAGAATCGAGGCTGGGTCTTGTGGAGGATCTGCTATATTGTCTTGTTTAGAAGTTTGATCGATATTGATTCAGCAGATTGCTTCTAAACAGGAAGAGGATCCAATGTTAGCTGAAAGGATCGGGAAATTAAAGGATAGAATGGAGAGTGATGACTTGAAGAGGAACAGAGATTGATGACTTGAAGAAATTCAATCTTGACCAAAGTGGGTAGTTGAGAAAGAAAGGTTGTTTATGTCTTCCAGATATGGAAGACATGAGGAAGGAAGTTTTGGAAGAATGCCATCGCTAGAAGTTCACTATTCATCCAAGAGGAAAGAAGATGTATCAGGATATGAAGAGAAGTTTCTTCTGGGAAAAAATGAAGAGGGATGTTAGCTTATAGGTGAAACAGTGTTTAAATTGTCAGCAGGTGAAAGCAGAGCATCAGAAGCCAAATGGGTTGCTCCAACCATTGGATATTCTAGTATGGAAGTGGGATTCTATTTCTATGGATTTCATAGACTGATTGCCGAGATCTAATAGAGGAAATGAAAGCATATGGGTCATAGTGGATAGGATGAACAAGAGTGCCCATTTCATCCTCGTTAAGTCAAATAGAATGGCACCTATATTGGCTAAGTTATTTATGAAGAATGTAGTTAGACTCATGGAATTCCTAACGGCATTGCTAGTGATAGAGATTCTTTATTTGCTAGTGAGTTCTGGAAGAGTCTACATGAGAGTTTAGGATCCAAGTTCAAGATGAGTACCGCTTACCATCCGCGGACGGATGGGCAAACGAAAAGAGTTAACAAGGTCTTGGAAGACTTGTTAAAAGCTTGTGTATTAGACTTCGTGGGATCATGGGAAGACCATCCACACCTAGTTGAGTTTTCATATAAAAATAGTTATCAAGCTAGTATAAGGATGGCACCATTTGAAGCTTTGTATGGAAGACCATGTAAATCCCCTGCATGTTGGTTAGAGACCGGAGATAGATTAGTCCTTGGTCACGAATTGGTGAGAGAAGATTGAGATGATAAGGACGAGAATGAAGGAAGCTCAGTCTAAGTAGAAGAGCTACGTAGATAAAACATGGAAAGATTTAGAGTTCTCTGTGGGAGATCATGTTTGTGTCAAAGTATAGCCGATGAAATGAGTTATCAGGTTTGGGAAGACATGGAAGTTAGCACCAAGATTTGTAGGACCGTTTCCTATTTTAGAAAGGATTAGGAAACTCACGTATAGAGTAGAGTTACTAGTAGCAATTTTTTCCATGTACGTCGTCTAGGGAAGTGTGTTAGGGATCCAGAAACTACTATAGGTAGAACAAGACAGTTAGGAAGCTTATCCGGATAGTCGCGAGAGATGAGGAAGTTAAGGAAGAATAAAGTTAGATTAGCGAAGTTCTAGTGGAGTGACGATGATAAGGACTATACTTAGGAGACTGAGAGCAGGATTAGAGACGCTTATCCTGATTTGTTTGATGGTATGTCATATCTTTGATTGTTTTGTTGTGTACCTTATCATAATTTCGAGGATGGAATTCTTTAAGGAGGGGAGATTGTAACACCCCATATTTCTAGTAACATTATTTAGGATATTTTAATAGCTAAATTAAGTAAAATAATATGATGATTAGGGATCGAGATTTGCAATTAACAAGGGGTAGTCTTGCCTATATGTATACTGAACTAAAGAACTAAAATGGAGTGTTAGGAAATAAGGGAGAGCAAAATAAAATTTATAGTAAACTTATACCCTAAATCCTTAGGAAGTCAAAACACGTTCATTTCATATTTTCTCAAGCAAAAACATTTTCAAGGCCGACCACCATTAGCAATCTCAAGAGTAGATAAAAGCTTGGATTCAAGGGAAGAATCAAATCAACTTAATCAAGATCAAATCTAAAATCCGTAATCTCAAGCTAAGGTGAATAATAACTACATATCATTCTCTTAAATGTTTTCGGTTCCGAGTCAAATCCGAAGTGTTTTACAAGTTTATGCCATGTTTTTGAATGATTAAATGTGTTTATGTGTGTGCATGCTTGTTCATATTGATTTTATGATATGTTTTGATAAGAAAACCCTATTAAATGACATCCAAATGCTTTGCGATTTTATATTTCAATTAAAAATGATATTCTAGAGAAAGATTTCAATTTTCATAATTTTTTGAAGTAATGTGGATTTTATATTAATTTATAGTAAAGAAAATAACTTATTGTGTTATAAATAATTTATGGTTAAATTATAAATAGTTTGGATCTAAAATTTATATATGTTAGAAAAAATATTAAAAAGGATTTTTTGGAATTTTTGTAGAATTTTTCTAAGTATTTTGATGAATATATAAAATTATTTAAGGTATGGGACTTAAATGTTTTATATATTTATAAAAGGAGAAGGGGCATTTTGTAAATAAATTGAAGTGTTTGTTTCTGAAATTTTGGCAGTGTTTTCAGAAAAGATAATTTGCAACCACTAAGAATTAGAAAAATAAGGCAGGTTAGTTAAAAAGTTTTCTTAAAAGGGTTTAAATTCGGTTTTACTAGTAAATAGCATGTTTCGCCGCTTTCGAATGATTTTGTTCGCATCCATTACTAACGAAACCAATGCGCATGGCATCAAAGACTTGCTGCGTAATGAATAGGAAAGAAGGCGGAAGGTATGAGGTCGAAACCCAGAGATTCCAAAGGAGTCGAAGCGCTGCTTTGTTTTAAATTGAAAATGCACCTGCTTTGCTTTCGACTATATTACTTTTGACTTTGTTGGCTTCTGACCAGGTCAAATGGTTTAAAAAAAGAGTTTTAATAGGTTTCTCCTTTATTTTTAAATAACTGCTTTTGATAAGTTGAAGCCTTAGTTGTCACTTTTCTTGCCTTTTGAAGTCAATGGTTTCGAAAGGTATACTTGATTTCAAACTTAGCCACTTCTCAATTCTTTCGGAAGAGTGGTTTCAACACCATCACTTCTGTGCTTAGGAATGCTTTCAAAATATAAGCTTTTGACTCAAATGGTTTTAATGACCCTTCCGCGCTAATTGAAGTATAACCCAAATGGTTCGAAGGAAATGATTTCGAAGGAGATCGTTTTAATTGGTTTCAAAAGGCGTTTTTCACATGTTTTAAATGCTTCCGAAAGGTTTTTTGTTTACAAAGGTTTGAAGCTTTCGAAAGGTTTTAAATGAAGGTTTCGAAGGGATGGTTCTCCAGTTATCTCGAAAGGTCTTGAAGGAAGGTTTTCCTATGGTTTCGAAAGGTCTAAGAGGAAAGGTTTTCCAATGTTTTCGCAAGGCAGTTTAAAGTGTTTTAAAAAGAAAGATGTCTAAGGTTTTAAAGATCTCGAAAGGAAGGTTTTTCTATGGTTTCAAATGGTTTCAATAAATGGTTTTGAAAGGAAGGTTTTGGTCTTTCGGCCTAGTTTGAATAAAGGTTTTTACTTGGTTTCGAAAGGGATACATTCAAAGGTTTATATGTTTTCATCAACTAAGATTTGGGTAACGTGTGTGTGTGTGTGTATATATATATATATATATATATATATATATATATATATAAACATGGTAAGGAGATTTTGAGTAAAGCATAAGTGTTTTCCTTATTTAATTTTGGTTTAAAAGATTTTAAATCAATTTCAAATGGATAGGTTTTTGAGGAAAACTTTGGGAAGGTATCCCTAAATAGATGACTCGGATATTAGAATACCAAATGGGACTGGTATAGGGTCGCGTCCAACTATTGGCCCTAGCTAATTTAGTCCAAAATTCCAGTGTATAGGGCTTTATCACTGGTAAGACTAAAATTATGCTTACACATAGAAGGGAATACATGTTTTTATACAGATAGGTTATTGGTGAGCTCGCAAAATCATTAGGATCAGGTGACCTTAGGAGATGTTAAGTTAGGGACAGACCGTCCAGAAAAGAAGAATTTAATAGATAGTTAAGGACAGACAATCCAGAAGAGATGTGTCTAATAGATGTTAGATTATTTTGTTATATTGTCTGGTAGGCACGAGTCAACCAAATGTTAGTAGTTAGCCAAGAAAAACTATAGTGTTTGGACAGATAGTCCATTTGTTACCTAATATGTATGTTTACATAATAGTGCTTTACAATTCTAACCAGTTTTGGTCATTGGATAATGATTTGCAAAAGATATATTTTAAAAGGATATTCATGAGGGGAAACTCATTCTGCTAAGCGGCATGGTCTCACTTAATGTCAAATAACCGAGATGTACAATATTATTTACACCAGGATTTATGTCTGACTCGAAGTTTATGTTTTCTCCCTTAAACTCTCGGGTGCTCAAAATTGATTTGAGTAGGCTGAGGGTTGAGGTTTTACATATTTTAGTAGGTCGACGAATAAAGCTTCCGGAGATGAGCAGGTGGTTGACGGATAGCTATTTAGGAGTTGTTGTTTTATTTTGTTTGATTCCTCTGTGTTGTACTTAAGACAATTATGTCTATATACTACTCTGGTCAACCAAGGGGGCATCATCATATGTCGCTCTTGGCGTATTTATGTAATAATTATATTTTATCTGAATCTGGGAAACAATTATGAGATTATGTAATTTGAATGTGAATCATGTGTTTTGAAAATGTAGCGTGAAAAGATGTTTTTGAAATCTGCGATTTTGTTCATATTCAAATGCTTTTGATATTATGGATACCATTAACATATCCATATTTAGTAGTCGGAAGTTAATACTATGAATGACTGCAGCATCTGTAGCACTTAGCTTTGAGCCTCTAGATAGGGGATGTTACAGTTTTCCAAAACAATCTTATTACTTAGTTCATTAATAATGGCTTAACCTTATAAAGTTTCAAATCTCATTTTACATAAATCATTTGCATTATTCTATTTAATTTATCCGATTAAATATCCTGAATAATGTTAAACTAAAATTAAGGGTGTTACAAATTCCCTAAAATACAACCCCAACCAAATCAATAAATTTTCGTTATGCATTAAATCACAAAATATAGGGAAATATGATTTCGCAAATCAACTACTTATAAAGCAGTAAATAACAACCACATAACACCACCAACCACGACACTATAAAATCAATTTACAACAATGAACTCAATACCCATACTGTAGTCAAATTATTTTTCTCAATTATGTAATCCAAACTATAGTACGTAAAATTAAAATACTATCAAAGGGTGAAACAATCTCAATCATAGGTTACCTCATACCATGCATCTCAATATTTCATCCATAATTGACTATAACTAAAGTCCACAACAAAATCTAGATTGATCCAAACATGCATGTACAAATAAGTGAAGACGCATAAATCAACAATCATCATATCTCATTAAAAATAAAGCGCACACACCCAATAAGGTAACATTGCACTATCCTACCATCAAATAACATAGTTGTGCCAATTTTAGACTGACTACATATCCATTAAACAATCCTCACATTACTCGGATGCGTTAGACATAAGATAACATGTATGGCCCCATCATAAGCCAGAGGCCATTGGAAAAGTCCCGATTTTTCAGTGCTCGAACCCACACCACCTCGCACAGCAAGGAAATGGGAACTCTTTGTTTAAAATATTTATGGAAGCCAATAACTGTTTGTATAAAAATAGATTTTGAAATACATATTTTAAAACTACTTATTTTGATAAACGTGTGATGAACCTCCAACCCATTGTCTTGATTCCTTAATGGTACCCATCAAGTCTTTAGTCACCAAAATTCTCCAATCACTATTACTCATCATTTAGGAACATCTTGACATCTCTTAGTTACTCCCTATATCTAATCTTCCTTGGCTTAGGAGAATATGTTATCCTACTATGACCAAATCAAACATGTCCCTTAACATCATGCTATTTTCTCCATTATACATCATACTAAAAGACAATATTAGATAACTACCTCATTGTAAGGGTATCAATGCATAGAAAGTAATTTAACCTAGCATATTGATATAAACAATCATAATATGTCCAACAACCAAAAAAACAAGCGATAAGCAAACAAAGAAATAATTAAATCAACCATAGTAAAACAAACAATCAACAAATTAATATATAAAATAAATTAACTCAAAAAAGCATGACATGAAGTATTCAGTAAATATAAGCAAATAGGTAGCACAATTTTCTTAATTGTAAATAACGTCACAAGCAGCAAACTAATACAAACAATTTAACCAAAGTAAGCTAACAAAGTGAAAGATCACCATCCCACACATCGAAATGGATAGTCCCTACATCATATCCCAACTCTCTCCATGGAAGGGAAAAACTAGACATCCCTACGACTCCTTAGGGAAATTCACATGTAATAGCCATAAAAGTAACATCGTCATAATGGGTGTTGGCAAACTCAAAACGCATCTTACCCCCATCATCTTACACTCTATGTTATAAAGTCTAGCTTTACAGTTATTAAATGAGATTTTCAAATAAAACATCTTCTTAATAAAATAATTTTAACAAATACCTCCATAGTTTGTTATTTAATCAAATATTTTAATTTTAACACCATTTATTGCTATTATCTAGCATTTGGACCTAGCAGCTACTAAGTTAATCTGAACGTCGAGATGATGACGGAATGGATCGAGAACCTAGGGGCGCACTTGGAATAACTATGGAAGATAACTCAAGAAGTTTAAAGTCAAAAGGGAAAAAGTCAATATGGTTGGTACCGACCATAATTATGGTCAATATCGAGTTAATTCAACGAGGCGGAATCCATATTTGAACTTTGGGACGATGAAGACCAGAAGGTGGATGAAAGCTTACACCTCTGTGATGACCACTATGGTCGGTACCAACCATAATTTTAGTTGATACCAAATGATATTTTTCTCTAGAAGGTCTTGTTCTTCCCCTTATTCACTCGAATCTTAAGTTTTACCTTTTATTTCATGATTTAGCTACCATGACGCAAAATTCCAACTATAAATAGAAAGGCTAGAGCAACATAAAGGGAACTTTTTGATCTTTTGAACATATACACTTCATCTTCTTCTCTTTATTCAACCATTGTCATAGAATGATACTGAACCCCAACTATACTTTGTTTTCTAGATCTGAAAACATTATAATAGCACTTGTACCAGTGAAAAATCCAAAATTAATAAGATTAAGTGGATGTAGGCATGAGATTTGGCCGCATTACTATAAAAATAGGGCGTTATTTGATGTTTCCTTTTGAGTTCATTAGAACTGTTACCGTTCTTATTCGATTGGAGGAGTTATGCCACTTTTTGGGTTAATAATTTTGGTGCTTTCACTAAGAATAGAGCTTTGCAGGTGTAGATCTGGCTTAGTATTATGGATTGCAAGCGTTCAGAGGTTAGATCCAAATGATAGTTATTGTAGATCTAAAGTTACTATGATTTTGGAAAGGAATCAACATTGGATCTAAAGAAATGGCCCTTGACCTTCCATGAGATTAAGATCCAATGCCAAAGAAGATGAAGCTTCTCAGCATAATAAGAAAACTACTCAACCATTAGTTGCTTTGTTGGGACCATCTTCCCTTTAGGAAATTGTATCCAAAATTGAACTTGACAGGATGATGGTTGAAATGAACTAAAGAATGTTAGATAGTCATAAAGCCCTCTATGGTAAGATGGAGGATAATTCACTTTATTAGACCAGCATCACAAAGGCATAGGAAGAGCCGCAAGGATTCATCATCATTATTTTATGAGGAAGATAGATCATCTTCATCAGGTCAGAACAGGAGGGATGATAAGGAAAAGACAAAAGTAAAAGCTACAGGGACATCAAAGAGGAGCACAGAAGGAATTGGCCAAGTTTTGACCATGTTCAACATGGTCGATACTGACCAAAATCTGGTCAGTACCGAGTATGTTGAGGGGGGTGCCAGAGTGTAACTAAATTATGTCACTAAAATGTTGATGCTCAGATGAATGCCATACAACCACCAAGCATTACAGAAGATTCGGATGAATGGTTCTCTCACTTACAAGAGTGCCTAGAAGTCATCAAACAAACTGAGAGCATTTTCATAGTCAAACACTCGAGGTTATTCCCATTGGTCTTTATGTAGATAATCAAGCTAATCAAGAATATATTGCTGATTTAATAAGGAGATTATCGAATAATAATCGGCGGAGTAGAAATGAAGAATAAGGCTCAGTACCTAGTAGGACCTCATTTACTAAGGACATTTTATAGGAAGAATATTCCAGAAAGTTTGATATGCAAACGATATCATCGTATAATGGGACGACAGACCCTAGACAACATCTATTGAAGTATGAGTGGCACATAGATGGAGCCCGAGCAACTAACGCAGTGAGATACAGGTGTTTCCTCATATTTTTGAATAGGGTGTCTACAAGTGGTTCACTCGGTTTATACCAAAATCCATATCTTCATTTGATTAGCTAGAGAAAATTTTTACGGAATATTTCAAGCTCAACATCGCTCGAGCGAAGGATGAAATGTCCTTGTCAAACATAATCAAGGTGCTGAAGAGACCCTAAAAGATTTTCTTTATCGATTTAATACTGCTATGACCGAAATGAGAAATTCAAAGGAGGAAATTCTATTGATGGCATTAATCCAGGGGATACACCCAGATACATAGTTTAATAGATGGCTAAAAAGGAAGCTGCCACTACTATAGAGGAGTTCTATCGCAAGGCGTCCCAGTATCTGCGCTTGGAAAAGGCAGACTTGGCTGGTGGTAGATAATCGAATGAAGTTGTGCAAAGCAGCGTTCCTATTTAGAAAACTGGTAAGAGTGCTGGTTACATTGCAATGAACATGGGAACTAATAATAATAACCAGAAAAGAAGGGCACTGGCAGTAAGAAGAATAATACCAAAAAAGCATCTAAGGTATTTGAAGTTAAAGGATTATACTCCCTTAAAAGATACGTTTAAAAATATCTACTTATTATACTAAGAACAAAGAATTCCAAGAAGCCACCTCAATAGGAGGCAACTAAAGTCGAACAGGGTTTGGTGAAGTATTGTTGCTTCCATGATACTCATGGGCACAATATCAATGAGTGCCATCATTTGAGGGACGTGATAGAAGATATGATACATAAAAATAAATTACAACAATATGTGATAGACCCACAGGATAATAGGTAGAATGCTAGACCTCAAAGGTAGAATGCTCAGAGGGATCGACTCGGGTCCACCGGGAGGGGCTGATGTGCACGTAATGTACATGCTTTTACTTCCATGTTTAATTTAATTTAATTTAATTAAATAATTGAGCATATAGGTTGTTTTAACATGTTTAAACCAAAATTCAAATTATTTTAAAATCATTATTTATTCATTTTTATATAGGGGCAAAATGGTCATTTTTGTGCATATATTAATTTGAAAAAAAAATTACATGGAAATTTTTATATTATTTTTGTAGGAATTCAGATTCAAATGCAAGAGGTTTTATTAATATATGCATGCACAAGAGGAAACAAAGGAATGAAGATGGAAATAATTCATTTCATGAAACACGGAGGACCCCACCTACTCACTTACCATGATGTACAAATTAGGAGCTAATGCACATGTTAATGGCCATTAAAGTTTCATGCATATTTAAGTGGATGAGATAGAGTATTATCTCATGCTAATGATAACTTGGTGGCCACAATTCCTCAAGGGTGGTTCCCAAAAATTTGATTAGTGTTTCCAAACATGTATAAATACCACATATGTTCATGTAATTACTCTCCTCTCTTTTCTCTTAGCCTCCTTTGAGCCTCCTCTTTAGTTTTTTTTATTTTTAGGCTCAAAAATAAATATAAGCTCTCTTCCTTTTTCATGGCTACTTAACCATTTTCTTCTTTCATGTAATTTTCTTTTTTATGCAATTTTTATTCATTTTCTTTTCTATTTACATGCTTTCTTTCATCTTATATTAGTATCATAGTTTCATTTCTTATGCAAGTAGATTAACTTCTATTTATTTTAATTAGCTCTCTTTCTAATTAGCTTGCATTTTCTTCTTATTTTTTTTTTTATGTTGTAATCTACATTTGTTGAAGCGATAACCAATATGAGAGGCTAAACCCCTTCAATTTAGGGGTGATGAAAGCTCCCTTAATCATCTTGATTCAATATTTTAATAATTTTCTATCTCTTTTTATGCTTAATGAAAATGTTTAAATGGGTTAAACTTTATTGTTTTAGCTTTGAATTTGATAGCCTATGTTGTTGACACCAAATAGGCTATGCTTAAACAAACAAAACATAGATTACCTCTTCATCTACATTTGCTTATGGTAATGAAGTGATTTTAAAATCAAAATTGGATGGTCTATATTTCCAGTCAATATTTGATAGGCCATGCTTAGAATATATTTTATTTTCAAGTTCATTAACATTTTCATGAGAGTTAAGAAGTGGTTTAACGGGTGTATTATAGTTTGATGGTTTATATTGGGCTAATTAATAGCATAAATATTCCATACTTATGATAAACACATCAATTAAACTCACTATTGAGAAAAAAAGATATCATAATTTCATATTATGTTGATTTATGCGATCAAAAGAGTGGATTTACCTCTAAATTGCCTTCAAACTCTCCCATTTTTATCCATTTTCTTTTGTTAGTTTATTTACAATTTTTTTATCTTAACATAACTTCAAATCTTGGTTTAATTTGACTAAATAGAATTTTAAATCTAAACAATTCCTGGCAGATCGACCCGTACTCGCCACGTACTAAAATTGTACGTCGTGCGCTTGCGGTTATTTTTAATATAAATTCGATCTACTGTTTTCCAAACCGATGGAGATTTAGCCGGTTCGAACAAGTTTTTGGTGCCATTGCTGTAGAATTTGCTTTGATTTTAATTTCTATTCTTTGAATTATTTTTGTTTGATGTTTGCGTGTTTCATTTTGTTTGTGTTGCATGTAAAAAAAGAAAAAAATATTGTGTGTTTGTGTGATTTTTGTTTGCATTTGTTTGTATGCTTGTTGCTTTTCTATTTCACATTTACATTTCTATTTATAAAAATAACATATACGATTAAAAAAATTATTTTCATTTTCAATTACAATTTCTGTTTGGATTTACATCGCTTTACATTGTCATTTGCAATTACTGTGCACAGCATATCATAATTTTGTGCATATCAAAACCACTCAGCCTGCCTTCACTCTATCTAATTACCTTCAACCTACCACCAATCCATGAAAATTCACTTCTGACATACAAGCTACCCACTTCCAGCAACACTTCATCACTTATCAGTGCAACAGTTCTAATAATCACTGTTAGAATCCAGCACCATCAAACTGTCTGCAGTCAGTCACTCCATCATCATCACTGCATACATACGAGCAAAACAACCAGCTCTAGTAACCACTATTTGTACCAATATTAGGCAAAATACTCTTCGGATGTGTTAGAAGAGATAAAATGAAGAATATAAATGAAAAATAAGGAAGATCTAATAAACACACCAATCGATAAACAAGAAAAAACGCACAGAAACGCACAGATTTAGAGAGTTCGGCGTATAGCCTACGTCCATTATGAAATGGATGAGTTTTGTTAAAAAAAATTTACTGGTTACAACGAGTTACAATAGTACACTTCGGGTACAATAGTAATTTCGGCAGAGTCTGGACGTAGAAGAGCCAAAAAGCCCCTTTTCGCTAGGTCATAGGCTGCTATTTATAAGCATAGGCAGCAAATTTCTCTCCCAGATCTCGAAAGACCTCTTCTCTCACGTGGATGGGCCTACGTGATCGATCCCAAGTTGTTTGGACTTGATCTGTAATCTATACGACTGAATTCATATCGATCAAGATTTACCCCAATTGAGTCGAGATCGATCATGAACATTCCTGAGGTTGCACGCAAGCTCCTATGAAAATTTGGTGGCATTTGGACATGTAGATCTCATGTTATGGTCGATGCAAGTTTGAATTTGTTGAAGGCTATTGAGTTCGCATCGCTTCTATTCGCATCGCTTCTACGCACGTGATAACCGATGATGTGGCGCTAACTTTTAGGATCGATCCGCTTTTTATGACGAATGACCAGCCATCCTTCTCTGCGTGTTCTCTTCGTATTGAATGTGTGAGGCTTTGTTCGTATCGATGCTCGCATGTCACTTTGTATCTATGGCTGGAGGCCTCTTCGTATCGATACAAAACCGTGTACTTCGTATCCATAACCTGGATGCTACTTTGTATCGGGCATTCTACACATCCTTCATATCAATGACTTAGAGGCCATTTCATACCGCTCATTATATGCATTCTTCATATCGACTATCTGGCGATATGTTTCGTGTCGATGGAAAGGGATCGATACAAGATGAATGGGTGGAAACCGATACAAAATGAATGGAGGGCGATCAATACAAAATGGACGTTTGTCAAGGAATGATGGATACGAAGGGGATTGATATTTGATGGATACGAGTAGGGTCATTGCAAGGTGGTGGATATGAATTGAGGCTTGCTTGATGGATACGAACCGCTGCTTACCTGATGGATTCGAATTAATGGATGTTTGGTGGATGCGACTGAGATTCCCTGGATGGATATAAAGGAAAGTGATGCGAAGAGGCAGAATGATGGATATGAAGGAGTTGATTTCCTTAGTTTGCATCAATCATACCTTGAACATATGAACTCCGATTGACTTGAAATTTGGAACATTGGCTTTCACAGCTTTGATTGTCGGGTCATGTTAATTGTAGCTTGATCCGGACTTGGGCCAAATTTACCAGCATCCATAGCGAACCTATGTACAACCATTTTTCAAGATGAACTATCTCTGATTTCGAGTCAATTCTTCGGTTCACCGCCTTGCCAAAAGACAGGATAACATTTGCCCCCCAAAATACATCTTGTGAAGACATGACATGCTTTGAAAAGCTGCAATCTTCATTCTGAAATGTTCCATCTGACTTGTCGAACGGTTGTTGTCTTCTCATTGGAAGATGTAAACTTCGATTGATCGTTAGTAATACAAATAACAAACGGTTGACTGCCAATTTTTTACTGTGCACGGTTGTAACTGAGTATTGAATGATAGCAAACTATTGTTCGTTGTTGTAATTACCATCAGGTGAGCATTCAACTCCTTGTGATTTTTGAAAATTGGAGGTTAGTCCGACATACCAGCACGTATGTTAACCTGACTCCCGTTAACGTTTGTACATTCATGAGTCGTTGTCAGCTTAGTTTTTTTATATCGAATCTCGTATCGATCCTCTCCTAGATCGATGTGAAATTTGAGTTGTAACGACACTTGACAGTCATTTATAGAGTACCTCCTCATATTGATCCTCTCCTGGATCGACTTTGAGAAGTTGAAAAATGGTGATCAACATGAATTTGGTTGGAGTCTCAATGCAGTTCATATCGATGGATACGAATCTTAGATCCTTTGAATAGAGGGATACGAAATTGGCACTTAGTATCAATGGAGTAATGATGGGTTGGAAGGGTCTAAACATGTTTCTGTTGTCTCATTTGTATCAATGAATACAAATTTTTGTGGGCTTTAGGTTGATGGACACGAACAAACATTTTGTATTGATGGCTATGACTCTCGGTGATCTCCAAAATGATGGACACAAGGTTTTGATTTCGTATCGATGGACTTATGATGGATAAAAAACAGTCCAACCAATCCTTCGAGTATTATTCGTGTCGATGGAGATGAACTCATGCGGTCCTTGAGATGATGGATATGAAATTTTCACCTTGTATCGGTGAATCACTAGTGGATTTGAACGGCCTTGCTCTAGATTGATTCGGGTCGATAGTTACGAACAACTGTTGTATTCTCGGCCAATGCAGAAGGATCAATTCTAATAATGCTTCGTATCGATGACATTGGAGACCGCTTTCAACCGGTTGACATAACAGGGAGACGAACCATTTTTCCTTCTTGGTTTCATATCCATATAAATACACTTTATCCTTAGCTAATTTTTTATCTGCTTTTGCTTTCCAGCTTGTCTTCATATCGATTAAGAAACCGAGAAACAGAAACTGCCTCCGTCCAAACTAGTACACCTCCTTAATCCCTCGAATCTACTTTTCAATATAGGCAATTAGTTAATGAATTCATGCTATAAATGATAAGATCCGAGTTTCAACGCCAATTTGTTCAAAGTCGTGGCTTATTCCGACGTTATTAATGACGGAGTTGGGTTAGAACGAGGTGAGGAGAGAAACATGGTGTTTAGGCTGTTTAGAGGAGAAGAAGTATGGAGGAACATGGGGGCAGCATTCTTGTCAATGATGGACGAAAGACGAATTCATATCGATCCGGGCTGACAACATTCGTATCGATCTGGGTGATGGTACTTCGTAACGAAGAAGCAAAGGCCTTCTCACATTGATCGATGATGGAGCTTCGTATCATGACGATCGATACGAAGGATTCAGGACGATCGATACGAAGACTTGGACATACTGACCGATATGAGGGTGGTGCACATGATTGATACAAATTGATGGCGCCTGATCGATACGAATCGTCATCCAAAGGACCGATACGAATGGATCTCTGAAGATCGATTCGAACACGCATATTTTATGGATATGAATTGCCTCCTTGACCGATACGAATGGGAATTTTGGTGATCGATCCGAGCGGAATCTTGATGAATTCGAAGCACTTTGTAGACTTGAACATATGACTCTAACGAGCTTCTGCCTTGCATAATTGGACTTTACCATTTCACTGCATATTTGACAGCCTATCGAAGCTTGTCGATGAAACTGTAACTCAACCAATTTGACGAACTTTAACTTGGATCGATCTTCTAGGTCTGAATAGTACAGTTGTGACGGTCAACGATGACGGTCACTCCGGTCGAATCTCGGAGTCTTATCATTTAAACGTTTCTCAAATTCTGTAGAATTTCTTATATATTATGTAGCACTGCACTGCACAACAGATTCATGCACTTCACCTTAGGGAACACACGGGCTTATTATCGGCTAATGATGGTTTTTACTAAGTTGATTATCTATGGAACCCGAGAGTTCACGGCAGCAGGAGGCTCAAAGTTCACCTTCTCCGATAATAGAGATACCGGCCATTACGACTGAAGTTGTAAGTCCAGCTCCGAACGAGTTACTAGGAGGAATCTTTATTGTGAATCCATAAGATTTTGTACCATCCAATGTCTTTGAAGATATGTTAGTGGGAAACTGCTTAAGACATGGTCTACCATTAGATGACGTTCTGCTACTAGAACCAGAGGATAGGCCACACTCTCCTCCAGAAGGATTCACTGCTTTTAACAGACATTCGTGCACACCCGGAATGCTTCCTTCATTTAACCAATATATTAGAGAAGCGTTAGCTTTCATAGGGATCGCTCCATCACAGTTACACCAAATGGATATGCGTTGCTGAACAACTTATTCATTGTTTTTATAAAGCATCTCTTGCGGCCCTCGACTCCAAAGGAAGTTAGATTTTTGTTTAATTTCAAGAGTTGGGGAGATATCCCCTCATTCACATTCCTAGAGGCAGCCAGGAATTGCTAATTGGTGACTCGATCCTGGACCAGGCTTAGCTACTTCAAGACGGAATGGTTCTACGTTCAATGCCCGCTAGGGTTTGCTAGACGGTGGTTGGTTAGACGTAAGTGCCACAATTTCTCTGGTGACTAATGTGGTAGTCGTAATCGATGTTGAGTCTAACATTTTTTGCCTTTACATTCGCAATTCTGCGACCCGAAGGTGCCCACTTTAAAGAAATAATGCGAATTCTTCAAGAGGTGCCTAGTGAGATCAGAGAGATCGAACCAGTGCTCACGGATGAAAATTTGACGACAGTTGGGCTAATTTATAGAGCCCTGAGCATAAGGCTTGAAGGATCTTTTATGGCAGCCCTGACAAGACGGGATAAGCGTAGGGCGCCCGAGATTGTAATTGCTGAGGAGGGCGATGAAGAAGATATGCCCATCGAAAAGAACCCATAGCCGGGCCCCCGGATAGTTCTTGGCACTTAGAGGGAATGAAGAAAGGCAAGGCAGCTACTCATAAGCTTCATAAGTCTTCAAGCTGGAAATCTGTAGTCATGTCCCAGCCAGCCTTCGATGACATCTCTTATGTCAACGATACCATCTTCTTCAATTGAATGACATCTCTTATGTCAAAGAATCTCGGAGACTCCTTCCTTACAGATGGAAAATCCTTTCAAAGGACTCGCCGACGTTCCAATCTCGGACTATGTGTCACTCTAACAAGACACCAGATTGGAAGGTCTCCACGGCGCTTTAGATTTAGGCGAATCACTTCCTATGAGTACAGCCGATATAACTGGTTGGTCGAGGGGTTGCATATGCATACACACTTCACGGAACTACACGATTTCCAATAATAAGCTATTCATTTCTGGAGATTACTAATTCTGCTTCTCTTTCTATTTACAGATACAATGACAAGGCGGGAATCCATGCTCGGTAGCCTCTGTTTGGCACGCCAGTCATCCAGTTCATATTATGAGTCCCGCAAAAGGGAGCCTGATAGAGACCGTGGTCGTGGTTATTATAGCCAGGAGCGTTACGAAAGGGAGAGGGACAGAGAGAGAGGATATAGGCTTCGCTCTCGGTCACGCTCTACGCCATCTCGATCCCCAACACAATCTTCCAGTCATGGTAAACAACCCTTGGAACCTTCATGCCAAAGATAGCCTTCCCAAGTATAAAGGTCTGATTCACAGCGCCGAAGGATTGAAACTGAAACTCCCATTATCACTGAGCAAGCTATCACTGGGCCCAATGGGGAGGAAGCGATTAGAATCGCCCAACTGAAAAAAGATTTTCCAAACATATGTTTTGATGGCTTCATCTTCCTTCCACATTTAAAGAGAATTCCAGTCAAGGTAGAACAAACAATGCACGACTTTATCCATAATGTTTACATCCAGTACCGGGAATAGATGAAGACAGCGGATAAAGCATCAACGGTGGCCTTCAAGTAGAAGAAAACGATTGAGAAATTAGAAACTGATCTCGCTCAAAAGGACCGCATAATTCAGGTGCTTCATGATGAGAGCGAATTGGCTAGAAACTCAGAGACAGAGGCCAACACAAGAGCTGATAAGGCTACTCGACGAATGGAAGAGATGATGCAGACTCACTTAGCCCTAGTTGAGGAGATGGGGCGTCGAACCACCATAGTCATGGCCGAATGCGACGAGGCGCTTAAAGAGCTTAAGGCCAAATTTTCTAAAATCATCAAAGAGAAAGAAGGTGCAAACAAAGCTGCCCAGGAAGTATGTGATCAGGCTATGGTGCTTAAAGAAGAGAGGGATGCGGCAACACTTAAAATTCAAGAAGCCGAGGTCAAGGTTGAGAATGAGGTGAAAATGGCAGAGACCAGGTTGGAGGCCGATATCGAAGATCTTCTTATCACATATAATGCTAATGTTCTGAAGCATCGAAACCTAATCTTCTCGATAACTATGCATCATACTTGTATAATGCTCAGAGCCGTTTAGTGGAAGACGAGAAAGCTGAGCATCAAGCCGAATTCGTAGATGAATTTGAGTTAGAGAACCGGGTGCTGAGTGAAGATGGGAGAAAAATTCTCCATGACATCATGATAACATATGAAAAGGAGAAACTTGGTACTTAGCATTCGGAGGCTAGAGAAGGTTCTGGCATTGAGCATCACGATGTGGTTTCTAAAAGTCTTATGTTGACCAAGCCCGAATCTACATCTACGGTTGATCCTCATTCTGTTCCTGCATATAATTCCGGTCAACCGCAGTTATCTCCACCTCATGAGCATATCTCTAAAGCTGCTCTACCTCCCACGAGCCAATTTGAGGAAGGTATTCTGAACATTTCCTATGCTCATTCAAAGTCCAAAACGTTGATTGAAGTAATCAATAACTCTTTTTCTTTGTCTCTATTCAGTGATAGGGCCTACAACCACCGTGCCTCCTGTAACACAAGAGCCGCATCATGAGCAGGAGGCCATCATAACAGAAGCGACCATGACAACGGCCACTGCACCAATCGACGGGGCACAGGGAAGCATGCTTACTTTTGATGAACAGATGAAGGAGGAACTTCTCGGACATCATAGTGGCCCTTTTACCGATCTTCCATTTGTCACTGGTGGAGGCGCACCTGTGACCAGCTCCTCAGGCCCAACTGCCAACATCCCCGGTGATGCCCAAACAATCCACGAAGAGGAGATAATAGATAAAATCAACACCGAGATGGAAGCAGCTGCATGAGCCGCTGGCTTTGGAGGTGGGATGGCAGGCCATGGTCCATCCCCTCTGCGAATGATTTCTCTTGGAGGCACGGTCTTTGACACCAGTGTGCCTCCTCCTCCCTTTAACATTGATCCTATCCCTCTGACTCCGCCTTCAGGAAGTATTTCAATCACTGTAAGTTCGAAGGACGAGGTTACCATAGTACCACCGGCTGGAGATCAACCATCGAAAAGAAAGGGATCAAAGAGGCAGTCGAGCAGTAGTTCTAGCATGTCTACGCCGAATAAGAAGAAGAACAAGAAGGTAAGAGAATAGACATGTCTTCTTGGCCTATTTTTGGTAGACAGATAGGAATTTCCTTTTGTTTTTGTAAGCCATGTATAGATGCAGGTTCGGCCCCAGCTAGTAGGATTTTTTGGATTAATTTTGTACTTATCCTTCTTTTCCGAAGAATAGTTGAAATAAAATTCCATTTTGTCTTTAGCACATTTGTGTTTATTTCTCTTAAGTATTTCAGCATTTGAACTTACATTCAATGTACTAGTGGAGTCTTAGCCTTCAAATCATACCAGGGTTTAGTTGCTAAGTTTTGGAGTCATAGCTTCGAGTCACGATCGAATCGTTAAGTCGAATTCCAATGCCGCAATGTCTAAATCAGTGGTTGATACTTAAGCTATGCCCCTAGTTTCGAGGGCAAATTGAAAAGATCAATAGGCCATTTTATTTCGCCTTTAGTATATCAAGCTTAACTTTGTGAATCGAGGCTGAGACGAGTTCGAATGGTCGAATCACGCCTGCTCATCCATTGGTGATTGCAACCACGCTCTAGGGATTGCTTTTGAACATCGGCGGTCGATCACATGCGCTTAAGGTTTTGAGATGTGTCCGCGCTCCGAGGACTTAAGTTATTTTATGGGTAGTCAGCCATACCCGTTTGATATTTAGAACTTCGTCCGCACTTTGGGAACCTAGATTGATTCGTAGGTGGTCAGTCACACCCATTTTGCATATATACTCTGGCCTGCACTCCGGGGGCTCGGAGTTGTCCTACGGGTGGTCAATTCACACCCGGTTTGTGTTTAAAATCCAATCCGCACTCTGGGGATTTAGAGTCAGTCGATGTTTATACTTCAGTCCACACTCTGGAGACTTAAACTTAGTTGATGTTTATACTCTAGTTCATAATCTGGGAATCTAGAGTTGGTAAATAGACGGTCGATTAAATTTGTTTTGAGTTTTAGAATTCCTTTCGCACTCCGGGAACGATGGAATTATCAGGATCGTGGATGGTCGATTCACATCCACCCTGAGTTAACAAGTGAGGTCATTAGATGGACAGGTCCATCCTCCTTGAACTTGGTTTGAATACGGGCAAAGTCGTTAGGTGGACGGATCCACCCTCTTAGAGCCCATATTAGTGAGTTTATACTCCAATTCGCACTCTGGGAATCTAGAGTTAGTGAGAGGATTGTCGTGTATCAATCCTTTTTTGGCTTCAGTGTGATGACATGTCCCCGAGCTCGGGCTTCACTTAGTGAGTGACTGATCGTGTCACAGTCACTCCCTATTTGAATAAATCCCGCCGTATGGTGGAACTTAGCTCTCCGTATAATGTAATGGTCGTATGACGCATTTTAAAAATCACTGCTCTGTCTCTAAGAGATTGTATTTTATTGCTGAAATAAGAAAATATGGTAAAGTCAAGTGCCTTATTAAAAATTCATATTTCGAAATGCATAAACAAATTGCAAATGAAAAGTAGACTGAATGAACAAATAAAGTCAGTTATGTGTAGTACTGATGAAGATTTTCGTTGTTCCAAGATCTCGATAGAGTAAGACCGTCAACGATCGATAATTTAAATGTGCCATCTCCAAGCTTTCAATCGATAACATACAGCCCTTCCCACGTTGGTTTCATATGTGAAGGAACTGGGTAAATTCTCTTGAGGACGAGATCGCCGAGTTCAAAGGTACGGGGTCGAACCTTGGCATTGTTCAATCGGGCGACTCGACTTTGGTATGCGGCTGCCCTTAAATCAGCCTCTTCTCCCTTCTCATCCAATACATCCAGATATTCGGCAAGTAATGTAACATTTTTCTTCGGATCATAATATGTCACATGATGAGAAGGTACTTCCATCTTGACTGTAATAACGGCTTCTGAACCGTAGGAGAGAGAAAATGGAGTGTGGTCGGTCGCGGATTTATGGGTTGTCCGTAAGCCCATAGGGTCATAGGAAGTTCATCGACCCATTTTCCCCCGCCCTTTTCCAATCGTTTCTTCAGAATGGACTTATATAACTTTATTAGCAGCTTCTACATGTCCATTCGCTTGAGGGTGTGCAACCGCGGATAACTTCTTCTGGATGTGGAATCGTTGATAGAAATTCTTGAATTCAATACTGTCAAATTGTGCTCCATTGTCAGTAATGATGGTATGCGGGAGGCCAAATCGACAAATGATGTTGCGTACCACAAAGTTGATTGCTTTCTTCTTTGTGATAGTAGCAAGGGGCTCAGCTTCCGCCCGCTTAGTAAAGTAATCAACTGCATCGATGGAGTACTTCGCACCACTTTTGGCTAGAGGTAGAGAACAGATAATGTCAATGCCTCATACTGCAAATGGCCATGGACTAACCATCTGAGTTATTTCGGTAGGTGGGGCTCTTGGAATCCGAGCATGTTTTTGGCATCTATAACATTTTATGGCGTAATCTGATGCATCGCGATTTACATTCGGTCAATAATATCCATATAGGAGCACTTTCTTGGCAAGAGCTTGCCCCCGATGTGATCGTCACATTCTCCTTCATGTACATCATGCAATACTTGTTTGATTTCATTGTGTGCGATACATTAGAGTAAAGGAACAAAGTACCCTCTTCTATACATGGCTTCATTTTGAATAGTGAACCGTGAAGCCTTTCGAAGAACTTGTCATTTTTCACTCTTGCGCTCCGGCAAGGTCCCATGCTCGAGATAGTTTCTGAATGAAGTCATCCATGACTCCTTATCGGGAATGACTTCGAATACCGGGCCTGTTTCCATTTGATCGATGCTCAGGGAAGATAATGTCTCCACGAGAATGATTCCCATTTGCTGTGCCTTACCTATACTGGCAAACTTTGCTGAGGAATCGGCCTTCTGATTGCATTATTGGGGTATGCAATAGACGGCATAATAACCGAACTGATCTAATATTTCCTGAACCCGAGCGAGGTAAGCAGTCGGTCTTCGAACTTTGGCCTGGTACTCTCCCCGAACTTAACACATGAACCGTTGTGAATCATAGTAAGTCTCCACAATGATAATTCTTAAATCTGTGGCAAGTCTCAATCCGGCTAGTAGGGCTTCATATTTGGCCTCGTTCTTAGTTGGACAAAAATGAACTTTAAGGCATAGCATATAGATCGTCCTTCAGGAGTTTTAAGTACAACTTCGATGCCTGAGTAGCGATCATTTAATGCACCATCAGTATATAGCTTTCAGACATATTTAGGAAATTCACTTGTTTTGGGCAAGTCCCCCAAGATAGTGAATTCAGCGATGAAATCTGCTAGGACTTGTCCTTCAATGGCTTGCCTTTGTGTGTAAGTGATGTCGAACTGACTCATCTCGATATTCCACTTGAGTAACCTACCAGAAGTCTCAGGCGATGTAAGGACCTATCGTAACGGGTGGTTGGTGTAGATGGTGGTAGGATGAGCCTAGAAATACAGGAGGAGCTTCGTTGAGGCAATGACAAGACAATAAGCCAGCTTTTCCAGCTTTGGACAATTTCTCTCTGCTCCGATCGGTCATTTGCTAATGTAATATAATGGCTGTTGTATTTGGTCTTCCTTTCGAATTAGGGCAGCACTGATTGCATTTTCTGACACCGCCAAGTAGATATACAATCTATTGTGATCGATAACTTTGACATAATGGGTGGTGTGAAGAGGTGTTGAACCAGTGCTTAGAATGCATCTTCGCACTTCGTAGCCCGTTCAAAATTTCGTTTCCCTTTCCTGATCAGATCGAAGAAAGGAATGCACTTATCGATGGATTTTTGAAATGAACATGCTCAGTGCTGCTACTTTTCTATTGAGGCTCTGAACCTGCTTTATAGTCCTTGGAGTTTCAAGATTTCTGATTGCCAAATCTTCTTGGGATTGGCTTCAATTTCTCAAGCATTGACGATAAATCCAAGGAATTTTCCAGATGCAATCCCAAAGTGGCATTTCAACGGGTTGAGTTTCATTCTATATTCTCGGAGGATGTTGAATATCGATTCCATGTATTTGATATGATACGTGGAGCACCGTGACTTCATAAGCATGTCATCCACATATACCTCAATGGTTTTTTCGATTTGGTTGGCGAACATTTGATTAACTAACCTTTGATAGGTTGCCCCGACGTTCTTTAGTCCAAAGGGCATGATATTGTAGCAGCAAAGTTCCATATCAATGATGAAGCTGGTATGCTCCTAATTAGGAAAGTGCATGGATATCTGATTGTAGCCAGAATATGCATCCGTGAAGGATAAGAGTTCATGTCCAGATGTATAGTCCATGAGCTGATCGATTCGGGGAAGTGGAAAACAGTCTATAGGGCAAGCTTTATTCAAGTTTGAGTAATCAACGCATGTTCTCCATTTCCCGTTATGTTTTCTGACAAGTACAGGATTGAACACCCATTTTGGATATAATGCATCTAGAAAAAACTCGTTCGACTTAAATTTGTCTACCTCTTCCTTTAGGGTGGCAGATCTCTCTGGATCCATACCACGCCTTTTTTGCTTGACCGGGACATGTCGCGGTTTAATATTAGATGTGTGGCTCGCGATGTCCGAGGAGATTCCACACATGTCAGAATGCGTCCAGGAAAACATGTCGAGGTTTACCCAGAGAAATTTAACCAATTCCTCCTACATCTGTTGGCTTAGCTGAGATCCAATCTTTATCATTTTAGAATCGTCGTTATCATCGATCGGAACGTCGATCGTCAACTTGGCCGAGGAAGCTTGACTGTCTTTACTTTCGTCTTCACTTTCGGTATCTCTCGGATCAAGATCCCTTGGTAATTGGTAGGGGTGCCTAGGCGTTAACTTCCAATTCTCAGCAAAGCGGATGCAGAGAGATTCCTCTACGCCCTTTCTCTTTTCTTTTCGCTGTACCTCCCGTAGCTCAGCAACATAACAAGCTCGTCCAGCAGCCTGGTCTCCCTGAACGACTCCAACACCATTGTCGGTAGGGAATTTTAAAGTCAAACAGCAAGGGGCAATGGAAGCCTTGAACTCATCTGGGGCCGGTCGGGCCAAGAAAGCATTGTATGATGAGTCTCTATCCAATACAACAAAATGTAATATCCAAACTCTCCGACGTTCTCTAATTCCCAATTCCACTGGTTGCTCCACCATCTCAGTGAATATTTTCGCAGTTCCAATGAAGCCATGAATGCGAAATTGACAAGACTTTAAATCCTTTGATTCCATCTTTATCTGATCATAAGCTTGCTTAAACAATATATTTACTAAACTCCCACTGTCTATCAAGATACTCTTCATTCAAGCAGGACCTATTTGAGACGAAATGACAAGTGGGTCGATGGTTGGGGATTCGACCCTGTCGGCATCCCTGCTTTGAAATACGATACTGTCTGTCATCATTTTATGTTTCTTTGCCGGAGCCCCATCTTCCAAATTACTACAACATTCAAAGCTCGCATGCCTAATAGAACTGACATAGGACTCCATTTCCTTCCAGCTTCGATTTGGTGGATAAGGACCACCACTAACAGTATTAATCACTAGCCTTCCACCGGTACAAGTGGGTTCCTTCGGTCTCACTTGATTTGGTATATGGTTTTGATTTGATGGGCTCGCACCTCCTGACTGCGGCGCCCGAACAAACTGCTCCAACTTTCACTCTCGTATCAATTTCTCAATAATATCCTACAAATGACGACACTCGTTTGTGTTGTGGCCACAACTATAGTGAAATCTGCAAAACTTTCCTGTATGAACATGTTTTTCCAACGATTTCTTCGAAGCGGGTTTCTTATATTGAATAGTATCGCAGGTCTGCAAGTACACATTTTCCAGAAACGTATTTAAAGGAATATAATTGTTAAACGTAGGAGCCCTACGTCACGGTCCACGATTCTGATCCTATTTTTTATTTTGATTTCCATTGCCTTTCTGTTGATTATGTTTATTCTGTATGTTCAATTGCACCTTTCCAGAACTTTCCCCGGTTTGTTTAACAGCGACATTGCTTTGGATTCCTTCCACACTGGGCCATGTGTCATCATTTTTCCTAAACTGTTTCACATCCTTCCTTTTCAAGAACTGGGTTGTAGGTCCAGTGATGTAGGGGGTTTTCCGGCCACCCAATTTTCAAATTCAGAATTAGGATCGATCTCCTTAGTTAGTGCCATCAGAATTGAGTTGTCATTGGGATTGCTATTCTTAGCGCATGCTGCGTGAAACCTCTCTAGATAACATCTGAGTGTCTCTCCAGGGGCTTGAGTGACAATAGATAAGGTGTTAACATCTTTTGGCCTTGTGACATGCATGCGAAACTGCTCAACAAACTTCGTTGCCAACTGGTCAAAACATAAGACAAATCGAGGGTGGCAGACGAGTAAACCACATAGTGCTATGCCCCTAGGGAAATCGAGAAACTTCGACACATGACCACATCATTGGCTCGTGCAGCATTCATTAACCACTCGTACTTTAATATGTGCTGGTTAGGATCAGAGCTCCCTTCATAAACGGGTTGAGTTGGCATTCTGAATCGTCGAAGCAGTTCAGCGTAGAGTCTGTCATCAGTGAAAGGGGTATGACTCCAGGAGATTCGTCGGTCGTCATTGGTGAGGCACAGTCTTTCACGTTTATCTGATGGATTATTGTTGGGATATCCGGCATCTGGACGTTTTGGGCATGTTGAGCCAAGGTGTGGTCGGGTTCCACAATGCAAGGATGGACCGATCGCGGTCGACGATCGATCTCTCACCACCTTGGTTATAGGTCCTTAGGAACATAAGGTTTCAGAGTATAATTGCATTGACGGTAGGTCGGGTCCATTCGGTTTTGAGCATCAACTTCCAACTCAATAGTGGCGGTAGCAATGCGGGTGTCAGTAATATGATAAGAAACAATACCTCCTCGGGGGAAGGGTCCGGTCTGATGGCTGGTTGACAGGCTAACTCTCGGTTGCCCAAGATTTAAGGTGCGCTGATGACCAGAGGCTCATGTATAGCTTCCATCCAGCCGTGGGCGCGTGGACCGGTGATTGTTATCAGAAGAGGCTGAACTCTTAATGGATGAATAGGAAGCCTGATCACTTCTAGATCTCCTTCGTCTATGACGATTCAGTTGATTGGTTAATTCCACGTTAGAACGGAGTTGATGAGTAAGCTGCTGGCGGCTTTGCGTCAGCTCTTGCATTAGCAGTTGAAACTCTTTCCTGGTGACAGGACCTTATGGATCTGAGGGTCCAGCAGCATTCTGGTCGGTAGGAGGAAGTTGTGCGGGGTTCTGTTTGTCCCGTCATTCTGGATCTGCAGCTGTTGATGTAGTCCTAATGTTGACCCTGGTGGATAGCGAAGCTCTCTCCTAGACTTGGTACAAATCTGAATAGGATGGAAGAACTTCTGAACTTGAGATCTGGATCTTCTCCTTAGAATCTTGCAATCCAATATCGATAGTAGATCCAATGAGTAGGAGAAAAACTAGGTTTTCTCAGTGAAAGCACCAAAGTGTTTGTACCAAAATTGGACACAACACTCTTCGGATGTGTTTGAAGAGATAAAATGAAGAATATAAATGAAAAATAAGGAAGATCTAATAAACATACCAATCGATAAATAGGAAAAAAGGTATAGAAACACACAGATTTAGAGTGGTTCGGCGTATGGCCTATGCTATGAAATGGCTGACTTTTATTGATTTTTGTTTGCTGGTTACAATGAGTTACAATAGTAAAATTCGAGTACAATAGTAATTTCGATGGAGTCTGGACATAGAAGAGGAAAATAGTCCCTTTTCAGTAGGTCCAGGGTTGCCATTTATAGGCGTAGGCAGCAAATATCTTGCCCAGATCTCAGAAGACCTCTTCCCTCATGTGGGTGGGCACACATGATCGATCCCCAGTTGTTTGGACTCGATCGTGATCGATACGACTGAAATTCGTGTCGATCAAGATTTAGCCCAATTGAATCGAGATCGATCATGAACATTCCTGAGGTTGCACGCAAGCTTCTGTGAAAAATTGGTGGCATTTGGACATGTAGATCTAGAGTTATGATCGATGCAAGTTTGAATTTGTTGAAGGCTGCTGAGTTCGCATCGCTTCTATGCACGTGATGACTGATGATGTGGCGCTAACTTTTAGGATCAATCCACTTTTTATGCCGAGTGACCGAGTCATCCATCTCTACGTGTTCTCTTCGTATTGATCGTGTGAGGCTCTATTCGTACCGATGCTCCTAGGTCACTTCATATCGATGGCTAGAGGCCGTTTCGTTCGATACAAAACCGTGTACTTTGTGTCGATAACCTGGATGCTACTTCATATCGATCATTTCACACGTCCTTCGTATCGATGACTTAGAGGTCGTTTCGTATCACTCGTTGTATGCATTCTTCGTACCGACTATTTGGAGATATGTTTCGTGTCGATGGAAAGGGATCGATAAAAGATGAATGGGTGGCAACCAATACGAAATGAATGGAGGGCGATCGATATGAAATGGACGTTTTGTCAAGGAATGATGAATACGAAGGGGAGTGAAATTTGATGGATAGGAATAGGGTCATTGCAAGGTGAAGGATACGAATTGAGGCTTGCTTGATGGATACGAAACGCTGCTTACCTAAAGGATTCGAACTAACGGGTGTTTGGTGGATACGACTGAGATTCTTTGGATGGATATGAAGGAAAGCGATGCAAAGAAGGCGAAATGATGGATACGACTGAGTTGATTTCCGTGGTTTGCATCGAACATACCTTGAGCATATGAAATCCGATTGACTTAAAATTTGGAATGTTGGCTTTCGCAGCTTTGATTGTTGGGTCATGTTAATTGTAGCTCGATCCGGACTCTGGCCAAATTTATCAGCATCCATAGCGAACCTATGTAAAACCGTTTTTCGAGATGAACTATCTCTTATTTCGAGCCCATTCTTTGGTGTCACGGCCTTGCCAAAAGACAGGATAACAACCACCATCACATCATCATAGTTGCCTCTGCTGCCACCAACACTATTTCTCAACTGCCTGCCAATAGTTTAGTCACATCCCCCTGCCTCGATACAGAAATGTTGCTCATAAGATATCACCTTCATCTACTTGCACCACCCTATTCCACGGACCCAACCACAAACCTTCTAGCCACTACTATACCAAATTCCTCCTCACCATACTTACAACTCATTACAGTGCAACATTCCCTTTAGATCATCAACAAACACTGTCCACGGTTCACATTGCAATACATCTTACTGACCATCTGCTTGCAATCTACCCAAATCCCGCATATTTATTTCAACACCGTGCACATTTATTTCACACCATTCATACATAGTTCATACATACATATTTCATCATCTCATCATACCATCATCATATAACACTATCAAAAAATCATATAACAGTGCACCACCTTCACATTGCTGCTTGTCTTGGCACAACATCAATACAGTTCAAGCCCTTGCCTCCATCCACAACCAATCTATCAACACTATTCATCATTATCCTGCCATAACTCCCTCTAACCGACAACTTGACTTCTGCCCTCTGCCATACGTCTTCCTACCAAATATCACCCACCACCATACAACGTCCAACCAACACTCACCAACACACAGCAATCCTCCCTTAAAACCTCCGACAGCTCCATTACCTACCTCTAGAATCGCCAATCATGAGCACCCAATAACCTGCAATCGAATTTCATCATAGTCCTCCCCCAAACCTTGAAACCCAATCACTACGGCAACTACATAACTCGACCTCATCCTATTCTCAACCTCTACTAGCGAATTCCAATTCCAGCACTCTGAACCGCAACCGCAAACAGCTCCTCCTCCAATCTCGATCATCCACCCATCGCCAATCCATAAACCCTAAATCGAGAACCCATCGCGACTGTCGAGCCCCTACCCCCAATCGCAACTGCCCATGAACCTCACAATCGACATCAACCATCTCGAACTAAATGCCCAATTCACGTATCGCTGCAAGCCACTCAATCGCGATAGCCGATTGTGAGAATATGCGGAAAGAGAAGAGCCAATTGAATTTCATTTTGAATTGAAATTTTTCTTTAGAGGAGAGAATGATATGATTAATCGTGGTTAATCTTGATTTGGTTTGAGAATACACGAAAATTATTTAGGCTTGGCAGTGACTTTTGCAATTGGGCTGGACATTTTATTTATTTGTTTAGTTATTTAGAATTGATTTAGCTTAATTCTTCTTTGATTATTAGAAGAAGAAAAAACACGAGTTGTTTAAAAAAAACAAAAAAGGGTTTATTTTGTTTCCTTTTGGTTTGTTTTACTTCTTCTTTCATAAAAAAATATCCTATCTTAATTACTTTGTTTTTTTTTCCTTTGTTTACTTTGTTTTAATAAAAAATGTGCTTTCTTTTGTTTACTTTGTTTTGCCTAATTGGTTTTGTTTAGTTTTATTTTATCCTTAAGAAAAATATTTTGAAGTTTAATTTGCCTTGCATTTGTTTCAATTTGTTTTAAGTTCCATCCTTATATTAAAAAAATTGTATATTTCATGTTTTTAGTTCCAGCTTGCCAAAGAAGATAGCAAAAGTTGTTTGCTTCGCTTAGCTTGCCAAAAAATAATTGCTTGCTTCCTTAAAAAAATTTGTTGCTTTGAAAAATAAATAATTTGCTAATAATTTTGCATGCTCTAGTATCGTGCCCTTAGCCCTTGTTTTTATTTGTTTTGCATTATTGGTTGCTTGCATTTTTTTAAAAAAAAAATTCAAAAAAAAATCCATTCATTGTTGCATTGTTAATACACGTTTAATTTCTGCTTTGAATTTCATCCTAGAATTTTGATTAATAATAACGGTTAGACATCGATAACACTTAATTGTATATTGACAAGTTGTCTTATTTGAATAATTTAATTTCTTGTTGTCTAGGCTACGACAGAGCAATAACCATTTAGAAATATTACGGTGATCCGTAATAGTATAGTGGTTGTTTCTTTGAAGGTACTTAAACTTTTGGCTGAATTGCAACGGTGATTCGGGGTGCACCGATAACCTGCCTGTTACTTGGCTCAGAACTACCTTGTTGATTTAACACAAAGTGTGATTATACAATTTTGGATTAGGAGCTACTTAAGCAGAAAATTTGTAATTAAACCCTTGCATTCATTTATCAGCATTAGTTCATGCATATTTAAAAAAAAAAAAAAAATCAAAGTCCAAAATAAAAAAATTAAATATCCCTTAACTTACTTTTTTCAAATCCTTTGAAGTTTTTCAATCAAAAAAATCCAAAAAAAAGTTTGAGTTAGTATTTTTTTTAAAGCAAAAATCCAAAAAAAATTATAAAACCTTTTCAAAAATATATATATGAAAAACCAAAAAAAAAAAAAATCAAATTTCCCCTTTGAAAAAAATAAATTATTTTTATAAATAGTTTTACTTAAAATACATTCTTGAAAGTGTCTGAGTTTCCCTATTCGCTAGAATTTTTACAATAATTGTGAAAATCAGTAAATCCATATAATTTCACACCAACTTCTTATAGATATTTCAATGACAACTATCATACACACAACTCGAATTTTGAAACACAAAATTTTCAAAATGATGACCAACCCTCAACTCTTGAAAACAACAATGAAATGATCTCGCCTTTACTTGAACTCTCTACATAACAAAATCAAAAGATAAATGATTTGTGTAATTCATATTTGTTCAATGATTCAAGTCAAAGTTTTCAAAATGATCAAAAATTGAATTCACTTCAAAATTCAAATGATTTTGAGTTTAAATTATGCCAATACAATTTCGAACTCCAATTCGAAATCAAAATGGAAACAATTGTTTAAATAATTTTGGCAATAAAAAAAATCTCAAATTTGGTTCAATGGAAAAAAATTCTCAACAATTTCAAAGTGAAAACTTTCAAGTTAATAATTATAAATTTGATTTTGCTAAGAAAATGGGAGAGATTTACAATGATCACACCGATTTGTTATTTGAAACACATATGAAACAATGTGAAAAACAAAATAAAATGCAACGTGTGACGAGTCAAATAATAATCCACCTTGTACCGAAATTGACGATTTTCAAATAACAACTTTTGAAATTGAAAATGATAATATTAATGAAGTTGTTGAAAATATAGTAATTGAGTTGGATTTCAATGCTTTTGAAAGTGTAGAGCCAAATTTAAAATTCGATCTTCCATTTTCTATTGAATACAAAAATTTTGGATTTTGGAAATGATATATGCAATGAAGTGGTTGATAATCAAACAAAGGAAGATGAATTTAGTGAACACATTTTCTTTGGACTTTTCAAATATGAGTTGTTAAATTCAAAAGGGAAAGATTTAAATAACAATTTTGATTTTGAATTCAATAATTCTGAAAAAGTTTTCAATGACAAGTTCGAATTTCAATTTGGTGAAATTAAACATGAACTTCAACCAACTATTTTATCAATCCCGAAAATCATCGAATATAAAAAAAACTCACATGATTTTTAATAAAACGACATTCGTTTTTCCATATCAACATTCGACTTTGAAATCTTTTATGGTTCGGTTTTCGTGCTTAAGCAGCATCTTTGATACTTGATGAGACAAATGAACTAGTTTAGGAAGACCGTTTCATTTACTCTTTGACGATCTACTTTCTGTTGTCATAGAAATAATATCTATTTCATTTTCACGTAAATATAGGTCATATTTTTATTTTATTTTTCTCCTTTCACTTGGGCTGACTGTGGGGATACAATCAAAATCAAGTGTGGGGGAGCCTCATCTATTTTTTTCATGGTTTATTTATTGCGTTTTGTTTACAAAACTCAAAAAAAAAAAAATCTCAAAAACAAAACAAATTCTTTTATAGCATTTTGATTTATTTTTGAAGAAACACTATAGGATAAATATATGGTTTTGGTAATTAAATTGAAATTTTTGAAAATTTATTTGTCTCAATAAAAATAAAACTCAAGTTTGATTATAAGTAAATATGGTTTAACTAGTATATAGGAAGGTTCGTGGTGATAATTATGAAATATATCCTAATTGAAAATCTTTGTTTTAAAAAGTGGTGGATTTAAAGAAAAGTAGATCACATTTTTTTATCTTCTAAGTTAAATGGTGCTAAGATGATTTTGCAAAACTTTCTCTTCAAAAAAACAAAATAAAAATATAAAAAAACAAACAAAAGAAAAAAAATTGTATATATGTATATATTTTTTATTAACACCTAGAGTCATGTGTTCACACGCAAGTATGTCCACTCGCTGTGCTTTGTACCCTTCTCACGTAAGCCTGAAAGGCAGTGCACGAACGGTATATCTGACCTTAGTTTATCTGAGTTGGATGTATGTATATAAAAATATATAAATATATCTAGCCTCAGTTTATTTGAGTTAGGTGTATGTATATAAAAATTCTTTCATTAGTCAAGCCTATAGTTGATAGGTGTTCACATTTGTGTGTTCACTCGCCAGGCTCTGCATTACCCTCACGTAAGCCCGTAAGGCAGTGCATGGGTAATATATCTAGCCTAAGTTTATATGAGTTAGGCATATGCAAATATTGTTAATATAAATAAATATTCAAAAAATAGAGAGAGTATGCAATTGAAATCCAAACACCATTTTTACTTATTTGATTTGACTTGTTATTCAAAAGAAATGAAAATACAACTTTGATAAACTTTGATAACCAACTAAGGATCTATTTCATAGTTACACTATGTTTTCAATCAAAACAACTAGCCAAACTAGAGTCTGTTTGTTACGATGACTTAATTTTTGCTGGAAATTTTGACAAGTAAAATGATTAAAATTTCATGACGATGACCAAAACTTATATTTAACTAATTCATATCAATTTAAAAGTAAATTCTTCATTTGCAAATATTTTCAAAAACTTGCATTCATCTCTTTGTAAATAAACATTGCATTTAGGAATTTTCATCTTGCATTTGGATTTTGTGGGTAATATCCACTGAAAACCTTCATGAGACAACACTCGTCCTACCAGGGGCACTTAGAGTTTGAATGGCTTATTTTATATGCTCAATGCAATCGTGCTTCCTGCGAAAATAAATTTATCTTAAGTTTAATTTATTCGAGGAAGAATAAAAAGATATGTTTGGGCGTATTTGATGTGCACATAAATGTGCATGTCTTTGCTTATATATTTAATCTAATTTAATTAAATAATATAGCATATAGAGTGTCTTAACATGTTTAAACCAAAATTCAAATTATTTTCACATCATTATTTATTCATCTTCATATATAGGCAAAATGGTCATTTTGGTGTATATATTAATTTGAGAAAATTTACGTGGAAATTTTTGTATTATTTTTATAGGAATTTGGATTCAAATGCATGAGGCTTAGTTGAAATATGCATGCACAAGAGGAAACAAAGTAATGAAGATGAAAATAATTCATTTCATGAAACATGGGTGACCCCATCTACCTACTTACTATGATGTACAAATTAGAAGCTAATGCACATGCAAATGACCATTAAAGTTTCATGCACATTTAAATGGAGGATTATTTCATGCTATTGATAACTTGGTGGCCATAATTCCTCAAGGGTAGTTTGGGTAGTTCCCAAAAATTGGATTAGGGTTTCTAAATGTTATCCCGCCTTTTTGCAAGGCTATAGGCAGGCGGATTTAACTAAGTCGATTTCTCAATTATCAAGGATGAGATGCGGTGGGTTTGAGTCGACTGGATGGATAGGTAACGTGGCACGTTTTGGAAGTCGCTAATAGGAAGTCGCTATAGTAACAGGAAGTCGCTACAGGAACAGAAAGTCGTTACAGTAACAGGAAGTCGCTATAGGAACAGGAAGTCGTTCGGCATGGAAGTCGCTCGGCATGGAAGTTGCTCGGCAAGAAGTCACTATAGGAAATCGCTCGGCGGGAAGTCGCTACAGTAAGAGGAAGTCGCTACAGGAACAGGAAGTCGCTACAGGAACAGGAAGTCGCTACAGGAGCAGTAAGTCGCTACAGAAGCAGTAAGTCGCTTCAGGAACAGGAAGTCGTTCGTCATAGAAGTCGCTCGGCATGGAAGTCGCTCGACAGGAAGTCGCTACAGGGACTCACAGGAAGTCGCTCGTACCATGATGATGGATGTTGGCTCGGTTATGGTCTTGATGGGCCCGGACTACTCAGAAAGCCTAGTAACTCGGGATTTGCCTATAAATACAGCATGTGGGAGTTCAGAAAAGGGATCTTCATTCGGTTTCCCTTCTTCTTCCTCATTAAGGTTACTCTGCCATAATTGTTTTGAAAGATCCGGATTGTAACGGTAATTGATTCTCATATCAGTAAAAAGGAAAATTTTGTAGTGGACGTAGGCCAGAGTCAGCCGAACCACTATAAATCCACTATTTTTTCTGCTTTCTTTTTAATTTTTACTGCTCTTCATATTTATACTCTCCACATACACTCTATTTGTTATCTGCAACTGTTAGTTGGTGCTTTCATTTACATTTGGGTGTTAGTGACCAATTTTAGCGTTAAAATTTTGATGCTTTCACTGAGAAGGCAAGCACTCGGGAATTTTGGAGCTAAGAACTTGGATTCTAGAAAGTAATGGCTAGGCCATCAACAAGCAATCAAGTGACAGAAAGAATCAATCAGGAGGGAAGTCAAGAGGCCTCCTCTAGAGCTGGAGCAGGTCAAGCATCCATCTACATCACTAGGGATGAGACGGAGATGATGCTGAGAAGGCAGGAAGACATGATACAAAACCTGCTTCGACAAATTGGACATGTTGGAGCACAAAGTCAAGGGAATGGACCAACCATGGCTGGTGGCATTACAGAACAAGGAACCATAGCTGTAGAAGTTTCTGGAGGTCAACACCAGAACCAGACTGGAGGGATTAAAGGAAATCAGCAAAGGCTCGGGGGCAGACCTCCAGGATTGGATACTGGAAGAGCGGTGAACGAAGCTTAGCAAGCAAGGACCAACGTGAACGTAAATGACCAACATGAAGAGTACTACCTGGAGTATCCCCTAGGACGTGAGGTGCAAGGTAGAGATGCAAACTCCAGATGGAGACGGGCGGATGGCTGGATCAATAAGAAGGGTTATGAGAGGAGGGTTGCCAAGCGGAGACTTAGAGGAAGTTAATTGGAGTCTGTTCACTCCGAATATCAGAAATGCAAGGAATCCTCCAAAGTTCAAGTTACCCACGCTGAATCCTTATGATGGGAAATCAGACCTAACCATGCATATTACAGATATATCAGGCACGTGGAAGTGCTGGGGGCATCCGAAGAATGATGGCACGATGCTTCCCTCTGTATCTAAAAGATTTGGCTGTGCTTTGGTTCAAGCAGCTAGAGAGTGGATCAATCAGAACATGGGGTGAGCTAGTGGAACAATTTATGAGACAGTTTAGGGTCCACATGACGCGACCCAAGAGTGTGATGACCTTAGCTTCAATGAAGCAGAGGACCGAAGAGTCCATAAGAGATTTTCTATTGCGATTCAATGCAATGGTGGCTTCAGTAGATCGTCCGGATCCATCGATGATTTTGATGGCGGCGGTAGCAGGGGTTGCGGAAGGAATAGAGTTTAAGGATTCTTTGGCAAGAGATCCACCACAAGACCTTGGAGAATTCTATCATAAAGCTGAAAGGTTCATTCGGCTAGAGGATTCATGTGCCGAAAGGTGAGAAATAAATGCCGTGCAAGGTGGAGGAACCTCCAAGGAACAGAGTGGAATAGACAAAGGAAAGCAGAAGCAGGATGACAGATACGATGGTCCTGACAAACGGAAGAAATTCCAAGAATCCAGATTCAAAAAATACGCTGACTTGACAGCAAACCTAGAACGGATTTACATGAAAATTCGAGGGCACCTTCCCTATCAGAAACCACCCAGGATAGATCCCATGGAATGGGAACATAGAAGTGGAAAGTATTGCCTATTCAATTAGCTGTAAGGACATGCTACTGATGAATGTCGCCATTTGAAGGATGAGGTGGAAGAGCATGTTAGAAATGGTAGATTGCCACGGTACGTGAGAAATCGGACAGCGACCGTAGGATCTGAGCAACTACCGCCTTCACCTAACAGAACTAATCCTGGATCGGGATCACGACTCGTCATCAATTGATCATGATGGCATGGGCCAAGTTCAAGACTTGAACTCTGGTCCATTACGTAAAATTCTTAGGTTTTTATTTCAAAAAAAACAACTATTCCACTTACATACGTGAGGGAACCGAAGAGATCCCCAGACATGCTCTGAGATGGTAATAGACTGCTCTGCCCAGAGTGGCGGTATTAAATTTTTCCTTTGTTTGTGGTTGAACATTTGGACTTTTATTTTAATAAATGAACTTGAATTTCATCAAATAAACCTTGGACCGGAGAGTTAAAGGATGAATATTGGAAGTCAATTTGAAATTAATCGCTTTATGACCTTACCCAGAGAGACAGGGTCCGGAGTGCAAGAAGTGAGTTGCTTCGCCGGAGAGCGACAGGATCAACTCACTTAACGTCGTTCCCCATTCACTGATGAGTGATTGGACCGGGGTTCGATAAGAGCCCGGAGTGGCTGTAACCAGCCTAGGATTTAGGCCATGACATCGCTTAACATTCAGGGACACTGAACCGGAGTGCAGGGAGTGACGCTGCTTTGCTGGAGAGCGACAGGATCGGCTCACTCAACGATGTTTCCCCTTCACTGGAGAGTGACAGGATGAGATCCAGTAAGAGCCCGGAGAGGCTGATACCGGTCCAGGAGGATCAGGGCATCGCTTAACGTTCAGGGACACTGAACCGGAGTGTAGGGAGTGACGCTGCTTCGCCGGAGAGCGACAGGATCGGCTCACTCAACGCTATTTCCCCTTCGCCGGAGAGTGACAGAGTGGGATCCAGTAAGAGCCCGGAGAGGCTATGATCGGTCTAGGATGACTAAGACATCACTATATGCCCTCGCTGGGGTCAGAGTGCAAGGGGTAGAAAGCAACGCCAGAGTGCAACAGGATCTTTCTATTCGACCGTCGGGTTTGGAATGGACTTGGCAAGGGTCCGAAGTGACCATCGATAGTCTGGAGAGGCTGCAGAATTTAATTCCTGACTTCCACAAGTGGAAATGAATACCTATTGAACTTCGAACAACTATGAACTTGATCAAGTATATTGTAGCTACTAAAAAATAGGGATTCGCGATATTGGATTCAAAGCCATTCAAAACACGCCTTTTACCAAAAGGCATGTTTTGGGAAGGGTAAAGTGTAATCCCGCCTTTTTGCAAGGCTGTAGGCAGACGGATTTAACTAAGTCGATTTCTCAATTATCAAGGATGGGATGCGGTAGGTTTGAGTCGACTGGATGCATAGGTAACACGACACGTTTTGGAAGTCGCTACAGTAACAGGAAGTCGCTACAGCAACAGGAAGTCGCTACGGTAACAGGAAGTCCTTACAGGAATAAGAAGTTGCTACGCTACAGGAACAGGAAGTCGCTTGGTTATGGTCCTGATGGGCCCGGTCTACTTAGGAACCCTAGTAACTCGGGATTTGCCTATAAATACAGCATGTAGGGGTTCAGAAAAGGGATCTTCGTTCGGTTTCCGTTCTTCTTCCTCATTAAGGCTACTCTGCCATAGTTGTTTCGAAAGCTCCGGATTGTAACGATAATTGATTCTCATATCAATAAAAAGAAAAATTTGGAGTGTACGTAGGCCAGAGTCAGCCGAACCACTATAAATCCATTGTTTTTTCTGCTTTCTTTTTAATTTTTACCGCTCTTCATATTTATACTCTCCACGTACACTCTATCTGTTATCTGTGACTGTTATGTTGGTGCTTTCATTTACATTTGGGTGTTAGTGACCAATTTTGGTGATAACACCAAGCATGTATAAATACCCTATTTGTTCATGTAATTACTCTCCTCTCTTCTCTCTTAGCCTTCTTTGAGCCTCCTCTTTAGTTAGTTTAGTTTTAGGCTCAAAAATAAATATAAGCCGCTTTATTTTCATGGCTACTAAGCCATTTTCTTATTTCATGTAATTTTCTTTTCTATGCAATTTTAATTCATTTTTTCCTATTTACATGCTTTATTTCATCTTATGCTAGTAGCTTAGTATCATTTCTTATGCAAGTAGATTAACTTTTATTTTATTTTAATTAGCTCTTTTTTAATTAGCTTTCATTTTCTTCTTGTTTTTGTTTCATGTTGCAATATACATTTGTTAAAGTGATAACAAATATGAGAGGTTAAATCCCATCAATTTAGGGGTGATGAATTTCTCTTAATCATGTAGATTCAACGTTTTGATAATTTTTGATCTCATTATGGGCCTAATGGAAATGTTTGAATGGGTTAAATTTTTTTGTTTTAGCTTTAAATTTGATAGCCTATATTGTTAACACCAAATAGGCTATGTATGGACAAACAAAACATAAATTACCTCTTCATCTACACATGATTATGGTAACGAAGTGATTTTAAAATCAAAATTTAATGGTTTATATTTCTAATTAATAGTTAATAGGCCATGCTTAGAATAGATTTTATTTTCAAGTTCATTAACATTTTCATGAGAGTTAAGAAGTGATTTAATGGATGTGTTATAGTTTGATTGTTTATATTGGGCTAATTAATAGCATAAATATTCCATACTTATGATAAAAACATCAATTAAATTCACTAATGAAATGAGCAAAAAAAGATCATAATTTCATGTTGTGTTGGTTTATGTGATGAAGATAGTGGATTTATCTCTAAATTGCCTTCAAACTCTCATATTTTTAGCCATTTTCTTTTGTTAGTTTATTTACATTCTTTTAGCCTAATAAAAATTCAAATCTAGGTTTGATTTGACTGAACGGAATTCTAAATCTAAACAATTTCCTATGGATCGACCCATACTCGCTATGTACTAGAATTGTAAGCCATGCGCTTGCAATTATTTTAATATGAATTCGACCGGCTATTTTCCAGTCCGATGGAGATTTAGCCGACTCGAACAGGGGCCTAGGCAATCGAATGGTGGAATTAACATGATAATTGGAGTACCATATCCATTGATAAGAGCTAGAATGAGATGAAGTGGTTTGGCAACTTTTTAAAGAACATGTTACAAGAGAGTTGTTTCGCAGCTGGGCAAAACAATGGAAGATGACAAGTGATGATATTATTTTACAAAATAGAGATATTAATGGGGTGCAAGAAACGATGCTTGATCCCATGGTGATTATGGAAATTGTTGGGCTAGCAACTATGTATTGAGTTTTGATTGACCGTGGACGTACAAGAAAAACAGTTATTAATAACGGTCTAAAACCGCTATAAGTGATAACCATAGCGGTACAACAAACGTTGTACACTAAAAAACAATAGCTTATTTTAGCACAAAAAACCGCTATAAAAATCATCTTTTATAGCACTTTATTTTCGCTAATGTAGGTTTTTTAAGATGTTTAATAAATGTCGCATTCGAGATGTTGGAATAGATACCGAACTATTCATAACACAAAAATAAGGGCTACAATTTTTTACTTTATAAAACACATTTCTCATAAGCTTTCTATAATGTTTTTAAGTGCTATGGTTTATTTTTGTATTTTTAAAATCTGTTGTATCTCTATAAATCACGATAGTCAATACATATCAGAATGTTGTATTAAGAATAACTCTAAAACATAAATCCATTTAAATAATAAAAATCTATATAAAATATTAAACATAAAGACGTACCACATTGTACTAAACAGAACCAAATATTCATACACAAAAGATCTTAAGATTTTAACTACATAATATATTCTATTGTATACATGCACCAAAAAACAAATAGCTAATTGTTTGCATTAAAGAGAAGAAATATCATAAATCTTTCATTCTCTCACCTACAAATGAAATGAAAATCTCCATTAGAACTGAATATAAATATAAATATGAATGAAATTGAAAACTGAAGCATCTACATTTGTAAAAAAATTTTGCTAAATATTTCTTATCAAATTTAGAAAATTATTCTAAATGTCTATATTTTTGAATTTTTTACCAGAGTCTCCTTTAGGTAGCTAGCACTGGAAAAAATCCTAAATATAAGGAATAGATATATATGATCAAAACATGATCGGAATCATAATATATTAATCACAAACACCCGCATGGGAAACTGTTAAAATATTTACTTATATATCTTATAAAGTGTGCATGTCACATAGCATACACCCATGTTAAGCATTAAAACATACCTTTTAGTTCTCGCTAATGTTTCTAAAGAAACATGAGTACGAAATGGACCAAAAGCAAGTTAAGAGCCGTCAAATATCTATACTTAACTCAAACAAGCATATGAGCATACATATCTATGAATTTATGCAATTAAACCCATAAATTAAGACTTTTTAAACTAACATTAATTTTGTAGGTAAAGAAAAAAATTCTAAAAAAGATCAAGTGTCCTAATAAAAGCAATAAATCATAACGGCCGTATGCATTATCATCTACCGGGAAAAGACAAAAAAATGATAGGACAACATGGTTATTAGCGGATATATATTGCCGAATTAAAGCTAATATAATAGTTAGCGAATTTATATTACAAAATTTCTAAGTGGATAAAAGTAGGTGTTTGTTGTATGTAATTTTACTTAAATTTTAATTTGTTGGCTAAAAATATTTATTTTACAACTATTGCAACAAAACATAAACAAATTAACAATAGTACAGAAGTATTGTCTACATGCATTGGCGAAATCCGTTTTGTAGATGTAGGTCTCACCGAAAGATGGCATTCTTGCAAATGGATTATTAATCTCAAATCATCGTCATAGCTATTGATGGTCAGCGACAATTTTTTTAGTGGTACTTACACATTTGCATAGTTTGCATTAACCATTGTAAACATTAGCAAGTTTGGCTCCTAAAATTATTGCCACCATCGCTTGTTAAAGAATGCAGCAAACAATTGATAAATGATCAATGCATATTATCAATAATATTAAAAACTAAAGACTAATCAAACTGTTAAAAATCAAACCGAACTAGGGAGGTTAAACTAAGAATTTGATAATAGCTAACCATATTAAACTGGTTTATCTCGGTTGGTTTAATTGGTTATAATTCATTAAAAGATCAACCATATAGTGGAATGTTAGAAGGCAAAGAAAATAGATAATACTTGATATAATTGCAAAACAAATATTAGCAAATGCAAATTCCCTTTCATTTACATAACAAAAAATGATGGAAATGATAACATGATGTCAAGAAATAAGAAAAATATAAGGTCTAAAAGTTACAAAATATTTGCTTGGTTATTAATCAGGTTTGGGTATTGTTAATGTTCAAGGATATATGTGATATTGCAAACTTCGTGTTTCATTAGAGTACATGCTACCAAAACCTTAATTATTAAACACAAAATCTTATATTCTACTAGTTAGCCCACCATGCCAATATTAGATGCAACTTCAAGGATATCACATAGCCCAGTCAAAAAATTTAGAGGAAACAAAGGACATTTTTAACAATTTTAAATCGTAAAATCAACTTGCAGACGTTATTACTGTGGTTTGGTAACTGTGATATACCATTTATGGTTTGAAAGCAATTGAAGATTATTCGATAATAAAAAATGGGATAAGACTGAAATCAGTGGAAAGACATTACTCAACATTACCTACCAAGTATGACTTCAAGGAGTAAGACAAAGAATGACACTTCAACTGTGACATGCTAAGGAGATGGGAAATCGAGCTTAACGAATTAGGCTGGCACTCCTTTCCAATAAACCATGGACTTTACCTAGAATGATGGGAACCTTATCTCTTATCGACATGGACCTTGGACTTTGCCTGGATTAACCATGGACTTTGCCTGGGATCGACTACGGACTTTGCTTGGAATCATTTGTGAACTTCGCCTATTGCATGATTCCTTATCTTCCATTCATAGGGGAATATAATTTTGAACCGTTGATAGCGAGATGAGCATAGGGAGGAGGTGGAGAGGGAGGACATTATTGAAGCTAGGGCATAAATTAGGAAAGTAATTTAGGGAACTGGTAGCCAAGAAAAAAAAGGTTGCTTAGAATGAGTTGCACAGCCAATTTATCCACTACTTAACTAAATTATAAAATACAATAACAATATGAAATAAAGCGTTCTATTGGAATTATAAAAATCCACTTTTCTTGTAGTGAAGCTTGGTTAATATTTTATTCAAAAAGACATTTGATCAGATAAAGATTGGTCTGAAGGACATAAAGCTATATAAATCTTATACTCAATGATTTGTGTAGAGACAAAAGAAGCTATTGGATGTATTGACCCATCAGTGGAATTGGGTGAAGGAGACCGCAAGATTGTGCGGGTGCAGACCTGGTTGTTGATGAATTTTGACCTTTTAATGATTTCTGATCGGCTCTTACCAGTTTCAGAATAACCCTGGCTCCATGGTGCTTGATGATGAAGTTCCCCATCGAAAATGGGGTTGAAGCTATTCAAGGCGACCGGAGCATCAATCAGAAATGCAATGATGTTGAGCCCAGAGTGGCAAAGCAATATGAGAAAGGGAAGGGTGCAGAGAAGGTTCTTTGCATCAAGACTGTGGATGCACATCAACAACCATCCAAGCCCTAGCTCGTGTCCCATAGCAAGTTCCACAAGCCTATGGACCATGGAAAGAGAAAAAGGATACAAGGGCGGCACCAGCGAAGTGGACGATCAACATCTCGATTGATGAGGATGATCCGACTAGGTCCTCAAGGTCCGATCTTAGCTCGGCCCGAAGATGATAAATGAGTTTGGTAAGGTTCCTTTGAGAAAAACTGGATGTGTTTTCCTGGATGCTTTCCAATATGTATGGAATATAGCCAAAGATAGCATGTCATGCATTGAATGTGGACCCAAGTTTCATGAAAAGCAGATGAGATGTTACCTGGGTTCGGAGCAATCTACTGCACTGAAAGAAGAAGTGGATAGATAGAATTAAAATGTCTTCATCTATGATGCCTTATAACTTAAATGGGTATCAAACCCTTTTTTGGTGAAGAAGCCAAATCGAAATTGGCAGACTTGCATCGATTATAAGAACTTCGATAAATCGTGCCAAAAGATAGCTTCCTATTGCCTAAGATCGATCAACTTGTAGACTCAATGGCTAGACACGAACTGTTATCCTTTATGGATGTGTGCTCAAACTACAACCAAATAGCAATGTACGTTCCAAATTAGGAGAATATGAGTTTCATCACTAATTTGGGGCTGTACCACTATTGGTTTATGCCGTATGTTAGAGCCAATTACCAAAGATTGGTAAATATGATGTTCAAAGATCAAATTGGATGAGCGATGGAGGTTTATATGGATGATATGTTTGTGAAGTCACAACGATCGATAAACTATATGGATGACCTTGTTGAAATGTTTGACGTGCTTCGAATGTATGGATGAAGCTTAATCTGTTGACGTGTTCTTTCGGAGTCGCTTCGATAAAATTTTGGGTTTTATAGTGTACTCGAGAGTCACTGAAGCTGATCTGGAGCAGATTTAAGCATAGAAAGATGTTACTACCCTGAAAAAGGAAGGAAATGTGGAGATTGAATAAGAATACACCCGCACTAAATCATTTCATTTCCAAAGCGACAGACAAATGTATACCATTCTTTGATGCCCTCAAGAAAGAAAAAGGAAAGTTTATATGGAACAAGGAATACTAAGAAGCTTTCCAGAAATTGTTTTTACATATGAAGAGACCACCAATTTTGTGAAAGCCTTTGGAAGGACAAGATTTATTTATCTATTTGGCGATATCTGCTCATGCACTAAGTGCAGCCATAGTACATAAGGAACCTTAGATCCAAAAGCCCATTTACCATATCAACCAGTAGTTCAAGAGGCAAAAAATACATCAAAGTCGGAGAAGCCGACACACTGCCTGTTCATTGCTTCGAGGAAGCTACGACCTCAAGCTCACCTAATAAAGGTGATGACTGATAATCTACTAAGACAAGTACTACATTGACCCAAGACTTCGAGGAGATTATTGAAGTGGACTATCGGTCTAAGCCAATATGATATAACACACTATCCTAGAAAGGCGATATAAGAATAGGCATTGGCTGATTTCATTTCTGAATTCACCATCTAGGATAGAGAAGAGGACAAGGATATAGTTCAAGTTTCCTAAGTTGTATGTAGATGGAGCTTACAATGAACGTATTTCCAAGGCAGGAGTGGTCCTTGTGACCTCGAAAGTACGAACAATATGCTATGTACTAAAGCTAGAGTTCCTAGCAATAAACAACTAAGCTAAATAAGAAGTACTAATTATGGAACTCAATATAGCAAATGAACCAGGGGTTAAGACACTGAATATATTCAATGACTCGCAGTTGGTGGTTTGCCAATTCAAGAAGGAATTCAAGCTAAGGGAGCAAGAATTGCCCCTTAGCTAATAAAGACACCGAAACTATTGAATGATGTTGAAAATTATCCTACCATGCACTTACCCAAAGAAGAGAATACAAAAGAGAATTCACTAGCCAAACTGGCTAATTTTAGGGATGTGCATCTTAAGGGACTTATTCCAATGGAAGTTTTATCGGCCTCAAGCATCAACTAAATGGATATTGATCAGATCTTGGAGGTTCAAGGGGAAAAGGAGTCGTGGATTATTCTAATTGAAGACTATTTACTGAAGGAAGCTCTCCCAAATAGAAGGAATGGACAACGAAAACTCCTTTGTAAAATACAGAGGGTGTTGTATAAAAGAGATTTCTCGACTCCCCTATTGCAGTATGTAACCAAAGAGGAAAATAAGAAGATCCTTTTGGATGTACACGAAGGAAGCTATGGTGATTAAAAAAGGGGAGGCAAACTTTGGCGAAGAAGATACTTTCCTATAGATACTTTTGGCCAACGATCAAATAAGATGTATTCGATTGCACCGAATGATGTGATAGATGCCAAAGGTTAACGAAAATACTTAGAGAACTTAATTAAATGGTTAACCCATGGGAATTTGTGGTTTTGAAAATTTAGACGATTAGTGTGGTACCGATGTAGAAGGATGGAGCGAAATATGCTATCATAGCTGTGGACTACTTAACAAAGTGCGTTGAAATGGAATTACTAGCCATGATCACAGTGAAGAAAGTGATCAGCTTTATGGTAAAGAATATTATACGTGGATTTGGAGCTCCACAAAATGGAACTCAATTCAAGGGTTCCGAGTTCAAAGACTTCTGTAACTAATATCGAATCACTAAGAGATTTTTGGCAGTAGCATGACCATAAGCGGATGGACAGGTGGATGCAATAAGCAAGATCATCAAATCCATCTTGAAGAAAAAACTAACGAAAGCAAGGGCAATTGGGTTGACGAGTTACCACTAGCATTGTGGACTAATAGAATGACTCACAAGTCTATAACTATGCATACTCCATTTTCTTTTGCCCATGGAGCTGAGGCCATGATTCTAATAGAACTAAAAATCCTTCCTATCAAAGAAAACACTATGATCACAATATGAAAGAGGAACTTTTGCTTGAGTCCCTTGACTTGGTCGATGAAAAGTGGGAAGAGGCTGAACTAATGGCAGCTACTCACTGGATAAGGGTTACAAGATAGTTCGTTACCAATTTTAGGAATTGTACCTTTGAGGTAAAGGACCTTGTCTTGAAACATGTTCTCCTAGGTATGGGGGAACTTGGTCCGAACTAGGAAGGTCCCAATGCAATTAAGCAAAAACTAGGAGATGAAAATTTCAAGCTATTAACTGTTGATGGGATCCCAATTCAATACGAGACCATTTTATAATTGTTTTATTTGTAAACATAAAAAATAATTTAATTCTTTCATATGAGACATTTCAAATTCTTTTTTAATTATTTTTGAAAAATACATACAAAATTTATCATCAACTGATTCAAAAATTACATTACTAACATATATTTGGACAACTAATAAACCATTATTTTTATGTTTTTAGAAAAAGGGTGGAGTCTACTTCGTCAATTAAAAAACCATAATCAAGTAAATATCTTTTACGCCTACCATATTAAGAATGGGGTGCTTGTTTTGGACCATAAACTATGTTTTTAAGTTTAAAAACATAATCTAGATATTTTTCATGTTTAAATAAAGGTGATTGTTCTATATATATGTTTTCTTTTATACAACCATTTAAGAAAGCGCTTTTTACAACCATCTGATATAGTTTAATATTACGGCGATAAGCAAAAGCTAGTAGTATTCTAGATTGCTTCAAAATGTGCAATAGGAGCAAAGGTTTCGTCATAGTCAATTCCTTCCTCCTAATTGCAATGATTTCACCATTTTCATCACTATTATTTTTGTATACCCGTTTTGTACCTATTATGGATTAATCATTAGGTATGGGTACAAATTTCCATACGTTATTTCTTTTGAATTGATTTTGTTCCTTTTGCATTGCTATAATGTAGTATTCATCAGCTTCTTTATAGTTCTTAGGTTCAATTGTTAAAATAAATGCTAAGTGACTCATTTCATTTAAATTTTTTCTTGTTAAAACTTTAATACTTACATGTCCTAAAATATTTTCGATAAGATGTTCTTTTTAAATTCAAGGGGTTCTTTATTTACATTTTATTCTAAAGATTCGTATTTTTTGAGAATTTTCATCAGTTTTTTTTTAATATATTGAGTGGTATTTTAGAATGATTTATATTGGTTATTTCAGAATCATCTTTAGAATCAAATTTACCTAAACTATCTTTAGTATTTAAAATAAACATTTTGCTCCAAAAATTGTAAAGTAAGATATTTTATGTTTCCTTGATTTAAATGCTTATATGGAGTATATTCAGTTTTCGATCTTATTAAAACGTAGTTTAGAACATAACAGGCAGTAGCGGCCGCTTCAGTCTAGAAAGGTAAAATAGTGCTATTTGTTAATGTTCTGGTGCAACTTCTGTTCTTTCTTTCGATAAGGAAACCTTTATGTGGTGTTCTAAGAATAGAAAAATTATGATTAATTCCTTTTGGATTACAAAAGTTTGTAAAATCATCGTTTTTGAATTCTTCTCCTTAAACGCTTTTGGTATTTTTAACTTTTAAAATTTTAAAGTTTAGAATCTTTTCTAGTTTTTAAACACATCAAAAGTGATACTTTCATATTTAAAAAAAATTCCAAATATACCTTGAAAAATCATCAACTATTACAAAAATGCATTTATTATAATTTATTGACCTAACTTTAGTTGGACTAAATAAATCTAAATGAAGCAATTCTAAGGGTTGATTAGTTGATATTTCATTTATAGAGTTAAAAGGTGGTTTTTTAAATTTTGACAAGCATCACATAAATTAATGACTTTAGAATTCATTTTAGGAAACCACTTACAATTTCATGTTTGTAATTTATTTAATAATTTAAAGTTAACATGACAGAAACGTTTGTGCCAAAGCCAGGGATTGTTAGAATTTGCTACAAGGCGCATCTTCATGTCATTGTTAACTTCCATATTTAAAATGTAAATATTTCGTTTTCTTGTACCTTTAAAATTTAGTCTTTCGTTTTGATCGAAAATATTATAACTATCTTTTTCTGAATTAATTTTAAAACCCTATCACATAATTGACTAATCCTAAAGAGAATATGTTTTAACTTCTCAACTAAATAAACATTAGTAATTAAAGGTGAATTTAGATTACCATCATTGCTAACATTCCATATTTTCGATGATATATCCTTTAGAATTGCCACCAGAAGAAACAGTGTCTCTATATATTGGTTTGACATTTGTTAGCATATTGGAGCTTCATTTCGTATGGTTGGAACATCCGCTGTCTAGAATTCATCTTCACTTTTTGCTAATGAGAATGGATGCCTGCAAAAGATGATTAAATTCATTGATACCCTCTCCTTCATCAGGGTCTTAGAGGTTAAGTTTTAGGTAACCACACCCAGGAAGATTTGGTAGAACCTTTGAGAAAATAATTAACATTATTATAAACGTTGGAGAAATATTTATCTGTATGTTACTTTCTAATTAAGCTATTATTCATTTTTAGAATCCTATTTTAATTATCTTATTTTTAGAAATTCATATTTCCTTTTTAGAGTTGTTACTAAATTTTTTAAAATTTTGTATATAGAGAACTATATTTGTTTGGAGTTTTCTTGTTCTTATTTTTCTTAAAACCCAAACCAATTTTGTTATGTGATGGTCTTGAAATGTTTATTGAATTTATAAATTTTTGTAACCTTTACTAAATTTGGAAACATTTGTGGAAAGCTTTCTAATTATTCTTTAAAATCTAAGTTTTAAAATTTTTAAATTTCTATTTTAGAAGTGAATTCATAGTTTTCTTTTGATAGCTTGACATTTTCATTTCTATAAGGGTTAAACTCATTTGCAAGTATATAAATTTTATTTGTCAAAATTTTAAATGAATTTGGTAAATTTTCTAATTCTGTTAAGTAAACCAATGTTTTTATTTTCCAAAGTATAAATTTCTTTTTCTAAGCAATTAATTTTATAATTCAAATTGTCATTTGAAAATTTTAAATCTTTGTTTAGATATTTTATAAAATCACATTCTTTAGAGATAAATCTAATTTTTCTTGAAACAAAATTTATGTTCCATTTTCAGAAGTAGATTTTTCTAAACACCATTTTTTATTTTCGATAACCTCTTCCAAAAAATATTTCTTACCTTTAAACATGGTTATTTCTAATTCAGCTTTACGTAAATTAACTAAGGTTTCTTTATGAGTTTTTTTGAAGATTTCTAGACTTCATTCTAATCTAATGCAAAATTCAAAAACCTCATTATATGTTAAGTCAGGTTGTACCTCATCTTTTTTGGCCATTAAGTAAACGTTTTCTCATCAGAAATAAAGTAAATAGGAATAAAGTAAGGTAAAGTAATAAGATAATAGGAATGAAGTAAAGTAAAGTAAAAAAAGAACAGGCACACTAGGATTTTTATACCTGTTCAGACCACCGTCCTACTCCAGTCTCAGAATCTCTATTTTGGCTTTTTACTCACTAACACCCTTAGAGGAAAGTCACTTTTCTACAAACTCAATACAAAATAGTATTTGACACCAGTCCTATCCGAATACATTAATTTGCCCAATATAGTACAATGCATCTGTAACTCACAAGAAATGATTTTTAGTTGAATATGTATGAGTTTTAGGATGTTGTAATCATAAAACTAATAGTACATTTGAATGATATCTGATATGAGCACTTTTGGTAAACTAGGGTTGTAGAAAACAAATATGAGAATTAGAAAGCAAAGTTGTGTATTCCTCTTTGAAAAACAAAATTTATTAATAGAAATCAGAAGGTACGAAGAGGAGTAGCATTGTTTACCATTGGAGTGTAAAGAGGAAGCCGCTTCTTTACGAAGGAAGAAACATGATACTTTAGGAAGAAGAAATATTTTTATGCACGCTTCAGATTTTTGAAAAAACTCCCATGTGCTGGTTCACCGTGGCCTCACACTGGTCCACCGGTGTGTGTACATTTTCTAGATATATGAAGATATAAGAAAGCCATAATTAAGTATTAAAAACATCTCAAAATTTTAGTAAAAATTAAGTTTAAAATCTTTAAGGCTTTAGGATGTTAATATACAGTCCTTGTGAGTTTTAACAATATATTTCTAAAACTGACTCACATAAACAAGGTCTTCAAGTGTCCTTCCTTTTGACGATACTCTAGAAATGTAGCACATAGTCTTCTCTTCATTTCAAGCTCTGTGATGACCTATCTCTTGTTTTCGTGCTAAGACTAGTGTATGAAGTTGTCATCATCAAAATTTGGAAAATTTATTCTAACACTCTTTTTTTTTTTTACGATGACATCTCATATATGCATTTATGCAAAGAATGGAAGAATGATATTTATACGAATGCAGCACTCCCCCTGAATGTATGCACGATATATTTTATAACTCACCCAGAACGTATGCATATGATCAAATATTACTCCTCCTCTGCCATCACAAAAAGGAGAAAAAAATAAACTATAATACTTCACAATGAATATAGTAGAACAGACATCACAGATTAAAAATCACAGAATGAACATAACATAACAACATAGGATGAACATCACAGAACAACAGAACATCAAAAATGAACACAATTCACGTAATGCATACTCAGTACCAAATCAAAGTCACAAATGTCAACACATAATACAAATGATAAAAGTCAGATGAAATAAACTGATGCAAAGATATAACGGAAAACAAATTAGATGTCCAAAAGAGATACCAAGAAGGAGTTGTAGTCTATATGGCCCATAGTAATAATCCTTGGTAGTAGTTGGACTAGAATCGATGAAACCAATATGTTGTTTGCAGGTGATGGAGGCGAACTGGAGAACCTGTTGCATGAGTTATAGTAGCCTATGGTCTAGGTCCTCTTTCTCTGGCGCTCATCTTGGTAGGTCCAATAGGCTGCTGATGTGATGACCCTACTACTTCAATGCCCAGTGCTCTTGTTTGAAAGTCATATACATAAGGCTGAGATACAAGGGGAGATTGAAGAGCACTGCTCTCACTAGTCCCAACTCCACTCTATCTGGTGTGAACAGAGCCATGCAAACGTTTAGATAGAGAACGAGTAATGCCTAACTCCTCCTTCACTCCTATCGCTCTTCCCTAATTGTTTGTATCAATTGTCCCAGTCTATCAAGCATCAAAATAATTATGTCCTCTGTAGATGGAGAAGCAAGCTGAGGGAGAGCATGAGGCTAAGAAGAAGGAAGGTAAATCTTTCTCTACTGGCTAATTTACAGGAGTCTCAATATGAATCTCATCAATAGTCGCGGGAATCTTTATTGATTTTAACAATTTATCATGAAATATAGAAAAATACTAATGTTTAAGAGGAGTCTCATCATCTAAAGGAATACCAAAGCGACACAGTATGACAGAAATCAAATTACTATATGGATTATACCTTCTCTCTTGATCTAGTTTCGATAATATTGTCTACGATCGAGTGTACTCAATTCACTCTTATGTTACCGATAATAGCATAAGTTTCCTTTTGAACTAATGCATAAATTTCATCAAAACTGCTTGTTCTAGGAATTAGATTATATTGAAGAATTCTAATAACTATGTGGACCAAATGTGTTAAGTTCGAAGTAGTCCAATTAACATCTTGTCTTTTAATTATTAGTCGTATAATTTACTTGTCATCCATAGCCAAATCATCTAAAGTGACCCTTTCCAAAGAAATTCTAAAAATTTCCTAACATTTGTTCGTTAAATTCAATTTCAACTCCTTTAGTGTATAATAATCCATTATCGTTTTGACCAACTTCTAGATTTGCATAAAATAGTGTTCTACAACATGGGTAGATATCAATCTTAAACCCATACATATTTATAACATTTGCTAGTCGTGCCCTAGAAAGAAGATTTCAAATATCCTATATAAGATAGTGATTTACTCATCATGATAGCCTTGAATTACTTAATACCTTTCCTTTTCTTTTTGAGCTATCCCTTAACTAGAATTTTGTCGATAGATCCAAAAAGAGGTCGACCTCTTGCTTCTTCCCATGAAGAAAAGTATTGATTTTGGATGAGAAAATTGAAGGATATGGCGATTTTTGAAGCTAGGGTTAATGGGAGAGGGGTAAAAATCGGGTTGATGAAGTAAAAATGATGAGAGGGGTGAAAGAATTAGGTTTAAAATGTCTTTCGAATCTGCAAAAATAGTCGTCACCTATGGAACGGACTGCTAGCACCGATGCAGCAGTTGACTTAATTTCTACGGATTTAGGCCTTGTTTCTATTGGCCTAGGAATATTATTGTAAAGTTTATTATTTTTTAAGAGTTTATTATCATGTTTAATTATTATACATACGTTTATTATTTAATGCTATGAATTTTGTATGATGTTATTTATATATTTATGACAGTTTTTACAAAACATTATTTTTGAAAAACTTATAATTGTTTAAATAGTGTGTAGCTTATAAATTGATTGTATATTAATTTTTAAATTTGAAATTTAACAAATAAATGTTTTGAATAATATATTGGATTTATTAACTCTATATTTTGAAAAATTAAAGTATATATGTATATACTTTAATTTTTAATGTGTATAATTGGTTTTCAAATCATTTTTCTTTATATAAGTACAAATATAAATATTCATTCATTTAAACTATAAATTTTAAAATTTTAAATAAGAATAGATTGGAAAGTATGGTTTAAATTCAACATAATATTTACAAAAGTTTTCAAAGTTATTCATTTTCAAAACAATAAGAAAGATATTTATTTATTTAAAAGGTTGGTAACTTGAGATTAAAATTTAAAATAAGATTTGAGAAAAAGATCAATATTCTTTCTTTTTAAAATTTTGAACTAAGTATAGTTTGTGAAAATAAAAGTTTAACATAATACATTTTCTTTTCAAAATGAACATGAGGTAAGAAGAATTAAAATTGTATATATATATATATATATATATACATACATACATACACAAATATAGAAGTTGAAAACATATTACATAAATGTATTGAACATAAGGGTTTGAAAACAAAATGAACAAAATATTTAACTTAAGGATATAAACATAAAAATACAAGTCGATGACATCTGTAAATATAAAAAAACGTAAAATACATTTGTAAAAATGTGAATACAAGCATAAACAAGTGTAAGCAATTTAATAAAGAAAATTCACAAGTGTAACATGAAGAATACAAGTGGCATTTTATTTAAAATTTAATTTATATGTAAAAATGATTAGAGAAAATCAACCAGGCTTGAATACTCTCCACTTTACAAAATTTCTCTTCATACTTCACCAACCTGGAAGCGCAAAGAAAAAATCATCAAAGCTTCAATCTGAAACAATCTTCAAACCTGAGAATAAAATTCAAAACTGGAAATCAAAAGCAAAAGAAAATCAAATGTCAGTTTTCAGTTTCAACCTGAAAGCATGGAACAGTGCCTGACCAAATTAAATTCAAACCTGATTCAATGCAAAGACTAGAACTTAGCTTCAACAAATTCAAAGATTTTCAAACCAGAAAAGCAGTGTCATATTCAACTCAGGTTTGAAGCAAGACAAAAATCAAAAGTCTGAAGACAATTCAAAGAAAATAATCTTTTACCTGAGGCTGAGTTCAATAAAATCAAGTAGTATCTCTAGATTAATCAAAGCAAATCAAAGTTTCAATATCAACCTAGAATGAAAATAAAAAGTAGTTTCAAAAATATCAAGTTTCAGTTTTTCCAGTTCTCTGCCTTCCTTTGTTCTTCAATGTCTCAACACCTCAGGTGAGCAAACCCTTTAACCTGTTATATCTCTTGAAATTTGATTGTGTACTTGAAGGTGTGATGTAACTATGCTTGTACGATTGAGAGTATATATCTACATGTGTATATATGTATACCAGAAACCAAATATATATGTACAGGTATGTATATACCTGTTCTTGAGTTTACAGATTAAAACAAAAATATAAAAAAATCCCTTAGATCATTCATTGATAGACTGTGATATTTAAATAAAAAATATTCGAATCAACAAGACCAAAGATTTAAAAAAAATTAAGAATAGTTTGAAAATAATTTTTAACCTGAAACAAGAATATACAGTGAAATTTAAAAATATGTTGAATTTGAATTTCATAACTTCTCGATTCACTTACATTATTTGGTTCGACTTCAGAAATCATGAATTTTGATAATTGAATCATAATTTTTAGTTTCGTATTGATCGTGAATTTTGGAATTGAATGGGTTTGGGTTTTCTGCCGATTACTGCTGATCGGAGGGGAGATGGTGGTCGTAATCTCGGCTGAAGATAGCTTAAAGAGTGGGGATTGACGGAAAAATGGTGGTTAAAATTCTCGATCACCGTGGTAAGCAAGCTACGGGGATTTAGGGTTAATATTCCAGTTTTTCCGATGAAGTTTAGGGGAAAGATTCGACGTTGTTGAGGTAATTTAGGACATCGGACCGGGGAGAACAGTAGGAGGAGGCTTTGGCGCATCTCTGGTCGGAGTGGCATGATTTCTGGTGGCCAGGAGGTGTTCAGGCGGATTAGATTTTGATGGATTTTTTTGCTCCAGGTGGAATCGATATGCTCGATGTTGATTTAGAGAATGTTTTGGGGATCTGGGTGCTTGGGAGGCTCAAGAGAGTTGCCGACGACGTAGCGGTGTGATCGTGGTTGATCGAAGGAGCTCCAATCGCCTGTGCACGTGAATGCATATCACTGTGTACATGATTTGATGATGGGTTAAGGAAGATGAAGATGTGCTCAGGATTGGTTTCGAGATGAGTTCGGGTGTGACTCGAAGCGATGGAGTAGTGGATGAACTCGAGTTTGTTATCGAGTTTTACGCGTGAGTGTCTCGGGTCATTGATGTTGCAGCAGGACTTTTAAAATTTTTAAGTAAATATTTAACGAGGTATAAACAATATAAATGTTTAAATAAGTTTTTATCAAACATAGAAGGGTAAACAAAGTTTAAAAAGTAATGATAAATATAATTAAGTTTCAAATATATATTAATTATGTTTTAAAAGCTAAAATGAAAATTATGTTTTCAAATTCTTTCAAATGATTGGTTTTTAAACGTAATATATTATGAAATTTATTTTTAAATGTTTTCAAATGGATTTTTATAATTAATTACTTAAGATAGGTGATTAGATAAGTTAATATAATTAAAAGTTAATTTGTTTTTAATCAAGGTGATTTTGTGATTAATTAAGAGTTAATTTATTTAAGGAAAGTGATTAAGGAAGAATTGATTTATGAAGATGATTAAAAGATAATTATTTTAAAGGATAATTACTTAATCGGAGATTGATTAAGGTTAATTAATTAATTAGAATATTAATTAATATAAGTAATTAGAAGTAATTAATTACTTAAAGATAATTACTTAGTTAAAAGTAATTAATTAATGGTGAAAGTTAATTAAGTAATTAGAGATAATTACTTATTATAATTAATTAAGGATAATTAATTTGTGGGAATTATTAATTAATCCGAGGATAATTAATTAATTAAAGATTTATTTAATGAAAATGATTTGGGATAATCACTTATTGTAATTAATTAAGGATAATTAATTAATTAAAGATCAATTAATTAATGAAGGTGATTAAGGAATGATAATTAATTGAGGAGTAATTAATTAATTAATATAATTAAATAAGGATAATTAATTAAAGGATAATTAAATAATTAAAGGTTAATTATTTAATGATTAAAGGTTAATTGATTTATTAGTTAAGGTTGATTAATTAATAATTAAAGGTTAATTAATTTATTATTAAGGGTTAATTAATAAATGTAATTAATTAAAGTAGGTTGTAATTAATTTTAATTAACTAGGACTAATGATTTATCCATAAGTAATTAATGTGATTTAAATTAATCAGATAATTTATTGATCTTACTTATGAATGTTTGGACTCTATTGAATGTTGAAATGTTTGACATCCCTGATGTGTGATGCTTTGTGATATGAACTGTATTTATTTAAGCTGTAATGAATGTAATTTATTTATCTGTGATGAAATTATATCATTTATCTGTGAATCTGTGAATGGAAGATTAGCGTTATAGATTATACCGCTTATCGATATTTCTGTGATTGGATTATGATGATTGGCGATGTTACACTATTGTGTAAAACCCCTAGACTACACTATACACACACAAATATGGATTGCACGAGGAAAATGGTTAAGTCACAGATTTTTGAAATGGTTTTAAAGATTGAATTCTTGAATCCAAATGGTTTTGGAAATGGAATTGGGTTAAATGTGAAAAGCTTTCGAAAAGGAATTTTGAAGATAAAAGTTATTTGGAATAACTTGATAAAGTTTTGACATTTAATTAATTTGATTTGCATTTAAATTCATGATTTGAAATTGAATTCTATGTTTGAAAATTATACAAGTTATAGATGTGTTTATATAGGTATTAAACCATTTTAAAAATATTATTTTGGGAATTTAAATTTAACCCAGGGGCCTTAACTTGTATAAATGAAATCGGATTTTTTCCAAACGAAAACTATTTGTTTTCAAATAATAATAGCCTTCATATAAAGAAAAAATTTCCAATTTGTGTTGGAAGGAGTTCAAGTTTGAAATGAAAATGGTTTTCCAAGTTATGAATGAATCTTTGGAAATGGTTTTGAAAGCTATGGATTAAATCTTTGGATGAGTTAATCCAATTTGAAGGGGAAATTGTTCTGAAAGAATATGAATAAATCTTTGTTAAAGATTGGTATACTTTGTTTTCAAATTAAAGAAGGGATCTTAAAAGTGTATCCTTTCTATAAAAGATTTGAAGTGAAAATTGTTTTGAAATCTGTGAATGAATCTTTGTGAAAAATGAGTGAACTTTGTGAAGTGAATCTTTTTGTTTAAAGATTTGAAAATGGTAATTTGTCTAAACCATTTGAAAGTAAGGTTTTGGATTATAATTTGTGACTTAACTGAAATTCCAATATCCATATGTTTTTAAATACTGCGCTCATTATTCGGTTTAGCCGGGAGAGGACCTTGTGTCATATAACCCATTCCGAATAATGATACGACGTTATGGATTGCATTTGAAGACCAGTGGTGAAGACCTGGTAATTTTGAGAGCGAAAGGATTACCCGCCGAATGACTCTGCACTGAGTACCTACGGTATAGAGATCTCCATATGTGATGGGGAGTCCGATCGGGATTGTGAATACCCGAATTTCAAGGGCTTCTTTGGAAGTGCCTTCGGTTCTATTCGAACCCGGAACAGACTTTTATGGATGTGTGTTTGGCATTGCACTTTGAGATGTAAAGCTGGTTTCTATCAAATACATTTCTGTTTGGTGGCGGAGATTTATTCTCTTAGCTTAACACCCTTCTCTGAGACGTACGAGCTCATAGGTTATGTAGTTGATGGTTACTAGTGATACATTCCCAATTTGGTAATGTGGCATACGAGGTGATGTTGATCATTTGTTGATCAAAGCATGGTTTTGTGAAAAGCCTAGCTTTGTGGATGAGACTGCATCAGGACCTCACACCCTGCAAATGATCGAAACAGGAAGGATGCAGCAAGGTTTTTAGGGGTCGTGCCCCTAGGGTATGTCCATTTCTTCTGGAAAAGGGTGGTATCATGGTATGGATCCTAGATATTTAATCTATGTGGTTACTGCAAATTTATTACTTTGTAGCTGCTGGTGTCGAGCGCTCGGATAAAGGTTGTTTACGACCGGGGATGACATATCTTGTAGGTGTTACTTCTGGGAAGGGGTAACCCGGCCTTGTGTTGGTAGAGATCCGGGTAGGTTCTCGGGGTCGTCCCTCTAGAGGCGTACCCATGTGGCAATAGGAAGTTCCTTAGCCTGACCATTTGTTGGAAATCCAATCATCAATACGCATCATGTACGGTTTTAGTTGCAGAACCTGCCATCTAATATGGTAGCTATAGTAGGCATACTATAATGGTACGTATGCTGGCTAAGATTGGTATTATGCTTTCGAAAGGTTTTCCGCACTATGCACTAATAATAATATCAAAAGGATTTTTCATAATAAGAATGTTTGACTATCATAAGGAGAAATCTCCCCTAAGTGTGCGATTGCATGGTGTGTGTGCCGGGAGGCCTTATGATAGTTTCATTTTCCAAAAAGCATTGCGGATTTTAATGTTTTATATTCTTTTGTTGTTTATTTTAAAGATAAACTATTTTTGTTTACTCATACCAGTCTCATGACTGACCTTGCTTAATACAACACGATAGGGGGTTCTTGCTTCACGTTTGGTGGCAAACGGGAGACTCTTACCCCTACATGTCCTCGGGGAGGGGTTGGTTAACCGGGTAGGTGAAGAAGTCAAAAGGCTGGCTAAAAGCAAGTTCAGGGTACCAGTGTCTACCACGGCGGGGTTGGAATGGTTGAAAAGCCTACCAGTCGAGAGTGGCCGCTGTCGATGATTGAAAAGCCTAGACCGTGACATTTTGGTATCAGAGCCGAAGGTTGAAATTTAGCTCAGGAGTATAACACATTAGGTAGCTCATAGAGACAGGGATATAAATACCCTAGAATGAGTATATCCCTAAGATATCCGTCTGAATGTTTCTGTAAATTCTCTTACTATCCACTGATAGTGAGTATGAGTGCAAGAAGAGGATGAGATAGGGGACAGGGAAGTACCACTACAAATGGTCAATACTCTGAAACGACAACAGAAACAACTTTCTCAATCAATTTCTTTGATCATCATCCAATTTCAATTCTATGATTTCTTCGTGGCAGCTCAAGGGAGAAGCTTTGGTATGCTGGCCCTACGAACCGTTGTAGAAAAATCCTTGCTTCATATCTTCATCAGTTTCTTATCAAATCTTCTCGTTTTAACTCTAATAAATTTGAAAATTTATTTGAAATAAATTGGTTAATAAAATATAAAGATAAAATTGAATTGTATCGATAAAACGATTTCGATTAAAACCAAAGTTTAAAATTTTGTTGTAATTTCTTGTAAAGATTAAAGTCCGAAGAGGACAAGCTGGTGTATACTTTGAAGTATTCCGACCTGAATTCAGAATCCATACCTAGTGTTTGAGAATTGTGGAAGATTGAATCCATTTATTTGTTCTGTTGGGCCCAGATATATTCTACGAACGGTTAGTTATCCTACGAACTAACCAATGCCCCTGCATATTTCATAGACTGGATGGCCTGAGTATCTTATGAGATATGGTATCTTATGAGATATGGGATGAGTTCGTTCTCATAATTATTGGTGATGTTCTGATTTGGTAAGCCAAATTCAGAATGGATACCTCAGTTTGATCTGGAAACTGTTTCTCTATCTTTGTGTGTCCATATATTCTTTGTTGTCTCCCTGGCAAATTTCGAGGACGAAATTTTCTTAAGGGGGAATCTGTAATAATCTCGATTTTTAAGCCAAATTAATTTAGTAACTAATTTGATTATTGGATTAAATTTAGAATTAATTTGGTAACTAATATTTTGAATTAAATTATGAATTTAATTGTAAAATTAAATTGAAAATGTAGGAATATATATATATATATATATATATGTTTTTAAGTAAATAATTTGATTTGGAAATCCAAATATTTTATAAATAAATTATAATTTGAAATTTGAATTTGAAATTTAAATACATATATGTTGAAAATAAATATTTGAAAAATAAATAGTTTGTGAATGGAATAAAATATATATTTATAAAAAGATATTGTTTGTTTATTCATTTATAAATACAAATTGATTGTATATTAATTTTTGAATTTGAATTTTAAAAATAAATATTTTGAATAATATATTGAATTTGTTAACTCTGTATTTTGAAAAATTAAAGTATGTATATAAGATTATTTATTTGTGCATAATTGGTTTTCAAATCATTTTTCTTTATATAAGTACAAATATAAATATTCACTCATTTAAACTATAAATTTTAAAATTTTAAATAACAATAAATAGGAAAGTATGGTTTAAATTCAACATAATATTTACAAAAGTTTTCAACATTAATCATTTTCGAAACAATAAGAAAGATACTTATTTATTTAAAAGGTTGGTAACTTGAGTTTAAAAATTAAAATAAGATTTGAGAAAAAGATCAATATTCTTTCTTTTTAAAATTTTGAACTAAGAATAGTTTGTGAAAATAAAAGTTTAAAATAATACATTTTCTTTTCAAAATGAACATGAGGTAAGAAAAATTAAAATTGTATATATATATATATATATGTATATGTATATATATACACACACAAATATAGAAGTTAAAAACATATTACATAAATGTATTGAACATAAGGGTTTGAAAACAAAATGTACAAAATATTAAACTTAAGGATATAAACATAAAAATACAAGTTGATTACATTTGTAAATATAGAAAAAATATGTAAAATACATTTGTAAAACTGTGAATACAAGCATAAACAAGTGTAAGCATTTTAATAAAGGAAATTCACAAGTGTAACATAAAGAATGCAAGTGGCATTTTATTTTAAATTTAATTTATATGTTAAAATGATTAGAGAAAATAAACCAGGTTTGAATACTCTCCACTTTACAAAATTTCTCTTCATACTTCACCAACCTGGAAGCACAAAGAAATAAAATCATCAAAGCTTCAATCTGAAACAAACTTCAAACCAGAGAATAAAATTCAAAACTGGAAATCAAAAGCAAAAGAAAATCAAATGTCAGTTTTCAGTTTCAACCTGAAAGCATGGAACAGTGCCTGACCAAATTAAATTCAAACCTGATTCAATGCAAAGACCAGAACTTAGCTTCAACAAATTCAAAGATTTTCAAACCAGAAAAGCAGTGTCATATTCAACTCAGGTTTGAAGCAAGACAGAAATCAAAAGTCTGAAGACAATTCAAAGCAAATCTTCTTTTACTTGAGGCTGAGTTGAACAAAATCAAGTAGTATCTCTAGATCAATCAAAGCAAATGAAAGTTTCAGTATCAACCCGGAATCAAAATAAAAAGTAGTTTCAAAAATATCAAGTTTCAGTTTTTCCAGTTCTAGGCCTTCCTCTGTTCTTCTCTGTCTCAATACCTCAGGTAAGCAAACCCTTTAACCTGTTATATCTCTTGAATTTTGATTGTGTACTTGAAGGTGTGATGTAACTATGCTTGTATGATCGAGAGCATATATCTACATGTGTGTATATGTATACCAGAAACCAAATATGTATGTACAGGTATGTATATACATGTTCTTGAGTTTACAAGTTAAAACAAAAATAAATAAATAAATAAATCCCTTAGACCATTCATTTATATACTGTGATATTTAAATAAAAAATATTTGAATTAACAAGACCAAAGATTTAAAAATACTTTAAAGAATAATTTGAAAATAATTTTTAACTGGAAACAAGAATATACAGCGAAATTTAAAAATATGTTGAATTTGAATTACATAACTTCTCGATTCACTTACATTATTTGGTTCGACTTCAGAAATCATGAATTTTGATAATTGAATAAGAATTTTTAGTTTTGTATTGATCGTGAATTTTGGAATTGAGTGGGTTTGGGTTTTCTGTCGATTACTGCTGATCGGAGGGGAGATGGTGGTTGTAATCTCGGCTGAAGATAGCTTGAAGAGTGGGGATTGACGGAAAAATGGTGGTTAAAATTCTCGATCGCCGTGGTAAGCAAGCGACGGGGATTTAGGGTTAATATCCCAGTTTTTCCAACGAAGTTTAGGGGGAAGATTAGGCAATTCAGGACATCGGACCAGGGGGAACAGGAGGAGGAGGCTTTGGTGCATCTCTGGTCGGAGTAGCATGATTTATGGTGGCCAGGAGGTGTTCAGGCAGAGTAGTTTTTGATGAATGGTTTTGTTCCAGGTGGAGTCGATATGCTTGATGTCAATTTGGAGAATGTTTTGGGGATCTGGGTTCTTGGGAGGTTTAGGAGAGTTGCCGACGACGTAGCGATGTGGTCGTGGTTGATCGGAGGAGCTCCGATCGCCTGTGCACGTGAATGCATATCACTGTGTACATGATTTGATGATGGGTTGAGGAAGATAAAGATGTGCTCGGATTGGTTTCGAGATGAGTTCGGGTGTGACTCGAAGCGATGGAGTAGTGGATGAACTCGAGTTTATTATCGAGTTTTACCTGTTGGTGTCTCAGATCATTGATGTTGCTGTAGGATTTTTAAAAATTTTAAGTAAATATTTAACAAGGTGTAAACAATATAAATGTTTAAACAAGTTTTTATCAAACATAGAAGGGTGAACAAAGTTTAAAACGCAGTGATAAATATAATTATGTTTCAAATATATAGTAATTATGTTTTAGAAGCTAAAATGAAAATTATGTTTTCAAATTCTTTCAAATGATTGGTTTTTAAAAGTAATATATTATGAAATTTATTTTTAAATGTTTTCAGATGGATTTTTATAATTAATTACTTAAGATAGGTGATTAAATAAATTAATATAATTAAAAGTTAATTTGTTTTTAATCAAGGTGATTTTGTGATCAATTAAGAGTTAATTTATGTAAGGAAAGTGATTAAGGACGAATTGATTTATGAAGATGATTAATAGATAATTATTTTAAAGGATAATAACTTAATCAGAGATTGATTAAGGTTAATTAATTTGATATTTAAGGATAATTAATTAATTAGAAGATTAATTAATATAAGTAATTAGAATTAATTAATTACTAAAAGATAATTACTTAGTTAAAAGTAATTAATTAATGGTTAAAGTTAATTAAGTAATTAGAGGTAATTACTTATTATAATTAATAAGGATAATTAATTTATGGGAATTATTAATTAATTTGAGGATAATTAATTAACTAAAGATTTATATAATGAAAATGATTAGGGATAATCACTTATTGTAATTAATTAAGGATAAATAATTAATTAAGGATTAATTTATTAATGAAGGTGATTAAAGGACAATAATTAATTGAGGAGTAATTAATTAATGTAATTAAATTAGGATAATTAATTAAAGGATAATTAAATAATTAAAGGTTAATTATTTAATGATTAAAGGTTAATTGATTTATTAATTAAGGTTGATTAACTAATAATTAGAGGTTAATTAATTTATCATTAAGGGTTAATTAATAAATGTAATTAATTAAAGTGGGTTGTAATTAATATTAATTAACCAGGATTAATGATTTATCCATAAGTAATTAGTCTGATTTAAATTAATTAGATAATTTATTGATCTTACTTATGGATGTTTGGACTCTATTGAATGTTGAAATGTTTGACATTTCTGGTGTGTGATGCTTTGTGATATGAACTATATTTATTTGAGCTGTAATGAATGTAATTTATTTATCTGTGATGAAATCATATTATTTATCTTTGAATCTGTGAATGGAAGATAAGCGTTAGTGATTATACCGCTTATCGATATTTTTGTGGTTGGGTTGTGATGATTGACGATATTGCACTATTGTGTAAAACCCTTGGACTACACTATACACACACAAATACGGATTGCATGAGGAAATTGGTTAAGTCACAGACTTTTGAAATGGTTTTAAAGATTGAATTTTTGAATCCAAATGGTTTTCGAAATGGAATTGAGTTAAATGTGAAAAGCTTTTGAAAAGGAATTTTGAAGATAAAAGTTATTTGGAATAACTTGATGAAGTTTTGAAATTTAATTAATTTGTTTTGAATTTAAATTCAAGATTTGAAATTGAAATCTATGTTTGGAAATTATACAAGTTATAGATGTGTTTATATAGGTATTAAAACATTTAAAAATTTTTTTTTGGGAATTTGAATTTAACCTAAGGGCCTTAACTTGTATAAATGAAATCAGATTTTTCCAAAATGAAAACTATTTGTTTTCAACAATAATAGCTTTCATATAAAGAAAGAATGTCTGATTTGTGTTGAAAGGATTTCAAGTTTGAAATGAAAATGGTCTTCCAAGTTATGAATGAATCTTGGAATGGTTTTGAAAGCTATGAATTAAATCTTTGGATGAGTTAATCTAATTTGAAAGGGAAATAGTTTTGAAAGAATATGAACAAATCTTTGTTAAATATTGGTATACTTTGTTTTCAAATTAAAGAAGGAATCTTAAAAGTGTATCCTTTCTATAAAAGATTTGAAGTGAAAATTGTTTTGAAATCGGTGAATGAATCTTTGTAAAAAATGGGTGAATTTTGTGAAGTGAATCTTTTTGCTTAAAGATTTGAAAATGGTAATTTGTTTAAACCATTTGAAATGAAGGTTTTGGATAATAAGTTGTGACTTAACAGAAATCCCAATATCCATATGTTTTTAAATATTGTGCTCATTATTCGGTTTAGCTGGGAGAGGACCTTGTGTCATATAACCCATTCCGAATAATGATAAGACGTTATGGATTGCATTTGAAGACCGGTGGTGAAGACTGGGTGTTTTCGAGAGCGAAAGGATTACCCTTCGAATGACTCTTCACTGAGTAGCTACGGTATAGAGATCTCCATATGTGATGGGGAGTCCGATCGGGATTGTGAATACCTAGATTGCAAGGGATTCTTTGGAAGTGCCTTCGGTTTTGTTCGAGCCCGGAAGAGACTTGTATGGATGTGTGTCTAACATTGCACTTTGAGATGTAAAGCTGGTTCCTATCAAATACATTTTTGTTTCATGACGGAGATTTATTCTCTTAGCTTAACACCCTTCTCTGAGACATATGGGCTCAGAGGTTGTGTAATTGATGGTTACTAGTGATACATTCCCAATTTGGTAATATGGCATACGAGGTGCTGCTGATCATTTGTTGATAAAAGCATGGCTTTGTGAAAAGCATAGCTTTGTGGACGAGACTGCATCAGGACCTCACACCTCGGAAATGGTCGAAACAGGAAGGATGCAACAAGGTTTTCACGGGTCGTGCCCCTAGGGTATGTCCATTTCTTCTGGAAAAGGGTGGTATCATGGTATGGACCCCTGATATTTAACCTATGTGGTTACTGCAGATTTATTGCTTTGTAGTTATTGTTGTCGAGTGCTCGAATAAAGGTTGGTTACGACCGAGGATGGCATATCTTATAGGTGTTACTTCCGTGAAGGGGTAACCCGTCCTTGTATTGGCAGAGATCCGGGTAGGTTCTCGGGGTCATCCCTCCAGAAGCGTACCCATATGGAAATAAGAAGTTCCTTAGCCTGACCATTTGTTGGAAATCCAATCACCAATACGCGCCCTGTACGGTTTTAGTTGTAGAACTTGCCATCTAATATGGTAGTTATAGTAGGCATATTATAATGGTACGTATGCTGGCTAAGATTAATATTATAGTTTCGAAAGGTTTTCTGCACTATGCACTAATAATAATATCAAAAGGATTTTGCGTAGTAAGCTTGTTTGACTATCATAAGGAGAAATCTCCCCCATGTGTGCGATTGCATGGTGTGTGTGCCGGGAGGCCTTAGTTTCATTTTCCCAAAAACATTGCGGGTTTCAATGTTTTTAATTATTTTGTTCTTTGTTTTACAGATAAACTGTTTTTGTTTGCTCATACCAGTCCCATGACTGACCTGGAGTTTATTGTTTCCTTCCTAAACTCTGGGTGCCCACAATTTTCCACACGGCGGTCTAGAGTTGGGTTTTCAGATAATCAAATAGTAGGTGTAGATTCGATTGCATCTAGCCTTTTGGATTTGGCGATAGCATTTGTTTCTCTGGAATTGGGATTGCTACATTTTAACTTGATGGTGGTTCGAGTTTCTTGGCATGGAGACTTTGGAGCTTTGGCAATGGAGTGGCTTGATATTGGATTCTCGCTTTCTCACTTGGAATTCTACTGGAATTATCTTTCCGCTGTCGACGGTTGCAAAGTCTAGCCCATCTACTTTTGTTATTTTTCATTGTTGTCTTGTATCTCTGATTTTTGTTGATATCATTTGTATCATATTATATCAAACTGTTGTATATCAATGATATATTTCATTTTCTTCCGTTGTGTTGTTTTACTTAATGTGTTATTAGCTTCGACACGAGTCAGATTTCAACGGTTGAATCTGCGGCATTCAAGTACAAGTAAAGTGCGAGCGTCGATTTTCGAACGCCGAAATTCGGGCCGTGACAGCTTATAAATCTATAATTGCAAAGCTTAATTTTATTTTAGCTTCTAAAAAATTTTAATTAAAAAATTCGAGTATATTTTATTTTAGTTTTATTGTAAAACTTTGTATAATAGTTTCAAGGATTTCTAATTTAATTTATAACTTTCCAAAAGTATATACTTAAGTTTATAACATGGTCAAAAAGGATTTTTTTTAAACATAAATATTATTATACTTTAATAAATTTAAAGTTGAATTATCTTAATAATATTAGAACAAATGCATTAGAGTGCAAATTCATAATTCTTGACATGGTTTAATACAAGTATTTTCACTATTGGTTTAATAAATATATCAGCAATTCGATTTTCTGTATCTACAATTTCTAAAGAAATATTTTCTTTTTCAAAATGGCCAATGGTGTCTTATATGGATGTGTTTAGTTCTAGAATAATTAATTGGATTCGTGGCTAAATTAACTGCGCTAGTGTTATCGTAGCATATTGGCAATTTTGCTTAAGCGTATACCAAAATCTATAGGTGTTTATTGCGTATAAATTATTTAAGCGCAAGCTAAAGCAACTGAGTATATTCTGCTTCACAAATAGATAGTTTGCTTTTTACTAAACCATGTAACTAAAGACTGATCTATAAAGTGACACATCTGACTAGTTTTTTTTCTATCTAAACAACATCCACCAAAATCAGCATCACCACATGGTACTAATTCGAAAGAGCACCCTTGGATAGAAAATCCACAATCTTAGTTCCAACCAAATATCTTAGAATTATTTTAACAGCTCTTAGGTGTGACTCGTTTTGGTAAGCTTGAAATCTAGCGCATAGGCACACACTCATTATTATATCGGGATGACTGGCAGTTGAATATGGTAAAGATCTAATAATACTTTAAATTTTTTTTGACCAGTATCATTAGCATTTTCATTTTTATCTATGTGAACAGTTGTACTCATCGGCATTGGCTTACTACTGATGTTTTCAACCTCAAATCTTTTAATTGAATCTATACAATATTTTTCTTGTGAAATAAAAATATCATTTTTTTTATTTGTAAACCTAGAAAATTATTTAATTCTCACATATGGGACATTTAAATTCTTTTCTTGTTATTTCTGAAAAATTTGTACAAATTTTTTCATTAGTTGAACCAAAAATAATGTCATCAACGTATATTGGAGAACTAATAAATAAATATTTTTATGTTTTATAAAAAGAATTGAGTCTACTTTGCCAATTTCAAAACCAAATTAAGTAAATAGCTTTTTAGCCTATCATATCAATCACCTGGTGCCTGTTTTAGACCATAAAGTGCCTTATTAAGTATAAAAACATAATCTAGGAATTTTCATGTTTAATTAAAGGTGATTGTTCTACAAATACATTTTATTTTATATAACCATTTAAGAAAGCGCTTTTTACATCCATTTGATATAGTTTAGTATTATAGTGGCAGGCGAAAGCTAGTAGTATTCTAATTGCTTCAAGATGTGCAATAGGAGCAATGGTTTCATCATAGTCAATTCCTTCCATCTGATCATATCCTTAAGCTACCATTCTAGCTTTATTTCCAACAATTTCACATTTTTCGTTACTTTTATTTTTGTATACCCATTTTGTTCTAGTTATGGATTGATCAGCAGGTCTAGGAACTAATTTCCATACATTATTCTTTTAAATTGACTTAGTTCCTCTTACATTGCTATAATGCAGCATTCGTCCCTACTGGCTTCTTTATAGTTCTTAGGTTCAATTATGAAATAAATGCTAAGTGACTGATTTCATTTAATTGTCTTCTAGTTAAAACTTTAGCACTTATATCTCTTGAAATATTTTCGATAGGATGTCTTTTAAAATTTGAGGGAGTTCATTGCTTACATTTTGTTTTGAAGATTCATTTATTTCTTGAGAATTTTCATTAAGTTTATTTTTCTGCATTTTTAATGGTACTTGTAGATTGATTTATATTAGTTATTTCAAAATCATCTTTAAACTTCTTATAATTTTTGTCGAAGGAAACGTGTAAGGTTTCTTCAATGGTATTTTTTCTTTTATTAAAAAATTCATTAAGCTTTACTTCTTTATGTTAACCGATAAAAATTCCTTCATTGGTTTTAGAATCAAATTTAACTTGATTATCTTTAGTATTTAAATAAAAAAATTGCTCCAAAAATTCTAAATTAAGATATTCTAGGTTTTCTTTGATTAGAAAACTCATATGGAGTACATTTAGTTTTTGGTTTTATTGAAACATGGTTTACAACATAACAGGCAATAACCACCGCTTCAACCTAGAAATTCAGAGGTAAAGTAGTGCTATGTGTTAATTTTCTAGCACATTTTTGTAAAGTTCTATTCTTTCTTTCCACAATAACACTATGGTTTGGTGTTCTGGAATAAAAATTATGATTAATTCCCTTCTTATTATTAAATTTTGTAAAATCATCGTTTTCGAATTCTCCTCTGTGATCGCTTCTGATATTATTAACCTTTAAATCTTTTATTTTACAAAGTTTTTAAACACTTCAAAAGTATCACTATTATGTTTCAAAAACAAAGTCCAAGTGGATCTTGAAAAATCAACAATTATTACAAAAATGTATTTATTATGATTATTGAGCTATCTTATCATGAGCCTGGATTTTCGACTCTCAAAAATCGACATCAATACGTCTACTATATAGTATGCCGAGCAATCAAGTGCCAGAAATACCAGATCGTTAGAGGAAAAGAAGAAAGAGGTAGAAGAAAACAGAACAACAACACAGAATCTCACAATCGCAGCGGAAAAATATATAATAGATAATAACATGACTTTATACAAAAAGAGCTATAAACATTTATTTATACATACCATTGTTAGAGTACAACAAATCAACAACTCAATACTGGACAGTTATAATAACTTGTCCTCACTAGTGCTGAATATACATCCTACCATACACACTAGAATATAAATTAAATACATGTAATACATCTCCATCATCTAGCTCTTCTCCTGAGCTCCATAGCATCCTAACGTGGACCTGTAATACTCGGTCTGACCCGAGCATTATGATAAAATAACACCCGAGTCAGTCTGGAAAACAAGCATGAGAAAATACTCAATTTGAATTATTACTATTTTAAAATCCTTTGAAAAACAGAGGTATCTCGTAAGACCGAGTCACACACAAACACGACGGGTTTTTACCTCACGATAACCAAAATACTTTATATTCAAATCATCTAATATTATAATAATGTCTAAACAAAGTGAATAGAAAATAGCTTAAATGCTTGCATCTCACGTTTTGGCATAATTAAGCACAATGAAAACCGTGCTTATTGAGAATGGATTACATACAATAACTAGGCACTATGGTACCACCTATCACGGTATACGTTTAGAAAAATGTACCGAGGACCTTGTTGAGATCCCCTACAACACAAGACCGGCCCTATCCCTAACCTGGATAGAACCGAATATGTTATAAACTCGAGTGTTCCCACCCCTACCGAGAGCTCTTTTGCATGCACCACCGTATCTATAATTAATAATATATCCAAGGGTATCTAGAAAGGTGAAAACATACCCAAATTGGGTATGACTCACTTAGCATTGCTACATATCTTTTGATTTTCAGTCATTCTGGTAGATGAGGCTTAAGGTATGATTACCTTTCAAGAATAATTTCACTTAGAATGATCATCGTCCTTCAATGACGATGTACTGATAGCATTCATCCATTCAAGTTGTCCTGGGTCTGGACAAACCAAATCATCGTCTTCATCATCTTCACGGTATTCATTCGTAATGTTCAAATCGGATCGAAGTGATTTTTGGATAGTTAAATCTGAACCCGGTCTCTTCAAAATAATCAACGAATTCAGCCAAAATTAATAGTCGGTTATTTAACAATCAAAAAACATTCATAAGCAGACATCAGACCTTACTATAGTTTTTCTAGAAATTATTTCAAAATATCTTTATAAGATATATATTCAAATCCCTTTCAAATTTTCCATATTTGAGACAACTCAAATACTTATATCCATATCAGGATATTTTAAACCATCTTTTATTTCAACACTTTGAAAAATATATTTTCCATATAACCAATTTAATATTTATAAATCTCCCTTTATTTATCACCAATTTAGTTTACGCCCTAATTTCTTAAATCTCCTTTTCACATTTCTAAAAGTAAATTTATCATTTATACTTTGAACCGACTTACCCATCTCATTGTAAATACTCGCCATGAATTTATAACTTCAATTTATCAACGGATAATCATTCCACTTTATTTATAAACATTGTTTATAAATCCCATAGTTTTCAATTCTAGTTTATAACGGTTTCACATCACTTAGATCCATTATAATTTGATTTCTAAATTAAATTCCATTTATAAATCAATTTCTCAAATAATCCAAACTATATTCCAAACCCAACCCAATCTCGATTATATTTCCATTTGTAATTAAGAAATCTTATTTAAGATCTGATATATTCAATCACACATTTTTTTCCAAATGCACTTATTTTCCCAATCTATTTAAAATCTTGGTTTAAAAACCTTTTATATTTAAACAAGTATCACTAAGAAATAATTATTTTAAATCCTTATTCCAAATCTCTATTTACCATATTCTGAAATTGTTAAGCACAAATTTAAAGTCAAACTATTTATTTTACACAAATTCGTTTCTTTTAATTAATCCAAAATCCACTATAAATATTTCACTTCCAAATTTCTTTTAATTTCTTTCAAATTCAAAACATATATTATTGGTATTTAGAAATACAAAAATCTTGGCCAAAACCACCATAGCATCCAATAAATTCAAATCACTCTATAATCTACCACAGACTATTCAAACAGATCATATATCAATATACATGAAATTTAATTCAACATTTTTTTATATTTTAAAACTCCTTTTAAATCCTTTAAAATTCCAAAAAATAATAATGCATATGGTATTTAAAATACCAAAAAGTTAGGCTAGTGCTACTATAGCATTCAATAATTCACATCACAACAATAATCTATAACAAATTATTCTAACACATTATATATTATTATATATGGAAAAAAATCAATATAAATTCGAGGAATCTAGTTGGATCCCTCCAACCTGTTTCTCTGCATCCACAGACGTTAATGCAATATAATAATACTAATCCCCCTTCGAGGTGGGATATCGCGGTATATAGGGTCATCCCCTATTATGCGAGGCGCATAGGGTGTCATCCGCTCCAATCACGGGAATATATCCAATTACTAATATATGTTACTATACATATAGATAACATCCATCTGATAATAATTATTAATTCCATCCAATCATCCAATAATTAATTTTAATATTTAAATCTAAAGCAGTGATCCAAAAGAGCGAGGTTTACATACCTTGATTTTATTTGCAATCCATCCATTCTGATTTTAATTCCATTGCGTAGATTTCACAGTTACAAATACAATGTGATCGATATCGTGATTTTTGGACCTCGCGTGTAAACATTATGTAATTTATAAATATTCGATTCCTATTAATATCATAAATTTTCTTATTAATTATAGTAATTAAAAAGGTTAATTACCTTCATCACTCGTGAACAAGTTTTCCAAGCTAACGACTTTGAATGCCCCTCACTTTCCATCGCACATGACAACCAGCTACACATGCGACTACATCGGCTCTTGTACATGGTAAAAGAATGTTGCACTTCCTCCTGTCCTCACCGTACATGCCCAAATGACCACTGCAACTTCGCTCAGCAAACACCCTACCATGCATCGCGACTTACCCCAAATATTCTAGAACCCTAAAACAAGTACTGCCTCATGCGCCTTGCTCTTCCCTTGTAGTCGCGATTTCCTTCACCCCTCCAACATCAACTCGCCAATCTTGCCTCTAGGATTGAAGCATGTTCGACTTCGATTGATTCCATCTCACTAACGAAAATGCCGTGAATTCTTGAGTGCCATCATGATTTTTATCACGTTGCTTGATTTTATATATACATATAAATATATATATATATATATATATATATATATATATATATATATATATATATATATATATATATATATTCGATTGGCATTTCTTTTCTTCTGATGGATTTCATTCAACAAGAAGAGGGAAGCATATTTAAAAAGGAAGGTGGTACAGTAACAGATAGGTAGGGTGCAGTTGATAGTGGTGAACGGTGGCTGAGGTCAAATTTAGATAAAAATATATCAATTAAAATTTCAAAATATCTAGCTGAAAATTATAGACTCCAATCGAGGCATGCCGTCTGGCATTACTAATGTTATACCGCTATACCAAACCCAATGGAACAAGTTTCGACTCCTAACTAGATCGTTTGTGGAAGATAGCTTTTTAAATCGACTATTTAATTAAATTCAGTTAAACTATTTCCAAGCGTTTTCAAATCGCACGACCAAATGGTAACTTCAAATGCTACGAAATTTGAAATCCAATATCAACACATTATTATATATCCAATGGAACTGGTTTCGTCGAATTCTGAGACTGTGCCCCTGATCGTTAGTTTAACGCGTCGATTAATTCGACGTTTTTCTAGAGTTTCCAAAATCACTTGAAATTCCAGTTTTTAAAACTTATTAACTCAATTCTAACTCAAATAGAATTTGTATCCACATCAGAAATTGTTTTCGATTCATATTCAATACAAATTTCAATTATTCACATTTTCGTATTACGTTAAATCACCATATTTTGAATTTAAGCGCTATTTCCCGAATTCAACCAATAACTCCATATTCCAAATGAATTTACATTTCAAACTCAACAGTTAAAACCATTCAAATATTCAAGTTTAAACTTTGAAAAATCCAGATCGTTGCATTCCTTCCCTTTTCAAAGAATTTCGTCCCCGAAATTGCTAAGGCAAGAAAAATGTTCCAAACCATTACCTTTTTCAAAACCCACTTAGTTAACTTGCTATTTCACTCTTCTAAATATTTCAGCTTCAAACATAATAATTAGTTTTACCTATTCTAATTCAAAACTTTTATTTTCATTACAATTCAAAAATCTATTCTTTAGTTAACAAAAATTTCAAAAAATTTCAAACACCATAAATTTCTGAATTTTTTTTGGCAGAGTCTCCTTTATATAGACAGCCTTTTGCAATATGAAAAGGGAGATAAAAATATATTCATCGACCCATACGATCGAAAAACAAAATATATATCAATATTTATAGTTTTGCGTTATTTAATCCGAAAACATACTTACTTCGTGTTTTTAAGAGAGCTTATTTTATATGCAGTTTGTGTGTCCAAAATTAAGCAAAACAGCTCCATATACCTGTACTTACTCAATTTAAACACGTAGGTACCAAAAACATAAATTTTTAATAACATTTTATTTATTTGAATGGTTAAAACACATAAGCTTCATAACCCAATCATGCTAAACATGTATTATAAGCAATTATAAGGTTCTGATACTAATTTAATTGCTTTCAACTGATTCATATTCAATTCGAATGATTTACAACTCAATTTACTTGCATTCACTTCATAATTACACACATTATAATTACATTCATTCCAAATTGATTCCGTAAATTTTTATTTACTCTCGTCTCTTCAAACGATAAATTTTTTCATACAATATGCGGATATTCCTTTTAATAGATAATCACCTAAGCCTATAAACCATTTACATTGGTTTTAAATGAACTAGTCAATTTACATTGATTCACATTTAATTATTCATAAAATCTTGTTTCCTAAATTTTTATATTAAATGTCATTTCATTTTTCTGCCAACTCACTTAATATATCATTTCATAGCATATTACGAAGGTTTATTATAACATTTCATACCGTTTCTTAAGTTAAATTGTTTATTTCAAATCATTTTGGCTATATAACTTAAATTTATTCTCATTGCAATCAAACTTTGTTTCATTTAAATTTGATTGTTATTCAATTCCATTTAATAATTGATTTAATTAGTTCATTCGCAAAATCCACTTCAAAACTAAACTTCAAGCTCGAATTTATTTAAACAACATCCATGGCTATATTCAATTTATTCACTTTAAAATTGAATTTATTTATAACTCAAGTCATTGCTATTTCAATAAAATTCCATTTTATTCGACCGTATTTCCAATTTTATTTAGTTCGCTTATAATTAAGTCGAATTTTATTTACAACTCAAGTTCCATATTTAATTCCAATTTCAATCCATAATTCATTTTACTTAACAAACCAAGTTAATATCCATTTTTATATTCAATTCACTAATTAATTATCTAATTAGTTCACCTCCATTTTAATTTACTTGAGCACAGACTTATCTTAAAATTCAAGTTTGGATTTTTATTTCTTCACCAAAACATCCAATTATTTTTATTTCGGTTTTTCTATTCCACTTTTCCAATTCACAAATTGCATAACTTATTTCTCACATTTATCAATTCTATACTTGAGTATATTCACATTTTATTATTGGCTCAAGATTATAATAAATATATATATTTATTCCATTAACTTCAATTTTGTAAGCTATTCAAACTTCTTTATTCACACTTCCGGAATTTTCTTTTTCACTTAAATTTTTATTTCATTCACTAATCTACAACTCATAGTTATATAACCGCTTCACAATTCTTATTTATATCCACTTCAATTCAAACCCAACTAAATTTTATTCAACTTAGTTCAAGTTAAATTCCATTCAAATTACTTACTCAAGTTAAAATTAAATTCCAAAATTCAAATTCCAGAATTCAAACACCCGGTTTTATTTCAAATCATTTTGAAATCATACAGCTCTTTCTTGGTTTTAACAAACCATTCTTTGGAATTTTTGAAACCAATTTGGTTTTATCCAACACAAATTTCCTTTCAAAAACAATACTTATTTTCAAACAATATCCTCATATCAAATTTCTATGGTAGCAGCCCATCACTTAGAAACTCAAAAATGAACATCGATGATGTCGCAATCATCATTGGAATTATTTTCCAGCGATTATAGTGGGTTTAGTGCTATATCACTTTCAAAATCCATTTTTAAATTAAGTTAAAGCATTTTCTATTCAAAAATATCTCCAAATAATACTCCATTATTTATTTCAAAACAATTTCCGTGATAACACCAGTTTCATTTCCACAACTTTCTAAAAATATTTTCTAAACCTTCCGGGGTTTAAATTCCAAAAGTCAAGTTCGAATCCATTTCAATTATAATTCATTTATATAATTCACACTTATACAATTTTCATTTGGTTTTTATAAACTATTTCCAATTCTATAATCTTGTTAGATTATAATATTATCAACCAAGCACTCCAATTCCAAAATAATTCTAGAAAATTCTTTCTTTTATATCAAAACATAATTTGGGTAAAATTATTTCATTTACCACATTCCAAAACAATACCATGTCGAGTTGCTTTATTCAAGTGTTTAAAGATCCCTATCAATAACGTTAATTACTCGTATTGAATAGAATCCATAAGCCATTCAATTGATCAATCAACATAATATAAAATAATTTTATATTCACGAATAAATGCGCGCTCATATCTATTAATATGCTCAAACTCATTCTAGGGTACTACATACCCTATCTTTAATGAGTTACGCCATCAAAGCCAAGGTTCTCGCTTAACCTTCTGTTTTGATACCAAATGTCACGGACCCAGATTTTTGACCTTTGAAAATTGACATCAATACATCCATTATATGGCATGTCAAGCAATCGAGTGTCGGAAATATCAGATCGTTAGAGGAAAAGAAGAAAGAGGTAGAAGAAAATAGAACAACAACACATAATCTCACAATCGCAGCAGAACAATATATAATAGATAATAACATGACTTTATACAAAAAGAGCTGTAAACATTTATTTATACATACCATTATCAGAGTACAACAAATCAACAACTCAATACTGGACAGTTATAATAACTTGTCCTCACTAGTGCTGAATATACAACCTACCATACACAGCGGAATAAAAATCAAATACGTGTAATACGTCTCCATCGTCTAGCTCGTCTCCCAAGCTCCATAGCATCCTAACATGAACCTGTAATACTCGGTCTGACCTAAGCATTATGAAAAAATAACACCCAAGTCAGTCTGGAAAACCAGCATGAGAAAACACACTAAATTTGAATTATTACTATTTTCAAATCCTTTGAAAAACAAAGGTATCTCATAAGACCGCGTCACACATAAACACGACGGGTTTTTACCTTATGATAACCAAAACACTTTATATCAAAATTGTCTGATATTATAATAGAATCTAAACAAAGTAAATAGAAAATACCTGAAATGCTTGCATCACACGTTTCAGCAAAATTAGGCACAATCAAAACCGTACAACGCTTGTTGGAGAATGGATTTCTTACAATGACTAGGTACTGGGGTACCACCTATCATGATACACGTCTAGAAAAATGTACCGAAGACCTCATCGGGATCCCCTACAACACATGACCGGCCCCATTCCTAACCTAGATAGAACCGAATATGTTATCAACCCAGGTGTTCCCATCCTTATCGAGATCTCTTTTGTATGCGCCACCATATCCATAATTTTTAATATACCCGAGGGTATTTAGAGGGTGATAACATACCCTAATTGGATATGAGCATCTTAGTCTTGCTGCATATCCCATGATTTTCAGTCATTTCGGTCGATGAGGCTTGAGGCTACGATTACCTTTCAAGATCACTTAAGAATGCCCATCGTCCCCAACGACGACGTATTGATAGCATTCGTCTATACAAGTTGTCTTGGGTCTGGACAAACCGAATCACCGTCTTTGTCATCTTCACGGTATTCATTCGTAACGCTCAAATCGAATCGAAGTGGTTTTCGGATAGATAAATCTGATCTCGGTCTCTTTGAAACAATCAACGAATTTTGCCAAAATTGATAGTCAGCTATTTAATTATCAATAAAACAATCATAAGCAGAATCAGGCCTTATTATAGATTTTTCAAAAATTATTTCAAAATATCTTTATAAGATATATATTCAAATCCCTTCCAAATTTTCCATATTTGAGACAACTCAAATACTTATATCCATAACATGATATTTCAAACAATCTCTTATTTCAATACTTCGAAAAATATTTAAAAATATATTTTATAAACCCATTTAACCAATCTAATATCTATAAACAATCTCTAAAAATCGAATATTTCATAAATTCCCTTTACACATTTCTAAAAGTAAATTTATCATTTATATTTTGAATCGATTTACCCATCTCATTGTAAATCCTCACCATGAATTTATAACTTCAATTTATCAGCTGACAATCATTTCACTTTATTTATAAACATTGTTTATAAATCCCATAGTTTTCAATTCTAGTTTATAACAGTTTCACATCACTTAAATCCATTAAAATTTGATTTCTAGATTAAATTCCATTTATAAATCAATTTCCCAAATAATCCAAACTATAGTCCAAACCCAACCCAATCTTGATTATATTTCCATTTGTAATTAAGAAATCTTATTTAAGATCCGGTATATTCAATTTCACATTTATTTCCAAATGCACTTCTTTTCCCAATCTATTTAAAATCTTGGTTTAAAAACCTTTTATATTCAAAACAAGTATCACTAAGGAATTATTATTTTGAATCCTTATTCCAAATCTCTATTTACTATATTATGAAATTGTTAAGTACAAATTTAAAGTCAAACTATTTATTTTACCCAAATTCATTTCTTTTAATTCATCCAAAATTCATTATAAATATTTCATTTTCAAATTTCTTTTTAATTTCTTTCAAATTCAAAAAATATATTATTGGTATCTAAGAATACTAAAATCTAGGCCAAAACCACCATCACATCCAATAAATTCAGATCACTCTATGATCTACCACAGACAATTCAAACCGATCATATATCAATATATATGAAATTTAATTCAACAATTTTTTAATATTTTAAAAATCCTTTTAAATCCTTTAAAGTCAAAAAAATAATACTTATGGTATTTAAAATACCCTAAAGTTAGGCCAGTGCTACTATAGCGTCCAATAATTCGCATCACAAAATTATCTATAACACATCATATATTATTATATATAAAAACAATCAATATAAATTCGAGGAATCCAATTGGATCCCTCCAACATGTTTCCCCACATCCATAGACGTTAAAAAACATAAAAATAACATTCTCGCTTCGAGGCGGGATATCACGATATATAGCCTCATCCGCTATTATGCGGGGCGCATAGGGTCTAATCCATTCCAATCGGTGGGAATTATCCAACTATTAAGATATACTAAGGTATATATAGACAACATCCATCCGATAATAATTATTAATTCCATCTAATCATCTAATAATTAATTTTAATAATTTAAATTTAGAACAGTAATCCAAAAGAGTGAGGTTTACTCATCTTGATTTTATTTGCAATCCATTCCAATTTTAATTCCATCGCGTAGATTTCACAGCTACGAATCCAACATAAACAATTTCGTGATTTTTAGACCTTGCATGTAAACGATATGTAATTTATAAATCTTCGATTCCTATTACTATCATAAATTTTCTTATTAATTACAGTAATTAAAAAGGTTAATTACCTTCATCACTCGCGAACAAGTTTTCCATGCGAATAACTTTGACCGCCCCTCACTTCCCACTGCACACGACAATCGGCTGCACAAATGACTACATCAGCTCCTGTACGCGATAAAAGAATGTCGCGCTTCCTCCTTTCCTTGTTGTACACGTCCAAATAACTGCTGCAACTTTGCTCGGCAAAATCCCTACCACGCGTCGCGACTTACCCCAAATCGTCGGGAACCCTAAAATACACACAGCCTCACGCGCCTCGCCCTTCCCTTCCCGTCGCGATTTCCATCGCCCCTCCAACGTCGACTCGCCAACCTCGCCTCCAGGATCGTAGCACATTCAAATTTGATCAACTCCATCTCACTAACGGCGACGCCGTGATTTCTCGAGTGCCATCTCGATTTTGATCGCGTTGCCTGATTTGATATATATATGTATGTATGTATGTATGTATATGTGTGTATATATATATATATATATATATATATGTATATGTATATATATTAGATCGACATTTCTTTCCTTTTGATGGATTTCATTCAATAAGAAGAGGGAAGCATATTTAAAAAGGAAGGTGGTATAGTAATAGATAGGTAGGGTGCAGCTGATAGTGATGGAACAGTGGCTGAGGTCAAATCTAGATGGAAATATATTAATTAAAATTTCAAAATGTCAAGCTGAAAACTATGGACCCCAATCGAGGCATGCCGTCTGGCGTAACTAATGTTATACTACTATTTCAAACTCTATGGAACAAGTTTCGAGTCCTAATTCGATCGTTTGTGGAAGATAGCTTTTTAAATCGACTATTTAAACTAAATTCAATTAAACTATTTCGAAGCGTTTTCAGATCGCACGACCAAACGGAAATTCCAAATGCTACAAAAGTTGAAATCTGATAATAATACATTATTATGGATCCAATGGAGCTGGTTTCATTGAATTCCGAGGCTGTTCCTTGGATCGCTATTTTAACGCGTCAATTAAATCGACGATTTTCCAGAATTTCCAAAATCACTTGAAATTCTAGTTTTAAAAATTTATTAACTCAATTCTAATTCAAATAGAATTTATATCCATATTAGAAACTATTTTCGATTCATATTCAATACAAATTTCAATTACTCACCTTTCCATATTACGATAAATCACTATATTTTGAAATTAAGCGTCGTTTCCCGAATTCAACCAATAACTCCATATTCAAATAAATTTACATTTTGAACTCAACACTTTATAACCATCTCAATATTCAAATTTAAACGTCGAAAAATCCAGGTCATTGCATAAATTGAGTTGGACCTCTTACAATTTCACGATTTGCTAGTTTATCAAATATTATAAATTTGCAAGTGTTGATTAGTTGATATTTCATTTATAGATTTAGAAGTTGATTTTTTTAAATTTACTTTTTAAGAAGCATTACATAAATTGCTTACTTTAAAATTCATTTTAGGAAGATCTCTTACAATTTCATCATTTTCTAATTTATTTAATAATTTAAAGTTAATATGACAGAAACATTTATTCCAACAAAGATCATTAGACCTTGTTATAACGCATATATTAATGTGATTATTAAATTTCATATTTAATATCCATATATTTCGTTTTATTGTACCTTCAAAAATCAGTCTTTCATTTGATTAAAAATATTACAGTTATCTTTTTAAAATTAATTATAAAACCTTTATCACATGATAGATAAATACTTAAGAGGTCATGTTTTAAGTTTTTCACTAAATAAACATTAGTAGTTAAAAATGAGTTTGAATTACCACCGTTGCCGACATCCCCTATTCCAATGATATATCCTTTGGAATTGTCACTGAAAGAAATAGTGCCTCCATTTATTGGTTTGGCGTTTGTTAGGATATTGATGCTTTATGTTATATGGTTGGAACATCGACTATGCAAAATCCATCTTATCATTTTGGTAATGTGAGTGGATACCTGCAAAAAATAAGTAAATATATCGGTACCCATTTCCTACGTTCGGGTATTAGAGGTTAAGTTTTAGGCAACTATACCCAAAGGGGTTTGGTAGAACCTTTGAAAAAATAATTAACATTATAATGAACATTAGAGAAAATTTTATCTTTATGTTTCTTTTTAATTAGGTTGTTATTCGTTTACTATAATTATCTTATTTTCAAAATTTCCGTTTTCCTTTTTTGAATTATTACTAGATTTTTAAAATTTTGTATATAGAGAACTATATTTCTTTGGAGTTTTTTTGTTCCTATTTTTCTTGAAACCTAAACTATTTTTATTATGTGGTGGTCTTGAAATCTTTATCAAATTTTCTTGACCTTTATTAAATTTGGGAACATTTTCTAATTTTCCTTAAAATCTAAATTTTAAGATTTTGAATTTTCTATTTTGGAAGTTAATTCACAGTTTTCTTTGATAACTTGATGTTTTCATTTCTATGTCATTTTCCTTGCACCACCGGCACTTAATATGACTATATAGTGTGTTGCTGCAATGACGGTCGATGTAGGATGATTGCCAAAGGTTGAAAAGGAATAAAACATCATGGAACCTATCGTATATCTCACAGCGCATTGGATAAAACATAATAATCACCGTAGATATAAAATAGGATAGACAATAATAATCAAGTGAGCCAAATGTCAGAGTGTAGATCCATAGAGTTATACAACATAGTAACGGAGTTTGTGCAAATGGAAATAAACTCAAATAAAACTGTTTCAATAGAAAAACAAATACTTTCTAGGCTCAACGGTGTTGCACGATGGAATAAGCAATAGCATACCTATATATAATATAAGAAAGCTCCATCCTGCTCGTCCTATGCACATCAATCACGTATCACCCTTACCTGCTATTGTTGACTGGGCTTTAAAATAAGCAGAGGTCAATGGATGTTTGAGTGTCAAAACAAAGACAAAACGACTTAAAACTTGGCAAGTATGCTTATATGGACAAAAGAAATAGCTCAAGAAAAGTTGGACTTGAAATGTGTTAAGGAGAAGAGTCGGTACTGAGTTATAGGCATGAGTTGGTATCAACTCTTTATACCACATCACCAACTTATCAAACTTTGCACAAGTGGATCTCTAGCTCTTATGGGCAAGTCCTAGTGATTCAATAGAATTCAGACAACCTATCTCAAGAATTGAAGAGTTAGCTCCATTAAACTGCAGAGCAAGCCAAGTCATGGACGAATGATCATCAAAACAAGTCATTAACCTACAAAAACATAAGGGGACCTCAAAATAAAGTAAGAAACACGATGCAAAAGATGAGGAAGAGTTCCCCCTCAGGAGATAACTCGGCACTGAGTTACAGGGATAACTTAGTGGCTCCACAAACTTCTCACACTACTATAGGCTGATATCTAGATGTCTCTGGTAGCGAGCTTTTGATCCAATATGACTGCTACCCCTATAAATACAAACTATAGAGCAACCAAAATAAGATATGGCTTCTACCATCACAATGCAGGAACTCTATCTCTTCTTCAACCCTTTCTTCAAAAAAATAGTCACTAAGGCAGCTCCTCTAAGTAATTCTAGGACTTAGAATTTGTCTAACTCCTGTGACTCATTCTCTCTCAAACCCTTGTAATCTCAAGTAATTATATCTAACCAATAAGCAACAAAGCTATAAAGTGGACGTAGGTTATGATTACCGAACCACTATAAAATCGTATGTCTCTCTTTCTTATTTCTATTTATTTTTCTTTTATTATTACAACTATCTGCTAGATCTAGATCCTACAGGTTCCTAACAACTTGTTACTGGGTGTTGATCCATTTTGGCATTAACATTTTGGTGCTTTCACTAAGAAAATCTAAATCCAGGCTTAGATCTAGCTTTCCATTTTGGATTGGAAGCGAAGCAGTGGTTAGATCCATGGAATTTTATATGAGGATTTATAGGCTTGCTGTTGGAAATCAATTGCACCTAACTTCTTCTGGATGATCTACAGGTGCAAGGTTGGTAGTGATGAAGCAAACCCTCAACAAACTAAAATTAACAATAGTACAATCAGTAGATGAATTAATATTGGAAATTTAGCACCAGATTCCTCTATTCAATAGGAAGTTGTAACCAAAGGAGAGTTAACCAGATGGATAAGACTAATGCTTTGCAAGCATTATAGCCACCAAGTGCACCGAGAGCCAAGCAAGAAACTATAGCTATTATGGAACAAGACAATTCCTCTATTTTGTGCTTGAATAGGAGGAACGGTAAACAAAAGCAGAAGGAGCTCATTGGTGGAACTACATGGACCATGATAGAAGGCAATGGAAATACTCCTTCTACTAGGAAACAGCTTGTTCGAAACCCAAATTTTGGAGTAAATACTCCCCAAGGGAATATTGCAATGCGTGTCTCTGACTCAGAGGATGACATAAAGCTTGACGAAGGTGGACTGGGACTAAACGCTGATGTACATAGGCAAAATGCTATAAATGAAGTTCAAGCTGCCATAGCAAAACCAACTGCATGCCAATGGAACTCTGCAGGAGTGGTTCTTTCAGAGAATGGCGAACCTAGGCTTTAGCTGTCAAGCCGAGACCATTGGCGAGGTCAAATATTTATTATAGCCCTTGATGATCATCCTGTAGAATACCGTGCCACCAAGGAGTACACGCTGACAAGGTCAAATGGTTGGTGGAGGATGGTAGGGGCAGGAAGAATGAAGACTGGGGTTCTACACCATGCCAAACTCCATTTATGGAAAATGTTCTAAGAGGAGAGTATTCTAAAAAGTTTATGATGCTGACTATGTCATCGTTTAACCGAACAATGGATCCTAAATAGTATTGTACAAATACGAGTGGTATGTGAATGAAGCTAGAGCTACGGATGTTGTTCGTTATAGATGTTTTCCAATCTTCTTGGAAGGGGTCGCTTCCATGTGGTTTATTAGACTTCCATCACTATCCATTTCTATATTTGATCAATTGGCAAGAAAGTTTTTGAAATAATTTAAACTCACACTACATGACTAAAGGACATGATCTCCTTATTTGGCTTTTTCCAAGGACCAAAGGAGTCATTGAAATATTTCATGAACTGGTTCAACATCATGGTTACTAAGGTAAGTAACCCAGAGGAGGAAATGAAATTTATGGCTTTGGTCCAAGCAATTCATCTGAACACGAATTTCGATAGGGGATTAAGATGAAGCATGAACTACCATGGAGGAATTTAACCGGAAGGCGAGTCAATTTCTAATATTAGAAGAGGCAGATGCAATGGAAGGCAAGACTGTCAATGAGCAACTGAAGGAATTGGTTCAAAGTAATGTGGCATTCAAGCAGGATAGAAACAGTTCCAAGGCTACTGCAGGAAATGTAGGGAAAAACGTAAATCATAAAAAGAGAAACTAGAACTTCAATTTGGCATGACAAGAATGGAAAGTGAATTAGGAATCTAAGACTCAAAGAGTATACACCATTGAATGATAGTCTGGAGAACATCCACCTTGCTACTCAAAGAGCTGAGCGATACAATAAACCACCCAAGAGTGAAAATTTTAAACAACAGAAGAGATCGGGGAAGTTTTGCCACTTCCACGAAACACTCAGGCACAACATGAATGAGTGCCGACATTTGAAGGACTTAATTGAGGAACTGATAAGGAAAAACATACTCAAAAAGTATGTGAAGAAATCTAAAAATTCTGACAAATCTATTGGACCCCAAGTTTCGAGTACTTAAGGAAATTAGTCCGGACCCAATGGAGAGGAGCCTAGATGGATAGATCAAGGACTTATTATAAGTACCATCATCGGAGGCCTTACCAGTGCAAAAGAGTTAGTGCGAGATGGAATGACATGCTAGTTCGTTAAAGCATGCTCCTAAGGAGACTTGTTATGCCATTGAAGATGAACCTTCAACCAAGCAGCAGAAAATGACAACTGATGACATTATATTCCAAAATCTGGATACTGAAGGTATAAAGGAACCAACTCTCGACCCTATGGTGATAACGATTGGGATTGAGCCAGCAGTTGTGCATCGAGTGCTGGTTGATAGTGGAAATTTTGTTAACATCCTATTTCAGCAAATATTCGATCAGATGAAGATTAGCATGAAGGATGTGACTGCTTCCAGGACGAAGATTCAAGGTTTTACAGGTGAACCAAAATAGCTGGTTGGAACAATCGACTTGCTTCTAGAACTCAAAAATGGGGAACAAAGGGTTGTCGTGATAGTTGATGAATTCTCAGCTTACAATGCTTTTTAGGCCGACCGGCCCTTGCTTACTTTAGAATTACTTTGGCTCCATGGTGCCTTACGATGAACATCCAAAAGGAGAATGGGGTTAGAGTTCTAAGAGGAGACTAAAGCATTGCAAGATAATGTTATGTAGTCGAGTTGCACGATGCTAAATGACGTGAGAAGGGAAATAATGTGGGGAAGTCTCTCCATATTCATGAATCACAAACATAGGAATTACAAAACTGCCCTTGGCTCGGGGACCATAGCCGCTTTGACAAAGCTTTGGACCCTAGGAAGAATAGCTCAGGGGAGGTACGGGCGGTACCTGTGGAGTTTACGGTAGCTATCCTAGTCAACATGGATGATCCAACTTAGGTCCTAAAGATAAGTTCACAGCTTGAAATTAAGATGCAGTAGGAGTTCATTAAATTTCTTCCTACAACCTAGAAATGTTCACTTGGACATATTCTGATATGTGTAGAATATCATTGGAGATAGCAAGTCATGCTCTTAATATCGATCCCATGTTTATACCAGTGAGGCATAAGAGTTGCAATCCGAGTCCAAAGCAATCCACTGCATTGAAGGAAGAAGTGGATAGGCTATTGGAAAATGGCTTTATTCGCAATGCGACATATCCAGGGTGGGTATCAAACCCTATATTGGTCTGAAAATCGAATGGAAAGTGGAGAACTTGCATAGACTACTCTGACATGAATAAAGCTTGCCCAAATGATAGCTTTCCATTTGTTAGAATCGACCAGCTTGTTGATGGAACCGTCGGGCATGAACTGCTCTCATTTACGGATGAATACTCCATATACAATCAGACCATGGTGCACTAGTCCGATCAGGAGAACTCCATGTTCATTACTGGCTTGGGACTGTATTGTTATCGAGTGATACCGTTCAATCTGAAGAATGCTAGAGCTACGCACCAAATATTGTTAAACACAATGTTCAAGAATCAATCGGACGAACCATGGAAGTATATGTGGATAGCATGCTCCTAAAGTCACCGTTATTTGGAAATCATCTAAATGATCTCTTGGAGATGTTTGAGATCCTACGAGAGTATGGAGATGTCTCGGACCACTCATACTAACACCAAATGACCTAAGACCCAAATCGTGGGCTCCACCCATTTTTCAAAGCCCCTCCTCCAAGTTTTATCCAATTTCGACCACTTTTGCCTTCACTTTGCTCAAATCGACGATCCCTTTTCTTAAATTCACTGAAATACAATCAAAACAATTCATTCAAGCATGCATATCATACACAAGAATTAACCAAACATATTCAAGCATTTCAAACAAGATTGACAAGAAATCCTAGTCTATATCTAACTTTACATTAACATGACAATATGGTCCAAAAGATGTTGTTAGATCATTTAAAATTCTTTTTAATTTCGTCCATAATCATTTTTAAAGATAAAACTGAAGTTGGAAAACATTTTGAAGATCAAAATCAAGTCAAAAAAACCTATTTTAAGTATATAAACAAGTATAGAATAATGAAAGGTCAAGAACCACTCATCAAATATTCAAAATTATCACTTTTAATCCAAATATGAAAATGGACAGCAAGAAAAACAAATCTAATTCACCCAGAATTGATAGACCTATTATCTCCTTGCCTAATTACCCTTCTAATGGTGATTTAGGCTAAGATTAATGAGAAAAAGGTGGTATTTTTTATGAAATTAGGGTTACTGGAGTTAGGAATTGTTTTGGGAATAAGGGAAATGAATGAGAACTGTCCCTACAGCCTTAATTAGGCAAAATTCCCAAAATTATAGCGGGCTAAGCTTTGAGCGTAGTTAATTACCGACTAATTTGTCCAATAACACACACTACATGAAGCAGTCATGTCTCCTAAACAGCAATTTAATTTTCATTATATGACCACTTTATGAAAGTAGAAACCATAAACCCAATCCAATGGAAGCGGTTTTAGACCCTATTATGATCTCCATCAAAAGTTATAGGCCATAAAAGAATTTCTTGGTCCAAAATGTTCGATAAAATTTCTAAAGGTGGAAAATGTCCCTAGTAGTCATTTTGTGAAATTTTAGAGTCATACGACCTCGTAGAATTAAGTAGAAATATTTTACTATCCTCCAATATAGAAAATATGGGTTCTTACACTCTCCCCCTTCAGGAATTTCGGCCCAGATATTTCCAAACAATCAAAGATAGTCAACCCGCATGCCTAAAAATGATATGCAATCAGCAAACATATTTGTTGGTGTCAAAATTGGCCACCGACACCCAATTATATAAAAGTACCAATATCCAATCCAATCACAGAAATATAAGAGAAATAAATAAAGAGAAAAATTGAAATGATCAAAAAGCAAGTAAAAAGAGACAAGATTTATAGTGGTTTGGCTAATCCGGCCTATGTCCACTCTCAAATTATCTTCTTTATTATACCGAAGTTTCTTTACAGTTATAATTCGAAATCCAAGAATGAAATCGGTAGAGTGTAGCCTAAGTTGAAAATAAAGAGACGCAAAAAGAAGATCCTTTTTCTAACACCATGTCTTTGTATTTATAAGGAAAGATGTGCATGGATCAGGCTGAAATTTCGACAGAAGTTTCGGAAGACTAAGACGAGGCCACCCAAAAATTTCCAAGCCCATTGGAGCCCACGATAGGGAGCGATACCGATCACTTATAGTGTGTCCAAATGGTCTGCGATCCCTATGAGAGGTGCCCCATGATGTAAGCTATTTTCCCTTCAAATTTCGTGCAATTGTGACTTATGATTTGTGAGATATTGCATTCTCCATGAAGTGATGTTTCTTGAATTCCGATTTCTGTCGATCCCTCTAGAGGAATCGGTATCGATCCATCCAATCTCTTTCAAATGCCATGCGATCCCTAGAGGAGCTTCTCCTTATTATATTATGCTTAGCCTCCAAGTTTCATGCCAATTGGATTAGTAGAACTCGAGTTATTGATCAATCTTTGTTGCAATAAGTTGTGAAGACTGATTATAGCTAATTCTGGTAGAAGGATAGGTATCGATCCCTCCAACTTGCTCCAAATGATATGCGATCCATATTGATGTTTCATATGTTGTAATTAGCTTGTGCTCTAAGTTTCATGTCAATTGGATCATAAGATATTGAAATATTGACTAATCACTGTCATAATTTGAATATAGCCGACCCTACAAGGGAAGAGTGCCAACCCCTATAGAGGGAGCGGTGATGATCCCTTCAAGGTGCATGTTTTGGGGTGCAACCCCTAGGGTGAACTCCCGAGCATCCCCTCTTCTTGTTCCTAGAGTTTCACTTCGATCCTTCTTATGGTTGTTGAGTTATTAATTATTTTCTATCGAAATGCACTTGCTCCTGCCTGTTGAACCATATTCCATATCGAACATTCTGCCTTGCATACCTATTAATTTCGTTCAATCTCGACTTCATTTTATTATATGTACTTGATTTTTGTATCCCACAATCATCACTCTGGAGTCATCGGCCTTGATAATTGTAAAGTCTATTGAGTTAGATCCACATGTATACTGCCTTGATAAACGGTGGGTTGACACTTTGCCCCCCAAAACATGCTTTGCTATAGGAAGGTGTGTTTTGAATTGCCGTAAATCCAAAATCCATAATCCATTGATACCCATATTTTCCAATCCAAAATCCAACCTATTTCCAATCCAAATCCACGATATCTCTGGATCGTTAGTGAAATCCATGATTGTTCCGAGTCGACATCCGATTTCGAATACATTCCAAATCCTTAGCCGAATCCATATCTATCCAAAGCCAATAGCCAAATCAATTATATTTATGGATAATTTGCCAAATCCAAAGCTTTAATGTCACCGGGTCCTTGTCGAATACAATCCATATTTGACGACCTGAGTAGGCCAATCCATCGCGTTCGAGCAAAGCGACATACCCTTTGCCAGGCATAATCCATAACTGGCAACCTTGATCTCTCTGAATCCTTACTGAGCACAATCCATACTCGACGACTTAAGTAGGTCGATCCATCACGTTCGAGTGAAATGACCTACCACTTTCCAGGCATAGTCCATACCTGATGACCTTGATCTCTCTTGATCATTGTCGAGCACAATCCATACTCAATGACCTGAGTAGGCTGACCTAACGCATTCGAGTGAAGGAACCTACCCTTTGCCAGACACAGTCCATACCTAACAACCTGTGTTATCTATTACATTAATCCAAATTAAAACATTCCTAAGTTCATTTGCCAAAATATAAAATAAGAGTCTGTACAACCAATAAACCAGAGTTCGAAGCAAACAAGAAGGAAAAAATAAGAAAAAGCAAAACTAATTTAACAAACCTGAGCACTATGGTTTATCATCATCTCAGAGCATGCCTAGGGATCGTCCTCAATCTCGTACATGTGTAAGTGAATTAGCCATCCTACTACGAAGTTTGTTACTTATTCCATGCCATCATAATCAGTTGATGATGATTCCTTGATCCAACGCCATTTTCACTCGAGGTGGATGGTGGTTGATCCTGTTCCAACGCAACAGCCCGAGTCCATGTGCATTGTTATAACTAAACATTTCTCACATGTTCCTCAAAGATATCCCTCAAATGCTTGTAGCTATTTGTATTGTGCCCATCTAGCTCATGGAATAGGCAGCGCTTTCCTGATGTCGTTCCCGTTCGAAGGGTTCCCTTCTTGCCGACCTTCGATACGGAAGGCGTCCTCAAGTATCTAGATATATCCATTATAGGGTTTCATTCAATTCTAAGAAGAGAATTTGGGTTCTCTCCTATGCCAATTCGATCCATCGAAGCTATTGTTCGTGCTCCACTTACCCTTGTCCTTTCCTGAGTTCTCACCAGGCGGTTCTCCACCCTGTACCATATTAACTTTCGCTGCCTCTCTACTAGCTTTTGCATCTTCTTATCACAATAACCTTTCTACTTCATGGTAGATTTCCCCAAAATCCATTGGTGGCTACCGTATTAGTAATATCTTAAAATGTGAATTATCTACAACTCCTAACACTGCAACCATCAAAACCATCGATGGATCAGGTCGATCCACCAAAACTACTACCTCATTTGACCTGGTTAAGAAATTAATGAGTGATTCTCCTGCCACTGCTTTACTCATGTCAATGTCATTACATTCTTGGGTCTTGTAATGCGAACCCAAAATTGCTTCATAAATCTTACGACTAATTCCATCCAAGTGCTAATAGAACCGCTCTTCAACTATTTAAACCATAACGCAACTACATCCATTAAGTACAAGGGGAAGCACCGTGACAGGACTTCTTCTGATGCCCCTAGTACTTCTATGTATCGTATATACCTCATCATATGCATAGTTGGATCCTACTTTCTACCATAAGCTTCAGTGTTAGTAGTTTTAATTTGTTGGATTCCTAGCATTTCTGATATTAGCAGCGAATGGTCTTCTATTTACATCATCCAGATCCTTATTCACCAACCCTCCACGCTTAATTTGACCGATCATCTCTGCAAACCTACAGTTATTGTAATGACCCAATTTTTCGACTTAGGAAAGTCGACATCAATACGTCCATTGTATCAAATGTCGCACAATCGAATGCCGAAAAACCGAACCGTTAGGGTTAAAGAAGAAGAAGATAGAAGAAGAAACAACAACAATAACATAATCTCACATTTCGCAGTGGAACAAATATAATATATAAATGAATATTTTTAAAATAAAGGACTATATCAGTTTATGCATACATCATCCGAGTTTTCAATAACACAATACATCACTAATAGTCATTATAACTTGACTAACATAGAAAATTTACTTTGCACCAACCATACGCAGCGGACACTACATAGTATAAGTGATATGCTTCGCCATCCAGCTTGCTCCTGATCTCCACAGCATCTCTTTGACTTTGCTTTCGAATGATCGATAACCTGACTCTAGGGTGCCCGTGTGGAAAATTATGGGCACCCAGAGTTTAGAAAGGGAACAATAAACTCCAGGTCAGTCATGAGAGTGGTGTGAGATCTTAAAAACAGTTATCTATAACAAAAAGAAATCAAAAGGGGAAATAAATAAATTCTCAAATGCTTTTCGGAAAATGAAACTACCATAAGGCCTCTCGGCACACACACAATGCAATCGCACACTTGGGGGAGATTTCTCCTTATGATAGTCAAACATGCTTGATACGCAAAAATCCTTTTTAATATTATAATTAGTGCATCGTGGAAACATTTGCAAGTATAATATTAATCTTAGCTAGCATACGTATCATTATAGGAATACTACTATAGCCACCATATTATATGGCATGTTCTACAATTAAAACCATACAAGGTGCGTATTGGAGATTGGATTTCCAAGAAATGGTCAGGCTAAGGAACTTCCTGGGCCACATAGGTACACCTCTGGAGGGACGCCCCAAGAACTTAACCAGCTCTCTGCCAACACAAGGCCGGGTTACCTCTGTAACTAGGTAACTACTACACGAGTATGTCATCCTCCGGTCGTAACCGACCTTTATCCGAGGATCCTCAACACCAATAACCACAAAATAATAAATTTGCAGCATTCACATAGGTTAAATATCTGGCCTCCATACCATGATACCACCTCTTTCCAAAAGGAAATGACATACCCTCAGGGAGCGCTACCCTCAAATAACCTTGCCGCACCTTCCCCGTTTTGACCATTCCGGGTTGTGAGGTCCGACGAAGTCTCGTCCACAAAGCTACACTTTTTCACAAAGCCATGCTTCGATCAACAAATGATCGGTAGCACTTCGTATGCCACATTGCCAAATTGATAGTATATTACTAATAACCATCAACTACATAACCTCCGAGCTCGTACGTCTCAGAGAAGGGTGTTAAGCAAAGAGAATAAATTCTCCGCCACCAACATAAATGTATTTGATAGAAATCAGCTTTATATCTCAAAGTGTAATGTCAGACACAAACATCCATACAAGTCCGTTCCGGGATCGAACAGAACCGAAGGCACTTCAAAGAAGCCCTTGCAATCCGGATACTCACTAATCACGTCCGGAATCCCCATCACAAAGGGTGATAAAATCTCTATACCGGAGCAACCCGGTGCAGAGACATTCGATAGGTAATCCTTTCGCTTTCGAAAATACCCGGTCTTCAACGCCATCTTCAAATGCAATCCCACTTTTTTGTATCATTATTCAAAACGGGTTTTATGACACAAAGTCCTCTCCCGGCTAATCTGAATAACGAGCGCTTATTTTAAAAATAAGTGTTACATTCAGATTTCAACAAACCACAACAAATTTCCACTTTGATCTTTTAAACAAAAGATCCATGATAATCATCGATGTGGTTTTTGAACATCCATTTGGAATCCGACCCTCAGTCGAATCAAAATTCAAATGCCATTAAAAGTTAATATTGATAGTCGGTTATTTAACTATCAATCAACATTCACAACAATTACTGGATTTCAAATAATTTTTCCCCTAATTATTATTTTCAAAATATCTTCGCAAGATATAATTTTAACACTTCAACCATTTGAAAAAAAAATTCAAATCGCTTTCCACATTTCAATTCTTTTGAAAACAAATTTCAAATCATTTTTCCTTACGCGGAATATATTTCCAAATATTTATTCTTTTCCACTGAAAATCTGCCGAGTTAAACTAATTCAAATCATTTATTCAAAATATTCTTGGAACATTTAAAATAAAACCAACTTAAATACTTACTTAAATATTGGTTATGAAAATATTATACTAATTATCACATATAAGACTTCAAGTCCAAACTAATTTTAAAATAAAATTAGTAGATAGGGTATAACTATTTAAATAACCATTTCTTAAAACAAATATCAATTTTAATCTTTTAAAATAATCCCTTCTATAATTAATTAAATAAATTTATACTTTAAAGATTTGAAATCAGCTTAAGAAAAATAATTTATCCAAAGTATCCTTCTAAAACCATCCTTAAAAAAATTAATTCATATTTATAGGCTATTTTGAAATCATACTCGGCTTTCCAGGGAAAATACATTTTCCATTTCAAAATGGTTCATCCAAATCAATTAATAAATCTATCTTGATTTATTTTAAATTTACGTTCCGAATCCGTAAATTCCTTTCACACTTTTAAAAATAACCAAATGCTTATTTTTAAAACAAATTTCCCTTTCCTTTATAAATTCCCATAATGAATTTAAATTTTCAAATGTCATTTGATATACGATTTTCAAATCGATTTCCAAATATTCATTTTCAGCACCAAATTAAATTTCAAATTGATTTCCAAATTTATTGTCAAACACCAAATCAATTTCCAAAACTGATTCCCCAAAGATTTATTTTAAACACCAAGTCAATTTTCAAATTGATTTCCAAAATTTATTACAACACCAAATCAAATTCCAAATTTGATTTCTAAATTTATTTCAAACACCAAATTAATTTCCATTCAAATACCAAATCAATTTTCATATTATTTTCCCAAAGATTTATTTTTTTAACACCAAATCAATTTTTGATTTTTTTAAATAAATTCCTTTATCTCTTCCAAACTATTTAAAATCCAAATTTTAAATAAATTCTTCAACTATTAAGCAATATTACTCAAAACCCAATTAAAATCTTTTACCATATTTTGGAATCTATTCAATAAATTTTCAAGAATAGAACTTTATCTATTTGAATTCCTTCATTTAAATTCACCCAATTCTTTTGAATGAATTTATTATAAATTTTCTACTCAAAATTAAAAACCTGATTTCTATTTATTTCTGGTATCCTACGATACCAAAAATATATTCGGCTAAATTATAGCCTTCAACGGTTTCAATCACAAATAATCACACACAGATTATAAATAATCAACACACAATATTAAAACCAATTCAAATATTTGAGGAATCCAGTTGGATCGCTCCAACCTGTTTCCCTACATCCACAGATGTTAGCACAACAATTAAATACCAATTCCACTTCGAGGTGGAATATCACGGTATATATTATTTATATAATATCATCCGCTATTATGCGGCGTATAGGGTCTCATCCGCTATATAATGCGGGAAATCAATCACTCCAAATACATATACAATACAAATTGCACTTTGAGGTGGAATATCGCGGTATATGGGTTTAATATGATATCATCTGCTATTATGCAGCGCATAGGGTCTAATCCAATACAATTGATAATAATTTATCACCCAAGCACACAATCAACAATTTTAAATTTAACTATTTAAAAATTTAAATCAGAAAAATCTGATTGAGTGAGAAGATCTCACCTTTACCTATGCATGCAATACATTTCCATTCCGGATTTTTGTCTTCACATTATTAGACCTTGTATAAATAATTTTATATAATTAATTAATATTCGAAATAAATCGAATAATTCAATTTGCCATTTTAAAATTTTAATTTAACTAATAAATTTAATTTTTAAATTAATTTCTTTTAATAAGATATTTTTAACATAACTTAATAAATCAAAATATATGCATGTAGATATATATATATATATATACTAAATAAAAACAAGATCATTTATATCTTACTGCTTTAAATTTTTAAACGAACTGTTATGACAAGTATATATATATATATATATATATATATATATATTTCTTTTGAAACTATATATATATACACACTTATAAAATAAATTATAGATTTCAAAATCTATTTTCACATAAATTCTAAAGCATTTAAAATTCCTATCATTATAAAAAAAATTCCAAAGCTTATCCTATTTATAAACTTCTCTATTTTTCTGAAAATAATAACAATGATTTACTTTACTGTTTATATACATATACATACATATATATACATCTAAAATATATTTACCTCTTACTATAAAAATTTCAATACATATATATATATACACACACAAATAAAGAAAAATACCTCACCTCGAACACGCTTGCGAATGCCAAGCCGCTGTTCGACTTCGAACACCCTGAGACGCCGCCGCGGCCACCCCCGCACACACCTTGACATGACACCTCGGCTTCTAGAACTACGGCGAAATCGTACGCGCCTGAACCCATGCGGCAACATCCCCTCGTCACGACACGCCAGCCCTCCTTCAATGTCGTGCCGCCGCTTCCAAAAAAATATGAAACCCTTGCTGCATCGAAATCATCACCTGCTCGCGCTCCACGACCGTGACCTACATGCGAAATCGTCCTCGCGGTCGCCGTTCATCACTGCCTTGACTTTGGCCATTCGCATGCGAACTCCTCTCCGCTCGGCCTAGTTGATCGCGAGATCGACAAAATCTCTTTTTTGTATCAGATAAGAGGAAAGTGGAGATTTTAAGTCTTCGGCCAAGAAAATTTTTATCTACGAATTCGATTTCAAAATAGATTGAAAGTGAGCGGCCATCTTTTGTTTTGAATGAAAGGAAGTGTTTCGTTTATTTCGTTTTTTTAACTCGCTAATTCTTTTCTTCAATGACCGTGTGTAAAAATTTCAGAGAGAATGAAACGCGTGTTACAAGAGAGTTGCCAAATGTTATCTGAAGAGAATGCATAAAATTTGTCTTTATGAACATTATTATATTTGAATTTAAATTTAAATCCAAATTGCTCGGATAAACGCAACTCAAAATCTCAACCTCCGATCGATGCATGCTGCCAGGCATTTATAATGTTATGCGTCTATTCCAAACGCAATGGAAAATGTTTCGAGTCCAAATTCGATTGTATGGAGAAGAAAGCTTTTTGAACCAGTTAAAATATCGAATTTCCGATTTAAATTTCAGCGCGTTTTCTTATCGTACGGCCAAACGATCACTCCAAACACTACGAAAATTCAAATCCGGTAATAATACAATATTACAGATCCAATGAAACTTGTTTCGTCGAATTCCAAGACAATGCCTTGGAAGGCCATTTTTAAATATTGATTTAAACGATAAATTTTCAAAACTGAACAAATCACTTTCAAATCCCATTCTGAAGCTTTCATTATCTTCAGTATTATCAATATGAATTTCCTAAGCCTTTGAATTATTTTTAATCAGCTTATAACTGAATATTCAAACTTTTATCCAACTTCAATAAATTAAATTCAATAATTTAATTGTCAAACTCATTCTGATATTTGAAATTCAAGTTAAATCAACCTCTAAATATTAAAATTCAATCAAATATTTTAAATTTCAAATGTCGAAATTTTTCGGGTCGTCACATCCATCCCCTCTTAAAAGAATTTCGTCCCGAAATGACAAGTTAAGAAGAATGATCCATAACCCATTTATCATTTTCGCAAAACCAAATAGTTTATCAACTTGCCAAAACAAATCTTTTTATTTAAGTCCCATCGTTACTTCAACTAACTTTCCCAAAACCTTTCATAAGTTCCAAACAACATTGTTTTCTTAACCATTCAAATTTAGATTCGAATTCAAGTTTTAAATTTTCAAAATTTTTATAACTCCCTAAATTTTTGAAAAATTTCGCCAGTGTCTCCTTTGCGCGGCTAGCTCGGTACGACTACAAAATGCCACCATAGGCCCCCAGATTTCAAAAAGAAAATGAAAAGTCAAGCCCCAGATTTCAAAAAGAAAATGAAAAGTCAAGCGATTGGACAAGAAAATCATCAAATTTCATACTGAAATTTAGAATACATACCTTTTTCGAGCAATTTCAAGTATCTTCAAAAGCAAATCCAATTCCCTTTGCATTTAAATCACCCATATATCCTACTAACAATAATATCCAATCATAGCTTTCAAAAATCATTTTATACTTTTCTTTACAAAAGTTTCCATATCTATTATTATTTAAGTCTTTACGATATACATACATCATTCGTACGCAATATCAAATTCGATCGCTCACTCGATCACACAATTTCACTTCCGAACTAGTATCGTCCACCCGACTTCCTAGTGTAGACTCAGATCTGGTTTCTTGATCAGAAACCGTCGTTCTCTTTGCATAGCCGTAAACTATGATAGAGAATTTTCAGAATCAACCAAAAATCCATATCCAGGGTTCGCCATCGAAAATTGAGTGAAAAATCCTAACACGGATCGATATAATTATCTCGAAATTTTGTGCCCGAATTCTGGATCAAATCGCTATGCAAATAAAATAATATACGTACCTCCTACGTATTTATTCCAATTGATTATTAGCTATATCAATTTCCTTTTGTTTTATTCACATTTGATTTTTATTTAGATACACATATTCACAATCGCCAATTCACAATTTTTCCAGTTTAGTCTTCATTCACTTATCAATTTAGAATATTCTCTCAAATCAAAAATTTTACTTAAGAATTTCACAATTTGTCTCTTAAGCCCGATAAATATTTCATGTAACTTTTTATATTTATTCTTCACCATTGGAGTTTATAACTTCTTATATTTAAACTGGATTTCATATTCCACATGAATTCAATTTATCTTAGACCATATTTATTTTGGTCATTCCTTCAATTAGTTTCACTTACTAATTTTATTTCAATACTTCACTTTGTTTATCACAAATCAAATTCAATTTCAATTCCAGTTTTATTTACTTACAAATTCGAAATGAATTTCAACATTCAATTTCACTTTCATTTAATTGCAATTGTAAATTTATTTATTCATTCACAATTTTATTTTTCGCCTTAACAAATTTTAATCCACGACTATTTTTATCAGATTCCGGAGTTCTTTCTACATTTCAAAATCTTTTTTTTTAAATCACTTCAAACTATCTTTTGAATTTCCAAAACCAACCCCAGTTTTCCAAACAACTTCCTTTTTAAAAATTATTTGGCAGCAATTCCTCTCCTGGAGACCCGAAAATGAACACCGATGATGTCGCGATCATCATCAGGATTATTTTCCAGTGACCGAAAAGAGTTTAGTGCTTTTTATCCCTTCAAAAACGTTTTTCCAAACCATTGAAAATCATTTTCAAACTAAAATGGGATTAAATTTCCAAATTCTCAACTTTCAAATTTTCCCAAAAAAATTTCCAAACATTTCTCTGGAATTCAATTTCAAATTATAAATCGCATTTACAATTTACATTTAAAAATCTCATTTGTATATGGATTTATTCCTCAGATCTTTATTATGATTTCAATTTCTTATTCAATAATCAATGATAATAATTTAATATTATCACTTCCTAATCAGACAATCAATCATATACTATAATAATTTACAAAAAATTATTCCTTTTCTATACAAAAATAATTTGGGTAAAATTATTTCATTTACCCTATTTTAAAACAATATCGTGTCGAATTATTTTGTACAAGTGTTTAGAGATCCCGATCGATAGAGTTGTACAGACTATACCGACCAGAATCGATACACCACTCAACAAACCAATCATCACAGTATAAAACAATTTTATATTCACTAACAAATACGCGCTCATATCTATTATTACACTCAGCTCATTCTAGAGTACTACTACTCTATCTCTAATGAGCAATCCCCACCAGAGCCAAGGTTGTCGCTTAATCAAATGCTCTGATACTAAAGTGTAACAATCGAATGTTTTGACTTTCGAAAGTGGACATCAATATGTCCACTGTATCAAATGTCGCACAATCGAATGCCGGAAAACCGAACTGCTAGGGTTAAAGAAGAAGAAGATAGAAGAAGAAACAACAACAATAATAGAATCACACATTTCGCAGTGGAACAAATATAATAATTAAATGAATAATCTTTAAAACAAAGGACTATATCAGTTTATACATACATCATCCAAGTTTTCAACAACATAATATGTCACTGACAGTCATTATAACTTGACTCACATGGAAAATTTACTTTGCACCAACCATACGCAGCGGACACTACATAGTATAAGTGATATGCTTCGCCATCCAGCTTGCTCCTGATCTCCACAACATCTCTTTGACTTCGCTTCCGAACGACTGATAACCTGACTCTAGGCTGCCTGTGTGGAAAATTATGGGCATCTAGAGTTTAGAAAGGGAACAATAAACTCCAGGTCAGTTATGGGACAGGTGTGAGATCTTTAAAACAGGTATTTTAACAAAAAGAAAACAAAAGGGGAATAGAAGAAATTCGCAAACGCTTTTTGGAAAATGAAATTACCATAAGGCCTCCCGGCACACACACACAATGCAATCACACACTTGTGAGAGATTTCTTCTTATGATAGTCAAACATGCTTGATATGCAAAAATCCTTTTTTAATATTATCATTAGTGCATAGTGGAAAACATTTGCAAGTATAATATTAATCTTAGCCAGCATACGTACCATTATAGTACACCTACTATAGCTACCATATTAGATGGTAGGTTCTACAACAAAAATCATACCAGGTGCGTATTGGAGATTGGATTTTCAACAAATGGTCGGGCTAAGGAACTTCCTGGGCCACATGGGTACGCCTCTAGAGGGACGCCCCGTGAACTTAACCAGCACTCTGCCAACACAAGGCCAGGTTATCTCTATAACTAGGTAACTACTGACACGAGTATGTCATCCCCCGGTCGTAACCGACCTTTATCCGAGGATCCTCAACACCAACAACCATAAAGTAATAAATTTGCAGCATTCACATAGGTTAAATATCTGGTCTCCATACCATGATACCACCTCTTTCCAGAAGGAAATGACATACCCTCAGGGGGAGCTACCTCCAAATAACATTGCCGTATCTTTCCTGTTTTGACCATTCCGGGTTGTGAGGTCCGATGAAGTCTCGTCCACAAAGCTACACTTTTTCACAAAGCCATGCTTCGATCAGCAAATGATCAGTAGAACTTCGTATGTCACATTACCAAATTGGGAATGTATCACTAATACCCATCAACTACATAACCTCCGAGCTCGTACGTCTTAGAGAAGGGTGTTAAGCTAAGAGAATAAATTCTCCGCCACCAACATAAACGTACTGATAGAAATCAGCTTTATATCTCAAAGTGTAATGTCAGACACGCATCCATACAAGTCCATTCCAGGATCGAACGGAACCGAAGGCAGTTCAAAGAAGCCCTTACAATCCGGATATTCACTAATCACGTCCGAAATCCCCATCATAAAGGGAGATAAAATCTCTATACCGAAGCAACCCGGTGCAGAGACATTGATAGGTAATCCTTTCGCTTTGGAAAATACCTGGTCTTCAACACCATCTTCAAATGCAAACCCATTTCGCCATATCATTATCCGAAATGGGTTTTATGACACAAAATCCTCTCCTGCCTAATCCGAATAACGAGCACTTATTTTAAAAATAAGTGTTACATTCAGATTTCAACAAATCACAACAAACTTCCACTTTGATCTTTTAAACAAAAGATCCATCACAATCACAAAGGTTCGATGTGGTTTTCGAATATCCATTTGGAATCCAACCCTCGGTCGCATCGAAATTCAAATGCCATTAAAAGTCAATATTGATAATCGGTTATTTAACAATCAATCAACATTTACAACAATCACTGGATTTCAAATAATTTTTCCCCCAATTATTATTTTCAAAATATCTTCGCAAGATATAATTTTAACACTTCAACCATTCGAAAACAAATTTCAAATCACTTTCCACATTTCAATTCTTTTGAAAACAAATTTCAAATCATTTTTCCGTATGCAGAATATATTTCCAAATATTTATTCTTTTCCACTGAAAATATGCCGAGTTAAAATAATTTAAATCATTTATCCAAAATATTCTTGGAACATTTAAAATAAACCATCTCAAATACTTACTTAAATATTGGTTATGAAAACATTATACTAATTGTCACATATAAGACTTCAAGTCCAAACTAATTTTAAAATAAAATTAGTATATAGGGTGTAACTATTTAAATAACCATTCCTTAAAACAAATATCAATTTTAATCTTTTAAAATAATCCCTTCTATAATTAATTAAATAAATTTATACTTTATAAATTTGAAATCAGCTTAAGAAAAATAATTTATCCAAAGTATCCTTCTAAAACATCCTTAAAAAAATTAATTTATATTTATAGGCTATTTTGAAATCATACTTGGATTTCGAGGGAAAATACATTTTCCATTTCAAAATGGTTCATCCAAATCAATTAATAAATCTTTCTTGATTTATTTTAAATTTATGTTCTGAATCCGTAAATTCCTTTCACGCTTAAAAATAACCAAATGCTTATTTTTAAAACAAATTTACCTTTTCTTTATATATTCCCATAATGAATTTAATTTTTCAAATCTCATTTGATATACGATTTTCAGATCGATTTCCAAATATACATTTTCAACTCCAAATTAAATTTCAAATTGATTTCCAAATTTATTTCCAAACATCAAATCAATTTTCAAAATTGATTCCCTAAAGATTTATTTTAAACACCAAGTCAATTTTCAAATTTATTTCCAAAATTTATTTCAACACCAAATCAAATTCCAAATTTGATTTCTAAATTTATTTCAAACACCAAATTATTTCCATTCAAATACCAAATCAATTTTCATATTAATTTCCCAAATATTTATTTTTTAACACCAAATCAATTTCCGAATTTATTTATTTTTTAAATAAATTCCTTTATCTCTTCCAAACTATTTAAAATCCAAATTTTAAATAAATTCTTCAACTATTACGCAATGTTACTCAAAACCCATTTATTAAAATCTTTTCCCATATTTTGGAATCTATTCAATAAGTTTTCAAAAATAAAACTTTATCTATTTAAATTCCTTCATTTAAATTCACCCAATTCTTTTTAATGAATTTATTATAAATTTTCTACTCAAATTAAAAATCTGATTTCTATTTATTTCTGGTATCCTATGATACCAAAAATATATTCGGCTAAATTATAGCCTTCAACGGTTTTAATCACAAATAATCACACACAGATTATAAATAATCAACACACAATATTGAAACCAATTCAAATATTTGAGAAATCTAGTTGGATCCCTCCAACCTGTTTCCCTGCATCCACAGACGTTAGCACAATAATTAAATACCAATTCCACTTTGAGGTGGAATATCGCGGTATATGGTATTTATATAATATCATCCGCTATTATGCGGCGCATAAGGTCTCATCCGCTATATAATGCGAGAAATCAATCACTCCAAATACATATATAATACCAATTCCACTTCGATGTGGAATATTGCGGTATATGGGTTTAATATAATATCATTTGCTATTATGCGGCGCATAGGGTCTAATCCAATACAACTGATAATAATTTATCATCCAAGAACACAATCAACAATTTTAAATTTAACTACTTAAAAATTTAAATCAGAAAAATCTGATTGAGTGAGAAGATCTCACCTTTTCCTATGCATGCAATACATTTCCATTCCCGATTTTTGTCTTCACGGTATTAGACCTTGTATAAACAATTTTATACAATTAATTAATATTCGAAATAAATTGAATAATTTAATTTGCCATTTTATAATTTTAATTTAACTAATAAATTTAATTTTTAAACTAATTTCTTTTAATAAAATATTTTTAACATAACTTAATAAATCAAAATATATGCATGTGGATATATATATATATATATATATTTACTAAATAAAAATAAGATCATTTTATATCTTATTGCTTTAAATTTTTAAATGAACTGTTATGACAAGTGTATATATATATATTTCTTTTGGAACTATATATATATACTTATAAAATAAATTATAGATTTCAAAATCTATTTTCACATAAATTCTAAAGCATTTAAAATTCCTATCATTATAATTTATTTTTTCCAAAGTTTATCCTTTTTACAAATTTCTCTGTTTTTTGATAAATAATAACAATGATTTACTTTACTGTTTATATATGTATATATACATATATATACATCTAAAATATATTTACCTCTTACTGTAAAAATTTCAATACATATATATATACAAATAAAGAAAAATACCTCACCTCGAACACGCTTGCGAATCCCAGGCCGTTGTTCGACTTCGAACACCTTGAGATGCCGCCGCCACCAACCCCGCACGCACCTTGACATGACACCTCAGCCTCCAGAACTACGGTAGAATCGTATGCGCCAGAACCCATGCGACAACATCCCTCTATCGCGACACGCCACCGCCAGCCCTCCTTCAATGTCGCGCCGCCACTTCCAAAATAAAACATGAAACCCTTGCCGCATCGAAATCTTCACCTTCTCGTGCTCCACAACCGTGACCTACATCGAAATCGTCCTCGTTTCACCGTTCATCACTGCCTCGACTCTGGCCATTCGCACGCGATCTCCTCTCTGCTCAGCCTAGTCGATCGCGAGATCGACACAATCTTTTTTTTGTGTCAGATAAGAGGAAAGTGGAGGTTTCAAGTCTTCGGCCATGAAATTTTTTATCTACGAATTCGATTTCAAAATAGATTGAAAGAGGGCGGCCATTTCCTTTTGTTTCGAACGAAAGGAAGTGTTTCGTTCGTTTTGTTTTTTTTCTAGCTCGCTAATTCTTTTCTTCAATGAACACGTGTGAAACTTTCAGAGAGAATGAAACGCGTATGACAAGAGAGTTGCCAAATGTTAGCTGAAGAGAACATGTAAAATTTGTCTTTATGAACATTATTATATTTAAATTTAAATTTAAATCTAAATCGCTCCGATAAACGCAACTCAAAATCTCGACCTCCAATTGATGCGTGCCACCAGGCATTTATAAAGTTATACGCCTATTCCGAACGCAATGGAAAAGGTTTCGAGTCCAAATTCGATCGTATGGAGAGGATAGCTTTTTGAATCAGTTAAAATATCGAATTTTCGATTTAAATTTCAGTGCATTTTCTTATCGTACGGCCAAACGATCACTCCAAACACCACGAAAATTGAAATTCGATAATAATACAATATTACAGATCCAATGGAATTGGTTTCGTCGAGTTCCGAGACTGTGCCTCGAAAGGCTATTTTTAAAAATCGATTTAAACAATAAAATTTTAAAACTGAACAAATCACTTTCAAATCCCATTCTGAAGCTTTCATTATCTTCAGTATTATCAATATGAATTTCCTAAGCTTTTGAATTATTATTAATCAGCTTATAACTAAAGATTCAAATTTTTATCCAACTTCAATAAATTAAATTCAATAATTTAATTGTCAAACTCATTCTGATATTTGAAATTCAAGTTAAATCAACCTCTATATATGAAAATTCAATCAAATATTTTAAATTTCAAATGTTGAAATTTTTCGAGTCATCACAGTTGTCTTCTAGTGGTAGTATCCTATCACCATGTCGAAGATGCCTCCTGAGTCCACGAGGGAATTATGGAACGTATTTCTCCGGACGAGCATCCAAATTCTGATTCACACCAAGCTCCATGGGATCGACCTTAGGTCCTCCAGCATCACGACCAACCAGACCTGGGGGCATGCCCCTAGCCTTTAGGGATTGGTGCCGATCCCTCTAAGATGGCCGAGGACTACCCCCGGCTGCTCTGCTCCACTCCTTCATCCATTGAATCCATTTCCATGTTCTCAGTTCTGATTTTCATTGATTCCTTCCACCTCAACTGCTTGATCTATTGCTCTGATGGTTCCTATCATTCCAATTACTTGGTTTTGCATTCCATCGGCTCTTATAGCTCTAGCCTGTTCGATCTTTCGGAATAGATTCTACATCATCTCCTCATGTCTTTTCAGCATCCGATCCTGCATAGCAGTTATCACCATTCCCATTTCATCACTAGTGATGTAGATAGACGTTTGATTAGCTCCAACTGCCGAGGAAGCCTCATGACTCCCATCATGATGGGTCCTATCCGCTGCTTGTCTTCTTGTTGATTGTCTCGCCATTGCTTTAAATCCAAGCTCTCTAATTGATTCCAAATCCGAACTCCAAGTCCATGGAGGCTAGCTTTCTTAGTGAAAGCACTAAAATATTGGCGTCAAAATTGGCCACCAACACACAATTATGTAAAAGTACCATATCCGATCCAATCACAGAATTATGAAGAAAAATAAATAAAGAACAAAAAACAATCGGAAAGCAAGTAAAAGGAGATAAAATTTATAGTGGTTTGGCTAATCCGGCCTGCATCCATTCCTAAATAATCCTTTTTATTATACCAAAGTTTACTTATAGTTACAATCTGAAATCCAAAAATAAAATTGATAGAATGTAGCCTAGGTTGAAGATAAAGAGAAGCAAGAAAGAAGATCCTTTTTCTATTTCCATGCCTACTTATTTATAAGGGAAGATGTGCAAGGATCGAGCGGAAATTTTCACAGAAGGTTTATGAGACCAAGATGAGGCTATCCAAAAAGCTTTAGGCCCATTGGGGCCCACAATAAGGATCGGTACCGATCCTTTTTAGTGTGTCCAAATGAGCTATGATCCCTATTATGGTTGTCTCATGATGTTAGCTACATGCCCTCCAAATTTTGTGCTATTTAAACTTACGGTTTGTGAGACGACGCATTTTTCGTGAAGTGGTGTTGCTTGAATTCTGACTACTGTCGATCCCACTAGAGAGATAGGTATCGATCCCTCCAATCTCTTCCAAATACTATGTGATCCCTAGGAGAGTTTCCCCATGTTGTATTATGCTTAGCCTTCAACTTATTTGCCAATTATGTTAGTAGAACTTGAGTTATTGATCAATCTTTGTTACAATAAGTTGTAAAGGCTTATTACATCCATCCCTATGGAGGGATAGGTACCGATCCCTCCAACTAGCTCCATATGATATGTGATCCCTATAGGGTGTTTTGTATGTTGTAATTAGCTTGTGCTCCAAGTTTCTTGTTAATTGGATCAGCAGATATTGAGGTATTGACTAATCACTACCATAATTTGAGTATAGTCGACCCCTGCACGGGAAGAGTGCCGACCCCTATGGAGGGATTGGTACAGATCCCTTGAAGTTGCATGTTTTGGGGTGTGATCTTTAGGTTGAACTCCCTAGTTTCTCCTCTTCTTGTTCCAAGATTTTCACTTTGATCCCTCTTGTGGTTGTTGAGTTATTAATTGTTTTCTATCGAAATGCACTTGCTCCTATATGTTAAACCATATTTCGTACTTCGAACATTCTGCTTTACATACCTATCAATTTCATTCAATCTCGACGTCATGTTATTATCTGTACTTGATTTATGGGTCCCACAATCATCACTCTAGACTCATCGCCTCGATAATCACGAAGTTTGTTGGGTTAAATCCGCCTGTATGCTGTCTTGGCAAAAGGTGGGTTAACAATATCAAACAGGAAACCATGTTACCAATAATATAGATAACCTATCATAGCATGCAAGAAGCTAATTTATCCTATATATTATGTCAAAGGTGAAAGTAAATATGATAAACAGTAGGCATTACCATGCAAAGAGCTTCGGATATGCATCCCTCGTGCTCTCCTCGGTTTCCCTTATGCAATCGCCTTGACTTTCACTCCATTAAACCTTCATTAACTCCACTGTCTTCTTCCTAAGCTACTCCATATCGTGTCCAATAGTACGAACTGGCCTACAAGGTCTTAAAGCTTTTGGTTCAATCTCGATATCATCAAGTTGATGCCTAAATCATGCACAAACTTATGCTAATGAGAGTTGTGGAAGATGTTGTACGCACCTACCATCCTCTTAAATAAGTTGACCTAGCATGCTAAGTTCACGATCCTTTCTACTCTCGAAAAAGGACCTTCGAATCTTGGTTCCAACTTCCCCTTACCATCGAATCTAATAACATTCTTCAATTGAGAAATCTTTGCAAACACATATCGTTGATAGAGAAATCCAAATCTTTGCATCTTTTATTAGCATAGCTCTTCTGCCTATCCTGAGTAGCTCTCATCCATTGCCAAATGATCTCAAGCTTCTTTGAGATTTCACTAATCATATCTGGCGCTTCCCACCAACATGAAGGGGAGTTGCATGGTCGGCCATAAAATGCTTCGTTTGGTGCCATACCTATGCTAGACTGATAGTTATTATTGTATGCAAACTCCACCAAATGCAAATGATCGTCCCACGAGCCTTCGAAATTAAGTATGCAAGCTCGCAAGGGATCCTCTTATATATGATTCACTCTCTCAGTCGACCCATCAATTTGCAGATGATAAGCTTTATTGAGATGAAGCTCGGTCCCTAATGCCTCCTGTAAGTTCTTCCAAAACTCACTAGTGAATAAAAGGTCTCTGTCACTCACAATGCTCTTCGACACACCATCGAATCACACTATCCACTTCACATACAGCTAGGGAAATTTGGATGTCGTTCTATTGGACCTGATGGGTATAAATTGGGCTAGACTATGACCCAAATTCCATTGTATTCTCCTCTAGTCCTTGTCAACCCATCAATAAAATCCATCGAGACTAGTTCCTACTTCCATTCAGGAATTTCAAGCGGTTGAAACAAACCACTCAACTTCTTCTGCTTTGCCTTTGCCAACTGGCAATTCATACATTTAGAGATGAATGTCCCAACAACCTTCTTCATCCTTTCCTAATAACAGGTCTTCTTCATATCATGGTACATATTATTACAACTAGGATGTATAGTTAATCTAAAGTGATGGCACTCATTCGTACTTCCCAATAATAGGTCTTCTTTATATCATGGTACATTTTATTACCGCTGGGATGTATAGTTAATCTAAAGTAATGGCACTCTTATAGCACCTCATCTTGTAATCCATCAACATAGAGAATAAACAATATACCATCCTTATAGAGCTAACCATCTTGATTGAGTCCGTACTGCTACATTTCCTAATACCCTACTCCTTCTATCTTCGCCGTGATCTCTACTAGTCTAGCATCTTGCATCCGACAGTACGATCTGCTCAATCAAAGTAGGTCTGATCATTAAGGTTGACAACATCTCCGGCTCTAAATCGCAGTGAGGTCTCAAGTCATAGACAATGATATACTCCAATTATTTTTACTCTAGGAACATTGCTCTCAAACTGGCATGTCTACTACTCAAAGCGTCAATGACTGCATTTCCCTTATCGGGCGTACAGTAAGTGTCAAAGTCATAGGAGGCCAAGAATTACAACCATCGCCATTGGTGAAGGTTGAGATCCTTCTAGAAGAAAATGCACTTCAAGTATTTGTGGTCCATGAATAGCTTGAACCTTTCTCTTAATAGATAATGCATCTATACCTTCAAATCAAAAACTATCACAGCCAACTCCAAGTCATGAGTTGGATATTTCCTCTCATATAGTTTTAGCTATAGACAAGCGTAAGTGACCACTTTTTCCCTCTACCTGCACCTAGTCCAATACCACAGACATCTATGTATACCATTGTCTCCTCATTCTTGCTTGGAATGGTCAATACTGGTGCACTTGTCAACTTCTCCTTTAGACTCACAAATGCATTCTCAACCTTCATGTCCCAAACAAAAGTCTATAATGTCCCACCAATTTGGAGAAGTCTTGATAAAACGTCTCTAATATTCCACCAATCCTAGGAAGCTTCTTGCATTAGTAGTATTCTTATGTTGTTTCTAATCCTAAACAGCTGCCACCATCGCATGATCAACTGTAATACCCTATCTAGAGATGATGTGACCCAGGAATCTCACTTCTTCCCTACAGAAGTGACATTTTGAAATCATTACCCTTAACCTGCGCTTCCTCAACACTTCAAACACAATCTTCAACCGCGTCTAGTATTCCTCCTCTATCCTAAAATGGACTAGGATATCATCCACGAACGCAAGCATGAACTTGCTCAGTTTTTTCTGAAATTACGGTTCATGAGATCATCAGAGTAAGGAGCATTGGTTAGCCCGAACGGCATAACCAACCACTCACAGAAACCAAATGGTATATGAACCATGGTGATCACTCTCCATTGCTATCCTTAGCTGGCGAAAACCCATCGTGAGATCCAACTGAGAGGATGCCTTCATACCACGAAGCTCAACGAAAAAATCATCGATATGTGGGAGCGGATACTTTTTCCTCCTTGTTGCCTTATTTAGCTCACGATCAACATACAACCTCGAAGAACCATCCACCTTAGTAGCAAATACTTTGGGTGCGCCCCACTCAGATATGCTCCTATGAATGAACTCTCACTTCAACAGGTCATTCACTTGCATCTCCAACTCCTTCTACTATTCGACGACGTACACCTCAAAGGCATCGGTTTGGCATCCTTTACTAAGCCTATGCAAAACTCAATCTCTTGATGTGGTGGTAATCTAGTCACTTCTCAAACATGTTCGAATAGTCTCTCGTGATAAGCACATATCACAACTCATTCTGTGGAACCTTGAGTGAATTTAGAAAGCTAAACATAATCCCGTCCTCTAGTAGGCAACCAATCACTACCATCCGCCACTCCACAACCCCAATCGTCACTAACAGCTTCTCTCAATCCACACTACAACATACTTCCTCATCTGTTCCATCCACAAGATAATTTCAAACTCAACAAAATTTAAAAAAAAAGCAATCACAAACAAAAAAGATGACTTGATAAGACTAAACCACGATAAATCATACATAGGCTAATGGAGCCTCCAATAGGGTTCATCACAAAAAAGCCGATCAATGATTTTGAGTTTTAATCCTAACATATCTTGTAAATATGAAGAAATTTAAAGCCCTGATATAAAAAAACACATATGGAATCTCATAAATGGAAAGCATGACTTGAATAACGATGCTCTTCCCCGTCTCCGTTGTCAAGGAGCACTCAACGAAGTCGGGAAAACAATGAAGCATATGCCTTAATAACTTGCTTCTACCGAGCTAGTTCCAGGCATTTTGCATATGTTCGAATTTGCCACAGTAGTAGCACTTTTGCTTTCCATCAGCCTTGTAGTCTCTAATCAAGTGACCCTAGTCTCCACAACCATAACAGACAGGATCCCATTTAGCCTTCTTCTAAGCATTCTTTCCCAGAAAGTGCTTCCTCTTACCATTCCATTTCTCCCTGCCTCCACCGCTTTTGTAACATCCCGCCTTTTTGACGCTTTAAATCGATGATAAACCACACACGTCAGACTTAAACCATACAGAAGGGCGGATTGTTATGGGGTAAATAAGAAAAAGCAGAGAAAGAAAAAGAACAAAACAGAATCTTGCAGCGGAACGATAAAATATAATAATCAAATATACAGTTCATGCAGCTGTTTTACAAAATATTCGATTATACTTATACAATACATATCAGAGTTACACATACCATAGAACAATAAATAATGCAGCGGAACGGTATGAATGTAGTGGAATACTATAATAAATAATAAAAAATCTTCGTCTTCATCCTCCAGAATATGGTCTTCCAAATCCTGAAATGCTCAGGCTGACCCGAGCGAATTGAAAAGACAAAACATTCGAGTCAGAACTAAAAGATCTTATGTAAGTTAAATCAATAGAAATAAATATGAGTGGAATGGCGTCAGAGATGTTTATGGGATTTGACATCTCATATCCATTGTCTAACGTGAGTGCGGTAACTAAGAGGTGCTCGGGATTCACATCTCTTAAGAATCCGTTAAACTATTTACTATGTAGTAATATATGCTATTATAATAATGACTACTAGTAAAATAAACTTACTTTTAAATAGCGTTAAGGGGTTACCCATATAGCCCTTAACACGTAATAGTCCCAGTAGTCCATCCAGTATCAGCGCATCTCCAGATCGGAAGACTACCCTAAATACTCGAACTACGAGAGAAAACAAGCTCGTACAAGGCGCGCTAGGGTAGGTGACACGGCACAACTAGGCAATACCAAGGTAGATATACCAATTTCTCTTCCGGGCCGATGGTAGCGCATAGCCGCAGCTACCACCCACCTCGAGCAACACCCCCAAATCAAAAGAATCAAAAGTGGCCACCGAATCAATCCAAAAATCAAAGTATAATATCGAAGGGATGTATCCGATCAAAGGTGTTACGTCATTAGCCCGTCAATCGCTCCTGTTTTAGCCAGCTTATGCCAACTCACAGGAGTCGGGTCCACGTACATACCTCAAGGAATTCCACCACCATCCTACTTCCTTCTAGAATCTCCACCGCGTGCACAGTTGTTAAAGTGGTTTTCGGAGTTGGCAGAGAGTATGACAACTTCCGATCCCGTTCTCTTTAACAAACAAACGTTATTATAACACCGCGGTCATTTCAAAATAATTATACTTTTAAAACCAGAATATAATATCCATTTAGAAACCATATAAATATGATATCATTTCCATTTCAAAAACTCATCAATATGGTATCTTTTTATTAAAACCCAAATCAATATAATATCATTTTATTTCGACTATATCCCTTCTAAAATCATAGCACTTTCAAAATAATAATATTTCGAAACAAAACGCTTGAAATACAACCTTTCAAAAAGTAATACTTCGAATTTCATAACTCCTAAACCATAACTCCCAAAACTTAAATGGTTTGGATATTCAAACAATGTATAAAATAAAATATTTTGAATTTAAAATCACTTTATGAAATAAAATAATTTCCCCGACTTCACAATTTTATTCACTTTAAATTAAATCTTAATTCATAACTTTCAACTCACTTTCAGTTTCAATAAACCATTTCAATTTCAATATATTTCAAACTTTGAGTATTAAACAATTTCAAAACTAAGGTTGATAATTACGATCCAACAATTCAATGTTCTATTATTTAGTTCTGAAATATATGCATAATACATCCATTATCATTTAAAAACTCAAATTACAAATAACTAAATATTTCTTTCAATTTAGTTATACTTGAAATACTCATTTAATTCACCTTGATCCCAAAATCAAGTTATAAAAATTATAACTTTTAAAATTCCCAATTTAATAAATTTCACATCAACTTTTAGAGTTTAATTCTTAAATAAATTTAATTTCAAATAAATCTCCAATTTATCTCCCATCTTTAATTTATTTAAATCATTATACATTCTATATTTTTTTGGCAAGGCCAGCCGGTTTTATAGTGGACCGTCCACTTTTATTGCAAACGTAATAAAATTTGAGGTACAGGAGTTAGGCAGAGAAGCCTAAACTACTAGAAAAAAAAAGAAAGAAGAAAAAACAGCACAGGAGTGCGACAGCAAGTCACAGCTACTAAATGACTAACAAAAACTAGGTCTCCTCAGTATAAGAAGAGCCACCAGCAACAACATCCACCTGAGTAGAAACATTCCCAACTAGACCAAAGAACGGGCGAAACAGAACTGCAAAAGAGGGATCATAAATATCAGCTACAGACGAGTAAATAAAGGATCGATCCCAAGTAGAATCAGCTAACACGACAGAATTGACCCCAGCATAGGAACCGTCCAAGGCAAGAACCAGAGAATCACCAGAAGAACTATAGAAAAGGCATCGTTGGTCCATAGGATTGTCGCTAACATATCTAAAAAAAGAATTATCCACCGGGTTGTAACGCATATCAGATCGGCAATCAACCCAACAACTCTCAGACTCAGCCCAAACAACTTGAGGCGGAGAAAGAACCGTAACATCAAGGGCATCAGAAGAATCACCAGGAACAATGGATGGAGGCATAACAGGAGAAAGCGGGGAACCAGGGACAGATAAGGGAACAACAGGAGGCGGAACAACCTGAGCTTTAGGAACCCATTTCCTATTATACATTCTATATTAAAATAAGGTTTAAATACTTGCTTACATTTATTTTAATAAAAATCAAACTCTGTTACTAAACTTAAATTTTTATTTAATAACTTATACATATCTTAAATTCAAGCATTTAACTATATATAAAATAATATTTATATGATATCAAAAAAATCAATATTCATTAAACCATATATTTCTTTCCAAAACCATAGAGATCATTTTCAAAATATTTTATATATAGATCACGGTGTCTGTATATAATTTTCTACCCTATGGTCAAGTGATACGGATATTTATCATTTCAATCGGTAATTTAAAATAAAAATACGGTTATATATCATTTTAATCCGCAATCCCGAATGATATAAAAATGCATAACAACTTGCAGTTTATAACAATATGAATACAACATCCATTCATCCAATATCAATCATCAACCATTTATCACAATCAATCCAATTCAATAATAACATCAATATAGAATAGATAATAAATAACAGGTATTTACTGGCAGTTTATATTCAATAATAAATTAAATAATAATTTAACTGACCGTTTATATGAAATAATAAATTAAATAACAATTTAATTCAATAAATTTCAATTTAACTGGAATGATGATAAAAATATGCCAAACATTTATAAATAAATTTCTAATTACATCATAAATCAATTTAATAAACATAAGAAATTTTAGAAGTTGTGAGTGGGTTAAAACACCCACCTTTTGAATTTAAATTGAATTTAAATCCAATTTAAACCCAAAAATTAAACAGTCTCAGAATCTGTCCAAACTAGCACAATAAGTCTGAAATTCCAATACGAACCTAGCGGAGAAAACCGCGCGTGAATTGGACCTCGTATGCAAAAGTTATTGCTATCAAAACGCATGAAACTGAAATTTAATAAAAGAAAACAAAACAACACTAACCACTCCTCAAGCGCCACGTCACCTTCACCTTCCTCTATCGTTGCCGAAACCCTACTCCATCTCACACAGAACTGCACCGTCGCTAACAACATACACCCACATGCGTGACGCGCAAGGACTGCCACCGCTACCTCCATCTCAGCGTCGCACCACGTGCTCTTCCCCCACGGGCCACGAGACCACCAAGGCCACGCGTCCTCCACGCGATAACCACCAGCAGCCGCCGTTCACTCATAACCCTAATTGAATTCTAGTTATCGATTAAGCCGTCGATTCATGAAACGAAGCATAGCGATGAACTCCCCATCGTCCACTCTACAAAACCCATAAATGATTCGAAGATCGGACGATTTTGGTTGCAACGTGATGAACGGCCATGGATAGTTCATCGATTTCTGACCACACCGAAACCCAGATTAAAAAACAAATTATATATTTGACTCGCGCTCGTCGAGAGCTTCAAATCCATATATAATTCGATATAGTTTGAAGAGATTTAATTTTTGGCTTTGAATTTTATTTGAAATTACATTTTTGGATTTAGGGTTCCGTCTGCCATTGGAAGAGGGGAAGCAAATAGAATTATACATACAAAAATGAGGAATAAGAAGTAGACTACGGTGTATAACGATATATATATATATATATATATATATATATATGCAAAGCTGAAATTAGAATGGATGGACACGATTGATATACGTGTTGAACGATAAATTGGCCCGAAAAGCCCGTTCCAACTCTAGAACAAAATTAGGTCAATTCATATATCAAAATAGATGTTTTAAAATATTTTAAAATCAATGGAATAAGTTTCAGGTCCAAATTCCATTGTATGAAGAAGTTATGTTAAAATCAAGTTATTTCAAATTGATTTCAATTTAATTGATTTCTGGGCGTTTTGAGTACGTACGATCAAATGACAAGTCTGATCGCTACGAAACTTGAAATCCTACAATAATTCACCGTTACGGATCCGATGAAACTGGTTTCGTAAAAATCCGAGTCAGTGGCCAGAATGGCTATTTTTCAGTTAATTAAATAAATTAATATTAAATTAAATTAAATCGCTTTTCTCTTCAATTATTATTATTTCAATTTCTATCAATTCGGATTGCTTAGAAGTTTACAATCCTTCATAACCAATTTTCATATGGATTAAACGTTGCATATTCCACACTTTCAAAGCTTTAAATTTCTATTTCAATTATTTGTAGATTGTAAATTAAATTTCCAATAATTCAATGAAATTAGCTTTCCATTTAATTTCAATAGAGTTCTTCTTATGGTATAATTATTTTGTTTCATATCTATTACATTTATGCTTCACAAATTTCATCTTAGTTCTAATCATCATAGTATTAAATTTCATTTGCTACAAAAATTCCATTTATTATAAATTTAATTTCAATAAATTGGTTTGTTTTAGTTCCAATCTTTTTATTAAGTTCATTACTACTCTATAACCTAGTTAACCTTTGTTTAACCTTTCATTACTTTACTATACTTTAATTTGACAACTCCTAAACATTGTATTATATTTCCCATTAATGTAACACGTATTTATTTTATTAAAATTTATTTCCAATTCAATCAACTAATTAAACTGGTAACTTATAATAATTGTTTACAAGCCAAAGGTTACACTTAAGTTTATTATGCTTCAACCAATTATTATAATTACATATATAATGCCGAATTCGTTGAATTACCATTAATTATGTACCAATTCTTTTATTTATACAACACTTGCATTTATTTACTTATATTCAAATTTATAACCAAGTGCAATAATTTACACTATTTCATTATAGGGAATTCACTTCAATTGTCAATAATTAGTTTTTTAATTACCATTGCTACACTTCATTTTAGCATCCATTTCGTTATAAATTACAAAGTTTTTATTTCTTTCTAAATTTAATTACAAAAATCTTATTAAATTAACCAATTTAATTATCAAAATTTTATGGTTCGTTGCATTCTCCCCCACTTAAAACTTTTCGTCCCCCAAAAGGAAGAAAGAGGGAAAAGAAAGAATTGAGAAATCAATACATCTTATTCAAAATATAGACTTTATAACAAATAATTTTACAAAATTTAATAATTTAAATAAAATATCAATTTATAATTATTAAATTTTTTTATACTCAAATTAATAAAGTTGTGAAAACATTTTTTAAAATTTTCTAAGTCCAAAATTTACGATTTTTTTTGGCAAAGTCTCCTTTGTACGGGGAGGCTCGAAAGAAAATATAATATCAAATATAACAATACATAACATATATTTTTCAAAATAATATATATCCCAACACGGGAAAAACAATATAATAACGCTATAAACTGTAATCCGAGAACGTACCTATTTGTCGAGCAATCACGCTTAATTATGAAACCAAAAGTAGTAGCAATTGCTTCCATAACCTGTATTTCACTAATATAATCCGAAAAGAGTTAACAATTATATAAAATAAAATGTTTAAAGTTGCTTCAACCATAAAAAAACAAATCAATACAAACAACAATCATTTGCAACAAGGCATACAACCATTACATAAAATCAACACAAATCAATCATTCACTCATATCCAACCAGACAAATAGTTGTTCGGGTTCAACTTTAAATTTGCACAGAATAGAAAATAAACTACTTAGTGCACCATTTACTCAACAGTCCTAGATGAAACTAAATAGATTATTCATACATCCAAATAATTTTAAAGTATCCTTGCCCAAACAACCATAACTGAACAAACAACAATTTCAAACAATAGATCAATTTCATTCTTATTAATTTCATTACATAATATTTGTTGTTTGATTTCCTTTTCATTTATATAATGATTTGTCCTTTTAATTTGTATTTATTTCCAGCAAATTTTCATTTTCATCCATTGATTTAGTGTTTATTTCATTTACCTTCATTTATTACTTGCAATTATTCATTTTCATTTATTCAGGTCATGCCAGTTTCTTTTTATTGCATTATATTTATTCATTCATTCATTATTGCATAACTTAATTTATTTACATTCTATTGTTTATAGTATTTATGTTCAATTCAATTTCTTAGCATATCAATTCATGTACTTAAGGTTAATTACTTTCTTATAATACTTACTTTCTATCACAATTTATTATAGTAATATTTCAATTATAACATAAGTTTAAAACAACTACAACATCAAATTCTTATTTATTAAAGAATTTCATTGAATACTTTCATTATTTCAAATTTTTACTTCTATAATATCCTATTACATTTTCTTATTAAATATTTCAACTTTTAAATCTTTGGTAAGTTATATATATGCTTTTTAAAAATGCAATTGAAAGTTATACAAGTTTATCTCTTTTCTTTTTAAATTAATTAAATGTTCAATAATCATATCTTTGTCTTAGAGGTTACACGTTCCAAATTTTCTTGTAATTTCATTTTCAACCTAGCATTTTATCTCTTATTTTAATTAAAGGTTCCAATTATTAATTAATTACATTCCATTTCACTACAATAATTGAATCTATTAATTAATGAAAACTAAAGAACTAAATACCGGGTTAAATTTCGAATCATTTTAAAATAATAAATAGATGTGTACACTTACAATTTATATATCCGATTATATTTAAAACAATTTAAATTTATATTTGTTTATCAAAATAAATCTGCAGTAAAACTACTACAGTGGCCTTCCCACTTTGAAACTCGAAAATGAATGTCGATGATGCGTGCACACATCACCGAAATTATTTTCCAACGACGGAGAGGGGATTACAGAACTTATTTCTTTCCAAAGTTTCTTTAAAACAATTCTTTCAAACTTATATTAGAATATTTATATCAGAAAATACTTATAAACAATACTATTATATTCCAAACCCTTTGAAAGCAATTTTCACAATCCCGGAACTTAAATTCCAAAATGTCCAAATTTCATTTTATTTTATTTTCTTCAACTCTAGTTTCCAACCAATATTTATAAGTTTCACTACCTAGCAACCAATATAATACAACCAAATATATATCTTATTTATAAAATTTAATTTATATATATATAGAAAATATAATAGGCAAAATTATTTCATTCATCTATATTCAAAACAATATTGTGCCGGTCTTTCCTATTAAGTGTTTAGAAATCCCTATTGATGTCATAGCGTCCTATGCACCAACCAAAATTTATAAATACAAAACAGAACAAATTAACACAATATTAATACCTTTTTATAACACTAACAAATAGGCTCTCTCATATATATATGCTCAGTGACTCATCATAGGGCATTACTACCTTATTAATAAAGAGTCGGACCCCACAAAGCTAAGGTTTATCGCTAAACCAAAGCTCCTATACCAAATGTAACATCCCTCCTTTTTGTACGCTTTAAATCGACAATAAACCATACACCTCAGACTTAAACCATACAGAAGGGCGGATTGTTTTGGGGTAAATAAGAAAAAGCAGAGAAAGAAAAAGAATAAAACAAAATTTTGCAGCGGAAAGATAAAATATAATAATCAAATATACAGATCATGCAGCTGTTTTACAAAATATACGATTATACTTATACAATACATATCAGAGTTATACATACCAGAGAACAATAAATAATGCAACGGAATAGTGTGAATGTAGTGGAATACTATAATAAATAATAATAAATCTTCGGCTTCGTCCTCCAAAATACGGTCTTCCAAATCCTGAAATGCTCAGGCTGACCCGAGCGAATTGAAAAGACAAAACACTCGAGTCGGAACTAAAAGATCTTATGTAAGTTAAATCAATAGAAATAAATATGAGTGGAACGGCGTCAGAGATGTTTACGGGATTTGACATCTCCTATTCACTGTCTAACGTGAGTGCAGTAACTTAAGAGGTGCTCGGGATTCACATCTCTTAAGGATCCGTTAAACTATTTACTATGTAGTAATATACGCTATTATAATAATGTCTACTAGTAAAATAAACTTACTTTTAAATAGCGTTAAGGGGTTACCCATATAGCCCTAAACACGTAATAGTCCTAGTAGTCCATCCAGTATCAACGCATCTCCAGATCGGAAGACTACCCTAAATACTCGGGCTGTGGGAGAAAACAAACTCGTACAAGGCACGCTAGAGTAGGTGACATGGCACAACTAGGCAATGCCAGCATAGATATACAAATTACGCTTCCATGCCGGTGGTAACGCATAGCCACAGCTACCGCCCACCTTAAGCCACACCCCCAAATCAAAAGAATCAAAAGTGTCCACCGAATCAATCCAAAAGTCAAAGTATAATATCGAAGGGATGTGTCCGATCAAAGGTGCTACCTCGTTAGCCCGTCAATCACTTCTGCTTTACCTACCTTATGCCAACTCACGGGAGTCGGATCCACGTATATACCTCAAGGAACGCCACCACCATCATACTTCATTCTAGAATCTCTACCGCGTGCACAGTTGTTAAAGTGGTTTTTGGAGTTGGCAGAGAGTATGACAACTTCCGATCCCGGTCACTTTAACAACCAAACGTAATTATAATGCTGCGGTCATTTCAAAATAATTATACTTTTAAAACCAGAATATAATATCCATTTCAAAACCATATAAATACGATATCATTTCTGTTTCAACAACCCATCAATATGATACTGTTTTATTAAAACCTAAATCAATATAATATCATTTTTTTCCGAATATATCCCTTAAAAATCATAGCACTTTCAAAATAATAATATTTCAAAACCAAACGCTTGAAATATAACCTTTCGAAATGTAATACTTCGAATTTCATAGCTACTAAACCATAACTCCCAAAACTTAAATGGTTTGGATATTCAAACAATATATAAAATAAAATAGTTTGAATTTAAAATCACTTTATAAATTAAAATAATTTCCTCGACTTCATAATTTTATTCACTTTAAATTAAATCTCAATTCATAACTTTCAACTCACTTTCAGTTTCAATAAACCATTTCAATTTCAATATATTTCAAACTTTGAGTATTAAACAATTTTAAAACTAAGGTTGATAATTATGATTCAATAATTCAATGTTCTATTATTTAGTTTTGAAATATATGCATAATACATCCAGTATCATTTAAAAACTCAAATTATAAATAACTAAATATTTCCTTCAATTTAGTTATACTTGAAATACTCATTTAATTCACCTTGATCCCAAAATCAAGTTATAATAATTATACCTTTTAAAATTTCCAATTTAATAAATTTCACATCAACCTTTTAGAGTTTAATTCTTAAATTAATTTAATTTCAAATAAATCTCCAATTTATCTCCCATCTTTAATTTATTTAAATCATTATACACTCTATGTTAAAATAAAGTTTAAATACTTACTCGCATTTATTTAAATAAAAATCAAACTCTATTATTAAGCTTAAATTTTTATTTACAACTTATACATAGCTTAAATTCAAGCATTTAACTATATATAAAATAATATTTATATAATATTAAAGAAAATCAATATTCATTAAACCATATATTTACTTCCAAAACCATAGAAATCATTTTCAAAATATTTTATATATAGACCACGGTGTTTGTATATAATTTTCAACCCTATGGTCAAGTGATACGGATATTTATCATTTCAATCCGTAAATTAAAATAAAAATACGGTTATATATCATTTCAAACCGCAATCACGGATGAAATAAAAATGTATAACAACTAGCAGTTTATAACAATATAAATGCAACATCCATTCATCCAATATCAATCATCAACCATTCATCACAATCATCATCCAATTCAATAATAACATCAATATAGAACAGATAATAAATAACAGGTATTTACGGGTAGTTTATATTCAATAATAAATTAAATAACAATTTAACTGACAGTTTATATGCAATAATAAATTAAAAAACAATTTAGTTCAATAAATTTCAATTTAACTGGAATGATGATAAAAATATGCCAAACAGTCATAAATAAATTTCTAATCACATCATAAATCAATTTAACAAACATAATAAATTTTAGAAGTTGTGAGTGGGTTAAAACACCTACCTTTTGAATTTAAATTGGATTTAAATCCAATTTAAACTCAAAAATTGAACAGTCTCACAATCCATACAAACCGGCGCTAAAATGTCTGAAATTCCAATACGAACCTAGTGGATGAAACCGCGCGTGAATTGGACCTCGTATGTAATAGTTATTGCGATCAGAACGCTTGAAATTGAAATTAAATAAAAGAAAACAAAACAACACTAACCACTTCTCAAGCACCACGTCCCCTTCACCTTCCTCTATCGTTGCCGAAACCCTACTCCATCTCACACGGAACTACGCCGCCGCTAACAACATACACCCATGTGCATGACGCGCAAGGACCGCCACCGCTACCTCCATCTGAGCGCCGCACCACGTGCTCTTCACCCATGGCCCACGAGACCACCAAGGCCGCGCGTCCTCCACGCGATAACCACCAGCAGCCGCCATTCACTCATAACCCTAATTGAATTCTAGCCGTCGATCAAGCCGTCAATTCATGAAACGAAGCAGACCGATGAACTCTCCATCGTCCACTCTACAAAATCCATAAATGATTCGAAGATCGGACGATTTTGGTCGCGGCGTGATGAACGGCCGTAGATAGTTCATCGATTTTCGGCCACCCCGAAATCCAGATTGAAAAACGAATTATATATTTGACTTGCGATCGTTGAGAGCTTCAATCCATATATAATTCAATATAGTTTGAAGACATTTAATTTTTGGCTTTGAATTTTATTTGAAATTGCATTTTGGGTTTTAGGGTTCCGTCTGCCATTGGAAAGGGGAAGTAAATAGAATTGTACGTATAGAAATAAGGTATAAGAAGCAGGCTAGGGTTTACAACGATATGTGTGTGTCTATATATATATATATATATATACATATATATATATATACATATATATATATATATATATGCAAAGCTGAAATTAGAATGGATGGACATGATTGATATACGCGTTGAACGATAAATTGGCCCGAAAAGCCCGTTTCGACTCCGGAACGAAATTGGGTCAATCCATATATCAAAATAGATGTTTTAAAATATTTTAAAATCAATGGAATAGGTTTCAGGTCCAAATTCCATCATATGAAGAAGTTATGTTAAAATAAAGTTATTCAAACTGATTTCAATTGATTTCAATTTATTTTAATTTAATTGATTTCTGGGCATTTCGAGTCCGTACGATCAAATGACAAGTCCGATCGCTACGAAACATGAAATCCCACAAAAATTCATCGTTACGGATCTGATGAAACTAGTTTCGTCAAAATCCGCATCAGTGGCCAAAATGGCTATTTTTCAGTTAATTAAATAAATTAATATTAAATTAAGCTAAATCACTTTTCTCTTCAATTATTATTATTTCAATTTCTATCAATTTGGATTGCTTAGAAGTTTACAATCCTTCATAACCAATTTTCATATGGATTAAATGTTGCATATTCCACACTTTCAAAGCTTTAAATTTCTATTTCAATTGTTTATAGATTATAAATTAAATTTCCAATAATTCAATGAAATTAGCTTTCCATTTAATTTCAATAGATTTCTTCTTGTGGTATAATTATTTTGTTTCATATCTATTACATTTATGTTTCACAAATTTAATCTTAGTTCTAATCATCATAGTATAAAATTTCATTTTCTATAAAAATTCCATTTATTATGAATTGAATTTCAATAAATTAGTTTGTTTCAGTTCCAATCTTTTTATTAAGTTCATTACTACTCTATAACCTAGTTAACCTTTGTTTAACCTTTCATTACTTTACTATACTCTAATTTGACAACTCCTAAACATTGTATTACATTTCCCGTTAATGTAACACTTGTTTATTTTATTAAAATTTATTTCCAATTCCATCAACTAATTAAACTGGTAACTTATAATAATTGTTTACCAGCCAAAGGTTACACTTAAGTTTATTAACCTTCAACCAATTATTATAATTACATATATAATGCAGAATTCGTTCAATTACCATTAATTATGTACCAATTCCTTTATTTATACAACACTTACATTTATTTACTTATATTCACATTTATAACCAAGTGCAACAATTTACACTATTTCATTATTGGGATTTCACTTCAATTGTCAATAATTAGTTTTTAATTACCATTGCTACACTTCATTTTAGCATCCATTTCATTATAAATTACAAATTTTTTATTTCTTTCTAAATTTAATTACACAAATCTTATTAAATTAACCAATTTAATTATCGAAATTTTACGGGTCGTTACGGCTTTATTGTGGTCCTGGCTCTTTCATAACAACAGCTCTGTGTCTTATGTATCGAAAGATCGTAAATTTTTTTTTTGTATGAGGTCCTATGACTCTAGGATTTTGAAATATAACTCTTAGGGACATTTATCACATATATATTTTTTTCTTTGAATTTCTGTATGACCATTTTAACCATAAAAATACTATTTGGACTATAACTTTTTATAAGAGCCGAATTAGTGTCTCGAACTACTTCCATTACTCTAGGATGATGGTTTTCTATTTCATAGAGTGGTCATAATAGAAAAAGGACGTGCCATTTGGAAGTTATGGTAGTTTTAACTTTTGGCCGCTACTGACTAGTTTTAATAGGTAATTAACTAAGTTCATGCTTAGGCCTACAAGCCCACTTCAAATTATTTTCGAGAACCAAAAATGATCATCGATGATGCTATAGTCATCAATAGAATTATTTTCAAGCGACAAAATGAGATTTTTTTTTTCAACAATATTAAATAAACAGAGCAGCTAAATAATTTCATTACATCAAATTATTTTACACAGCTCACCATATATTCATTAACCCAACTCATTCCCATGCAGGGTAAATATAATAAAGCACAAATATAGTGTCGTGCCTAACATACGAAGATGCAAACATAGACCTTTAACCGACTATAAACTCTTGTTTTACATAATGGAATTTCAAAATAACTTTTATTCGCAAAATAAGCCTCATGCCTTGTCCTCAGAATCTTTATTCATCTATTTCAAAAGTAACAACCATACCATAAATTCAGCCTACTCAGAAGAGTATCCGTGAGTTTATGGGAAAGAATAAAAACACGAATCAGACATAAAGCCTATTATGAGTAACACTTTACCCTAAAAAACAAATCATATAATGAGACTATGTTGATAAAGCACGGAATGGGTGTTCCCCTCACTATTTCAATCAACTTCAATTACGTCATACTAAGTAATAAACATCATATCATAATCAAACTCAAGTCATCAGTTTCAATATAAGTACGAGATTTTTTCTTTCATAATATATTCTGACTAGTTTCTATAGCCAGTTGCTAGATAGGCCCTATTCTTACTACTTCTAGTGCCATGTTTTTTGTGCTTTCGGTTGCCACAGAGGCCTTATACTTTCGTTCTCACATATTGATATAAATAGACTAAAATGGATGTTATGTAAGCCTTGTGCCGTTGCTCTCGCAAATGTTGTGAATAGATAAAACTATATATTATAGAAGCCTTGTACCATTGTTTTCATGTAATGTCATGAATAGATATTTGAATGCCATAGATGCCTTACACCATTATTTTCATATATTATCGTAAACAGACAACTGGATGCTACAATTTCCTTATAGCATCATTTTCATATATTGAATAGACATTTGGATGCTACGAAAGCCTTATACCATTGTTCTCTTATATTGTCATGAAATGACATCTAGATGTTACGGAAGCCTTATACCATTATTCTCGTATATTGTCATGAGTAGACATTTGGATGCTATGGAAGCCTCACACCATGATTTTATTATCCCGATTGATACTACTGATCATATCATAGCTTCCTTATGCTTGGTCTCAATTTTCAACTATTAAAAAATTTATTTCATTTTAACTTATTCTCTATGGTTGTTTCATCCCTATGAAATTCTCAACTATCACTTCGGAAGATGGTTTTCAAAGTACTACTAAAAGTTTATTCATTTTCTTAGAAATCCCTAGCACCATTACTTATCGCATGTTAGCATTTATAGCTATCACTTGTTGATATCATATAGCCATCGCAAGTCAAAAGCTGTCGTTAGTCAAAATCTATCACATGCATAGACATATTCCATGTTGAAAGCCATCGCATGCTTAAGCCTATTGCATGTTGACAATTTACAAGTTGCTAAACTTCAACATATAAGCAATCGAATGTTGACAATTTAGAAGCCATCGAATGTCAAGATTTAGCTATCGCCTGTTGGTAATTTAGAAGCCATTGGATGTCAAGATTTAAGCTACCGCATTATAATACCCCAAAAATTTGGTATACATTATAATTAAATATTAACAATACAATAGTGTTGAAATAATTGAATTTAATATGTTAATAAAATAATTTATAATTAAGAGGGGGAAAATGGTTATTTTTTAATATTTGGAATTTGACAACCAAACTAGCATCATTGCGGCCGTCTATTTTTTTGATTCACGCAGTATATTTGTTTGCCTTATTTGGTGTCAGTATAAAGGAGTATGGGCAAATTTGTATCGAACTAAACGATCGCCAAATTTAAATTTGAAATTTGAATTGATAGTTGTTTTCCTCTTCGTCCATATAAACCAGCGCAAGTAGCTGTTTGCACGTTTTTAGAAGCTGACTGCTCAATCTCGTTCTCCTTCTTTCTTCTTTCATACTAAAATTCAAATTAGCATATCTCTCACGAATCACGGCAGATTCAAGGGAAACCAACGACATCGCGGAGCTAACAGAGAGGATTATGCATCTATATCAATTTGAAAGCAAAATTCTAAAGTTTGGAGGCATATTAATCTAGATAACAGAGGCATAGGCTATGCAGAGCACTCGATGAGTGATTCTTACTTTTCTCTCGATATAATGCAATTATAATCCTATATGGATGATTTATAGTCTAGAATTGAGTAGATAAACATTTAAAATCACCTAAAATGGATTTAAACATGGGTTTGGGATGGTTTTGTTAAAAACAGTAACGTACGACTTGATTTCCCCTTTTTCCTTGAATATAATGAATATACGATGATAATTAATGTATATAAGTGTAAAAATGACCTTAAAGGCATAAGGTAAGAGGCTAGGAACATTCTCAAATGACTAGTGGTGGAATGGAGGCGAAAATTCCATGGAGAAACAATTGAAATCGTGGTTAGAAAAATCCAATTTTGGTTTGATCGGTCTATCGGTCTTTATCACTGATCCACCGGTGGCCTAGTTTGGGGACGCATGTTAAACTTGGATGCACGTTGGCCAATATATACTAATATTTATCGATTTGGTCTTAATTCCTTTGTTTTCTAAAGGAATTTGGAGGCCTTTTCTATGAGATAGTTATCAATTTTACGGACCCAAGATGAATTATGTGATGATGATCATTTGTTTGAGATGAATTTGTATGTAATTCATGATATGGAAATTGCTTGATGTTAACATGAACATGTACGAGCCTGTGGCATGAGTAGGTGACCCAGATACGAGCTTGTGACACATAGAGGTGATTTGTGTATTGCATTTCTCCCATGTTGTGCTTCAGCGGACAAAAATATAGGATGGATTGTAAGCGATCCTATAGTGCAAGAGGCAAGTCCAAGACTTGAGTTTAGTTCGTATACACGGACAACAGGCGACCCTGAAGCACATGAGGTGAGTTCAGGGAAATAGGTCCTACATGCAGTTGACATGACGATGGACAACATGCGACCTTGTAGTGCAAGACGTGAATTTAGGAAAGTGATTCCACAATGATGTGATGCAATACAACTAGATGCATATCGTAGGTTAAGTATAGTATGTCCAACAGCACGTGAGGTGACCGAGATGTTAGACTCATACCATGTTATATTATTATCTTTATATTTTATATGGAGTAAATATGGCTTACTCACCAATCTTATATATGACCCACTCCTATTTTCCCCCTTTATTTACATCTCTAGGTTAATGGAGCTTGGAGATGAGATGGTTTAGAAAACAAGGATCATGATGTACATATTATAAATAATGTAAATAGATATTGTGACTTGGATTTGATTTTGTATATGGATTGGGTATGATTGGTATTGCACAAACATGTGTTTTTAACAATGTAGACATATTATAATGCATTAAAGTGATTATGGTTATTGATACTATACTTTGTTTCCTCCATTTGAGTTCTTGAGGTGTTAACGTCGACTTGGTGTTGAAACAAGGGTCGAAAAAGCTAGATTGTTATAGGCACGTTGACAATTTATAAACTATCAATTATCAAGATTTATATAAGCTATCGTATATTAAATCCAAAAGCTATCACATGTCAACTGTTTAAGTTATTGAGTGTCAAACTTTTGAAGCTATCACATGTCTAGATCATTGGCTATCGACTGTCAAGGGTCATAAAGCTATCGAGTGCTTAACTTGTTAAGATATCGCTTATTATGGCCTAAAGCTATTAATGTCAAGGCCCACGTAAGCTACCACGTGCTTAAGTGGCTATTTTGGAATTAGATTAGAAACTGTTTTATTACCATTGAAAGTAATTACTTTACACTAAACCATGATATTTGTCAAAAAATCATTGGTTTATCCAAGAATTTGTTGTTCTCTTTTCTTAAATTATTAATTACTTTACTAATTTATTAATCAAGTATCTGATAGTAATTTGCTCTTCTTGCTGAATAATTCATATTAATTTGAAATTGCATGGGAAAAATACCAAAAAATCACAAAAATGCTACGAATTATTCTTTATCACATAAAAAAATTTAGGGCAAAATAGTTTTTTAATAGTTTAATAATTAAAACCCGAAAATAAGCATTTTTTCCAAACTAGAAAATTAATAAAAAATCTAATTAATTTTAGAAAATGATTAATTTAAATACCCATCTTCAAATTAATGTTCTAACCACCATATAAAATTTCAAGTGAATTGGAGGTATTTTGATCTGTTTTACCCGAAAATAGTGCTGTTTAATTCCCAAGCATAGATGAAATCATTCTATCATTCTTATAACTTGTTCTTTTTCATTCAAAGCGTTATTAGCTCATGCATTCCAAATCCAATTGGGTTTGGAGAGATTAGAGAAAGTGTTGCTCATGTAGATTTGATTAGAACTTGATTAAAAGGTTTTCTTCTTCTTAGGGATGGAGTCCTTTCTTCTTAAAACTTGATTTTTCTTCCCTTCTTTAGAATAATGGTCGACCTAGCTTTAGTTCTCATTTGTTTTTGTTTTTATATGAGTAAGACCGAAACAAGAAGATGGGATGGTTAGGGGATTAATAGTTTAGGCTTAGGCTAAAAATCACATTCTAGCTTATTCTTACTACAGCCTTTACTCTAGATCTTATATTAATTCCCCGAACTATTAACAAATTTTCCTTACTTATTATTACCTCATAATTTATTTTGATTACTTACTTAATTCTCTATATTATTGCAATCTATAATATGGGGTGTTACGCCACATGTCCAAAGTGCCACCATACAATAAGCGCTCCATATGCCATGTTTCCCTTCTAACACAAGAACATCGAAATATATCTTGCCAATTGGCATGTATCTCGACCATTCCATCCGTGTAGAGTTTGAGCTGGCTACATCTGGGCTGTTGATCACAATCAATGATTCTCATGAAACATAGCATCCAAGGCATTAATCTTATCCCTTCAAAGCATGATCTCTATAAATATTAATAGTGGATCATGTGTACTTTGTACAAGGATCAAATTTTTCTACATTCAAGACATGTTATTGCTAGTTTTATGCCCTTGTAATAACCATCAAAATTCCCCTTATAACAAAAACCCGAGCAATAAAAGAAGAAGTCATAGTGGACATTGATCTCTTCTGGATCATACCACACTACATCCCACATAATTTATTTTACTTGTACCATATTTATTTTTACTTTTTCATTTCTAAGTGTGTTTCAATGAATGACATTCATTAGATACCACCACTAATTTTCACTTCAAAGTGGCTAGAAATTTAGTCAACATTACCCTATAGAAGACTCTCGGTGAGTAATCCTAATTGATCCATGATAACTACAAGCACATAACCTCTCATTATCTCCACTGGTTATGAATAAATCACTGCTCATCATATGGAGAGCATTATGTATGCTAGTCTTAGAAAGGTCTAATTTAAGTGTAAGAACAACTTAGAAAAATAAGGTAAGAGGGTAGGGACGTTCATAGATGATTAGAGGTGAAACAAAGGCGACTTAAGGTGAAACGACATAGAGGGACAATCAAAATCACGATTAGAAAATCTAATTTTTTCTTTTTCATTAGTCCATAGATGGCCAAGTTTAGGGAGTAGGTTGAACCTGGACCCAAACAGGCCAATATATATCAACGTTTATAAACTTAGGTCTTGATTCCTTTGTTTTTTGGAGGCATTTGTAGGCTATTGACGCGATGGTTATCGATGTTATGGATCAAAGGTAAATTACGTAATGATGACTGTTGGTTTAAAATGGATGTGTATGTTTTTCATGAAATGGAAATTTTTCGATATTAATATGAACGTGTAGGATCTAGTGGCACAAGTAGGCGATCCACATATGGAAGTGATCTAGGTATTATGATGCCTGCCTGTAGTGCTCTGGAAAACCAATGTGAAGGATGGACGGTAAGCGATCCTATAAAGCAAGAGGCAAATCCAGGATGTTAGTCCAGTTTTTATATGATGACAATAGGCAGTCTTGTAGCACACAAGGAAAGTCTAGGAAGTGAGTCCTACATGAGATTGACATGACGATGGACAACACGCGACCTTATTGCACATGAGGCAACTTTGGAAAGTGAGTCAACATAGATGCGATGCAATACGACCAAATGTATACAGTGGGTTAAGTATAGTGTGACCAATAGGGCATGTGGTGACCGAGATGTCAGACTCATATCATGGCAAAATATTATCATATATGGAGTAAATATGGCTCACTTATCAAACTTATGTTTGACTCATTCCCATTTTCCCTCTTTATTTATATCTCTAGGTTAATGGAGCTTGGAAATGAGATGGTTCATAAAACAGGATCTTGTTATATATGTTGTAAATAATGTAAAAATATGTTGTGACTTGGATTTGATTGTGTATATGGATTGGGTTTGATTGGTATTGTAGAAACACATGTATCTGATAGTGTAGACATATTATGACATAATAAAGTGATTATGGCTATTGATTGTAACACCCCACCTCTATACCCATATCACCCATGAGTATTAATGAATAATGTTATCGTGTAACACAAAGAAAGAGGTAATGTGGGTTATATGCACATGAATATTCCCTTGGACCAACACTGAATATGTCACATAATATAAAATCCACTCACCTCGACGTAAACAATCTTAGCACAGAACAATAAACACGTGTGGTGCCCGAGAATAGAACAATATATAATATAAATAAATCACAGAGAAACAGAGTCATCAACGCAATAATATAAATATAATACATCGCATGATCTGTGTGGGATACAAAAAGTCAAATAACCACTAAATCTTAAATAACCATACAAGTTAGATCCAATATATATAATCTACCATCATATACATACACGAGTCAAAATACATAATATACAACACATCTAGTAATATAACCTCCAACTAAGCCCAAAACGCAAAAATGGTTACATCGTCCCTAAACCTGAAATGTCTCGGACTGACCCGACTATGATACAAACAATAAACGGTCAGATTATGTCTAGATTCAATGGTGAGAATATAAACGATATCTCAAGGAATAACATATACATAATATAATAAAGAAATTCAATCATCACAGGAATAAGCAAACAGCCACAACACATTGAACAACATCCATAACACTTCAAACACCAAAACACATCACATACAACACACCACACACATCAAGCATCTATCGCATGCCTCACACACAGCCATATCTCACACATCACACACATCTACACATCACATATCACACACATCGTACAGAACACACAATATGCATCGAACATCAATTCATTTTACTCTTCATTTTTAATTTCATTACTGCTACTACTATTACATGTATTGTTGTTTGTTACTGCTAGAAGCCAAGTCTACACCTAAGCCTTGTAACTTCTTAGATACAAAGGGAGACCCTACTCGTAAATATTTTATAAGTGTCATCACCAGTCTTTAGCTGCATAATAAATGCACATTGCCTCCTTGCATCCTCGCTTCCTTGCTCCCATCGCCATCCATCATTATGTAATCATCCTATTATCCCGTGCAGCAAACTGTGACCATGCGACAAGGGGGCCATGTCGCCGCAACCATCAAGGAGCTACCTCATGGTCGATCAAGCTAGGATGGGCCTAGTAAAAACTTTTGGCTATCACATCTACGTAAGGGACTTTGTACCCCTCAATCCACATAAAAGGGAGATAATCAAATTCTTTCTTTTAAAAAAAAAGGAAAATATATAATATACCTCACACGTCAAGTCAGAAATCCAAGTAATATTAATTAATATTTATGTGTAACACAGAATAACTCATCAGTATTCGAGTATTAAATACTCGATCTTAAAAGAATTATTCAACATTATACTAGTGTTGAGTAAATAAGTACACCTCACACGGATATCCTATAGTGCCCAGTGAAATACAATTATATACAAAATACCCTAAATTAATCAATATTAAATAAATTTCCCCTGCGCTTATTAATTCACTCTCGCTTAAATCATTCTTCATTTCACCACTCTTTAATTTTATTACTTTACAATTCATCACAATAGGTAATTTTACTTGATCTCGTTCGTATCAAACAAATCAATAGTCAGTGTTTAACGAGATGAAGATTTTCATTTAAATCTATTTCACTTTGTTTTGATTTCCTTCTTTTATAAAAACACTTCAATTTTAGTTTAATAACAAGCATCTCTTTTATTATTATTATTTTTCTCCATTCAAAACAGTAATTATTAATTCTCACGTCTAATTTCAAAATCCATATTTCAAAACAACTTGTTCCATTTCAAAGAAACCTCCATTGGAACTCGTTAATAAATTTCAAAACCTCAAAAATACTTTCACTTTAGTTTTCCTTCCCGATAATATAGAAATACTTCAAAGGAATTTATATTATCCAAATACCTTTAGGATCTCAAATCTGAAAAATATCCCCAATCCAAAAATATTTGCCACTCCAAATCTACAACTTCAATATCATTATTTTAAATCCACATTTATTTCAGAAACTTCTTTCAAAAATTTTAGTCCATCAAACTAAAATTATATTTTCAAAAATAATATATTCTTTCGAAATTCACTTTACATTACACACACACACACACACACACACACACACACACACACATATATATATATATATTAAATCCTCATAATTGAATAAATAAAATAATTTGCATTCACTTTGCAATCACTGTAAAATATAATTTTATATACTTCTCATCTATTAAATTTAAATAACTCATTACTTCCAAAAATATTTTTTCCAAACATCGTTTCATAAATACCCTTCCTTTATTTCTATAGTCAACAGTAAGCAAATGTAAATATTCAAACTCCATTTGTTTTATTTCAAAATTAGTCATTTACCAAAAAAAAAAATTGTTTGCAAAATCTTCAAAATTATTCCACTTATATATTTTAAAATCATTCCTTTTTCAAATTTACTTTAACATCGTTCATTAATTAAGAAATTATTCCATAATTTGCTATTTATCCCACAAAATAATATATTTATTTCAAATTTACATCTTTTAATTTATTTACCCCTTTTTTAAACAATTTCAGATTCCATTCAATTATTTGCAAACATTGAATTACTACATAATCATCACAAATCAACAATATAACATCAATCGTCACAACATCAAATAATTCACAACACAATTCAATCCAATTCAAAAAACATTGATAATAAATCATTAACAAACAATTAATCTTATCCGATGAATCAACAATCTAATCAACCAAGCAAATCAATTTAATACATGGGGGGAGATTACGCATCAATTAAAATGAAATAGACATAGTTATGAGTAAGATAACTCACCAAGTCGACGTTCGACCACTATATTTATACACACCGATCTCAAGCTATTGCACCACCATCGACTGTCGTCACTCTTTGCTTGAACAACAAGCATTAGCAACTAGGAAATATGCAGCCTTCAAACTCACGCCCACCCACTTGTGCTCACACACCGGTCGAAACAGCTCATCCCCAAGTCATTGCAGCATACCTATTATATACTGTCATGCACCAATATCAACAGCCTTCTTTACGACAAGAAAGGACTCCAAACGTGCCACCAGCTCTAAAATCGCACAACTAGAAGTCACGCAAATCACCAATCATGTTTGCCTGACATAGTGTCATACATGCAACTGCCAACATAACACTTAGTCACGACCCCTGATCTCACCGCCTCCTGCCTTGCATCGACTCCACCCCTCATCACGACTTGGCATGTACATCACATTGATTTACTTGTGGACATGATTCTGATCATGACCTGCTCCAACAGCATCGACGTCGCCTAAACCATCTCTCCTCATATCGATCGACGAAGGCTGGCACGAGTCACCTCGTGTGATTTTCTTTTTCAAGTCACGAATGATTTTAGGGTTGAAATTGAAACAAGAGGATAAGGGAAACATACGAGTCTAAGTTTGCGGAGAGGTGAGTAGGAGTTTCGAGAAGCACAAAGATAATGAAAGTGAGCTTGGGCTTGTTTATTTTCGATTAGATTCTGATTTTTACTTTGCCCATTAGTTTACTCTTTTCTTTTATTTTAACATCTCATTTAATTTATTTGTAAATAAATTTATATATAATTTAAATTAATTCACCTCTCATTCTATAAATGATATTTCAATAGTTGGACGATTTTATTCAATTCAATGTCTGCTTATTTTTTTAGAATAATCTATTATTCTACTACAAATGAATTTATTTTTCAACTATTTCAATTATATAAAAATAATTACACTTCAAAATAGTTTGTATTGATTAAAATATTTTATTTGATTCAACAGATTATTCAAAAAGAATTTATTAATTTAATTTATTAAATCAAAAAAAAATTATCAAATAGAAGTTAATTGACTAAAATTTATTTTTGAAATGTAATCATCACAAAAATCAAATTCAAACACTTTTATTTTAATTAAATTTATTTATTTATATGACATAGAAAGCATGGCTCTTTCAGACTTCCCCCTTAAGAAAATTGCTTCCTCACAATTTCTTATATGGAAGTCGACAAACACAACTCATACCCTGACTTTTGTCATAATTAACGCTCTTCTAACAAACACAACTACTTGATCCTCTATGTGACTGATAAAATCAACTCCTCTTATCATATTTAATGGTTTCAAATAGATTCAATTAATGACTCTACATTCATCGCATACAATAATTTTTTGTAAAAATATTCCAAGTGTCGGATTTTTGGAAAAATTTCGGCAGAGTCCCCTTTATACGGAGAGCATTTCAAAAAATCAAAACATAATATACTCACGAACTATATACATTCCATTAAATGGGGCATTCCGAAACATAGAGAAACAATATAATATCACAGCATATATAAGTATACCATAAAAACATACCATTATTTAGCATTTTTATGCAATTTACCTCGTTATTAAGCAATCAAAAGTGAGTTATCATCACCCATAAGTCCAAATAGTCTCTAGAACACCTATTTTAAACTCATTATAAACATTAGTCACATATAAAAAGAGATAGAATAAGTATGAATTCACTTAACTTTAAAACAACATAGTGTTCAAATATTTAACTACATCTCGACAACCTTTGCACAGTCAAAAACACAAAATTAGACAATGATATCAAAGAGTGGATTGTTGCATAACATGTTGTCTTACTTTTGGATTGCAAAAATACGTAATAAAACTCAAATTATGGGATTTTCCCAAAAAGCATTGAATTCTGAAATGAGATTATAAATGTAGGTACATCCCTTAAACGTGCGTTTTTAGCCATGAAATCGTTGTAACTTCGCAAAACACTTCAAAGAAAAGATGTTGCATATGGTTTGTGCTTTCTGGAATATGCAAAATCATCGAAATTGAACAATCCATTTAAAGTTATGCGCCAATGAATTTAGCTCAGTTTTGCGCAATTTGCATTTCGTGACAGCAAGCATTTTCATTAAAATTTATATTTATCTTAAACTCAAAATTTTGTGCTGCATTTCAAATAAAAATTGTTCTCAATTGACACATCTTTTTAAAAAGTTGAAACCGTCAAAAATGGATTAATAGTTTGAGATTTAAGGTCAAACTAATCATAGTACTTCAAATCACTCTTAAATGACTTCACTTCTAAAACATTTCCAATTCCATTTATCAAACTATCATTAAATTTACAAATCTCTTTCAATAATAATTATATCACCTCTAATTGTATATATATCACCATCATTATATTAAAATCTTCAAATACTTTGAAATTGTTTTATTTTCAAATTTTCTCGAATAGTATTTCATAAAACAATCCAATATATTTTATTAACATCAAAATCTGTACACAAACACACACATACAATTTTTGCGTTCATCATTTTTTTACAATGCGCACATCATTAACAACTTCACAACACACATCCAAATCATAAAAATCATATAATAATATAGCCATACAATCTCAAAACATCACAACCATACTAAATTAAAATTAAAATTTATTTATTAATCGCTAAATGTCACGCCATGAATTTCTAGTTATTTACTTTGCTAATTGACTGCAGTGTTGATCATGTGATCAACATTGACTTGTCATCGACTATAGCTTTCTACTAATGCTCGGTGACTATAATTAGCATACCAAATATCTAAATATATAAAAATAAATTTTATTATATTTCAAAACAATTCATTGCTTCACTACAATAATATTCACCCTACACACATGCATTTTTATACTTAAGTCGCAATAATTCATAGAACTTCATAATATTATAAATTTTTTATATCTCATCTTTTTTTCAAAACCATCTTAAAAGAACCTCTTATCGAAACTTTTTTTGTTAAACCTTCATCTACATTCTTTTCAAAACTAGCGTCGAATACTTTTTTAAAATATCTGTTTCTTTCCAAATAATTTTTTTCAAAATATTAGTTACACTTTTCGTTAAATCGTATATTTCTTTCAAAATAGAAAATTTTCATTCTCAAAACATTCTGCTTGATTTAAAATATTCTTCATATCCCTCTAATCTCTTTAAAATAACTAATATAACTTTCTTTGAAATATTTTCATAATATATTACTTCTCTTTAAAATAGAACATCATTCTTCAAATCTTGTGTCGATAATTATCATTCTAGTTTTAGAAATCCCCATCGATAATGTTGGCCAGACGTATTGAATAGAATTCGTAACCACTCAATAGAAAAATAAACACGAAATCAACTCCATAAATTTCTTTAAATATCTACAACTTATTTTTTCTATAAAAACATTAGATAACTTCTAATAAGACATCTTTGGAACCATATACACACACACCATAACCCAAACGGATTTTTAATCAAACATACACTTGCGTGTATTAAAGCATATATAAATAATCTATGTGAGCAGTATTAAAAATACTTGACTTACCAAAATTCAAACATCATAATCATTCGTTTATAGAAGAATAAACAAGCAAGCTTTCGCCTTCACATTTATTTTAATCCCATTTTAATTTTATATAAAAATATACTATTTTATTTTAGATGAAAATAATTCTCATAATCTCTTACGATAGCTTCGCAACCGAAGACACCATTGGGTTCAAATCATCAAACTCGTACGGGATACTAATTTGAGTACTGGTTTCTAATGAATACCTCCCTCAAGATGAATCCACAAATGAAGCATCACAATTAATGTAATCACTCAAAGACATCCAAAAATCAAGCATCCAATCAAAGCGGCCAAACAATAAAAATACTTAGCGAAAAGCAATCTATATACTTCTGCTATTTTACTTTGATCACTACTAGATCTTTTTACCCACTTCACTCTATCGCAATTTAAAATCTAAAAGAATTCAATTCAATATTCGAATTAGGATCTTGCAGCTTCCCTAATTGAACAACGTCGTTACTATCTTTAAAGCTACCTAGAGGTCAAATACACTTCATCAATGCTGACACCACTGGTCGAACAATTTACTCATACCTCTTCATCCCCATCTATTCTTTTACATTTCACACCAAAACTTTTGCTTAGAAAAAGGTAATGAAATATATTATATTAGGAAAAATACAAATGCGTCCTAGATGATTGCCTCCGTGTTCATCATATACTCCTACCATCAATTAGGTAAATAAACAATAATTTAACACATACCCATGGAGATTAGACTCTAAGTCTCACCTAATGCCAATACTCATGTCTCTTGTATTCGGTATTATTCTAAACTTGCTCAGATACCAAAAATGTAACATTCCACCTCTATACCCATATTACCTAATAATACTAATGAACAATACTATCGAGTAACATAGAGAATGAGGCGATATGGGTAATACAAAGGTGAATATTCACTTGGACCAACATTGAATACGTCACACGGTATAAAAACCACTCACCTCAATGTAAATAATCTTAGTACAAAGCAATAAACATGTGTGGTGCCTGAGGATAGAATAATACATAATATGAATAAATCACAGCGAACAAAGAGCCATCAGCGCAATGATATAAGTATAATACATCACATAATCTGTATGGGATACAAAAAGTCAAATTCCTACTAAATCTCGAATAACTATAAAAGTTAGATCTAATACATCTAATCCACCATTATATATATACACAAATCCAAATGCATGATATACAATACATCTAGTAATAGAACCTCCAACTAAGTCCAAAAAGTGAATCTAGTCACATCGCTCCTGAACCTGAAATGTCTCGGACTGACCCATGTATTATATAAACAATAAACGAGTCAGAGTGTGTCTAGATTTAATAGTGATAAATAAACGACATGTCAAGGAATAAAATATACTGTAACACCCAACGTTTTTATATCAATTAATCAAAAAGAAATTAGTTAAGAAATAGTAAATAGTAAAAAAAGGAATTTTTGAAAATGCCAATATTTGACTATAAAACTTGCATCATTGTGTTCGTGGTGATTTTCTGGTCAAATTTGGTATAATCAAAGTTCAAATGAAAAGTTATTAACATTTAAAATTTTAGCATCGGGAATAATTATATATGTAGTTAAGAAAATAATTAATTTGGAAAATGTTAAAATTAACCGATGCTTAAACATTAAGTAATCAGATTAGGGGTAAGATGTAATGTCAATTGGTTAAGAAGGGAAAGAAATTAACAAAAACTCTTAACGATGGTAATTCACTAAAAATAGACAATGTAAGTCGACCTAGGAGGCACCTTGATCGACCGATAGCGGTCGACCTGGGGTCCTTAAAGGTCGATCCACGAACAATTACGAGTGACAATGAATTCTGGCCATATGACTCGAATTTTAAATGGTTTAATCCAATATTTAGCGATGTTTTGAACCTCTATAAATTAAGACCTAAAGCCTCACATCCAACTCATAATTTTCTAATAAGCATGGAAGCTCGATCACTTTCTCTTCTCCTCCAAAATTCTATATTCGTAGAAATAGATTTAATTTGCATGTATACACTTTAAAGAAGAATAGAAGATGATAGAGAATAAGAAATAGGTTTAAATGAGGTCGCTACATCAAAGGTAAACTACGAATCTGGTTTTAATTAATAAATTAATCTAAATCTCTTTTCTCTAATACAAATTCTAATAAATCTGTATGAAATGTTATTTGTGGATCAGAATAGGACGTCAAAATGGAGAATACAGATAATAGAGATTAGATCTAGTAAGATCGAGAAATTTGGGAGAACTTAAGAAGGTGAGTGGGAATATTTTATATTTTTATACAGTACTAGATTATATTGTTGCGGATCCATTCCTATATGCCTAATAAATTGAATTTAAATCTGTAAATAAGTTCATGAATAAGAAATGTTGAACATATTTGTTAACCCACCTTTCCGCAAGGCAGTACATAGGTGGATTTAACCCAATAGACTTCATGATTATCAAGGCTGGGATATCATGGATTTGGCTTAAATGGGTGGATTGGAAATCGATTACAGTTAAAACTATGGACAATGGTTGAATGGATTTGGATGGATAATGCTCAAAAAATGGCCAAGCACCCAATCAAGGTGTAATTAGCATAAATAGACAAGGAAGGCCCGATGAGGCCACATTTTAAATTTCAGGTCAATCGGAGTTCGTATGCTCAAGTTATGGATGAAGCAAGGATTTGTATGGATCAACCAAGAACAATCCATAAAATAGCGTAAATCGACGAATATCGGTCAATATCTAAAAATCTAAAGAGCCAATGCACTTAAGCTTTCAGAGCATCAATAAAATAAAGAGTGGAGCCTACAAAAACGACCGCAAGTCAAAACATTAAAGTTTAAGGATGGACGATCCTTTTAGGCCGATCATTTTAGCCGATCCTTAACAACAATCGGTACGACTCAACGAACAGTCCAATTTCAACCAAGATCGATCAATATCTCCCAAGTTACAAGTTTGAATGATCCCATGTTTCAGAAGCAGTATCAAGAGACATATGGGACCCCTCAAAAATGATCACGAGTCTTAAAAGTTGTGTTTAAGCTTTAGATGAACGTTATTGGCCGATCATTTTGGCCATGTCCTAAAAACAATCAGTATCCTACGTTGCATAATCCAATTTCAACAAGGATTGATTCGTATCTCAAAATCTACAGCTCATATTGACTTCGTATTTTAGGCACAAGTTCAAGAGGCATGTGGAACCCTTAAGAAACAACCATGTGTGAATTGGAGTGAAAATAACGATCGGATAAACTTTGACAAATTGTTTCAAATAGCCAAGTTAGGTTCGTCGATCGTTATGGTGGACCTCTATGGACTTAGAGAGCCTTCTTCCTAAATCTTAGTGAAATATCTCATCACCTTCCCTATAAATACAACGGACTTGGCTCATTAGAGGGGACTTTTTTCGGCTGGTTCTCCTTCATCACTCCTTATCTCTTCCTCCATTATTTTTCTAAGGCAAAAACAACTGTACTTGTAATCTTACAGTATAAATAGATTATTGTAGTGGATGTAGGCCGGAGTTTTCCGAACACTATAAAACTTGCTGTTCATTTAATTTTCTGCGTTCTATTCTGTGATGTATGAATCTATACTTCCTTGTTTGGATTTAAATATTGGATATTGGTGCTTTCACATACAACAGGGTGTTTGTGACCATTTTTGATGCAAACATTTTAGTGTTTTCACTTAGAAAGACTTGCACCTACGAATTTGGAAGCTAGGATCATGGATTTGGAAGCTTGGATACTTAGATCTAGGAAGTAATGATTATAAAATTAACAAGGAGACAGAGAACAGATAGGAACCATCATGAAGTGAGTCAAGAGGCTTCCTCAGGAGCTAATCAAAGCTCCACTCTTCATTAACAGAGACGAGATGGAAACAATGATGGATGTTATGTAGGAAAGGATGCTAAAGGGACAAGAGGAAATGATGTAGAACCTATTCCGACAGATTGGACAAGATGGAGCGTAAAACCAAGGAAATTAAGCAATAGGAAATGCTGGAAATATGGATCATGGAGTTGGAGTAGGAGGAGCCGAGGAAATCCGAAATCAAAACCAAGGAAACGAAGAAAATAGGATGTAGGATGCAGTGGAACTGCCAGGAGCTGCCCCTGACCAACCAAGAATGATCGGTGATACTTTAGCCAATCGTTTTAAAATGACTAGTGCCAATCGATCCACAATTGGGGGCATGACCCTGGGTTACATTAGCTTAATCCCAAGTACGATATCGGGCGGTGCTGCGCAGTTTGGCATTGATCAGAATGGGATGCTCGTCCATAAGAGCAGATTTCAAGATACCCCCATAGAGTTAGGGAGCAGATTAGAGCCAATGATCGAAGACAACCACTGGATGACAATGATAGGTTGGCAGAAATGATCAGACGGGCAATGAGAGGAGGATTGGTAAATAGGGATCTAGAATATGTAAATAGGAGTCCCTTCGTTCCTAATATCAAGCAAGCTAGGAATCCACCGAAGTTCAAACTACCAAAGCTTGAGACATAGGATGGAAAAAAAGATCTCGTTGTTCATCTAAAGAGATACATGATACACATGGAAGAACTGGGGGCATCAGAGGAAGTCATGGCACGGTGCTTCCCCTTACACTTAACGGATATAGCCACACTATGGTTCAGACAATTGGAAAGCGTTTATTAGCGCATGGAAAAAATTGATAGAAAGGTTTATGAGGCAGTTAGGGTTCACATCTCGAGACCCAAAAATGTGATGAGTTTGGAAACACTGGAATAGAGGACCGGAGAGTCCCTAAGGAGTTTTCTAACACGGTTTAATGCTTTAGTGGCATCGGTGGATCATCTAGATCCATCCATGATTTTGATGGCAGGTGTATCTGGGATTCCTAATGGCATGGAGTTCAAGTATTCACTAGCGTAGGACCTACCCATGGATCTCCGGGAGTTTTATCATAAAGTAGAAAGGTTCCTGCGGTAGGAAGATGCACAAGCAAAAAAACCAGAGGTAAATGCTGTCCAAAGTGGAGGATTGTCAGAAGATGCAAACAAGAATGATAAAGGCAAACGGAAAATGAATGATGACATTAAAATGTTGAAAAGGCAATGGTGAGAACCAAAATCCTCTTCTTATACGGATTTAAACGAATCTCTGGAAATGATTTATTTGGATTCTCGAGGACACCTTCAATATCGAAGGCCGGTAAGGAGGGAACCCTCCGAACACAAGCGGGCATCAGGAAAGCAGTGCCTATTCCATGATCTGGATGGGAACAATACAAATGACCGTAGGAATTAGAAGGATATCATTGACGAACACATGAGGAATGGTCAGTTACAACAATACATAAGCACTCGGGCTGCGACGGTGGAGTAGGAGCAGCCATAGTCCACCTCAAATGAAAATGGCTCTGGATCAAGGCTCATCATCAAGTTGTCATCAAATGATTGTAATGGCATGGAATAAGAAATAAATTCCATGTTAATACGGCTAACTCACTTATATATGTGCAGAATCGAGGACGGTCCCTAGGCATGCTCTGAGATGATAACAAACTTTAGTGCTCGGGTTTGCGAAATTTTGTTTTTTCCTTGTCGAACTCTGTTTTTTTTGGTTGTATGGACTCTTATTTTATATTTTACCAAATGAACTATGGAATGCTTAAATCTGGATTGATGTAATAAATAACACAGGTCACGGTTAGGCCTTTGGCTGAAGAGACGAAGAAATAACCGCAGGTCACGAGTCCCTTCGCCGGAGAGCGACAGAATGGATTCGTACATAGAGTAAGTCCTCGACTAAGGATCGAGTTAGGAGTAGAAAACCCCACGGATTAAGTCCTCGAGTAGGTATTAAGGTCGGAGTAGGATACCCCACGGATCAAGTCCTCGACTGAGGATCGAGGCCGAAGTAGGATACCACACGGATTAAGTCCTCGATTAGGGATCGAGGCCGAAGAAGGATACCCCATGGACTAAGTCTTCGACCGGGGATCGAGGCTGGAGAAGGATACCCACATATTAAGCCCTCAACTAGGGATCGACGCCGGAGAAGGAGACCCACAGATTAGTTCCTCAATCGAAGAGTCGAGGCCGGAGAATAAAGCGCAACAAATCGTCGGTATGGACTATGCCTGGCAAGGGTAGGCCGCTTCGCCGGAGAGCGATAGGATCAGCCTACTTAGGTCATCGAGTGCGAATTATGCTCGACATGGGTCCAGTGAAATCAAGGATTTAGATAAAATGACCTGGAGAGGTCTATATATTTGGATATGGACTCGGAGCGGTCCCGGCTTTGGATAAAACGACCCAGAGAGGTATATGGTTTTGGATATGGACCCGAAGCGGTCTCGAATTTGGATAAAACGATTCGAAGAGATCGTGGATTTGGTTAATGAATTTGGAATGGATTCGGAACGGGATATCACCTCATAATGTTCGTAATTATCCAAAGGGATTGGATTGGCAATGGATTCGGTTCTAGATTGGATAATACGACTATTAACAAATTATAGACTTTAGATTTGGGATTCATGACAATTCAAAACACGCCTTCCTATCGCAAGGCATGTTTTGGGGGGGCAAAGTAATAGCAGTCCTTTTGGCAAGGCAGTATACAGGAGGATTTAACCCAATAGACTTCACGATTATCAAGGCCGGGATATCATGGATTTGGCTCAAATGGATGGATTGGAAATCGATTGAGTTAAAACTATGGATGATAGTTGAATGGATTCGGATGGTAACTCTCAAAAAATGGCCAAGTACCCAATCAATGTCTAATCAGCATGAAGTGAAAAAATAGGCCCGATGAAGCCACATTTTAAATTTTAGGTCCATCGGAGTTTGTATGCTCAAGTTATGCATGAAGCAAGGATTTGTATGGATCAACCAAGAACGATCCATAAAATAGCGATAGGTGAAGTTTGATCAATATCTCAAAATCTACAAAGCCAATCACTTTAAACTTTCAGAGCATTAATAAAATGAAGAATGGAGCCTACAAAAATGGTCGCAGGCAAAACATTGAAGTTCAAGAATGGCCAATCCTTTTAATTCGATCATTTTAGCCGATCCTTAACAACGATCGGTACGACTCAATGAACGGTCCAATTTCAACCTAGATCAATCCATATCTTCCAAGTTGCAAGTCAGTTCCATATTTTAGTAGCAGTATCAAGAGACATGTGGGACCCTCTAAAAATGATCATGAGTATTAAAGTTGCGTTTAGGGTTTAGCCGATCGTTATTGGCCAATCGTTTTAACCAAGTCCTAAAAATGATTAGTATCCTCAAGTGCATAATCCAATTTCAACAAGGACTGATTCGTATCTCACAATCACTAGCTTAGATTGACTTCATATTTTGGAGACAAGTTCAGGAGGCATATGGGACCCTTCATAAATGATCGCATGTGAATTAGAGGAAAAAATAACGATCGGCTGAACTTTAGCCGATCATTCCAAATGGCCAAGTTAGGTTCGCCGATCGTTACGGTGGGTCCCTATGGACCTAGAGAGCCTCCGCCTAAATCTTAGTGAAATATCTCATCATCTCTCCCTATAAATACAACGGACTTGGCTCATTGCAGGGGACTTTTTTCGACTGACTCTCCTTCATCACTTCTAATCTCTTCCTCCATTATTTTTCTAAGGCAAAAACAAGAGTACTTGTAGTCGTATGTCATAAATAAAAGATTATTGGAGTGGACATAGGCCGAAGTTTGCCGAACCACTATAAAACTTGTGTGTTCATTTACTTTTCTACATTCTATTATATGATCTGTGAATCTATACTTCTCTGTTTGCATCTAAATATTGGATATTGGTGCTTTCACATACAACAGGGTGTTTGTGACAATTTTTGGTGCAAATAATATGAAACATGCCTATGTAATGTATATTGATGAATCGATACTTTCCTATTATGTAAAATAGTTTGGAATTTTATATGAAATTGATACTGAATTGTGTAATGATTGGAATCGGTATTTTTAAGTCAGATATGAATTTAATGAATTTAAAGTGATGCATAATGGTTAGGAATTTATATTTATTCCATGGACATGAATTGAATGAAATCTTAGTGAAATGCATAATGATTAGAATATTGTTTTTGTTTGACGAATAAGAATTAAGTTGATATGAAAATTTATTTAGATCTTTGGAGTTTTGTGATATTTAATACACTAGAACTTCGAATGCTGCAAGTTGATTTCCGCATATTATTAAGTTTAAAATAATTAAAAGCGTGACGTTTAAAGTAGCTACCTTATATAGATACATGAAGAAAAAAAGATCCACAAAACAGGGGTAATCGCCGTGTTTTGTACCATATATTTAAAGAAAATAAAAGCACACTTTCTTATAATTACAAACACCGCAAAAATATCTCCCCATTTGATAAGATACTTAAGTTTACCATGTTAATATTTATTGAGTAGAAGTTTAGTTCCAATGTATTAAATCCCAAAAGTTCGACATTAAGATATGAATGAATAAAAGTGCCAATAAGATGGAAAGTAATGAAAAAGAAAGTATGGGGAATATGCGAGAAGAAGAAACAAAGAATAAAATGGAAATAGAAATAATAGTTGGAACTAATGAACAATTTAGCAAGATATTAAGGATCAGATAAAAAGGAAGCAGTAAATGAACTAAAAGAAGAAGTAAAATGCATAATAAAATGAAGACCTACGATCAACTATAAGAATTATAAACATAATAAAAGCAAAAGAATGTAAGAATTAGAATATGTAAGGATATGAGGTATGTATATAAGTGGCCTCGAATATGCATTTATAATGGATGTGAATTATTATAATTTAATATATAAATTAGATAAAGAAAACGATGAAGGTCATCAGAGTAGGATGGAATGCAAGGTCAACAGGGTTACACAATAGAAGTCCACCCGCCATAAAAAGGCTACCAGATGTTGTGTAACATCATACTAATATGGAACATGTCCAACCATAGGACCCATAGAGAGTATATGGTCGCATATAAATGAAGGGGTAACCTTAGGATAGAGTAATCTGCTTCAGATTTATTATAGAGCAAGGTATTACCTTGATTGCACTAGGCAATCTAAACTGATGATGAGAAGGGCAATGCACTATGTAGCGAGTGTTGATAACAAATTTAGATACAGAGCGACAATGTCATCGGTCTCGAGCGCTCAACGAGAAGGACAGGGTTAAACCGAGTAGATCTTCGTCTATGGCCTACCAGGGTAGACCACGCTGGATCATGCACCACCACAGTTTTTTTAGGGCAAGGCCACTTAACCCATAGCGAGATTCCTTTAAAAAAGGGATGAGGTGGTTAGTGGAGCAGATTCTACGTTAGGAAACAATAAAGTAGTAAAATCCCCAAAGAGATAGTGAATGTATGAAATCTATTGGAAAGCGTATGACGAAATGTATGGAAGACCGTCGGTAACCACTATAGGACTTCCTCAAGTTATACGGTAATGAGAACATGATATGATGAAGCATTGGATCCTGATGGGGGGGGCTTATTCTCTGCATTAGCAGACATAATTACTATGTAATTTTCTTTGTTAATGCGGGTCTCGGGGTGGGGCATCACAGTTGATAATACTAGTGGGGATAGTATCTAGGTCCATTAGGGGACTATGGGATATGTATATGTGTACACACACACATAGATATAAATCCATGGAAGGTAGATGGGAATGGTTAGCACGTAGACTAATAAAATGTAAACAAACATAACATGAGATAATGAACAATCGACATAAGATAGTGTTATGTATAAGATGTACAATTTACTAGCCACCAGAATGTTGTTTTGACCCTTCCTCATTACAACCCATAGAATAGTTAGAAGGAAAGTTACCGATGCTCAGCATGTTCGGTGCTGACAAGGACACTTGAGTTTGGAAAATTTCAAATCTTGGTTAGTGCTTATGTGATCTATTATATTTTAATTATTCCATTGCAAGTTATTTCGTTAGAGCTTTGATATGCATTATTTTGTTTTATTTGCAGGATACCAAAACAATGATCCATGCTTTGGTGGACTTGGGTTCGAATTTAGCGAAAATTTAGGTCCACTGGAGTGCGGGTTATTGCATCTGCTATCAAAGCTTATGTTAGTCAATCTTGAAAAATTAGAAACGTTGAGTGAATATATTTATATTTTTCCTACAATATAATATACGATAAATCCTAGTAATTCCAACCATAGAATAGTTACATATGGCAAATCCCTGAAGTTGGATGGTACATGACTCCCTAGTCAGGCCTTGATAGCTAAATGATTGTGATCCTCATATGAATGCCAATTTATGATGTATAATAGGTTTAGATAAAGGGAAATTAGAATCTATATGTTATAAATAGTGGAAGGTAGAGAAATTCCTAAAGAAGATGTGAAATGGTCACTCCTAATTGGATTTTTAATATTGAGAAAGGAACAAGTTAGTAAATTGAAGGAAAGATGTTCTTAAGGGAATAGTTAGAAATCTACTTCGTTTCCAACCCAGTTGAAAATAGTTTTAAAAGTTTAGAAAAATATATAATTGATATATTTGAAAAGGTAAAGCAAATATTGGATTTTAGGGAATACTGGATTCTGGAAAAGGTATTTGTATATTTATATAATAAAAGTTTCATTGGAAGTTGAATTGAAAATTTTCCATAAAATAGTTCTATAAAAGTAATTTGTTTGAGAAAAATTATATAGCGTATATAGCTTGCTAGTTTCTTTGTAAAGAAGGAAAAGTAAAGTATGAAGTTCTATTATAATAAAGATTTGTAAAAATCTAAAAAATTCAATGAAGGAAATTTCTTGTGAAAGAAAAATAGAAGAGCAATATAGCTCGCGGGTTTTCTGTAATAAATTTTTTTAAGTTGTAATGAATTTTTTTATAGATGGCCAATAAGAAGTGATACAAGTTTGGGGTATAGGTGAATAGTACAAAAATAATATTTTAAACCCTAAACAAAGCTATAGGCGAAATCATTACAATGGTTTAAGTAGGAGGACAATAAACTAAGAGAAAAACAATTGGAATTAGTGCAGTTTAGGCTGAAGAGTTGAATAGTAGAAAATTATGAAGTATAAATAGAAATGAGGTTTGATGTATTGTAATTAAGTTAGAATTTTACATATTTTAATTCATTTGAATGAAAAGGGGTAATAATATAAAGGTGTACTGTTTGAAATAACATGTAATGCAAATGTAAAGAAAGAAATATACAAAATATGGGAAATCCCATATTTTGTAATATCCATTTCAGTAAAGAAATGAAGTATAATTCATTGTGATTTAACATAAAATACGAATTCTCTTTTAAGTGATGTATAGCAAATTTTAGTGTTAATAATTCCTCTTGGAGGAGGAAAGTAGTTCCAATGCATTAAAATATATGATCCTTAAGTATAATAAAAAGTGTAGTACCTAGAAATTATGTAGGAGGTCATGAAAAGAAGTCTAATTAGAAGCAGCATAAGAAATTAAAGGCAGAATAAAGGAAAATGGACATTTTCCATTGTTTGGGGGAGATAGTTATAGATTGTTGATACTTGAGCTATGGTTTAAGTTGCAAATATATGATTTGGATTAGATGTGACATGATTTTGATGGCATGTTCACTATGTTAGGACAACACCCCTTTTTTGGGATGGTCCTAGATAAGTTATGGCACAAGATGTTACTATGGTTAATCAGTATTTGTTGATTTGATTTATTTGGTGAGACACTATCCCTGTTGAGTTGTCTCGTCCATAGCATGGAAGAATGGTAAGTCGGTGAAATGATATGTGAAGAAAGATACCCTTAACTAATTATTATTAGAAGATGATTTGAGCATGAACATTTGATTTCAAAAGGATATTCGGAATTAAATTTGGTATTAAGATTATATATGGATAAGTGTGTGGTATAATGGATGAATATATAGAAATACTTAGATATGGATAGGTATTAAAATTATGTAGGTTTGTACTTTCAATGGATGGAATGAAGTCTTTGGAATTGTATAGGCAGATATGATTCGAAGAATAAAGGATCGTATAGAGCTGTAACCTCTATTTATAAAAGATATTCCAAACTGGATTAGTGACAAGGATTATAAGAGAAGTATTTTTTGATTGGTATAGATAAAGAATTTAGATAAATGATTTCAATAAAATATTTTGAGCTATTGAGATTAACCTAATTTGGGGAATTAAAGAAATTTTATTTGGAAAGATGAAGGAAAGAGTATAGTTAGCACACATAAGAGGTGTAGGGGCAATTTTATAAAATATGGAATTTAAAAGGGTTGGGATATGACTTTGAGTGAGGAGTAGATGGATTCTTTTCAATCGTCCCTCAGATTAAGGAGGGACTTCCTATTCAAAGAAATCCTTTTAAAGTTGTGGCTTAAAGGTGCACAGATTACATTACATATGAGGCGCATGTAGATAATATATTATATAGTCGATTCTTTTAACCATATCATCATCATAGGTTAGCGCTTTTCTTATGTTAGAATTCCACTAAGATTTAGGATTTTAATTTCTATAGTTGTATTGGTTAAATAAAATATGATTTCTCTTATTAGAATACTTGCTTGCTTGAAGGTTGTAGAACTTAAGATGGAATGTAGGAGAAGTGATATCATAAGAGTAACGATAATACCCAAAATAGATTAGAGATTTCAATGGGAGATAGTTTACCGGGTTAATACATCAATCACTTTTATACTCTTAGGTAAAAGAAGGAATGGTATGGTGATTCAAGTTGGTTAGATTTGTTTAGGTAAGCCGCCATCCACTTTGAGTTGCCTTATCTTAGCAACCCGAAAGATGTATTGAGAAAAGTACTACTAGATGGTTTAAGTGCTAAGTATGAGCATTTAGGAATGATATGAAAGATTATAATTTTATTTGCACACGTTTATGCTAAGGCTACTCGTTGATATGTATTGTGGAGTCATTTATTCGAGTTGGTATCGTGTATTGCAAAAGTTATGGTCATGCACGTACATTTATGGTTGATGTTTCAAAATGAGTTTATGCCAGTTGTAGAATATATTGGATTTAGTTAGGGATAACAATTTGGTCGGGGGTATTTGAAAGGTGGAGAAGTAGATTTGATCTTTTCGGTTTAACTCCTTTCAGAACAGTTTCCATTTATTTGATTGTTAGTTTCGTTAGTATCTTTGTTCGGTTGGATGATTGTTGTGGATTCATTTTGTTTTGCTTAGGATTATTTAAACCGGTTGGATAGTTGCTTTGGATGATTTTTATTTCATTCATAGATTGTGATATTTTCTTGATATGTTTTATATACTATTTTATTATGATTTATCGATATGTGTACCCACCATATGTTATGTTGATGTGATTGTATGCATACATATATAATTTGTATATTTACCCTAAGATGCTTGCATACATGCTTTATATGTCATGTAATCTCATTCGTATAGCAGGGCCTGAATGATATATACTTGCAATTGTATAATGTCATATGCCATATGATACATAACATGATGTTATATTATTTGTTGCATTTCATAAAGCACACAAGTGCTACCGTATGCATGTATATATGCCAATAAAACAATACACCTATTTGATGAAACTAACTCTAAATTTCATATGCTATATATGGATACTTGATTTGATTAGTTTCTTTGTTGTATGGATGATTGTTTGGATGATTGACTTTGTATGTTTATGTATTTGTCTTACACATTAAAATATGTGATATAAGAGTGTGAAATATTATTTGTCCCTTAGGAATTTTGAGGACGAAATTCTTTTAAGAAGGGAGAATGTAATGCCCTAAATTCTTTGTATATATTATAATTAAATATTAACAATATAACAGTTTTGAAATAATTGAATTTAATGTGTTAATACAATAAATTGTAATCGAGGATGGGAAAAATGGTCATTTTTCACCTTTGGAATTTGACGATGAAATTAGTGTCATTTCAATCGTCTTGTTTTATTGATTCACGTAGTTTGTTTGTTTGCTTCATTTGGAGTCCGTATGAAGGAGTTATGAGTGAATTTGTATCGAGCAAAGTGAGCGCTGAATTTAAATTTGAAATTGGAATCGACCATAGTTTTTCCCTTCATATAATAAACCAGCATACATAACTGTTTTCACGTTTTTAGAAACTGATTACCCATTCTCTTTCTCCTTCTCTCTTTTCTACTAAAATTGAAATCAACATATCTCTCTCGAATCTCAACATCACGAAACTAGTGGCATCGCAAAGCTAATGGAGAGACTACGCATTTATACTAATTTGAGGGTAAAATTATGAAGCTTGGAGGAGCAGTAGTCCTGAAAGTGGACGGTAGGCAGTAAAGAGTGATTCAGTGAATAATTCTAACTTTTTTCTCAATATAATGCTATTATAATCCTACGTAGATGATTTTTATTCTAGAAACAGAGTACATAAACATTTAAAATAGTTAAAGGGATTTAAACATGGTTTTGGGAAGAATTTGATAAAAATAGCGAATTTTAACTTGATTTACCTTTTTTCTTTAATTTAATGAGTCGACGATGATAATCGATGAATTTAAGTGTAAAAAACCTTAGAGACGTAGGGTAAGAGGCTAGGGACATTCTCAAATGACTAGTGGTGGAAATGAGATGACTAGATGCAAAACAAGGCGGAGAAACAATCGATATCGCGGTTAGAAAATTCAATTTTACTTTGAGCGGTCCACCGATCACTATCACCGGTCCACTGGTGACCTAGTTTGGAGGCGCACGTTAAATTTGGACCCAAGCAAGCTAATATATATTAATATTTATCGATTTGGGTCCTGATTCCTTTTTTGCAAGTGCTTGGAGGCTATTGACGAGACGGTTGTTAATTTACGGACCCAAGGTGAATTATGTGGTGATGGTCATTTGTTTGAGATGAATTTGTGTGTTATTCATGATAGGGAAATTGTTCGATGTTAACGCGAATGGGTGTGAGCCTGTGGCGCAAGTTGGCGACCCAGGATATGAGCCCATGACACAAGAAGGTGATCCGAGTATTGCGTTTCTATAGTGCTTCGGTGGAACAATAAGGAGGATGGATGGTAAGCGATCCTATAGTGCAAGAGGCAAGTCCAGAATGTGAGTCTAGTTTGTCCGTGAGGACAGTAGGCAACCTTATAGCACATAAGGTGAGTCCAGGGAAGTGAGTCCTACATACAATTGATGTGATGATGGACAACATGCGACCTTGCAACGCACAAGGCAAGTTCGAGGAATTGATTCCATGTGGATGCATGCAATACAACCAGATGTATGCAGTAGGTTAAATATAGTATGACCAGAAGCACATGAGGTGACTGAGCCATTAGACTTATATAATGTTATAGTATTATCTTTGTAGCATATATTGAGTAAGTATGGCTTACTCACGAGACTTATATCCAACTCACTACTATTTTCCGCCTTTATTTACATCTCTAGGTTGATAGAGCTTGGAGATGAGATGGTTCAGGAGACAAGGATCTATAATGTAAATAAATATTATGACTTGGGTTTGACTTTGTATATGAACTGGTTTGATTGGTATTGTACAAGCATGTGTTTCTGATAGTGTAGACATATCATGATGTATTTAAGTGATTATGGTTATTGATACTATACTTTGTTTCCTTCCGCTATGAGAATTTGAAAGTTACTGGTTAGAACTGTGTTTGTTTCTTGTTATCGTATCATAATGACTCATCCATTTCGGCTCTCGAGGTGTTAACGTCGGTTTGGGTGTTAAACCTGGGGGATGAAAAGTCAGTTGTTACACGCGTATTGACAATTTAGAAGCTATTAACTATCAAGATTTATATAAGCTATCATATGTTAAGTCCAAAAGCTATTGCATGTCAAATATTTAAGCTATCGAGTGTCAAACTTTTAAAGCTATTGCATGTGTGGATCATTGGCTATCAACTGTCAAAGGTCTTAAAGCTATCGAGTGTTAAAATTTTTAAGATATCACCTATTATGGCCTAAAGCTATCGAAGGTCGAGGCCCACATGCGCTATTGCATGCTTAAATGGTTGTTTGTAATTGAATTAAAAATTCTTTTATTGCCATTAAAAGTAATTACTTTACACCAAACCCTAATATATGTCAAATAATCATTAGTTCACTTGAGCATTTTTTGTTCTCTTTTCCATTGTTATTGATTACTTTACTAATTAATTAATCAAGTACCCGATAGTAATTATCTCTTCCCTTTGCTGAATAAATCATATTGATTTGGAAATTCATGGGAAAATCCCAAAAGATTCGCAAAAATCCCATTAATTACTCTTTACCTCATAAAAAATTTCAGGCCAAAATAGTTAGACCCGTCAAACGATTAGGTTAGGTCAAAATGGGTTGGGATGATTTTGACCCAACCCATTTATGACTCATTTTTTTAACCTGTTTAATACGTGGGTAAGTCTGACCCTATAAGCAGGTTACCCATTTAACCCATTTAAAGGTTTAAATTTGATTTGACTAATGAAAAACAAACAAATATAAAATAATTATAATTCTAATTTTTATGTTTTGAATTTCGATAAAAATCAAAATTTTAGAATTTAGAATTTAAAATTTTAATTCCAATTTTCATCAAAATTCAAATAAGAGGATGTATGTTGTTATTTGCTAAGTACAACCGTTGGTCACCGTAGTGAATTACCACATGTGTTCACAAGATGAAGTATCCAAATGTTCCATATTGTTTGTAATTTAAGTGGGAGTTCATCAGTCGAAGCCTCGTCTGATTCTGAGTTAGTACGAAGAAGTTATTGCAGCCTGAACAAAAAAGCGGCTTCTACCTAGATGGGTTCAAATATAAGGATGTAGCTTATTATTTCAAAGTAAAACAGTTAGTCACCATGGATAACTATAGTGTGTATTCACAAGATGAAGTATCCGAGTATTCTATTTTGTATGTAATTTAAGTGGGAGTTCATCGGTCGAAGTATCGCTTGATTTCGTACTATAGTTTGAACAAAAAAGTCATGGCGTCTACCTAGGCAGAATTCAAATATGGCATGTAGCCTATTATTAAGTAAAACTATTGATCACCATGAAGGACTACAGTATGCATTCATAAGATAAAGTATCTGAGTGTTTCATATTATCCGTAATTTAGGTGGGAGTTCATCGGTTGAAAGTATGAAGAAGTTATTATAGTCTGAACAAAAAATAGGGGTATCTACCCAGACGGAGTTCAAATATGAGGATGTATCTATTATTCCCTAAGTACGATTGTTAGTTACAATGAAGAACTACAGCATATGTTCACAAGATGAAGCATCCAAGTATTCCATGTTTTTTGTAAGTTAAGTGGGAGGCCATCGGTCGAAATCTTGCCAGATTCTGAGTCAGTATGAAAAATTCATTTCAGTCTGAACAAAAAATGGCTTCTACTTAGTCGAAGTTCAAATATGGGGATGTAGCTATTATTTGTTAAGTACAAACATTAGTTACCATGGAAAACTACAATGTGCATTCACAAGATGAAGTATCCAAGTAAAAAAATTTAGATTTTCAAAATTTATATTTTCAAAATTATATTTTCGAATTTTAAGTTTTTAATAAATGGGTTACCCATTTATAACCCTTTTAAAAATGGATCAACCTAACCCATAACCCATTTAATAAAATTCATAAACAAGTTGACCCAACTCATTTATAAGTAGCATAAACGGGTTGGGTTAATGGGTTGGGTCATATTTTGGCAAGTCTAAAAATAGTTTTTATTCCTCCATATTTTAAATAATTAGAACATGAAATTAAGCATTTTCCAACTTAGAAAATTCATATAAAATCCAATTAATTCCAGAAAATTATTAAATTAAAAACTCATCTTCAAATGAATGTCCTAACCATCGTATAAAACTTCAAGTGAATTGGAGGTGTTTTGATCCATTTTACACTAAAACATATCAAAAATAGTGACATTTAATTCTCAAACATGGATAACATATCAAAAATAGGGCCATTTAATTCACAAATATGGATGAAATAATTCTATTATTCTTAAAACTTGTTCTTTATCATTCAGAGCATTATTAGCACTTGCAATCCAAATCCAAATGGGTTTGGAGAGAACAGAGAAAGTGTTACTCATGTAGGTTTGATTAGAACTTAGATGTAAAGGTTTTCTTCTCCTTAGGGATGAATTCCTTTCTTCTTAAAATTTGATTTGTCTTTCCTTCTTTAGAATAATGGCCGGCCTGGCTTTAGTTCTCTTTTATTTTTGTGTGAGTGAGAATGAAACGAGAAGATGGGACAGTTAGGGGGTTGGTAGTTTGGGCTTAGGATAAAAATCACATTCTAGTTTATTTTTACTAAAGCTTAACTCTTCATCTTATATTCATTCCCTATTTTATTAACAAACTTGCCTTACTTGTTATTACCTCATAATGTATTTTGATTACTTACTTAATTAATTCCCTATATTATTGCACTCCAAAATATGGGATGCTACGCCACTTGCCCAAAGCACCACCATACATAAACCGCTCCCAATGCCATGTTGCCCTTGCCCTTCTAACACAAGCACATTGAAATACGGTTCGCTAATTGGTATGTGACTATACCACTCTATCCATGTGTAGTTTGAGCTGGTTGTATCTCAGTTGTTGATCACAATCAATAATTCACATGAAACTTAGCATCCAAGGCATCGCTATTAGCCCTTCAAAGCATGACCTCTACATATATAAATAGAGGATCACATGCAATTGTACAAGGATTAATTTATTTGCATTTAAGACATACTATTGCTAGTTTTATGCTCTTGTAATAACCATCAAAATTCCCTTTGTAACAAAAAGCTCAAGCAATAAAATAAGAAGTCGTAGTGGATGTTGATATCTTTTGGACCGTACCACTCTACATACCATGTAATTTATTTTACTTGCACCATATTTATTTCTCCTTTTACATTTCTAAGTACATTTTAGTGAATAACATTCATTAAAAACCATCACTAATTATCACTTCGAGGTTGGCTAGAAATCTAGTCACCACTACTCTATATAAGACTCCTGGTGGGTTGTTTTATACTTGATCCATGATAACCACAAGGACATAACCTCTTGTTGTCCCCTCCAGTTATGAATAAATCATCATCCATCATACGGAGAGCATTGTGTACACTAGTCTATCGATTGAATCGATATTCATTTCTCGAAACACTTTGACTATGGACATTTAAGGACAAGTATTTATATATACATATTGATTCATTACTCACGATTATGAGCACATTCATTACAATAATCAATTAAGTACTTACTCCTAAGGATTTCTTATTATACACACACACACACACACACACACATATATATATATATATATATATATATATAATGTATCATCATCATGTAATTATAAATATATGTACATACAACGAAAATAGAGACCAGAAAAACATACTTCATTTCGAACAGGATTCGTGCATAAGAGTTGAGTGTACAGTTATATAATTGCCCGACATACCCTCAATTCTACCAGTCCTATGGTTCATACACCCTTAAACATGAAGTCAAATAGCTGCCATTTGATGGGCGATTACCTTTTGGATGTAGAAGCAAATCTAACATGGTCGTTCGCCGCCTTCCAAAAGCCACTCATTATTAGTAATAACCTACAAAGTAGGATTCCATCTAGTTCCCTACGTCGTCAATAAAGAATCCTATGTGATCCTAATCTTATGATTGAATTATTCACTATACTAACGCATAGAGCCGGTCAAACTAAAATATTGTCCATAGACAGATAACCCAACTTAAATTTTGGTCCATACAAATACACACTATAACGAAAAAAACCTATTACAACTGTGTTTTACAACGGTCACGAAACATCCATTCTAATAAAGGTTTTTTTACCAATTTTTTCTAATAAAGTGTAATAAGCATATTTTCAACAGCTCTTTTTTTGCCAATTGCAATAGATGTCTATTATAACTTGTTTCTTTCGCCAATTGCAATAAACATCCATTTTCATTAACTCTTTTTTGTTCTAGTTACAATAAATACCAATCACATCTTTTTTAGTTTACCCGTGGCAATTAATAAGTAATAATTAACAATTACAGCTAAAGAGTAATAATTAATGATTAATTATAAAATTAATAATTTAATAAATAATTTTTAGGTAATAATAATTAAAAACTGATATATAATTATTAATAACTACTTTTAAATAATATTAATTAATAATTAATTTGAAATATGAAATAATTCCTATTTATATATTATTTAATTATTAATTAATTAAACTATTAATTAATAATTAAGTAATTAAATAATTAATTAACAATAACTCAAAATAATAAAAAAATTAATTAAATAATAACAATAATTAAGAAATAATAATTAAAAATTAATGTATATAATAATTAATGATTAATTTGAAATATGAAATAATTTGTACTCATAAAAAAATAATTAATAAATTAATAATCAATAAATAATTGATAATTAACTAAAATCTATTAAGTAGTAGTTAGTAATTAATAATAAAAAATTGTTGAATTAATTAATAATTTGTATTTGAAGGAGGTATATGTATGGATTAATTAATTATTTGTTATTAATAATATTTGATATTATTATTTTTATTAAAAAAATTCAACAACTCTTTTTTTGGACAATTGTATAGATTACCATTACAACCTTTTTCTTTTGCCAGTTCTAATAAACACGAGTTTTTAACAACTCTTGTTCTGTGCTAGTTGTCAACTCTTGTTTTTAGTTTATCCGTTGCAATAAATAATTAATAAGTAATAAGAAATAACTAATAATTACAACTAAATAATAACAATTAATGATTATTTACAAAATAAATAATTAAATAAATAATCTTAAATAATAATAGCTAGTAATTTATATATAATTATTACTAATCACTGTTAAATTATAATAATTAATAATTAATTTGAAATAAAAAATAATTGCTATTAATAATTACTAACTAATAATTAGTTAACTAATTAATAATAATCATTTATTAATTAATTGATTGATTAATAATTACTAAAAATAATAACCGCGACGAACAGGATTTTCGACCCTCGGAAATCAACATTAGTACATCCTCGTTATTCACGTGCTGCAAATTCAAGTGTCTGAAAACCTGACTGTTAAGGGAAAGAAAAAAAATAAAGACAGGACAGAATCTTACAGGAATGGAATAACATATATGATTTCAACATACAATCTTTACAGCGGAAATTTTAAATACATTCAACAAGAGTTTAACTTAACAAAACATAAATAGTTATAAATATCTGTCCTTACAAACGCGTTTACTGAGCGCGGTGGAAATGGATAACAATCTTCAGAAGAATCATCTAACTCCATGCTCCAAGCTCTTCCAAAATGCTCCAAACAAAACTTGACTACTAGGCTACCCGAAAAAGTAGGGCACCCAGAGTTTAAGGGAAAAAGAAAATAAACTCCAAGTCAGTCATGATACTGGTGTGAGAAAATCAAAATACAAGTATTTGAAAATAAAAGATACCACATAAGACAATGACGCACATAAACACTGAACAGGTTTTTACCTTATGATATTTCTATGTAAAATCTAATGATATTATTTTTAACGACATTCTTTGAAAACCTTTCAAAATAAACACATTCAAATAGCCAAAATGGTTACATTGGTTAAATTTGACGACATTACAACTAAAATCGAATGAACTTATTGGATATTTGGGTTTCCAGTGAATAGTGAGGTAAGGGTCAACCTCTCGTATAGTACATTTCTAGAGGAATGTACTGAGAATCGACATCTTCGAAACCTCTGTGAATTAAGACTTGCCTACCCAAAGCAACAGATGGTACAGATAGCACCGAATATGATATATCCCCTGCCATTCCCGACCTATCCAAGAGCTCTCATACCATACACCACATATTTTTGTACTCAACATCATAGCGGGCATAAAATAAACTTAGAAAGGTGATATCATACCATAATGGTTGCGATCCACTTAGCCCTAAAATAACACCTGTTTCAAAATTCCATGGGTATGAGGCTATAGGTAACATTTACCTTTCTTAGAACATTTTCACTTAAAATGCCACATTGCTATTTTCAACATCACATTATTGATTTCAACAAAAGTACAATCTCTGAGTTCGTACGTCTTAAAAAAGGGTGTTAAGTATAAGAGAGGTTACCTCCTACACCACCAAATAGATGTATGTTTGTAGAGATCAATGCATTGTAATCTTAGAATGCAATGTCAGACATCCATCCATACAAGTTCTCTAGGAACAGAACAAACCGAAGGCACTCTCCTACCACATCCTGTTGGAAATTACTCCTAGGATTAATAAGAGTAGTCCTTGTAAACGAAGATCCCAGAACGAAGGGACCACTGCTATTTATTTATCCAAGGAGCAACTCCAAAATTATCAACGAGTATTTCTTCCGTTATGAAGATCCCCGCCTACAACTTCATTATATTTAATATGCCTTCACTTTCGAACTCGTAAATTTGGTTCGAAGTGGTTTTCGGATAGGAATAGTCCAAATCCAACCCCAATTTCTCTGAACTAGTTATCGATAAAAAGATGTTAATTGGGTGATTAATATTCCATTAATTTGTAACCGTTTATCCAAAATACCTTTTTAGAGATATATATACACACACACACACACACTCTAAAACCATTTCTTTTAAGTATATACGGGATCATTAAACCTCTCTTATCAAATCTTTTGGTTACTTAAAACCTTTTTAAATCTTGGACTAATTCCAAATCATTTCATCCTTTACTTAGGACAATATCTCCAAATCATTTATTTAAATCTTAACAAAGATTTCCAAATCATAACTTTTAAACAGGTCAAAAATAATGTTATTTAAGACATCGTTTACTGTAAACCCAAAACAATTAATTTTAAGCATAGGAAGTAAATCAATTCCAAATCATTTATTTAAATCTTGACAAAATATTTCTTATTTCCAACACATGTCTTTTTTATAGGTTGGAACCATATTATCTAAGATGGTAAATCCAAATTAGTTAGTATTCAAGTAAAACGGATCCATAGAATTTATACTAGTTCTACTCAACATCAATTTCCGTGTTCAACCTTTACTACCCATCGAATAGCGGTGAAATCATCTTTTAAATTCATATGGATGGTATGGGTTCTCTCCTTGGAATTTAATACCAAGTATAAGAAGATTATTCTTGTACAATCCAAGTTGTATTAAATTTGGAAAACTTAAATCTTTTATACTTGCCTCGTTTCTTACATTTAGACCTTATCTATTTCTCGTCCAGGAAAGAGGCCATGTGAGCCAGGACACTAGTTATTCCTGAACATCTCCTTAGTTTAAGCACTTTCCATCCGAATCTCACGAATAGAAAAATTCAGTCTACTTATTGGCTTTTAGAGCCAAGATTAAATCACATAATTATAACAGATTTTCTTTAAATCATTTATTTAAAATAAATTTTAGAACTTTTAATCATTTTTTGAAAACATTTATAAAAGGTTTAGGAAAGAATACATAAGTCTAAAGCCATATTTCAAAAGTTATTAAAAGTGCTGTGAATAGTGCTTTTAAGGCTTGTTTGATCAAAACAACTTTTCTATCATTTAGAAATCCATTTTTATAACTCAAATCTCTTTTAAAACATTTTAAAATATTTATAGAATTTATTCCATATTTTTAAAGAATTAAAAATTTCATCTATAAAGAATTTATTACTTCGGTTTCAAAACTGCCAAACCGCGGTTATATTGAAAACTTGTTTTGCTCATATTTTAAAATCTACTGAACGAAATCTCGATCATTTTCTTTTGTTTGAAAATTATGATTATAAGAGTTCGCAGATTTTTATTCCAAAGAATTCTGACTCTGAATCCATCGTATAAATGGATTTAACTTTCTACGACGCGAAATCGTGAACTTTCGTTACGCGAAGCGCCTATTTTCAACTCAATTTTCATAACCTGTCAAAACTTCACCAAATTGGATTTTAGGGTTAACATTTTAAATCATTTCAAAGAGGTTTAATGATTACATGTCACTTTTATAAATTGATTCAGAAAGTGATTTCCTTTCGTAACGTCGACCTGTATTTAACATGACTTGTTTACGTAATTAAACATTATATTAAAACAATCAATACTTGGTGGTCAAAACATAGTAAACATCCATCTCTATCATATCACATCATCATCTTCATATTTATGAATATAGAGTTTCCCACCTTCATTGGTTTTTAACTTTAAGAAAATTTGCTATAGCTTCATTACGATCGAATCAAAGTCTACGAAATCGAGCCTTGGACCTTTGTATGTGCCCGGCCTATGCTTGCAAATGGTAGTGGGCTCCCCATGGTTTTGGAGTGGATTACTGATGTATATATATTTATATAAATTTAATTTCTTTTTGCAATATTTTTCTTCATAATTTCCTTAAGGTAGGAAGCCACTAAAAAGCTTGAGAATGAGGATAAGATGAAGTAGATGTGTAAAATTATGAAGAGAATGGTGGGTATTTATACGAAAAACTTTGGAAATAAATATCCAAATGTGTAAGGACCAAAATTCCCTTGCCTACACCCCCTTCATCACCATTAAGGCGCATGGAAATGCCACCCACCCTTGTTCCTCCATATGTGTGACGATGATGGTGTGTAAGTGAGTTGATGTTTGCTTTTTAGGGTAGAAAATATTTTATATGTTTATACTTTTTACTATATGCAAATTCTAATGTAAACAGTAAGTATATTTGTGTATATATTTGCGTGTGTGTGTGTTCATGTATATGTTAAGGTGTGCGTGAGTATGTTAGTATGTGTTCAAGCGATATAAACAACGTTGTACAACTTCTATATGTTAAATCGTTGAAAAAAGGAAAGCCGATTTACAGTCACATTTTCACTTACAAATTAATTTACATATAAATGTAAACAAAATTTGAAAACTAATTCCTCATAATTATAAATTAGTTGAAATGATCGCATTTGATTTATAAAACCATATAAATTAATATCAAACAATTATTTACAAGAAGTGATGTTATATCGATAAAGCGATACGAATTTTCATTGTAACGACCCGGAATTTCTAGTCGTTAATTTTTGAACGTTTAATTCAGTTTAAATGTTAAATTTCAATTTTGAATTGATTTTTATATAAAAAGATTTTGGTCAAATTAATAGAATTAGTCAAATTTCAAATACGGTAATTTAATTGAAATTTGAATAATAATAGCTTAATATTAGAATTGGGATTATGGGTGATTTTGGGTGTAAATATGTATAAAAATAGATTCTAAAATTTATTTTAAGTCTATTTGCATTTGAATTATAATATTGGGCCATTGGATGGAATTAAAAGTCGATAAGTTGAATTGGGAATTTTATATTAATTTAATAATGGAATTTAATAATATAATAATGCAATTAATCAGATTTTGATTTAAATTGAATAAGAATGATTTCTAATGTGAATATAAATTTCATACGAGTTATAAAAGAGCTAATAAAATTTTAAAAGTGAAATTTTAAGTGATTTCGACGATTTTGAAAATTGCTCGATTTAATCGACGAGTTAAAATAGCCTTCCGGGGCACTGTCTCGGAATTCGACGAAACTAGTTCCATTGGATGCGTAATAGTTAGTTATTATCGGGTTTCAATTTTCGTAGCAATCAGAGTTGTCGTTTGACCCTGACAGCTCAAAACGCATAGAAACTACTTTGATCGATTTAATTTAAAATTGATTGTTTATTTCCGTAACTCGTGCATATGATCAAATTAGCCTCCGAAACACATTCCATCGTGTTCGGAACGTGGGTAAAACCTTAGAAACGCCTGTCGGCATGCGTCGTTTGGAGATCGTTTTAAAAAGTGGTTTTAAATGAATATAATATTAAAATAATAATTATTAACATATATAAATGCACGTTTTTCTTCCGAGAAACCCTATTTGTGTCGGCCACCTCCAGTTTGTTTTAATGGCCGGAAAGTTCTCATCTTCTTCTTGATTTATCCTCTCATCCATCGATTATTATGCAAGATCTCCAACTACAAAGTTAAAGAGCTCAATGAGATCTACCCATCCATACGGCGGAGTGGCATGGAATTCATCGTGGCGCCAGAATCGAAGCCGTGATAGTCGCCGTTTGTTCGTGAAATACAAGGGAAGGAGAGAGTTGAGCCTTCCATGCTTTTGGTCGAAGGTGGAGGCCGCGACGAGCTATCTCTTGGTGAGTTTTGATCGAGCTCGTGTGAATCGTAGGTGGAGCGGTTGTAAACCCTAAATCGTGACTTTGGGTTCGGCTCTGGAGCGAACGCGTGATGAAGAAGATGAGTATTTTGTGCGGCCGTGTTTTCTTGTTAACATATGGCCAGATTTTAGTTAGTAAATAAAACTAAAAGGAAATTGTTTATAAATTTTATTCAACCTTTACAAATTCATAACTTTGTGATGCATTATCAGAAATCGACGAAACGAGAAACGCCGGAATCACAGCGACGAATACTACGTAGTAGAGCAATTCTATAATTATTTGGAGCAAGTAAAAATTTAGGTTAAATCGAAAGTGTTCGATTTAATTTAAATTGAAACGCTCGTCGAAAACCCAAGGTGAGTTAATCTCACTCACATCTGGATACCGGTAATTTAAATAGCTAATATTTAAATGTTTGATTGGTTATTTAGCTAAATATGATAATTATTATCAAATTGAATCGATATTTATTGGATGTTCTAATATCTGTGGATGTAGGGAAACAGGTTGGAGGGATCTAACTGGATTTCTCATAAATATAAATTTATTTATATTCTGTGATATATCATATTTATATTCTGTGATAAATTATTTTAGATCCTGTTATGCTGTGCTCTATTTATATACTGTGATAGATTAAATTGGAAATTAAATGGTGTTGTGTTATGATTGGGTGAATACCACCTGGGAATTTTAAATATAAACAAATGAATTGGGATTAAAGGAAATAAAAGAATTCTTAAGTAAAGAATTTTAAAGGAATTAAATTCAAGAAATTGGTTGGTAAATTTAAAGTGTTTGAAATTGTGAAATTTAAAGGGAAATGTGAATTGTTTAAAATAAAAGCGAGATTTATTTTAAAGGATGGGAAGTGTGCTTTCTCTTGGAAACTTTACTATATTTTTAAGAAAAGTTCTCAAATATAAATTTGCAGTTTAAATATGTTTAGTATAGTTCAGAAAGAAATATTATTTTAAATTGTTTAAAGTGTAAGTAAATATTAATTATTTAATTATGGTAATTAATTATTTTAAAAGTAAAGTAGTTTTAAGTTCTCAAAAGCAAATTATAATATAAATACTTAATTTAATAACTTTATTTTAAAGGTTAAACTGGCTTAAATTACTCAGAAACCTCTATCTATTTCCTTAAGTAGTATTTTCAATGAAGGAATTTTTAGAAGCTTTATTTTAAATATTTTAAACATATATTTGAAAGTGATTTCCAGGAAATAGCAATGGGTTTAAAAAAAATAAAAGGGAGTTTATTTTTAAAATATGGAAAGGATTTTACGGGATGAACATAAAATTGAATTGGGATAAATCGGGTAGAATTTATAAAAAGAATTCTTTGGGTGATCCTAAAATGGAAGTGTATTTTTCTGATAGCCAAGTACGTTTTTAGAGTAGATTTTTGAATGGTTAGAAGTTTGAAGTTATATTAAAGAAGGGTTTTAAGAAAATCAATTAAGTGGTAAGAATTTTAAAGGTGAACATCTATCGAATTAGTTATAGAAGTAATTATTTTAATGGTAAGCAGTAGTATGTTTTAAAGAATATTATTAATATTTACACTTTATAAAATGGTTCTATTTTAAAGATGATTAGTTGAAGTTTTATTTGAAACTTGTATAGGATTTTATAACTTTATTTTAAAATTAGTATGACTTAACTTTATTTTAGAGAAAATAGTTTATATTTTATAAAGAAGTTTTATTCGAAATATTTTTAAAAGGATATATATATATATATATATATATTAAATTAAGTATGTAAATAGATTTAATATAAATGTTTTAATGTATTTTCAAGAATAAAGAATTTAAATTATTTTAAATCTTATGTATGGGTACTTGGATGTTTTCAAGGGAAGTAATGATTTGGGGAATTTATTCCACGAGAAGGATTGGGTTTGAAAAGTGTTTTCAACGGGATTTGAAAATGAAAACATATTTGGCAAAGATATTTTGAGGAAATAAATAACGTGGGATATTATTTATTGTGTGATGGATGTTTGTGAATATTAATTGATAGTTAAATCACCGACTATCAATATTGGCCAATGCGTTGATCGTTTCGAAGAGACTGGGATTAGGATTAATTTCTCGAAAACCACTTCGATCCGGTTTGTACGTTTTCGTGGAAAAACGAGTTTGGAGTCAAAGATGGAGCAGTGAAGTGCAAGGGCTAGTCGCGACTAATCCTGAGGGTATTTCCAAAATGGATGTAGTAGGAGCAGTGCCTTCGTTTCCGTTCGAACCCGGGACGGACTTGTATGGACGAATGCTTTCGGAACATCGTCAGGTGGACGCATTCTAAGTGAAACGTTCTAAAAAGGTAACGCTTAGCCTCAAGCCTCATCAACCGGGAATGACTGAAAATCAGGGGTTATGCAGCAAGGTAAGGTGGGTAGCACCCATTCAGGGTGAGGTCATCCCTGTCAAGATGTCCCTTTTTATTCGGCTTAGTGGTGCGGTCGCTGATCCCAACCGTAGGGTGATCTTACTCGGGATTATCCAGTAAGGGGTAGTCCCGGCCTTATGTTGCAGGGGAACGGGAGTGGTCCTCGGTACACTGATCTAGACCAGGTACTGTGACAGGTGGTACCCCAGTGCCTAGTCATTAGTTGGAAATCCATTCTCCCTACGCGCCTTTTACGAGTTTTGTTTGTATTACCTACTTTGTGGCTAGTAGCTGGAATCTAATCATGTAACAATTTCAGCTATTTTATAAGTATTTGTATATAGACCTTATTACAATATCAGAGGATTTTTATAAAAAATGTTTTAGCTATCATAAGGTAAAAACCCGACATGTTTATTTGTGGCGTGGTCTTACGAGATGCTTTTGTTTTCAAAAGGATTTTTGAAACTTTAATAATCAATTTGGGTGAATTATTAGCAGCTGGTATGCCAGACTGACTCGGGTGTTATTTCATTATAATGCTAGGGTCAGACCGAGTATTATATGTCCAGGATAGGATGCTATGGAGCAGGAGAGGAGCTGGAGTCCGAGACGTATTATCAGTACTTGTATATATATCCGCTGCTGTGATTGTTTGAGATTGTCTGACTGGTAAATGTTGTTTTTTTGTTTGTGATACTCTGATGATGTAATATATAAAACAGATATAGTTTTCATTGTGTAAAGATCTATTATTGACTATTATATTTTATTCCGTTTCGATTGTGAGATTATGATATTGTTTAGTTTCTTCTTTCTTCTACCTTCTTTCTTTTTCCTCAATAATCTGTCTTTTCCGGCACTTAATCGTCGACATATCATACTGTGGGGTATTTTGTGTCGATTTTCGAGGGTCGAGAAGGGCGGATCGTCACATTCATATATTTTCAAATCAAGTATATACCTTTACAAAATTATTATAAATGATTTACTATCACTATATAACTAATTAACATGAATTATTATCATTTTAAAAACAATTATTTGAAGAATTACAATAATTATTAAATTAATAAATCTTAATTTAAATTCGTAAATCCATTATTAAATATGATGCCATCATTCATGTTTCAAAAATACATTTTATTCCTAAAAATAAAATAAATAATTTTATTTCATATTCTTGTTTAAATGAATAAATAAATGTATATATCGATCCCCGTGCGTGACTTTTGATAATTATAGAGCTGTTTATTGATAAAACGGTTTTCGATCATTTTATCGATATTTTGCCAAAGTATATATTACTGTAAATAGTTGTTCAAAATAAAAGTACCATATCATTTATTGTTCAAGACACTATAATCTATGTTGAAAATCTTATATTTGAATATTTAAAAATAAAAATAATTTATCAAAGCGATAAATTTGCTGGTTGTACAATAATAAATAAAAATTAAATAAATAATAGTTAAATAAATAATAATAGTTAAAAATAATTAAATTAATTATTTAATAGCGATCATTTGGATATTTTGGTCCTAATAATAAACAATAATCCGTACATTTGGATATTTATTGTCAAAGTTTTTCCTATTTACATTAGAATTAAGTGCACGGCAAGCCTCAAATGAAATTTCCACACATCATTCTATAATCTTTTCGTTTCGAAGTTGTAATGTTCGTATGAATGAGGAGGAGATGTGCTTAATGTTGATACTGAGTGGCGAAACTTGATAAGGAAGGAAAAGTGACTTTATCATATGTAGATATTATATTTGATATATTATCGCGTATACAATTGGATAGAGGTGCTTCTCAACTCTCACTTGGTTTGGTGGATGATGTAGTTATGAAAAATTAGAGCTAGAGGAGGGTTAAATTCAGTATCTAGTCAGTCAGTAGTAGTAGTAGAATTGGGTAGGGAATTTATGTCGCATGGGAATCACTAGGTTCCAGGCTTGAATAACGTTGTTGATAAGGGTACGATTATGGGCGACTGCTTGTGTAGTGAAGTTATGATTGATGTGAAGGTCAGGTTCCAGCGAAGAATGGCGGGGCAGTGAATTATAACTAGGGGCATAGGCTAGTTGCTGTAGGTAGGGAGATGAAATGTTTTAAGGTTTATATATAAGAATTTTGGGCTGTTGGTTTAAAGAATGGAATGAATATAATAATTTTTCTTCCATAATTTTGTTAACTGTATATGCTTCACCGGTGAATTGTAATTTTTTATTTTGCATTTATTTTGCAACGGACGAAAACGGCTGTAGTTATGGAATATTATAATGGTCAATAACATTTGTAATATTAGTTACTACACTTGTCATTAATAATGGCAGTATCATTCTTTTTGGAGAGATGATATAGATTTACAATTGACAATATAGTGGTAAAAGACCATGCTACAACGACTTCAAACGGTTTAAAAGAGATTTACTACAACGGGCCTTTGCAATGGTCAATGTCAGTTATAAAATCTTATGGATCTATACAACTTCGAATATTACAATGGTTGTACATCCTTTGTTAAACACCTATTACAATTGGCATTGCCAATTGTAAAATAGTTATTTTGTTATGGTGACAAATGGTAGATATTATTCTCTTAGTTACATTAAAAGAAACGACTTACATAGAGGGGTTTCTAATTTGCTGCTTACAATATAATTCTTACCAACTAACCACTAAGATAAGGTATAATTCCTTGATGAATAAAATATTTTGATATTTTCTAGAAAAATGGGTTCTATATAAAACCGAGTCATGAGCCATCTCCCTGATAGCCTAAGTAGAGGGTTGATCACATAACCTGACCGATGTTACTCAAATATCATGAAGCAAAATTGCTGAATCAACTAGGTGAAATTACCCGACTTCTTACTGATTGAAATCTCGAACAATAATATTATGATCCAACTTCTATAATTCACCATTGATTTACAAATCCATATATCTCATATCCATTATAGTTGATTGCATCCTTACAACACTTCTCATGGAGATGGTGTGAACTGAAATACATTTCGGTGTTTTATTACAAAAATAGCGTCTTTCATATCGGCATGAGCCAATTATTCTTAAATGGATTTGAAGTTTCCTCGGTTAATTCAAGGTATCAATTCGAACAGAAGGTTTGCCTTACCACCTGAAATAAAATAGTCCACCCAAAATTGAAGCCAATTGTCTTTTTAGGGTGCATTCTTAAACGACATGAAAGGAACAGACGAAATAAGCGTTTAAAAGTGGTACGAAAGGAGAACGGTTCGCGAAAGAGAAATGCATTCTTAGAGCATAAAACAGGCACGAAAGGGGCATTCTACAAGAGGGATTTTAATTGTTTTATTATTAATAATTATTTTTGTTGTTGTTTTAGTTTGTTTTATTTTTTAATTAATACAGGTAAATGAATTAATATCATCTATAAACCATAAAATGAAAAGGAAAAAAATTCTTATTTCGTGCTAGTAGTTCGAAATACAAATAAAAATCTACAACGGCTCTTAATTTTTGCTGATATATATATATATATAACAAGTCATCTAAGCATCGTGGACTTATTCAACAGCAAAAGGATAGTTCTGTAGTCTGACTCACTATTGGCCACAATATATGTGATTTCCCATTCTTTAACCGGGCGATTCTCCTAGAGCACAACCATTCATCTTTCAATGGTCCGCACCATCTCCACTCTTGTGAAGAAACTGCACTCGGTTGAGGTCTACGAGAGAAAGTACCAACCGAGGATGTTGATGTGCAGGAGTACAAGGAGTGCGACTACTGATCTTTACGGTATCGTCCCTCAGAAAGTCAATATACATCAGGATGTCGAACGTCGCATTGGATAGTGGAGTGTTTGGAATTTCAAACTTGCAGGCTGGAGTCCCAATGCAGCCTTTGAATATCACATCAGTTCCTTGAAATTTGAAGGCAGTCACACTTTGAATTTCTTGTATCCACTAGCCATCAAGTTACACCTCTTGTTAGTTCCTCCGACGGTGTCCCTCTCCATATTCCAGAATCCGTCTTTAATTTGTAGTAGCCTGTCCCATGGGTTCCAATCATGCTTGAGATTATCGAACTTGTTCATCACCTAGCTATCGGCGTATTCGACATCCATCCATTCATTAAAGGCGGCAACGATATCCTGGTACCAATAGCCAACCCGATCTTTCCTCGGTCCAGTTCGTTCGTAGCAAATCCTTATTGATAGTTGAAATAGAAACACAAACTTTTGGTCCGACAATGAAGTTTCAAAAATGCCCTCATATGTATTTCTTTGTTAATAGTTATAATACATTTGCCTTTATTAACAGTTAGAATAGAAGCACAAACTTTTGACCAAACCATAAAGTTCCAAAAATGCCAATATATGTATTTCTTAATTAATAGTTGTAGTATATTTAGTGTCACACTCTTTTGATGTCAGCGTGAAATACCAAAAATGTCTCTCTGCGGATACTATCAAGAATGTAGTATCATTGGAAAATAGGATTTGACAATTAGGCTTGCTTTACAAATTCAAAATTTCCTCTACAAATATTTACCAAGTCTTAATTTCACCTAAAAATAGGATCTAATAACTAAATTACTTTACAAATTCATTTTTTATTAATTAATAATATAAATAAAATTTTAAACTAACAAAAAAAATTAGATATTGCAATCTAGAAATAAAAATTCAAATTAACTATGAACTATTCAACATGGAAATATGATAAAATATTGTTAGAACCATATATATGGTGTTTTGATGATAACAACCATACAACAATGCTAGTAATGTGTTTCTAAAGTTATTTCAGGTCAAAACGATGATGGAAAAGGTGAGAAATAAATTGGCTAAAAGTATGCGAAGCTGGGACAAGAACCCGAATGGGCTGAGAGATAAGCGCATGCTTTTACCACCGAACTAAGAAAGTTTTTAGAAATTATGCTTATTTGTCGACTAAAAAATGTATTCAGTCGGCTGAACTAGCCTAATTCGACTAACTTATAAAAAAAAGCCTACTGAATCAGGCCCTACTCTCTGGACCAAAATTGGCCACTTTCAGTCGACTGAGCTAGTAAAAAAACGGCTATTTTTTGAATTGGTGTCTTCGTGTCTCTTCGCTCCAGAAGTTGCATCTCTTTGCTCCCGCGGTCACTTCTCTTCATCAATTGGCGAATTTGGAAAGTTGCATCCTTACATTGGCATCCCTACAACAACTATATAATATCCTAATCATTCCTGAATCAACGTACATTTGAAATACAACTCTATGCTTTGAATTCTAGGCCTCAAACTCTCAATTCCAAAGCAATACTTCGAATTCCACGAAATTCATGTGATTCAGAGATTTTGACTAGTGTGCTTTGTCTCCACATCCCATATTCTAATCGAATAAATTTCTTAGACTCTACACCTCCACTCAATATAGTTTGGTTTGGTTATAAGATTTACTGTACATCAAATTGACATTCTGTATATAAAGATACGCTGTGTCAGAAAGTAACATTTGTTACACTATGTTAACTCGTCTTTTTGGCAAGGCCTTGGACAGGCGGATCTAACTAAGTCGAGTACTCGTTCGTCGAGATTGGAATACGATGGGTTTGAGCTAGTTGGAAGAATATATGGTTCGGTATGATTGAAGTTCGGCTGTTCGGTCATACATGGCTTGGTCGAGGAGAGGTGGCATAACACGGTTTGGTCATTGGTGGTCCGGCCATGTGGCTCGGCCATTCGACCAAGGTAGCTCGGTCGTACTTGGTTCGGCTGAGTTAGTACCGATCGGTATGAAAGGGATTGGGTGGCTTGGATAAAGATGGATCAGCGTAAGTCGTTTGGCACTGGTGGATCGGCTTTGAGGGGATCTGCATTGGAGGATTGGTTGTGTGTGGATCGGGAAAGGTAGTTAGGCTGAGGTGGCTCGGCCAGATAGTGTGGCTCGGCAATGTAGTGCGGCTCGGCAGGATAGTGTGGCTCGGCAGGATGGTGTGGCTCGGCGTGTTTACCACTTCAAGTTCTAGCATGAACTACTTCGAGTCAAGCATAGAGCGGCTATGGGTCGTCACCTAGGGAGGCTCGGGTCGGCATGTATAGAACTCAGGATCAGTCGCAATAAAGGGTGTACGTTCGACAAAGGTCTTGATGGGCCTGTACCCTTCAGAAAGCCTAGCAACTCGGGATTTGCCTATAAATACAGCATGTGACGCTTCAGAAAAGGGATATTCATTCTGTTTCCCTTTGTCTTCTACACTAATGCCGCTCTGCCATTTTTGTTCTAAAAACTCTGGATTGTAACTGTAATGGATTCTAACATCAATTAAAAGGAAATTTATAGAGTGGACGTACGCCGGAGTTAGTCGAACCACTATAAATCTTCTTTTATTACTGATTTCTTTCTAGTTTTTACTGTTCTTCATATTCATACTCTCTAAATACATTCCATCTACGATTTGTGGCTGTGATTTGGTGCTTTCATCTAAATTTGGGTGTTAGTGACTAATTTTGGCACTAACATTTTGGTGCTTTCACTGAGAACGCAAGCACTCAGGAATTTTGAAGCTAGGAACTTAGATTCCATGAGGCAATCGCTAGGCCACCAATAAGGAAGCAAGTGATAGAAAGAAGCAATCAAAAGGGAAGTCAAGAGGCCTCCTCTGAAGCTGGAGTCGGTCAAGCATCCGCCTACATCACCAGAGACGAGACGGAAGCGATGTTGAAAAGACAAAAGGAGATGATGCAGACTCTTCTCAGACAATTAGGACAAGTAGGAACCGCAGGAGCTCATATCCTGGATTGGAAGCGCTCAACCAGCAAGCGGAGAGAGTGGTTCAGGAGGGGGCAGCCCCCAATCAGCAAACAACTATCAATCTGGATGGACCTAGACTCGGGGGCACACCACCAGGAAATGCTAGACCAATCCATGGAGGGATACCAGATAACGCTGTGCAGCCCGACACCAATAGGAATACCGAAGTACGTGATGAGGAGTATGTGCTAGGATTCCCTCGTGAACTCGGGGGACAGATCGGAGGCAGCGGGCAAGGATTTACAGCTTGGCGACAATGAAAGATTAGCGGAGATGGTCAGATGAGCTGTGAGAGATGGATTGGTAAATAAAGACTTAGAGGATTTGAATAGGAGTCCCTTTACTCCTACTATCAGGCAAGCTAGAAACCCACCGGATTTTAAGCTACCAACGTTGGAGATGTATGATGGGAGAACAGATCCTGCCGTTCACTTGAAGTGGTACATGAGGCATATGGAGGTACTAGAGGCATAAAATGAGGTCATGGCTCGATGTTTTCCTTTGTATTTAACAGATATCGCAGCTATGTGGTTCAGACAGCTGGAGAGTTGTTCTATTGACACTTGGACGGAGCTGATTGAAAGGTTCATGAGGTAGTTTCAAATCTATATAGTCAGACCCAAGAACGTAATGACATTGACATCGATGAAACAATGGAAGGGAGAGTCGCTCAGGGGTTTCTTAATCAGATTCAACGTGGCGGTGCTTCAATGGATCGACCCGATCCATCGATGGTTTTGATGGCAGCAGTTTCAGGAATTGCAGATAATTCAGATTTCAAGATATCGTTGGAACGGGAGCCACGGAGGGATCTTGGAGAGTTCTACCATGAGGCGGAAAGATTCCTGAGCCAGGAAGATGCGCAAGCTGAGAGAGTAGGAAGGGAGACCGAAGCTTATGCAGTGAGGAGTGGAGGTCCACCCAGTGAGGATTCAAATAAGATGATAAAGGAAAAAGGAAAATGAATGGCAATGGTAGCCCTTCGAAGAGGCCTTGGAGGGGGTCAAAGTTTTCTTCTTACACGGATTTAACTGAGACTCTAGAGAGGATTTACTTGGATACTCGAGGGCGCTTCCAATATCGAAGGCCAGCAAGGAGGGAACCTTTTGAGTACGAGCGGGCATCGGGAAAGCATTGCCTATTCCATGAGCTGGATGGGCACAAAACAAAAGATTGTAGGCATTTCAAAGATATCGTGGAGGAGCATGTAAGGAATGGTCATTTGCAACAGTACTGTAACAACCCGGAATTTTCGAACCCGAAAACTCCAGATAGTTATGAAAAAGAAGAAAGGGATAGAAGAAGAAGAAAAACAACATCAGAATCTCACATCGCAGCGGAATAAAATATAATATATAGAATACATTTGTAAATACAAGAAATCTGTACTGCCATATATATATACATACCATCAACAGAGTACATCAATCAATCAATCATACATGTCCATACATAGCGGAGATAATAGACAAATACGTAAATACGCTCTGCCACCAGCTCGTCCCTTGAGCTCCATTATAAAACTTGAATCCTGTTTAACTCGGTCTGACCCGAGCATCATATAAAACAACACCCGAGTCAGTCTGGAATACCAGCGTGAGAAAATCACACTCAATTGGATTATTAAAGTTTGAAAAATCTTTTGAAAAAAAAAGCATCTCGTAAGACCACGCCACAAATAAACATGTCGGGTTTTTACCTTACCATAGCTAAAACAATTTTTATAGAAATCCTCTGATATTATAATAGGGTCTATATACAAATACTTATAAAATAGCCGAAATTGTTACATCTATTAAATTCCAGCTACTAGCCATAAAGTGGGTAATACAAACAAAAACTCGTACAAGGCTCGTAGGGAGAATGGATTTCCATCAATGGCTGGGCTACTGGGGTACCGCCCGTCACAGTACCTGGCCTAGATCAGAGTACCGAGAATTACTCCCTTCATCCCCTGCAACACAAGGCCGGAACCATTCCTTACTAAACAGTCCCGAACAAGATAAACCCCATGGTTGGCGCGACCAACCACACACTAAGCCGAATAAAAAGGGACATCTAGACAGGGGAAATATCTTGTCCTCCTTGGGCATGACCCACCTAACCTTGCTGCACCTCCCCTGTTTTAGCCATTCCCGGTTGATGAGGCTTGAGGTTAAATGTTACCTTTTTAAGAACGCATCACTTAGAATGCTCATCGTCCACCTGACGATGTTCTGAAAGCATTCAAACCATACAAGTTGCCCTGGGTTTGGACAAACCGAATCACCGTCTTCAACTCTTCACGGTCTTCATTCGTAATCGTTCAAACCGGATCGAAGTAGTTTTCGGATAGTTTAATCCGATCCCGGACTCTTCGAAACGATCGGCGCATTGTCCAATATTGATAGTCGGTTATTTAACTATCAATTAATTATACACAAGCAACCATCAAATAATTTCAACAAACTATTTACTCCAATTATCATACAGATAATTTTCCCATTTAACCCATTTGGAATAAAATTTTCAAGCCCTTTATTCCCATGAAATCACTTAATTGATTTCTTATACTCACTCCATTGATTTACCCTTTGGAAATATCATTTATTTCTCATTCATTTTCAAAAATCAATTTACACTTTCCTTATAATTTCTCAAATTCACTTCCTCCATTTAATTAGATTTCTCCTAAATCTTATCACATTTAACTTAATTTGCTTACCATCACAAGAGGATTTTAATTGGATTTTAAAAACATTTTGAAAAAAACATATAGATTTATAAAATAAGAAGTAATATTAAATATTAAAATTCATATCTAGTTATTTATAAGTTTCGAAGCTGGTTTTAGAAAACTTAGAGTTTATAATAAATAATAGCTAAACCTTCAAAATAACTAATTCGAAAATATTTTACATTCAATTAATAGTTTATACAAAGATTTATATAGTATAGTAATTTAAAATATTCCTTTTAAAATAAATTATAATTTTAGAAAATCCAATATCCATTTATAAATGCCTCTTGTCCACATTCACCTTTGGAAATATCCTGCTATTTCCATCCAACAAATTTCATATCTCATTTATAAATTCCATTCATGAATTTATAAAATCTCCTTGGACTTCATTTATTATAAGATAGTTTGATTAAAAATCCCATCTTTATAATTTATTTCTTTCTATGAAGTTCCATATTGTCCCATTCAATAAATTCCATTCATTATTGAATAAAATCTCCTTTTGACTCTTAATAGAATTTCTTATTCGTAATTCTTAATAGCATCTTCTTTATTTCCTAATAAATTTTCTTTTCTTTTCTTATTAATATTTCTTTTTATTTCCTTAATAGACCTCCATTTCCATTTCTTAATATAATTCCATTTTCTTTAATTCACTCATCGATTACAATATTCCTTCAACTATAAATTTATAATTTAAATTCTCCAAAACTCAACTTTATCACATTAAGGTTTAACTTAAGTAGAAAATATACTTTTATTTCTTTTCTTCATTCTCACTTAAAGTAGATTCAAATTTCAAATAAATATTTTCTATTTGAATTTTATATAACTTCTTTAAATTAATTTATCAACGGTAATAGAAATTTCAAATTTTCAACTTCTCTGTTATTCAACAGTTGATAATTCAATTATCTATAAAACCACCCAACTCAATATATCATCCTGTCACAGAACATCATATATATGAAATAAAATAAATAGTTTTGAGGAATCCTGTTGGATCCCTCCAACCTGTTTCCCTACATCCACAGATGTTAGCACAAATAAATTACCAATTCCACTTCAATGGTGGAATATCACGGTATGTGAGATTCATATATTATCGTCCGCTATTATACGGCGTATATGGTCTATTTAATTTATTCACTAATTTCAACCATCATTTAAGCAATTCAACAAATAAATTAAAGTTCAACAATTTAAATTTAAATCTAACTGAGTGAGATTAACTCACCTCTTTCCCTTTCTATTTTGCCAGTCCAATCCAAACTTGACTTGTCTTCATAATTCTTTTGACCTTGTATAACAATTTGATGATTTATTAATATTTGCAGCAATTTATTTCCGTTTAAGTAAATTTATTATTTTATCTAATAATTTATTTTTTCAACACGTGATATAATTTAAACACATACTTAAATTTTAAACCAATAATTTATATTTTATATATTCTTCAAACTACACATTTAAATAGTCTGTAGGTTTAAAAATCTAATTTTTGCATAATCTTTAAACATTACATATATTATTTAATTAAAATTAAATCGAGTTAACTTAATATTTTTAAATAAACTGCTTAAAAGTAACTTTAAATTTTATTATTATTTTATATTTTGAAATATCCTATAGATGTATTAAATTAAACAGGAATATTAAATACTTCACTGTAAAATACATATTAAACTAAAATAGCAGATAATCGTACCTCACTGCTATAAGGCTCGAGAAACCCTAGTCGAGCTTCCAACCTGGAACTGCTTCCAGCCTATACTCTCGCGCACACTTGGATCGAAACCCACCCACCACCGAACGAGATCAGCACGAGACCTCAGCATCTCCACAGCAACGACATCGCGACTTCGCCTCGCAGTTCACCTCCACCATCGAACACGTCGCGGCTACCCACGATCGGCTTCGAACCCTCGCCTCGTCCCCTCGCGCGCGACTCAACAAGGTCGCCGCTTCCTCCCCAGATCGAAGACCGAGACCAATGCCCAAACGCCTACGTGCGAAACCCAACACGATGCCCTAATTCGAAATATGGATTTGATTTGGGAAAAGGGGCGCCTGCGTTCGATTTTGAAGAGGAAGTTTGATCGAAATGAAGGAGATAGGGATGGGAACGAATTCGTTCGTTTTCTTCTCCCTTTTTTTTCCGAGATGTTTTGTTTTGCGTTACTGGCCTTCGATCTGAAGGAACGAAATGATAAAGGGAAGGAGACGTGACTTTTAAGAGCGATCGAGGCGTATTGGAGAAGCTGAACGAAAATATCAGGGCTGATAGGAAACGATTGGACAGATGAAAAGATGTAGGATATTTAAATTAAAAATAATTAATTGTTTTCGAAGCGTTTTAATCTCGTACGATCACATTATAGCTCCGAAAATTACGGAATTTGAAATCCGACAATAATTTAATATTACGGATCCAACGGAACTGATTTCGTTGAATTTCGAGACTGTGCCTCGGAAGGTTATTTTTAAACGTCAATTTAAATAATTGTAAATTGAAAATTGAACAAACGACAGTTAAATTAAATTTTAATCCATTTATTATTCTCGGTATTATTAATATAAATTTTATAAGCCGTTAAAATATTTCCAACAAGCTTACAATTCCAGATTTAAATAATTTACCCAATTGTCAACTACTATTTAATTTATTCAATTTATTGTTATATTTAAATTCTGAGTTCTTTTTATTAAGTCAAACCAACTTTTCATATTGAAAACAAATTTTATTCCAAATTAATTATTTAAATTCATTTTAAATATCACAAATAAGCTGTTGAAAAAGCCGGGTCGTTACATTCCTCCCCCCTTAAAAGAATTTCGTCCCCGAAATTACTAATTAGGAAGAATGTCCCAATACCCGTTACTATTACAATCAACAATTCAACATTATACTAACTATCTTTTTAATAAAAGATGCATCACCCTTCTTAATAACTTTCTAAACTTTTTCCCTAGTTTCAAACTATATTATATGCATAACTATTCAAGTTTCAATTTAAACTCAAATTTTGACTTATCAAAATTTTCTCGAAATTTTCTAACACCCTGAATTTCCGAAATTTTTTGCCAGCGTCTCCTTTGCGCGGCTAGCTCGGTACAACTACAAAATGGCTCTACGGCCTCTCAAAAACCCAAAAGAAAACAAAAAGCCAAGTGACTCGATCAAAATCCCAATCAATTTTCATATAGAAATTCAAACACATACATTTTTGTCGAGCATTTCAATTTTATCTTTTGAAACCATCTCAATTCTCTTAATCTTTATATTACCTGCATAACCTTACACAGCAATATATCCAATTACAATATACAATACATTTTATCGACATCCTCACAAATGTCCATATCTATTCATTCAATTCTTAAATTATATTCGAAATATCAATTCCCGATTGAGAATGCAATTATCCTTACTCAAGTTAATATAAACATCTTATGAGTTCCTTATATTTATTTTCATCTTACTACTTTAGTTTGTATCTATTCTTATTCCATTAATTCTATCCATTTTCATATGAATTCAATTTTATCTTTAACTCTGAATATTTAAATTTATTTTTCATTCATAACAAATTCATGTCATTATTTTAAATTAGTTGCATTCACTAATTTATTTCCATTTCCAATTTGAAAACATTTGTCGCTAACAAAATTTTCAAAAACTTCAAAATTTTCTAACTCCCAAAATTTCTGAAAAAATTTGGCAGAGTCCCCTTTGTACGGAGAGCTTTTACAATTTGACAATAGATATAAATATATATACATCGACCCACACGGTCGGAAAAACCAAAAACAGTTATATTTCCTATTTTGTATTGCGTAGGCGTACCTTATTTAGCATTTTAAGCAAGCGACTTATTTAATTTTAGCATTTACGCGTCCAAAATCCCGCTATACAGTCTTCTGGTATCTGTACTTACTCGATTTAAACTCATAAGTAATATATGTATGAAATTTATAACATTGCATTCATTTAAACAGCTACAACAATCAATAACATAAGCAATGCAATATAAATAACTTCATAACAAATTTATATAGTTTCCAAACTAATTCCAATTGTTTATAACTGACATAAATACCGTTTGCATTCAACTTTAAGTGGGTTACAACACATTTATTTAACTCCAATTCATAATTATGCCCAAACAAACCTATTCTCCATTTAATTGATTTCCAAAATCAATTCCTGCTTCTTATCAATTCAAAACCATATTTTATAAGCAATTATATGCGAATCAAGTTCTATAAGCAGGTAATAAGGTTTCCAATTCAATCCAATTGCTTTTACTCAATTTATAACATCATATTCGATTCAGAATGATTTCCAATATCATTCTTTTATTCAATCCATTCTTAAAGCAAACTAATTTGTATTCATGGCAATTTTATTCAAGAATCAAATTTAATTACTTTTATCATTCCATAGAACTTTATTCAATCATGTTTACGACAACAACAATTATTTCATGCAAATTCCAACAATATTCATACAAACAAACAGTTATTTAAATTTTATAACTGTTTTAAAAATTAATTCCAATTCTAGTTATATGAAATTTCATTCCATTTCTAATTTATTTATAAACCATATCTTTTCATTGATTTTATTCAACACCGTTTTTATTAAGCTCGACAACTTCAATGCTTAAAATTTAACAATCATGTCTCTCAAATTTATATAAGTCATGCTTCATTGAATTTGTTTTTTTTTTAAAAAAAACTTAAGTTAAGTTACTTCAAATTATTTAATTCTCACCACTTAAGTTTATTTCATTTGTCTATAAATTCCTTTTCCACTTTAATTTGATTTTATTAAAATCTCTTTCATTTACTTCTTAGCTCAATTAATTAATTATTTAAAAATTTCAATTCCCATGTTCGATTCATTCTCGAACTTATTTAACTTATTACAAGACCATTTTCACTTTATTTATACACAATTGGATTTTTTTGTTTGCACTTCTAACCATCATATTTAATCCAATTTCATTTTATTTACCAACCAATCCAAGTTGAATTTTAGATATATAGCTCAAGTTCTCTTTCTACCATTCACTTTATCTCCTCTTTTATTTATTCACCATTCAACTTTTATTTAACCAATTCGAAGTTTATTCACATATTTAGGTTACTAATTTATCCCAAATTAGTTTATTCCAAATTTATAATTCAATACTTGATTTTTAGCTTCAAAAATCTCTCCATTTAAATTTCTTTGGTTCAATTTCATTTTATAATTCAAGTTTGGATTTCTATTCATCTTCCAGATTCAAACAATTCTATTTGACTTATTTATTCCATCTTAATTTTATAAGTCCACTTCTTATTCATCTTCACACTTCCATTTATTTACAGTTAACTATATTCCCATTTTATTTTACTTCAGGTTTATATATTTTTACTTAGCCAAGTTATTTCAGCACCTCTCAATTCCTTTATAAGCTATCGAAGTCTTATTACTTCAAATTCAAATTTCACTTAGCTTACATTGAATTCAATCCTCATTCCAATATTATGAATTTTACCCAAGTGAGAGTTTTATTACAACACCATCTACATCTCAATTTAATTCATCTTCATTCAAATTCACACATTAACTTAGCTTAAGTTAATTCCAGTACAATCAAAGTTCTCAATCCAATTAAATTGGCTATTTACTATCCATTCACATCCAAAGTTTAAGGTACTTTACCAATCTATTTCAATTAATGAACTTCCACTTTATTCAATGATTGCAACTTCTTACTTAAATTCATTGCAATAGATTTGATACTCATCTAGATCAAATCCCATGTGATTTAATTGACCAATCTAAATTTGTTAAGATAACATTCAAGGCCAATTTATTCCATCCATGCTTGATTTGGATCTTATTTGTAAATTCAAACTATCTTTACTTTAATCCAATTCATAATAATTGAGATTCATATTTAATTTTTACTTACCATTTCAATGGAATTTCTATTTATAATTCAGGTTTCATCACTAAATTCCATTTTTAATTCCAATTACAATTTAAATCAAATACAACTGAATTTATTTTCCAGTTTAATTCAATTTACTTCCATTCACACAACTTGAATTAATTCCAATCCACTTCAAGTTTTATTTAAATTCATTTCAACTCATTCACATTCTAAATTTTTATTTACTTCCCTACTTCATTTATATTTATTTATTTATCTTTGTATTTTTATCATCTCACTTCAATCACAACAAAAATTTCTTATTCATTTATTACATTTCAAAATTTTAATCTTAAATCCAAATTAAATTCTCATTTCTAACCTTCACTTGATTTTAAATTCCAAAATTCAAATTTAATGATTTCCTGGGTTATATAAGCTATTTCGGATTTTAAAATCTCATTTGTCTACAATATTAGCATCCAAACATCCAAGTTATAATAATAATTTCAGAAAATATTTCTTTTATATCAAAATATATTTTGGATGAAATTATTTCATTCACCCACTTTAGAAAATCAATATTGTGTCGAATTGCTCTATTTAAGTGTTTAGAAACCCCTTCGATACAGTTTTCGAGGCTGTGCCGACGAAGGTTCATATACCACTCAATAAATCAATCAGCGCAATATAAAACCATTTTTATATTCACTAACAAATACGCGCTCATATCTGTTAATATGCTCAAACTCATTCCACAGTACCATTGACTCTATTTCTAATGAGTAATTCCCCACCAGAGCCAAGGTTCTCGCTTAACCTTTCAGCTCTGATACCAAGTGTAACAATCCGGAATTTTCGAACCCGAAAACTCCAAATAGTTATGAAAAAGAAGAAAGGGATAGAAGAAGAAGAAGAAAAACAACATCAGAATCTCACATTGCAGCGGAATAAAATATAATATATAGAATACAGTTGTAAATACAAGAAATCTGTACTGCCATATATATATATATATATATATATATATTCATACCATCAACAGAGTACATCAATCAATCAATCATACATGTCCATACATAGCGGAGATAATAGACAAATACGTAAATACGCTCTGCCACCAACTCGTCCCTTGAGCTCCATTATAAAACCTGAATCCTGTTTAACTCGGTCTGACCCGAGCATCATATAAAACAACACCCGAGTCAGTCTGGAATACCAGCATGAGAAAATCACACTTAATTGGATTATTAAAGTTTGAAAAATCTTTTGAAAAAAAAAAGCATCTCGTAAGACCACGCCACAAATAAACATGTCGGGTTTTACCTTACGATAGCTAAAACAATTTTTATAGAAATCCTCTGATATTATAATAGGGTCTATATACAAATACTTATAAAATAGCCGAAATTGTTACATCTATTAAATTCCATCTACTAGCCACAGAGTGGGTAATACAAACAAAACTCGTACAAGGCTCGTAGGAAGAATGGATTTCCATCAATGGTTGGGCTACTGGGGTACCGCCCGTCACAGTACTTGGCCTAGATCCGAGTACCGAGGATTACTCCCTTCATCCCCTGCAACACAAGGCCGGAACCATTCCTTACTAAACAGTCCCAAACAAGATAAACCCCGTGGTTGGCACGACCAACCACCCACTAAGCCGAATAAAAAGGGACATCTAGACAGGGGAAATATCTTGTCCTGCTTGGGCATGACCCACCTAACCTTGCTGCACCTCCCCTGTTTTAGCCATTCCCGGTTGATGAGGCTTGAGGTTAAACGTTACCTTTTTAAGAACGCATCAATTAGAATGCTCATCGTCCACCTGACGATGTTCTGAAAGCATTCAAACCATACAAGTTGCCCTGGGTTTGGGCAAACCGAGTCACCGTCTTCAACTCTTCACGGTCTTCATTCGTAATCGTTCAAACCGGATCGAAGTGGTTTTCGGATAATTTAATCCGATCCCGGACTCTTCGAAACGATCAGCGCATTGTCCAATATTGATAGTCGGTTATTTAACTATCAATTAATTATACACAAGCAACCATCAAATAATTTCAACAAACTATTTACTCCAATTATCATACAGATAATATTCCCATTTAACCCATTTGGAATAAAATTTTCAAGCCCTTTATTCCCATGAAATCACTTAATTGATTTCTTATACTCACTCCATTGATTTACCCTTTGGAAATATCATTTATTTCTCATTCATTTTCAAAAATCAATTTACACTTTCCTTATAATTTCTCAAATTCACTTCCTCCATTTAATAAGATTTCTCCTAAATCTTATCCCATTTAACTTAATTTGCTTACCATCACAAGGGGATTTTAATTGGATTTTAAAAACATTTTGAAAAAAACATATAGATTTATAAAATAAGAAGTAATATTAAATATTAAAATTCATATCTAGTTATTTATAAGTTTCAAAGCTGGTTTTAGAAAACTTAGAGTTTATAATAAATAATAGCTAAACCTTCAAAATAACTAATTCGAAAATATTTTACATTCAATTAATAGTTTATACAAAGATTTATATAGTATAGTAATTTAAAATATTCCTTTTAAAATAAATTATAATTTTAGAAAATCCAATATCCATTTATAAATGCCTCTTGTCCACATTCACCTTTGGAAATATCCTGCTATTTCCATCCAACAAATTTCATATCTCATTTATAAATTACATTCATGAATTTATAAAATCTCCTTGGACTTCATTTATTATAAGATAGTTTGATTAAAAATCCCATCTTTATAATTTATTTCTTTCTATGAAGTTCCATATTGTCCCATTCAATAAATTCCATTCATTATTAAATAAAATCTCCTTTTGACTCTTAATAGAATTTCTTATTCGTAATTCTTAATAGCATCTTCTTTATTTCCTAATAACTTTTCTTTTCTTTTCTTATTAATATTTCTTTTTATTTCCTTAATAGACCTCCATTTCCATTTCTTAATATAATTCCATTTTCTTTAATTCACTTATCGATTACAATATTCCTTCAACTATAAATTTATAATTTAAATTCTCCAAAACTCAACTTTATCACATTAAGGTTTAACTTAAGTAGAAAATATACTTTTATTTCTTTTCTTCATTCTCACTTAAAGTAGATTCAAATTTCAAATAAATATTTTCTATTTGAGTTTTATTTAACTTCTTCAAATTAATTTATCAACGGTAATAGAAATTTCAAATTTTCAACTTCTCTGCTATTCAACAGTTGATAATTCAATTATCTATAAAACCACCCAACTCAATATATCATCCTGTCACAGAACAGCATATATACGAAATAAAATAAATAGTTTTGAGGAATCCTGTTGGATCCCTCCAACCTGTTTCCCTGCATCTACAGATGTTAGCACAAATAAATTACCAATTCCACTTCAATGGTGGAATATCACGGTATGTGGGATTCATATATTATCGTCCGCTATTATGCGGCGTATATGGTCTATTTAATTTATTCACTAATTTCAACCATCATTTAAGCAATTCAACAAATAAATAAAAGTTCAACAATTTAAATTTAAATCTAACTGAGTGAGATTAACTCACCTCTTTCCCTTTCTATTTTGCCAATCCAATCCAAACTTGACTTGTGTTCATAATTCTTTTGACCTTGTATAACAATTTGATGATTTATTAATATTTGCAGCAATTTATTTCCGTTTAAATAAATTTATTCTTTTATCTAATAATTTATTTTTTCAACACGTGATATAATTTAAACACATACTTAAATTTTAAACCAATAATTTATATTTTATATATTCTTCAAATTGCACATTTAAATAGTCTGTAGGTTTAAAAATCTATTTTTTTTCATAATCTTTAAACATTACTATATATATTATTTAATTAAAATTAAATCGAGTTAACTTAATATTTTTAAATAATCTGCTTAAAAGTAACTTTAAATTTTATTATTATTTTATATTTTGAAATATCCTATAGATGTATTAAATTAAACAGGAATATTAAATACTTTACTGTAAAATACATATTAAACTAAAATAGCAGATAATCGTACCTCACTGCTATAAGGCTCGAGAAACCCTAGTCGAGCTTCCAACCTGGAACTGCTTCCAGCCTATACTCTCGCGCACACTTGGATCGAAACCCACCCACCACTGAACGAGATCAGCATGAGACCTCAGCATCTCCACAGCAACGACATCGCGACTTCGCCTCGCGGTTCACCTCCACCATCGAACACGTCGCGGCTACCCACGATCGGCTTCGAACCCTCGCCTCGTCCCCTCGCGCGCGACTCAACAAGGTCGCCGCTTCCTCCCCAGATCGAAGACCGAGACCAATGCCCAAACGCCTACGTGCGAAACCCAACACGATGCCCTAATTCAAAATATGGATTTGATTTGGGAAAAGGGGCGGCTGCGTTCGATTTTAAAGAGGAAGTTTGATCGAAATGAAGGAGATAGGGATGGGAACGAATTCGTTCGTTCTCTTCTCCCTTTTTTTTCCGAGATGTTTTGTTTTGCGTTACTGGCCTTCGATCTGAAGGAACGAAATGATAAAGGGAAGGAGACGTGACTTTTAAGAGCGATCGAGGCGTATTGGAGAAGCTGAACGAAAATATCACGGCTGATAGGAAATGATTGGACAGATGAAAAGATGTAGGATATTTAAATTAAAAATAATTAATTGTTTTCGAAGCGTTTTAATCTCGTACGATCACATTATAGCTCCGAAAATTACGAAATTTGAAATCCGACAATAATTTAATATTACGGATCCAACGGAACTGGTTTCGTTGAATTTCGAGACTGTGCCTCAGAAGGTTATTTTTAAACGTCAATTTAAACAATTGTAAATTGAAAATTGAACAAACGACAGTTAAATTTTAATCCATTTATTATTCTCAGTATTATTAATATAAATTTTATAAGCCGTTAAAATATTTCCAACAAGCTTATAATTCCAGATTTAAATAATTTACCCAATTGTCAACTACTATTTAATTTATTCAATTTATTGTTATATTTAAATTCTGAGTTCTTTTTATTAAGTCAAACCAACTTTTCGTATTGAAAAGAAATTTTATTCCAAATTAATTATTTAAATTCATTTTAAATATCACAAATAAGCTGTTGAAAAAGCCGGGCCGTTACAAGTACATAAGAAATCAAGCTGTAGCAGTGGAACGGGAGCGGCCACCGCCTACCTCGAACGAAGGTGGCACTGGATCTGGTCACCCCCGGCTTGTTATCAACTGAATGGTTTTATGGTACTGAATAAGTAATAGGACTCAAAGTAATATAGCTAGGTCACTTACACAAGTAAGGGATCGAGGACGTCCCTAGGTGTGCTCTGAGATGACGAAGGACCGTATTGCTTGGGTCTATAAAGTCCTATTTTCTTTATGTTTTTCTGCAAACTCTGACTTCTTCTTTGGTACTATGGACATTCAATTCCCTTTGTTGTACGAAATTTTTCTTTGATAACTGAACTCTGTAATGATCGAATTTAGATCAATGTAGTAAATAATACAGGTCTCGCCATCACAATCCCGACCGAAGAGACGGAGCAGTAATCGCAAGTTATGAGTCCCTTCGCCGGAGAGTGATGGAACAGACTCGAACACACTATAAAAGTCCTTGACCGAAGATTTGAGGCCGAAGTATATAAGAAGTCTTTGGTCAGAGAGCCGAGACGGAGAATATAAAAAGTCCTCGGCTGGAGAGTCGAGGCCGGAGAATATAAAAGTCCTCGACCAGAGAGTCGAGACCGGAGAATATAAAAAGTCCTCGACCGGAGAGTCGAGGCCGGAGAATATAAAAGTCCTCAATCAAAGAATCGAGGCCGGGGAATATAAAAAGTACTCGACCGGAGAGTCGAGCCCGGAGAATATAAAAAGTCCTCGACTGGAGAGTCGAGGCCGGAGAATATAAGAAGTCCTTGACCTGAGAGTTGAGGCCGGAAAATATAAAAAGTCCTTAACCGAAGAGTCGAGGCCGGAGAATATAAAGTCCTCGTCCGGAGAGTCGAGGCCAGAGAATATAAAAAGTCCTCGACTGGAGGGTCAGGTCGAAGAATATGAAAGTCCTCAATCGAAAGGCCGAGGTCGGAGAACATACAAGCCCTTAACCGGAGATTCGAGGCTGAAACAGGATAATGCGACCCGGTGAGGTCTACGGATTCAAAGTTAAACCCGATGAGGTAAGAGATACGGACTTCGACTTAGGATAGATGGACTCGGTATGGTCTTGAATTTAGAAAAGGGCCCGAATTTGGATATCGACTCAGAGCAGTCGCAGATCTAGATAAGAATGCAATGATGGCACTTGGATACGATGGCTTGAATCATGGATTTAATAATATGGTTATGAACGGAATATGGATTTCGAATATTGGATTTAAGGCTATTCAAAACACACCTTCCAATAGCAAGGCGTATTTTGGGGGGTAAATGTTAACCCGCCTTTTTGGCAAGGCCTTGGATAGGCGGATCTAACTAAGTCGACTACTCGCTCGTCGAGATTGGAATACGATGGGTTTGAGCTAGTTGGACGGATATATGGTTCGATATGATTGGAGTTCGGCCATTCGGTCATACATGGCTCGGTCGAGGAGAGGTGGCATAACACGGTTTGGTCATTGGTGGTCAAACCATGTGGCTTGGCCATTCGCCCAAGGTGGCTCGGTCGTACTTGGTTTGGCTAAATTAGTACCGATCGACATGAAAGGACTGGGCTGGATTGGCTTGGATAAAGATGGATCAACGTAAGTCATTCATCAATGGTGGTTCGGCCTTGAAGGGATAGACATTGTGGATTGGTTGTGTGTGGATCGACCAGGGTAGTTAGGCTGAGGTGGCTCGGCCAGATAGTGTGGCTCGACAAGGTAGTGTGGCTCGGTAGGGTAGTGCGGCTCAGTAGGATGGTGTGGCTCGACAAGATGGTGTGGCTCGGCCTATTTACCTCTTCAAGTTCTAGCATGAACTACTTCAAGTCTAGCGTAGAGCTGCTTCGGGTCGTCACCTAGGGAGGCTCGGGTCGGCATGTACAGAACTTAGGATCAGTCGCAATAAAGGGTGTAGGCTCGGCAAAGGTCTTGATGGGCCTATACCCCTCAGGAATCCCAGTAACTCGGGATTTGCCTATAAATACAACATGTGAGGCTTCGGAAATGAGATCTTCATTCTGTTTCCCTTCGTCTTCTACACTAAGGCCGCTCTGTCATTGTTGTTCTAAAAACTCTGGATTGTAATTATAATGGATTCTAACATCAATAAAAAGAAAATTCTGGAGTGGACGTAGGCCAGGGTTAACCGAACCACTATAAATCTTCTGTTATTACTGATTTCTTTCTAATTTTTACTTTTCTTAATATTCATACTCTCTACATACATTTCATCTGCGATTTATGGTTATGATTTGGCGCTTTAATATGGATTTGGGTGTTAGTGATCAATTTTGGCGCTAACATACTACTTGTAACTGTTATTGAAGTCTTGTTTGGTTGTTCAGGTGAAGTCTGTAAACATGTTCCTCCGGGTGAAGTGAGGGTGTTGATAGTGAAATTCCTAAGAGATGCTTAGGGATTGGACGTAGGATGGGAAGTCTGAACCGGTATAAGATCGACTGTGTTATCTTCTATTTTATTTCCACTGCATTTATGTTGTTTACAACTGTTGGCCATCTTTGATCCTATGCATAGCGACTAACAAGTGGTGTCGGAGCCCGAAATTCTATCGATCATTACAACATCATAGAATAATAGCCAGAAAGAGAAGATCAAGTCAGAGCTCAAAGATGTCGAGAAAAGGCAAGTTCTGGAAGCGAGTAACAATCAATAGAATCAAGGTACATGTGTTGTATGGCTAATCTCATATCAAAATCGATACACTTAGATTCTATATACAATGATCATTTACAAATGCATGAGAAGTTATTAAATGATTTTAAAACATCACAAAATGTCAATTCTAGTGCTTTAGTTAAATTGGATGATTGTGAGCGTAAATTAGTATTTTAACGGAAGAAATAAGGTTTTACTAAAACAAACTGAAGTTTTTGAAAATACATTGAAAGAACCTATTATACAAAAAGATTTTCTATTACAAGAAAATAAATGCTTAAAGATAAAAATACCGATCTTTTAAAGAAAACTGAAGTTTTGCAAAATAAAAATATATTTTTGGAAAACTCTTTAAATGATTCTAATTCTAAACTTTTGTCTCTTGAAAAAGAGAATAGGACTTTAAATGATAAGAATCCAAAATTAATTAAAGAATGTGAATTTTTTAAAAATAATAATATAATTTTGCAAAATGAAATTTGTGATTCCAAAGTTGTTTTTGATAACCTAAATGATAAAGTCAAAAATTTTAATAGAGAATAAGATGATTTATCTTCCTTATTTAATAATAACAAGAATCACAACAATAGAACTGGTTTAGACTATAAATAAGATAATTGTAGAAAAGGTACAAGATATGCATTCATGTATACACATTTTAATGTTAGTACTAAAAGTAAAGATAGTTCTAAAACTAATTCATGTCATGATAGTATTATGCTTAAAATTAGAAAAAATCTTTTGAATACTAAATCAATGGCAATTAATGTTGACATATAGGTTCCTACTAATCTAACTGAGTAGAATAGATAATCATACATTAATAATTATTATGACACTGTGATTAACAGTGGAAATTATATTTTTAAGAGATCAATCACATTCAACTGGATATGGTTTTCTAAGTCGTAAACCTTATATCTATTGTAAAATGAGTATCATTGTTTATATTTGACAAATCTATTGGATAATCATCGCTTTACAATAATGTAAAAAAAATTATTATTTATGACTTTTTTATGATATTATCCATTTATTTTTTTAATTTTCTCATACTTTTTGTTAGTTACAAATAAAGGAAATAATGAGTTTGTTGATAAGGGGAGTATATAGTTAAAAGTTAAAGAGAAACATTATATTTAGGGGGAGTTTTTAATCATATAGTATGCCAATGATTTTATCCCTTTTTATTGATGACAAAGGGAAGAAGAACGTGTGCTTTAAATATTTTATATTAGCATCTATATAAAGTTGAGGGAAATAAACTTATTATACATAATATATATTTAAGAGGAGTCATTATTTATATTAAAAGGTTGTGTGGTTATCATCATTAAAAAGGAAAAGACTGTTAGAACCATTTATGTGGTGTTTTGATGATAACAACCATACAACAATGCTACTAATATGTTTATTACGTTATTTCAGGTCAAAACAATGGTGGAAAAGTTGAAAAATAAACTGGCTAAAAATATGTGAAGCTGGGACTTGAATCTAGGTAGGTTGAAAGATGAGCACATGCTTTTACCACTGAATTAAACAAGTTTTTGAAAATTATGCTTACTCAGTTGACTAAAAATGTATTAGTCAACTGAACTAGCCTAAGTCGACTAACTTATAAAAACAGTCTACTGAACCAAGCCCTACACTATAGACCAAAATTGGCTACTTTCAGTTGACTGAATTTAATCCTCAATCGACTGAGCTAGTACAAAACAGCTATTTTTTGAATTGGTGCCTTCGTGGTCGCTCTAGAAGTTACATCTCTTCGCTCCTGCAACCACTTCTCTTCATCAATGACGAATTTGAAAGATTGCACCCCTACATTGGCATCTCTACAACAACTATATAATCCTTTAACCATTCCTAAATCAACATACATTGAAATGCAACTCTATGCTTTGAATTCTAGGCCTCAAACTCTTAATTCCTAAGCAATACTTCAAATTCCATCATATTACTCAGAGATTTCGACTAGTGTGCTTCATCTCCACATCTCATATTCTAGTCGAGTAACTCCTTAGCGTCTACATATCCACTCAATATGGTTTCGTCTGGTTGTAGGATTTATTGTACATCAAAATGATATTTTGTATATCAAGATACGCTGTGTCAGAAAGTAACATTTGTTATACTACTTGTAATTGTTGTTGAAGTCATGTTTGGTTGTTCAAGCGAAGTCTGTAAACCTGTTACTTCAGGTGAAGTGAGGGTGTTGATAGTGAAATTCCTAAGAGATTCTTAGGGATTGGACGTAGGACGGGAGGTCCGAACCAGTATAAGATCGACCGTGTTATCTGCTATTTTGTTTCCGCTACATTTGCATTGTTTATAACTATTGGCCATCTTTGATCCTGTGCATAGAAACCAACAATATTTATGAAAACCATTTTCTTTTGAACATATTAAACAAGTACGATTTGTAGAAATACAAATTATGTACTTTTATCACGCGCGAAGCACATACCATAACGCCCGTATTGATAAATGACAACATTATTTCCTCTTTCCAATCAACGTTATGGTGGGTGGAGCCGGAAGATTTGTAGATCGACATTCAATATAAAAAGAATTCAAAGAAAAAATTCGGGAAAAATTGAGGAGATAGATAGCAATGTATAAAACGTAAAGACAAAAAATTCTGCCTCAAAACCTCGATGAAGTATTGGAAAAAATTGATTGAAAATTCAGCTGACCGTTTGGGAAAGGTGGCGCTGTCATATGTTTAATTTCCAACCACGGGCTTACTCCAACGCCAACGCACCCTTACTATTCGTTCTTTGATATCGCGAGTTTGTCGTTTACAACCTTTCTCCTCTTTAAAATATCTCATTTTCTTCTCTCGGTCTCTAGTTCAAATTCCAAAAAACTACTCTTTTATCTTCAAATTAGACTTCTTTCTCACAAATTATTTTCTTACAAATGAAAGCAATTTAGGTATATTACAATCCCTAACAAAAGCTTATCGCAATATTCCCAACTTTACTTTGTTAATCAACTCCACTAATCACCACCCTCTAACCATCGCTTTCTTATCTAGTCGACCCCTCCAACTGAATGTGATTTAAGGTATTATTTATAGATGCGAGATTTAATTTAACCCATGGTTACTTTTGCTTTTAATTTAAGTGCAAAGTGGGTTAAGACGTGATTTTAATCAGAGAGAAAAAGAAAGCTTGTTGGCAATCACCTTAATTTGTTTAGAAGCAATCTTTCCTTTGTAAGAAGCATTCAATTGTTTAGCTATAATAAATATGCACTGCCTCGATTTTTTGTATTTACAAAATCATGTATATTAGTTTTGGAATTTATACGTTTTGTACATACGTTATCCATGTATGTGTTTGATCGATAATATTTTATCGAACTAAAGGACATTAGATTGTAGCTTTATAATTTTTATTTTGTTTGCGGCTAGACTATAGCGTGTCCAATGCCGGTCCAAGAACATTTAATGTCCTAGACGAGCTTTATTTTTTCATTTCTTTTTGCCTTATTTCTTGAAAGAGAACAATAATTTTAAATGTAGAAATAAAATAAATTTTTTGGGTGTAGAAATAATATGAAAACTCTTTCATATATAGAACAATAATTACAAAATATTTGTCTACTAAGCCATTTAGCTTATATATCAAAAACTATAATGTCAACATGATTATATAGCATACTAATGCAATTAATGGAAACAACTTCTTCTCGCATTTTTTGACGCAAACTCGTCTATTATCTCTTCATAGTTAAGCATATCCAAGTACGAATTTTCAAGTGAAATCATAGATATAATCCGCTTAATCTTTCATACGACATAGTAGTCCAAAGATATGTTTTAATCACTTTCATTTTTGAGAAACTTCTTTTCGCCGAAGCAACCGTTACCAGAATAGTGAACAAAATTTGATAAGCAATCCAAGCATTCAAAAATCTACCTACATCTCGATAAGACCTCAAAAAAAAAAATATAAATGGATTTAGTTACTTTCGATGGTAGAATCCTTTTTAATTGCCGAAGCTCGTAGAGTAATTATTTACCATAGATATCTTGCTTTTCGTTATGTCCAAAAACCTTCTAATTTCATGCAATGGTTCTTCAACTCGCCATCGTCAATATTTTTAAACTTCAAATTTAACAAGAAACCAAAAGTTCTCTCATAAAGCTTAAATTGCTCAAACCGTTCTCTAAGTGAAGTTAAAGCTTGATCTATTATATGAAGAAAATAAGTAGCTCAAACTTTATTTTTGGGAGATTGCATATCATTGTTCCCTTCGGTATCTTCATCAAATTGTTTTTCCTACGCACAACTCTCTTTTCAAAAAAAATGGATCAATACAAACTTCAATTGCAATTTCTTTAGCTTCATTCATCATGGTTTCAAATTCATCTTCTCTAAGTTTTTCAAAAAATGCTACAAGCTCCTTAATATTTGTAATTGCATCTTCGAAATCCATTTCCTTTCGTTGAAGTATTTTACTCGCTCGACTGATATTGCCTAATATTGTGTACCAAATACACAAACTAATCAAGAATTCAAAATTTTCCAAAGCATTTTGGCACAATCATTTAGCTTCCATCATCACAACATTATCTTTAGAATTATTTGCAATATCAACTAAAGCGTCTCTTAGTTTCGATGTTTCGTTCTTATTGGTTTAACATTTTCAATGTGACTTTCCCCACCAAGTTGCCGATAATGGTTTTGGAGTCAAACCTTTCACATAGCTTTGAAATATTTCCTAACGATGAGTTGAGCCGTAAAATAAAGTATAAATCTTTTGCACATATGCAAAAATGTTTCTAGCTTTCATTCATGATTTCACCATATCACATAAAGCAAGATTAAGACTATGACACCCGCATAAAATGTAGAAGGCACTAAGATTTATATCAAGTGGCCTTTTTTGCATACCTACATTAAGTTCAATTAAGTATTCAATATTATTGTCAATAAATTAAAATCAAGTTTAAGAAAAAAAGTATTTGTTATTGTTACCTTTCATGTTTGAACCATTGTCATACCCTTGTCCTCTCAGATCATTAATATCAAGTTTAAGCTCAACAAAACATTTTCAAGCTCTTTAAAAAGACCAAGCCCAGATGTATCATCCACTGTTGTGAATCCAAAATATATTCTTCTACCTTGATGTCATTTGCATCATCAACATTAACACACCTTGCAACAATGGACATTTGCTCCTTGTGGCTCAAATCCGAAGTGCAATCAAGAATAATAGAGAAGTATTTTGCTTTCTTAATCCTTGTAAGCATTGCTACTTTGGTCTTGTTAACCAACAAACTTGTCAATTTATTTTGAATTTTATGACTTAAATAATGATTATTGATTTCGTTATTTGCCACTTGTTTATGATATTCCATAATTGGATCAAACTCGACCATAAATTCTATAAGTTGACAAAAAACCCATTATTTTCTTATAAATTTTCTCATTTGGTTCACGAAATGGTAAATTATTTCGAGAAAGTGTTTTGACAACACTAATTATGCGCATAAGTATTCTTTCCAACGTTGTTTTTCTTGATCAATTCGTGCTTCTATTGTTTTATCGATTGTTGCTTTTTGTTGAAGCCCTCTATGTAAATCCACCTATTTGATTAGATTTTCATTGTGCAATGGATTACCTTCATGCTCTCTTAATTTAGTAGATAAATTATGTCAACCATTAATTTCTTCACGGGCTAATTTGGATATTTTTCTTTTGCATACTTAAATAGCTTGCAACAAAAACAATAAACTTTATCATACTCATCCGAGTACACAAGCCATTTTCTTTCATGCTCTTCTCTCCATGTATAGCCGTCAATGTAATGTTTAAATGAGAAGTGTGTGCCATCAATCTTATTTCTTGGGAATATATCATTTTCTTTCACTATTTTGATGGGACCATGTTGAATTAACATAATTCGTTTGGTATCGGTATTTTTTTCCCATAATCCCAGATCGTAATTTATATCAACATCCTTTTTATATCAAGTATAGCTACATCCTCAAGATCTTTATCATCAACATCAACGTGTACCTGTACAATATTATCCTCGTTTACAACTTGTACAACACGTTGATCTTCAATTTCTATTTCAACATCCTCATTTGTAGGCACTTCATCTTCATTTATCTCGATGTTGGCATCACTAGCATAATGCTCAAAATTAATTTCTTCAACTTGACTTGATTTCGAAGTTTGAGATTTTTTCTGTCTTGCTTCCAATAAATTTGAAATTGAGCCTGCTATTGATTTTTCTTCTCCATTTTGCATTATTTTTTCTTCCTATTTTGGTACCCAAAATTTTGTTTCCGAATCCTACCTCAAATTAAATACGGCACAATATTATTAATGAAAAAAAAAATTAGCACTTCGCGCATTTTAATTCTTTTGAACTCAATTCTAGTATTAATCATAATTTAATTTATTCAAATAAAGTATGAAATCAATGATGTTCATTTTCAAATTCATTCACGCAAAGAATGCCCGTTCATTTTCAAAAAAAAAATATTCGTTCACAAAAAGAATTGAAACAACTCAATTCACTTTCAATGGGCCAATTTGCAAACTAAGTCCACTGCAACTTCTTGCATTGTTTCAACAGACAACAACATTAGCAATGATTCATCTTTATAAAAAACTTAAAAAACTGGATATCCAACAACAATCTTATTTTCAATAGCATTAGCAATCAAAATTCTTATTAGAAAACTAGTAATCAAAATTCTTATTAAAAAATCAGCAATCAAAATTCCTTTTAGACAACAGCAACTCATGTTTTCAACCGACCCCAACAACAATCATATTTTCAACAACAATCAAGTTTATCTTTAAAAACTTACATTTTAGAAAATCAACAAAGTCTATTGCACAGGTAGGTCAGAGCACTGAACACAAAACAAGACAAACCATAAAGTAGCACTGTAGCAGCAAAACTGAAATTAGGGCGAAACTGGATTTGGTGCTGCAATCTTCAGTTTGTCACTTTTGTTCTGGTGGCGTGTGAGCAGGTCTGGTAGCACGTGGGAGGTTATGGAGGTGATGGGCTGCCAGGCAGAGGCTGGTGGCGTGCGACTGTGCGAGAGATTCTGGACACTTTCTTTAACGAACGATTTTTTTTCCATTCTGTTGCTCCTTGCGTGTTCATTGTCCTAAACATTAGTCTTATTTGCCTTGAACTTAGACCGGACCTGAGTATGTTCATTGTTGTTTCACCTGTATATTTGCCTATACGGACAGACTACATATTTCAATTAACATTTCAATAATTTAATTCTCAGATGATTTTTCCATACACATTCCAACCACTATAATCGTATTTTTGTTCATATATAATAGGAACATATTGCACAAGATTTGGGGCTTAATAGATATCACCCTTGAGAACTAACATTAGTTACTTTTGAAGGAAAAAAAATGACGCGTCCACCAATTTAATATTTTACAGTAATGATACGTTAAATATCAATCATTAGTATAATATGTTAGCCCTCTTTTGTTTCTTTAGCGGCCTTTACATTAATAGATAGACTATTACCCATTCTCACGATATTTATTTCGAGCGTTAGCATGCAAAATTGCAAAAACAAGAACCTAAGCTTATGTTTACAAATAAGAAACTCAGGGTCTTCGATATTCCCCTTGTATACCAACGCAGGTGGGGAAAAAAAAAAAAAAGCAAAATCTATCCGCAGAAGAAAAAGAAGAAGAAAAAAGCGCCAATCGCGATCGTTCAGCAGCACGGCGACTGGCGATTGCACCGAGAAGGCGAGGCGACGACGACTCCATCTCCAAATCAATCGATAACGACTCCATCTCCATAGTCTCCAATCGACGGGAAAGGCAAAACTCCTGTCTCAAAACAACTAGGGCACAGCACAACTATAAGTTGTTGTTGAAAAGGTACTACTTAATTTTGGACTTTTCATTTTTGTATGTTCTGATTTCTAGTTACTTTGTACTTCTTGTAATTTATAAACAGCATTATGTAATGTAACTATGTTCTATTGTCAATTCAAATTTGATCCCTATGTTCTAATTTTAGGTTAGTTAATTGTATATTAAGGATTGATTTGTATAATAATTAATAAGGACTAAATTAAAATTGGTATATTTATATTGTTATTTGATTTGCGAAGTTGGATATGGCAACGAGTCTTTCAAGCTTGAACATAATTTGGGTTAGCATTTATTTTATCGATCTTATGATTAACATCTTCTTTTGAACTGTTACGATTTATTTTGATGGACACTTTGTCTTTTATTTATATGAAAAGAAAAGCTGAATCAGCAAGGATCGGGGAGAAATTCCCGATAGAATTCCTGTAAGTTATCAAATATCAATCATGTGATTCATTTTGTAATTTTTGTTTTTGTTTTGTTTGTAGTTATAACTATAATTATTATCAACAAAAGTTAACAATTTTCTTGCTCAAACTGTTTGACTTTGATTTGAGACAACTTCAAGAAAAAATAATAATAATTCAACAACTGTGAACTCATTCATGTGATTAAAACAACTGCTGAATTGTGTCTTTTAAATATCTCTATGGCTATATTGTTAATCATTTTTATTTTTATTTTTATTTTTTAACCCCTTGGGTTAGATTACAGTACATTCAATTCCGATATCACAAGTGTAAAAATTTACATTTGAATTTGAATGGTATGGAAGAGAAGATGGTACAACATGATAACATGCAGTTGCAGGCCTTATTCTTTTTGTTCATTATACTGGCATAAAATGAATTGCTACTTCTGACATTCTGTATGATCCCATAGATAATGTGATATTTGCTTTTAATCATGTCCGGTTAGTTTTAGCTACAAATTCATAATATGTGTTCAGCTTTTATATTTTATCGATTGAACAAGATATGGTCAATGAGCTTGAATATGAAAATATTATTGGTAATTTTGCAAGTCAAAAACTAGAAAAATGTTCATATGAAATTTATATGAGTTTTGTTGTATACTTGAATTATTGTTACGAATAAAGATATTTTTTTTCCTCTTTTCATTATTTATAAACAACATAAATTATTTTGATGATGTAATTAACGATAATAGCATTAGTTTTTGTGTAAGGGCCTTTGTTTTGCAATTGGCTTTAGGTACCAAAACTCCTTGGACCGGCCCTGCTCAGGGAAGTGATATATCTTACCTATAGGATATGCATTCCCTTCAAACAGTACATGTTTGGGTTTGATATTTTGTCATCCATTGTAAAACAAAATGTATTGATGAATGGAAGAGCTAATAATTGGAAAATGTAGCATAGGTTCTTTCATGCATGTATAACAAGGACTTGTTGCAGAACTTGACTGTTTTATATAGTTTTTAGGTTCATTAACAATGAAATGAGTAGCTTTGCATATGCTAACCTACGAGATTTTCTTATCACATACCATTGTTCAGGGTGAATTTTATGTATACTAATAAATTTCTTTAAACATATTGTTACGGTATATTGGTCATTTTGTTATGATATATCCTCAATACATTCTAGTAATACTTGTGCACTTAACAATTCTGGTTAACCAAGTGAAGTCTTAATTTGTTGCTATTATACTATAATAACTTGTTACAAAACATAAGCTATGCGGAGGAATTTTTTTTCCTTTTCTTAAAATAGAAGGCGATCTAATGAACTAGTAAAAAGAATATAACGAACATCAAAACTTTTAATTCTAAGAGGTCTACGATTCAAGAATAAAGTCTTTGAATATAAATTAAAAAAAAGGAGGAAACTCAATATTTCTATCATTCAATGCATAAACACCAGTACATTCTCTTTGTTTGCAATTTCATTTGTATAAATAGAATTTAAGAATCCGAATCACATGAATATATAAGGCAAGCGCCTCTATCTCCTATGCAAAATCTGGTCACTTTTGCAAGTGGACTAAAGATGATTATTCTGAACATTAGTCCTCTCTCTGGTGTTTATACAATATCTTTCAAATTTTGTTGTTTGTACTTGGTGGATTTACTATCTAGTCAAAATCATTCTTTAAATGGTGGATTTACTATCTAGTCAAAATTAATATCTTTCAACATTAGTCCACTGCCGAATCATTCTTTAAATGGTGGATTTACTATCTAGTCAAAATCCATAAGCGTGCCAAAAATATTTAGGCCTTTTGCATTTGCAACAAATTGTGGCGAGCACAAGACGAATTTTGGTGATCCTTTATTCATGGACGAGTTTATTTAGTTGGTGCATATACGTTTATTTGTTTGTCTTACAAAATAAAAGTTGTTATGATGAATGACATTTGAATATGTTAGATCTTATCATTCTAGCTGATGACTTAACTGATGCATATCTTTGTTCATTTGTCTCATAAAATAAATTTTGTTACAATGCATGAAATGTTAATATATTAGATCTTATCATGGATGGGTTAAAATGAATTAACCGGTGCACATCTTTATTCGCGTGTCATCAAATAAAAGTTTTTACAACGCATGAAGCCTTGATATATAGGATTTTATCATGTGTTGGTTGATGATTTAAAGGCTGCATACATCTTTGTTTGTTTGTATCACAAAAATTAAAGTTGTTACAATGCATGAATTCTTAAAATATAACAACTTGTATTAATAAATATGTCATATGTCATTGGACCAATCATAGTTCGAACGACCAAATACATGCATGATGGAGGTGAGATCATTTGTCCTCAGCTTATGTGTCCCCATGTGCCTAATGAAATTCATATCATTTATTAATTACTAAATAAATTATATTAACATAGTATATAGAGAATAATGGAAATGGATGGTGAAAATGCAGCGAGGACACGTGACAAATCAATTTGGGGGTAGATGAATTGATGTATGGATGATGAGTAGTCAACAATGCATGATTTATTACATGTGAATTAATTTATATGTAACCATATGATGCATAAATCACAAATGTGATGAGTGGTTCCTATCAACAACTTGTGTTTGCCATAATCTTCATATTTCATATCTTAAAGTGTAATCCTCATAATTTTATGAAAAAAGAAACTTGATAATTTTAATTATCGCCGATTAAAATGAAAAGATAACTTAATCCATGATGATAAGGTGTTGAATTGAAAGTTGAAACTGATGAGAAATTTGCAATAAATTTTTTTTCTTCAAAATATTACAACCAAACGGTCGGTTCCCCCATCGTCGTGCAGTTGTACTTGTTTAGTCATTTCATATGATCCACTGCGTTTAGTATCTCTTTGGCATGAATTAACAGAATTGAAACCGCGATGAAGTAACATTTATGCTTATGGAATCCACGTCTACTTCTTCTACAAACCTAGAATCCTAAATTTAATTTTTTTATTTCTCTTTCTCTATTTCCATTCTTCTCACTGCACTTCTTTCCAGATCCGAATCTTGTGGAAAAAGGTATGTTCTTTCGTGAATATGTTGAATTAGTTATTTTTAGTGATGTTTGAATGTCATCTTCCGGTAACTGATCCAGGTTCGAGCCATGCCTTGCAAATATTTTTCGCAAAAAATAGTATTCGTGGATTATAGGTGCAATGAATTGAAGCGGACATGCACAATTTAATTTCTCTCAAGAGTTTACCGGTCCGCCGGGTTCTCCTAGAGTATATTCAAAAAAAAAAAGAAAAAAAAAGAATATCTTCTGCTGATGAATGATCTTTCACGCATGCCTGCACATGATAGGAAGCAGTTAACAAAATTCAGCTCAGAAGTCACCATGACCTGCAGCAAATTGTTTGATGCTTGTTTGTTTTTGAATTTTGGATTATTTGCTTGTGTGATAAATAAATGAATTTGATTTACATGAGAAATTTATGGTAATTATTATAACGGTATTCTAATTTCCAGACGATGCATAGGACAAGTAACAACATTATATGCTTTGGTAATTGTCATGTGTCACATGCTGCTTAACTAACAAAATCTGTTTCCTTTTTTATGGTCTTATGGTGGATGTGAATGGATTTTATGTGTGTAGGTTGCATATCAATTTTTCTGACAACTTCGGTCAGTTTGCTTTGACTAAATGAAGCTTGTCTAATTCGAAGTAAATACAAATTTATATTTGACACCACTATATACCAAAAAAAGATTAAGTGTAGTGGCAATTATTTCAGCTGACGTGAATATTTAAATGTACTAAATAAGACGACATAATTGAAGAGTTTGGTTAAAGCAATCATGTGAAAGTTATTATTGTTGAAATGCATTGATATGTTTAAGATGTTATAACACTTTGCGTTTGGTGTTTTTATCGTTTATGAACTTCTTATTTATTTATGTGAATTTGGGTGAAAAATTATAATATACTATGATATTAATTTTGAATTATTTTAATGGTGAAAGGCAACAATTGTTTCGAGGAACCCAAAGCTTGGAACCAGCTTCAAAGTAATGGCAGTAAGACGGATTTTTTCTCACAAATTTGCATCCAGTTTTGTTAATTCTTCCTACTTACTCTCTCATCAACTCCACTCTCATGCCACAAGCTTCGGTACTTCTGCGAGTTCTAAATTTTATTATTATTTCTTAATAAGTTTTTGATCCCTTATGATTTTTGTGCTAGGTTTCAGAGAGGTACGAGAAGAAGAAAAGAGTAAGTTGGTTGGGAATGTTTTTAGTAATGTTGCATCAAATTACGATCTTATGAATGATTTGATGAGTGGTGGATTGCATAGGCTGTGGAAAGACAGGTTTTTGTGTGATAAAATTTGATTTAGCACTTTGAGTTTATGTTTGGGATAGTCTGAAGTGTTTTCTGGTATAATTTGATTGAATGTAGGTTGGTAACCAAATTGAATCCTTTTCCGGGGATGAAACATCTTGATGTAGCAGGAGGAACTGGTTTGCTCTTAACCTTTTTGTTTATATTACTTCTAGTCAACTGTGCAGCAAGGATAGTTTTGCTTTGTTGCTCATTTTTTTTGTTTAGTTTCTCAATAAAACTTTTGACCAGCATATTCATATGGAATGCATACAAGAAAGCCATTTCTTGGTATCAGAGTTTGATTTTTTTTTATAGATAAATAACAATGCGTTGGATTGTCGTAAGCAAACATGTTTCAAAGCCATTGAAACATATGTGTAAATATTTCAAATATGAATTAGATACTATTATTCTATGCCGTCTGAGGCGAAACGGAGCGTTAGGTGCTAATATGTCCTTAGAGTCTAGGTGGAGTCTAAACGGAGAACGAAAATAAGCGCTTACCATGTAATTTGGTGTAAATAATTTTTGCATTAAGTAACTATAGAAACAATAAAAAAACATATGATAAAATATCTAGTGGTTTGATTAAATCGTCACCATTTATCATTTTAATATGAACGATACACACACACTTTTTGTTTATTGCCAATAAATTTCAAAATAAACAAGATACTATTATAGTTTACCAAAATAACAAACAGTATACATAGTAAAATTTATGCCATGATTATAATTAAATATTTATGTACCAAGTAATCACGAATTTATAATGAAAAGTAAAATAATAGAGAACAATTTAGTTTTATATGTTACTTTAGGTAATATTTCAAATATATTTAAAAATAAATAGAATAAGAAAGAAAAATGAAGAATATATTAAAATTAAACTTTGAAGAAGTGAGAAATTAACAAGTAACTTTTATTGTACGTATATATTTTTCGAACTAGATAACCAATTAAGTAAACTTTGAAAAGTTTGAAAACTGTACGTTTATTTTGAATTATAAAATGGAATATTTATTAAGTGATTGTTTATATATTTTGAAACAAATTATAGAAAGTGTAATTAAATTTAAATTTATATAAAAGATGAAGGGCTTCAATAAACAAACAAAATAATCGAGTGCTTTTAGTGTAATTATCAAGGTATGAGGTATAGGTCGATACCCTGAAATTCGGTGGTACCGTACTGGTACCGACATCCACCGAGCCGAAACCAAACACAAAATTCGGTTTCGGTTAGGTTTGAAAAAAAAAAATCAAAATCAAAACCAATTGCGCAACTTACCTGAGCTCAAATTGAACAGATAGCATCATGCCTAAATCGACATCGAGTTACAGAATCTAATCGAACAAATTTGCATCTTTTTTTCATCTCCTTGCCCTAGTCGACATAGACTTTGATCTGAAGTGGGGTCGACATCGAGGAAGATGATTGGTAATCTCTTCTTTATTTCAGTTTAATATACAGTAAACACACGTGAAAGGAGAGTTGAAAAGATGAAAACGAGGGGAGTGTAGTTAACATCGATTTTGAGCTGAAGTCGGTGGCATAAGATAACATGAAGACGATGGTGAGAAGAGATAAAAAACGAGAGGAGTTGAAAGGGGATTTACCTATTTAGGGCTAGATATCGGGCTTGGATATTACTTGGGCCTTATTTGTTAAGTTAATTTAATGTACAACACATGTATTTTTCATTCTAACTGAGTTTAGTTATAATGTTTCATTCTAACTTTGGGTTAACTAAGAAATTATAATATTTAGTTTAATTCTAATTGGGATGTTATTGTTTTTTCCATCACAAAGTACAAAAATTCGAAGTCTAAATCGAAACCGAAACGTGCGGAATTTTCAAAACCGACGAAACTAAGAAAATTTCAAATGACCGAAACGGAAACGGAAACCGAGTTTTCGAACCTTGGTAATTATATTTAACTTAGACAAAGTAAAAAAAAAAGTTACACTAAAAACGTCTATTTTCTTAGCGCCAAAAAAAAAAAAAACTTAGCGCTCAGACTGCGCCTCGAACAAGGAGCAGAATTAAGTGCCAACGTAAAAAAGCGAAGCTCCAAAATTGCAAAGAAGCAACTAGACAGCACTCAGCGGCGCCTTGACAATGCCACAGGCAGCATAGCTATTATTACCACATTTATACTGGTTGGTATCTGCATAAATGAATGCAAATACAAATAGTGTTGATGACCAAACTGTAGTCTTTTCTTCTCTGAAATTCGAATAAAGATTGTACTGTAGAAAATTTGGCCATTCAACTCTGATTTTAGTTTTTGCAAGCATTCAACAGCTATAAAACTGAAAATTTTGGATGGGATGCGAACAAGGTTCAGATAGAGGCATTGCATTTTCAGCCAAATTATTATATTTATCTGTATCCAATGAAAATGGATATGGATATACACATCATTTAAATCCTTAAGGCATGTTTACAGTCACTTTCTCCAATGTTGGTTGATAAATGGTTAACGTGAACGTAAAGTTGGTTGATGGAGGACTGATAAAATCTTGGTGTTTGCAAACATTTTACATGTTGTTGATAAATATGAGCCAAAATGCATTTGCTAAGTAATTATTATATTGTTTGTGAAATTGATGTATTATTTATTATTTATATAATTTTGGAATTATTAACTATTATATTTAGATAACCAAATTCAAAAATTATAGAAACTAACATTAGTATCAAACCAATAATATTCTTCAACTGAAAAAAGAAACATACAAAATATGTTGTATTTGTGTGGATTGAGGGCAGTAATCTACTTGCCTAAGGAACACAATAATGTTTAAAGACAAAACAACTTTGTTGTCGCCTCCGCCGCCAAGCTTTTTTTAGGGCTTTATTACTTCGGCGCTTTATTCCTCTTGTTCAAAATAGAGATGTCGATTTATCTTGGCTACGCAATTACTTATATATCGTAAAGCATATTATCTTTGAAGAAAAGAGTGTTGATTTATCTTGACTGCTTTTCCTCTATCAAGCCTTTAATATTAAAAGAACTATTTGTTTATTTACATTTCAAAATTTATATTGTGTGCATCAACAGTTTGGAAAAAAACGTACATAAAATTAAAGTCATTGGACATTGGACATTGGACAAGAAACTTTTTTTTTGGTAGCTGCCAAATAGTTTTAGCAATATACTTCAACTATCTACCACAAAACTATTTCCTTTTGTATCACACACGTGTGTAAATGTATACATATATAGAGCTAGGATCGATAGTACCCTTTATTTAGAACCATTTTATAATGCCCGGATATTAGCCGCAAGTTTCTATTTAAATATTTGTTGTTTCTCTCTTTTGGCACATAGACTAAATATTTACATAAGAACTTGTGGCTGATATCAGAGGCAACAAACGGGGCTAAATAAAGTGTGCTACTGATCCTAGCTTTTATACATGCATATGTGTGTATATGAATAACATGTTACTTCATTTTGTGAATATATGATTCAATAAGGGAAGTTGGATATGCCAATCCTGTTAACACGCCATCAGTAGTCTTTCATTTCCTTACAAAGTTCAATGTTGCAATGACATTTATAATTTTCATTTTTTTGCTAAAACTATATATTTTAAAATATAAAACTCTCTTCTCACCAGTTCATTATTTGAGTTTCAAGATTGGTGTTATACTTGGAAGTTTCTGAATATTGAATCTGAGTTTAAAATTTGGAATCTAATCAAACATGAAATTTTAGAGTCCAACCACTTTTGAATTATCAATATTAATTTTATATTCCAAGATTAAAATTTAAAATTTAGTTTACAAATATGATTGTACATTCAAATTTCAGTATACGTCTTCATTGTTTTATTTTACAAATTAAATCCAAAATTGTAAACAATTTGAATTCCAAAATAGTTCAATAATTGAACATGAGAGCATCCGTTTAAAACAAAATACATAAGTAAATTTAATTGAATTTGATGTTGAATGAATGTATTTGATTTTTTAATTATGAGTTTGCGAATTAGGAATATATGATTACGGTATTAAGGTTTAATCGTTAAGAAGAAAAGGCAGTGTGGAAGAACAAAAATTTTTATTGAAATTTTTTTAATCGTTAAGAAGAAAAGGCAGTGGAATAACAAAATTTTTTATTGAAAAAATTGGAGTGTGAAATAAAAAAAAAGGGCTGTATGTTGTTAAAAGGCAGTGTAAAGAAAGTTTTAAGATTATAGTAGAACTTGTCTATTGAATATATATATATATGTATATAACATAATGACTATACGACTAATATTTACTTATTTGAATAATTAATATGTAAGCGTCAGTGGTTTAATTAGATAAAATTTTGATAATATATCACAATCATTAATAGTTGACATAAAGAACTGTCAATGTCTATTAAGCTCCTTTTGTGTTCCGTTGAGATTCTAACTTCTATAGGCATCTTTGAACACAGCACTCCGCTTTTACTGGTTAGTTCAAAATGGGTTTCTGCCATTGTCTTTCATTATAGTTAGTTCAAAATTTAAGTGTTTCTGCCATTTTTTGTGAAGCTTGCATCAAAATTTTTGAAATGCTTTTTAAGTGTTAGAACAACTTTCGGAACTGTGGTTTATTTAAGAACTGCTATGGTAAACCGCCAAAGCTATCTCTTACTTAGCTTTCTCCATTTCAAAAATGAGTTTCCCTAGCTTGTTTCAGTAATTGCTGGAAGCTATTTTAAGCTTTCGCGGTTTGCGACAATAAGATTGAAAAGCTATCGCCGACATAGCTTTCTGAACTTGCTACAATAACCATGGAAAATTCTTATCAACATAACATTCACAACTATAGAACGACATTTCTATAATTTAACACATGGCTTTCTCCACTATAGAATGACATTTCCGTAATTACATGCAATTTCTAAAAGTCCCGATTTACTTCTAATTATTCTTACATGTGTTAAATTATGGTTGGATGACACCAATCATCTTTTTTATTCTTCTTTATCGAGTCATTTCAGAGGTTTTTAGAAAATCATATTATTTATTATATTTATTATCATTAATTCATAGCATTTGAGTACTTTAAAAATTCAATATAGACGAGTGCAAGCCCTTGCCGCGTACACGATATTCTAAAGTTACATAAACTGATATAATTAAAATGTGATATCGATAATTATAATGTTGATTCCAAAATACAAAACTGATCAAATAATTATAATATAAAACGAGTTTCTCACTTTGAGGTCGTAACTTTAAGTAGATATCTACACTGATATGGTTAAATAAACAAAAAATTCTTTATACTAAAAAATTTCTGACAATAAATTACATAAAACATAAACATATCTAGTCAAAATTCATTAAAAAAAATCATATTGCACATGAATGAGAAGATTGAAATGTAGGATGAATAAATTTTAGAATAATGTTAAAAATGAGAAAAAATGATTTTTAAGCGTAGGTGTACAGAGTTCAGTGGAATACAATGGAAATCCGATCCAATAGCAAAATGTATTTGCAAAATTAATAACGTAAAAATTACTCTTAATGTTCCATTTATTGAACTTAAAATTGCATAAAATACTTTCATGTCTAATTACCAGCAAATGAGTTGGGAATAAGCAAAGAACAAAAGATTCGTAAATAAGTCTCCAAATTGCATAAAAAGTAAATTAGAATAATATAGTTACATTAATATTTGATATATATATATATATATATACATATATATATATATAACAATAAACCATTGAAACCGTTTTTAGTGTTTTTGAAACAGCTGCTACACTTGAATTTACTAAAATTTTACAAATGAGTAATTTTATAGTGGGAAAGCTGCTCAACAAACAAAATTTCTAGCTTATTTATTTTTATTTGTTTCAATATTCAGATATAATTTAGACAATATTCATAGTTTTTCAAGAGGTTTCAACATAAAGAATTTAACTTTTAACCTTCTTTACTTTCACTGTATCTACCTACAAATAGATTTGGCATATTCGAAGAACAGATGATTCATATATAAACCTGCAAATTACATATAAAAGCGAATTAGTTTAATGTGGTTGACATTAATTTAATTTTTTTATAACAAACAAAATATTAAATTCACTTTCAATATTTTAATTATGTATTGAAATCATGATCCAGACTTAATTTATAAAAAATCCCTTATACAAACCATTCTTACTTATTTTAGGAAATAAAAGAAAAAAATAAACTATCAACATGGTATGCTTTAGATTCTAAATATTGTTCAGACTTTTCTTTAGATGTAATTTTAATAAAAAGTGAGTATTTGAGATAATTCAAAGAAAATTGTTTATATGGATGGAACAAAAAAATAAATTGTAAATAGTAATAAAATTCTAGTTAATTGAGTGGGAAATAGAGTTAGATATCCTATGTGTACAAATCCAAATTACAATCAAATTATGTGACATTTATGAAGATTGAACTGTGTAATTAAAATTATGACATGGTTTTGAGATCTTGAGGAGTCCAAGCCTAAAGAGTAAATGAAATGAAAGAAGCAAATGGATTAGAGATCCAACTTTAATATATACCGCATAAGTTATGACGCCCTTTTGAGTTCTTGTGAAGCTCGAGAGTAAAGTGAAAAAATAAAGCAAAGGAACGGAAGAAAAGATTATTGAATTTATTTTAGATCAGAAAAATAATATTTTTTCTAGAGATTGAAGTACATAGATATGTAATAATTTATGGAACAGAATGAATGAAAAAGTGGTAAACAAATTAAAGAAAATGGTTAACATATAGTGATTTGGTTTAGGGGAATAGAAGTCATGGAGAAATTTTCCATAAAAGTCAATAATTGATAGAGGGAGAAACTTTTAACTTTACTAAATTTTTATACAAAATTATCACAAAAATTTCGACAATTACCCTTCATTTCATTTAGAATCATTTTCATTATTTTCCTTTTGTGTCACTTTAATCTAAAAACAAATAAAATACTGATATTAGTTTTGTTTGAACAAATAAAAATATTCTTGATTAAATAGGCTGCATACCTTATTTTAAATCTCCATCAAGATATAAGATCCAAAATCTCTTCCAAAGACATCATTAAAATATTGAATAAGAGAAAAATATTCCTATCGTCTTTTTAGGGTAGTGACTTGATTTTATAATGGAAGAATCAATTGTTCAAGTCTTTCTTTTTCAACTCTATTTTAATTAAAAAAATGTTTTTTCTTCATTCCCTTTATCTAAGCCGATTCTCCCTCCTTAATCAAATGGAGAAGATAAAGTAATAACTGCCATGAGTGGATTTATTAGAAGCAACTAATTAGAAATTTTAGATCAGAAGTTATTAAACTGCCAAATTCTAATTCGGTTTCTTTTAATATTTGAGCACTATGCAGACACCATCTTTAGATTTTAAACAGGTTTAATATAAATAATTAACTTTCAATGTTCTTTATTTTCAATGCTACCGGTAATTAGATTGTGTGTATATGAAGAACAAAAGAATCAGAAGTAAACTTGCTAATTAAACAAAAAATCATAAATTGGTTTAATAGAGTTAAGATGTGTTATTTGAGAAGTAACTAATTAACAAAATGAAATCACTATCTGTATTTTAATTATGCATGCAGATTCATGATCTAGACATAATTTATAAAAATGACAAAATAAAATAAATTCTACAAACTAATTTTTACTCATATATGGGAAAAATGGAGAAAATATCAAGGAACGAGGTTTCGGCCGGTACCTCGAAATTTCGGGGGTAGCAGACCGGTTTCGTTGGAGAACGGTCCGAAACCGACATTAAAAATCGGTTCCGGACTAGGGCAAAAATAATCAATCGCACCTTTTTTTCTTCAGAAAAAACGTGAATTTGCTGCTTTTGAAGGACTGACAAACAGATATAGGGCATAAAAAATCAAACGCGTCATTCAAGCATGAAAAAAAAGAATCTTACAGCAAACATGTGAAGGAAAAGCAAAATTAAAGGCAGAAAGCAATTAGAAACCAAACAACTTTGAATAATACATCAAATCAAAAGCTTTAATAATTCAAATGTGAAGCAATAGTAGACAATCGAGTTATCATATCATTTCAAAAGCTTATAAATTGCACTAAATAGTGAACATACTTACCGCATCAAGAAAAACTCAAATTGCAGCTCAATTGGAATTCTCCTCTTCAGACATCGTCTTCCTCGGCTTTACAGTAATTGATTAATTGTTCTTCTTCTTGTTTTCGCCGTCGCGATTGATTTTCTTTTCATTTTTCTGCCGTCGCCTTTCGTGCAAAGCGTCGCCTTTTTTTTTCTTTTTTCGTTCGTTCGATAATAGATACGGAAGATGGAAAGGGGAGAATGAAACTTCTGTTAGGTTAGGGTGTGATTTAATTTAGGGTATGAACTATTGGGCTGCTCATTTTTATTTAGGGTAGTGGGCTGCTTATTTTTATTTGGTATGTTAATGTTAATTTAGGGTATTGGGCTATCGATTCATATATAATATCAGTTGGTATGTTAATGTTTTCATTTAGATTCAAGTGTTGGTTGTGGAAATTGCCTTCTGCAATTACATTAAAACTTAAGCCGAAATTTGGACCGAAACCGAAACTTCCGAAACTTACGAAATCATCCGAAACTAACAAAATTTCAAATGACCGAAACCGAGACCGAAACCGAGTTTCGAACCTTGAAAAATATAATATAGTTATCTTCAGGGATGATAAATGATATTTCAAGAAAAAATGAAAACCTACAATTATCAAAGATTTTTTTGCAGATATGATGTTTAAGAAATGAATAAAACATAGTAATAAAAAATCAAGTGAATCGATAGGAAAATAGAGTAAAATATCATCATGATTAAAAACTTACCACTATATTATATGTCGCTTTCTGATGATTTAATTTGAAATTTAAATTTTGATGTCATTTTGAGTTCTCATGGAACTTGAAATAAAAGAGACAGTACAATGAAATATAAAAATAAATACAGTGGAGATTTTATTTCTGACTAGAGAAAAGAAACTCCTTTGGGACGGTCTTATCTCAGTTAGAAATAAAACTGAATAAAATACACCGAGTAAAAATAATAAATGGGATAGTCAAAGTGGCATGCTGTGCTAAATAATAATTTTTAGAGGGATAAACTGGAAATGTACAGATGAATCATGTAGAAATGAAGATTTTAATTCTAAAATTATGAAAAAAAGACAAAACGATTACGAGAGATCTAACTTCAATGCACGCACACATAAATTAAGAACGTTACAAATACATTATATAAACCAATTCTTACTTATCTGTAGGAAAATTGGAGAATAATGTAAACTAAAAGTATGTTGTACTTGTACTAAAATATTATACGGACTTTACCATTCAAGATGATAAATGTAATTTCAAGGAAACGTGATGGTCTGCAATGATTAAAAGAGAATTGTCTATAATTATGGAGTATATAAAATAAACTATATGTCGAGTGAAAATAAAAATCTAGTGAATCAGTGAGAAAGAGAGTTTAATATCATTAGAGTTTAAACCTTACTATAATGTTATATGGCCCATTTTGACGATTGAATTGTGTAATCGAAATTTGGTATTATTTTGAGTTATTGCGAAGCTTGAGATTAAAAAGAACTATAATGAAAAATGAAAATAAGAAGAATAGATATTTACTTCTAACGATAATAAAGAAATTTTGCCTATGTTTAAAGTTTATAGATAGATAAAATAGATTGAACAAAAAGAGTGAAACCAATAAATAGGAAAGTCGAAGGGATATGCTATTAAGGTTGAGTATATTAAATCTTGTTAAACGAGAAATTTCAAAGCATTAAATATTTGAATATGCACGTGAATCATAAAGAAAAAAGGATTGAAATTGTAAAAGTATGCGATAAAAAACAAAAGAATTAAGATAAATTCAACATTAAAACATACATGTATACATATATATGTATACACATACATATATAATTAGATTACATGAAGTTAATGATTGAATTATGAAAAAATTATGAAAAAAATCATCCTTCGTTATCACACAAATTAGGTTTTTAGACAAAATTATCACAAAAATTTCCATTATCATCCTTTGTTTCATTTAGAATAGTTTTCATCACGTTCCTTTTGTGTCACTTCAATCTAAAAACAAATAAAATATTGATATTAGTTTTGTTTTAATAAATAAAAAAAATCTTGTTTAAATAGGTAATCGCGTACCTTATTTTGAACCTACATCAAGATGTAGGGTCCTAAATCTCTTCCAAAGACATCATCAAAATATTAAATATAAGAAAAAAATACTCTTATTTTCTTTTTTGTAGTGATTTGATTTTATAACGAAAGAAACAATTGTTCAAGTCTCCCCTTTTCAACTCTATTTTAATCAAGAAAATGTTTTCTTTATTCCCCTTGTCTAAATGATACTTCCTTCTTAATCAAAAGGAGAAGACAAAGAAACAACTTCCACAAGAAATTTTAGACCAAAAGTTATTAAACTATCAATTCTAATCTAATTTAGCTCAACATAAACATCATCCATAGATTTTAAACAGGTTCAATATAAATAATTAACTCTTGACGTTATTTATTCTCAATGATACCAGTAATTAGATTAGATTGTGTGTATTTGAAGAACAAAAGAACCAAAAATAAACTTGCTAATTAAACAGAAAATCATAAATTGGTTTAATAGAGTTAAGATTGTTCTTTGAAAAGTAAATAATTAACAAAATGAAATCACTATCTGTATTTTAATTTTAATTTTAATTATGCATACAGAGTCATAATCTAAACATATTTTATAAAAACAGAAAAATAAAATAAATTCTACAAACTAATCATTATTTATATATGGAGAAAATGGAGAACAAAATATTATATAGTTATCTTCAGGATGGTAAATGACATTTCAAGGAAAATGAAAACCTACAATGATCAAAGATTTTTTTATAGATATGGTATTTAAAAAATGAATAAAGCATAAAATAAGAAAAAAAATCAAGTGCATTGATAGAGAAATAGAATAAAATATCATCAAAATTAAAAACTTACCACTATATTATTTGATCCTTTCTGATGATTTAGTTTGAAATTCAAATTTGATGTCATTTTGAGTTCTCATGGAACTTGAGATAAAAGAGAGAGTATAATGAAATATAGAAACAAAGAGAATAAAGATTTTATTTTGATTAGAGAAAAGAAACTCCTTCTTAGGGATGGTTTTACCTTCAGTTAGACATAAAATTGAATTAAGTACAATAAATAAAAATAATAGATGAGATAGTCAAAGACGCATGCTGTTACAGTTGAATGTACTGAACTTGTAATAGAGGGGTAAACTGGAAATATACCGATGAATCATGTAGAAATGAGGATTTTACTTCTGGTGATAATAATTTTTTTTGTATATGTTTAAAGTTCATAACTATATAAAATAGAGTTGAACAAAAAGAGTAAAACCAATAAATAGGAAAGTTGAAGAGACATGCTATTAAGGTCGAGTATATTAAATCTTGTTAAATGAGAAATTTCAAAGCGTTGATATTTGAATATACACATGAATCATAGAGAAATAAGGATTTAAATTGTAAGAGGGTAATAAAAAGCAAAATAACTAGGATAATTCAACATTAAAACATATATGCATACGTGCATACATATACATACACACACATACACACACGTATACATACGTACGTACATACATGTGTGTATGTAAAATTTTATTACGTGATGTTATTGGTTGAATTACAAAAAAGTTATGATAAAATTATAAGTCTTAAACTAAGTATATGTTTATAGATTTCTTGGTTGTTATAATTTTGATTTTCCTTAATTGTTATTATTGTTATAATAAGTGTTTATTGAAGGCACTTATTAAAAACTTTATATGTTAAAAAACTGAACAAACGAAATTTGATTAAAGATCATGCTTATCAATGTAGCTGGAAAATATAAAGCCGTGCAATATGAGATTTGATGTAGAATACAGTTTATATGTAGAGTTTATATGTTGCAGGAGACCTAATAGAAAAATAAATATTTTTAAATAAATTAAGTGATTTTAAAATTTATTGGATAAAATGAGGTTAACTGGGTTCAAACTGGAGTGCTTGAACTTAAACTAAACCAAGACAAATAATGTTATTGTAAGATAATAAGATATAAGAGTGGCTAGAGGGAATTGAACTTGTGACCTTTTTCAGAACACTCAATCAAGAAGAGATGGGTATTTAAATTCTAAAAGTATGAGAAAAAAGAAAACATTGCAAGTGAGATCCGACTTTAAGATATATAGTATAAGATATGATTTTTTTAGAAAAATTTCCACATTTCATGAATCACTCATTCAACATTACGTTGTTTTTCAAGGATTTCTAAGCACATTAAATTGAGTATAAGGCGTTAAATGCTTCCTACTTGAGTCATATTTCGCTTTAAAAGTTCATGATATCATCTCAGCGACAGTAAAAAAAAAAATCCATCTCTTAAATCATGCTAAAAACTTCATAATGATTTAAAATGAACTAAATCTCATTTGAAAATACCTAGAGATAACATTACCCACATTTTCTTCTCTTGAAATTGCTTAATCTTTCTTCGTTTAGCTTAGTCTTTCTTCGTTTAGCTTAATCTTTCCTCTTCAATTATAAAAGATATTCTCTCCTTCAAATCTTGGTTTTTCCTCTTTTTTTTTCCTCTTTCATTCTCTTTGGTTGGAAATTCTTTTTAGTTGGAAGACATTAATGAGTTTTGAGTTTTTGAAGTTTTTTCGTTTTATGAACAAGTGAGTGAGACTAATGGTTAGCCATATGTTATTTTCCTGCATAGGTTTGGGCCTTTTTCCTACCCATTAGGCTGCTCGTTTGTAATACGTACATTCACTTGGTTATTTTAACTTACATTTGATTTGTTGCACTTAACAAAAATATAATTAATAAATTTCCATTCAATTGATTTCTCATAACAAAAATCAATTGATCAATTGTTCTAAGTGTCCAGCTATACTTAATCAATTGTTCTAAGCACTCTAAAATATGGGTTGTTATAATAAGCCGACTACTTCATTTTTCCAGTCAAAATATTAAAACATCTTCAAAGCCGCTGAACCGACCATTTTTTGTTAAAATAAAAATCATGATCACATCTTTTTGGTTCAAAATGAATTCCATATTTTCCAAGCCTAAATCAGATCACAAATCGAATTCTAGTTTGATCCTATTCCTAATTGATATCGTCAATCATTATTATGCATGACTCTATTAGGTATGAATTAGTAAACCGTTTGTTTTGATTTCCCTAGCTAGTAGTTTGTATTTTAATGATAAATTGAGTTAAACATTTTACTCTATAGTGATTTGTGGAGGTTCATGCTACCAATGGCATGGACAAAATATAAAAAAGCTGTGATTGACCCAATGTTCATTTATACAAAACTGATTGACTTTTTATTTGTTCGTTTTTGTATAACCAAATACAATGTGTTTAGGAAGCGCGTTTATTTTATTTTATTTCAAATTGGTATTTCGATAATTTTTTTTTAATTAGTAGGAGCACTCAAAACTTATTTGATTTGATTTGATTTGTTGGGTGTTAACAAAATGAGCAGATTATTTGATATATTTTTATTCGTTGGGTAAAACATTACAATATTTTGTCTACTTTCTAGTACACGATCATTAAAAAATTTAATTTTGCTAATAGGGATGACAATAGGAGCTAAAACTCACAAACCTGAATTTAACCAATAGGACCTGAACTCGAATCTGATGCATCTCGGATCAGGTATGAGTAGCAAAAAATACTATAAAGATCCAATTAAACTCGAACTGGTCCGATGCGACTCAAAATACTTGACCAAAAACATGAAACATACACATGAACTAGTGCTATTATCCGGCCTACCCTATCTGAATCTTTAATCGGGGTGGGTCTGTGGTTCGAAATGCATAATCTGTACCCAACTGGATCTGTGAGTCATTTAATTTGGACATGTTGGGTCTAATTACCATCCTTGCAAAGCCAAATATTAGGCTTTGGACCAAAATCATGTTTGATTATTTGAAAGAAAATAAAACTTACAAAATGGTAGAAGTATTATAAAATCCTCCATCAACTTCATCTTTCATAAGACTTTTTGATTTTGATTGAAACATGTGCAACCTTGGTTGTTGCTGGATACATACGGGGTATCCAACATTGAAGTGTTGGACATATGCATAGGAAGCACCCATTATCTTCCGCAAAAGTTATCAATAACTTATGCTGTCAAGGGAGTCGCGGAGCGCCGTCTAGGTGTTATTTTGCAATTTTGACGCTCCGTTTTTTGTTTTGGCGCTTTATTCCACGCCTTGTCCGAGGCACTGTCTGAGCACCAAGTTTTTTTTGGACACTAAGAAAATAGGCGTTTTGGGTATAAATTATCTTTTACTTTGACTAAATTAAATATAATTACAATAAAAAGACTCAATTATTTTGTTTATTTATTGAAGCTCTTCATCTTCTAATATAAGTTCAAGATTTATTCACACGTCATATATTTCATATTAAAATATATAGAAAAACATTCAATGAATATTCTTTTGATAATTCAAAATAAATGTACAATTTTCATGTTTTCCAAAGCTTTATTCAACAGGTTTTCTGGTTCAGGAAAAATAAACATACAATGGTAATCACTCATTAACTTTTCACTTTAAAATTTGATTTTTAATGGTTCTTCCATTTAGTTTGTTATTCCATTTATTTTTAAATTCTATTTTGAATGTTTTTGGAATATAACCTAGAGTAATCTACTACAAATAAAAAAATTAAACCGTTCACAATTATCATGCTTTTTTTTATAAAGGAACGATTATCAACTATACATATTTAGTTATAGTCATGGCATAAATTTCATTATGTATAAAGATTATTATGTTCAAATGTTATTAATGTTGTAAACCATAACAGTATTTCTTTTATAAATTTATTGACGATAAACTTTAATTGTGTGCATATATATACACGTGTGTGTATATATATGTGTATATTTGTGTGTGTGTGTATCACTTGTATTACAATAATGAATTAGTGACGATCTAATCAACACAAATTAAGTTTCTCACTATATGTAGTTAATTTTCGTACAAGCTCCGTCCGGATTCCACTTGGGCTCTAAGGACATCCTTAGCTCCTAGCGCTCCATTCCGCCTTGAACGGCATAGTCAATAACACGCTTTAATAGCGACAAAGCTTTAAACCTATTCTGTCATCAATCTTTTGGGGAGAATGTTTAGAAATTAGCACATATTAGGACTTCAAACTTCTGAAGATGTTGCTTTTGAAATTGCCAATTTAAGCTAATGATAAATAAATTCTGGATAAGTCCAAACTAGTTGTGTTCGATTTCAGTTGTATTGCAACGTCTGAACGATCATAAGAAATTGACCATTTTCGTTAGCATGGCCCTACAGCTTAACCATTAAATGGTTTGTAAATGGTGCGACTTCCAATCTTACACTTCTTATTTCTTAGTTTCAATTTTAAGAGACTAAACAGTATCATGATCTTCAATGCTTTTAACACTAAAACACTTAGTCTTTCTATGCTTACAAATATTTGCAGGTGATGTAGCTTTTCGTGTTTTAGAAAGCATAAACAGTGTTAGTCGCAGAGCTATGCAGAATGATGTTTCAGATTTACATGAAGAAACGAAAATTTATGTTTGCGATATAAACCCAAATATGCTAAACGTTGGGAAGAAACGTGCCGAGGAAAGAGGTAAAAAGATAACCTACTGCATTGATGTACTTCATAATCTTTACCTGTGGGTACATCACTTTATTTGATCTTTTTTTATATTAATTTGTAGGGCTTAGTGAATATCAATCACTTGTTTGGGTGGAAGGTGATGCAGAAGCTTTGAGTTTTGATGACGAATCAATGGATGGATACACCATTGCATTTGGCATCAGAAATGTGACACACATAGAGAGAGTCTTAAATGAAGCTTACAGGTTTAGGTTCTAGACTAGATGCTCGAGGTTTTGTTACATTTTTTGATTTTTGTTGCAAACTATATAATAAATACGTTCTAAGATTTTAAGTAGCGTGCATGCGCGCGCTTGTGTATCATGCTGTGGCTTCTCATATGATGTGTCGAAAATGTCAAAAAAAGCGATACAACAAATGCCATTGAAGTTTTCATCTCCACAATTAATTTTATAAGTTCAATTTTTAGTTGTACTATTGGATTTGAGTATTGATGGTGCTACTATGCATGTTGATATGCAGGGTACTTAAAAGAGGAGGCCGATTTCTATGCTTGGAGCTTAGTCATGTTGACATACCTATGTTCAAACAAGTGTAAGTTTGTTTAACATACAGATAAACTTAATTTATAATGGAGACTGTTGTTCTTGGTTTTCAATCTTCAAACTCCAACATGCTATGTAGTAATTATCAAGATTACATCAAGCATTCATCCATCTTTTTTTGCTAAGCAACAATTTCACATAAATTTAAATCCGTATTATACCTGTCAGTAACTCCTTTTATTCTACTGCCACTACAAAATTATAATTTTCTTGCAGTTATGATTACTATTCATTTCAAGTCATTCCAGCTATGGGAGAGCTGGTCTCCGGCGACAGAGATTCTTACCAGTATTTGGTTGAGAGTATTCGGAAATTTCCACCTCAGGTTGGTCTACAGCAACGCCCCTCTAGTACTGAGGATACACACACATATAAAGTGATACTTTATTCAAACAGAGCACTCATTATCATGTCTTAGGGGTTTGAACATATGACCTTTAGAACATCAGCCTACTTGCCACTTGAGCTAGTGGACAAGTGATCCTTTACTAGTTTTGCGTTTAAATATGTAGGAAGTTTTGGTATTATGCCAATTTCTTTATGATTGTCACAACTTATTCCATAATGGGTCGATGGGGTATGAATTGGTTTAGTCCATTTATGATGAATATAGACCCAACCTGTTTTGATCCATTTATTAAATGGATCAACCGAACCTGATCCATTTACCTATGTAAATTTTAGGCACTTTTCTTATGAAGCTCGCTTTCTTGGACAAACTACATTGTATAACCCCCCAAAAAAAACAGCATTATATCACAAATTTTTATTGAATAACAATAAATACACCTAATAATGGAAAAACATCACATAGAAAACTGCTTCATAAAGCACAAAAACTGAACCATAAAACACAAAAACTGCACGATAAACAATGCAGTGTGGTAACCACAGAATATAACACAAAACTTTAACACAAAACTAATGGCCATAACAAAAAATTGATGCTTATAACAAAAAAAGAAAAGAAAGGAAGCATATAACACAAAGATTGAAATGTATTCATATTACAAGCTGAAGCATGGTTTACAGGATGATTGAATATGAATGCTCCTGAAGCATACTGCAAATCAATCAGAAATATACTCCTGGATTATATTATGAAAACAAGATGGAGCATATTACACAAACAAAATGAGCATATATCCCTAAGCAAGATTACAAACAAACTATAAACTGAAGATCTTCAGATTTCACTTGTATGTTTTCCTATATTTAACTAGGACAAAAAGAAGAAGAATATTAGTCGAGAATGAAAAAATGCTTTTGGATAGTATTGCATGGTTAGTTTATAAGGAATATACTTATTTTATTTCAGATCATGATAAGTACAATGGCTAGTTTCAATTTAGTCAATTAATTACTCCTAATATGATGATCGCTATTAAAAGGGTGACAACCGAGGGAGAGTTCTTGAAGGACCTTTGTTGAAGTCAATTAAAACCTTAGCGAATCTATATTTTGTACTATAGTTAGATGCAAAACATTGATGAAAATGTAGATGAGTCTACACATAATGATATATCGAATAATATGCTACGGTAACAGTATTGTATTATCACCATATCGTTATCGATCAAATGATCATCAATTTTGAGCCAAGTCGGTATACCATTACAATCGGTTCAGTAACGTGAATTTATCTTTTTCAGTGTCAATACATTGTCATTATTATTCGTAATTGACAGTACCGTCGATTCACAATTCCATTTTCATATTTTATTTATTTATTTTACCAATACATCATTTTCAAAATGATATATGACCTAGTAGATTTTGTTCTTTAATTGTTAGGGTTTAACGTCTCTCTTATTAGGTGTAACCTTTCATACTTTCGATTTACATCTTCATCTCCGTATTTCCCACTTAAATCGAAAAAGAATAACAAAAGTAAAAAAAGAATAAATACTGAACTTCTATGTTATTTCGATCTTTAGCTAGTTGATTCCTAACCAACACGAGCAAATTTGTGTAAATTTCGTTAACTTGTGTTATGATACATGATATCATAGAGTGAGTTGTATTACAAGTATTTAGAGGCAGTCTAGTGACCATATTTAGCTTAGAAATTCAATTTAAATGATGCTAATTGCATTTTTTTTTTCTACGTTGTTTTTTTAATTAGTTGACACTAAATTTACATGAAACATCATTACAGAATAGAGCTTACCAATTTTTTTTAATAATTAAATGGTAGTTTTCCATTACTTATGTAATAATTACCAGTTTATCAATATGCTTGTGTTCGGTTACCAATAATATCGATAATGGTTTGGTCTTTTTGGCTTATGTAAAAATAGCATAGAAATGGTTTTTCAAAATGACAGCAGTAAACTTTAACATAACAGCCTATGTACAACTGCATACATTATTTAGTCCATAACTATGTATAATACTTGGAATAACGACAACCATGTATAGTGTACAGAGCATGCATATGATTATATTTGCATTGCTTGCGGCTACTATAAAAATTTGTATTAGATATACTCAAATATTTTGCCTGTATATATATTGTATAATGGATATTACATGCTTGGAATAACAATGTTTGTATTGCATGATTTTTACGTTTTAGTCAACTCTTTGTTTACTTTGTCCTCTTAAGTGCAACTAAGGTCCAACAAATCAAGAAGAAAATGACTCCAAACATCATATTTTACAGAAATTAAGATCATATTTTCCATTCCCAACTTTGATAAAAAAATGTCTTTTTATGCAGTTTACTTTAATTTATTTATGTTTACTACAACTTTGGTTGAGTTTCACCATTGCATTTATTGATGAGCATTTAGAAATATGTTTCCTTTTGTAACGTGAATGCAGTGTTTGAAATCTCATTTATGTCATCTGAGATTTCATTTAAGTTCTTGTTTCCATGCTTAGGCATTGATGAAACATCAAATCTCGTTCATATCTCGCTTGAAATCCATCTAAACTATTAAAAATGTAATCAAAGTCTTGGTTTGAACCTGTGAGACATCAGAATGAGTACTTTGCTTGAATAAAGTACCACTCTAATAATAGAAAAACGCAAGTTGCTTTAAGAAATCTAGATAAAAATGTACCCAAAGTTCCTAGATGCTAAGATGTAGCAGTATTAAAATGGAATTCAAATCGTAAATTCTAAATTTCATAGTTCAAAACTTTAGTAATCAAAAGCTGGATTTAGAACGTGAATCATAGATTCAAAGGATTCATATTTTAATATGTGTATACTTTGCTAGAATTTTTGCTCTATAAAGGGTAAGACATAGTATTCTAAGCATGTAAAAGCATCAATTTTTCTTTGCACAGTGATTATTTAATTTACTTAAAATTTGTTTTTGATGCTTGAACTTATACATTAAACTAAAATATAACCTCTCTTTTTCTATATTTATTTGTTAATGAAGCACTAAAATTACATTAATATTGTTTTTTTACTTCAGCGTGGAATACATGATTAATTTTCATTTATGATTTTGATCGAGTTTCAAATTAGAATGTTATAATCAATCGTAAATGAAGAGCTTTGTTTTGAAGCGAGATTCAAATCATAAGCTTTTGAGATTTTCAGATAATAATTATGAGATGGACACCAGAGATATACTCATCTTGTCCGAGATCTTATCTAGACGAGATATCATGTGTTAAAAATCCGAGTCGTAGTGTTAGCGAATAGTAAGATTTGAAACCTTATTGAATCGTAAAATATCATGGGCATGTTTGGTTTCATTTTGTGTTTTGCGTTTTCAACAATCTTTATAAAATATGAGAACGGAGAAGATTTAAAATTCCAAGTCATTGCAATGGTAGAAGAATGACGGAGGGGACGGCGGTGTGGATGGATTCTTTTCCGTGGTTTTGTTTTTCACAAAACACGGAAAATAAAATAAATTTATTTTTCATTTTTTATGTTAACTTCATTTTACAAAATTACATGTGTCATGCATATTTTTATTTGAAAGGAAACCCCAAACTAAAAGTAGAAAACCAAACACGGCCTAAACTTTTCAATTTTCATATCACTCTACCCAAATATATAATTTCATATGTTTCTTACAATGACATTTGTTTTCCCCCTTCAAACTCAAATATTCTCAAAATGACGCCAAACTTCGAAATGAGTGTTTCTACTTTGTTTTTTCTCTTACAAAATTCTTATTACGTCCTTTTCATTCGTAGAATCCTTATAACAGTGTTGCTATGGTGGGTTTGAAGAATGGACCAAATTTGACAAGTAGTTTGTGGAAAAAATAAAGTAGAAACTTAATATAAAGTTTTGAGAAAAAACAAACTCGCAATTTAAGATATGTTAGAAACCATACAAAATGTTCTGTGATGAGCATAAAAACAGTGAAACTCAACAATCATTATGATTGTAGTCATTGTTATATGATTGCAGATTTTGTGTAATATGATGCATTTCTTCGCTAGTTCTTGGGTTGTATAGTGCAGTTTTTATGTTATATAATGTGACTTTTCTATGAAAGGAAGATTCAACGTAATGCACACCTTTTTCATTGTTAACTTGGAATTTTGTGTTTGCAGGAGAAGTTTGCTCGTATGATTGGTGATGCTGGTTTTGAGAGGGTCGAGTATGAAAATATAGTGGGCGGCGTGGTGGCCATTCACTCTGGGTTGAAGTTATAGGAATAACCGCACTTTGGTCAGCCTAAGTTATTGTACTAAATAAGTTTGTGCGCATAGGAATTTATGGGAGGTTTGTAGTTCCATGTATGTAATCTATATTTGTCCAGGTGGAGTGAAATTTCTGTTCCCCACTTGATCCGGCTTTCTTATGTAAATTGTTTATTTCTGTTCTTTCTATACATCATGAAGTCTTTTACATGTTATTTTTGCTGTGTTAATATGTGATTTCGAGCCTTGCAGTGAAGTATGCCATTTTACCGTTTAACTCAATTGTAGTACCAGTTATCTCTTTATGTCTGTGATTGCATGGTTGGAGACGTAAACTGTGAAGACAAAAGTTGGAAAGAAATGTTGAAAGTGGGATTAGAAATATCAATGTGTGGAATTATCACTAGCGCAAATCCGCGTGCAAATTTAATAAGAACAATATTAATTAAAACAACTAACTAATCAATGTGATATTTGTTAATGTTGATTTTAAAGAATTAAAAAAGAAATAATGATAACATATAATGTATTTTGCACTGAATGTGATAACATGTAATTCATAAAAATTTCGAAAATGACAGCAAAAGAAGAAACCCAATTTTCTACGAAAGAGAGCGATGATGGATCAATATTTAATCTATAGAAAAAAAAATAAAGCATTGATTTTGCCTAGAATATTTATATTTCATTTTAAAAAAAATAAGGCAAACGAAATAATGAATTGAAAGAATGGAGATATATATAAAAAAAAAAATCTACCAAGAGACGAACAATTCATAATGTTTGAGTTAACTTTACACTAACCATTTTATTTGGAAAAATGTAAAACCTATACGTTCATGGATTGTGGAGAAATTGTGGCGAAATTTGGATTTTCTTTTTAGTTTAGATCTAAATTCATACAATGTATAGAATTATATTAGTCCGTTCAACTTTATACTTTTCATATTTTATTATTTTAAATGAAAATTAAAGTTCATATTATTAGTTGAGCGAGTGCTAATTTTATGTTATATCTTATTTCTTATACTAGTAAAAAAATGACAATGGTGGTTGAATTAATATGTTTTATTTTTTAAAAGAGTGAATGAAATAAAGAGGTTAAAAATGAGAATTATTGTAGCATGCCAAGTTGATATCCATAACAAAAGATCATTATTTAATTAATATTTATTAGTTTTTATAATAATTTACTTAGAATCAATGAAATTCAAACATAGATAATGCTTAATTATTTAAAAAACTACTTTGAATAAGATGTGGTTGAGTTTGAAGAATCTAAGACAATCTATTTTATATCTATATATTACAAGAGCATTTTGGTTTATTTAAAAATAGAGCTTAAGGTAAACTATATCACTCAATTCGTACACACATACGCATACATATATATAATGAGCGTTCAATGGCACTCCATCAGCTCTATGATTCCACCACAAGTTATGAATTAAATAACAATACTTTTTCTCTCTTCCCACTATCATTATTATTTAATTCGAAGCTTTTGGTGGAAATCAAGGGGCTAATGGGGTGATGCACTGTTTAGGGTGCTATTGAACGCTCATATATATATATATATATATGTGTGTGTGTGTGACAAATTTTCAAAGTGGGCTAGTTTTCGAAACAATTTCGCGATCGACGCTGGTTTTGAAATTTATTACCAAACAGGCTTCGTTTGTGCCCAGTCAACAGCCAAGTCAGCAAACTTGTAAGTGCCCATATATAGGTGCAACTCTTAGTCGCGTCTATATTTTTTTAGCCTCACCAGAACATGCGCAACCAAGTGTTGGGCATATATTATTTTTGACCCCATCAAAATAGCACAACAACGAGTTGCACATATGTGGATTTAGTTTAGGCGCAACTCATAGTTGCGCCTGTTTTGCTGTGGTGCAGGTGCAACTATGAGTTGCGCATGCACAGGTTTCAGCTGCCATACCAAGGCAGCAGCAACCCATTACCCCCATCCCATTTCATTTTCACAAACTTTCTCCCTCTTCCTCAAGCCCGAACCCAGCAATCCCAAGCCCTAGTTTTAGGTTTTTTTCCCATCAATTTCTCTCAAATTTTACAAATTTCTTCATCAATCTTCGGTTAGAACAAAGCTGCAACAATGGAAGCGGGATCTTCTTCAGCACAAAAGATTTTGGTTTAAACCCTATTTTTTGGATTAATTTCTAATTTGCATATTGTTTATTTATATTTGCTAGAAACACTGTCAATTAGGATGCTCTAGATGTTAGAAATCCAATTTGTAGAGTAGAATCACTCATTTATTGTAAACGATGTGAAAATTTTGGATTTTTGGGCATGAACTTTGCAGAAACAGAAAGCGGACCAGTTGATGGTAGCATGCTATATTTGCAGGATAATCACCACAAAAATTTTGAAGATTTAATGAGGGTAATGTTATTTATTTTGTAGATACAGTAAATAGTTTAAGATTTTTAGCATTTTGAATTAAATATATGTTATAATTCTTTGTTTTGTAGAGTGTAAAACCCGCAGACTGTCTGGATCATTCGTAGAGTTTCGAAGAGCCGATGGAGATGGTTGATGATCACTGAGTTCAACAATTACATCATCAAGCGGGCTTCTGGTATTTTATATAGATAAAATATATCGAATTTGATATGTCTTTACTCATAGCATTATACGATAGATGGAGACCAAAGACTTGCAACTTTCATTTTTCCATTGGAGAAATGACAATTACTTTGCAAGATGTTTCTATTTTGCTCGGTCTTCCTATAGAAGGCGTTGTTTTGAATTACGACGATAATGTGGACGTTGATGAGGTTTGTCACCGTCTGCTTAGTGAAATTCCACCCCAAAAAGCAGTGGTGAATAGAAGAGAGTTGAAGATCAAATGGATAAATGACATTATAATTGGAGGGAGATTACCGTCGATTCATCTGTTGAGGAACTAGAACAGTTCACACGGGCTGTCATATTGCTTCTTATAGCATCCCGTCTATTTCCAAACCATTCGAGGGGTCGAGTTAGTGTAAAATGGTTTCATGTGCTGGATGATTTTGCCACTATTTCTGATTATTAATGAGGTAGTGCGGTTTTATGCACATTATATATGGAGTTGGATAATGTGGCAATAAGAAAGTCGAACTGGTTAGCAGATTGCCTAACCCTTCTGCATGTATGTCAATTTTGACTTATAGGTGTACTAATATTTTGAAAGACCTCTTTTAACACTGATAATGTGCAGATATGGCCATGGACGTGTATTTCTGTTGGGCGTCCAAATGTTCATGCCAATATTGCTCTTGAATTACCTTATGGGACTAGGTAAAAACAGCTACTAATTTCTATCGAAAAATTTATTTTTTAGTACAATATTCACACATTATTTTGTTCTTGATTGTACATGGACTGGAGATAGACGTTGGAGAGATAATTCAGCCCGTCATCCCATATTCCATCGAATGAGCTCAATGTTATGGACCAACATAATGTTGATTGGACGCCATACACGACTAAGATTGTGTAGGATTTGCCGCCAATTTTCTTTGATGGAGAACATACTTGGTATGCAAGAACTTCGATCATTTGCTTGCAAAGTATGTCCATGCACTACCCCACAGAGTGATGAGGTAATTTGGCCTTCATCAACATATACTACATGCAGCCGAGCAAATTTTCCCACATGGTTAGAACAAAGACCTATATAACATGTATGTAGCAAGGTGGGATCACAGGTTGGATCAGGTTCAAGTTGAATGCGTACCAAGAATCACCATCGAACAATACTACAGTTGGTACTGGCATATAAGGCAGCGATTTGTTCTTAGAGAATCGTCTATTAGGTTGCCTAGATATGCTCCACGGGGACCAATGGAATATGGCTTGGTACGTGTTTATAAGTTTTCATCTCTTAACTTCTTTAACTAGCTTTACTTACTTGTGCCAATACTTCTTTTGTTTTAGGTTCAAGGGCTGTACATGATTTCAAAAGAAGTTGATGATGTTCTTGCAGATCCTGTAGATGAAGATCGAGTAAAAGGAAAGTGTTTAAACATCAAAGAAATTATTAAGTCGCTTCTTAGTAGACATAAGCTTGAACGACCACTGTTGTATGTTCCTCGTCCTCCCTAGGCTTTTGCTCGTACATACCAAAGAAGACGTTTTAGAGGCACGGGGGTTCTTCACAAGGCAGCTAGCCGAGGTAGGACATAGTTGTTGCTGGACTATCTCAACCACCTTTGATGCAAACTCAAAAAACACCATGCAAAATTAGAAACTTAAGAAGATAGGTGTTATAGTGGTTTGTAGGTTGGTTGCTCTCGCTTGAAGTCGTAATATGTTGTCTTGAACTTGTATTCAACTTTGAATATAAACTTCGTTATTGTACAATCAAGATGTGTACATTTTCAATAGATTTGTGGGTTCTTCTTTTCGTATATATAGTTGAATTATGTTTGCATGAAATATGATGATTTTGTATGAAATGTACATGTTGTTCCTACTGTTTGGCAGTAAGTTACATGCGCAACTAGAAGTTGCACCCATATGTATTAGCAGATGCACAACTTTGAGTTGCACGGAAATATTTCCATGATATATGCACATTAAAGTCGCGCTAACCTGTTATATGTCTTTGTGCAACTCAAAGTTGCACCTGTATTCATGGGTGCTCCTGCGGGCCCAACAACAGCTTATAACCCCTTTACTCCTTCCCAAATAAATAGTACTCTTCAAACCCATCATATTTCAGAAATCCAAAACCCCGTTGCTCTTACTTTCAATTTCATCTACACAAGATTCCACTCAAATTCGTTTAAATCCCAAAAATCAACACAAGATTTCACTTTCATCTACAATTGAGGTAAAGCTTTGAAACCCTTCTTTGCTAATTTTGTTAGATCTATCATTAGTATTTAGTTTCTTGTAATTTGCTAGATCTATAACTATCATGCCGATTATCTATCACCATGACGGTGATTTAGTCATCGACGAAAATAGCAAGCCAACCTACGTTGGTGGAAAACATAAAGGATCTAAAATAGGAAAGGGTTGTAATTCTCTTGAGTTGAAAATGTCAATTAACAAAGCTACAAAGGTAGATTCTATCGAATTCAACATCTCGTTAGTAAGTAAATAGGTAACAGATGATGGCCAAATTGCCATTGAGGTAAACGATGATGATGATGTTTATTCTATGTTTTGCATGGGGATGAAAGTAATCGAGTTGTATGTTAAGAAGACGAGGGTGGTACAAACATCTGAACAGTAAGCTCAAATCTTTGATTATGGAAGCCAACCTGTACCGAGTAATACCGTCGAGAAAAGTCAAATGTATTACCCGCACTACTCCTACCAGCCACCAAACATTTACGCACAAATAGCTGGGTGTGGTTTCATGTGATGTATGTATGTTCCATTCATGTTTTCTGTACTTAATACTCATATGTTTGTTTACAGGTTATGTACACAGACATCCGACTACGGTATCATGCTATATCCATCGCAGTCACCCGGATATGGTTTCATGCCATATCCATCGTATCCTCCACAGCTAATTCTAACTCGAATTCAAAAAAGAATACTTGCAAGAAATTGAAGATGAAGATATTGAAACTAAGGATGTGGAGGGTGGAAATGCTGATAATGAAATTTTATATTTGGCTAGCATGAAAATCGCTGCTTCACTTGAAGGAGATGAAACGTGGATAGATGCTATGAATTTTAGCAGTGATGCTCCTTTAGATGATATTCCATAGGAAGTTGATGACATTAATGAGCATGTCGAGATGGAAGAACCATTAGAGGATGACCAATGCGACGATACAATCAAGGAAAGATCTGTTATGCAAGAATTTCAATTTACCTATGAAATGTTTGGACTGGAATGTGTGAAGAAAGGCCCTCGAGTTTGTATGATTTTAAATCAAAGTTATCTTAATTGAACATATAAGTGAATGGTCGATAAATGTTCAGTTTTATTTAAAAACATAAAGTCTCGTGCTAGAGAGTTCACTGCTATATGTGATATTAATGCTAATTGTCCATGGAGGCTTCATGCAATTTTTTCTAAAAGAGATCATGCTAAGTGATAAAAAAATACGGTGGTGATCACAATTGCTCAAATCCAATCATCAACTCAAATCACAAACAAGCAATGATCAAATTCATATATACCAAAGTCCTTCTGCATGTTTGATCGAACCCTAGTTACACTGCAAATCTGCCCAAGAGCTTAAGGCAAATATGTACAAAATTCAAATAAGCTAAAATTAGAAATTGGAAAGGACTAAGCAAAGCCATATGTAAAATATTTGGCGATTGAGAATCTTTATACAATAACTTGTCACAGTTTCTTCGTGCAATACAGAAATGCAATCCAGGCGCTATTTATCATGTTCATATAGAAGACATTCATTTTTGGGGGGCTTTTTGGGCACTTGGACTGAGCAGTGAAGGTTTCAAGCATTGTCGTCCTGTTTTTTCTATCGATGGAACACATCTGTATGGTAAGTATTAAAGAATGTTGCTTATGGCTACATGAGTTGATGCAAACAACTCTGTTTTTCCTTTGGTATTTTCTATTGTACGAACCGAATCAGTGGAGACTTGAGGATGATTTTTTTCATGCATATGATACTTAATTCCATCTTTAAATGCAAGATGCATTACATTCATTTTTGATAGAACGAAAGGAATTCCAACCGCCTTACAAGAGAAATGGAGAAGACTGCAACATCGTCACTTCTGCCTTCATCATTTGAAAGCAAACTTCAAAAAGACTGGTTTTGGCAGTAAGATTTTGCAAAACTTATTCCATGCTTGTGCTAAAGCAAGAGATGAGTTAACATACAAAGAACTAAGAGAGCAACTAAAAAATGTAAGTCCGGCTGCTGATAGATTGATTGATAGAAGTCTCATATGTAGGGATCAACAATGGGCTCTTTACAAGGACAATGGTTGAACGTTTTTGTATGATGACTACCAATGCTTCAGAGAGTTTCAATGGACTTTTAAAAGGTATAAGATCGTTACCGGTAAAGGCGTTAGTAGCATGTACCTTTCATCGTCTTAATAGTTACTTCTACAGAAGAAGTACTGATGGACTGGAATATGCATTTGCGCTTAAGCCAATTTATCAAAAAATGATAGAAAAATATGCAGCAGAAGCATGAAATACTAGCATTAACAAGTTCATCTTAATGGGGTGGTAAGTAATAGACACAAAAGCATGCAACTACATAGTAAATATTGCCAATGAAAACTTTAGTTGTTCGTGCAATATTCCCATTCTTGCCCATTTTCCATGTCCACATGTTTTGACTTCATGCACACGATGTAGAGGAGCGAACAGACCTTACCATGATCATATTTCATCCCAGTTTACAACATGCAGTTATGGACATAGTTATTCTCTGGTTTTTCATCCTGTGCCCGACAGTAGATATTGGGATGTACATGAAGGTCTAACTATACTCCCACCGCTAATGCGTAGGAATATAGGAAGACCCAGGTCCAAAAGAATTAAGGGAGTCATGGACAAAATGAGGGACAAAAGACATGATAGATGTGGACAATGCAGTAACTTGGGTCATAAGAGAAGAACGTGCAGAAAGCAATAAATAATTTACTTATTTTTACTATTTATGTCATTATATACTATATAACTTATATTTTTATTCTATAATCAACTTTGATATTAAAAGTTATCTTTTATCGAACATTTATGTTAGTTGCTATGTTCTGCAACTGTGATTTATTTTGTAGACAGCTTTTATACGTATTATCCATGGTACGCAACATGGAACAAGAACATAGTATTACATCAAACATTAAATAAACATAACAATCAAACAACAATACGTCAAATATTGCATAACCGTTACAACAATCAAGTAATAAAAACAACCTAGTAATACAACACTCATTAAAATTAATGCATGCATAACTCCATTAACCAAGTCTGATACAGAATCATTACATGACAATTGCACTAACCAGTTTACTAGACCCCTTTTCAAATTGGATTTAAGGACTGCAAATAGTTTAATTGATGTCGTAGCATACTATTTTCCTTTTCCAATGTCTCACTTCAGCTTGCATCTCTAGTGCATAACTCCCTTGGGGGTCAATGAACGAGCAAACCATTTTAAGAATTTACAGTATTGAACACCTTTCGGGATTAGTTATATGATAAAGGTAGCCAGCATATCCATAAAACTGACGTCCAGCATTTGTTTGAGTCTAACATATAACTACCTCACAAACATCTCCATAGTGGCAAATTGGATATGTTGGTTATCTCACTCGAACTTCGTGGCTAATTTGTTTCCATAATCTTTTATTCGGTTCGCCTAAGCAAACCTGATTATCCAAAACAGATGGAACAACAACACCAATACTTTGAGGAATTATCACAAATAGAGTTTCAGGAACTGTTTCAAATTGAGATTCAGGAACATATTCAAATTCGACTTCCATCCGTTTAATATATTTTACCAATACTTCATCTGAGATCTCCCGATTATCTATATCGGTTTGGCTAGCTTAATATGAAAGGTATGGAAATATAAATCAACACATAAACATAAAACATTTCAAAATGACAATAGATCCGAAAATAGGGTTTACTAAGTTATCTTGCAAAGATTGTTATGGCTTAGGTTTGGAATTGGGAAATTCGAAAAGATATATGAATGATAATATGAGTATATGGGTTGGAGGAATTATTGTAGCTTTGTTCTAATCAAAGATTGATAAAGAAATTTGTAAAATTTGAGGGAAATTGATGGAAAAAAACCTAAAACTAGGGCTTAGTAGTGTTGGGTTCGGGCTTGAGGAAGAGGGGAGGAAGTTAATGAAAATCAAATGGGGTGGGGGTAATGGGTTGTTACCGCCTTTGTAATGGCAGCAGAAACTTGTGCAGGCACAACCTAGAGTTGCACCTGCACCACAGCAAAATTGGCGCAACCATGAGTTGCGCCTAAACTAAATCCACACATGCGCAACTCATGGTTGCGCGTTTCTGGTGAGGTTAAAAATAATATACGCACAACTCTTAGGTGCGCATGTTCTAGTGAGGCTGAAAAAAATATAGGCGCAACTAAGAGTTGTGCCTATATCTGGGCAGTTACAAGTTTGCTGACTTTGCTGTTGACTGGGCACAAACAAGCCCTGTTTGGTAATAAGTTTCAAAACCAACACCGATTGCGAATTTTTTTCGAAAACAAACCCACTTTGAAAATTTGTCCTTAAATCTTTATTGTTCTCGGTGATATGCTAAATTATCCAGGAGTCTGGGTCCCTCTATTGTCACCCACTTCACCGTTTAAAGTTTTAAAATATTAATCTCAGGGAAAAAGTTTCAAAATAACTAATTTTTGAAACTATTTGGCATTCAGGTCTAGTTTGAAAAATTATTACCAAATATGACTAGTTTTAGCCCAGTCTATATCCACATCAACAGTTTTGTAGCTGCTAACGTATATGTGTAACTATGAGTTGTGCATATGACGAATTAATATATGTGCTACTCGTTGTTATGCATATTCAAAATATTTAGATACTAAAAAAGCACAACAATGAGATGCACTTATCCATTTTGTGTGCAAATTGATAATGCGCGGATTTGAGTTGCGGTTAACAATTAATAACATATGCGCAACTCGTAGTTGCGCATATGTAATAAATTGTTACGTGCAACTCAAAGTTGCGCACTATAAACAGCACCAGTCACACTTTTCACCATATTCTCACATTACTATTCATTCCTCCTTCCAACATTCCCAATTCCTAAACCGAAACCCCCCAGTCATCAAATTCTAATTTATTCGTCAAATCCACTTGAAATCGTCATAATTCTGCATCATTAATCGATTAGAACAAATGTACAAAAAATTTGGCAAGGTAATTAACTAAACCCTATTTTCGAATCTAGTGTCATTTTGAATGATTTATGTTTTTGTATTGATTTTAGTTCCATACCTTTCATGCTAAGCTAGCCGAACCGGTATGGATAACTGGGAGATCGAAGACGATGTATTAGTGAATATTGTGAACAATGGGAAGCTGAATGTCAATTTTTCCTCAAACTGGGTTTGAAATAGTTCTAAAAATCAGTTTGAAATAGTTCTAAAACTCGGTTTGAAATAGTTCTTCATAATTTATGTGCTGTTGTTGAATCTGATTTGGAGACTCGGGTTTGCTTAGATGAACCGAATCAAAAGCCGGGGAAATAAATTAGCCACGAAGATCGAGTGAGTCAACCAGCACATCCAATTTGTCATTATGGAGTTATTAGTGAGGTATTTCTATGTAAAACTCAGATAAATGCAGCGCCTCGATTTTACGGATGTGCACATTACTTAACACCATTCGCGCTAGTTATATGATATAGATATTGTGCGCATTATTTTCTCTTCACCTTTTAAAATTTTAAAATATTAATTTTAATTACACCATTTTACATATAATTTGATATCTTCTATAATTTGCCTATTCATCTCTCATCTTTACCTGGTGTAATTGTAAAAAAAAAAAATTATTACGGAAGATAGAAGCAGTGACTCGACTATAGATTTTACAGATGCGTAAACCTAAGTCAGGTATGATACCTTTATAGCTACCATTGTAGCAGGAATTGTATAATTATGGTGCCATGGACGCTAGGTATTGCTCAAAATCTAGTTTACTATATACTAGGAAGTGATGAAAACATTGTAAATACCATGTTTGTCTTTTTCCTTTTTAGTTTGCAATGATAGCCGAAGAAGATGAAGAAATGGTTATGGATTACTATGATAAGTTCATAACATATGGTTTTATGTAATTTATTTTAATATTATGTGTAACTCATTTTCTAAATTGAAAATTTATCTTTTTTTATTATATAAAGGTATTTCCAAATAGATATAAAATGAAAAAACGAATTGGTTGCACGGCTAGAAGGAATGCAATAGTAGTGGTAGTTTTAAAATCGGATGTTAATAGTAAACCCAAGAATCATACTTGAATGTGAGATACGTGGAGCATATGAAGAGTATGCAAGAAATCCAAGAATCAATCTTGGATGTGAGACAAGTGGAGCATATAAATCGCTCCTTTGATTTCTGTGATTTTTGGCTCGTTCTCTTCCTCTGGAAGCCTGTCGACCTAATCTTCCTATCAGATCTCCACTTCTTTTTTCTATAGCTTTGCAACCTTTAGTTCTGTGCCTCTTTTTTGCCATCCAACTTTCCATCAGACTCTAGTTTTGATGTTCTTACATTTGAGCCCACATTTCCAAACATAGCGTACCATGGAAACGCTTTTGGATGATGTGAACTTCCCTCCTTCGCCTCGTGCTCCAGGGTCTGGTATGCTGATGATTTTGGCTACTACTACTCTTACTTCTAGGAAGTACTTTAGTGTAGTTGTCGATGGTTGTCGTTCGACTTCTGATGTCATTCTAGCAGGTGGTGTCGGCAGCCTAATGCCTACTGCTCTGAAGATACTGTTTTGGATGATGGTGTAGGTTCATTTTTAGGGTAGCTACCATCATCCTCTAATTTGCTTTTAAAGTTAATCCCTAACCCTGCTTTTCGTTCCGTCTTTTGTTGTTGAGAAAATCCTTGATCAGCCTCTGCCTGTTGGTTGTTGGTCCTCCTTATTTATGAAGAGGCCTGATTGAATGCAGGTTCTTTCAGTCCCAAGCAATATGCTATTGAATTTTCGAACATACCCGTTCAGCCCCCTAAGGAGATAATTGATGCTTGTATCGTTTTTTGAATGACTATTTAGTGGGTTTCATTTTAGATGAGGCACCACACTACTTCGTTGTGAAACAACTAGTCCTTGGCATTCGAAAATCGCATTGTAAAGTTAATGTTAGATGTGATAACTATATATACCTTTTTAAATTTTCTAACCCTTTGAAAAGAGCCTATGTTTTGGAAGTAGACCCTATTATTATTAAGGGTAAAGTGTTTATCATTACTAAGTGGAATCCTTCAGTTGATCTGGCACGTGAGCAAGTTTTTTCAATTCCCATCTAGGTCCATATATCTAATATTCCCTTAATTCTTTAATCGCTTGAGGGGGTAAATTGGATTGCTAACCATATCGGTCGGTTAATTTATTTCGACAACTCCATACAGACTAGGAAGATGCTCTGTTTCATCAAGACTTTTTCAAAATCACCATCTTCAGGCAGTTGCTTACCCGTATCCTGACCTCTCTAGAAATTGATAGGGTTGCCTTTGTAAACATTGCATATCAGTGGAAGCCACCTATTTATGACCATTGTCATTCCTTTGTCCATACTATTGCATCCTGCCCCTATTCGATGGATGTTCCTTGTAAGTTTCCTACTAAGAACACCCTTCCCAAGCCATCATCTAAATAACGGCAGGTCATGCCCCTGTTTCGTGTTCCCTATCCAGAACTCCCTCTCCCTTTGATCCTCTCCTCCCCGTCAATCTTGTCGATGCCCATTTTTCTTCACGCCCTCGCTTGTGTCCTCCTCGGTTATGATGCCACCTGCTTTGCCAGCCCCACCCTCATTTATCCCTACGGCCTACCTTGATTCACCATTTTCTCCTACCACTATTCTGCATTGAAGTTTGTTGAGGCTCTCCAATCGAACCGCTCTAGTGCTGAGCTCATTGATCAAGAGATATGTGATGAGCGAGTCGTGGTTCGCCGCTGGTTTACTATGCTAAATCTGGAACTTAGTCTTAACAGGTCAAGTGGCCTGTGTTACCACTCGAGATGGAAGTCTTCTCTAAGTGGGTTTCTACTATTGATGCAAATAAGTGGGAACTTTATTACTGGCTTATTGAAGACGAGCTAGTTCTTTACAATGATGGTAATATAGTATAAACAATGAAGCGGTATTAGCAGCTCCAAATTGGGATCAGAAACTTATTTTCTCTCCTTGCACTCTAGGATACTACCCAGATATTATTAGCTAGTTCTGTAGATATGACCCATGCTTAGATTTTATGGTCTTTCATAGCTTCTTCTTGTTGTTTTCTTGATATATTTGTCTATGTTTTGGATATGTAGTCTGCCTGGCTTTTGCATGTACTTTATTTCGCTATTGGCCACACATGTTGGCAATTTTTTCTACTCCTGTGTTCTATAACTACTGATGCGCATTGCCTAACACTTATGTTATTCTCTATGTCGGTGGTCGATCCACCTTAAAACTCGAGCTACCGGCCAAGTCTTGTCGGCCGCTATATTTTACATATCTATCTAATATATGTCTGCATGATATTCGGGTCATACAAACTTTTAATATAAAAAACTAGTATAAAAAAATGCGATTTTCCATTCTATTTGAAAGATGTTAAACTTCCTAGTTTAGATGAGTGGAGATTAGAAGTAATATGTGATGTGCATCTACACTTTAAAGTTCAGAAGGCCACTACTTTATAGGTAGATTAACGGAAGACGGGACAAAATTAGCCATTGAAATGTAAAAAAATATGGTGAAGCTAAAAGCTATTTTACACACCATAAATCAAAATGATCCATCCAATAGTATAACAATTAAAATGGTTTATAATGTCCTTTTCAGGAATAAGAAAATGGATAGAGTGGGTCATTCTCAAATACAATATCTCTTAAGCAAGCTTAAGGAAAAAAATTTAATTCGAATGGTATCGTAATATCTTAGGTAAAAGTGACGTAATTATTGACATATTTTCGGCTCATCCTACGAATATAGATTTGTTAAAATTATTTTCACATCTTCATGTTATGGATTGTACATACAAAACAAATCAAATATCGAATATCGTTGTTGGAGATCGTTGGTGTTACGTCCACTAGTCAAACTTTTTGTGCCGATGTTGCATATCTTGTATCCAAACGTAAAAATTACTACTTGGGCCTCAAATCATCTTCAATTGGTAAACATTTCTTGTGATGTAGAAATGTCAAGTGTTATTGTCACGGATAGAGATATAACATCGATTAATGTCATTAACATTGTTTTTCTCTAAGTAACCCATATCCTATGCAGGTGGCATATCAAAAGATATTCATTTTTATTTACAAAAGAGCAATGAGTTTAAAAAAAGAAGTAAAAAACATTTTTTTTTTCAAGTTTGGGCCAATTTATATGAGCTTAGAAATATTAAGAAATATAATAATAATCTACAAGATTTGCATGTGAACTATGATGCGTACGCAAAGTAAATAAAATATATTAATGAAAATTTGCTTGAAACATGGAAAGGTCGATTTATGCATGCTAGTGTCGGCAATTTTATGCACTTTGGCAACTAACATCTAATAGGTATAACGCTTATTTGAAGCGAATAGTATCACACGCGATAAGGCGGGATCATTTGTAATAACAGATAAGACAGCCTCGGGTGATGTTTCAAAGGCTATCTTAGTATATCAAACCAAGAGGTAGTAGAAATCTCAAAGCTGATATCTTCATTAATAGTTGAACAATCGAAGCCAGTATCTTTAGCAAGGCTCGTAAACTCAAGGTTAGAAACAAGTCAAATGGAGAATGAAGATTAAGGTCACGGTATAATAGGGGTGGCTTCGCACCTTCTTTCCAAAGCTAGTCTCAGCTAAATAGGCTCCCTGCCCTGTGTCATATGGTCATATATAGTAGCAAGACTCAACTTCATTCAATCATTCTTTAGATTGTCAAATACCCTCTTTTGGTTTAGGCAAACCCTGGTATATAGTCGACGAATGCGATTCAACCCCCAGTATATTATATTATATTAGTGAAATGCTGACTTTCTCTCCGAATTGACAACCACAGTATTCCAGGTCCTTATTAAATTATTTTATATTTTTTTATAACAATAACTTAATATCTATTTTCTTTTTAGAGCCAAGGCCACCCATGCTGAATTGAAAAAACATTTGGCAACGAGTAAATGCAACTTCGAAAGAGCATGTGAGAGTATGCATTCACTGCTAAAACTATCTTTTACTGAATTAAAAGCTTCATTTAAAACAACTTTATTAAAATCAGCTCATGTTTATCACACAAAAGAATTTAAAAATTTACGTGGTGTTGTTTCACTTGTAGTATCGGAGCCGATTCTCCGAGCTTCGGCAAATAATTCTTACGGAATTGTTAGTGATGACTTATGCGGATGTGTTGTTCGTAAGACTCATGCACTTCTTTCTTTCATGCAGTAGCAAAACTTGGTCGAAATGTAGAAATACCTTTGGATTTAATTCATGTTCATTGGAGTAGATTACGTATTATAAATATGAGAGAGAAAAGAGATTGTAATATGAAGAAAAGCTTGCAGAAATGCTAAATGAAGTTATGAAATTGGAATTACTACATCAAATGCAAGCCTACAGAAAATAAAGAAGTCGTTTATCCACGGACGTCAAATCTTGAATCTCTGTTTAGCAAGTCAAAACCACTGGAAGATCTCGTAATAAAATTGATTCGACAAAGAGGTTGCCTTCTACATCTAAGCTAGGTGAATGTTCTTCATCCTAACATAGTGTAACTAAAAGAAAGTTAATCCTTGTATTGCCGTAAAAAAAAGGTTGAGCGTTCGTAGATCAAAAATATAAATTTGGTTTGTATGAAAATTGTATACCAAAGAAGTGGAAGTCTTATATCGAAGAAATTGTAGATGCGGATATGGATAGTGATTGTGGATCTAGGTGTGTTGCTTCTTTTTTAGGATTGGGAGAAGCCCGTTGGTGGCAAGTTCTTAAAGAACTAATGGAAGAACTTGAAGAACATCAAGAGCTTTATTCCCATGTGTTTTATGAAAATGGTAGAAGCGCATATTTGCTAAATGTGCTAAACCATGAAATTGGCGGTGCTAATCCAAGTAAATGGATGATAATGTTCGAGATTGGATATACAACAACCGCTAAATATAATGTTAACGTTTTTTCTATTAGCAAGGGTTTGAGTTTGACTATACCACCATTAAAGGAAAATTCTCATCTCCAACGGAACATAATGAAGTAGGAATTCTTCATGTAAACAATGCTTATTTTTTGCAGGTACTATACATTATTCATTTTATTTTGTAGTTGATAAATGAAGGACTTTTACTTATGATGTAATATTTTTAATTCATAAAGGCCATCTTAAAACCTAATCGTCCGGTATCGCCAATCTGAATCAAGTGGTTTGATAATCTCATATTGAAGTTGAACAGTTGGAGCATATATTATGAGATAAAAGATAGCCATGGGAAGACATGGAAAATTGTGACAATATTGTTAGATGGGATTAATTGAATACTATGTCATTAGTATGATATTCAACAAATCATATTTCACCATATATATGAAAAATAAAATCAATAGTGTAAGGAATCCTGATGGATCCCTCCAACCTATTCCCCCTACTTCACATATAGCATATAATCATAAAATATAAATCAACCGCTTCTTGGCAGGATTCATATACAAAGAGCCATCTAGTCTTACATGGGAACGTAATAGGGTTTCATTCACTCCAATAGGCGGGAATATATCCAATCCAACTAATAATATTAGTAAATTATCCAACGAGTCAATAACTATCAATAACAAATATCCAAACATCCGATACATAATTTTTATCGACTAAAAAAATTTCTAGTTAAACAAAAAGGTGATATTAACTCGCTTTGATTTTTAATAGTCGCCAAACGTTCTGCTTTGAATTAAAATTAAATGGTTGTTTAATTTAACCTAAATTTTAACTAGCTTCAAGATTGTCCAATCTAACTCCATAACGTAGTGCCCGCTGATACGAACGCAATGCAACTTGTTGCATTCAAAACAGATCTCGTAGGAGCAATTTATGAATTTATAAACATTTGAGATAATTAAAAATAAATTAACTTAATAAATAAAGTCTTAAACAGTCAACCTATTTCCTCACGCGTGTTTCCTTTCCAAGCCGAAACTCACTTCGTTTCCCTTTTTCTGTTTTTTTAAAACGAACGATCGCTGCGACCAACAACGAACGCTGACCTCCCACTCCCTCGCCGTGCCATTTCCATAGTCGCCTCACCTCCCCATGCTTGAGCCTACGTGAATCTACAATTTGAACCCAAAGTGCTGTTGCGAATGGCGACCTCCGCCGCCGCCTCACGATGAATGATCTAATCGTTGAACAAGCTTGTATCATTGTGCTTTACATTTCTCTGGTTGAAGTCGAAGGACAATTCCGCCTCTAGAGTCTCTGATCGATGTTGATCGTTGGATTTGGTTAATTTAATGGAGGTTGAAATCTATTTTAGGGTTAGGGTTTGCAAATGAAGGAAGCTGAGCATTATTTATAAAAAATTCCAAAGTACTATTCATTCGTCAAAATTTTGAACTTCAAACAAAGCATGCTGTCTGGCATTCTATATATGTTATACCCATATTCCTAACACAATTAAAATGTATCAGAGGCCCATTCCATCCTATTCAAATGATAGATTTTCAAAATAAAATTATTTTAATTAAAATTTCTTTAATTAATTTCTACACATTTCGAACTCGCATGACCAAACGATAAATCCAATCGCTACGAAATTCTACATTATATAATAATTTACTTTTATGGATCCAATGAAACCGGTTTCGTCGAAACCCGAGATAGTGTCTTGGAAGGCTATTGTTACACGTTATTCAAAACGAGAAATTTCGAAAATTAGTAAATCACTTTCAAATCAAAATTTAAAATTTCACTATCTTTGTAACATCCCCTACTTGGAGGCCTAAAACAAATGGCTATGGATGCTACAGTCATTCATAATTATTAATCTTTGGTTACCAAAACGGCAGTAACCTGAATTTGTCGAAAGGTTTAAACCTTTATTCTAAGTATTTGACCTGGTCAAAAGCAACCAAGTCGAAAGCTTCTTCTCGAAAGCAAAGCAAGTGCAAGCTTTTGTTTTATAAAACAAACGTACCCTAACCTCTTTAGCAACCAACCTTTCAACTAAATACCCTTCAATCTTTTTAAATTCATTACGTACCAAGTAACTTGATACCACATGCATTGATTTGATCCCGTCGAAAGCTACAACCGTTCGACTTTATTGGAAGGTCTGGGTCGGAAAGTTGATGCCTAAAATGGCTAAAACATGCTAAAAGCATGATTTTCTTATTTTTAACTTAAAAAAGATAACTTTTCAACTAATTGTCATAGTTTGTCAAATTCTTATTGGTTAACAAATACTTTTTAAAAAAGTGCTACCACTAATTTCAGAATTAAATAATTATTTTATTTTAGAAAATGCACCTTCTCCTTAATTAAATATATAAAACATTTAGGTCCTGTACCTTAAATAATTTATATACTCATCATAGCTCTTAGGAAAAATCTACAAAATTCCTAAAAAACATATTTTAATATGTTTTCCAACATATAAAATTTCAAATCCTAATAATCATTATTTTAGCCGTAAATAATTTATGACCTAATAAATCATTTTCTTTGCTAGAAAATTAATATAAAATCCACATTAATTTGGAAAATTATGAAATTGAACCATATCCTCAAAATCATTTTTTCAATAACATATAATTTTCTCATAGCATTTAGAAACCATTTCATCTCAATTTTACTCTAAAACCGTGTGTATCTCTTTTTAAACAACCTTGTTTAAACCATATAAATCATAAATCATGCATATCATCATGTAATATATCATAAAAATGAATTTACACTAAAATCCTAAACCATGTGTACATAAAACTAAATTAGAGATGTAGATATTATTTTCCACCTTAGATTGGATAAGGAAATTGATGTTTGATTGAGATTCATTTCTTCTAGCTTGATTCCTAAGTTTTATGTTGATTTTCTTTTCTCTTCTTTCTTCCTTATAGCCGGCTTTGCTTCCTTACGGTCATAGTTTTTTTTGGATCAAAATGAGCATGTATAACTAAGGGAGATAGTATAAGGGTGGGAAATATGGGCGGTTATTTACCCTAATGCCCTTACGTTTAGTTTCTTTACCATTTATAAATTCATTTAGTTAGATAAGCTCAGCCACTTAATTTATTAACCAATAATCAATCTCCTTATCTACATTATTCTATTTAATCTACTCTAATTAAATCTCCTGAATAATGTTATACAAAAATTATGAGTGGTACAAGCTTCCCTCCTTAATGAAATTCATCATCGAAATTCGGTAGGGAATAACTAGCAAACATAACAATGAAATATAACATCTCCTAACAACCATACTAGCCCATTTGAATAGAAATAATCAATATAAATCTAATATAGACATACCATTAAAGCAGATCAAGATATGCCTCTTGAATCATGTCTTCTGTCTCCCAAGTACAATCTTTCTTATTGTCGCTCCACTGAACTTTCATCAACTTTACTGTCTTGGTCCTCAATCTCTAATCATCTCTCGCTACAACCCGAATTGGTTGTCTAACAAAAGTAAAATCAGGCTCTACTACCAAATCCTCCAACTTTGACTGTGGAATAGTAGCCTCTGGTTTATGCATAAACTATGAAATACATTATAGACACCTACCAAACTGCTCGGCAACTTTGCTCAGTATGCGATCTTTCCAATCCTTTCTACGATATGGAATTGTCCAACATATCTTAGGGCCAACTTTTCTGACTTTTCAAATCGTACCATACCCTTCATTGGTGATACTTTAATGAAAACCATGTCTCTTGCTGAGAACTCTAATTCTTTATGCCTTTCATCTGCATAACTCTTCTGCCTAGATTGAGCTTTGGTGACCGACTGTGCGCGACTCCATCAAAGGCACTGTTGATGGAGTTGCTGCTCACGTTGACGGAAGCGATGGAGGAGGAGTGACAATGGCATGTAGACTGTGGTTGCTAGTGGTTTGAAGGCAATTCAGAAGCGAGTAGTGCATGCGACGATTTTGAGTGATGGAGAGGCTTGGGTTTTGGGCAGCGATGATTTGAGATTAGCGAAGGCAGAGTAGTCGTTGTTTGGTAGCTCGAGCGTCATTTTGATGAGTTATTCTTGTGACTCACAACTATGTTGCAGTTTTTATTTCTATTTTTCCATTGATTGCTCGTTAATGGATTTTTTTTATATGAATTTGATTGCACGAAATTGGATGTGTTGATTGTTGGTTGGTTGTTTATGTAGAATACCCATTCCCTTGTTGTGGTGAAATATCTATGAATTCGGAAAAATAGAATTGCATATCTCTAACTGATTATTGTTGTGATGAGATCACTTATTTTTGGTCAACTACTGTTGTGATGAGATCACATCAGTAATTTATTTGGGAGAGAATAAATGGATTGAATTATGAAGCTTTAAAGAAATAAAATGTTTGGATATAGATCGTGAATTTTTGGAATGAGTTTCATTTAACATTGGAAAAATATTATTAATAATAGAAAACATCATAAAGTTGTGATTTTTTGTATCTGTTTAAATGTGGATTGTGAATATATTTTTATTTATCTAAGATTATATAAGTGTTTGAAGGATTTTTATAAAAGTAATAAAAAAAATTAGACTATAAGGTGATAAGTTTACGTTTATGGGAATTTAATAAATTTCAAGTTTTATACAATAATATTTTGGAATAAAAGTAGATTTGAATGATTTAGTCATTAAGTAGAAATTACTATCAACAAAAATCTATTTTAAATTTTGTTAAGTATAATTTTGGAAGTATTATCTTTGGTATTTAATTATCTTAAACAAAGGGAAATTTTGGAATTTGTATACAAACAAATAATGTAAATTAATTTGAATGTTAAATATTAGTAGATTTTATATAACGGAGAATTTTAATTTTATTATATTTTGTGATTTATTTAAAATGGCATGGATGTAAATAAGAGTTTTGAAACAACAATTTCTGGAATTTTATATTTCGCTTTAAGGAAATATTTAAAATTGGAAATCATTTTTGGGAAAGCTGGGTTATGTAAATTTGTTATTTAAAGAAAATTTTAAAATTTTAGAACTTCATTGGTATTATTATTTTGGATTTTTAAAGAAGAAATTTCAAAGTTATGAATTATTTCTGAAAAGGAGATATTAAGGAATTTGGAACTGAATGAAGTTTATTTAAAGATTTCCCTATAATTAAATAAGATATTTTGGAAATACTTATTTTCGAAACTGCAAAAGGTTGTAGGGAAAATAATTATAATTTTATAATTTGATTTTCTTTCAATTAAATATTGATATTTGAAACTGTTTTGAAGATTATGCAAAAATTATATTTAAAAACCCCTTCTGAATCAATGAATAATAGCATTGTATGTTTTGATTTATTTCTATTACTATATAACGAGGAATTAAAATAAATGAAGTTATAATATGTTCTGGTACTGGACTTTTGGTAACGTTTCTCTATTTATTCTTTGGACTTATATTATATAGAATAATTGTGCGAGGCTAAGTGCAATTTATGAGCATATATCGATACACATATATTAAGTAAGTTGGACCCTGAGTATGTCTACTTTATGATTATGCAAGAGATAATATAGGGCATTGCCAAGAGCATGTCCTATATTGTTGAAGAGTTCCATATTTAATGATAGTTAGATTATGGTTGTTTCCCACTTGATTATATGTCTGTTTAATTTAATGCGTTGATCGAATTTACTTAGAAATAGGTTATCTTTTACATGCATGGTTTTGAGATATGTTATCATTTGAGATATGCATGTGCCACTTGCATTGCACTTACTTATACCATGTCAATTGTTATTTTATATTAACATCTATGTTTTGGGCATAGTCTAACCCGTGCGTTATCTATATAATACTCAAGCCAGTCTAAGACATTTCAGGTTCTGGGACAAGATGACCAATTTGTAGAGGTTAGGCATAGATAGAGGATAGAGTATTTGTATATATTTTGTATATTTATACCCATGCATATGCGTTTATTGATGAGATGTATAGTTTGGACATGATGTATATATTTGATGATAGTGGTCATTTGACTATTATGTAGACCTACTTAGACTCATGTATATTGATTATTATATATTATCTCTATGTGCATACCTCTGTAATTTTTGTGATTTATTGTATATTGTGTATTGTTTTATCCTGGAGGCACACGTGTTTATTGCTTTGTGCCGAAACTGTGTACGTACATGTAAGTTGTTTGTGCTTTTTGAGATACATTCCAATGTTAGCCCTAGGGAATATTCACGTTTGTACTCCATACAACATCATTCTCCGTATTATTTGATAGTATTACCCAGTAATACTCTTGGATAGATGGGTATAGAAGTGGGACTTTACACCAGCTCCTCTTACAGTCAACCTAGTTGACGTACCTGCTCAGCAACTTGCCTTTTCTAACGCCTACTACAATGACCCTACTCTAGTGACTGAAATTTTAGAGGGAGTTTACCATATGATCACTCAGATCAGTTGGCATGGAAGGAACGATCTCTCATATTCTCTACTTTAAGTCAACACGGAACGTTGGGTCTGCCTCCTCCCTATTTAAGATGTATAAGTGGTTGGGTTTTTTGAGTAGTAAAACGGTAAGACATATATGCAGATAGGCATATACATATATACTTATACCTTGGAGGAGATTAGGAATATCGTATGTATATATAGGACTTAGCAGATTAGCCGTAATTAATAGACATAACATTTAAATGGAAATCAATCGACATAAATTAATGGTATGGGTGAAGTATGTAATTTTTCAATCACTAGAACATTATTCCGACCCCCTCCTCTTAACCCATGGGATAGATTTAGAGAGAGCCAAGATACTGGAGCAAGATGGGAACAATAGATGGAGAAGTCTTCATATTCATGCTTGGTGCTGATAAGGCAATTAGACATCCAAGGAATAATATTTGTTTCAAGGTAATAGCCTTAGTCAGTATGTACATTCTATTATAGTTTTCAATTCCACTATTATCTTATACTGATCGCTCTCTAATATGCTTGTGTTTATTACAGGTTACCAAAACCAATGATCTATACCCTATTGGACTTGAGTTCCGATTTAGTCGAAATTTGGACCCATTAAGGTGTAGGTTGTTACAATGCTTAAACGTCTTATAACATGAATCATTTTTGTTGACTAATTTTTTAGCCTACCTCAGAATAAAATAATGTGTGATAATGAGCAAAGGTTACTCACTAATCAGTATGCTTAAAATGGAAAATGATTAGTTAAATATGCAATTGAAAGGTAAATAATACAAGATATAGAGTAGTTCGACAAAGCTGCCTACGTCCACTGTGGAGTTATCTTAATATTTTTTTTCTTCTTACAACTATAGGGAACCATAAGAAATAAAGCACTCGTGACTAAGGGAGTAGCTGATCTTAAGGGCTCGGGATTTGTATTTACCATGAGAGAACTTATGAGCTAAGACAATGAGGATGGTTCAACTAGAATCCAACTAGTTCATCTTTAATCCAACCAGTTCAACTAGAATCCAACTGGTTCAACAAGAATCCAATCGATTCGATGATAATCCGACCAGTTCAACCCGAATCCAACCAGTTCGTACTGATTCAACCAGAATCCCCCCAGTTCAACAAGAATCCAACCTCCTTAAAGCATCATTGCGTAAGGTATTTACAATAATTGTAATGGATAATGAATGGTTGGGATTGTGACATAAGAAAAGGCGGGAATCAGGCTCGACCGTTGATCTGATTGTAGAGGTGGTTGATCAATAGTTGTAAAGCAGACTAGAACATGGGTAGGTGATGAGAAAGCACTCATCATCTCCCTATAAAAGATATGGGATTGCATGAAACATGCATTTAATGCTGATGGTTAGCCCATCAGATTAGCTGTCCTATTGGTGGTGCTATGATTGAATGGATTGACAGGTTTTCCTTTCACTTGAGTGCCCACATGGTCTAGTTGGCTGACTGAATGTCGACAACATGGAAGAAGTTTGGATTTTAGCTAAGGACCATATAGGGATGGTAGGAAATGGACTAGGCTCCCGGCGTTCGGGAGGAAGGCCGGATGTCACTTTTATCTGGCTACATGGAAGCCATGCCCAAGGGTGGGTTAATCTTTCCTGATGCGTTGCTTGCCGAGATAGGCTTAGATAGAGGCCGGGCATCAACTGATGGAGTGGCTGGAGTGGTCTTTAGCTGCTACTAGAAGTCTAATGTAGAGGAGTCGAGTGGGACTCATCCAAGCCCAGTCCTGGTCTTGTTCATGTGAAAGTTGCTTGAAAAGGCCAGGCTTTACCACGGTGCCTTGTTAGGTTGAAGGGCTGGTTTGAGATTATGGGCTTGGATTGGCCCTTAACTGGGCCAACCATAGATCAGTTGGGCTAGCTTTGATTAGCCCAGGTTGCCTCAGGCTTGGTAATTGCTTATGAAAAATACGAGCAATATTATGCCCCCAATTCCATATCCATTTACGGGTGCGGGCTTGAATAAATAACATATAACTCTTTTGAATAACATATGAATATCAAATCTCATCAAACACGTCATTTGTAGCAGAGCTCATCTTGGAACTATCCTCACAACGCCCGTCCGAAGTCACTATGGTTGGAAAATATTCTAGACAACCATCGATGACCGTAGAATATCATCGTTCGTCCTATAATATTCCTCTGATAATTCAATCAATCTATTTCGCAGTCACCTACTCCGTATCTTGAAATATTCCATCATCGAAGCCATCACTTCCTATCATAGAATCGTCATCGTCGAACCATGTTTCATCATCATTGACAATCATCACCTAGCCCTATGGTTTGGTTTCACCCGAGCCTTACTTTCTATCTCAGAATCATCATTGTCAAACCATGTATTATCATCAAAAACCGTCACCAAACCTTATGGTTCTGTGTCGACCAAGCCTTAGCTTGATAATGTAAGGTATGAAGCAAATGGAAGCATTAACCATCCCTATGACTCGAAGCACTCACTTTCTCTATATCGACCTATCACCACTGGTCTATAGCACCGATCCATTACCAATGATTCATGGCTACTAATCCATCACCAACGATCCATGGCACCGATCCATCACCACTGATCCATTACCATCGATCCGTTCCATCATCGATCCCTTGCTTCAAATCAACTAAACTATGCTTCTCTACCAGAAACACTCCTTTATCGATATATAGCCATCGCTGATCCCATACTTCAATGCATCAAGCCATGCTCCTCCACGTGGAATCGTCGTTCACCAATTCATTACCACCACCGGTCAATTCCCCATGGATCGGTATGGATTCATGGCAATCGATATATGCCTTAGCCAAATTTCTCTTTATTTTTCTCCATTGGCTTACGCTCCCAAGAAAACACCTATAACTTGAAGCAGCCCTCCAAGAACTCAAAGTGAACATGTCCAAGACTTGAAGCAACTTCCCATCGATCCATAACTTACATATCACTACCGATCCATCTTCAAATGGCCATAATTCGAGCAAACGAACTCCAAACAACTTGAAATTTAAAATTTAGCCGCATGAGGCTTTCTTTTTTGCCCTATATGGATCGCACCAAATTTAGGTTAAGTCGACTCTTTGGATCATCATCAATCCATCAATACCGATCCATAATTTATCTCTATAATTAGATCGTCATTCGATCGAAGTTTTCTATCATTCAAACATCATACATTCAAGTAATCATTATCCACAATGTATTCTAACAATCATACATCCCTAACTGTAAAGGTATAACTATAAGAATAAGGGAGATCCATTAGAGTATGAATTTTACAAATCCTTTCCAAATCATTTAAATTTAACATATGTGGTTATTTTAAGTTTAAGACATGTTTTAGGATCTAAATATCATTTTAAAATGTGTAATAACTAATTAGTAAGTGAGAGGTCCTAACCACCCACCTAAACCCAAAGCAGTTCAAAGCAACCCAAGAATGCACGAAATCCAAGAATCTACAGCAGCCCCAAGTGATCTCCAACAGCTAACCTCCAATCCAAATGCTAATCATGCTACTCCCCTCCTTAATGGCATACTTTTGGATAATTAAATAAGGTTCAGAGTGGCTTTTAGGCTCAAAAATGATTGATGAGCGTTTCTCTTTATTTTTGGAAAGTGTGAAATGATGGAGAGAAATCTCTTCATGTTAATCGTGAAATAGGCTTTGGGCCTAATCATTGACCCACTGATTAACTATTAACGTACTCAAAATCAAGGGAAACTTTAACCAGCCATATCTCTGTAAAATTACATCCGTGTTCCTATTATGACCATTCTGCGAAAAGAGAAACCCTCATCCCGATCTAATGAGAGTGGTTTCATATCTCAATCCTGCTCTTATTATAAGTTATAGGCTATACAAGATTTTAGGGTCAAAATCGTTTCGTAAAAGTCCTAGGATGGAAAATGTCTCTAGCAGTAATTTCCTAGAAATATATGTAACGACCCGCCTTTTCAACCCTCAAAAGTAGGTACTTGATACATACACTGTATTCAAATGCCAAGCATCCAAGTCCCAAGAAGGTAGATTTTTAGGGTAAAAAGAAAAAGTAAACGAAAAAAAACAGGGAAAATAGAATCTCACAATAGAACGGTAACATATTATATAACAAAGACAATGGTATATCAGAGTTAAAAACAAACCTAATCAGCTTGGACAATTATAACTTCCTAATCTTACAGCTGCTGATGGGTAAATATATAATAATGCAGTGGAAATAAAAATAATATTATGGTAGGTGAACCTCCAGCTTTACTCCATGAGCTCCATGTCTAATCAATGACAACCTAAAAAATACTCGGTATGACTCAAACATTATAATAAAATAACACATGGATCAATATAGAAAACCAACTCGAGAAAATTAAAGTAATATAGTGAACATATAATAATCCTGTGAAATCATGCCGCTAGACATAAAACGAGTTTTTACCTCACCAGAACAACATCCACTGATGAAAGAATGGAAACAAGTCGGAACAAAATCAGACTTGAAAGAATACAAAACAAATAATCAAACATCAAGAAAAAAGCTCCAAGCACTTCTCGTTGCAAGTAAGAAAATGATTCAAAGATTCGAATAAAATAAGGAAAAGGATTTTTTTTCCAATAATACTAGGAGGGTGCATCCCCCTAACTATACCTTTAGAAATATATTTTTGAACTATGATGGCTCTCGGAAATCTCTTTACAAACTCAAAACAGTGTTAATTATCTTGAAAGATTATTAATTAAATTTATAACTCCTTTTATTATTTTTTAATCAACGCCTATCCTTTATTTTCTAAATTCTCAAAATACTTGAAGATATAGTTTAAACAACTTTCAAAGTGAAAAAATGTGACCAAATATTTATTTTGTAAAAATAAAAGCACAAGGCCAACACATACAAAGGTTTAAGGGTTAATATTTCATAAGTGACAGTATATCGACAATCTCTATATGGAAATATTAATACGAGTCTAGTGCAAAAGACCGCATCGAAATTCGACCTCGTATGAGATAGTTATTGAACTTATAAGGATTCAAAATTAATATATTCATTAATTATCTTAATCAACCATCATTAACTTAGCTACCAAATCAAATCCTTCTTCCCCAAATTCGAAATTACTCCCACTTGTAGCTGAAACATGCACGACCCACTTGTCGTGCATTCATCCTCCCGCCATCTCTCCACGAAATGACATGAGACCAACTCCGTTCATCTCCACTTTGCGAGAGCATCCCATTCCATCCATCCTCATCTAGCTTGATCGAGCATCCACCAACGCGACCTGCTACTCTCGAGTATGAAAACCCCTAGGCATGTGATCCCCAAATCATGACCGCCCCATGCTAAAATTCACCAATCGAGCCTCCTTTTAACAAGAAACACCATGCCACTGTCCAATTCACCAAACTCCAACTAAATCTCACAAAAAATCGAACCAAAGCTCACTTAGGTTATGCTATCCACTGTTGAACAACCCAAATCAATGCCGCAACCACAGTGAACACATCAACATGTAGATCTAGTCAATACAAACCTAAATATCCTTTTTGCAGTTTTTCGTTAAGTATATAGTTTTATTTTAATTTCTGAAGATTGTGGCTTACTTTTCTTTCTATGGGAAGAGGGAAAATGAAATAAAAGAGGGAAAATGAAAGTGAGAAGTAGGTTAAGTGTTAATGATATGTTGTGATGTTATCCTAAGGTTCTTGTCCAAGTTTGAGTTGATTTGTATGTTTTTTCAAATTGATCTCTTTAGGAAATTATGTAGAGAAAGATATGAAAAGAGTTGATTTTATTTTATGAATTTGCAATAGCGATTCAAAGGTGAAAAGAGTTGTCCAAGTCTAAGTACACTCCCCCGCATTCAAGTACACTCCCCCGCTTATCGAACGCTACAAAACCAGTCGATATATTTCAAGCTAACTTAACCTCGGTTCATTCGAAAATAAATTAGCGATACATAAGGGAGGATATCATCTCCTATCCATATGAATTTTCTTATTATTTGTCCTAAACGAGCAAGAAGAGTTCATACGTATAGTATAGCGTCTATGAAGATAACTGTACCATACAGCCCTTGTGTTTCTTCTAGAAATTTCTTAAGATATTTTGGTCAATTCCGCTAGACGATTGATCGACAATCCAGTTAAAAATGATCTCTTATTGAAATCAAGATTTGTGTAATTAAGACATTTCAAGTTATTCTATACCTCGATCAAGAATGAAGCCGGGAAAGTTAGAGCACTGATTCCATATCAAAGCCTTGTCTAGACACTTCATTCTTGACTCTCGCAGATGGACATGTCGACCTCATCAGCCTTTAGTGTTAAGTATAGTGTTAATGGATCCCATAAAAAAGTAAGAAATCAACTTGATCAACACGTTTTCGACCATCCTAACTTAACCACTCCTCGGTCAAGAGTGAAGATGATAGGTTAGAGCACTATTGCTTCTATCTCTACTCAGATACAAATTTTAGCACTCACAAATAGACAAGTCTACTTTGTTAGCTTTTAATGTTAAGCAAAGTGAAGTGCTTTTCAAACAAGTAACTAAACAAATAATAACTTAGCCACTACGCAATTCCTAACCCATTTTTGTACCTTTGTTTATACTTTAAAACCTTCTTAGAAATGATTTATATATATATATATATATCTATGTACGTATGTATGTATAGTAATTTTTTTTATAAAACTAGATATTTAATAAAACAATTTAAAAGATATTATATTACATAAGATATTTATACTTTAATAAAATTATCAACAAATTTCATAAGAGCTATATATACTTAAAAATACTTTTAAAATGCTTTAAAGTACTTATAATAGGTTTTAAAACACTCATTAAAAATATTGCTTTGAAATAATAAGTTTATAAAATATTTAAAAACTTCATAAAAACCATGTTTTCCTTATTTTTAAAATAAATCATCTTCTTTAAAAATTCATAACTATTTCCTAAAAATTCATAAAAATCTCAAACCATGTTTAAAGTGCTCTTGTATGAGTTAATAAACACTTACAAAAAGAATTAAATGAAAAACTTAAATTTAAAGGCCTTTTCGAACATTTCAAGCCCAAAAACAAAGGCTAAACGAGGCAGTTTTGCATAAGTGGAAGTTTGGCCACTTCTATGTTACTCAGATTATTAGTATTCAAACTTTTTATGGAAGAAAGAATGCATAATAAACGTCACAAAAATGGAAAGAATCCTCTAAGGATCTCTCTAGAAAGTTCCTTAGAAATTATCAAATACAAAGCAATTCCTAAGTGCATCTATATCGTCTACCGCTATAAGAGTACTTTCAAATTCAAGTCCATTCTAAACCAAAGTTCAACTACAATCTATATGCTTTGTTTCAAGGCTATTATAAAAGTCATGTAAATACATTTTAGTCCATTCCAAGTCCATACTTATGGATTACATATGCCATTTGCTTTCAAAGCAAGAATCAAATAAATACATATTACAACATATATCAATATCCATTCAATCACAAAGAAATAATCGATCACAAGCACATATACACGATATATTTCCATTCATGATGAGCTAACTCAACTTTAAGAAAGCAAAAAAGGAAGATCTAGCTTCGTACTTCTACCTCAACCTTGTTAATACTTTATTCCTGCCTTCACCTTGCCCTGCACTAGCCCTGAGCCCAAATACCAATAAATAGTTCGCGTCCTTCAAGAGCGGAGGGAGTTTGGCTTCACTTCTTCAAGATATAAGTTTCTAAAAGGTTTCATGATGTTTTCCTATGGCCCTGCTCCAAGTTTTAGTTGATTTGGATATGTCTTGAAATTAATTTCTTTAGGAAATTATGTAGAAAGATATGAAAAGAGTTGATTTTATTTTGTGAATTTGCAATAGTGATTCAAAGGCGTGTGTACATCTTATATAGGCTTCAAATGGGTATTGCCTACCCTTTCCTTCACCCTTCCCCCACCCATCATGCCATAGATGGCCCACCCCTCCACATGCTCATCACTTCTCCTTTACACCTCATTTCTAAGTGAATGACCAAACTATCATTACACACAAATTTCTCTTATCCTTTAGAAGTTTCTAGGAGGTTATAATTACTATATGATGAAAAATGTTGAATTGGTACCTAATAAGTTCATATAATCATTAACTAAATAAAAAAGGGTCAAATAACTTATATCAATTAAAATCGTTTATCGATAAACCGATTTTCGGTTACATTATCGATATTTCTTCGAAGAATGTATTTTTATAGAAATTTTTTAGAAATAAGTTTTTTATCATTTTTCATTATTTAAAAAATGTTTAACAAGGTAATAAAATCATATTTATAACACTTAACAATCTTTTCAAAACATTATGATATTCAAAGACGAAGTGTTCGAATTTACGGGTCACTATATGCTGCCTCTATATCATATAGGCTAGTAGTCTATTACCATTAGGGGCACTTGTAGGGTCATAACCAATGCATAGTGTAGTCTTTCACTTGATGGCTATTGGGTCATAATTTCCATCAAGGAAACTAAGATTGTAGGAGTAGCGCCGAGAGCATGTGAGGGCGGCTTTTGGAGCAAGTTAAGAGTTATCAGCCTCTCATTTGGTTATTATTGATAAGATGCATGAGATGCTATAGACACCTACTTATGCACATATATGAGATCACCGCGTTTATGAATGAGAGCCGATCAGATAATCTGTTGAGCCCGATGCCAAAATATATATTTATGATGTCGAAAGCATATAGGACTGAGAGTCTCGATGATTATCCACAATACTGAGAGTTGAGTGGATTAGTAAAGGTCTGAAAGGCCGTATGATTATTCCATTACCCGAGAGCCAATTCGATTAATATAAGGTTGAAAGTCTTGATGATTGTTATGTGGTTATCGATCTCTTGAATTATTAATAATGCTGAGAGTATATGAAATTGTGTAACCTTATACAAATTGGTTATACTGCTACTGAGGATAACTTAAGGTGTTGAAAGCATGGATATAGACCTTATAGCCATCTTTCATATGGTTATATGATGGATGACCTTGGCTTCCATGGGTGTGCCATATTTATATTTCATATAAGTTTGATTTGGGTGATTATTATTTTTTATACATAACACACACACACCACATATATATTGAGTGAGACGAATCCCAATCATGTTACTTTTCGATTAAATGCTTGTTTGATGTGTGGATCGACTTTTATGTGGAGATGGGTTATTTTTGTATGCATGGAGATATGTTGACATTTGAGTAATGCATGTTCCACTCATGTTATACTTGTTTTTACCATGCTAATTGTTATCCTATATCAACTTCAACATTCCAGACATTGTCTGACCTGCATGTTATTTATATAATACTTAGGACTGTTCAAGATATTTCAGGTTCACGGACAAGTTGACTAGTTTATGGATGTTAGGCATAGATGGATGATATAGTATTTGTAGTTTGTATGTTTGTATCTACATGTCTTCATGTATTGTTGAGATGTATGTATTGGACACATTATGTATGATGATAGTTGGCGTTTGACTATTTTAGTAGACCGACTCTTATATATTTTATATTATATGTTATCATGTCATTGATTACTTTGAGATCTCTACGATTTAGTTTATATTATTCATTGTTCTATCCTATAAACACACTTGTATATTACTGTGTTGATAACGAGTCCATGTAATCGAGTAGTTTATGATTTTTGAAATATGTGCCGGTGTTAGTCCAAGAGAATATTCACATATGAAAGTCCAATATCACCTCATTCTTTATATTATCAAATAACATTATCTAACAACACTATTTGGTAGTTGGTATAGGGGTGGGTTATTACATATCATCTTGGTTGGATTTTGTGAGTCTAACTATGCTGGTGATATAGGTCGAAGGAAGTTAAGCTCAGGTTATGTATTCACACTTGAAGGGCAACTATTAGTCGAAGAGTGAGGTTGCAGATGATAGTTGCTTTGTTTACTGCAAGGTAGAGCTGATAGGTGTTGTTGAAGCTGCCAAAGAGGTATTCTACTTGAAGCGGTTGATGTATGATTTATGCTTCAAATATGATGGAGTTATGGATAATTACGATAATAAAAGTGCAATTAACTTAGCTAAAAATCTAACTATCAGCTCGAGGACAAAGCATATAAAGATGGGACAGTCCTTCCTTGTCTCGATAAATGAAGGGAAGCTAGTTCGTCTTTAGAAGGTTCACATGAAGGAGAATGCAGTAGATATAGTTACAAAGTCTTTGCCTGGTACAAAATTCAACCATTGCTTAAACTTGATCCATTATTGAAGTTCCAGGTGCTACATAGTGGCATGTAGGGAGAGTAAGTCGATCGACGGAGATGTTCATTTTCATTATGGAGATTGACAGGTTTTACATGATAAGGGTACCTTAAAACCTTTTTTAGGGTATGACCTTTTAGAAGTTCGTTGATTAATTATAATGGGTGATGGCCATGCCAAAGCTCGTTAAGAAAGTATGCACGATGTCTTGTCCAATATTTTCTTGGAGAATGAGGATGTAGGTGGAGTTTGTAAGCTTCTATGGAAATAAAGTATCAAGGTGGAAACAATTACATTTTGGTGATGCTATATTTTAAAATTAACAAAGATGTTAAAGATGTTTAAGTTAATTACCTTTTTTAATGCATTGAAGCAGGCAATGAATTATCAACTTGAGAGGAAATTATTTTTGAAGATGGAAGTAGTCAATCAGTTCCCTATGTAGCCGATTAAAGAATACATTTTATCACGTGCATACATATTGGGGAAAACCGAAAAAATCAAATAGATAAATGTTTCCTATATGAATTAGAGAATTGATGAGGTTTTAATTTATTACCATACATCAATTACTTCGACCCTAAGTAATAATAACGTTTATATAAAGGAGGTCATTCTTTAGAGATTGGATAATCCTCTAAAATAGTATTTCTTCATATTCTTCTTCTTAGCCATCATTATCAATCTTGTAATTTTCTTTTCTTAGAGAGTAATAAAACATCCTCTTCTAAAAGTGGATGTACATTATCTTGCAATAATGGAACCACTATAAATCATAAGTACGATTTTCTTTTATGTTTGTGCATCTGTGATCTATACCTACATATTTTGGAATATAAGTTTTTTGTTTTTCTACCTCATCATCAATAGGATCCTATTATTTTTGTTGCGTTTTCGGTTGTTAATCCAAAATTTCCCTTACATTTTAACGATATATTAGCAAATAAAATCCAATCAAAACATGAACTTAGGCGACGCGACCCTTTGTCATCTCCTTTGTTTAATCCATCCGCTGATATTTTTGCAAGGATTGTCACGCTTCCACTTGTAGTGGGATTTAAGACAATGTAGGAAATGAGAATACGAGAAATAGCCTCTTAATTTTCTAGTTTGCAGATGATATCATGCTCTTTACATCTCATTTATCTAGGCACAATATAGCGCTTAAGTTTATTTTATACAGTTTTGAGTTACTCTCTGGATTAAAGATTAATTTTGATAAAGGTTCCTTGCTAGTATTAAGTAATTAGTTTTGACAAAGGCTCCTTATTATTATTTAGTGACATAGATAAGAAAGAGAGTCAAGTCGCTTATACGTTGAACTGTAAAATTATGAAATTCTACACAAAATATTTAGGATTTTGATAAGGCCAATTAAACTCAAACATGATGACTTGTTAATTATAGTTAATAAAATTAATAAAGATTATTCAACTAGAATGGCAAATTCTTATCGAGGGAGGGTAGGATAGTTTTTATAAATTCTGTTTTATTAGCAGTACTATATATTAGTTGTCGTTTTATTGCTTTCTAAAATAGGTAATTGATAAAATTGATTAAAGTAGGAAAGATCTTTTATGGAGCTTGGATAATCAAAATAGTAGTTCAAAGTGTCTAGTTAAATAGAAAATGGTATGTAAATCTAATGTGGAAGGAGGCCTAGGAGTTATTAATTTACATAATTTAAATATGTTTTCTAGGAAATTACTTAGGAAATATAGCGATAATGACAAAAATTTAGATTGGAAAGAAATAATATCAAATTAATCGTACGATGGTACATATAGTATACACCATATCTCTACTAATAATACAAATAATATTTCTCATTTTTGGAAATCGATAATTAAAAGTTTTGAAAGTTACATGTTAGGAATCAACAATATAGTACATTAGAAAAATAACACTTGATTCTATCTTGATTAGATATCAGTGTAATCACCTGCACCCAGTGGTCTTGAATTTTTGCTAAATCAAAACCTAAATCCACAAAAACACGAATCATTGGTTTGGTATCCTGCAGATAAAAAAAAACGCATATTAAAGCTCTAAGAAATAACTTATAGCAGAATAATCAAAATAGAATAATCAAAATATAATACATCATATAAATACTAATTAGGATTTGACACCCCCAACATCAAGCGTCCTTATCAGCACCGAATATGTCAAGCAATAGTATTTGTCCTTCTAACTATCATGTAGGCTGTAATGAGGAGGGGGTTAGAACAATATTTCGGTGACTGGTAAATTATACATCTTATACAGAACACTATCTTATGCTGATTGTTCGCTATTTCATGTTATGTCTGCTTACATTTTATTAGTCGTCTCGATTCCATATCCACGTACAAACCGTTCCCATCTACCTTCTGTAAATTTATCTCAATGTATATATTTGTGTATATATTCCCTTGGTCCTTCCCTTGGTCCTTAGATAGAAATAGATATTATCCCCTCTAGTTTCTTTAGTTCAGCACCCTCTCAGGATCCATCATCCTCGTCTTGTCACGATCTCGGTACCGTATAACTCGAGGAAGTCCTATAGTGCTTACTGAATGCCTTTCATACATTTCGCCATACTCTTTCCGATGGCTTTTCATACATTTCGCCATATCCTCTTTTTGGATTTCCTACATTGCTTGCTTCCTAACGTGGACTCGGCTCCACTAACCACCCTATCCATGCTTTGAAGGAATCTCATTATAGGTTAACTAGCCTAGCCCTATCAAACAAACAATCAAACAAACAAGCAAACAACTGTGACAGTATATGATCCAACATGTTCAACCATGGTAGGCTATAGACGAAGACCCACTAGGTGTAACCCTGTCCTTCCCATTGACTGCTCGAGACTGATGACGTTCTCGTCCTATGACAGTCCTACCTTTAGATTTGGTGCCAACACAAACTGCATGGTGCATGATCCCGCTCATCATCCGTTTAGATTGCCTAGTGAAATCAAGGCAATGCTCTCCTATAATTTTTTTTAAAGTAGACTACTTTATCCTAAGGGTACCCCTTCATCTATATGCAAACGTATACTCTCTACAGGTCTTATGGTTGGACATATTCCATATCAGTATAATGTTACATAATAGCTGATAGCCCCCAATGGTAGGCAGATTTTTGTTGCGTAACCCTACCGATCTTGCATTCCAACACGCTCTAATGACTTTCATCATTCTATTGTATAATTTATACATTAAATTATAATAATTCACACCCTTTATAAACAGATATTTGAGGCTACTTATATATTTATCTCTTGCACACACATATAAATTCTCATTCTCACATTTTGATACTTTCATTGCATCTACGATACTTACAGTTTGCCCTATGTCTTTCTTATTATGGTTTTACTTTTCTTCTTCAAGTTCTTTTACCGCTTCTTTTTATCAAGTTCTTAAAATTGTTTCCAATTCATCTATTAGTTCTATCTTCCATTGCTATTCCCATATTATTCTCTACTTCTTCTTGCCTATTTCCAATCCTTTCTTTTCTTTTTTTCCATCTTATTGGTATTCTTGTTTCATTCGCATCTTAATATTCAAATTTTAAAGTTTATTATATTTTAATACATTGTAACTAAACTTCTATCATATAAATGTTGACATGGTAAATTTTCATATCCTATCCAAAGAAGAGATGTTTGTGCGGTGTTTGCAATTACAAGAAATTATTCTTTTATTTTTTGAAATAGACGGTACAAAAAACGATAATTATACCGATTTTGTACATTATTTTCTATTTATATACATACATATGTATGTATGTATGTATTCCTTATCATTTCAAACGTCACACTTTTATTTATTTTAAAGTTGATAGTATATAGGAATCTACTTGCAACAATATAAATTCCAACGAACTAAAATATCCATAAGACCCAAAAATCAAAACACTATATTTTTAGTTTAATTCACAATCCTTCGAATAAATACGAGCACCTAATCATTGCGCAGTACATTAAAATTTCATCAATTTCATATCTGACGTATAAATATAAGTTTCTAATCATTACATAGCACATTAAGATTTCATCAAATTCATTTTTGTCGTATAAATAGGAATTCTAATCATTAGGCAATTCATTTTATCTTACATATACAATTTCCAAACTTGTGTTCACAACAAGAAAGTATTTGATTCATCAGTTATAAATTATGTAGGTAAGTTTAAATCTCAATATTTCATTTAACAAGAATTTACAAATTAAATTCAATTTCTCAAGCATATAGAAATAGATCTACAACGATATAATCTATTATTATATAAAAACATATAAACTCTTGCTCACCTTTTTGTGCGCTCCCAAATCTCTATATCTAATCCATGTTATTTGTATTTCAACTTTTGCCTCCCTGTTTGGATTTCCATATAACATTTACATATAGATCTATTAGAATTTGGATTAAAAAGAAGAGATTTAGATTAATTTATTAATTAAAACCAGATTCATAGTTTACCTGTGATGTAACGACTTGGTTTGAAACTATTTTGTATTTCTATAATCTTTTATTCTTCTTCAAAGTGCATACGTGTAAATTAAATCTATTTCTATGAAATCAAGAATTTTGGAGGAGAAGAGAAAGTAACAGAGCTTCTGCGCTCATTAGAAAATTATGAGTTGGAAGTGAAGCCATAGGTCTGTATTTATATAGGTTTAAACCAGTTCTAACCGTCGGGTCAAACCATTTTAGATCTGGGCCATAAAGCCAAAATTTACTACGGCCAAAATCATACCACAGGTCGGCTACTCAATAGTTTAGGTAGACCGCTTGTGGTCGACCCGTGCCCTCCATGGGTCGACCACTCAATGGTCTAGGTCAACCGCTTATGGTCGACCTATGCCCTTCATAGCTATGCAGTGCAATTTTGCTTAATTTTGAACATTATTTGATTTGCTTGATTTATTTCCTCCGTTAAACAATGAACATTATCTCATTCTCTAATTACAATCCTTATCGGCAAAGTCGCTGTTAAGTTTAACAGTTTTTCGGTTAAATTTAATTAATTAATGTTCAATTTATTTTTATTATCTTATTTACATATATAATTATTTTCAATGTTAAAACTTCAAACGTTAATAGCTATTCCATTTGAACTCCAATCGGAAAACATTATATATGAACGTTGATTAGAAAATTGTCATAAATACAATAGTGCAAATTTCATAGCAAAATTATGACATTTGCAAAAATTATATTTTTCAATGTTTACTATGAATTAATTAATTACTTTTTAATTAATTAACGTAAAAATGCGGGGTGTTACATTCTCTCCCTAAAAGAATTTCATCACCAAAATTCCTCAAGGACTGGATCATGTAACATGTCGCACATCCATGCTAAAGTATAAATCAAGAATGTGCAAACAATTTTGCAACAAATCGTGTATGATGCATGGTGTATCACAATATATATGATATGCAAACTGAGAAATTCTGAATTGGCCCCTCCTATTGAATGCATCTCTTAAAATAGTTTCTGAAAATATGGTGCATACATCCTAAATATACTGGTAGTTCTACATATATGCAACTTTTTAAAACAAAAAAATTGCTTTTACATTCGAAATTTTCCCATACTTCTACGAATAGAAGTATAGTTCAACCTATTTTGCATCCAAGCCTCACCATCCTAAACCTTAGCACGCAATTGCTAACATCCAAGTTTTTGAAAAATATAGTTTTATAAACCTATTTTCTTATGCTTGGAAAAGATCTACATGGAAAATTCCATATTTCCATCCTTCTCTTATGTGCTCATTTTTCCTGCATCTTGAAATCTACTCTTTCCCCCAATCCTTTTCTAACATTTCCAAGTACATTTATCATAAGTAATTTCTTTTTAAGTTTTTTAAACAGGGTTTACTCCAATTTGACTTTTAGGCTATTAACAAGAAATGGAGAAAGTAATTCCCTCTCTATGACGACCTTCTCTCTTGTTTCTTCTCTAGTATAGTAAAATCCTTACTAACCAACCTATCAACTATTCCCCAATGTTAAGTATGCAGCATTTCCAAAATTTGAAAATTTCTTCAAAAATATTTTTATACTACTTTCTAAAATATTCATAAAAATTTAAACTTTAGAATCTTTCGAAACATTTTTGTAGAGATATTTTTTATTTTCAAAAGTATAATATTTATAAGTTTTTCAAAACAAAATTTCCCACATCTCAAGGAATTGAGGTTTAATCAACAGTCCAATGTCCTTAGCGGACTTCTCTTAATTTACATGGCAACCTTTGAAGTTTCAAATACTATTTTATTTAAAATAACAACCAAGTTCAATTATAAATTCCAGCCTTTGAGATACAAGGACATCAATTAGTGGCTACTCAACATTCCTCCCCTGTTGTCCACTAGTGGAAATTTACCTATCTTATTCCATTTTCGTTTTAGTAGCATTTAAATAAATTTTCTTAATTTATTTCTTAACTTGCAGTCTCTACAATCTTCTTTTCTTTTGCATTAGCTGGCTATCTTTTTTGAAAATTTATTATCTTTATTGTTTTTCCATAAAGTTGTGGTCCACCTTGAAAACCAAACAAAAGGAACATTTCCTATAATATGGTATGCGCTTTTACCCCCAATAATAATAATTAATGCATACAACCCAACCTAAATAGAACAACGACAGGAAGTTTGTCACAACATCAACAACACGAATGATGTTGTGACCCTATCACTTCATTTTCAAATTTAATGGACCTTCCAACATGTCATCCTTCTGCAATCCTTATATCTTAACTTTATTTTATTACTTCTGATGAATAAGGTCTATATATTTCTTCCATCAACATTTTCGATTATGAAATAAATGGTGCCTCCCCACACTATCATGTGAAGGAAATACAAACTATGCCCGTCTTGGATAACCCATTGGTAATTTGTGTTGGTATAATAACTTCTTCACCATCTATCTTGCCTTCCTTAACTTGAGTTTACTAATGTCCTCTATGTGTATTAAGCATCTCCTTTTAACCCAAATCTTTTAACGGTTTTCCCAAATCTTAATACTTACATTCTTTATGATCCTTTATACGAACATTTCGTAACACTCATAGAAGCGTACTTCTATACCATTTACCATTCCCTTATGGGTTCTTATTAAGGCTTAGACACACGACTAACAAAATATTCCTAGGTTCTCTCTAATGTTCTTTACACTCTATGGGGATTCATTTTTATTACTCTTGGAGAAATCATTGCCATCTTCCTCATAGACTTATCCTCTTTCTGTCTTTCCTATGCACTAATTTCTATCCACTCCATATTTAAAATCTTGGTTTGGTCTTTACATTTTTTTCAAAAATTAGAAACTTCTAAAATTTTGAAACGCTTAATCCCAAAACCTTTGTCTTTAAACGGACACTTAAAACCCTTTATTAAATTCAACAATATTTTGTTTTAAGCATTAGAAACTTTAATTTTTGATTTTTAATTTAACTTATTCATTAAAATTAAGAGAGAAATGTTAACAAAACATAATTAAAAGTTTCTTCCATTTTTTTCAAATCAACCTTTATTTGTAAAGATCTTTTTAGCTTTTAGTTCCTAAAAATTGGAAAAAAATTCAAACTATTTGTTAAATTGTTATTTCAAAAACTTATTCATTGTACCAAACCATTCTTTTCTAAAAATGCATTTTGCTGTTTTTCCAAAACATCTCTATAAATTTTAAACAATAATACTGGAGCAGATATGAACAACTCTCACTATTGACCCAAAAATGGACCAACACCCTGCTTTGGTTTTGAAAGCACCAGCCCTATCTTTAAAGGGTAATATCATAGATCATAGATATAGAAAAGAAGCAGTAAAAAGATGGACAGAGGATTTTTATAGTGGTTCAGCTGTTAACGAAGCCTACCCACTTTGTAGTTCTATTATATGCTGATTGCTATTACAAAAGCTGTTTGATTACAAAGCTTCGGTTAATTCCGAGTTGATTGGATCACTAGAGTTAGAATCCACTTGAGAATCACGATGTATTCCTTCTGAGATCGTTGTAAGGGAGGTTGGAAGTGAAGAATAATCTCAACAGAGCTTCAACAATTAGTTTTCGGAAGATCATCTTTATGTTGCAGGTGGTATGCTGTTTATAGAGGTTGGAGGGTTATAGGCTAGACCCATCATTATCAGCTCTCAAATTGACTACTGGCGACCCAGGAGGTTCCAGATCGCAAAATGAACCAACATCATGGGTCGTTGGTGACCTATGGTCCGTGGGTCCATAGACTTGATTCATTTCGTGAGCCAAGTTTTGCCTCCTTCCTTCGTTTTCCGTAACTTGTTTGTTTGAGGCTTTGAGGAGGTGCATAGGTTGCTGACAACCTGGCCATATAGGACTATCCTGGATTTCGAAATTCAAGATATTTTCAAGACATTCATCGTTGTCGTCATTTGTTGATGGCAAGTCACTAGCTGCTTAAGTTCAAACACTTGTTAGACTACAGGGATGCTTGTCTCTTGGCTTTATTGACTCCAATCGTCACCTTAGCCGTGTAGCTTGGCCCTCGTCGATTTGTAGCCGTAACTTCTCTAGTTAGTTCTTGAACCATCCAGCCAGTACTTAAGGTTGTCTTGTTTTCTATTTGTATTTACTGGGTTGAGAACCAGGATAACATTTACCCCCCAAAGTATGTCTTCGTTGTAAACAAGGCATACTTTGGAAGTTATCGTTTTCGGCGTTCGTCTGCTGATAAGTTATCGTCTTCAGCATTTGCCTGCTGATTTTTAAGTGATTGCATTGGAGCTTTGTGCATACATTAGCATCATCGGTTGACTTCCCTTGATTTTGGCTGTTGTTACTCATCACAATTTATTATGTTTCCGCTTGTAGCGTTCCAATATGCCTTAAAATGAGGAACATTGTAACCGATCAGGTTTGAGACGATTAGGTAGGGCCTTCTTTCTTTATACATATATGTGCATCATCATTTTCCAATTTCATTTAATTATATATTTTATATTTTTATGCTTATTTTTTGATGATGGGTCATTGGTGACGCATGGGCAATATGTCAATAGCGACCTAACTGAATAAAGCTTCAAGTCGGTTCGCACGCAACCCATGGCGGGTCGGGTCGCATGCGACCCAATTACTTAGCAAAATAATTCGATGTTTTCTCTGCATACTTATACCGAGCCAGCACCATGTTGTTCATTCGACTCGGGTAACTACCATCTCTCCAAGCGATCGAGCCTTCCAGTGATTCAACCAGTGATTCAAATCATGAGCTCCAGCGATTCATCCTACTTTGCTCGATCCATTTGCCACCATCGATCCATCATCTTATTTGAGCTTAATCCCTATCTGACATATCACCTTGTTCGACTTTAAGCCCCTACCAATCCATCATTTTGTTGCATCCGAGCTGATCCATTGTCTTGTTGCAGTCGGCCTTCCACTAACTCGCTCACGACCTAATTTGCTGCTCGCCTGGCTTAATTCGTGATTCTTCTTATTCCATTAAATCTATTTGAGGTGGGCTTGCTTGGTTGAGTTTTTAATTGCGAGGTTGGTATGACGGTTTAACACCCAGCTTTATCTTGTGATGTTGACTACAAAATTTTGTGCTGATTGTGGTTCTTTTGGGGAAGATAGGAAATCCGGTCTTGAGTCATCTCTTGGAATGACATTCAAGCTTTGGCCCAAGGCTTGACACGTTTTGTTATCTTCGTCCACCGAACCAGAATCGGTCTCGTTTTACCTATTGCATGCTTAGCATCCTTGCAATGAGAAGGGTTTTTCGTGTCGCTTCGGTTGACGGATCCGTTATCGATCGTAGACCGATGATGGGTAAGTGCGCAAGCAGTACAATTGAAAGTAGAAAGCGAAATTTCACGGGAAGTTCTTCTCTCCTTCGACTATGAGCGAAAAATCTACACAGGATAGGATGTTTGCGGCAATTCAAACACTGAGTTTACACCACGTAGATAGCACATTGCACTTTCCCTAGTTCACACTTGAAATTTGACATGCTAATCTCAAGTTCGTGTCGCCACGAAGTTCAAGTGTGATAGGGAAGTCACAAAAATAGGATAGATTTTCAAATAGGGTTACCTAACCTTTTGTGGTCATGAGTTCTATCATATAGAAGAAACGACCATCCACATGCCGCAAGCCGAGTGGACGAAGTTCGACGCTTTCTGAAGTTGAATCACTATCCACCTCGCAAGCCGAATTTGGTCAATTAGTTCTGTTTGATCATTGATCGCATGCCTTCCAACTTTCAAGTCCTATAAACCCGCTTAAAAAAGCACCGTCGGTGGTCTCCACCAAGGTCCTCCATAATATATGTTTACAACACGGGAATCCTGAAGAGGATGTGCGCCTGTTGGAGAAAGATGAGTTTGCTCACATGCCTCCACCTGGGTTCGCAGCTTGTCATCGATATATATGTTTCAATGGAGTCGTTCCCCCCTTTAATTATTTGCTTCATGAGACGCTCTCGAACTTGGGGATTTCCTTGTTCCATCTCCATCCAAATGGTCATGCCATCCTCATTTTCTGCACATCCTTTTTATGCGGACGTTCCGTCGTGCTCCAAGTTTTGACAAGTTACGGTACTTCTTAGCTTTCAAGAGGAGAGATGATTCTCCTCTCTGATCATAATCAAGGTCCAGCGAAATCAGAAGATCGTCCAGCATCTACAAAGTAATTTATGGCAATTTAAGATGTAGTACTTCTTCGTTAGGCGCCCTGAGCGATTTAATCGCCGATGGACGATAGGGGGTAAGTTTTCTCATTCTCCGCTTGCCGAGCTTTGAAGTGATGTGACAGAGTTTCAAACTGATTGCGTGCTCTTTGCAGTTATCTCAAGGCCAAATAGAAACACGGCTCTTAACGAGATCTGCCAAGCTCTAAAGGCCATTGACGCCGAGAAGCGGTGCATTAGAGTTTTTCTTACCGACGAGAATCTGCGCCAATTCAGACTATTAGCTCCGGGCAGATCCATCGCCCCAATTGAAGTTCCTTTCCCAGTCGAGCCAGAGTTCACGCAAGGCCTTCTTCTTCTTCACATGATTCTGATAAGGGCCACGAAATAGGCGACCCCTTCGAAAGCCCGCCTGACGAGACTCAAAAGGAGGATACCATGGCCGGTTTAAGTGGTTCCGCTAGAATGCCTTCAATCCATGAGGAACCAAAATTCAAGCCCATGATCAGAGAAGGGAAAGCCGTGATGAACTCAAAGAAGGAGGAGGGGATTTTGAAAGCAGTAGTGGTGAAACCATGGCCAGTGATTACTTTTTGTCAGAATCCAAAGGTGAAGATTCAGGGTCATGCGACAAGACAAAGGGCATGAGTCCTGTTCTTTCGGATTCACCCCCTTCCGACAATGATGATAAAGACAAGTCCCTGGAGGGTGTCAAGCATCAAGATTCTCCTAGAAAGGCTACCAGGGCATATCTTGGAGATATCGGCGATGTATTCATCGACTTCGATGCTCTTATGCAGGACGACTTCAAATTCGGCGCGACGCCGTCCTGTTCAAGCGATATCGTGCCATCCATCAGCCCAACTCCACCTATGACAACCGAAGCCAGTCCTATTCCCCCTCCGACAGTCGTTCGTTACGGTTTGTGGCGATGCCTTAGGCCCATATTAGGAATGAACGACACGACACGCAAGGATTGCACTTATACTTATTTTTCATTCTCTCGTATGCTTTCTCAATTCCTTATGTGTTTCTGAAGTTTTTCATGTATGCTTTGTTCCAGGTATGACGAGAGGGCATGGTCTTTACGATGACTTCGAGGATTATACCGACTTCCTTCGACCGCCACCAAGTTCAGGAGACAAAAGACGAATATAGGCGAAGGAAAGAACTTGAGACATACGCTCGCTGCCAGGAGGAGAGAGATAAGTTCCGTTCACACTGAGGCAGGTGTGAGAAAAGATGGTTTCATGGTGAAAGGAAAGAATCATTAAAGAAGCCAAAATTAGATCCCGCTCCCATCCTTCCAAGCCCGCTCTGAAGCATACTTTGGTGGGATAAGAGGCTCCCATTTGTTCTACCCCCATTCTGTCTCCAACGCACGTTTCATCTTCTTCTATTGTTACTGCTGCCTCTGGCACTTCTCATCCCCACCGGAGACCGGCCTACATTCTTCCCGTAGGCCCGCCTAAGCTTGAGGCGGCTCTTCTGGATTGGTTCCTAAGAGGCATTAAGTTTGATATGGATATTCACCTCATCGTAAGGACTCTTATATGTCATGCCTCCAAGGTATTCAAGATGATTTTGAGCAGGGTGAGAAGTGAGAGAATCTCTATAAACAACTAGCATACACCAAAACAAATAATTGCTAGGAGATCCTCTTCTTTGAAGCTGAAAATGATGATTTTGAAATGGCTTTAACCGATCGGGACGCTAAAATTATGCAATTGGAGGAGGAGAAAGAGGTAGCGCTTCGGGACAGCAAGAGGACTACTAGCTTACTGAAGGAGATGAAAGATGTGCACGAGAGACCCGAAATTGTTTAGAGAGATGAAATCAAGAAGACTCACACAGAAGAAGCTAAATTAAAGGAAGATGTGGTCGCTTGCAACATTATTATTGGAGCTCAATGGAAGACGATTACAGACCACATTTTGATTATTGAGGGGCATAATAAAACAATTTCTGATCAAGCCAAGACAATTGAAAAATTGCAAGGGATAATTGTAGAATTATAGGCTCAGGTCGCACAACTCGGTGTCGACAAAGCTGCTATTGAGATGGAGAAGGTTGCGGTGATAGTAAATTATCTAGATCTCAAGCATACTTTTGACGAGAAGATGGAGAAACTAGATGCGATGATCTTGAATTTTTATGTCAACTATATACTGCATCAGGGGAGCCTTTGTTATCTTGGCCCGAAGTTCCCATGCACTCTTGCCCTCATTTGGGAAATCCTATCTAGTTTTGCCGAGAATGGTGACATATATTCAGATCAGGAGTTGCGGGATGCCTATCTCAATGAGGAATCCAAGAAGGCGCTGCTTGAAGGCTAAGAAATTCTTCGAGTTGATTGGGAGATCGAAACCGCCGAAACCGCTTTGATAGTTGCCACCGATATGCCTGCCAAGTCTTTAATCTCCAATGCAGCCGAACCATCGGGAGATCTCCAGGATAACCAATGAGCTTAGGGCTCAATGTTGTTTCTGATGTGGTGGAGCCTTCCAAAGAAGGCGAAGGAGATGAGTTCGAGGTTGGCATTCATGATCCTTCCTCCAACGCAGGTAACGCTCATGCCCCTCCCGAATTCGAGGGGCCTCCATCTTACGCCACAGAAGAAAGAGGAGTTTAATGCTTTTCTTTTTTATCTTATAGATCCATCTACTCTTCCTGTTGGCGCGCCAGTTACTTCGACACTTGTGCATGCTGTTACCCTTACATCTTTTAAAATTATATCCATTCCTGCTCCTGCCCCTTATATCTACACCCAACTCACAACCAGGACCAGAGGCCGAGAAGATTGAGGTGTTTCATATATGATCCCTCAGCATCCCTAGAAGGTGATACAACTGCGAGGCCAAGGAGAAGGTGACACAGACGGATCAACGATAAAAAATCCACCCGACTTGGTTGTTGTTAAGAAGGGGAGAGTGGAGGCGGTTAAGGCCTCGAAGAGCACCCGAAAGTTGAAAATGCGTAAGGAGATAGGAAGCTCTACCGAAAACATTCAGAGGAGGAGGAGATCGCTATAGAGATACAGTTTGACATTACTGGCAGTGACACCTCTCCCGAAAAGAAGCAGAAGCTACTAACTAGAGTTGGGAAAGGAAGTGGTGGCAAAAAGCGTTGATTGGCCGGTACAAGGATGGACTATGTTTTGTCATATAGCTTGCAGGAAGTTTGACTTCTTGTGTTTCTTTTTGAGTACTTATGCCCAAGTGCAGAATTTGCACTTTGTGTCTTGATTGTAGAGTCTGTAATTTTTCTTTGTTGAACGCTGTTGTGTGGGTACAGCCCCCATATTTTGATTCTATGTTCATAAGATTTCAAGCAATATAATGGTAATTTTACTTTATTTTCGTCTATTTTTTCATACATACTCTGTGTGCAAATGTACATTTCATTTTACAATTTGCTAGTCCCGCGGTCGTGGCCGAGTCCTTCATTCGAAGCGATAGAATTTTGATAATTTTCGAAATTTCTTAATTTTGTTTAGAAATCCATAATGCTCCAACAATTTCCAAAAGTTTGAAATTTTGCTTAGGAAGTTAAACTTTTACTTAGGATCCTTGTTAACTTTTGAGATAGAGGATCCTTGTTAAATTTTGAGATAGAACTTGAGAATTTATTATTGTTTGGGGTGACAGGGCTTATGGACTCTTTGCATTCAAGTGATTCTATCTTCGTACAGATATGTTCTCCCTAGATATGTGCCTATCTCTGAGCAACGCAAGAAACTTGAATATGGAGTTCATCGGCATTGCCTATCTCCAAGCATCGCAAGGAACTCAAATTTAGAGTTTCTCGATGTTTGCTATCTCTGTGCAACACAAGAAACTTGAGTTTGGAGTTCCTTGGTGTTTTCTATCTTCGGGCAACGCGAGAAACTTGAATGTGGAGTACCTCGATGTTGCCTACCTCTGGGCAATGCGAGGAACTTGAACTTAGAGTTCCTTGGCGTTGCTTATCTTCGGGCAATGCAAATCTAGAGTTCCTCGGCGTTGCCTATCTCCGGACAATGCGAGAAACTTGAGTTTGGAGTTCCACGGCGTTGTCTATCTCCAGGCAACGCGAGAAACATGAATTTGGAGTTCCACATTGCTGCCTATCTTCGGGCAACGTGAGAAACTTGAGTCTGGAGTTTCTCGGCTTTTCCTATCTCTGGGCGATGCAAGAAAATTGAATTTGGAGTTCCTCGGTGTTGCCTATCTTTGGGCAATGCGAGAAACTTGAGTTTGGAGTTCCTCCGTGTTGCCTATCTTTGGGAAATGCGAGAAACTTTTCCTCGGCGTTGCCTATCTCCGGGAATTGCGAGGAACTTGAATTTGGAGACCCTCGGCGTTGCCTATCTCCGGGCAACGCGAGAAACTTGAGTTTGGAGTTCCTCGATGTTTCCTGTCTCCGAGCAACGTGAGAAACTTGAATGTGAAGTTCCTCGACGTTTCCTATCACCAGGCAACGCGAGAAACTTGAATTAGGAGTTCCTCGACGTTGCCTATCTCTGAGCAACACGAGAAACTTAAGTTTGAAGTTCCTCGGTGTTGCCTATCTCTGGGCAACGCGAGAAACTTGAATATGGAGTTCCTCGGCATTTCCTATCTCCAAACAATGCAAGAAACTTGAGTTTGGAGATCCTCGGTATTGCCTATCTTCAGGCAATGTGAGAAACTTAAATCTAGAGTTTTTCGACGTCGCCTGTTTCTAGACGACGGGAGAAACTTAAGTTTGTGGCCCTCCTATTGCAGTTGGGGCGACATTATTTTTTAAAGGGCCAGGATCGTGTTTCGTCGATCTTAAATTTTGAGTCGTTTTACTTCCGCCGGCTCATCGGATAATTATTATGAACGTAGTTTGGATGATTCATAAAGCAAACTTTAAAAACATGGCAGATTCTTTTCCTATGTACAACACCACCGACATTTCCATATGGTTTATTTGCTGAAAATTATAAAATACATAAAGTTGCTTTTAAATGAAATATCGGTAGAGCGATTCATTGTTCCAGGCTCTAAGAATTATGATCCCGTCGACGGTCGTCAGCTTGAAGGTCCCATCACCAAGCTTCTGATGAATGACAAATGGTCCTTCCCAATTTGGTTCGAAGGCTCCCTGGATAGGGTAAACTCGCTTGAGCTTGAGTTCACCGATTTCGAAGGTTTGACTGTGAACTTTGGAGTTGAATTATCGTGAGACCCTTCTTGGGTGGGCGACGATTCTCAACTCTGCTTCCTTTCCTTTTTCATCGACCATGTCTAGCGATTCGAGTAGGAGTTGCTCATTTTGTTTTTGGTCAAAATTCAGCCTTTTGGTGAGAGGGGACTTCTAGTTCGACAGGAATCATCGCCTCTAAACCATACGCCAATGCAAACGGGGTGTGGTCGGTTGTAGCTTTGTGTGTTGTTCTGTAAGCCCATAGTGCGAGTGGATGCTCATCAACCCAGTTTTCCTTTTCTTTTATCAGTCGCTTTTTGATGGTGGATTTGATGATCTTGTTTATTTCCTCCACTTTCCCATTTGCCTATGGATGAACTACTGCGGAAAAGTTCTTTTCAATCCGGAAGCGCCTGTAGAAGTCTATGAACTTGGCACTTTCGAGCTGCTTTCCATTGTCAGCGTTGATTTTTTGTGGCATGCCAAACCTACAAATGATGTTTTTAGTAATGAAGTTAATAACTTTCTTTGTGGTTATGGTGGCCAACGGTTCTGCTTCGGCGCATTTCGTGAAATAATCTATGGCCACAATAGCATATTTGGCTTCTCCTTTTGCCATCGGAAGGACGCCAATCAAATCGATCCCCCATATCGCAAACTGCCATGGGCTGACCATTTGCATCAGTTCCGTTGATAGAGATCTCCTGATTTTGCTGAATCTCTTACAGAGATCGCATCTCCTGGCATGATCTGTGACATCGCGATTTACTGTTGGCTAGAAGTATCCATATTGAGGAACTTTCTTTGCCAGCGTCTGCCTCCCAGTGTGGTCTCCGGACTCGCCTTCATGCACTTTTTCCAGGATTCGGTGTGCTTCATCATCGGTCACACACCTAAGAAGAGGGGTCGAGAATCTCCTTCGATAGAGTATTCCATTTTGTATCATAAATCACGGTGCCTTCCTGAGTAATTTCTTTCGTTGGTTTCGGTCTATTGGAAGAGTTCCCGCCAGGAGATAATCTTTTATTGGTGTCATCCACGTGTCTGGTTCCACAGTGGTCTCGAGAATCCATTCTATGTTCATTTCATTAATGCTTGGATTGATTAGAGTTTCGATTGGGACCACCCCCAACGACTAAGCTTCTTCGGAGCTTGCCAACTTGGCCAAGAAATCTGCCTTAGTGTTTTGTTCTCGTAGTATGTGGGTTATGGTATAGTGTTTGATGTCGCTTAGCAGCTCTTGCACTTTGGACAGATACGGGGCCAAATTTTCACCGCGCGCTTGATACTCTCCTTTCACTTAACATACAACCAGTTGGGAGTCGCTATATATATGAGCGGACTTTAATTTGAGTTCCTTTACGACCTTCGGCCCTGCGATCAGTGCTTCGTACTTCACCTCGTTATTCGTAGCTAGAAACTCCAGATGTAAAGCATAGCTAATGGCTCGCCCCTGGGAGGTTTCTAGCACTACTCCTACACCCGAACAAGAGTTGTTTGATACTCCGTCAACAAAAAACTTCCATTGTGCGTCCACTTGGGGCTGAACTTCCTCTTCATCATCTCTTATCGTGAACTCAGCAATGAAATCGGCTAGTGCTTGCCCATTGATTTCTTTCCTTGGGTATTAAGTGATATCATATTGACTCAATTTTATGTTCCACTTAAGTAATCGTCTGGACGTCTCTGGTCGGTAGAAAACTTTTTTTAATGGACGGTGGTCAACACCTTAATCGGATGAGCCTGGAAATAGGCCGCAACTTTCAGGACGCGATCAAAAGGCAATACGCTAGTTTAGTTTCGGGTAATTCTTCTCAGCCCAAGTGAATCACTTGCTAATGTAGTACATGGGCCGTTAGATTCTCGCTTCTTCCTGCACGAGAGCCGCGCTCAATGCATGTGAGGAAATTGCCATGTAAATGAGTAAGTCTTCTCCATCGACTGGTTTCAATAAGACTGGCAGAGTTTCCATGTGTCGCAATAGTTCTTCGAAGGCCATTTGACAAGCTTCGCTCCATTCAAAGTTTTCTTTCCTTCTTTAGTGCGTTGAAAAATGGTATACACTTTCCGTGGCTTTTAAAATGAATCGACTTAGTGACGCGACTTTTCCATTCAAGCTTTGAAGTTCTCTCTTATTCTTAGAGGTCTGGACTTCCCGTACTGCTGTTATTCGCTCCGGATTCGCTTTGATCCCCCAGGCTCTCACTATGAACCCCAAGAACTTCACCCCAAAGTGCAATTTAAGTGGGTTGAGCTTCATTCCGTATTTATGGAGTATCTCGAACACTTTAGCAAGATTATCTAGTTGGTTAGCAGCTACTTGGGATTTGACTAGCATATCGTCCATGTAAACTTCCATAGTTTTCCCGATCTAGCGCTTGAACATAGTATTCACTAGCCTTTGATACGTGGCCTCTGCGTTCTTCAGACCAAACAACATTACTTTATAACAGTATAATCCTAAATCAGCGTTGAAGCTGGTATTTTCTTGATCTGGTTCGTGCATTAGGATCTAGTTATTGCCCGAGTACGCATCCATAAATGACAACAATTCATGTCTCGATGTTCCATCCATCAGTTGATCATTTAGGGCAGTGAGAAGCTATCCTTTGGACAGGCTTTGTTGAAGTCTGAAAAGTCAATGCAGGTTCGCCATTTTCCATTAGATTTCTTGACTAGTACCGGGTTTGATACCCATTCGGGGTAAGTTGCATCTCGAATGAAGTCATTGGCCATTAGTTTATCTACCTCTTCTCTCAATGCCTTGGACCGCTCAGGACCCAAGCCGTGCCTTTTTTGTTTGACGAGAGTGAATTTGGGGCAATGTTAAAGGCGTGACAAGCAATATCGGGTGATACTCCACACATATCAGCATGCGTCCAGGCAAATACATCCAAGTTGGCGTGGAGGAATTTGGTTAACTCCGACGGCATCTTGGTTCCAAGTTGCAACCCGATTCTCAAGACCCGCGTGGGCTCATCCATACTAACTGGGACAAATACCGTCAGCTCAGCTAGTGCCACCCGATCCTTCCCTGAGATCTTCTTTCTAGGATCCAAAGCCTTGTCGAATCGGCTATGGCCCTAAGTCAGGGGTAGTTTTGTAGTTGCTAGTCACAGGGCTTACGGATGTGGAGAGCTTTCCCTACATTCTTTCCTTTCTCCTTTCTTCTAGACTCGCGCGATTCCACAATATAACATTCTCGAGCAACGCTTTGGTCTCCTTTCACTATTCCAATTCAGTGCTCGGTAGAAATTACATCGTGAGGCACCATTGAGTCAAAGCTATCTTGAAGTCGTCTCATCCACAATCACAAAGTTTAAATGAGAGTGACTTGTCGTTCTCCCTCTCCAAGTTCTATAGGTAGGTCAATGGTTCCCATTGGCTGCTTAGGTTCTCTGGTAAATCCTTGAATCTTCGTTTTATATGTAAGTGTGTTTGAAAAGTATATTAACCGAGCTTCCACTATCAACCAACACTCGTTGGACAACTATAGGGCTGATTCCTACTGTAACCACCATTGGATCAAAAGTTGGATCCTCAATTGCTCACACCTCAAGCATCCCACAGGTCTTGGTGCTTGATGATCGGTCAAACGCCCAGAACGTGAGTTCCATGTGCTAATTTCCCCTCCCCGTTGTCCTACTTGAACTCATTTTTGCTTCACTTGATTTTGATGATTTTCTGTGGCTTTATTTTGCTATTTTCTGAGATTTGATTCTCTGAATTTTGATGATTCTTTGATTCAAAGGTTTTTGAAATTAGATGCATATATTTACTTTATATATATATATATATATATATATATATATATATATATATATATGGTTGGGATTCAAGCAATTTACAAAAGTAAGTTTACTATAATTCACCGATTTAAAACTTGTTTCCAAATCAATTTTATCACTTTTATAAATGACTATAATAAGTAATTATATATATATAATACAGCTAAGTATAAATTGTTCTGGTTTTAGAAGTATGGTTTTGAAATATAACCTTATGATTTCATAAATAAATGTTCATATATTTATGTAGCTTTTGGAATATGGTTTGTAGACTAAATACCTTTTTAATGGGACTTTGAAACAACTATATGTGTAAATACACTTTGAGATCAATTCAAAGTTATAGTTTAGGTTATCAAATGTCAAATATATAAATATATAAAGTTGAGCAATAACGATAAATGAGTTAGGAATTTTAAAAGGTGAAGTTTGGAAGTATACCTATATATTGTAATTTAGAAATCATTTCATATGTAGTGAATTTGGAATAATTGCTTTCGAAAACTATACTCTTCTTGGATTTTATTGTGCTTGGCCTTTGACTATATATGCTATTTTTCACATTTCTCGTGTGCCTTTTGGAATTATTGTTTTCTTGCCATTTCTGCCTTCACTTGAATGAGAAATCTAATTAAATTGTTTCTTGTTTTCATTTGATAATGATAGATAGATAAATTGTCAACAAATGCACTAATAATTTGTCTTCTATGTCAACAATATGTTTCAAATTAAAGATTTCACAAAGTTAATCAAAATATATTTAAAAGAGGTGACCGTTAATGAATTTGAAGTTAAAAATTTAAATGCATTAGTTAAAGGCAATTACTTAAAACCGCATTATGAAATTGTGGTATTCGAAAGTTAAACATTTTATCACCGACAATGCCTATCATTAGTAAACTTGCATAATGATTCAATAGCGAAAACAAATCTTAAATCCAACTTTACTATAAAGTTTTCACATTTCAAATTGATAAAGTTAAGGATGTGCCCCAAAGACAATTGCATGATTTGATTAAATAACTTAACCCTTATAGCATATCTTATTCGAAATAAATAATCACTTGGCTTTAATTTCTCTTGTATATATTGTTATATTGGGATATAATTAATGTTTTAAATAAATTAAATATATAAAAGTATAAAGTCCTTTGAAAAATATATTTTAACAATACAAGTATGTTCCTAGTCAAGATATAACAAAAAGGTGATATCAACATAACCATTACAATTAGCGTACGTAATTTTCAATCAAACGTATCCAAGAGATGATTCGTCTCTATTGAATAGAAGGTCAATAACACTAGTCAACTTAAACTCAAAGTCTTTGACCAACGTAAATCAGTTAATGGGTAAATGTTATCGGACTGAACCAAGTATTTTAATGTTGTATTTCACAATTAACAACGAACAGTATTTGAGTTTTGACTATTGACCGAGTTTTAGATATCCAAGTGATATAGCGATGACGAATAGAAAACGTTCACAGTATATTGTTGTTTAAGGGTGCCCCTTTATAAAATAAGAAATTGGATTTCACTGTTCTGTTTTACGTTTCCGTTCCGGTCAATGGTAATTTTAAAATTCCCGGTTCCGTTCCGGACATTCCGAAAGTTCCGCTTTAATTCCGGTTTTCTAATTCTGATAGTTTTTTACTTTAATTTGCTATATACACTAATAAATAGTCATAAATTTATAGTATATTTTTTACAATACATAAAATACATGCTTTAATTAAAAATCCAGTAGTAGGATTCTGTATTGTTAATTTGAGATTTTAACACTTGGATCAATTTTGAATTTTTTTTTTCTTTTTTAATATGATTCGATGTTAATTAACAAAAGTACAACTTTTTTTATGAAACTACATGTTTTCTTCTCTATTTATTTGGTGTCCCGATTAATTTTTTCCTTTTTTAATTAATATATATTTGTTGTATTTTTTTAATTTTTTGTAAACAAATTTCAATATTTGAAAAGCAAATTCAGAATTTTAAGCGGAACCGGAATTTTGACCGGATTCCGTTCTGGTTATGAACAGAACCAAAACGGAAACACCGGAATAACGCCGGAATTTTGAACCATGTTGGATTTTACTTGGATAATCTATAAGCAATTGAACTTGTGTCCACTATTTTATTTCAGCAAAGTCTGTACAAGCTTTAATAATCAAATTGTTCAAATATTACCAAGGGTTGAGTTTCCACATGCAAGTCATACAATCACAACTCTCAGCTTTCGTCTAGAAATAATTTAATGAAATAAGTTGTAGTAGTTATAAATTATTTTGAAGAAATCAATATAATGTTATATTGATTTAATTAATATTTTATTAGTATTATTAAATGATTGAAATAAAAGTTGATAAAATATTATTATTTATGTAGGTCGAAAATAACAATTTTTATTAGATAATAAATATTGTGTGGTAGTCGAAATTATTAATACTAATTAATAATTAGAGGACCAGCCATATTAATAATAGTTAAATGATTTATTATTTAATTGTGTTAATGGACCTAATTAATAAACAAATCTAGTCTATGGAAATATATTAAGAAGAGTATAATCCAATGATATAGATAAACTCACGGAGCCGCCATTTAAAACACAACTTTCCTTATCTCTCATCATTTATTATTTATATTTTAATGGTGGACTTTGCAACTTCATCATTGGGTTAGAGAAAAAATTTCTCCAATGCAGAGTTGATGGTTCAAGCTGTGATCGACAGACAACGTTATCATTCCAAACACGTATTCATATTTATTATTTTCAAAAAACGATGTGTTTGAAAATTTTGAGTTGAAATTAATTGCATAATTTTAAAATTGGTTTAAGATAAATTAAAAAAATTAAGGTACACAACACTGTTCATTATCCCTGTGCACACATCGTTTTCGTACATGATACAACCAAACATCATCAGCGGCTATGAACGATATCAACTATCAACAAGAATTGAATCAATAAGGTGAGAGACCGGTGGAGTCCGCTGAACATTTGACAACGTCAAGCGGTGGAATATAAAATTGTGGATTATCAACCATCAATTTAGGTTTTGAGATTCAGGGCATTGGGTAGCGTTTCGAGCATATCAGTAGATAGTCTTGGCATTAGACGATCGAAGATGGTGGCCGTGGCGTCTTAGATAGGCTCAACGGTCGAAACAATTCATGGACAAAACTGATCAGGCGGTTAGGGTTTAATAAAGTAAGACAGGTACAAAAAATTAGTAGTCCCTAGTGAACTATATTATTTTAAACTTTTATATCTTTTACATACGAACTCATTTTTATGCACTACTTAGGTTCATGTTGAGTTTTTGAACACGCTGCCATTATAAAATTTCGACAGGGTCTAATTGAAAAGAAAGTCAAAAAATGATGGAGACGGCCAAAATAACAAGGGAAGTTATGACATTATTTTTTTGGTATGGGGGCATCAACAATGCCCTAATTTTAAATGCATCTGAAAGTTTTAACCACATCTAAGTAACGTAGTAATATCGTATTTTCCATGAAGATATTTAACTGCATTAAGTGTTGTGATAACAACACTAAAGTGATAAAGTAATAATTTAACTGCATTACGGTGATGAATCGTTAAAAGTGCATTAGAGTGATAACGTTATATTTTAAAAATGCATCAAAATGGTGAATCAATAGTTTGATAGCATTAACATAATGAAGTATTAATTTTAACTACATGTAAGTGATGAAGTGATAATTTAGTAGCATAAAAATAATTAAGTAATAATTTTAAATGCATATTAAAGTTTTAACCACAACAAAGTGATGTAATAATTTGAACTTCACAATCGTTGCCTTTTTGTCTCAAATAATTTTAATTAGTAATCTGAAAGTCTTTAACTTTAAATGCATACCAATTACGCGGTTAAAGTTTTAGTTGCATATTTATTAACTTTTAACTATGTTAAATGAAAACCTGATGAAGTATTTGAAAATTTTCATTTTAAATGCATTTTTGTTTGAGATAAAGGGAAGAATATAATTTGTTATATAAGAAAAAGGATATATATATATATATATATACACACACACACACACACACACACACATACATATACTTGGCATTGTTAGAAAAACGTTTATGTTATCAAAAAAACAATTGTTGATGTGAAAATTGATCTCTTAGCATTTATGTAGAGACGGTTATATTATTTAGAAGATGTTGAATTATTCTCAACAAAACCCCGTACATAGGGCATTTAATGAGTCGGTCTCCTGGATGTTTTTTATATTGGGTGATCTTGAGCATGTGTGGTTGTTAGATTTAACACATGAAATGGTGGGTGTCATGGAACGTTTGTGGTTGTTAGGCTTTAACACACATGAAAGGACTTTGCTCTAATATCATTTTGGAAGATGACTTATTATCACAAACCAATCGGCAATGTGAAAGTAGTATATTATATTAATTGTCTGATATGGGACTATTCTCAACATGCACCTCATGCGTGTGGTGTATGATGAGTTAGACACGTGGACATTTATATTGGGTAACATGGAGAAAATATGACAGTTAAGCACATATGAATTAAACATGCCCTTCGATGCCATTTAGAAATTAGAAAGGAAGAGATATGAACAGAGATGAAGAATAATATTGAAGTAACGACAAATTTTGTTTTATTTATAAGCTTACTTATAAACAGTACATGATTCAGAAATAAACATTTTATTACAACATAATAAAAATCATTGAATTCACCAATTAATTTGAATTGGCATTAATTCAAATTTAATTATAATTAATGCTAATCATAATTCAGATTGTTTCCATTGATTATAGTTTGAGGATAAATGAGCATTTAAGAACTAAATACAAATTTGATTTTTGTATTTAATATGTAATGCTCTAATATAATTTATTTCCATTTTCACATTCAAGAAAAGCAATTAATGTTTTAAGCTACACTTAATAAAAACATTAAAGTTTTTAACTACATTTAACAAAGCTAGTTAAAGTTCAATGGTCGGGAATTTTGATGAATTACGAAAGATTTTAATTTTAGAACATTAGGTTTCATGTCACGGATGACATGAATTCAATAGACTTAAAAAACTAAAATAAAAATCATAAATGCCTTCAACAAAGGCAGGTAAGTTTTAAATTCGTTTGAGTAATGCAGTAACAATTTTAATATATTTTTAAAGTAGATTTTTTCTTATTGCATTTGAAAATTGTAGTATTAAGTAGTTTAACATAGCTTTAAAGTATTTCGGCAATTGAAAAATGCACTATTAAACAACTCTAACGCGCTTTAACGTAATTTTAAAGCAATTTAAGATAGTTTCAAGTCAATTTAGATATTGATTATATGTTTGAATGATGAAGACGGACCATCAATATGATATTTATGCTAAAATTATCGAATTTCAAAAAATCCAATGTTTAGCAATTTCATTTTTACATATGCATAATGTTAATCTTCACAAAGATAACAAATTTTGTGATTTAATGTTGAAGATGATATGTCGATCAAATGTTTCTGAGAAAAGTTGCTACATTTTAAATATTTGAAATATAACAAGGTGTGAAATATTAAATGTATGTGAAAATAGCAATTGGATATGAAGGAAAAGAAAAGGTCATGGACTTTGATTTATAGATAATTGTAGGGGTGGTTTTTTCTATTATGGTTAATAATGAGACTTATCGTTCAAATACCCTATTATTATTATGTTCATTTAAAGAATGCATTGAATTCATATAGCCATAAATTGTGTGAAAATTCTTGAAGTAAAAAATAAAAGCAATAAGACAAGAATGAACAAAAGTTATAATATTTATTTATAAAGAGGATTTTAAATGTAAGTACACAACATCCATTTTAATTGGGTACATTACATAATCAAATATAAAAAGTGGTAGAACCAGTGCACGAGGCTCTCGCATGATAGCAGACTTTGGAAAAGTTGATAATGTACGCAGTCTTCGCTCGCATTGTGAAGAGGCTGTTTCCGGACTCGAACTTGGACACCCATATCACTATGCAGATGACTAAACCGTTGCGCTAAGGCTCCACCTCACACAATCATATATACATAAATAAAATTTAAATAATCTTAATAAGCTTGTGTATTATTTGCAAGAGGTGAAATTTTAGCAAACATAAAATCATTAGTTTTTGCGGTATAGATGAACCAACTATAAAGCAAATCAATTATACAATTTATAACAAACAAAAATCACAAACTTAGGTAAGCAATTTTATATGTTCGCATCTTTTTATCGATATTTTTTAAGTTTATTTAACCATTAAAACTCTTTCCTAAGATTTTATCTCCCTCGTTAACTATTTTTGACGTCAATAATACTTTGGCAATATTAAGAGTTCTTTGATTTAAAACAAACCAAAAAATAATCAAATTTTAGATCTAACTTTGGGTTATCAACAATTATCTTTTGTAAAATAATGGTTGAGAGTAAGTTTAAGGTGACTCAAAAATTACATCATTAAAACAAATCAATAAATATGAAGAGGAAAAAACAAGATCAAAACCATAAAATTTCAATATTTGGAGCGAAAGACCAAATATCATTATTTTCAAAATGTAAAAGGTTAGAAAACGAATAAGGATGCACTTGAACTTGTAAAAACATAAAAACAAAAAATTAGGTTTGGTAATTTAAATTAAATGGAAAAACAAAATAACTGTTAAGCATTGAAAGGTTGAAAAATAATAAAGTTTGTAACAAACACATAAAAGATGATAGCTTTTAGACTATTAAGTTACCGGGTAAACGAAAACATGTAATTTTGGTCCAACTTTAACAGAAGTAGCTGAACATTATGAATCAAAATAATTATTTTGACATTTTAGCGTTATACCTAACACTTCTGAGCCATTAAACCTATACCATTATTAGTGATGACATTTTTTTACAACTGCATAATATAAATGATTTTGTTATCATGCACCTTAAAGGCACATGTTAGCAATGATTGTTTCAGACTAAAAGACAAAAATAACTAACTTAAATAGCTACTTTATCCTTACAAAAAAGTGGGTATGCAAAGTTCGGGGGGATAATTGGGTACATTTACAACCTTGAAATGTGCCATTGATAACATTTCCCTAATATAAAACACCTTATAGAATTAAATGCCATTTTAATAAACATGAACCGGTAAAATTATGAATTTGTTTTGAATTTCTTGCTAAGATTGAGATTTGAACTTGTAACGTTACTTACGTATCAAAATTTCTATTCAGAAATATATGTTAATGTTTACTCTGGGTGTTATTTGAATTTGTAACTTCTCATTTGCATATAAGAGCATTTTTGAAATTAAAGGTCGCACCAAAATTATTGTAGCCCTATTTCAATTATAAATAAACAAAAGAAGCGTACCGCTATAAAAAAATACTTTTACATATTTGTACTAATATATTCAGTATTCTGATTGCAATTAATATAAGCTCGCATTCTGGTTGAGCGAGTGCAATTCATTATCCATGAAAAGAAACAATTACAGCAAAGTCAATATAAATTTTGTATTGAAATGGTAATTTCTCTATGGAGTTTTTTTTCTCAAATTTGAAGTATCCATAACCATCCAATATTATCTTAGTAACTAGACAACATTTATCAAAAAGAAATTTAAATACAACCGTGAACATGTTTGGAAAACGATAATTTTGAACTATTTTTGCCCATGAGATACTTCGCTAAACATAAGTTGTAGTGAAACATTCTTTATTTGTTTCTACCTTCTAAGATACTTCTCTGATGAATTTAAACTTTAAAGAAGCACCATGAAGTTTCTTTTGGAATGTAATTCATTTTCAAAAAGTTGTATTTATATAATTATGAGAGATATTCACCCACATCCATTCAAAGTAGTGTATGACGTTATAATTTACATAATCAATTGAAATATTACATCATTTATGTACATACTATTATAGAAAATGGTTCCATGATATCAACCAGTCATAGAAAGTGATTTAAGTAGCAAACATCAATATTGGTACAATTTAATCTGATTATCGATATATGATTACTATGAAATACCAGGATGACATTGAGACACAATAGAATTTATCGTGTAGTTAGAAACTTCAAAAATCAAATCTATTAAAAAAATAAATAAATATTTGAATTTCTTTAACAAATATCATGCAAAAATGATATATTTCTAAAGTTCACAATTAGAAAGTAATATTAGTAATAAAACTGCATCTTGTTTCAAACGTGCAAGCTACATAAAGGTTTCAAACTTAATGACACAAATTCTAAGAACTAATTGCTAAAATAAAAATGATTTCTAATATACTTTTACAAAGGATTCGAATTTTTAAACAAAAAAATCAGTATACAAATACGAAAAGTCAATTTATTGATACTTAGCTTTTCAATTTTCATACGTTATGGTGTTTTCAGTGTCCACACCAGATGAGGCTTTAGGATTTTGGTTTCTAAGTATTGACAAATTCAATTCGTAGTAAAGCAAAAGGTTTTAATTCCACACACACACGAGAAAGTAATAAGCTGAAAGCATGATGCTGGTTTCGCTGAAAGAATGTAATTTTTTTTTTATAAATATTTTATGCATTGATTGTCAAAAGATTAATAGATCAATTTTTAGAACTTCTTGAAAAATATATCATTCTAGATCAAATATATAAGAATATCAAATAGTATATCATCACCAACATGTTAGCTAACATCTTGAAAATATATTATTCTAGATCAAATATATGATGTATCGCCAAAATTATCCAATCAAATGCTACCCTGATAATATCTTATATTGACTAGCTAAGAGTATATCAACAAGTGTAAGCTCAACATAGCTCATTCATTCAGTTAAAAAAACAAATTCCAAGTAGATTTTAATAGTAAAATAACAGAGCATAAGTTAATTAATTATTAAGTGTAATAATACACAATATCGTTAAACGTTAGGTGATATCAACATTCAACCCTAAAATGAAGTATTTATATCTTGGTTACATAATTCAAAGAATCATCGGACAATCATCCGCTTTCAAGCAAACCTTTTCCCTTGATCATTACTCCAAAAAGAAGAAGAAAGGAGGGAAAATCATAAACTAGATATAGTCCAAACCATAAGAATCTATTTCTTTCTCACTAATCTAGCAGATTACATTAAGCTTCATATTCTAGTATCCAGCTCAAAATCCTAGTCAGACTCCTGAAATAACCCTCAACATATACTCTCTTTTGCTACCGTTTTGTATGTCAAGGGCAAATCAGAGAAATAATGCGCAGGTGGAGTTTAGGACCGATGTTTACTTTTGATTAAACATGCACAAAATTATTTATAATTGTTGGCAGAATAGGAGGAAACTCAACCATCAATTTCATAACAATATATATAGATTGAGTCCGTGGAAAAACCTGCTCGGAGTTGTTGGAAGAATGCAAGATGTTATCTCCGTTTGCAGCCTCTGAATCGGAACCAAGTGCACATGTTGACTTATCAATAGGAGCTACGGCTTCCTTTTCATGCGTCTCAGACACAGTTAGCTTGAATTGGATACTTACATTCCAAATCTTAATCACAACACATATATGACCCTACACAACCAAGACAGATATGACAAGACAATGAACTAAGTTAATCAATCTGAATATAACTTAGGGCAAATCAAAAGCAATTACAACCGTGCTGTTTTGAATTAAACACTTGCTTTCCCTCAACTTTACCTAAGAGCGAATAATTTCAAAGGTAATCAGGTATTATTATTAAATCTGCAGAAATAGCTCTTGTAAAACTTTGATGAAAACGGGTTTCATATGACCATGAAAATTTTACCAATTTAGGCTTGTTTTAGTAAGAAATAACAAAATTAGCCCAGTTTTAAAAAATAATTACAGAAATAGACCACTTTTTTTTCTGGTCTATATAGTTGATGAATTTTCAAAAATCGCCCAAAGGAAAAGGCTATCCTACGTTGGCGATTTTCTAAAAGTCGCCAACAATGAAATATGCATTTCCTTTGGACGATTTTTCAAAAATTGCCCGTTGGCCACTTTTAGCAGAAAAAAAAGTGGTCTATTTCTGTAATTATTTTTAAAACTAGGCTAATTTTGTTATTTCTTTCTAAAACAAGCCTATAGTGGTAAAATTTCCTATAAACATTGATAGGTGTAGAATTAGTTCAGTTAGCAATCTCCTGTATAACACAGTTAAACAATCTTCAGTGTCAAGTAAATGCGACCAAAGGAACTTCTATAATTGTATTCAAAAGCTAAAATTGCAAGAAAAAACAACTCTCCTATCTCCCTGCATAAGCTAAAAAATAACTTTAATTTTGCATTACATGGGGCACATACACACTGGTGGGGTAGCGCGTAATGCTCAGCCATCCTTTAAGTATGTCTAGATGCAATTAATCAATAAAGTGAAGAAAAAACTGAAACGCTTACTATCTGATCATCTTCTTTTAGACGAAATTCGTGCATCACCCAATAAGTTTTCTTCCCATTTGGGAATTTTCCCAGGTGAAAAACGAAGAATTTTTTCATTCAAATGATTGCATTTGTGGATGTATTATGTACAGGCAAGTCAGTGCCTGATGACCAGTAACCTTCAACACCCTGGTTATTCACATTATAATACGAGTGACTATGTGTACGATCATGGAGATTGAAGAAAAACCATTGCATGTTTTTATACTGAAGACGAGATTGAGAAGAGATGTAACGATCCTGAATTTTAATTTATTTTAAATTGATAATTTAAATTATTTTTGATTTAAAATTGTGAAATTAAATGATAAATTGATTCGTGTTTTTCCAAATTCAAAAAAATTATGTTATTTATTAAGAAAGAAATGGTTTCTTTTATAAATTTTTATTTTATTTTATATTGAGTTATTTTTAAACAATGTTAATATAGAGATATTTGAATTCAATCTTATGAAATGGATTTTTAAAGTCGTGTAAATATAATAAAAATTTTGAAATAAATATTTAAGTTAAAAATAAAAGCAAACATACAAAATATAAAGCAAAACATATTTGACAAATTCTAACATCAAATTAAATATAGAACTACATCCATATTACAAAGCAAGAAGATAATAATAATATACATAAGTATGAACAAATAAAAGACAAATGTAAGTAAAATAATAAGTATAAGATATACAAGACAATTAAATATTTAGGCTAGAAATAAAAATAAATGTATATATATAATAAATTATGAAATATAAAATTAAACACATAGATAAAATTATAACAACTTATTAAAAATAGAACTTCATTTATACTATAAAGTAAACAACATATTAAATTGGAAAACAAAGTAAAATAACTAACAAAAACCTTTCAGCCCAGACAAACAAAGCAGTAATGCAAGACAACATATATTTTTCAAAACATGATAAGTATAAGCAAATGAAGACAAGTATGTAGGCTGAAGACATAAAAGTACCAAGGCAATTAATGCCACATCTCTAGCATCAAAACAGCAAAGAAATTAATGCAACATACCTCATACATTTAATGCAAGCATACCAGCCATGCCTATTATACTAAAATATATAATTAACCTGTACACATCTCCTTTATATCAGCCTTCTCCTCTCATTTTAGTTCAGCATCATCACTGAGTAAAATCTAAAATGAACACCATTTCAAAACTTAAACAAAATTCAAACAAACAACTTAAATCAATTCAACCTGAAGACTTCAAAGCTTCAGCAAGCAAAGAACTCAGGCATGTTCAACATTATCAAGCTCTGTTCTTTCTTCTAAAAACAAGGTGAGTAACTTAACTTCTAAAAATAGAAATAACGGTCCATAACTTGATGATTGCTTTGTATACATGTTGCTTATGATCTGTTATCAATGTGAGGATGTATGTATGTATATATGAATATTGAGATGCTTGTTTGTTACAGATTTACCCTGTCTGTTTAAAATTCACAGATCCAACCCTGATCAATAAATCAAATTTTCTCTTTAACAAGTATGTATAAAATCTTAAGTATAGACAAAAGATATCTGTTATTCTATGGATTCAAAATTTAAAAGTATAATTAGATCAAAATCTATATGAATAGACTCTGTTTACATCAAGCAGTAAATAAAGTGTGAAATGAACAAAATTTAATGGTCAAAATTTATAATGTCAGGATCATGAATCAATTGCATAAATCAAAATTTGATTTTTAAAACTAAAATGGTAATTTTTAGTGGAGAGTGGAATGTGCATTTCTATGTTGAACAGAAATGGGATTTTTGGGTATATTTGCAGTTCTTTGAACCTGGGGAGGTCGGAATTGGTTCGGTAGTTAGAGGAGTGATCATTGAAGCTAGAAAAAATATTGGATCAAGGATTTAAGCTATGTGGATTTTGGGATTTGGATTTAAAGTCTGTAAACTTAGTTTTTAGCTATGATGGAAATTTGATCACCTCGGCCTCAATGATGGATCGAGTGTTTTGATACTTCAGGTGGTAGAAGTTTGGGTGATGTCGAAGTCGAGGCCGCAGGTGGAAGCTCGCAGATGGTCGGCACGGCGTGGGCGAGGTGCTGTTGACAGGTTAGAGAGGGGAGGAGTTGTTATGTCTCCAGTTTTGGGTTCGAAATGCTCGAATTCGATTTTCATGGAAGTTCGAAGTTTTGATGATCGAAAACTGACGTGGGAAGGTTCGTCGACTTGCCACGATGACCGGCAAGGGACCGGAGGCGAAGGCGGCACGGTGCACGTGCACCGTGCATGTTTGAAGGACTGGAGGGTTTTTTTTTGGGGATGTGTAGTTTTTTTCTTTCCCTTTTCTCGGGTTTCACTCGGCGCTTTGGGGTGTTTGGCTCGGAGCAAGGGGAGGGGAAACTCGAAGTAAATGGTGGGCATGGGGTTGCTTTTGCATTGCTATAGGTTTTGATGAAAACCTGTCAATGTTTGGTGGGTTGGTTTTTCTAAGGGGAGTTTTTTTTTTCCGAAGCCAGTATGGGTTGGTTCGAGATAGTGAAGCATTCAGGTTTGCTAAGCCTGATTGTTTCAGGTTTTATAAGTTTTAATTCAAAATTTTAAGGCAGGATGTAAACAATGTTTTGAAATTTAAGTTCAAAATTTTGAACCAGTTTTAAACAGCATTTGAATTTAAAGTTTTAAAATGAAATTTGGAGTTTAAATTTGTTTTAAACCTGAATGTGTTTTAAACAAGTTTAAATTAGAATAGCTTTTTAAAAAAGTAAATTTGTTTCCAAACAAATATTTAAATTTGATTTTTGATAAAATTCTGTTATAAAAGAATTTTAAATGGAAGGTTAAATGTTTTGTTTTAAACTTGAAATTGCAAGTTAAAATGTAATGTGATTTAAAAACTTAAAATTTAAGTAAATAAATTCAAAGGCTTTCCTTACATAAGTTTCCTATGTAAATAAGAAATATTCTTTACCTTTATTTAAGGTTTATAAATTGATATTTAAATATATGCTCATTTTGAATCCTAAATTCAAAATGGAATTTAAATTTAAATTTAAAAGTGTAATGTTTAAATTACACTTAAATGATTAATGAAATCATTAATAAAGAAATTTATTATCTTAGAAATAATTAAGGTAATTAAAATAATTTAATTAATATGGTAATGAAAGAATGATTTATTTGATTTTAAATTTATAATTTAGATTAATTTATAATTAGGGATGATTAATAATAATTAATCTAAGATAATTTCTTAAGAAAGTAATTAAGGAAATGTTATTAGTTAATATAGATAAATTAACTAGAGATTATTAAGTAACTAAATTAATGTGATTAATTTTGATATTTAATTAGATTAATTAATTTAGATAATCAATTATAAATTGTTTTAAATGTAATTACTTAATAAGAGTAATTAAGGATTAATCACTTATTGTAATTAATTTTGGATATTTTGATTTATTAAAGTTAATTAATTATGTAATTGGGTTAAAAGGTTGATTTAATTAATATGATTAATTAAGAATAATTTAATTCATTAAAGTGTTTGAGAAATAAATTTATATCAAAAGATTTGTAATTAATAAATCATTATTAAATAATTAATTCATAAGTGATAAATTTACTTGGAAATAAATTGAATTGATTAGGATTAAACGATTAATTAATCCTACTTATAAATGACTATTGAATACTTGACCTTACTTATGAATGATTGTATTGTATGAGATGCCTTAAATTGATTGTCCTATCTGATCTGTGATATGTTATTCTGTAAATTGTGGTATGTATAATTTATTCATTTATTGATGATACATCTGTATATTATCTGTGAATCTTTGAATGACGATAAGCGTTATAGTTTATATCGCTTATCAACTATATTTCTGTGTTTTAATCTGTGATGATTGAATGATGTTGCACTATTGTGTTAAACCCCTTGACCACACTTATACACACCAATATGGATTTCACGAGGAAATCGATTAAGTCACAGATTTTTGAAAACAGTTTTAAATAGACAATCTGAATTCAAATGTTTTGAAAATGGATTGGGTTTAAAGTGAAAAGCAATTGAAATGGAATTTCAAAGATGAAATTATTTTGAAAAAACTTGATTAAGTTTTGGAATTTAAATAATTTGATTTAAACTAGATTCAAGATTTGAAATTGAATTATATGATTTGAAATTAGGGATTAAGATGTTATATCAGTTATATATGGGTTAAACCACTTTTAAGTATTGTTTTCGGGAATTCGAATTAAACCAAAGATTGTAACTGGTATAAATGAAATCGGGTTTTTCCAAAATAAAACTATTGTTTTTAAATAATAAAAAGTTTTCGTTTGAAATTCTATTAAAAGGATTTCAAGTTTAAACTAAAATAGGTTTCCAAGTTATGGATAAATATTTAGAAATGAGTTTTGAAAATGAATATTTGGGAACGATTTGAAAGATATAAGTTAAATCTTGATTTAAAGATTTAATGAATTAAATCCAATTGAAATGGAATTGTTTTGAAAAACAGGAATGAATCTTTGTGAAACTAGGTGAACTTTATGAAATAAATCTTTTGTTTAAAAGATTTGAAATAGTAATTGATTTAAACCATTTGAAAGAAAGTTTGAATTATTAAGTTGTGACTTAATTGAAATCCCATATCCATATGTTTTAAATATTTTCGCTCACTATTCGGTTTAGCCGGGAAAGGACCTTTGTGTCGTATAACCCATTCTGAATATGTGATTCGACGTTATGGATAGCATTTGAAGACCGGTGGTGAAGACCGGGTATTTGCGAAAGCGATAGGATGACCTGTCGATTATCTCTGCACCGAGTCGCGCCGGTATAGAGACTCCCTAAGTGATGGGAAATCCAATCGGGATTGTGAATATCCGAATTGCAAGGACTTCTTTGGAAATGCCTTCGGTTCTGTTCGAACCCAGAACAGACTTGTATGGATTGTTATGTCTGACATTACAATTTGAGATATAAAGCTGATTTCTTTCAAATATATTTCCGTTGGTGGCGAAGAATTTATTCTCTTAGCTTAACACCCTTCTCTGAGACGTACGAGCTTAGAGCTTATGTAGTTGATGGTTATCAGCGATATATTTCCAATTTGGTAATGTGACATGCTGAGTGTTGCTGTGAAATGATCATTGTTTGATCATTTGTGATATGATCATTTGTTTGATCATTTATCTTTGTGATCATTACTTTGATCATTTGTTGACCCAAAGCATGGCTTTGTACCAAAGCGTGGCTTTGTGGACGAGACTTCGTCGGACCTCACACCCCGAAATGGTCGAAACAGGAAAGATGCGGCAAGATTATTGGGGGTAGCACCCCTTAGGGTATGTACATTTCCTTCTGGATAGAAGTGGTATCATGGTATGGAGCCCAGATACTTAACTTATGTTGATCTCGCATATATATATATATATATATATATATAACTTTGTGATTTGTTGCTGGGGCCCCGGATAAAGGTTGGTTACGACCGGGAGATGACATACTCGTGTCAGTAGTTACCCAGTTAGGGGTAACCCGGCCTTGTGTTGGCAGAGATCCGGTTAGATTCTCGGGGACGTCCTTCCAGAGGCGTTCTCATGTGGCAATGGGAAGTTCCTTGGCCTGACCATTTGTTGGAAATCCAAAGAAACAATACGAGCCTTGTACAGTATTAGTTGTAGAACCTGCCATTTACTTATGGTGGCGCCCCACTGTTTAGATGGTAGCTATAGTAGGCATACGATAATGGTCGTATGTTGGCTAAGATTTATATTCTACTTTCGAAATGTTTTTTCTGCACTTTGCACTTATAGAAATAATATCAAGAAAATTGTGTATCAAGCATGATTGACTATCATAAGAAGAAATCTCCTCCAATTCTGCGTTTGCATTGTGTGTGTGGCGGGAGGTCTTATGGTAGTTTCATTTTTAAAAGCATTGCGAATTGATTTAAAAATATTTTGTTGATTGTTTTAAAAGATAAACTGTTTTTGTTACTCACACCAGTCCCATGACTGATCCGGAGTTTATTGTTTTCCTTCCTAAACTCTGGATGCTCAAAATCTTTCTACACGAGCAGTCTAGAGTTGGGTTTTTCAGATAGTTAAGTTCAGTGAATTATCTGGATCTAGTTCATTCTTTGGATGTGGACCAGTCTTGCTTGTCTTAGCGTATCGTGACGTTGGATCGAGCGGCTGCTTCTGGAGTTCTTTTTTGAAGACTATCTTAGAGTTATATTGTTCCGCTGCTAGTGTTATCGTTTTCTTTTCCGCTGCTATTTTATTGTATCATATCTCTGATGTATATTGATATCTATTGGATCATCCGTTGTATTAGATATTGTATCAAAGCTGTATATCAATGTATTATTCTTTTTATTCCGCTGTGTTATTTACTTAATGTTGTTATAAGCTCCGGCGAATCGGGTTTGAACGGTCGAATCTACGGCATTCGAATACGATATGAAGTATGGATGTCGATTTTCAAGCGGGCAAAATCTCTGTATCGTCACATTTGGTATCAGAGCTAAGGTTAAACTTTAGCTCAGGAGTATAACACATTAAGTAGCTCATTAGAGATAGGGTGAAGTAAACCCTAGAATGAATATATCCCTAAGATATCCGTTTGAATGCTTCAGTAAATTCTCTTACTATCCACTGATAGTGAGTATGAGTGCAAGAAGAGAACGAGATAGGGGACAGGGGAATACGACTATAAATGGTCGATGCCCTGCAATAGTGGAAACAATATTTCTCTATCAAATTTCCTTTGATTCGTTTCTAAATTCTTTTGATTGCTTCGTGACAGCTCCAGAAAGAAGTTCGGTGTGATGATGGCCCTATGAATCATTATAGGAAATTTTTTACTTCATATTTCATCGGTTTCTTATCAGTTTTTGATTTAAACTTTAATGAATTTGAAATTTGAATAAATTAGAAATTTTGAATAAATTTGAAAATTTAAATTGAGTTAAATTGATTAATGGAATATGAAGGATAATTTGAATTGAATCGATAAAACGATTTTGTTTAAAACTAAGTTTGAAGTTCTATTGAAATTTCTTGTGAATATCAAAGTCCGAAGAGGGACAAATTGGTATATATTTTGAGATATTCCGACTTGAGTTTGGAATTCATATCTTGTGTTTGAGGAATTATAGAAGATCGAATCTATCTATCTTTATTGTTTTGTGCCTACGAATTTCGAGGACGAAATTCTTTTAAAGGGGGAAGTCTGTAACGATTCTAAATTTTAATTTATTTTAAATTGATAATTTAAATTATTTTTGATTTAAAATTGTGAAATTAAATGATAAATTGATTCGTGTTTTTTCCAAATTCAAACAAATTATGTTATTTATTAAGAAAGAAATGGTTTCTTTTATAAATTTTTATTTTATTTTATATTGAGTTATTTTTAAACAATGTTAATATAGAGATATTTGAATTCAATCTTATGAAATGGATTTTTAAAGTCGTGTAAATATAATAAAATTTTTGAAATAAATATTTAAGTTAAAAATAAAAGCAAACATACAAAATATAAAGTAAAACATATTTGACAAATTCTAACATCAAATTAAATATAGAACTACATCCATATTACAAAGCAAGAAGATAATAATAATATACATAAGTATGAACAAATAAAAGACAAATGTAAGTAAAATAATAAGTATAAGATATACAAGACAATTAAATATTTAGGCTAGAAATAAAAATAAATGTATATATATAATAAATTATGAAATATAAAATTAAACACATAGATAAAATTATAACAACTCATTAAAAATAGAACTTCATTTATACTATAAAGTAAACAACATATTAAATTGGAAAACAAAGTAAAATAACTAACAAAAACCTTTCAGCCCAGACAAACAAAGCAGTAATGCAAGACAACATATTTTTTTCAAAACATGATAAGTATAAGCAAATGAAGACAAGTATGTAGGCTGAAGACATAAAAGTACCAAGGCAATTAATGCCACATCTCTAGCATCAAAACAGCAAAGAAATTAATGCAACATACCTCGTACATTTAATGCAAGCATACCAGCCATGCCTATTATACTAAAATATATAATCAACCTGTACACATCTCCTTTATATCAGCCTTCTCCTCTCATTTTAGTTCAGCATCATCACTGAGTAAAATCTAAAATGAACACCATTTCAAAACTTAAACAAAATTCAAACAAACAACTTAAATCAATTCAACCTGAAGACTTAAAAGCTTCAGCAAGCAAAGAACTCAGGCATGTTCAACATTATCAATCTCTGTTCTTTCTTCTAAAAACAAGGTGAGTAACTTAACTAATGAAAATAGAAATAACGGTCCATAACTTGATGATTGCTTTGTATACATGTTGCTTATGATCTGTTATCAATGTGAGGATGTATGTATGTATATATGAATATTGAGATGCTTGTTTGTTACAGATTTACCCTGTCTGTTTAAAATTCACAGATCCAACCCTGGTAAATAAATCAAATTTTCTCTTTAACAAGTATGTATAAAATCTTAAGTATAGACAAAAGATATCTGTTATTCTATGGATTCAAAATTTAAAAGTATAATTAGATCAAAATCTATATGAATAGACTCTGTTTACATCAAGCAGTAAATAAAGTGTGAAATGAACAAAATTTAATGGTCAAAATTTATAATGTCAGGATCATGAATCAATTGCATAAATCAAAATTTGATTTTTAAAACTAAAATGGTAATTTTTAGTGGAGAGTGGAATGTGCATTTCTGTGTTGAACAGAAATTGGGATTTTTGGGTATATTTGCAGTTCTTTGAACCTGGGGAGGTTGGAATTGGTTCGGTGGTTAGAGGAGTGATCATTGAAGCTAGGAAAAATATTGGATCAAGGATTTAAGCTATGTGGATTTTGGGATTTGGATTTAAAATCTGTAAACCTAGTTTTTAGCTATGATGGAAATTTGATCACCTCGGCCTCAATGATGAATCAAGTGTTTTGATACTTCAGGTGGTAGAAGTTTGGGTGATGTCGAAGTCGAGGCCGAAGGTGGAAGCTCGCAGATGGTCGGCACGGCGTGGGCGAGGTGCTGTTGACAGGTTAGAGAGGGGAGGAGTTGTTATGTCTCCAGTTTTGGGTTCGAAATGCTCGAATTCGATTTTCATGGAAGTTCGAAGTTTTGATGATCGAAAACTGACGTGGGGAGGTTCGTCGACTTTCCATGATGACCGACAAGGGACCGGAGGCGAAGGCGGCACAGTGCACGTGCACCGTGCATGTTTGAACGGCTGGAGGGTTTTTTTTTGGGATGTGCAGCTTTTTTTTTCCTTTTCTCGGGTTTCACTCGGGGCTTTGGGGTGTTTGGCTCGGAGCAAGGGGAGGGGAAACTCGAAGTAAATGGTGGGCATGGGGTTGCTTTTGCATTGCTATAGGTTTTGATGAAAACCTGTCAATGTTTGGTGGGTTGGTTTTTCTAAGGGGAGTTTTTTTTTTCCGAAGCCAGTATGGGTTGGTTCGAGACAGTGAAGCATTCAGGTTTGCTAAGCCTGATTGTTTCAGGTTTTATAAGTTTAGTTCAAATTTTTAAGGCAGGATGTAAACAATGTTTTGAAATTTAAGTTCAAAATTTTGAACCAGTTTTAAACAGCATTTGAATTTAAAGTTTTAAAATGAAATTTGGAGTTTAAATTTGTTTTAAACCTGAATGTGTTTTAAACAAGTTCAAATTAGAATAGCTTTTTTAAAAAGTAAATTTGTTTCCAAACAAATATTTAAATTTGATTTTTGATAAAGTTCTGTTATAAAAGAATTTTAAATGGAAGGTTAAATGTTTTGTTTTAAACTTGAAATTGCAAGTTAAAATGTAATGTGATTTAAAGACTTAAAATTTAAGTAAATAAATTCAAAGGCTTTCCTTACATAAGTTTCCTATGTAAATAAGAAATATTCTTTACCTTTATTTAAGGTTTATGAATTGATATTTAAATTGGTTAATGTTTAAATATATGTTCATTTTGAATCCTAAATTCAAAATGGAATTTAAATTTAAATTTAAAAGTGTAATGTTTAAATTACACTTAAATGATTAATGAAATCATTAATAAAGAAATTTATTATCTTAGAAATAATTAAGGTAATTAAAATAATTTAATTAATATGGTAATGAAAGAATGATTTATTTGATTTTAAATTTATAATTTAGATTAATTTATAATTAGGGATGATTAATAATAATTAATCTAAGATAATTTCTTAAGAAAGTAATTAAGGAAATGTTATTAGTTAATATAGATAAATTAACTAGAGATTATTAAGTAACTAAATTAATGTGATTAATTTTGATAATTAATTAGATTAATTAATTTAGATAATCAATTATAAATTGTTTTAAATGTAATTACTTGATAAGAGTAATTAAGGATTAATCACTTATTGTAATTAATTTCGGATATTTTGATTTATTAAAGTTAATTAATTATGTAATTGGGTTAAAAGGTTGATTTAATTAATATGATTAATTAAGAATAATTTAATTTATTAAAGTGTTTGAGAAATAAATTTATATCAAAAGATTTGTAATTAATAAATCATTATTAGATAATTAATTCATAAGTGATAAATTTACTTGGAAATAAATTGAATTGATTAGGATTAAACGATTAATTAATCCTACTTATAAATGACTATTGAATACTTGACCTTACTTATGAATGATTGTATTGTATGAGATGCCTTAAATTGATTGTCCTATCTGATCTGTGATATGTTATTCTGTAAATTGTGGTATGTATAATTTATTCATTTATTGATGATACATCTGTATATTATCTGTGAATCTTTGAATGACGATAAGCGTTATAGTTTATATCGCTTATCAACTATATTTCTGTGTTTTAATCTGTGATGATTGAATGATGTTGCACTATTGTGTTAAACCCCTTGACCACACGTATACACACACCAATATGGATTTCACGAGGAAATCGATTAAGTCACAGATTTTTGAAAACGATTTTAAATAGACAATCTGAATTCAAATGTTTTGAAAATGGATTTGATTTAAAGTGAAAAGCAATTGAAATGGAATTTCAAAGATGAAATTATTTTGAAAAAACTTGATTAAGTTTTGGAATTTAAATAATTTGATTTAAACTTAGATTCAAGATTTGAAATTGAATTATATGATTTGAAATTAGGGATTAAGATGTTATATCAGTTATATATGGGTTAAACCACTTTTAAGTATTGTTTCGGGAATTCGAATTAAACCAAAGATTGTAAATGGTATAAATGAAATCGGGTTTTTCCAAAATAAAACTATTGTTTTTAAATAATAAAAAGTTTTCGTTTGAAATTCTATTAAAAGGATTTCAAGTTTAAACTAAAATAGGTTTCCAAGTTATGGATAAATATTTAGAAATGAGTTTTGAAAATGAATATTTGGGAACGATTTGAAAGATATAAATTAAATCTTGATTTAAAGATTTAATGAATTAAATCCAATTGAAATGGAATTGTTTTGAAAAACAGGAATGAATCTTTGTGAAACTAGGTGAACTTTATGAAATAAATCTTTTGTTTAAAAGATTTGAAATAGTAATTAATTTAAACCATTTGAAAGAAAGTTTGAATTATTAAGTTGTGACTTAATTGAAATTCCATATCCATATGTTTTAAATATTTTCGCTCACTATTCGGTTTAGCCGGGAAAGGACCATTGTGTCGTATAACCCATTCCGAATATGTGATTCGACGTTATGGATAGCATTTGAAGACCGGTGGTGAAGACCGGGTATTTGCGAAAGGGATAGGATGACATGTCGATTGTCTCTGCACCGAGTCGCGCCGGTATAGAGACTCCCTAAGTGATGGGAAATCCAATCGGGATTGTGAAAATCCGGATTGCAAGGACTTCTTTGGAAGCGCCTTCGGTTCTGTTCGAACTCAGAACAGACTTGTATGGATTGTTATGTCTGACATTACAATTTGAGATATAAAGCTGATTTCTTTCAAATATATTTCCGTTGGTGGCGAAGAATTTATTCTCTTAGCTTAACACCATTCTCTGAGACGTACGAGCTTAGAGGTTATGTAGTTGATGGTTATCAGCGATATATTTCCAATTTGGTAATGTGACATGCTGAGTGTTGCTGTGAAATGATCATTGTTTGATCATTTGTGATATGATCATTTGTTTGATCATTTATCTTTGTGATCATTACTTTGATCATTTGTTGACCCAAAGCATGGCTTTGTACCAAAGCGTGGCTTTGTGGACGAGACTTCGTCGGACCTCACACCCCGAAATGGTCGAAACAGGAAAGATGCAGCAAGGTTATTGGGGGTAGCACCCCTTAGGGTATGTGCATTTCCTTCTGGATAGAAGTGGTATCATGGTATGGAGCTCAGATACTTAACTTATGTTGATCTCGCATATATATATATATATATATATATATATTACTTTGTGATTTGTTGCTGGGGCCCCGGATAAAGGTTGGTTACGACCGGGAGATGGCATACTCGTGTCAGTAGTTACCCAGTTAGGGGTAACCCGGCCTTGTGTTGGCAGAGATCCGTTTAGATTCTCGGGGACGTCCTTCCAGAGGCGTTCTCATGTGGCAATGGGAAGTTCCTTGGCCTGACCATTTGTTGAAAATCCAAAGAAACAATACAAGCCTTGTACAGTATTAGTTGTAGAACATGTCATTTACTTATGGTGGCGCCCCACTGTTTAGATGGTAGCTATAGTAGGCATATGATAATGGTCGTATGTTGGCTAAGATTTATATTCTACTTTCGAAATGTTTTTTCTGCACTTTGCACTTATAGAAATAATATCAAGAAAATTGCGTATCAAGCATGTTTGACTATCATAAGAAGAAATCTCCTCCAATTCTGCGTTTGCATTGTGTGTGTCGCGGGAGGTCTTATGGTAGTTTCATTTTTAAAAGCAGTGCGAATTGATTTAAAAATATTTTGTTGATTGTTTTAAAAGATAAACTGTTTTTGTTACTCACACCAGTCCCATGGCTGATCCGGAGTTTATTGTTTTCCTTCCTAAACTTTGGATGCTCAAAATCTTTCTACACGAGCAGTCTAGAGTTTGGGTTTTTCAGATAGTTAAGTTCAGTGAATTATCTGGAGCTAGTTCAGTTTTTGGATGTGGACCAGTCTTGCTTGTCTTAGCGTATCGTGATGTTGGATCGAGCTGCTGCTTCTGGAGTTCTTTTTTGAAGACTATCTTAGAGTTATATTGTTCCGCTGCTAGTGTTATCGTTTTCTTTTCCGCTGCTATTTTATTGTATTATATCTCTGATGTATATTGATATCTATTGGATCATCTGTTGTATTAGATATTGTATCAAAGGTGTATATCAATGTATTATTCTTTTTATTTTGCTGTGTTATTTACTTAATGTTGTTATAAGCTCTGGCGAATCGGGTTTGAACGGTCGAATCTACGGCATTCGAATACGATATGAAGTATGGATGTCGATTTTAGAGCGGGCAAAATCCCCGTATCGTCACAAGAGAGATCCCATGGGGCCCACTTGTATAAATCGATCTCAGATATGGCATCATCGTGTATAGGTAGGTTTAACACCTTACTCAAGTAGTACTCTATTAGTTCATTGTCTGTTGGGTAGAACCAGAATCCTGGAAGAGAAAGGCACCCCGATGACGTAATTGTTTTTGAGGATGAAGTCTCATCATTGAGGATTGAATGGCCAACTTTGGGCATTGCCATTGTTGATCCCTGAGACAAATATAAATTACTAGATCAGAACCTAAAATTCAGGCTGAAAAAGCACTGATTGCTGAATAAATATACAGGACAGTTAGAACACAAACAAAGGCAATAATTTGCACGTAAAACAAAGAGGCATCCCTCTCAATGAAACTCAAATCATCATCTCCAAATAATAGAAATGACAATAAGCATCTCATTCCTACCTTCTTCCACGTTTCGTATACATTAAATGTCCTGTGAGCTAGTAAAGTTTGTATTATAGTTTCGCTGTTTATGAATGATCAGGAATTTGGTTTTACATATATTATTTGATATGGGGAAAAAATTTCATCTATGGTATTGGTACAACTAAAATAAGGTTAGCGCTCATATTTTATACTATTCAGTGGTGGCATTGTTATTAGCAGCGCAAGGCGTATATACCTCTTGGACCCTAGCGCACGTTCATGCCTTTGAATTATAAAATGTGCTCCATAAAGAAAAGAAACGAAAAAAATCAGTCATCTTTCTTATTATAATTTGCAAGCAACTATAATATGAAATATCCCACATAGGTCAATACATGTAAGTACCGTCAAATATGAGGCAATACAGCACAGATTCTATGTAAAAAGTCATACTAAAAGCAAAAACATAGTTTAGAATAAATATGATCTTTTGATGTCTTTTAACTACTAAAATTAATGATACAGAAAATACATTTAGAAAATAAAAAGGCATGACTGTCCAACGTCGTGCACATCTGTGCTATCCCTACAGAATACACTTTTGGCATGCCTTCTCAGTTTCGCCTTGCCGCAAATGCACAAGATATGTGCTATGATATGCCTTTTACAACATTGTTTAGTGGTCAGACTACAATTCCAGTTTAACTGTAAGTATTTACTTCAGTCTAGTCAGAGTCAAATTCTTCCTTTTACAAACTAGAATCGGATTTCAAAGATAATAAATTCTTTTTTCAACTACAGAAAGTCGAATATTCAATTCTCACTTTGATTTGACTGCTCAAGAGCTCGTATGTTTAGACCCCTATAAATGCTTCCATCTTAGGATAACAAAAGGAATTTACAGCAAGATTTTAAAGCAAACTTTTGCTACGGTGAGGACAAGCCCAATTCGCAAGACTAAGGACTTCCTAGAATATGACTTCTGACATTATCAATTTATCATTTCTGATATTTTTATTGATAGTTGGTGTAGATCTGCAATTTTTGGTTTGGCCGCAAACTTCCAAAAACGCCCATAGTAAATGCAGATAAGGTACAAGAACCTTGATCATGGTAAAACTTAATCTCTACTTTAGTTTGAAAAGATAGAAATATTATAAAGATTATAGGCTCAAATTCGAGTGATGACAATTTTTACAAATTTAACTTGATTTTTCATTTTCTTTAATATTTTCTACTTCGGCATCAATAAATCAGTATTCATTCTTTGTTTATTTCAGTCTGTACATCAACCGTGACTCTTCATTGATTTTGTATAATTTTGATCTGCTTTGTGAGAAAGATACTATTTGAAATAAAAGGAGACTTCATCAAATCATAAGTATATTTTTTAAATAACATTTTGCTATAGCGTTCAATTTTTTTCTTAAAAGTGCAACTATATTAAAAAAACAAACGATTACAGTTGAAAATTGAGATTATATATACATAAATATTGGTGTGTGTGTCTGTGTGTGCATCTTTACATTTTTAATTCTAGAATTCAATAATGTGGAATCAATTTCAATTATCAAATAAAATATATTCAATATTACATGCAAATGTTTAATTATTTCAATTAAGTATGTATATTTTGTTCAAAGAATTTTTTATACATATGTACATTGTATGTATTACTCACAACTTAATAGAAAATGTTGATATGCCATTCAATCTCATTCGTAAGTTAAACTAGATTTTGCTTGACAAAATATGAAGCTAAGTCTAATAAAATTAAAAACATTATGTAATTTTGATAGTATAATTAGCAGTTGGAGTTACAATTTTTTTTTTTTTTTTTAAAAAACACTTCCAGCTTTGTCAATTATATCATTTTGCTATCAATTTTGGTGCTACTGTCAGAAAAATGTTGGAAACAACTGCAGCAACAATATTTAGTGTGTTGAACAATAATATATGTCTGTATTAACTTCTATACATGTTTTCAATTAATTGAATTGATGTTATTATGTCAAGAACTGATATTTAACATTTCTAATTTCAAGTTGTAACATTTTACCTTCTAAATGTGGAGCATGTGTCGTTTGTATTAATTAATATATCTGCCACGCGTAGGATGTATATTAATTGTACTGATTATTTACTTCTTATGTGTGAAAAACTGTCGATTGTATTAATCATTCTGCATTGCACGTACAGAACATGTCCTATGTACTAACTATTTTGTATTACACGAATGGAACGTGTGTCATTAATTAGGTTTCGTTATTCATTATAGGCATGGTTATTAAAAATCCTTGATACGCAAGGATTCAATAATTTCTAAAAGTCTAAAGACATGTTGAATGTCTTTCTAAATTTAGATCTGCTCTATAAAAGCATGATAATTATCTTTTATTAAACATTACAAGCTATAACAAAACTGATATAAAAATAACGTTTCTTCCAATAAATGATGTTTAACAACATTTTTCAAATACAAAAATTATAATAAAAGCAACAAAAAAGTAGAAGGTAAAATCATAAAACAAGATTTCTAAGTTAAATTCAAGTGGATACTCCCAAATCGTTCTGTGCATGACCAGATTCATAAGCATAAAAACAATGAAAAATCATAATTCGGAATAAATATGGAATTTAGTATCTCTTGGATTCTAAAAAATAATGAAAAATAAAACTATAGAATAAATTATAAAGTGTCAAAAAACAGCACATTTTAGCATGCATCATGCGTCATATGCACGCATTTTTGGTAGGCTTTCTCATCTTCACTTTGCCTAAGGTAATATGGCACAAATGTGCGTCATAATATGTCTATCACAACAATGGTTAGTGGTTAAGTTATCATTCGAGTTCAATAATGAAGAACGTTCTGTAGAGGTGAGCGTTTGGTTGGTTTGGTTTATCCAATGATGAAAATTGTTAAACCGAATTAAACCAATAAAAATGAAAACCAAACTAAACCAACCAAATTAAGTTTGGTTGGTCCGGTTAGTTATCTGATTTAACCAAACATAAATATTTTACACCTTATATTTAGAATATTCATTGTAATTTGGAATAAAACATAAATACATGATTAAATTATTCTTATTTATCATTCTTATGTTTTCTAAAACTGATTTTGACACATACACGATAACAAAATTTATTTGGAACACTAAACTAATGTGAAAAAATTATTATAGCATCGATAATTTTGAAAATATAATAAAAGTTCGGTTAATTTGGTTAGCTCGATAATCAAACTAAATTTTTTTATAGGCCGATTATAAACCAAACTAGTTTCAAAACCAAACCAAATCGACCGAAATGAATTGGTTTGATTAGTTTATTTGGTTTAACCAAATAATGCTCACCCACGCGTTCTGGTCAAGGCTAAAATCTATCTTCCATGTACTAGAATCAGACTTCAAAGACAATATAATGTTTTTTAAAGTACAAAAAGTTCAATATACAATCAATATTTCCATCTCACGAGAACAAGACAACTCTATAGTAGGATTTTCCAGTACGATAATTCTTCAAATTTTATGGGATCCAACTTTCAATGTAAGTTTAGTTGCATATAGATTTTTTTAAGCAGATAAAGCATTTGGACACCAGAAGAACAAATAAAATTGGAATTGTAACACTAGCTTACGTTACAAACTTAGAATGCAAATGAAACTTCTTTAGAGTAGTTTGTTCGGCAACGTTTTGAAATAATTTTACTTAAATTAAGCTTCATGTTAAGAAGGAATTTGTCGACTGTAATGAAGGAATTTACAACATTTAAGGATTGGGTCAGAGCTCTGGTGCTAGGGTTTACAAATGCCTACGTAAGTAAAATTAGGGTTAAATTAGGAAAAATAGTAACGCCGATGTTATCCCAACTTTTGGCAAAGCTGAGATACCCAAAAATCAGCTGAAAATAAATGATTATTATTCTTGAATATCAACCATGCATTGCAAGATAACAATGGATATCGATGAATTTTGTCCGAGTCCGGATCGGGCCACAATTTACAAGACATGATGAGCAAAGTTGTAGAAGCCAGCGTTTCAAATTTCAAGTCAATCCGAGTTCGTACGCTCAAGATATGATCGATGCAAGTTAGAGAGAACACGCTGTTCGTATCCATCAGCGTTCGTATCGATCCATGTTCGAATCGATAGCATTCGTGTCCATCAGTATAGCACAGCCACGCCACATTCGAATCCATCAGGTTCGAATCCATAGGCGAAAGTACTGTTCGAACCCAGTTGTTCGACTCCATTAGATTGCTTCGCCTCCATTTACGTCCGCATCGATCAAAAGCGAGTTGGTCTCGCGCCTGCCCTGTTCGAATCCAACATGATGAAATCCTTCGAATCCATGATTTCACCCAGCTTCGTATCCACCCAGTATCCTTGCTTCGAATCCATGGAAGAGGTTGTGTTCGAATCCATCCATTAATGCACGCCACAATCGATTTGAACATGCCTCCGTTCGAATCCCTTTGTGAACAAAGCCTTCGAATCCACTTGGTCAAGGCGGAAAAAAACACGGAGTCGACCCATTCAACTCAGAGTGAGAAGCGGATCGATACGAGGAGCGCACGCCACGTCAACATCCTCACGCGCAAGCCATCGACTCGACCCTATCGATTCGAAGGGGGTCTATTCGAACTCAACACATCAACCGGAAATGCAACCTTGAATCGATCATAACTCGAGATCTACAAGTCCAAATGACATGAAATTTTCACAGGAGCTTACGTACATACTGAAGAATGTCCACACCAAATTTCACCTCGATTGGATGCATTCTTGATCGATTTGAACCCGAGTTCGAATCGATCCCAAAGTGGGTCCGGATTTCCAGAATTCGGGCGTGTGGGCCCCCTCACGTGCCATAAACGGTCTCACCGGATTTTAGGCAAAATATCAGCCTCCTACACCTATAAATAGAGCCCCAGGTCATTCAGAAAAGGGATCGATCTCTCTCTTGGTGGATCTTGATTCTGAAGCGCCCAGACTCTACCGGACTCTACTGTGCACTTCACTACTACCGTCGTACTCGAATTTCAGAGCTATAATCTATTGTAATCCGCTGTAATCAACTGTAATCAGCGAAGAACATCAATAAAAGTTAAAAAACCTTTGAAGTTGACGTAGGCCGAAGATAGCCGAACCACTATAAATCGTGTGTTCTTGTTCATAATTTCTGTTTTGCTGCGTATTGCTTGCTTAGATCTGTGGTTTGTGTTTGAATATTGCTGATTTGTATTCATACACTGGTGCTTTCACAATACTTGGGGTTTGTGACCAATTTTGGCGCAAACAGCCGATTCATAGGAAAAAAAACTTTGTCAACACATGCAAACATTCACTTTTGGAATCTAGAAGAAAATTAACGGTTAGAAAGAGAACTCTTGATAAACTAGAATGTAGACAAGAGCATATGCATAAACCCGTTCAAGCTTTTTTGAATAAAGATCTTGTTCCCCATCAAGTGATGATTCTCTGTCCAGTGTCATATCAAGCTCTATGTCCTGCACTGAACTGTTGCCCTCATTCGCAACAACTTTATGTGCCAAAGTGGGTTCAATTTGAAGTTGTGCAGGTGTGATCTTTGCATATATCTTAGAAATAACAAGTGAAGTACCCTTCCAACACAAAAATACATCCTAAGCTTGATACCAGTGTAAAAAAATAATAACATAAACGAGTCCAACTGCTACTGAGTATTCAGCATTGCACATATATACTACAAAATATGACTATGTTATTAAGCTAAAAAAACCGAGTGAATATCAATTGTCTAATTTTACACGCTTTGAGGGTGTGTGATTTAATTAACCAAAACCACCATGCCTATTCCTTTCAAAATTTCTCAGAAACAACTTAGAGAAAAGATAACTAGATAAAAATGGTAGCTCCCATAAAAATGTATGATTGCAGGGGCAATTGTAAAAAGAATGATAATGATGGAAATTGCATGGATATTGCAATAAAGCCGATCATCATTTTTTTTAAGAATGATAATGTCATATAAGTTGACATGTAGATCAAAATGAATGCAAATGTTTACTTTGTGTTGCATTAAAAATACAATTTGTAATGGAAATTATGCTTTATTTCCAACTTTGCTTTAGCTACACGTTATCGTTTAGTATGAAAAGGTGTTACTAAAAAAATATCGATTGTTGAGAATAATCTCACATTTGTTATTTATAAGAAATTTTAATGAAAAGATGAAGAATGATTTTATTGATGAATATAGAATAGTACAGAGATTGTTTGTATTGAAAAATGAATTACGGTACATATTACAACAGCTGATACATTGTATATATATAACTTTCTGAAATAACGAGATGGGCTTTGAGGCCCAAGCCCATATTGCAGTAACCAAAAAATGCTGAGCCTTGGATTAATCATCAACGGTATCGGATTAACTTGAGATCTCCTTATACTTCTCTTCACTCATCAGAAGACGCATTCTCATACGCCCCCTCAAACCCAAAAGGGGATTAGGGTTTGCTGCGACTTTTAATCTGTGCGATCTAATACAAAAAATCAGTGAGATCTTGAGACGATTTGAAGTCAGGCTAAAGAACTAGTCAATTGTCATCACAAGATGCCAATTGATTAGAAGTTTAGCGAAGTTTGCATTCGATCTTCACGATAGTAGTTACAGATATTAGAGGATTTGGATAAAAGTTGGCAACTTTGATGATTAATTGCTCTTTCAATCAGTGGAGAGGCAGTAATTAAAAGCTTTACATGACCGCACTGCTTCTTTAATGATGTTGGCTGAGAGGAGTTCTTCAATGATGTTGACAGAGATGAAGCATGCTTAGGAAGATGAGATGATGTCTTCCATGCCTTTTACCTTCAGTCTTTCTCTGAAATGATTGAAGTTGCTTTTAGACAGAGGCTTGGTTAATATATCGGTTGTCTGGTAAGTTGAAGGTATGTGATTTACGTGTAATTTCCCTCTTGCTACTTGCTCAAGAACAAAATAAATATCCAGTTCAACATGTTTTGTTCTTGAGTGTAATATTGGGTTGGCTGTAAGATGCACTGCACTTTGATTGTCACACCAGATAGTCGTTTTGTTCTCTGTTTTAATCTGTAACTCTTCAAGTAATGATTCAATCCACATAACCTCTGCTGTAGCATTTGCTACACTTCTAAATTCTGCTTCTGTACTTGATTTTGAAACAGTTGGTTGTTTTTTTGAACACCATGATATGGAATTGTTACCTAAATATATACAGTACCCAGTTGTAGATTTTCTGTCATCTGGGTCATTGGCCCAGTCAGCATCTGCGTATCCATTTATGCTGATTGAATTGCTTGCCTCAAGCATTAATCCAAAATTAAGTGTTCCTTTGAGATATCTTAATATCCTTTTAACAGCCTTCCAGTGGATATCATTTGGATTTTGCATGAACTGACTTGCTTTATTTACACTGTATGTAATATCTGGTCTAGTAATTGTGACATATTGAAGTGCTCCAACGATACTTCTGTATTGTCTGTCATTAAGTAAAGCCTCTCCTTTGTACTTTGATAGTTGCAAGTTGCTGACCATAGGTGTTGAGATTGAATTAGCTTCATGCATCCTTGCTTTGTGTAGAATCTCTATTATGTATTTTCTTTGGTTAAGATGAATTTTTGCATATGTGAGTCTTTTCACCTCTATTCCCAGAAAGTAAGTTAAGTTTCCAAGGTCTTTAATGCTGAACTCTATATTAAGATGCTTTACCAGATTGTTAATTTCCTGTTCATTGTTACCTGTAATGATAAAATCATCAACATATATCAATACAAATACTATTATGTCTTTGCTGAATTTTGTAAAGAGAGAATTGTCAGACTTGGTTAAATGATAACCAAGTCTGATAATAGTTTCTTTTAGTTTCTCAAACCACACTCTTGAAGCTTGTTTTAAGCCATAAATTGCTTTGCACACATAATTCTCTTTTCCAGTATACTTAAAACCTTGGGGCTGCTCCATATATACTTGCTCCTGCAAAATACCATTCAAGAAAGCATTATTTACATCAAGTTGTCTAATGGTCCAATTTCTGTGTAAGGCTATGGTAATGACAATTCTTATAGTAGCAGGCTTCACTACAGGTGAAAATGTTTCTGTGAAATCAAAACCACACTGTTGTGAATAGCCCTTAGCTACTAATCTTGCCTTATACTCGGAAATTGTACCATCAGCATTTTTCTTTAACTTGTAGGTCCATTTACACCCAATAATGTTTTTATCCTTTGGCCTGAGAACAAGATCCCATGTCTTGTTTCTCATTAGTGCTTGATACTCCTCATTCATAGCATTTTTCCAGTTTTCATTTTGAATGGCTTGATCATACGTGGTTGGCTCCTCTGCATCTAAAACAGTATGATAAATTTTTGGTTTAAAGATACCACTTTTGGATCTGGTTATCATGTGGTGACTTGATCTCCCAACATCTTGTTGTTGGCTATCTCTTTCACTATCAGCTTGCAAGTTTGATTCTATGCCTTGCATATTACTTTGTATGTGATCCGGGGTTGGTTGCTCAGTAGTTCTTTGTTCAGAATTTTGATTTAAGGCACTGATTGAACTTGTTTGAACATTTGCTGAATCTGATTCACTGTTAGAGTCTGATCTTTGAAAAACTGAGCAAACTTTTTCATGATTAGTAATCCCTTCACCTGACTTTGTCTGACCCTGAATTATCTCAACAGTAGGAATAGATACTGATGATATGTATTCTTTTGCATTATGCACTTTATTATTTACCTTAATGTTTGCATCTTTAAATGGAAATACTGCTTCATTAAATATCACATGTCTAGAAATGAATATCCTACCATTATTGTCTAGACACTTATATCTCTTTTTATTGCTAGCATAACCTATAAAGGTGCAGGGAGATGATCTAAAATCTAACTTATGATTGTTATAGGGTCTGGTGTAAGGAAAACATAGACAACCAAATACTTTAAGGCTATGATAATCTGGGCTAATATTTGTCAAAGTTTCTAATGGACTTTTTAATTTTAGAACCTTTGATGGCAGTCTATTAATTAAATAGACTGCTGTACTGAAAGCATCTGGCCAAAATTTCTTTGGCATGGATGCTTGAGCTAAAAGAGTAAGCCCAGTTTCAACAATCTTTCTATGTCTTCTTTCTACCAGCCCATTTTGTTCTGAAGTGTATGGACATGTTGTTCTGTGATTGATTCCTCTTTTTTGAAAGTACTCCATTAGTGGCATATATTCTGTTCCACCATCTGTTGTATGTTTTTGACTCTGCAATTTGTTTGATTCTCTGCTTGTGCTATAAACTGCATGACTGCATTATGAGTTTCACTTTTAGATTTCAAAAAATATATCCATATGTATCTAGAAAATGCATCAACAAAAGATATATAATATTTATATCCATAATCAGTATGAATTGGGGCAGGTCCCCACAGATCAGTAGCTACTAATTCAAGAGGACTATTATAACAGGTTTCAGAGTCTGAAAAAGGCAGTTTGTGGCTCTTGCCCATTTGACAGTAAGTACAAATGTATGGTAAGGATATGCCATTAAAAGGAATACTATTATTATTCATTACATACTTCACAATATTGGCATTTGGATGCCGAAGTTTACAATGCCATTTCTCAAATATCTCACTCATTTCTTGCTGTATGTATTCAGAATTATTACACCACTGTCTTTTAGTAACAGAGTTTCTTGAGTTATCCGTTTTGAACTTGTACAGACCTTTACATTGTTTACCCTGCAAAAGTATTTCCCTAGTTAGAATGTCCCTAACTACACAGTTGTGTGGGTAAAATTCGAAATATACATTATTGTCTCTTGCAAATTGCGACACACTCAGTAAGTTTTTTTTTAATGTGAGGGACTCTTAGTAAATTGTTCAAGTATAATTGCTTTCTTCCCATAATGTATGACTTACCAGTGTGCGTAATTGTAATAGATTTGCCATTACCCATGTGAATAGAATTCATACCTTTGTATTCCTTACTTCCAAGATTTAAATTGTTCAAGTTATTTGTGATGTGATTAGTTGCACCTGAGTCAGGATACCAATCTTCATCCTGGGTATGATCTGATCTTAAGTTTTCAGTATATGAGTTCTTTGCATCAGATTGGTTGACTGATTCAGGTTGCATATGTACCATATTTGCACTGTGATTTGCATTTCTTTGTGTGCTTTATCCTGGAACATAGTTGAGATTTAACCTGAAATAACACTTTGTTGTAGTATGACCAAGTTTCTCACATATCTGATATTTTGGCCTGTTATTATTATTCCATCGACCTCTACCCCTTGATCTGTTAGAGTAACCACCTCTTTGAACAAATTGTTCACTCTGTTGTTGTTTTGAACTTTTCCCTTATGGTTTACTGCAAAATTAATGGATGAGTCAGATTCTTGAGCTTTCTTGATGTCGATTCTTGCTTCATGTGATAGTAGAATGGAATGAACATCTTCTATGGATGGCAAATTCCTCTGAGATGTTAGGACATCTACTACTGCTTCATAATCATTACTGAGACCATTAAGTATTGTCATAATTTGTTCTGAATATGATACTTTTTGATTTGCAGCTTCTAATGCATCACAGATTGATTTTATCTTGAACAAATATTCTCTCATGTTGTTACTCTCTTTTTTGATATTGTGGAGTTGCCTTTTGTAGAACAGCACCTTTGCTGCAGATTGAGAATTAAACACTCTTTCTATAGTAGACCAAATCTCATATGCTGTTTTGCATCCTATAACATGAGTAAGAAGATTTGCATTAATAGATGACAATAGCCAAGAACATATTAACCTGTCTTGTCTATGATGATTGATGTATTCTTCATTACTGATCATTTTGTTTTGTTGATCAGCAATGAACATTGGTGGTACAGATATGGTTTCTTGAATATATTCTTCAAGACCGTATCCCTGAAGAGCTGTTTCAATTTGCAGTCTCCATAGAAGATAGTTATCTTCACTGAGATGAACAGTAACTAACTGACTTTGTGGGCTAACTGTGGTTTTGACCAACTTCTCAACATTCGATGCAGTATGTTGCAGACCACTGCTGTTTGTGGGTGCTGCAGAGTTTGCTTCATCCCCCATGATGATGACTCCTCAGAACAGAAAAACAAAAGAAAAAAAAACTGAAGACAGTAAATCTAATTCAAAGATGCAGAATCAAACTTTGATCAAAAAATCCTCTCAGGTAAGTGCAACCAGAAAGAAGATTCAAATGATGGCCAGGATCTGATGATTTCTTTTCTTTGGAATGCACTTTCGTGATTTCTTGTATTTGATGAATTTCTTCTTGATTCTGTTTTTTCTTCTTGAATTTTGATTTTTGATCTTCTTGACTCAATGGTGATCCTTTATGTAGCCAGGAAATGAACTGGCAAGGCAGAAGTGATTGTCTTGAGTCTTCCTCTCAAATGATGATGATATAATCTGATGAGAGAAACGATGTAAACCCCTACTGATGATTTTCAGATGAGTTTTCCTCTTTCTGTTGGATCTTTCAATGCTGTTAAGCACTTATGGCTCTGATACCATATAAGAAATTTTAATGAAAAGATGAAGAATGATTTTGTTGATGAATATAGAATAGTACAGAGATTGTTTGTATTGAAAAATGAATTACGGTACATATTACAACAGTTGATACATTGTATATATATATAACTTTCTGAAATAATGAGATGGGCTTTGAGGCCCAAGCCCATATTGCAGTAACCAAAGAATGCTGAGCCTTGGATTAATCATCAACGGTATCGGATTAACTTGAGATCTCCTTATACTTCTCTTCACTCATCAGAAGACGCATTCTCATATTATTAATATTCAAAGAATCAATATATAGAAATATCACAGTTTACTCATCCAATTGATTTTGTGATAAAAACGGTTCATTAATGTATTATCAATGCTAAGCTTACTAAAAGTGTGTTAAGTTTAACTTCTACACTTGCTCGATGTCAGCCGCTGTAAATGCTTGCTGTTAAGTCAAAATATATCATATAAGAAAATCAGGGTAAGAGTAAACTCGTATGAGAAAACTAATGACTGTAAAGTGACCACAATTCACCGATATTTTTATGACAATAATAAGCGATTCTTCGATATCCTACACAATCAAACATGCTTGGCCATCCCATAGTAACACTATCCAATCCTTATTACATTTAAATATATTCATCCACTTTAAGTAACCGGTAGCTTTGACTTGTACAGAATTATGATATTTAACAACTTAACACTAGGTATATGTATTAATGCCAACGCCAAAGAATAAACTAAATTGATATACAAAATTAAAACCTTGGGATAAATGTCATCATCCTTGCTGCTACGATACTCCATCATGTACCAGTCTGTCTTTTTCCTATCGCCATTAGTCCTGGCAAAAAATTGAATTTCCTTCTCCACCCAACAGTCTTCCCATCTACCAAAATCTCCCGCTTTAGTCCCGATATGCACTGCCCTTCGGGAGTTTCTCGGTTGACATTTGTCCTGCTTCTACTCGGCCGCACAGAACTTCCTTTCTTATGGCCGGAAACTAGAATGAAGAAATACCATTCTTTTCCCGTCACAGTGAACTTTGAAAGAGCCGGAAGTTGCCATGGCTCGTAACCGTAAAGATTGATTTGGGGAACTAAGTCAACCGGAAATGGGATGTTAGAGATTCCTGTGAAGATAATATGTAATAAGTTCGCCGTCAGTCGGATGGAATCGGTAGCCTAGTGGAAGGGTAGAGTAGAGGTTCTCTTCTGAAGTCGGAATTCACATCATTGGAATTTGAGTTTACAGACGAGATGAAGTGCTGTCTGATTTTCGAGAAATGATCGTTAAATCTTTATTATTCTCGGTGATATGCTAAATTATCCATGGGTCCAGGTCCCTCTATGGTCACCCACTTCAGCGTTTATTTAAAATATTAATCTCAGGTCGAAGCATATTAATTTGGATAAATTTTGTATTTAGGCCGATTTTGTAAACAATTTACAAGAATAGTCTACTTTGCAAACTAATAACAAAAATAAACCAGTTTTCGCCACGTAGGAAGCCACGTGTGCTGACGGCATCTCAAATGCCGTCAGTACACGTCTATGTTGCATAATAACACTGGCGGCATTTGAGATGCCGGCAGTTTGCGGCATCCCAAATGCCGCTATTTCTGCTGCTCTATGTAAATTATGCAGCCCTTCCTCAGTATCACCTCACTCCCCCTTCTCTCAACTCATCTTCAAAAAAGAACCGAACCCACCCCCAAAATCACCAAAAATCAAAATTTCAAGCTTCCAACTACCAAAATCTAGCTAGAATTTGAACTATGGCTTCATCATCGTCCCAAGCTCATCCTATAGGTATGAAATCTATCGATTTTCTCTCTAATTGTCATTTTTTCAATTTAGGGTTTAGGGCTAAAATTGTTCTATGATTGCAAATCTATGATTGTATAGTACAATGAAGTTGAGTACTCACCTAGAGCGCATGTTTAATTGTTTTTCCATCGTATACAATGAAGTTATATAGTTGCAAATCTATGGTTTTATACCCATTGAAGTTGAGTATGATTATGCAATGTTATTGTGGTAGAATATGATGAAATGGCACTCGGATCGATCGATCCTAGTGCGCTTTACCTCCAACCTCAACACCGCACAAACAACATCGATATGGTGGAGGTACAAGGTCAAATAATTTGTTATTACTTCTGCAAGTTGGTGGTAATTACCATAATTGCTTTGCTCTGTTACTATGTATCGACGGGGGGTTGAGCCGGACGGCTTCATTGACCATTCATCAACTTTAAAGCTCGTCACGTCAGCGCATCCAGGCGTGTTGGAACTGTTAGACAGAGCTGGATTTGGTGTTGTCAATAAGTTGGATATACACAACTCGACCGGAATCTTTTGACGGCTTTGATCGATAGATGGCGACCGGAGACGTCTACATTTCATCTTAGAGTAGATGAGATGACAATCACTTTGAAAGACGTAGCCGTATTACTTGGATTGCCGATTAACGGGGATTCCATCCTAAAATCAGATTTTCCAAGAAATTATATGGAATTGTGCGAGCCCTTGCTTGGATTGGCTCATCCAGAAGAAGTGAGGTGGGGAAATGAATCGATGGTTGCCGCGTGGTTTAGGGAGCAATTGGCCGGTGATGTTCCCCGTCGTGCCTCTCCTTTGCAGATTGCCCAGCATGCCCGCGCTATTATGTTGCACATCATCACGCAACGCCTTTTTTGTGATCGATCGAAGACAAGAGTGGCCCTTCAATGGCTTCCATAGTTAGAAGACTTCGATTCATGTCAGCAATATTCCTGGGGTAGTGCAGTGCTTGCTTTCACCTATACGGAGCTTACGAGAGTTGCTTTGGTCCAACAACGGTCCGCCGGAGGTTGAATGACTCTACTTTAGGTACGGACATGTCATTCGTTATTGCATAGTTGAGTATTTCATAAAACCGTAACTAAAATTAAGTTTCACACTTGCAGCTTTGGTCATGGACGTACCTTCCGGTTGGTCGTATTTCTATGGAGACACAAATAATTGACAATTCAAAGCCTTATGGAGCGAGGTAAAACAGTTTTGTTAGTGTTGTTGTATCGACACAGTAAATTTGAATTTCGTATAACATGTTGCTATTACAGGTGGATTGGCCCGAAGAATAAAAAAATGACCCCCAGACGCAATTTAACCTTCTACCGGAACGAGTTTGACGTCTTAGATTACAATGCAGTAACATGGAATCCGTGTTCCGAAGCAGACCTTCATGCACTTTCAGCTATTTGTACGATGGACAGGACGTTATGGCGGGCATGACTTATGATTTTTTGTTTCAGAGATTTAGCACACCATCTGCCAGACAGAGTCATGAGACAGTTTGGTCTTCGACAGCACATACCGTATCCTGCTCCATATTACATGCTTCCATACGGCAAAGATGAGTTCGAAACGATGATTGAGTTATGGAACAACCGTTTCATAGCTGCGGAAGACGAGCACGATGTCACTCTAACCAATAAGGAGTATCTTAGCTGGTACTGGAATATCACTCGTCGTTATGTGCTTCGAAGACGAGCGGAGGAACCCAAGCAAGAGGTGGCACCTTACACTCCACGAGCTCCTCTAGAACGGAATGTGGTACATACTAATATTGACAACTTATGTAGTACTTATGAAACTCATACGGGTTTATGTTATACGCAGGCGGATGATATGTATCATGTGTTGGACATTGTCGACGAGCTTGCAGAGGAGGTTCCTGAAAAGAGCAAGGCAAAATGCTTCTCTATCAAACAAATTCTGCTATCCTGTTTGTCGAAGAACAAGATGTCAAGGCCCATGTAACAACCCGCATATTTGTCGATTTTATATTTAAATATTTTATTTAAATATTTTATCGTTCGTCGGATTTTGGTATGAAAAACTACTTTTTGCAAACAGTCGAATTGGGACTGGGGACCACCCCCATTGAGTTCAAAATGCCGTTTGCGACCTTTTTGAGTATAAGCTTCGATATGTTTGGAGAAAGTTGGTTTTTGCTACTTTGTACTTAGGGCTTTGGTTTGGGATGAGCCACTTATGTATCCAGTCCCAACCCCTTCTCCTCTTCATTACTTCATAATTTCCTTATACATTCAAGCTTCATCAAAAATGGGGGAAGAGAAAAAGAATTAGGAAATCCTAAGCCCTAGTTTCCATTAGCAAATCCATCTTCTTGCTCAAAACTCAAGTGAACCCATTGGTAAGCATCTCCTTCTTCTTCTCCAACTCATTCTCTCTTTGATTTCAGAAAATTCCTAAACCTTTAGGAAATGTTTCTCTTTTAAGCTTAGATTGAAGCTTCTTGAGTTGTTATTGAAGAGGAATTGATCTTAGCTTGTTTTTAAAGCTTCTCCTTCATTGATTTGGGTTCAAAGGTGAGATTTTTATCTCACATCTTTGTTTATAATCATCTGCGATTGTTAGGTATGAATTCCTAACGTTTATTCGTGTGCAATTGATTTCGGTTTGGATCGATTTCGTGTATATTCCAATTTTTGGTGTTTTGGTCTAATTTATGAAAATCCTATTATGGATATTTGGACATTGATATTTGAGGCGTATCGAAGAGCCGTTTAGGCTGGGTTGTCGTTCGACGTAATTCCTTAGTCATCGCCATTTGCTCGTTCGATCGTTTTCGATATTCGTTTGGCCATTTTTGGCCTAGGTTCAGGGAACGCCCTGAACTCTTCATCCAGACGTCTGAAACGTAATATTCAGAAGTCTGAATATTGTTCTGGGAAGATTTCTATTCCCAGATTCAGACGTCTGAATATATGGTTTCAGACGTCTGAATTGGTTCATTTGGAACCAGAAAGGAAATAGGCTAAAAAGTGCCTATTTCAGACGTCTGGATCCAAGGTTTCAGATGTCTGAATTCTGTCTTTGGAAAATAATTATTTTCCAGATTCAGACGTCTGAATCCTTGATTTCAGACGTCTGAATCAGCACTATTTTGCCTATTTGCCTATTCGCTTGAGAATTCCAATTTAAATCGATTCGTGATGATCCTATTTGTTGTTATCATTTATTATGCCTTTGATGGCTCCTATTTAGGAATTTTTGAATATCCATTTCGATGGATTCTTTATCGGTTTCTTTGGATTTTATTCACGTCTTCGAATGTGAATTTTAGTGATTGATTGTTCTTACAATCTTCTTTGTGATTTGTCACTTTAAAAATATAAAGGTTTTCTATACTAGTAGTAAATATCAAAACTCTTTCCTCAAACGATTTCAATACTATTTTAATACCAAATTCGTTTGTAAAACCGTTTTCCAATCTATTAGTATATACAAACATTTACCTCACTCGTATGAGAAATCTAATTAAACGACTTAGTAAAACAAGTGGTATGAAACGCTTGCGTTCACTTTGTTGCTTAATTCTTGGACTTGTTCGATTGAAACTCTTGTGACAATTTTCTAGTGGAGACCTACAATTTGTTCGTAAATATTTAAGTTAAGCTAGTGGTTATGGGACATGAAGCTAAGCTCATATATTTACTAGCTTACTATAATCGACACTTCTCGTTGATCATGACGATCATCTTTGTGATTTAGACTGGCAATGTGCGATGTCTCTTTGTCTATGTGGAGGACTGTTCCTCATTTATTGAGCTTCGTCTCATTTCTTTCATGGGTCGTACCTATCTAGGTGCGTCGATGTTTGTTTACACATGGGTCATACCTTTCTAGGTGCGTCGATGTTTATTTATGCATGGGGTGTACCTTTCTAGGTGCATCGATGTTTATTTACTTCGTGGAGCAATCGGCTCAATAAGTCGGGACATGGGGCGTATCTTTTTAGGTGCGTCGATGTTTGTCTATGCATGGGGCGTGTCTTTCTAGGTGCGTCGATGTTCGACTTTGCATGGGGTGTATCTTTCTAGGTGCATCGATGTTAGACATTACATGGGGTGTATCTTTCTAGGTGCATCGATGTTTATTTATGCATGGGATGTATCTTTCTAGGTGCATCGATGTTTATTTGTGCATGGGGCGTATCTTTCTAGGTGCGTCGATGCTAGAGCATAGGGCGTATCTTTCTAGGTGCGTCGATGTTCGACTGTGCATGGGGCGTGTCTTTCTAGGTGCGTCGATGTCCAGTTTGTGGGATTGGCCATCCTTTTCTTGTGATTTCTGGATTTCTTGAGATGATTTCTAGAATTTGTGCTTCACCAATTTTCGTGATTTCCCTTGATAAGTTTTATCAATATTTGTGCATTGGTGAATTTGCGTGTCACTGACTTTTGTGATCGGCATTGATATAATTGTCAATATTTATGGTTTGGTGAACGAAATGAGGAGTATGACATTTCTTTGATTCTTGTGTAGATTTGGTGATATTGATTAATCTCTCATTGATTTTCAATTACTTATATATATCACAGCTTGACATTGTGTTTATTATGTGTTTAGTCATATCTCTTATTCTATATCGTTTCATCTGATATTTATAGTTAGACTGATCCGTTTATTATTTTCTTATTAAATAATACTCGGGTCAGACCGAGATGTTACAGGTGCTTCTGCTTGACTTCTCCCCTGGGATTCATTACTATGACTTTTGGCAAACTACTTAGATTAGTAGTTTATTTTGTTGTATACACTTGAGATATAGACTCATAGATGTATTCTTTTGTATAGCACATGTTGCTATTATTTTGTGTTATTGTGGATCTTTCTGACCACTACTCTGATGTACACTTTTATGTGGAATATTCATATCTTATTCCGCCTTTGTGATATGAATTATCTGTGACTGATTTATGTTATGTTTATTTCTATATTTGTTTCTGAAGATATTACAGCCACTGTGTAGTAGCTTTGAGTTTGTGTCGGTATGTCGGATTGTTATACTATCTGACATATCAATGCTCGCGCAAAGCAATTACACGGATGGTCGCTCCTCAACAGCCTTATTCTCCGTGCTAGTTGACAGCATTCACCGTAATGTTCTTGGCTAGCGTGGGTATAGAGGTGGGGCGTCACAGCTTGGTATCAGAGCCAAACTTCAGAACAATATGGAATAATATAACAAGGATCATCGTCCTAAGTCTACCTTAGGAGTCGTGCTTTAGGATTTTATTCGGGTCTACGTACCGTCCTATCCTATTTTCTTTTATGATTCCTTGTTTTATCTATCAGGAGTTGCTTGATATTGAATTTGGTGAATAACCTTTTTCTTCTTCTTCTTTCTTTCTTAAAGAAGAGAAATGGTTAGACCAGGCCGTCCCAGCGCCGGTCAATCTAGTGCTACTCCTCAGGATGGAGTATTCATGTCTGCTCAGCAGCTTTTAGATCTCGTGAAGAACGCTCAAGCTGCAGGACCCATTCCAGAGCCTACTCATCCTAGATCCGGTTTTGCACGCTTGTGCAGAGACTACACCGATTTGGGTGGAAGGCCATTCAAAGGATCCGAGAGTATTATAGAAATTCAAGCTTGGCTCAAATCATGCGATCGCATCTTTTCTCGCATGAACCTTATTGACCTTCATCGAGTCCAAGTGGCTTCTAGCATGCTCCAAGAAAGGGCATTAGATTGGTATGAGCTCTTAACTTCGGAGATTATCGAAGCGGATCTTACTTGGGAAAAATTCCGGGAAAGATTCGAATTGAAATTTGTGCCGAAGGCTGAAAAAGTAACTTTGGCCCGGCGTTTCATAGACCTTTTTCAAGGTGAATCTTCTGTGACAGACTACGTCGCATCTTTCGAATCTCTCTCTAAGTATGGGGTTGAGTATATTAATACCCCATTAAAGAAAAATCAAAGATTTGTCTATGGCTTGAATAAGAATCTTAAGAAGCCATTACTTCTGAAACTTGAGGTTTCATTTGATCAGCTTATTGATATCGCTCTTCGTCTTGAAGAGGCCGATAATGAAGGTGATGTTGAAGTTGTGCGTGCCCAACAGAACTTCGACAATAACTTGAAGAGGCCTATCAAATTTATAGGCCCCAATTCTAATGAGAAAGGGAAGCAACAAATTCCAGTAGCAAAGACTCCTACCTCTAGTCGCGGTTAATGCTACAATTGTGGTTCCATGGACCATTTTGCAAGGGAATGTCCGAGACCCCTCTTTTGTCGCTATTGCAAGAATTCGGGTCGCCATATAACTGCATGTCCCGTACTTCAAAGTAGGAAGGAGGGAAAGCTCAATGTAGTTCAAGCTCCCGGTAACACTTCTCGTGGTCAAGGTACTTTTCACTCAATCCTTGATGGCATTGTTTTATTTCGTGAACTTTCTATTTGAGTTCTTTTTGATGTGGGTTCATCTCATTGTTTTTATATCAAAAGAACTTGTAGATTCTTTTCTTTAAATATTTTTGGGCTTGATGAGTTCTTTGAGAGTTGTGAATCCGGATGGTAGGTCCGCAACACTCAATTTGCTTTCTATTGATGTCGAAATCATTTTATGTGATTTTTCTTTCCGAGCCGATAATTTTACTTAGGCTTCGGAATTGATTTTTTTGAAAGGATCGGCTTAATCATTGTGAAGCCCATATCCTATTTTTCGAGTGGACTATTCATCTTCAACATTTTCTATCTGTTAAGCAGCTTTCTAATTTTTCTTTGTGATTTCGATTTCACATTTTTGGTGGAATCATTTTATTCCTTAAGCCCACTTATAAGGAAAGTGTTGTTTCTCTTATCTAAATAATTTGTGAAACTTTTCCGGTATTTTTGAGTTTGCCTTAGAATTATCACCTAAGAAATCTTTTGTGTGGTGTTAAGGTCTTTAGTTCGACCTTGCCACCGGTTTTCATTTGGCGACGAGTTGCGGAAGTTAGCATTCCACTTACGCACTCCGTACTCGTTATGATTCCTATGAATGAATTATTACGTCATTCAGTTTGTCCAGCTTATTTCATCCATTTTATAAATCGAATATCCTATGAATATTTCGATGAGACCATTCTTTTATTTATTGATTTTCGGATGAAAATAGCAATTTAAAATTTTGCAAAATCTTTTTCATAAGATTTATTTAGAAGTATAACCGGATTTTTGTTCTTAAAACGAACATAGAATATTCTTAGAAGTTTTTGAGAAACTTACTTATCCTATAGAATACGATTTTGTGATTGTATTGCCCATTTAGTGTTTTAAGAATTTTGGTCGATGCGCTTGATCAATGTTATCGATAGGAATTTCCTAAACGCTTTGATGAGACAATCAGACACGGTATATTGACTTGAAAATAGTAAATTTTTCTAGAAAGATTATTACATAATGATAAATGTAATTTTGAAAGTTTTAACTTTTCAGGAAAGAAGATTATTTAAAAGAAATTCTTTCTTTTCGATACTCTTATTCTTGTGATTCCCGTTGGGAACCAAGACTTTATCATTTGTACCAATGCTAATCGTGTTGGTTTGGATGCCATTCTCTTGCAAAAGATAACGTGCTATCTCGTGTGCTTCTTAATCATTAAATGCCGATTGAGGCTAGGTATGCCACTCATGATCTAGTGCTCGCGGTTATTTTTTTCGCTTTTAGAGTTTGGCATCATCATTTTTGGATGAGAAATCTGTTCTCTACCCCGATCATAAATCTTTGGAATAATTATTTTCTCATATGGAACTCCATGTTGACTCGAGTTCCTGACATCTTATGATCTTGATATTCTTTTTATTCCTGGAAGGGAAATCGTGTTGCCAATGTGCTTTGTCGTAAGCAACAAGTGGTTGATTCTTTGATGTTGTCTGAATGGAATTATCTTTTTATTAAGTTCATCAGACATTTTGATGTACTTCGTTTTATTGAGTTTCATCTCATTTCTTTTATGGACTAGTGTCTGATGTTCTTTTATGGTGTTTGATTCATTGGATGTACCGTTTGTACTACATCAATGTTTTTGCTGTTTGATTCATTGGATGTACCGTTTGTACTACATCAATGTCTTTGCTTTTGGATTCATTGGATGTACCGTTTGTACTACATCAATGTTTTTGCTATTTGATTCATTGGATGTACCGTTTGTACTACATCAATGTCTTTGCTTTGGTTCATTGGGCGTAGCGTTTTTGTACTATGCTGATGTCCCAAATTATTTGAGTTTCTAGTTCCTCGGGCGTACCGTTTTTGTACTACGCCGTTGCACCGGCTCAATTTTCTGCTATTCTTGACGTTCTCCACGTCTTTTATCTACGGAAATGCCTTAGGGATTCCGGTTTTCATTCTTGAGCCCGGTGATATTATGGAAATTGAAGTTTCACCAGATTTGATTTTTGAGCAACATCCTATTCGAATTATTGCTTCGGAGCTTAAACGACTTCGAAATAAAGATGTTCCGCTTGTTAAAGTTCAATGGTCTTCAAATCCTAAGGATTGTTCTTGGGAATCTAGAGAGTACATTGAGCAAACACATCCGGACTTACTTTCTTGTGCTCTTTATGGTGAACTTCCTATTTCAAATTTTCTTTTGTGTTGAATATGCTTTTAAGGTTGTTACTATATATCTTCTTCTTAAATATTGCGAGGACACAATTTCTTTAAGGAGGGAAGTCTGTAACAACCCGCATATTTGTCGATTTTATATTTAAATATTTTATTTAAATATTTTATCGTTCGTCGGATTTTGGTCCGAAAAGCTATTTTTTGCAAACAGTCGAATTGGGACTGGGGACCACCCCCATTGAGTTCAAAATGCCGTTTGCGACCTTTTTGAGTATAAGCTTCGATATGTTTAGAGAAAGTTGGTTTTTGCTACTTTGTACTTAGGGCTTTGGTATGGGCTGAGCCACTTATGTATTCAGTCCCAACCCCTTCTCCTCTTCATTACTTCATAATTTCCTTATACATTCAAGCTTCATCAAAAATGGGGGAAGAGAAAAAGAATTAGGAAATCCTAAGCCCTAGTTTCCATTAGCAAATCCATCTTCTTGCTCAAAACTCAAGTGAACCCATTGGTAAGCATCTCCTTCTTCTTCTCCAACTCATTCTCTCTTTGATTTCAGAAACTTCCTAAACCTAATTTAGGAAATGTTTCTCTTTTAAGCTTAGATTGAAGCTTCTTGAGTTGTTATTGAAGAGGAATTGATCTTAGCTTGTTTTTAAAGCTTCTCCTTCATTGATTTGGGTTCAAAGGTGAGATTTTTATCTCACATCTTTGTCTATAATCATTTTCGATTGTTAGGTATGAATTCCTAACGTTTATTCGTGTGCAATTGATTTCGGTTTGGATCGATTTCGTGTATATTCCAATTTTTGGTGTTTTGGTCTATCATAAAATCCTATTATGGATATTTGGACATTGATATTTGAGGTGTATCGAAGAGCCGTTTAGGCTGGGTTGTCGTTCGACGTAATTCCTTAGTCATCGCCATTTTCTCGTTCGATCGTTTCCGATATTCGTTTGGCCATTTTTGGCCTAGGTTCAGGGAATGACCTGAACCCTTCATCCAGACGTCTGAAACGTAATATTCAGACGTCTGAATATTGTTCTGGGAAGATTTCTATTCCCAGATTCAAACGTCTGAATATATGGTTTCAGACGTCTGAATTGGTTCATTTGGAACCAGAAAGGAAATAGGCTAAAAAGTGCCTATTTCAGACGTCTGGATCCAAGGTTTCAGACGTCTGAATTCTGTCTTTGGAAAATATTTATTTTCCAGATTCAGACGTCTGAATCCTTGATTTCAGACGTCTGAATCAACACTATTTTTCCTATTTGCCTATTCGCTTGAGAATTCCAATTTAAATCGATTCGTGATGATCCTATTTGTTGTTATCATTTATTATGCCTTTGATGACTCCTATTTAGGAATTTTTGAATATCCATTTCGATGGATTCTTTATCGGTTTCTTTGGATTTTATTCACGTCTTCGAATGTGAATTTTAGTGATTGATTGTTCTTACAATCTTCTTTGTGATTTGTCACTTTAAAAATATAAAGGTTTTCTATACTAGTAGTAAATATCAAAACTCTTTCCTCAAACGATTTCAATACTATTTTAATACCAAATTCGTTTATAAAACCGCTTTCCAATCTATTAGTATATACAAACCTTTACCTCACTCGTATGAGAAATCTAATTAAACGACTTAGTAAAACAAGTGGTATGAAACGCTTGCGTTCACTTTGTTGCTTAATTCTTGGACTTGTTTGATTGAAACTCTTGTGACAATTTTCTAGTGGAGACCTACAAAATGTTCGTAAATATTTAAGTTAAGCTAGTGGTTATGGGACATGAAGCTAAGCTCATATATTTACTAGCTTACTGTAATCGACACTTCTCGTTGATCATGACGATCATCTTTGTGATTTAGACTAGCAATGTGCGATGTCTCTTTGTCTATGTGGAGGACTGTTCCTCATTTTATTGAGCTTCGTCTCATTTCTTTCATGGGTCGTACCTATCTAGGTGCGTCGATGTTTTTTTACACATGGGTCGTACCGTTCTAGGTGCGTCGATGTTTATTTATGCATGGGGTGTACCTTTCTAGGTGCATCGATGTTTATTTACTTCGTGGAGCAATCGGCTCAATAAGTCGGGACATGGGGCGTGTCTTTTTAGGTGTGTCGATGTTCGTCTATGCATGGGGCGTGTCTTTCTAGGTGCGTCGATGTTCGACTTTGCATGGGGTGTATCTTTCTAGGTGCATCGATGTTAGACATTACATGGGGTGTATCTTTCTAGGTGCATCGATGTTTATTTATGCATGAGATGTATCTTTCTAGGTGCATCGATGTTTATTTGTGCATGGGGCGTATCTTTCTAGGTGCGTCGATGCTAGAGCATGGGGCGTATCTTTCTAGGTGCGTCGATGTTCGACTGTGCATGGGGCGTGTCTTTCTAGGTGCGTCGATGTCCAGTTTGTGGGATTGGCCATCCTTTTCTTGTGATTTCTGGATTTCTTGAGATAATTTCTAGAATTTGTGCTTCACCAATTTTCGTGATTTCCCTTGATAAGTTTTATCAATATTTGTGCATTGGTGAATTTGTGTGTCACTGACTTTTGTGATCGACATTGATATAATTGTCAATATTTATAGTTTGGTGAACGAAATGAGGAGTATGACATTTCTTTGATTCTTGTGTAGATTTGGTGATATTGATTAATCTCTCGTTGATTTTCAATTACTTATATATATCACAGCTTGGCATTGTGTTTATTATGTGTTTAGTCATATCTCTTATTCTATATCGTTTCATCTGATATTTATAATTAGACTGATCCGTTTATTATTTTCTTATTAAATAATACTCGGGTCAGACCGAGATGTTACAGGTGCTTCTGCTTGACTTCTCCCCTGGGATTCATTACTCTGACTTTTGGCAAACTACTTAGATTAGTAGTTTATTTTGTTGTATACACTTGAGATATAGACTCATAGATGTATTCTTTTGTATAGCACATGTTGCTATTATTTTGTGTTATTGTGGATCTTTCTGACCACTACTCTGATGTACACTTTTATGTGGAATATTCATATCTTATTCCGCCTTTGTGATATGAATTATCTGTGACTGATTTATGTTATGTTTATTTCTATATTTGTTTCTGAAGATATTACAGCCACTGTGTAGTAGCTTTGAGTTTGTGTCGGTATGTCGGATTGTTATACTATCTGACATATCAATGCTCGCGCAAAGCAATTACACGGATGGTCGCTCCTCAACAGCCTTATTCTCCGTGCTAGTTGGCAGCATTCACCGTAATGTTCTTGGCTAGCGTGGGTATAGAGGTGGGGTGTCACAGCCCATCCCACCTCCGCCTCCTCCTCCTCCTGGAGTGCCACCACTTATCAAGGATATTGCCCCTACCGCGTCGTATGAGGACATAGATGCAGTCCCACCGCCCCCTTCCCCACTGAAGAGAAAGTATGGAAGAAGGAAGAAAAAAGAGGGCATGAGTTCCAGAGCAATATCTTCCTAGCACACATAACCCGTCAGGCCATTGCAACCCCCAACGGAAGGGATGCAAGAGGAGGGTAGTGAAGAACTGTCACTGGAAGAGAAGGAATTCATGCTCAAGGCTAGAAGACTGAAGAAGAAAACTCCTAGGGAATTATAAATTTTGAGATGAAATTTTAGACTAACCGTAGTGGACTGTGGTTTGTATTTGTTGACTATAGTGATTATTGATCGTTTGTGTGGTATGTTGACTGTAGTATTGACTGCTCATGGTCTGTATTTGTTCGTTTGGGTTGTTTGGTTGTTAACTAATGTAGACCAGTGTTTGTCGTTGTGATTGTAGAAGTGACTCTAGTATTCCGATGTTGGTGTGAATGTTACTGATTTTGGACTTGTATTTGATGTTGATAAATGTAGTCATGAGCTTAGAAAGTTGCAATGGTCAAGGTTCAGAAATGACTGTTACATTGATGTCGAATTATGGACACTGTATTTTCCATTTGCAGTTGTGTGAGCAAGCAACAGAGCAGTATTTCAAATACATGGGGCGTCATTTGAAATGCCGCTTGGGGCGACATTTCAAATGCCGCATGGAGCGGTATTTGAAATGCCGCCATCAGCGACATTTCAAATGACGCCTCATGCGGAATTTGAAATGCCGCTTTGTTACTTTAGATTTTACATTCCATACTTCGAACGACGCATAACATACTTCAAACAATTCACAACATACTTCAATTATCGATGCATAACACACTTCAAACCATACATAACATAACATACTTCAATTACATTTCAATTATCCTTCAACGATGCATAACATACTTCAAACGGTGCATAAAACACTTCGAACGATCGTTTGAGATATTTGTTCATCACACAGCAAGTTTCTAATATTATTACGTTACATTTCAATTGTCCTTCAACGACCACAATGCCGAATACTTGTACCCATGAACCAACAATTCATTTCGGTATTCCAGGTTCAACTTTTCCAAACGACTAACTTCTGCTTGCATTTCTAAAGCATATTCCACCCCTCTAGGACATAGTGGTGGATCTAGCCACTTAAAATAATTGCCGCATTCAACCTGATTCGGTCGAATCTTGTGATCGTTGTATCTAGTGCAGCGGTAGAAACAACGTCCAGCGTTCCTATCATTTCTGCAAACGACTACTTCGCATTCCTCTCCACAGCCGCAAACTACACATGTAGCATGGGAGCTTGAGCTTGCACGATTTTGCCGACCTTGGACACCTAAAAGACGTGCATGGAGCGATTGTTGGACTGGTCTATCAACCGCGACTTCTCCACGTGATGTTCCACCATACTCATTCAGGGGTTCTTCTTCGAATTGTGTCTCTGGTACAAAAGCAACTTTAAGGTCGGCGCCGCTTGAAATCTCATTTCCTCTATTTTGTTCGAATTCGTCATACATTTTCATCATTGTTACGTCATCAATTTTCTGATTGTCCATTATACACCTATGAATACAACCAAAAACACATCGACAAAACAATTGATGAAATTGAACAAGAAAGTATAATACTTACCTTCGGTGCGACAATGTTGAATTGAAATATGGGGAGGGGTTGTTGCAAATTGTTGAAATCGGACGAGAATAGTATATCAATATGAAACATAGAGCTTTTGCTAAAATAAATTTGGTAAAGTTAGGGTGTGGGTAGGGTAGTTGAAAACCATATGAAAATGTATAGGCAGCAGATGGGCGACATCCGAAATGACACTAACAGGTTCTTTTGAAATGCCGCATTACGCGGCATTTTAAATGTAGCAGCACGCGGCATTTTAAATGTCACGGCAGGCGACTTTTGAAATGCCACAAAAAGAGACATTTCAAATGACGCATGCTGCGGAATTTCGATTGCCCCATCCAAGCGGCATTTCAATACACTTTGAATACAGTCTGCGTTAGAAGGATAACGGAAAAATAATAAAATTGGAAATTAAATTTTCGCCCAGCATTAGATTACATAAGCATTTGTTCTCAGACAAAGAAGAATGCGTTCGAATTAGGATTACAGAAAAATAAAACAAAAACATTAAGTTGCTGTATTGCAACGATTTTTTTACGACCATGAACACCACATTTGCTGCATCTATTTCCTTTAGGGGTCTGCATCTCGTCCATTGTACCTTTAATTCTAGTTGAACGTGTGTGTCGTGGTTGTCTTTTAGCGACCGGAGGTAGGACTAATTGACTGTCACTTGAGCTCCAATAACGTTTATCTCGTACCGGGTGAAACTCAGGGGTGTAAGCTGCCAGGTATTTCGTTGTGGAATACCATGTTGAGGCAAAGTCGTGATGGGCTCTATTTGCTCTGTTGGAAACCGTTGAGCAAGCGGCCATAACATGCATACACGGTAGGTGCTCTAAAAGAGGGATGTTGCACGTACAAGAGAAACTATTACCGTTGATTAGTACTTTGAACTCGTCACCAAAATAATGCACAATTTTCCACTCAGATTGACTAAATCGAATAATTCTTGTATGCCTAGCTTCGTTAGCTCTTTCGGCGATCTTGGCTTCCCACTTCGGAGCTAGACGGGAAGTCGGTTTTGTTGCTGCTTCTCTTCGTTGACAAAAATAATCAACCGACTTGGAAAAGGTGCGTGCAACTAAAGCTTTGACAGGTAAAGACCTATCTCCTTTAAGAACACCGTTGAAACTTTTTGCACAATTGGTGGTCATGGCATGAAATTGACCGCCATCATCTTTACACAATGCCCAGTTCTCCTCGTGCACTCCCAAACTCCTTTCTATCCAATTGTGAGCCCTGATGCTTATAGTTTTTATTTCTTCACATATTCTAATGTACTCGGCTTCTTCCGCAGCACAAGCTGCAGCATAAAATAGTCCGGTTAATCGTTTTTCTCTAAACCCTACAGCTAAGATGTCTAGCACAAAATCTATGTTTATGTGGCAAACACCATTTCGATTCTAAGGCTGATGGTATTCCTTTCATTCGATTCGAATGAGGTAATTCACACTGTGCATGAACCGCCGCATGCAGGCAAAAAACCACCCCCGGCTATCCCCGGATTCGGACTCTACAATTGCGTACGCTAAAGGGTATAGATGGTCATCCGCATCAACAGCAGTGGCAACAAGTAGCGTCCCTTTATATTTTCTGTACAAATGTGTCCCGTCAATACATAACAACGGACAACAATGAACAAATCCTTCAATACAAGGTCCAAAGGCCCAAAAAGCTCGATCGAAGACCCCATAATCATCGGTCGTAACGTGTCCAACACTTCCCGGGTTCGATCTAGTTATTTCAACAAAATGTTGCCTTAGACTACTATATGACTCAGCCCAATCACCGTAAATTCTTTCCACCGCCTTACCCAAAGCTCTCCAAGCCTTCATATAACCAATTTTCACAAACAACTGTTCTTCCATCAAAACTTGTACCATTCCGGCTGTAATGTTTTGATCGACTTTCACAAAAAGTAATATTTTTGCCACTACAAAGTTAGACATCGCGTGCTTGTGGGTGGAGTTCACCGTTGGATTAACACAATTGTGTTCGCTAGGATATTTCCTTACAACCCACCAATTCTGCTCTGATTTTTTTGAGACAATAGCATGAATTCTCCATGGACAATTTCCATCAATATTAAAAACGGCGGTGTATTTGATTTTATTTGATTTTATTGCTTTAAAAGATACGACATGCAAAATCGACCATTCGCTCAACTGTTGTAACAACTTGGCTTTCGTCTTGAAAATCAAACCAACTTTAAATCCATTCTGAACGCTTACGGTTGAAAACATCTCATTGTTGAAACCAAGATTTGCAACGATTGACCTTGCCATAATTTGTGCATTGCACAAATCATCATCCAAAGGAACTTCCATTTCCACCTCATCACTGTCTTCGGAAATATTGTCTTCAACCGGAAAACCATAGTTCAAAGGTTCATTGTTCACTTGCATACTACCTATCCACGACATGTCGTTCTCCACCATGTTCACTAAATCCATACTATTTATGGGAGGTTCATCATTGACATCTTCACCTTCTTCCTCGTCCATCTCAATATCAACATTTTCATTGTTCACGTTTACGTTTACGTTTACATTCTCCAAATCAGCGTTAGATTCCATAGCAGTATCGTTCGTGAGGAATCTGCTATTCAAACATATGTATTACTTTAAAATCATTACCGTAATTACTACCTACACAAATTTGATTTTTCATGAGACATACCTCTGACTAAGATCATATAATTCGGACGAAGTTCGATGCATAAATTAAGACATATGGCATTGTGATGGTCCAGCGGGACTAGGCGGTGTTGGTCAACAAGGAAGATAACTGCATATAAGGCAAAAAAATGTTAAGTAGCGCACAACTATCAAATTAATAGGACCTAAATTTCATAAATAAATGTTTCACCTTCCGAGAAAATGCGTAAAGTTGCCTTGATTTGGATAGGGGTACGTATACTGAATGCCCTGTGGATAGGTTATACAAGGAGGATATCCATACAGACCTTGTTGTTGACCGTACATCATTGTCATAGTCGGATTAATGAAACTCGAGGACGCGTTTTCTCTGCTGATACTTACTGCCTCAACCGTTCTTCGGTGCACCTCAATAACACTGTTAACTTCTTGTTCTCGTACGGGTTCTTCTACTTGCAAGCGCCTAATTTTCTTAACAAACAGCTCAATTGATTTCGATGTCGCTGAAAACATTAGCTCGACATCGTCATCGTCGGCTATTTTAATGGCTTTCGATCCTGAGTCTGTCGGCCAATTACACACTACCTCTATGTCAAATTCTTCAGATTTTAACTTGGTCGCTTTATAGATCGATTCTTTCAGCCGCATCAAATTACAACCTCTCAACACTTTAGATGGCTTACAAGACCCCCCAACATATTTTCCACAATTAAGTTCATCAACAACCAATTCGCCATCGAAATAGCATATGGTTGGTACACACTTGGGAGCCATTCTATAATTTATTCAATCAACTAGTAAACTATTATCAGTTGATACCAAACAGCAAATGAAATTTAAAAAAATTGAACTAGGGTTTCCAAAAAAAACATACCTGCTATAGCTAATAACTTGTCGAAGAAGAAGAATTAGATATTGTTCCTCCTGTGGATCTGAATCCAACTAAGATTAAACTACGCTTTGCAAATAATTTAACATTTTGAAGTTTAAAATTTTAGTAGATCTAAACAAAGTTTGGAACAAGACAAACATTAAAAGGTGGCTGTCCAATAAAGCAGCAGAACCAGCGGCATTTGGGATGCCGCAAACTGGCGGCATCTCAAATGCCGCCAGTGTTATTATGCAACATAGATGTGTACTAGCGGCATTTGAGATGCCGCCAGCACACTGGCGTCCTACGTGGCGAAAACTGGTCTATTTTTGTTATTAGTTTGCAAAGTGGGCTATTCTTGTCATTTGTTTACAAAATTGGCCAAAATACAAAATTTATCCTATTAATTTTAAACTATTTGACGTTTAGAGCTGTCATTTTATCAAATATGGCTGCCAGTGTTAACGTCTGCATTTTTGTAACTGCGAACGTATATGCGTAACTATGAATTGATTATATGATGAATTAGTATATACCCCACGCATATTCAAAATATTTAGAAATTAGAAAAGCACAATAATGAAATGCACTTTTCCATTTTGTGTGCAAATTGATAATGCGCAGCTTTGAGTTGCGCTTAATAATTAATAACATATGCGCAATTCGTAGTTGCGCATACGTAATAAATTGTTAAGCACAAAATCCCTTAGTCGTCAAATTCTAATTTATTCGTCAAATCCACTTGAAATTGACATATTTCTGCAACATTAAACGATTAGAACAAAACTACAACAATCTTTGCAAGTTAATTAACTAAAACCTATTTTTGAATCTAGTGTCATTTTGAATGTTTTATGTTTTTGCATTGATTTTTAGTTCCGTACCTTTAATGTTAAGCAAGCCGAACTGATGTGGATAACTGGGAGATCGAAGATGATGTATTAGTGAAATATTGTGAACAATAGGAAGCTGAATGTCAGTTTGTTCCTCAAACTGGGTTTGAAATAGTTCCTGAAACTCGGTTTGAAATAGTTTCTCGAAATTTATGTGCTGTTGTTGAATCTGGTTTACGAACTCGGGTTTGCTTAGATGAATCGAAACAAATGCTGGGGAAATAAATTAGCCACGAAGATCGAGTGAGACAACCAGCACATCCAATTTGTCATTTTGGAGTTATTTGTGAGGTAGTTGCATGTAAGACTCGGATAAATTTAGAGCCTCGATTTTACGGATGCGCATATTACTCAACACCATTCGGGCTAGTTATATGCTATAGATATTGCACGCGTTATTTGCTCTTCACCTTTTAAAATTTTAAATATTAATTTTAATTGTACCATTTTTCATTTAATCAGATATTTTCTACAATTTGTCTATTCATCTCTCATCTTTCCCTTGGTGTAATTAGATTTTTAGTCTACAATTAAATTTAAACTTCAATTATTAATTTCATTTCTTATTTAATATTCCAACACGTCTTTATTATCATCCTTTTAATTTAAAGGAAACATGAATTTTTAATAAAAAAAGTTTCTTATCATCCTCTACTTGATAATGAAAAAATTGTTAAAAAGGATAAAGTCGTTTATTCTTTTCGTTTAGTCTAAGATATTAGTCATTCTTCATTTTTTTTAGTTTATCCATATTCATCGTTTCTAGATGTACATCTCATTTTCATCCTTATTATAACGACTCCACCAACGATTGGATTTGCAAAGGTCAAAGTAACATGGGATTATACCTGAATATATTAAATCTTGCTAAATCTGAAAATTTTAGAGGGTTAAATGTGAAATATACACATGAATAGGGAGAAGTAAGAATTCTAATACTAAAAAAGTGTGAGGAAAAAGAACTTATTTAGGAGTGATCCATCTTTTATGTATATGATATAAGATGAGTAAATTTAATAAAAAAGGAAGTCAAAAGGACATGAAGTTACACTCGAATAAGTTAAAGTTTGTTAAATGTGAAAATTTAAAGGGTTACATGTGAAAATATACATATGAATCAAGAAGAATTAAGAATTTTAATTCTAAAATTATGAGAATAATTTTTTTAGGAGAGATCCATATTTTATGTGTATACTATAAGATGTGAAATTTAGAGGGTTAAATGTGAAAATATACACATGAATCAAGAAGAATTAAGGATTTTAATTCTAAAATTATGAGAAAAAAGAAAATAAACTAGGAGAAATCCATCTTTTATATATATAAGATAAGATATGTAAATGATATGATATAAGATAAGTAATTTAATAAAAAAGGAAGTTAAAGGGACATGGTGTTACACTTGAATATATTAAAGTTTGGTAAATGTGAAAATTTGAAGGGTTAAATCTGACATTATACAAATGAATCAAGAAGAATTAACGATTTCAATTCTAAAATTATGAGAATAAAGAATTCTTTTTAAGAGAGATTAATATTTTATGTATATAGTATAAGATTGAGATCGCTCGCTTGTTTTTCACATTTGAAGCATCAAAATGAATTTTCTTTGGTTGAATGCCATCTTTCCAATTATCATAATCACATGTAGTTAAATCAAACTAAAAAAATTTAGCCAGGGTAGCATGGTTAATAAATGTTATTATTGAACCAAGGACTTTGTTTATGAATTAACTAAGTTGAATAAAGATGATACTGGAATTTTGACTAAAACCAAATGCATAAATCCTTAAGTAATATAATGTTGATGAAAAGAATGTGTGTAAATTATTGTTACTAAAAGGCACCGCTTAAGAAAATATACAATTGGATTTTACCCAAAAGATCCGTAAGCGAATTTTACCAAACTGTCACACCACTAGCTACAGTAACGTGTGATCACTAATATTTGAATTGTTCAAAATTATTCGCTGATTGAACTCACACTTTTGAGTTCCACAATCGTATTTGTGAATTTCCAAAAAACCATACGATGTAATTGGTTTATAAAATATTGTAAATTAGTTAATTGGGTTTATATTTAAGAAATATTAATTACTGTTAGTTTATTTAATGTTTTGGGGTTGTTTGTAATTTTTTGAATGCATTTATAAAATTATATTTGCATGAATCGATATACGATATCATTATAGTTTTAGACGGGATTTAAATAAGAGATAACTACTTGAAGGTTTTTGGAAATTTTGCATCACATTGAGTGTGCAGCAGTTAGAGATGTTATCGTTGGATGTTATTGAGTGTGCAGTAGTTAGAAATGGTATTGTTGATTCTGTTGTTGGTAATGCTATAGTTATAGATGTTATCGTTGATTCTGTTATTGGTGATGTAGTGGTTGGAGCCGATCAACTTGGTGATGCAGTAGTCGGAGCCAATCAACTTGGTGATTTTACATTTTCCTCTAAAGATGCTTTTATTAATGCCGACTATAATAATCCTCTTGGTTCTTATAATTTTTACATAAATGGCCAATCTTCGCTGATTGAAAGGTCATCGAATCCTTAGTAGCCTGTTGGACCTGCTCCAGTGCCTCCTGCCCACAAGTAATCTCTTTTTTCTTCTTTCCGTAGGAATGCTCGGGTTTATACCCCTTATTCCTTCGATGCAGTCGACATTAACGGTGTGATGTTTTCACCTGTCGAAGTTTTACAAGTAGGTGTTGCCTATTCGTTTGACTATTAATTTGTGTATTTTTGGATTCTCTCCCGCCCTATTGTCTTGTTAAAGAGCGTTGTCATAAAGTTTGGAAACTCAAAAGGGGGTATGCAAGTCCATTTTGATAACTTGTTTTTCTTTTTCAAATTCTCAAGAGTTAGGGAAAGACTTTGTGTTCTTGAGTATAATCCGATTATCATTATTGGGAAACCTTTCATTATCACTACTTGTAGTCCTTCGGTAGACATTGTTAAGGAACATGTATTATCTATCACTTTTTAAGCTCACCTCTCTTATATCCCATTTGTTTTACAGCCTGTAATTGGTCTTAACTGGTTAGACAGTCTTGTTGGCAAGGTCAAGCGTTTTGATGCCAACTCAGTCACCATGAAAAGACTAGTGTGTGCTAAGGCATTGTTTAAAATCACTTCCTATAAGCCATTACCTTCAAAATTTAGGGTCAGGATTGTTGGGGGTCATGATGCTGAGGTAATGTAACGACCCGCCTTTCATTCCATAGAAAGACGCATCATTAGAGAAGAAAGAAAGGGATAGAAAAGAGAAAAGAAAGAAACAGACAACATCAGAATCTCACAGCGGAATCGAATAAATTATAATATATCACATAAAACTTACATAATATCATATACATCAGAGTAATACAGCTAATACAACACAAACTAGACAGTTATAAACATCTATCTAGCAATTACAATTCAAGTACATCAGAGAAAACAGATACAACTCAAACACAACGGAATCACTATATATATCTACACGTCGAAGCCTCCTGCTCCATATCTCCTCCAGAACTCGTCAAAGCAATCCTGAATCACTTGACTACTAATACGTAATATGAGTACCCAAGAGTTTAATAAAACAGAAAATAAACACTCGGGTCAGGCATGAGTCTGGTGTGAGTAAACGGGGTTTAAAAGTTGCTTAACTTTAGAAAATCCTTTGAAAAGAAAAGGTATCACGTAAGACTTCCCACACATAAACATGGAAAAGTTTTTACCTTACGCTAACCAAAACATTTGATAGGAAATCCAGTAATATTATAATAATGTCTAGGGTTTTCAAGTAAATATGAAATAGCCGAAATTGTTACATGATTAAATTCCAGCTACTAGCCACATAGTGGGTAATACGATCAAAACCGTAGGGTCTCGTAGGAAGAATGGGTTTCCAACAATGGCAGGGCTACTGGGGTACCACCTGTCACAGTACGTGGCCTAGATCACCGTACCGAGGAGCCACCCTAACTCCCCTGCAACACAAAGCCGAGACCATTCCTTACTGAACAGTCCTGAACAAGACCACCCCGCAGATTGGACGTCGCCAACTGCCACACAACCGAAATATAAAGGGACCTCTAGACAAGGGTAAATCTCGTTATTAAGTGGGGGCTACCCACGAAGCCTTGCTGCACCTCCCCCGTTTTAGCCATTCCCGGTTGATGAGGCTTGAGGCTACGATTACCTTTATAGGACACATCAATCTTAGAATGCTCATCGTCCACCTGACGATGTTCTGAAAGCATTCAATCCATGCAAGTTCGTTCCGGGTTCGAACAAAACCGAAGGCACTATCTCGTTGCACTCATTTTGGAATCACCCTCAGAGTCAACGACCATAGCCCTTGAACTCTAAATCAGCATCTCGAACCTATAAGTACTATTCCGTCAAACTCATTACGGAATCACCCACAGAGTTATACCGACGTATAGTTCATACACCTCGAGTCTTCACTTGCTCCACTTTGGTTAACGACCTAATGTTTAATTGGAATCGATGTGGTTTTCTGATATCCAAATACGGAAATCCGATCCCGGTCTCACCGAAACCAAACGCCATTTTAATGTCTAAGTTGTACTTAAGAGTTTTAAACAATTAACTCATTTCATTATTATCTATTTCACACGGATAGATAAACTACATATCACAATAGATAATCACATTCTTATCATAAATAGATAATCTGTATCATCATCACAAACAGATAATCATTACGACCAAATAATCCATCACAAACTATCATACTTTAACCAAGCATCCATATCGTATATATACAACTCATCTCATGACTGAGATCACAATCATCCAATCAATATCATCCATAAGCAATGATTTATTAACCATCAATTATAATTAATTTAAAATGAGTTAAATTAATTACTTCTATCTTTAATTAATTTTAAAATAAATTAAATTAATTACTCATCTATAAATCCTACTTAATATCCATCAATTAATTAACTTAGTTAATTAATCACTCTCTAAGCATTTAACCTGATTAAGCACCTTTGATTAATCATCCTCTAATTACAATAAGTAATTTAGTATTTAATTAATTTTCACAAATTAATTAACCTTATTCATAAGTAACTAACATTTAATTAATTCATTTATTAATTAACTACAATTAATTATATTTATCCTTAATTAATTATAATTAATTAATCACTTAATAATTAATTATTCCTAAATTAAACAATTCTTAATTATATCATTAATTATATTAATTAATGATCTCTAATCTATATTTAAATTAATTACTGAATTTAAAATTAATTATATTTAGTAATTAATCTAAATTTAAAATACAATTATTAATCACCCTTGATTAATATTCAATTCAGTAATTAACTATCTTTAATTACTCATTAATAATTTAATTATCTAATAATTAATTATCTTCATTAATCAATCCCTTGATTAATTACAAAAGTAATTATCCAAATTACTTAATTAAAATTAATCACCTTTCACTAATCACATTCCAGTAATTTATCATTCATTACTTCTCTAAGTAATCCTGCTCCATTAATTACATTTAGTAATTACTCTCATAAAATCATCAAATGATTTACTTAAATTAATTAAAAAAAATTAATTAAATTAACAAATCACATCATCAAAATTAATTACAATAAATAATTAATTCGTTAATTACTTTTATCAAGTAATTATACTTAATAAATCACAATTGATTGTCTTCAATTAATTAATCTAATTAATTATCAAAATTAATCACATTAATTAATTATTTAATTATCCTAAGATAATTATTTTTATTAATTAACAACATTTTCAATAATTACTTACTTAAGAAAAATTATCTTAGATTAATTATTCATTAAATCATCTCTAATTATAAATTAATTCAAGTCATTATTTAAAATCAAATAATAAGTAAATTCTTAATTATTTTCTAAAACAATTCATTTATTTATTAATGACTTTATTTACATTCAAATGTATTTAAAACAATACATTTCAAAATGAAATTCAATTTCCATTTTAAAATTTAAAGATTTCAAAATGTTTAACCATTTAAACATTATCCAAAATTTAAATAAACTTAAAATCCTTGAAATAAAACTAAATGTTAAAGAACATTCATTACTTAAATATATAAGAAAAGTTTAAAAACCAAATTACTTAATTAAAGAAATCAAGCCTTTAAAATAAATTGATCATTTTGCTTTTCAAAATAAAGTTAAACACACTTCATATCTTTTTATTCAAATATTTAAGAAAAGAATTCTTTCAAGCTTAAACCTTATTTGAAATCAAATTCATTTTTAAATCTACATTTAAAACATTTGAATCTGTCCATTATTTAAAAATTTACAAAACTGTTTTGAATTCAAATTTGGTTTTCAAAGTAAACCTGAAAACTATATTTAACTTGATTTCAAAACTAAATTTAAACCTTACCTAAATTTAAATTCTTCATTTTTAAAACTTGAATTCAAAAGCTCACTTGAATTAAAATCCAAACCTTGCATTTGGAACCCTGTTATCAATTCTGCTTTTAAAATTCAAATTTCATTTGAATTTGAGAAATTGCATACTGTCAGGTTTTACAACCTGTTTCCAAACAATACCCGAGACCCTCCCAACTTTGCTTCGAGTTTCCAACCTAGTTGCTTCGAGACAAAAACATGATAACCCGAGACCATCTTCGAGTCATTTCCCTGCACTAACCCCACAAGTTCACCAGAGTTACAAATATGCACGGTGCATATGCACCAGTGCTCAGATCATCTCCAGCCACCCTAGGCAACTCCTCCTAGTCGCCGACCATCCACCCACCAGCTTACGACCATCAGAAAACTTACTGTAGTTCGAATTCAAAATTTGAGAAATCAATTGCAACCTGGAAACCCATCTACACTATATACCCTGACCTGTCAACAGCCCATAATCCATCCTCCGATCATCTGAGACACCGCGACTCCGGTCATCTCTTCTTCCACGACTCCTCTGCAACTTCCCAAAAACTGATATCACTCGGTGTACCATAGAAATCTAGAAGCTAAAAATAATCAACCACTTTAAAAACTAGGGCTAGAACCTGGCAATCACTACTGCCATCGCCACCACCCACTGACAAAACTTCTGACAATTTTCCCCTACCCCTCCACCTGTATTCCACCTCTAGAAAGACCCACAGCCTCCAAAATCCACTAGATCATCAAACAAACCCGAAAACCCCAATTCTGTTGAAAACAGAAATGCCAACTCCACAGTCATTTTGAAATGTGAATTTTGTTTTAAAATTACTGATTTCAAACATACATTCCTGTTATAAACTTGTTTAAATAATTAATGATGTTTGATATCCTTGTTTATTGAAAATGTTTACTGTAGTATTTGTTTCAGAGGTAACAGATTTTTCAATATAACTAAATTATGATTTAAGAACATAATTTCTTACTAAACAAACATTATTTGTTTACACATATTAATTTCTAACAGAAATCAAACAAGTTGATAAAGTTTTTCTATTAAACTTAGTTTAAAACAGAAAACAGTTAATCAGGTTTCCTATAATCACACACACACACATACACACACATATATATTTATATATATTCATACACAATATTTATCACAAATAAAATCATACAAGCATACACATTCCTATATATTCGCATGCAGCGAATAATTTAAACTTTTTGCATTGAGGTTCTCACTTCTAAAAGTAAACAGAGCAGTTTTCATCAACCAGATTTTAATTTATGTGAACAAATTCTTGAATTCAGGAAATTTTATTTAGCTTTAATTTAAAAGAGAAACTATTTTTAAAGTAAGAAGTTTACTCACTTTATTGAAGAGGCAGAAAATACTCAGAGATGCATTCATATTCCCGAAACTGCAAATTGAACTTGCATGTTGAATCTGGGTTTTGAAATGCTTGCTGAAATCTGGGTTCTACCCCCCAATTAGATTGTTGAATTTATTTGTTGAAGGTTGCTTTTACTTGTTGAATTAAAACTGCAGCTGCGTCCAGTTTGATTACAGAAGTTGAAGTTGATTCATACAGATTGCAGATTTGAAGTTTGTTTGCAGGATTTTTTTGATTGAATTGTATTTGCAGATTTTATATTGTATTTGGGTTTTGATTATGAACAAGAATTGTTTTTTTTTCCAGATTTCTTTTAATCTGATTTCAGTTTCTCAATTGAAGATGATTGTTTGAACAAAATGAATTTGTTATGTTTCTTATCTAAAATAATTAATTCAAAAATGAATAACATGCCACTTATTGTATTAAGTTTGTAATGTGATTACAAGTGTCTACTTTGTGTGTTAAAAACTTAACACATATACACAATAGTATAAAAGATAGATTTCTTTATTTATAAATGTATTTAAATCCTTCTAAAGCCATTTCTAATTTAATTTAAAATGTTTCAAATGTTTTTATCAATATTTAGCCTTACATGTTTACATATAAACTTATTTATAAAATTATACACATTAATATTTATTTGAATATTTAAAATAATATTTTTAAAACTAATTTTCAAAAGAGAAACTTTTAAAAAGAAAAGAATGTTGAATTATTTTTTTATTCAAGAGTTTCAAATCAAATATTATACTTTAATGTAATTGAACTAAATCTATTTCAAAAGAAAAACAATTTTTAAAAGAAAACCAAAACAAACTTTTATTATAAAATACTATTTAAACTATTATTTATTTATAAACAAAATAAATATTTTCTTATGTTTCTTTTGAAAATATAAGATAGACTTTTAAATTGACTTTTGAAAAGTTTCAACACTAATTTAAATCAAATTAACCAATTCATAAATTATACATCTATATATATTATAAATTTGAGAATATCTTTACTAAATGTAAATTTAAATTTAAATTAAAATCAAAACTCCTATTTACGATGTATACACATATATACATTATAAATAAAATATCTTTGAATCAGCTTAGAAAGATAATTCAATCATTTAAATATTCTAACTTTTGAAAACAATAAGATTCTCAAATTAAATTATCATTATTATAAATTTTGAAAATAATATGATTTATCAAACTAAATAATAATTAATTTTCAAAAGATAAATTCTGTTTGAATTAGATTATTAAATCAACATTCCACATTTTAAAAATAATTATAAATGAAATTATTAAACAAATATTGCCTAAATTTCCGGGACATCACATTCCTTCCCCCTTAAAAGAATTTCGTCTCTGAAATTTAAAAGCAAAGGTAATTTAATAATCCCATACATATTTTAAATTTTAAAATAGCACACATATGCTATTAACCAAATACTAGCAACCATAGCAACCAATTCAAACAAGCAATTCTAATTATCCAGACAAAATTCTGGATAAGATTCCCTAGAGTTTTCCAGGTACAAACACAGGGACACTCGTTCTATAGAATCTAAACTGGCTACACCACCCAGATCTAGAGCTCCTATATATCTAGATCTACTAATCTAAATAGAATACTGGACCACAGACAAGTCCTGAACAACTTCCAAATCTTCCAGAACTACCGATTCTAAAACCATTGATAAACCATGCACGTACTCCCTCAGAGATATGTGAAAAACATAACAAATTCCAGCCATCCGAACTGGCAATTCAATCCTGTAGACCAAACACTTAACCCTTGAGAGAAAACAGAAAGATCCAATACACTTATCCATAAATCTCTCATATCGATCCTGGGCTACCCTCAACCTTCTAGATCAATCAAAATCCACTACACAAACTCTACTACAAATATCAGAAGACTTCAAACATACAACTCCTATTCTGAAATAGAACAGATGCACAAAACATCTAATCCTCAAGATTAAAATGAATTTCCTGTAGAAATCCTCTGATCCAAAGCAAAACTCAAATTCCCAAAGAATCGATGTTGCTTCTATTCTGGAATAGCTGCCACCATGCTTCCACTGCATAACTCTGATTTAAGAATGCTGTTGATGAACACAAGTATAAACTTGATCAATCCATTCCGGAAACATTATCCATCAAATTCCATAAAATCTCAGTGACCTATCCGATTCAGTCACAAACACCACAACAAAAATTCAACCAGAAAACTAGATCCGATCAATCTTGCCAGCTTAACATATCTCTCCCTCAAAGAGCCCTCCTACTATGCTGAACCACCGGTAAAGCTCCAAGAACCCAGTCGATACAGAACTCAATCTCTTGATGCGGATGCAAATCTTGATTCCTTCAAAGACATCCAGAAAATCAAACCACTTCGATAACTCTAACATCTTCTAGAGATGCTTCAATCCAAACAAAGATCACTCAGAGAACTTCCGAACCATCGCAATTCACTTTTGCGATTCCACTTAGTTCAGATCCCAAGAAATCGTTCTCTCTTCAACAATCAGAACAGCTAAAGCCTTTAAATCAAAAGAAGAAACTAGTGGTCAACCTCCAACCACAAACTACACACCCAGCTGAGCTTCCAGAAGAAATGGACAAGCTTCACCATCTGCCCGGCCTACTGACTGAAGAATCACAGAGATTTCTGAACCATCGAAGAAATAGGTCACTCACTACTGCTACTGCTACCAAAGACTTCCTTATCCAAATGCTCATCGAATCACAAAGTTACATCAGCCATTTCCACAATAGAGCCTTCAAAAGACGGATATCCCTTAGGAAACTCGACCCCAAACCAAGCACAAAACACTCTGCCAAACTGAGTCTCGAGCTTAAATATAGACAGAACTCCTTCCTGAGGTTGCCAAAATACCATTGCTGGCTTTAGCATTCCCAACAGATCCATAATCAAGAAAATCCACTCACACGAGTGCAAACAAACTTACAATCCAAAGATGAACTCCGAATCTTGAAAAGATTTCCTTTAGAGATCAGTGAAATCCTTCACACCAACTGCGAAACTACTTCAAGATGTCCAATACTGCCCTAGCAGATTTACATCCAGCCTCAAACATTTGGACTCCAACCATTGGTAGTTGTGTTACATACACCACTACCCTATCTACCTTTATTACTTATATTGGAAAACCTGAACAGGTAACCCAATCAAATAGGTGTGTGTGTCTATATATATATATATATATATATATATATTCAAAATTACAAATACGCTCTCTCAAGATAGACACCACTCCAGAGTCTAGGTATTCTCTCAACCTAGTGCTCTGATACCACAATGTAACAATCCGCCTTTCATTCCATAGAAAGACGCATCATTAGAGAAGAAAGAAAGGGATAGAGAAGAGAAAAGAAAGAAAAGAAAGAAACAGACAACATCAGAATCTCACAGCGGAATCGAATAAATTATAATATCACATAAAACTTTCATAGTATCATATACATCAGAGTAATACAGCTAATACAACACAAATTAGACAGTTATAAACATCTGTCTAGCAGTTACAATTCAAGTACATCAGAGAAAACAGATACAACTCAAACACAGCGGAATCACTATATATATCTACATGTTGAAGCCTCCTGCTCCATATCTCCTCTAGAACTCGTCAAAGCAATCTTGAATCACTTGAGTACTCATACGAAATATGAGTACCCAAGAGTTTAATAAAACAGAAAATAAACACTCGGGTAAGACATGGGTCTGGTGTGAGTAAACGGGGTTTAAAAGTTGCTTAACTTTAGAAAATCCTTTGAAAAGAAAAGGTATCACGTGAGACTTCCCACGCATAAACATGAAAAAGTTTTTACCTTACGCTAACCAAAACATTAGATAGGAAATCCAGTGATATTATAATAATGTCTAGGGTTTTCAAGTAAATATGAAATAGCCGAAATTGTTACATGATTAAATTCCAGCTACTAGCCACAAAGTGGGTAATACAATCAAAACCGTAGGGTTTCATAGGAAAAATGGGTTTCCAACAATGGCAGGGCTACTGGGGTACCGCCCGTCACAGTACGTGGCCTAGATCACCGTACCAAGGAGCCACCCTAACTCCCCTGCAAGACAAAGCCGGGACCATTCCTTACTGAACAGTCTGAACAAGATCACCTCGTAGATTGGCCATCGCCAACTGCCACACAACCGAAATATAAAGGGACCTCTAGACAGGGGTAAATCTCGCTCCCAAGTGGGGGCTACCCACGATGCCTTGCTGCACCTCCCCTATTTTAGCCATTCCTGGATGATGAGGCTTGAGGCAACGATTACCTTTATAGGACACGTCAATCTTAGAATGCTCATCGTCCACCTGATGATGTTCTGAAAGCATTCAATCCATACAAATTCGTTCCGGGTTCGAACGAAACCGAAGGCACTATCTCGTTGCACTCATTTTGAAATCACCCTCAGAGTCAACGACCATATCCCTTGCACTCTAAATCACCATCTCGAACCTATAAGTACTATTCCATCAAACTCATTACGGAATCACCCACAGAGTTATACTGACGTATAGTTCTTACACCTCGAGTCTTCACTTGCTTCACTTGGGTTAACGACCTAACATTTAATTGGAATCGATGTGGTTTTCGAATATCCAAATACGAAAATCCGATCTCGGTCTCAACGAAACCAAATTCCATTTTAATGTTCAAGTTGTACTTAAGAGTTTTAAACAATTAACTCATTTTATTATTATCTATTTCACACAGATAGATAAACTACATATCACAATAGATAATCACATTCTTATCATAAACAGATAATTTGTATCATCATCACAAACAGATAATCATTACAACCAAATAATCCATCACAAACCATCATACTTTAACCAAGCATCCATATCATATAGATACTACTCATCTCATTACTGAGATCACAATCATCCAATCAATATCATCCATAAGCAATGATTTATTAACCATCAATTATAATTAATTTAAAATGAATTAAATTAATTACTTCTATCTCTAATTAATTTTAAATAAATTAAATTAATTACTCATCTATAAATCCTGCTTAATATCCATCAATTAATTAACTTAGTTAATTAATCACTCTCTAAGCATTTAACTTGATTAAGCACCTTTGATTAATCATTCTCTAATTACAATAAGTAATTTAGTATTTAATTAATTTTCACAAATTAATTAACCTTATTCATAAGTAACTAACATTTAATTACTTCATTTATTAATTAACTACAATTAATTATATTTATCCTTAATTAATTACAATTAATTAATCACTTAATAATTAATTGTTCCTAAATTAAACAATTCTTAATTATATCATTAATTATATTAATTATTGATCTCTAATCTATATTTAAATTAATTACTGAATTTAAAATTAATTATATTAAGTAATTAATCAAAATTTAAAATACAATTGTTAATCACCCTTGATTAATATTCAATTCAGTAATTAACCATCTTTAATTACTCATTAACAAATTAATTATCCAATAATTAATTAATCCCTTGATTAATTACAAAAGTAATTATCCAAATTATTAATTAAAATAAATCACCTTTCACTAATTACATTCCAGTAATTTATCATTCATTACTTCTCTAAGTAATCCTGCTCCATTAATTACACTTAGTAATTACTCTCATAAAATTATCAAATGATTTACTTAAATTAATTAAACTAAATTAATTAACTTAACAAATCACATTATCAAAATTAATTACAATAAGTAATTAATTCCTTAATTACTTTTATCAAGTAATTATACTTAATAAATTACAATTGATTGTCTTCAATTAATTAATCTAATTAATTATCAAAATTAATCACATTAATTAATTATTTAATTATCCTAAGATAATTATTTTTATTAATTAACAACATTTTCAATAATTACTTACTTAAGAAAAATTATCTTAGATTAATTATTCATTAATCATCTCTAATTATAAATTAATTCAAGTCATTATTTTAGATCAAATAATAAGTAAATTCTTAATTATCTTAATTATTTTCTAAAACAATTCATTTATTTATTAATGACTTTATTTACATTCAAATGTATTTAAAATAATACATTTCTAAGTGAAATTCAATTTCCATTTTAAAATTTAAAGATTTCAAAATGTTTAACCATTTAAACATTATCCAAAATTAAAATAAACTTAAAATCCTCGAAACAAAACTAAATGTTAAAGAACATTCATTACTTAAATATACAAGAAAAGTTTAAAAACCAAATTACTTAATTAAAGAAATCAAGCCTCTAAAATAAATTGATCATTTTGCTTTTCAAAATAAAGTTAAACACACTTCATATCTTTTTATTCAAATATTTAAGAAAAGAATTCTTTCAAGCTTAAACCTTATTTGAAATCAAATTCATTTTTAAATCTACATTTAAAACATTTGAATCTATCCATTATTTAAAAATTTACAAAACTGTTTTGAATTCAAATTTGGTTTTCAAAGTAAACCTGAAAACTATATTTAACTTGATTTCAAAACTAAATTTAAACCTTACCTAAATTTAAATTCTTCATTTTTAAAACTTGAATTCAAAAGCTCACTTGAATTAAAATCTAAACCTTGCATTTGGAACCCTGTTATCAATCCTACTTTTAAAATTCAAATTTCATTTGAATTTGAGAAATTGCATACTGTCAGGTTTTACAACCTATTTCCAAACAATACCCGAGACCCTCCCAACATTATTCCGAGTTCCCAACCTAGTCGCTTCAAGACAAAAACATGATAACCCGAGACCATCTTCGAGTCATCTCCCTGCACTAACCCCACAAGTTCACCAGAGTTACAAATATGCACGGTGCATATGCACTAGTGCTCAGATCATCTCCAGCCATCCTAGGCAACTCCTCCTAGTCGCCGACCATCCACGCACCAGCTTACAACCATCGGAAAACTTACTGTAGTTCGAATTCAAAATTTGAGAAATCAATTGCAACCTGGAAACCCATCTACACTATATACCCTAACCTGTCAACAACCCATAATCCATCCTCCGATCATCTGAGACACCGCGACTCCGGTCATCTCTTCTTCCACGACTCCTCTGCAACTTCCCAAAAATTGATATCACTCGGTGTACCATAGAAATCTAGAAGCTAAAAATAATCAACCACTTTAAAAACTAGGGCTAGAACCTGGCAATCACTACTGCCATCGCCACCACCCACTGACAAAACTTCTGACAATTTTCCCCTACCCCTCCACCTGTATTCCACCTCTAGAAAGACCCACAGCCTCCAAAATCCACTAGATCATCAAACAAACCCAAAAACCCCAATTCTGTTGAAAACAGAAATGCCAACTCCACAGTCATTTTGAAATGTGAATTTTGTTTTAAAATTACTGATTTCAAACATACATTCCTGTTATAAACTTGTTTAAATAATTAATGATGTTTGATATCCTTGTTTATTGAAAATGTTTACTGTAGTATTTGTTTCAGAGGTAACAGATTTTTCAATATAACTAAATTATGATTTAAGAACATAATTTCTTACTAAACAAACATTATTTGTTTACACATATTAATTTCTAACAGAAATCAAACAAGTTGATAAAGTTTTTCTATTAAACTTAGTTTAAAACAGAAAACAGTTAATCAGGTTTCCTGTAATCACACACACACACACATATATTTATATATATTCATACACAATATTTATCACAAATAAAATCATACAAGCATACACATTCCTATATATTCGCATGCAGCGGATAATTTAAACTTTTTGCATTGAGGTTCTCACTTCTAAAAGTAAACAGAGCAGTTTTCATCAACCAGATTTTAATTTATGTGAACAAATTCTTGAATTCAGGAAATTTTATTTAGCTTTGATTTAAAAGAGAAACTGTTTTTAAAGTAAGAAGTTTACTCACTTTATTGAAGAGGCAGAAAATACTCAAAGATGCATTCATATTCCCGAAACTGCAAATTGAACTTGCATGTTGAATCTGGGTTTTGAAATGCTTGCTGAAATCTAGGTTCTACCCCCAATCAGATTGTTGAATTTATTTGTTGAAGGTTGCTTTTACTTGTTGAATTAAAACTGCAGTTGCCTCCAGTTTGATTACAGAAGTTGAAGTTGATTCATACAGATTGCAGATTTGTAGTTTGTTTGCAGGATTTTTTTGATTGAATTGTATTTGCAGATTTTATATTGTATTTGGGTTTTGATTATGAACAAGAATTGGGTTTTTTTCAGGTTTCTTTTAATATGATTTTAGTTTCTCAATTGAAGATGATTGTTTGAACAAAATGAATTTGTTATGTTTTTTTATCTAAAATAATTAATTCAAAAATGAATAACATGCCACTTGTTATATTAAGTTTGTAATGTGACTACAAGTGCCTACTTTATGTATTAAAAACTTAACACATATACACAATAGTATAAAAGATAGATTTCTTTATTTATAAATGTATTTAAATCCTTCTAAAGCCATTTCTAATTTAATTTAAAATGTTTTAAATGTTTTTATCAATATTTAGCCTTATATGTTTACATATAAACTTCTTTATAAAATTATACACATTAATATTTATTTGAATATTTAAAATAATATTTTTAAAACTAATTTTGAAAAGAGAAAATTTTAAAAATAAAAGAATGTTGAATTATTTTTTTATTCAAGAGTTTCAAATTAAATATTGTACTTTAATGTAATTGAACTAAATCTATTTCAGAAGAAAAACAGTTTTAAAAAGAAAACCAAAATAAACTTTTATTATAAAATACTATTTAAACTATTACTTATTTATAAACAAAATAAATATTTACTTATGTTTCTTTTGAAAATATAAGATAGACTTTTAAATTGACTTTTGAAAAGTTTCAACACTAATTTAAATCAAATTAACCAATTCATAAATTATACATCTATATATATTATAAATTTGAAATTATCTTTACTAAATGTAAATTTATTAAAATCAAAACTCCTATTTACGATGTATACACATATATGAATTATAAATAAAATATCTTTGAATCAGCTTAGAAAGATAATTTAATCATTTAAATATTCTAACTTTTGAAAACAATAAGATTCTCAAATTAAATTATCATTATTATAAATTTTGAAAAGAATTTCATTTATCAAACTAAATAATAATTAATTTTCAAAAGATAAATTCTGTTTGAATTAGATTATTAAATCAACATTCCATTTTTTCAAATAATTATAAATGAAATTATTAAATAAATATTGCCCAAATTTCCGGGACATCACAGTGGAAGTTCAGTACAGTTGGAAACGAGGTATTTGCAGCACTTGCCAGTCTGTTGGTTATACTATTGAGACTTATGGGTTTGGAGTTTCTGATCTTCCGCATCCTGCTACTACAGTAATGACCTTAATTTTGAGTAACATTATTTAGAACATTTAATTTGATAAATTAAATGAATAATATAGATGGTTAAGGGATTGAGATTTGTTAATCAATAAGGAGGGTCGTTCCTTAATTAATGTGTAAACAAAAGAGTATTAAAAAAAAGAAGGTAGAAGGAATATGATAAGGATAAAATAGGAATAGACTATGTTCCTATACCCTAAACCCTTCTTACTTCACGCTTTGTTCATTTTTACAATTGCAAACAAAACTAAAACCCTTATAAGCTCGGCCGACCACCATTAAGAGAATTAAGAAGAAGAAAAGCTAAGATTCAAGTAAGAAGCTTAAGCAAATCAATCAAAAGACAAATCTCAACTATGTTAACAACAATCTAAGGTGAATAATGATCTTACGTCTCATTTTTTTTATTTCGGTTTATAGTTCGATTCGAATTGATTTTGCAAATAATATACCATGATATGATTGTTTAAATGGATATATATATATATGTATGTATGTGTGCTAGTTGATGATTTATGTTGCTTCATATAGATTTTATGGTAAGTTTAGATTTGAAAAACCTAGTAATGACATCTAGGTAATATGCGTTTTTGATATATGATCTAGAACATTATTTGAAAAGTGGGTTTCAAGTTTCAAAATTTTCTAAGCAATTATGGATTTATTATGAATTTTCTATGAAAGAAAATAGCTAAAATTGGATTTAAAATTATTTTCGGCAATTATATATTGGTTTTTATTTGAAATTTAAATATGTTAGAAAGCTTATAAAAAGCAAATTATGTGATTTTTGGGGAATTTTCCTAAGTATTCTATTATGATTATAAAATTATTTAAGTTGAGGGGTAAAAGTTCATACGTTTATTCAAAGAGAAGGGCTTAATTATCCAATGTTTTAGTATGATAATATCTGAATTCGGCGGCACTTTTAGAAATAGATTTTGAAAAAAATTGGCAACCAATTATATGTTGACATATAAGGCAAGTTATTTGAAAGGAAATTCCTTTAAAAGGCTAAAAATCAGTTTTGCTTATGTTTACTGCTTCTCTAATACCATCAGTAGCTTTAGACACCATACCTTCGCCCATGGCTAAGTTGAACCAATGCACATGGTATCAAACAATTGATTCGTAGTGAATTAAATAAAGGCGGAAGGTATATCATCGAAACTATGCTTTCAACAGGGCAGAAGCTGCTCTTATTAACTGTAAATTTATTTCGTTTATAAACGATGCTTTCGAAAGGGCTAGAGTTACCTTTCGAGTTAATCAACTTGCTTTGTTTATATAAACGAGCTTTTAAATGAGTTGTCATCTTTATATTGTAAAAGAAGGTTTCAAAAGGACAAAACTCATGCTACCACATTCAAACCTTTCGAATCAATGCTTTCCAAAGGGTGCTTTCACCTTTGTACTCTAAGCCACCTTCTCATGCTTTTGAAAGGGTAGTTTAATTGCTTTCAGAATGGTTTCGGAGGCGATGGTTTCAAAAGGGTTGGTCTTGAAACCATCCTCTTTCTTTTACTTGGGATATATGCTTTCGGAAGTAATATTTCGCCTTTATTCTTTTATGACCATTTAAAGTTTGACCCAAAAGGTTTTGAAAGGAATGATTTTAAATGGTTTCGAAGCTATGTTTCCTCATATTTTTACTTAAAACCCCAGTACTATCAAAAGGTATGTTTTAAGTGAAAAATTCCAATGCTTTCAAAATGTTTTTGTGTGTGTGTGTGTGTGTGTACAATAACATGGTTTCGAAGGGGAACCTCCATTGTTTTCTAAAGGTCTATTTTGAATATTTAAAGGGAGATTTCCAATGCTTTCGAAAGGCAAGTTTAAATGATTTAAAAGGGGATGTCTAAGGTTTTAGTAAAGCTTTCGAAAGGGTTGTTCTCAATGATTTAAAAAGGCATTATTTAAGGTTTAAACAGAGGTTTCGAAGGTATTGCTTGGCTTCATGGCCTAAAATCTTTTAAGTTAAAAAGGGTTTTTAACTTACTTGGATGGGATAGATAATCCCATCGATAAGGTTTCATCAACACAATGTTACGTAAAATACATATATCATGGCATAAGTGTTTTGAGCAAAGAAAAATATATGACTTCCTTGTTTTATAAAGGTATGATTTCAGAGGTAAATCATTTGTAAAGATCAAGGAAATAAAGTTTTAACAGGGTAGTTAAATCTAAGGAAGGAAAAGTAACATGAATATTGTAGTTAACCCTAATTTATGACTCAGATATCAGAAGACCAGATGGGACTGGTGTAGGGTCGCGCCCGATACTTTAGCTATTAGCCCTAACTAAAATATGTCCAAAATTCCAGTGTGCAGTGCTTGTCACGGGTGGGACTAAACTGAGGTTACACACTGAAGGGAATATATAGAGTAAAGATAGGTTGTTGGTGAGCCCATAAAATCATTAGGTTCAATCGACCCTAGAAAAGAAAGTTATGGGCAGTCAGCCTAGTAGTATGTCTAACAGATGTTAGATAATTGAATATGTGCAGTAGGCCCCAATCAACCAATGGTTAATAGTTAGCCAGATAAAACTACAATGTGGACAGATACTCCATTGATTTCTTGATCTTTATGCATATATATGGATTTTCTTTAATTGTTATAATTAGTTTGATTGCAAGGTTTTGATTTGCAAAAGATATGCTTTTAAGAGGATATTAATGAGGGGAACCCCGTTTCGCTAAGTGGTGTGGTCCCACTTAATATTAGTAAATCGAGATGTAACACTATTATTCACATCAGGCTATATGTTTGAGTCGAATTTTATGTTTTCCCCTTAAACTCTCAAGTTTAGTAGGTTGGTCGAAGAAGCTTCTAAAGAGGTGGAGGAGGCAAAGTTAGCTATGTAGGAGCTACTTAGTTTTGCTTCCGCTATGATGTATTTATGGCAGACATGTCTATCTAGTACTTCGAAAATTCAAGGGAACATCTTCATATGTCGCTCTTAGTGTAGTTTGTAATAATTATGTTTGATCAAAATCTGGGAATAGTTTGGGATTATGCATCTAAATATGAAATATTGATTTGAAATGTAATCAGAAAAGTTATTTTTAAATCTGTGTTGATTTTATTTCATATACATGAACTTTTGATATTGTGAATACTAATAGCATTAGTATATTTTATCGCTAGATGTTAATACTATGGATGATTGCAACATCTGTAATGCTTAGCTTCGAGCCTCAAGATAGGGGATGTTACAACTACTAAGGCACCTCTTCCTCATCCTGCTGCTCTAAAATGGGTTCCTAAGCCTCAATCCACTGTTGTCGTTGGTGCTCCTGCTATGGATCCCTCTTCCTTGGTTGATCTGAAGTGCATATCAGTGCCTAGCGTTTCGATAGTTCCATCTATTGCTTTGTTTTGTAAGCGTCCTATTTATTGGTAAAGTGGCGAGTATTCCTGGGTGCATGAAAAGAAATGAGATATAAGTCGGAGAGTTATAGTTTCCATATGTTTTTCGGAGGTGAGGATGAGGAGCGTACTCTTATTTGTCATGTGAGGGGAAGGTTGGATCTTATCTATTATTCGAGAAGATGGTAAGCATAATAAGATTGTTTTAGAGGATGACACTTGCGATATAAAGTATTTTTATTCTTGTGACTCTATGTACTTTGTGCCGAACCTTTATTTTCTTGGTATATGCATGTCATGAAACTTGTTTCCCCTATTGACAGCAGTAGTAATGATGGGGATCAGCTCTCCCCTGTCTTTTAGTGGCTTAGGTGCTTCTGCCCAATTTCTATATATATTTTTCTTCTTTAGTTGTTTTGGCATCTATGCTGAACACTTGTTATTGATGTTCATCAATAAAAGTGGATGAACCACTTAAAAGTCGGCTAGCTTCGGTAGAGTGTGTGTGTATATGTATGTGTGTGTGGTAGATATAAATCCATCTGCACGTATACATGTTGATTATGTTATTGTTTGTTGCTTGTCATTTCAAACATATTGTTGTAACATATCATCCTCTGTGTATTGAGTAGCTATAATATCAATTAATTGTTTGCAAAAGAGGAAAGGTGAAATCAAGCAATGATTCCCCCTTTATCCCTTTCCTTTTTAATCTTGATATGATTATATCTAGATTTAATTTCATGTTTGTTCCTATCCATTAACACCAAACAGTTACACTCACTATATGTTTCACATTTTACACCATTTAAAGCATAAATATATTTAATATGCCCATACCTTTTCAAATTTCACACTTTAATACAGATTTAATTCTTTAAGAATAAGTCAATATTAAATAATGATTTTATTTAAAACAACTGGATTGGATCTAGTGAAATCCATTAGATTTCGTAGGCCACTATGATTCATATGGGGAATTTTTATGGAATCTACCTATTTCACGCGCCTTAAATTAGTTCGGTTCCAATGGGAAAATGAGTAGAAAAATATATGATAAAGGGATAAATGGGTTAAAATGCATAAAACCCCAAAAGTATGAAAGGAATAAACCCTAAACATTTCTTTTGGCAAATTCCATTCTCATTGCACATAACATAAAGATTTATTCACTACCAATGATTTCCCTTTAATGTAAAAGTGAGAAAAATATATTCAACTTAGAAATATATCGCACAATGTTTTCCCACCTTTCAAGTGGGGATTTTGACCACTATAAACAATTTCAGTGAGTAATACAACCCCATGTTGATCAGCATGGATTTTTATATTGTTCTTGACGATTTTAGGTCAAATTTGGAAGTGGGTTTACCTTCTTATATTATTTTTTGAATAGGTACGAGTCTAGAAAATCATGGTATAGAGACTGAAATGTGAACAAAGAAAGATAGTGTGTAATATACTTAAATACATATTTGTAGGAGTATTAATAGTTGAAGTTGGTGCTTTATTAGTGGTTGAAGCTGGTATTTTTATAATAACCGAGAAGGTTGGGACAATCAATAAGAGAAAAGTTTTCTTTATGTGAAAATCAATCTATAATCACAAAATTTCAAGTTGCAAGCGTTGGTAGAATGTTTTTTGAATTTGATAGAGAAACTTAGAGGGAACTGAATTCATTATGGAGAAGGCCATCTTGTAATGGTTACAAGCAAAGAAGAATCCAATTGGTTACTTTTTATAGGTAATGTTGGGTCGTTACTGATAATAATATATACGCCGCTGTTGGAAGCCAGAGGAATCAGTAAGGCTTGAGGCTAGAAGCATGGGCAACCTTTGCTGCGGCCGATTTGTGTTGCATGGTTGGGTGGTTCTAACTGGACATAGAAGCAGGTTATGATACTAGGGAATCATAGTTGGGGAAGACTCACGAAATGGTTTGGGTTTGGTGCTATAGAATCATGCTTTTGGGCTCTTCCTATTATTGGGTCAAGAACTTTTGTATGGGATCTCGAATAGTGACTTCCAACTTTGTGTGCGAATAATTCATACAACATTTTACCCTCATAGTTTATTCCTATAATGGGCGAGGTTAGACTTATCTAGTTATATTCAATGCACTGACACGTAGCAATACTTAAGACCAAGGTCTTTTGGTATTTAAAGACGTCTATTACACATGGGGCTAATAATGTGAAATGGTAATCGAGTTATTTCACAAAGCTGAGATCATACCCTGTGATTTAGATCCACAATTGATATTTCGTTCTTCCTTTTATATATTTTGCTCTCCTTTTTCTTTTATACCATCTCCTTTAGCATTTTCCATTACAAAAGGTCAAAAAACATCAATCCCTCTTAGGTTACTTTTAACAGAAAATAGCAATCACTCTACTCTTTTTATTAACGTGTTTTCCTATCAGCTTCTTTGCAACCCCTATTTTTATCTACCTTTTTTTTGAATTCCAAATCAAAAATTTTGATCTTTTTCCCCATTTTCATGCTTATAATCATTGTATTATGACTATAAATATGGTTAGTTAGCATCATTGTGCTAATTCAAGAAAAATCTTGACTTTGCAGGAGATTGGTCATGAATTTTCATCTCCTTTTACTTTATTTGTTGTGAGCATCCATTCTTGTGTATGTCATTGAACTACCCTCGATACTGATTAACACATAGTTAAACTTATTAAACTTGCAATATAGTGATTAACACTATTAATTTCAAAAATGTGTTCGAATTGTTCATGTAAGCATAATTTATTAATAGGACACCTTTTTAGGGGTCTAGTAGTGGTCATATTTCCATTTCAATGATGTGCCATTCTTAAATGTTCCGGTTGAGGTATTGTGAGTTAAGCATTTGGTTGGATTCAATTTAGCGCTTATGAGCTTGGCTCAAAGTCTAGTTGAAGAGTGACACTTGATCTTACCTCGCTCGTTGGTCGGGATGCTCCTCATTTTGTCTTGAGACATTTTATTGTATAATCATAATAATTTATTAGCTTAGGTTTTGATATTTTTAACATAGATGACTTGTAACATCACTACTGTTCATCCACAGAGCCATGACCGAGGGCACTTCATCTAAGGGAACTCCCATCATACTTAAGATTGACCTCTCTTATGGAATCTTTTTGCTACCTCGATATCACCATTATGGGGTTTAGGAGTGCATATCAAAGCAGATGCCATTATGTTCCCCCTACTAGATACTATGCATGTGCTCAATTCATCCACGACCTATTGCTTCCTACACATAATTAGTACCTCAACTTTTTGACCAGAATGGGAACTTGCCTATGCAGTTGGTTCCAAACTCTTACAACATTCTGGCCATACTTCATGTGGTCTTTTGTGTAACATCCCTTATTCTGAAACATAAAGATGAAATCCCATTGTGCTGTAGTCACAGCGGAACTCTCTTTCGATGAAAAATTGAGATTAGTCATGTATTTTTTCAACTGTTTGAGTAAACATAGAAACTAGAACAATTTACACCATATGTCAAAATTCATTACAAAATACTAATCATCTTTCCCACACAGGGGTAAAATAATGATTATTGCATGGTAGAATCATGGATTTGACATATGAAGATGTTGTAAACTTATCACTACAAAAAGGTTATTCGCTTTGGTCGTTTAACCCTATTGGTTTGTTTCAATGACCGATACAATAAAAACAATGCAAAAGTCCAAGGTCTATATCTTTGATTGTTGAACCGAAGCAAAAGAGATTTTTTGCTTCAGTCATTTCACGATGACCGAAGCAATTGATCCACTTTTGCTTTGACCATTGCATGACAAATGAAGCAAAAAAATTAACATTGTTTTGGTTTTTAAAACCTAAAATGGTATCAAATTGCGTTTAAGAAATTAGTAAATGCACTATTACTAGAAACCTCGTCGATAAAAGTACAATTATATTGTTTATCAGTACAGTTTATGTTTGCTGCATAGATAGAAAATAAGTAGAAATAGTATACAATTACATTTTGAAACTACAACATTTCAATACATATTTGTACAAATAAAGTAACTTACAAAGACGAACAATTATAGCAAGTATGCTAAAAAAATTCATTTTGTTTCCAGTCGTTGTAGTTCAAAATTAGAATATATTTTCTACTTCTTCCTTCTCAGTAGCTTTTGAATCTATATAAAAGGGAAACTAAATTCAGTTATGCGTCAAGCTAACATTATTGCATTGTTTAAGAGACATGGTGAAAAGAAACAATTTAACGACATCAAGAAAGTTTTGTTATCATAAATTTATAGTGTAGCTAAACAAATCCTTATTTTGATACTAGGTCAGTAATTTGGTTGTGCGAACGTGCTGCTAGAAAACTTTTCAATTTGAGCTATGCGAGTTCCAAAATAATTGAGATAAAATGAGTCAACAAACGATGCGCACCTATTTATTAACGGTTGATATTAGAAGCAAACTGATAATTCATCGCTAGTTACCTATATGGATTGCCATTGAGTAAACACTTTTTTACAAGTTCACAGTAAAAATGTTGCTTTCGAAAAATATATATTATTAATATTGTCATCAATTGTTAATACATACATACATACATATACTTGACATATTGTATATTTTTATTTGTTAGTCCCTTATTAGTTTGTAGTTATATAATTTAGGTTTCTAACGTGATACACGAATGAACAATATGAGGTGACTCGGCTTGGGTTAGGCCATACGAATCATATCAAATTTATGGTCCAATGCATTAAGAATTGTAGTAGTATCGATAGTTTTGAATAAGTAACTTCCAAAAAAAGGTAGAGTTGGTCCTCGCTACAAATTTCAAAATGAGGAATCTTATATAACAAAATCTGGAATCACTTAGAAAAAGGCAAGTGGGAAATAAGAGAAGATCAAGGGTAGAACTTGGGAAATACAAGTATACAACCATCATTAACTAAAAAGGCTACGAATAAAGACTTTTCATCGATTCATAATAAATATTGAACAAGAATCTCAAGTTCATGCACCTAGACATAAGCCTGAATACATTAGTTAAAACAACAAAGTAATCATCACATAGAAATATACAAAATACGTGCGCTGTTACCTAACCCAACTTCCATCATCTCCAAGTAGCTTATTTGAAGCACCCATACAATATTGTCAACCCTAGCTTGAAGAATTGCTCATGCATACATGGCACATGGTTCAAGCATCACATAAAGTGAGTTTCCTAGACACCACCTTTTTGGGGTTTGCTATGGGAATAGTTGGGTCGATAGACAAGATTGGAGTGTTAGGAGGTGGTTATCCTATGCAATTTTGGTAGTTATGCCATGCATTTCCTCGATAGTTGGGCCATGTGGATCAATGTCTCCTTGTTGTACAAAAGGCATAAACTTGTTTTGAAGGCAGATCCCGATAAAATTTCTGGATGTCATGAAAACTTACCATTTTGGTTGGAACTAGGCCGACTCAAAAGATGTAGCGATGCTAGGCTTGCTAAAATAATTGTTTGTTATTCTTATTTTTAAGAATATGATATTTGGATCCACATTAACATTTAAAACACATACACTATAATAAAATTGAAGAAATCTTAGCTTTTATAGAAAAAGTAAAACATGTATTTTGTTTGGACTTTAAACCATTTTATAATGGAATTATTAGAGAGCACACTTTCATAACTCAATCAAACCATTTTAAAAATAGGGAGAGAAAATATAATGTTGACATAATTTTTTCTAAATTCGTATTAAAATGATACAATTTTTATATCAAACATCAACCATTAAAGAATATTTATCAGAGTGATGCTTCTTTTATTTGTCAATTTTTATCCATTTTAAATTCATCCGATGCTCAGATAAAGTTTTCACTTAGTTACCAAATGCGATAGACAACATACAAGGAAATAATAGTTTTAGATCATATCAAATGAAGTTTCTTTTGAGAAATTTAGATTCGAAAATGTGTAATGAATAGTTTGACTTCTCTTTATTAACATATCAAATACAGCTATATAACCAAACATACCAAATGCCAATTCAGGTAGATCAATATCCTAACATCCCCAAATACATCAATTTAACTCAAACTAATCAAAAATCACTAAAACCAATTAAAAACAAATTCAAAGTAAAAATTTATCCGTATAGTAACTTGTTGAATATGATTATTAACTAAAATGATAGTGCTTGCTGCCGATTCACAATAACTATGTTGTTATTACCTTCTCTCATATTTCTTACTTTATCAAATTCTTGACCTTTTTTTGAATTCTCTAATTCATCCAAAATTAACTTCAAATCTGATTAGTTATCAATCAGAATAAAAAATTGATTAAAGTATCTCTGTATAAGTGAATAAATCTAGAAATTAGCTTGGGTTAGAATTAGCACACGGATCGAAACTGATGTCGCTTGGGTGTATGAAGGTTGGAATTTGATCAGATGGGTGATTTGGGATTTATGATTTAGGAATTTCAGTCGATGGAAAAATTGAATATTTAGAGGGCTAGAAAATTGTAGAGAGCGGTAAGGAAAAACATGGGGAAATGAAAATTATTTGCTTTGGTCTTTGAGAAGGAATCGAAGCAAATAACCCTGTTTGCTTCAATCATGGAGAAAACCGAAGCAAATAACCCAATTTACTTCTTTGCATTTGCTTTAGTTTTAAATGACGATTGAACTAAATAGAACTTTTTGTATTTTCCAACGCTTTGCATATACTGATTGCTTTGATTGTTAAGAGGGACTAAAGCAAATGATACTATTTGCTTTGGTTGATAACACAACCGAAGCAAGTAAAGCGAGACAACAAGCATATTATGTACTAGTGTGTATTCTCTTTAGACTTTAGCACATATTTACATTACACAACAGAATGCTAAGATACTACAATAGATAATAATAATAACAAGGCCTCATGCTTGTCTTCGTCTTCAGCATAGTCTCGGGAGATATCCTACTTAGGCAAATATCTATTATCTGTAATACTATGCACTCAGCCTACTCAAAATAGTATATGTGGGTTTATAGGGGAAAAAAAATATGCAAATCAGACATAAGTCTGGTATGATAATATCCTTTCCCGTCGAAACCCCTTTGCTAGTGGGACATCGCCGCCAAAGCATGGAATCATTTTCCCCAACTCTAGCCTCGGTTACTCAACATATATAAAACCATCATAAGTTATATGTCCCAACAAAATATACATTATCTTAAACATAAATAAACACTCTGTTAACTTATATACATAAGTCTTGGTAAAATTTCGGTTAACCAGTGAAATTTCATGCAAAACTATCTTTAATACAATGTCTCAGAAATACAATATTCAACACTTGTTTACTTATAGGTTTTGGTTAACCAGTGAAATTACCTTTGGGTTCATTTATTACATCTCTTATACTATAAGGTAAATCCCTAAATAGTTTCAGATTTCTTTTATTTTAAGCTTTGGAAGGTATATCCCTAAGCAGTTTCGATTATTCTTTATCGTTAACTCTATACTAGGTATAACTCCAAGCAATTTCGGTTATTCTTATTTCATGTTGTAAGGTACATTCCTTAGCAGTTTTGGTTATTCTTTATTTATACGACAAGATAAATTCCCAAGTAGTCTTGGAAAATCTTTATTTATTTTATAGTATGAGGTACATCCCAAGGAAGTTTCGAAATTCCATTTCCTTAAGCTGGAACCCCATAAGGGAGTTAAATCTACTCTGGCAAAAGCGTACATCCCGCCTAGACATCCCATGTCCCTTTAGAAGTAGAATGTCGAATCTATACTTTAAAGTTGGCGCAATCTAGTGGGTGTCCCCACTTAGCGTCGGTAGTCCTTCCGAATCCACATTACAAAATAAATTCTCACTTTTAACTTTTTAGTTATCTTTAACCCACCTAATTATCAGCTTATTAGGTCTTGCATTTAGCTATTCTCTAGGCTTTGTTTAACCCTAAACCTATCCTCGACCATCTTAAGCCTCAAACTCTCTCTATGGTTCATTATGCTTTACAAAACTCTAAGTACTACCGTCGGCCATCATAAGACTTGGATCTTGACATTAACTCTCCTTCGAAAGTTAATAGGCCTCGATATTGGCTCTCCTCGAAACTCATTAGGTTTCGATATCAACTTTCCCAGATATAAAATACCCTTTGGTATTGTATTCTAAGTATCGACAAACACATAGTTTCAACATGTATATTTTTAAATCAGGAAATAACTTATAAAATTTCATAAAATCTTAGAAAATTTATAAATAATTTCTAAACATATTTTACCAAATCTTCTATATTTTCGCCATTTTTTCTCATTCCCCTAATATGTGGATATTTTAAAAATCCATAACTAATCATTTAAACAAGGGAAAATTCTAAAAATTAGAACCCATCTCCAAAACTATGTTTGGACATCAAATTAAACTTTTACATCATTTTGAAATTGTTGTAGCAGGGAATCATAGCTAAACATCCTCTAGGAAAGCCATTTCAACCCAAAACATTCATTAAAGCATTTTTCCATTTATATATGATTAACACATATGAACTCTATCATGTTGTCATGACCATATTCAGCATGGATGAAAATATAAAAATGGGAGTGATAATACTCACATAATCCTTCTAATTTTCTTTATCTTTAATAGCTTTAATTTTCTTTGGCTTTCCTTCTTTTCCTTCTCTTTCTTCTTTTTCTTCTGTAAGAGGCCACCATTAATGTTCTCTAGAGCTTAAGCTCCGTTTTCTAAGTGAATAAATGAACATAAGAGAAATTTTATTTTCAGCATGCTATAATGAGTTAGACTGCTGGCCCTTTCTAGCCTCCTTCTTATTTTATTCATCCTCTCAAGTCAATTTAAAGTACAACATAATAAATAAATATATACATAAATACTTATCATGATAAATTATTATTCATTCTATTTTAGATGGCAACAAGCAAATAAATGTCCCCCAAATATCTAAATTTTCGTCATCTACTTTACTTCACACATTTTCTAATGTACATTCATAATTAAATATTTAATTCCATAATTAATTCTTTAATTAATTATTTATTAAAATTTGGGATGTATAGGCTCCCCCTTATAGGAATTTCATCCCCAAAACTTGAACAAGGTACATCAGCGATTTGATTTTCTCATTTGGCTACTCTAGCATAAACACATAAGTTCCCTACAAATGTGTAACAAATAAAATGTACTAGTGCATCTATTAATACATTAAAAATAACACAGTCAAAAAATTATATGTAATGAAAGGTGCCATTCTAATGTTGGAATGGTAATTTTTTTGTATGAAAATTCCATCTAGTGCAATTGATCTTTCCAAGATGCTCTGAAGTCTAATGCATTTGCTCACAATAAATCCTCAAATACCATGTTGATTCTCTCAGTCTATCCATGTCTAAGGATGATATGTTGTACTCATACATAACGCTGAACCCAAAGCACTCTATAGGCTTTGCAAAATGCACTAGCAAATATTAGATCTTGGTCATTGACCATAGTACTCGGAATTTCATGTAGTCTCACTACAGTCTTCACATAAGTCTCGGCTAACTCTACGACCATCTATTTAGATTTCACTGGGATAAAATGGGCACATTTAGTAACTCTATCTATTATGACCCATATACTCTCATTTCAAGCTTATAACTTTGAAAACCATCTATGAAATTTGTAGAAACTAAGTCCCACTTCCATATCAGAACTTCTATAGGCTGTGAAAGTCCACTCAGCTTTTGCTGCTTGCCCTTTACCTATTTATAAGTTAAGCATCTTCATACATAATTTATACATCTTTTTTCACTCCCACCTAGTAAAAGCTTATTTTATTTCTTGGTACGTATTAGTACCTCTAGATGAATAAAAAACTTCGAAGGACAACATTTGTTTGAAACTATCTTCCGAAGGTCTCCTATATTCAAAACGCATAACCTTCCTTTTTCCAAAGCTAGCCTCTTTCGTCAACTCCGATACGTTGCAACTCTTTAGTCCTAGCACTAGTATTTAGGCACTTGATTCTCTCAGCACAAAGTGGACCTTCCTATTGCATTTTGGCAATCCTTTCCATAAGACTTAGGTGAACTTCCAAGCATGACAATAAGTGGTATCACGAAAAATCTACTCGAACATGCACTTGACCAACACACATACAGACCATCCAAAATTCCTCAAAGGGATGTACACACTATCAAACATTAAAATATCAAGTGTTACATACTGCCACTATGAGATTGGATGAGTCACTCTTGGTTTCATTCGATACATATACACGCTATCCAAGATTCTTTCTAAGGAGGCCAAAAGCTTCTATTACTCGCACTTCCACAAGAAGGAAAAGGCGATACCATGTACTTCCGAGCACATCTATGATTAGGAATCTCTACTTTATGCTTTCAATGGGGAGGGGCTCCACATGGCCCTTTAACACATAGATAGTGATTAAACTAAATAACTAAGGAAACAATTAGTAATTGTGGTGCAAGAGAAACTTCATCTCTGATTTTGTTGAAGAAAATTCTAAATAGTTTTAACCAAGCAATGAGAATTAGACAAAGATAAGGGTTCGGTAAAAAGTGATTAATTGTTAAGGAAATAAACCAATCTTTGAAATATTTACAAGTTTTCTATTTGGACCAACAGTAGCTTAAATCTAGGCATGTGTAGCTTATGAAAGACTTAACGTTTGGCAGCCTTAAAATCTTGACCTTCGATAGCTTAAAACTAGACATTCGATAGATTTAATGTCAAACACTCAATATCGTTAAAGGCTTGGCATTTGATAGATTTGAAATAGACATGCAATAACCTAGTATGCGATAGGTTGGCATTTAATAGCTCAACCTACGGTAGCTTTAAGTATGGCTTGCGATAGTTTAACATGTGATAGTTTGGCCTGCAGTAGCTCAAGTGTAATAGATTTAAAATTTGGATTATGATAGTTTCGCATCCGATAAGTTGGAGTATAGTACTACCTCAACCTACGATAACTTTATACACACAACATCCTTAGACGCATGATGGCTTTAGATTCATGATAGCTTTGATATATGATAGGTTTAGACACATGGTAGCTTAGCATGTAATAACTTGTCTTGTGATAGCTTAACTTTCAATAACTTTTAAAATATTGATATGCAATAACTATATAACATCAACATGTGATAGCACAGTGTCAACATGCAATAGCTACATAAGGTAGACATGCAATAACTATATGAAATCGGTGTTTGATAGCACTACATTGACATGCGATATTAGTGTGATGTCAACATGCAATAGCTTTATAATTTCAAAATTCGATAGCCAATGATGCTAAGATAATTCTAAGTAAAATAAGTGAACCTTTAGTAGTAGTTTGGAAGCCATCTTCCAAACTGATGGCTGAGAATTTCATAGGGATGAAGTGACCATAGAGAATAATAAGTTAAAATATAAAGTAATTAAATGGGAAGAGGAAACTAACTTTAAAAAGGTTAAGTAATAACCTTTAAAGTAAAAATGAGAACATCAACATGAGGCTATAAGTAGCATCCTATTGTCTATTTACGACAATTAATGAGAACATCGGTGTAAGGCTATAAGTAGCATCCAAATGTTTATTCATGACAATTAAAAAGAACTTCAATGTGAGGCTATAAGTAGCAATCAAATGTCTGTTCAAGATAATTAACGAGAGCTTCGATGTGAGGCTATAAATAGAATTTGAATGTCTATCCACGACAATTAACGTGAACTTTGGTATGAGGCTATAACATAACATTTGATTATATATTCATGACAAATGACGAGAACATTGGTACGAGGCTATAGGAGCATCCAAATGTCTATTCACGACAAATGATGGGAACTTCGGTATTAGGCTATAAGTAGCATCCAAATGTCCATTCATGAATCCATTCATGACAAAACGATGAGAACTTTGGTATAAGTTCATTGGGATTCTGCATACCATTTTTTGACATGAGAATGAATTATGGGGTGTAAATTCATAAGTGATAAACAAAATTCTTTTCACGCATGATTCCTAAATAATAGAGGTAACCCAAAGAGGAAAACTGAATGATTTGATTAATGAATTAGTAAGGATACAATAAATAAGTGAGGGGAACTTATAAATGTAATGGTGATTATAATTATGATTGTGCCAAGATGTTCACTCTTGTTGATATATTTATGTTCAATAGTGAGGGGAAAACCCATTCCATATTTTATGACATGATCTCACTATATGATTGGATCGTTTAGGGTAAAGTTTTACTCATACTAGACTTTATATCTAATCCATTTTTTGTTATTTCCCATAAACTCATAGGTACTTATTCAAATAGGCCGATTTTATGGCTTAGACAATTACTTTTTGGTAAAGATGAATAAATACTCCAAAGACGAAAATCGAGGCTTGTTTGCTAAATAAAACTTGTTTTAGATTTTCGCTTTTGTAAAACCAAAATGTATAAATAGTTAGCTGTTCATGTAGGAATCTTGATATATCGACCATGATATTTCTATTTATGTTATATTATATTACCCCCCACATGGGTTACAAGTTGGGTTGATAAAAATGCAATGAATTTTGTGTAATACAATTCCATGAAATGAATGTATTTTTACTTAATACCGTTGAAGAAATAACAAATCTAATTTGATCACATGAAAATAATTCTGGTGATGACTACAACATCATCGATTTTCATTTCTAAGTCCCGAAATAAAATGAGGGATGTTACAAAATAAGTGGATTAAACGGATTTGGTGGTGGATGGAAGTGAAGTGGGATGGATCAGTATTGATGGAGCTTTAAGATTATGTTGAGAAAGGCTATGGACTTAGCTTGAGGAGGCCTGATTTGATCAAGGGGAGATGGAAGGAGCTGTGGTCAATGCTATTATGGATTGATGGTGAAAATTTAAGTAGAAATTTACATTTACTTGAGGTAAGAGAAACAATTGAAAAAATGAATTGTGTGAGTGCTTACGGATCCCAAGTCTTTTATTAATAAGTCCAAGTGAATTGCCTGATATACTACTAATGAATTAAGCCAGTTTTTATCTATTAAACTAGTAAATGAATGCCATGAACGAATGAAATTATGGTTAGATCATGAACCTGTATTGATCTATCATGGATCATTACCGGTCCATAAAGCTTCAAGGAAAAGCTTAAGAAACTTCGAGGGGAGACTCGACATTAGAATAGGGGAAACCAGAAGTGCTATTGATTCTATTTGTATTTATCGGTGCTGGTGTTACTTCATAGTTGATGTAGGGATCTACAAGGGAAGTGTAATGCTTCACCTTTTTTACTCCCATAGACAACACTTAATACACCTACAAAATTCATATTCCCATCATTTAACAGTCCGAAAGACAAGCCTTGTAGTAAAAAGAAAAGAAAAACAAGAAGAAAGAATCACATAATAATCATATAGTTACAAATTTCAATAAGGGATAGTTATAACTACTTGTCCGAACAAATGTTGACACAAAATATACACATACACAGGGGGAAATAAATAAGATAACTAGATATCAATGAAGCTACCTGCTCCATGCTCCTCCAAAATGCATCCGTGAAAACCTGGACTACTTGGCTACTCATACAAATTTGAGTACCCAAGAATTTTAGGGAAAAAAATGAAAAACTCCAGGTGATCAGACATGGGTTTGGTGTGAGTAAACTCCAAATAACTAAATTATTAAGCTTATAAAACTCTTTTAAAACAAAGATATCTCGTAAGACCACGCCGCACATAAACACGGACGATTTTTTACCTTACGATATGCAAAGCATTTTTATAGAAAAATCAGTGACATTATGATAATGGCCAGGGTTTAAAATAAATTATGAATATAGCTCAAATGCTTGCATCTCATATTCCAATATATTTTGGCACAACTAAGTCCATAAGGCACTTAGTGGAAGCTGGGTTCCATCAATGATAAGGCTACTTAGGTACCACCTGCCATAATACACCTTTAGATAAAATGTATTGAGGGCCTCATATGGACCCCCTTCTAACACAGGATCGGCCTACCCCTTACTGGATAGTAATGAATATATCACCACCCTGGTTGTGATCAACAATCATACACGGGTCACTAACATACATAATCTAAAATTTTTGACCTATATCAGGGGTGACTATACACTACCGGGCATGACTAACATAGCTAGGTCGCATATCCCATGTTTTATTCATTCCTGGTTGTGAGGCTTGAGACTACGCTTTACCTTTTCCTTAGTAATCCCACTTGGAATGCTGACACTACCCTCCAGGTGACAATGCAATGCTAGCATTCATTATGAGCAAACTGAAGGCACTACTTCCACTACATCCATTTTAAAATCACCCTCTGCATTAGTAGCAAGTAGCCTTGCACTTCATGGTCATCATCCTGAATTCTATCATTTCAGATGTTACTAACTCGAACACTTATGTTGGTTCAAAGTGGTTTTTAATAACTCATGCTATCTAATCCCGGTCTCTTCGTACCGACATTCAACGATTTAATTAGGTCAAGTTATCAATAATGGAAAATTCCACTGTCAGGGATGTGTATGGATTTTGCATATGAAAAATAAGACATCCTATACTTATCCCCACTTTCTGATTTCAAATAGTACCATCCCTTGGTTAATAATGAAGTTTAACATGTTAGAAAAGTAACCTTGACTCGACATACTTCTTAGGATAGAGATGATTTCCTTGATTTCCTTACCTTAGAATTTAATGTTAAGTATAAAATGAAATATCGTTCATGTACCAAATTTATCATGACCCATTTATCGAAATTAAATCCTTGTATTTATAAAGCTACCAACATTTCGACTTCTCTATCTCTCGCCTAGAAATAAGTTCTATATCTCGCAGATAGGGGAAAGCTTACTTGTCAACTTTTAGTGCTAAATACATATGACTTACTTTCAATAAAACGTGTCAATGTTTTTTAGAATAACTTATTTATCTTTGCTTAGCTACTTAATGGCGTAGAGAAAGAGATTCCTTTGTTTCAAACTCATTCACTTACAAAAGAAAGCTGCCCTTAAATAAAAACGATCTTTGTAAATATGGTTTAAAAATAAAACCTTTATCCCGTAATAATTAAAATTAATTTAATTCCTAATTAAATCTTAATCAATTTATAATTAAACCCTTCCAGATTAGAAATTAATTAATAATTAAACCGTAATTAATAATTAAATAAGTAATTAAGTCCTAATTAAATAATAATTAATTAAACAATTAAATCTTTACTGAGTTAAAAATTAATTAAACCTCTCTTAATTAACTAATTATAGTTATCTTAATTAACACTCAAGTAGTAATTACTTTTTCTTAATTACTAATTCTCTTAACTTAAATTAATTAATTAAATAGTTATTAAAAATCATACTTAATCAATAAGTATAATTACCTTTTCTTACTTAAAATATGCTTTGAAAATAATTTCAAAAGTACTTAAGTGAAAAACATTTTAAGTTTTCCAAAAAGTGATCATTTATAGGAACTGCATCTATAACGACTATCGCTATGGATACCATAACTTATAAACTAGTTAAGTTGCCTAAGACCCTATATGACTTTACTCTTTTTAACTTATTTAAAACTTTGAATAAATGTTTGGAACATTAAAAGCAAAGTTGAAAACCTATAGACTTTTAAGGAACCATTTAAGTAAAACAAGTTTGAAAACATAAGATCTCGATGTCAACAACAATCCCAAATAAAGTGCTAACTTTTCATTTAGCTTACCATACTCATACATAAGCTCGTATATCCAAACACATGCCATAAGCGACATACACAAATAAAAACTACAACTTGCAACTAAAACTAAACTTTTCAACCTATTTTTCCAAGTCTAAGCAATTGTTAAACACAAGTATGTAAGCACAAGCTACACTATTTACATCGAAACAACCATCACACACTTTTACACATATAAAGATTGCAACTTTATTTAAAAAATGAGCTTACTCACCAAAAGCTTACAAAATCAAACCAAACTTCTACTATACTTCGAATCGACCTAGATTTTGGATTCCCCTTAGTAAACTTGATTCTTGTTTAGGAAAGTAGACTTTTGTGTTGACCTAGAGATGTTGGGCATCAATATAGAATGGAAAAGGGTGATGTGGACTTGCTTTTGAAGGAGGAGGCGGTGTAGGGTAGAAAAGGGTGGTAAAAAGGTTTTAAAATATTTTAAGGTAAAAAATTACAACTTTTGTTTTTGAAAATCCTAAAGAAGCCATTCAGAAGTTTTCAGAACCTAGAAACGGAAGGAGTTTTTTAAAATATGAAATGAAAAGGATGCGAGAGAGAAATTTGGAAATTATTCTTATATAAAATGGATTTAGAAAATGACTACAATGCCATTTTAGTACATAACCTCCATCCATATTTTGCCACATCACCATATCGCCTACTGTTCCTTATACCATATGCATGGCATCTCCTCCCCCTCTTTAATCTGACATATTTTTCCATTCATTTGTACCATAATGATAAGTGAAATGTGACATTACCTTTTTAATTTATTTTTTTATTTAACTTTTTTAAAAAGATGTCGCATCTCATTCTTTTACTTAAGTAAATACATATGTACCCTATTATTACCTTATTCATAAATATGTTAAAAATATACGTTTATATATATATGTGTGTGTGTGTGTGTGTGTGTGTGTGTGTATGTGTGTGTGTAAATGTATATTAAAGTGTTAAAAACATTTTTCGATAACTTTTACACGATGAAAAAGAGAAAATTTGAAAAACAATTTTCGGTCACATTTTTTGTTTTTCTTCGAATTAACTATTTTTTAAAAATTCTAAAAACCATTTCACCATCACTAGTTATTAATTAAAAGAGGTTTATTTAAGTTATATATTCCATAAATTAATTATTTAAAATATACTTAATATTCATATTCAAAATAATTAAATTCTAAGTCGTTACATTCTCCCCCCCAAAAGAATTTCGTCCCGAAATTAGAACACAAGAAGATAACTCAAATCAACTCAAAAGGTCATACATTATATATATGGAACCCGTAGAAAAGATGCACACCAAGCTACTACATATAAACAGTGCACACAAAATTCATATGACAAGCAAACAACTATCCTGCCATCAATTCAGGATTAGCTTCCCTCATACCATCCTTCGTCTCCCAACTACAATCTCTAGGACCTTCATTCCACTGGATCGTAACCAATCCAACTACCATATTACATAGTCCCTTCTCATCTCGATCCACAATATGAACTGAATATCTAATCACTGTCAAGTTAGGTTCTATCTCCAAATCCTCTTGCACTGGTGGCTCCATAATCAGCGATGGGTCATGCACATACTTCCTCAGATGGGGCGCATGGAAAACATTATGGACCCCCGACAACCTCTTTGGCAACTCAACTCTATAAGCAAGCAGCCCAATCCTCTCAAGAATTCAAAAAGATTCAACATACCTTGAAGCCAACTTCCCATCTCTCCCAAAAACCTAACAACTCCCCTAATTGGCAAAATCTTCATAAACACAAAAGATCAAAATGTAAATTCCAAATTTCTTCATCTCTGACCTACATAACTCTCCTGTCGACCTTGAGCTTCCTTCATCCTTCTCTTGACTACCACAACCTTTTTCCTTGCCTTCAGAATCATATATGGTCCAAGTACTAGTCGATCCTCGATCTCCACCCAACATGCCGATGACTTGCACGACCATCCATAAAGAGCTTCATAGGGCGTCATTCCAATACTAGCTTGATAACTATTATTGTAGGAGAATTCCAACAAGTGCAGATGATATTCCCATAATCCTCCAATGTCCAAGATACATGCTCTCAGTAGATCCTCCAAGATTCGGTCCATCCTCTCAGTTTGACCATCAATTTATGGACGGTAGGCAGTGCTCAAACTTAGCTTCATCTCCAAAGCTACTTATAACACCTCCCAAAACTGAATGGTAAAGATAGGATCATGATAACTCACAATACTAACCGAAAGTCCAAGCAGTCGAACGGTCTCCCTCATATAAATCTCTGCCAAAGACGCTATGTCCTCTCGACTTAATTGAAATAAAATGAGCACTCTTAATTAGCCGATCCACAATGACCCACACACCTTTATTCCCTTCCTTAATCGAGGCAATCCATCAGTAAAATCCATCGATATCTACTTCCATCTTCAATTTGGCATCTCTTGGGGTTGGAGTAGCCCCGTAGTTCTTTAGTGATCACCCTTGATCTGTTGACAGTTTCCACACCTTCTTACATAGATGGAGATATCTCTGTTGATTCTAGGCAACCAAAATACTCTATTCATATCCTTGTACATATTATTATCCCTTAAGTGGATACTCAAATTTGATTTGTGGCATTCCATCTAAACATCCCGTCTAAGTCCATCAACGTCCAGAACGCATAATCTTTCGTTCATCCTCAGAGCACCATGGTTATTAATCTTAAAATCCAAACTTCTACCCTCCTCAATTCCATAAATAAATTCAATCAGAAGACTATCTTACCTTTTTTTTCTCGCAATCCTTTCTAGACGAGCTGGAGTAACTTCCAAGTGAGCCAAAATGGTATTCCTGCTCAAAGCATCAACCATCGCATTTTGCTTTCCTAGCGTATAAAGAATATCTAAGTCATAGGCCGCTAGAGATTCTTACCAACATTGTTTCCTCAAGTTCAGATCTTTCTATGTGAAAAGATACTTTAGGGACTTCTGATCCATGAAGAGCTCAAACTTCTCACTCAGCATGTAATGTAACCACATTTTGAAATCAAACACAACTGCAAATAATTCTGAATCATGCATTACATAGATCTTCCCATTTGGCTTCAGTTGCCTGCTAGCATATGCAATCATCTTTCCGTGCTGCATTAGAATTGCAGCCAACCTTACTCTACAAGCATAGATGTAAACAATCAATCCTCAACTTCTTTCCAGAATGGCTAAAACTGGAGCATTAGCCAATCTCCTTGTCAACTCAACAAAGTCTTTCCCACACTTTGGGGTCCGAACAAACTTGTCATTCTTCTTTGTCAACTTAGTCAAATGTGAGGCAACCTTGGAGTAATCCTGAATGAATCTCCTACAAAAAATTTCCAAGCTAAAGAAACTTTGAACTTTAGTAGGAGTCTGTGGTGTCTTCCATTCTTGAACAACCGCTACCTTTGCTGGATCCACTGAAATACTATCTCCTGATACAATATGTCCTAGGTACGTTACTTCTGACTGCCAAAAGTGACACTTAGATATTTTTTCCTTCAGAACATGTTTCCTTAACTTTTCTAACACAACTTCCAAATGGTGTTATGCTCTTCCTCAGTATTGAAGTAGATAGGGATATCATCTATAAAGACCAACATGAATCTATTTTGAACATCCCTAAAAACGTGATCCATAATATCTCTAAAATACTGGGTGCATTTGTTAGCCCAAAAGGAATAACCAACCACTCAAAGAAAAATTCTTGCCCTCTGAATGCAGTTATGGGTGTATTTTGTTTTGCTATTCTCAAATTATTAATCCGATAGCCAGGTCCATCTGGGAGGATACTCTAGCTCCATGAAGTTGGTTAAAAAGACCGCTTATGCGAGGTAAGGGATGCTTATTCCAATTGGTTTTCTTATTCAACTTTCGATAAACCATACTAGTCTTAAAGAACCATCTAACTTTGGGAAAAAAATCAACAGTAGCTCCCCAATTAGAACGACTCAGTCTTATTAGTCCTCTTTTCAACAAATCGTTAGTTTGATTTATTATCTCCTTCTCTCTTTTAGCCTTATTTTTTGCATAGGTTGAACAACAACTCTCACACCAAGAATCAAGTCAATGACGTGAAGGTAGACTATTAACCTCTTCGAAGACATCTAAAAAATTCTTAACAATTACGATCAACCCTAACTCTTCTTAGGATGATTCTAGGGCATAAAGAAAACTTCTCATATGCTTATGGATCATCACATGTCACCTTAACAAAATTTCCATTTTAGCTTTTATGGATACTGTTCTCCCCACACGATCTGAAACGGCTTCTCCGAAAACCAATCCATACCACGTATAATATCAAACCCTTTAAAATCCATGATAATAAGGTTACAAGGAAAATGGTAGGCATGGTCAGAAATTTTTGGAAACTCCTACTTGTTTGCGGGCCGCTCCTATTATATACAAAAAAGTTTTAAAAAAAATTTCCACTTTAAAACCACACTTTTTCACCTGCACCACCTCCTCCTTCAAAAACAAGCCCTAACCACCCTTACGTTGAGCCCCTACCCTCCTCAAGGCCGAACCAAAAATCACTTCCTAAAGTCCAAAACCTAATTTTCACAATGGAAAACCCAAGATCAAGGTCATATTCAAAACATATTGGAAGTTCAGTTTGTTTCATGAGCCTAAAGATATTTATAAATAATAATTTGTTTATAAAAGGGATTTATTTAAAAGAGGTTTTTCAAATGATATTTAGTAAATGATATTTTATAAAGGGTTTTATAAAGGAGTTATAGAGGAAGATTTATAAAAGAGTTTTATAAATAGAAAAGGGATTTTATAAATCATTTTAGAAATTTATAAAAGAAGTTTTGTAAATTAATTTGGAGATTTATAAAAGTATTGAAAATATGAAATGGGCATATAAAAAAGGAATGAAATTGTGTTGACCATTAATCCTTCTTAATTATGGTTGTACGGAAATATTTTTTCCATACTTAACATCGAAGGATAAGTGGTTTGGTTTATTGTAACAAATGTTTTTAAATGATGTTTAATTTGGCCCATTTAAATATAATTTGGAAGAGAGGTAATCTTTCTTAAGTGTTGTAAATATACTTATACCATTGAGATAAGTATATGGGTATATTTTCTAAGTATGTAGAATATAATGGGTTGTGAATATACTTATATCGGTGAGATATGTAAATGAATGTTTTTCCCAGTATTGGAAAGAGTATAAGGGGTTTGTGAAATACCTTTTGTGAGGGTATTTTAAATCAAATAATTGGAAGAGATTTAATTAATGAAAGGTTAATTAATAGAAGCTTAGTGGATCCTATATGGAATTAAATCTATGTTTGATTGTTTGTTTTTATTTGATTGTTAAATTACCAACAACCAAATCTTGGCCAAAAGACTGGAAATAGTTCACCTTATCCCCATGCTACGATCAAAATAAACAGAGCTCCATGTTTGATTCCAAGGTCTTCAAGATATCTTTAGCTTCGAACGATTGAGTTGGTTCAATGTGGGTTTCAAATAAGTCATACTTATTTGATCTCGGTCTCTTTGAAACCAACACTCGATATTTTTTGGTAAACTCAACTCTGATTCTTTTAGAAATATATAGACAATACATAAGATAGGAAAACACATCCTAACCGTTTAAGTGGATGGGTTTCCTTATCGTTTTTCCTAGAAGAACATAGGAGTTTATATGTACAGTATAGCATCCCTGAGGATAACTATACCTTGTAATTCTTGTGTTTTCTCCTAGATATTTCCAAATTTAAAAGTTGGTCCAGTTTGATAGTCGATTATTTAACTATTAAATAAACAAATAAATCAAACATGTGTTTAATTCCATATAGGATCCACTAAGCCTTTATTTATTAATCTTTCATTAATTAAAATCTCTTCCAACTATTTTATTTAAAATACCCTCATAAAAGATATTTTTCACAAACCACTTATAATCCTTCTAAATAGTTGGAAAACATTCATATACTTATCTCACAGGTATAAGTATTCACAACCCATTATATTTGAAAATTATATCCATATACTTATCTCTACTGTATAAGTATGTTAACAAAACTTAATGAAGATTTCTTCTTTTCTAAATTTATATTTAAATGGGTCAGAAAAATATCATTTAAAACATCACCTACTATGAATCAAACCATTGTCCTTTGGTTTTAAGTTTGAAAAGAATGTCCCATACCACCATAATTAAGAAGGATTAATTGTCAAAACGAATCTCATTCTTTTATAAAATTTTCTTTCTATAAGCCCATTTCATATTTACAATTCCTTTTATAAACCACCAACATTATTTATAAATTCCTTTTACAAATTTCAAAATTGATTTATAACATTCTTTCTATTTATTAAACTCTTTTATAAATCTTCCTTTACAATTCCTTTATAAAAATCCTTTTGAAAATACATTTACCAAATATCATTTGAAAGTATCCTTTAAAAAATCATTTTATTAAGTAAAATCCCTTTTATAAAAAAATTATCCTTTATAAATACTTTTATTTAATTAATTAAATCAGTTTAAGTCCTTTAAACGCCATGATTGAATAATAAATAAATTTTAAAACCTCATTAATAAATAATTAAATAACTTACTTTTAAATTATCATTTGTAGACATTTAACCTCAAATTGATATAAAATTGAAGTTAATTTAAATCCTTAACTTTATTAATTCAGGAAGAGGCTTAGCAACCACCATGGTACTAAATTAAGTTGCCATTTTATTCAATTTGACCCTTTTAAATCACATAACTGGAATTCACATAAGTAACATATATGTGAATAAAATCAATTGGCAATCACTAATGAATCCATCAGTTATCTAATTAGTTGGCATATTAATTAATCTACATAAGTCCACATTAATATAAAAGGAGAATAGGGATTTCTTCTGCAAAATAGGTGTCATCCATTGTCTATTCAATTTAATTATAGTAGTACAGGGATTTATTCCGCTAAACAGAATGTCAATGATAAAATTTAATTTCCAATCGACGTAATTATTTTCCACGATTATAAAATATTATTTTTATACTTCTAGAAAACTATTGAAAGCTTGTACATATGTGATTTGTTAGATTATACGATCCTAGCATCGAAAACAGTGTGTCCATTAGATTTTATAAATTGTGCTATAGCCTTTTAATTTTAAACATTTTAAAACATTTAGGCCAAAACCCATAAAATCAAGATCCAAATACATCTATAGTATTCACATGCCGGACATCCAATTGCTGAAAAGACAGATTAATGGGGTAAAAGTAAAAAAAGATAGAATGTAAGCTCACAACGTGACGAGTAATATATAATACAATAGTGGTCTTTACAAAAGATAACTTTTATATACATACATCAATCATCCTATCATCAGACCCTGGACAGTTATAATAACCCATCCTTACAATTTTTGATAAATACAACAAGAATAAAGATGAAATACGAGAATACGCCTTAGAGGACCCAGTCCGTCCCTTGAAGCTACGTAGTGTCCAGATAAATTTGGAAAATATGCTCTGCCTGACCCCAGCATTATACGAAAATTAACGCTTGGACCAGTCTAATAAAACCAAAGTGAGAAACACATTCAAATGGATTTTTACTTTTGTAAAACCTTTCAAAAATAAAGATATCTTATAAGACCACCCCGCACGTAAACACAGACGATTTTTTTACCTTACGATAACCAAACCATTTTTATAACAACCCAGAATTTAATTACTTCGAATATGAATATTGAATATATTTTAAATAATTAATTTATGGAATATATAACTTAAATAAACCTCTTTCACTTAATAACCAGTGATGGTGAAATGGATTTTAGAATTTGGTTAACAAAATAATTAGTTCGAAGAAAAATAGAAAATGTGTCGTTTTCAGAATTTTTGATTTTTGTAGTCTAGAAGTTTTTCAAAAACGTTGTGAAAAATTTAGTATACATATTGTTGGTGAAAATTTTCATCTTCACCACACTCGATTGGATCATGAGATTGTCTTGCGATTTACCATCCTCATGATTAGGAATCAGCATATTTAAGCTTAGTTAAATTCACCTTAGGAAGCGACTGTGTTGCTGAATTTTTACACAGCCGAGTAGTCGCCTTTCCACTATTCGTTGAAATGTCAAACAATTATTGAACAAGAAAGCGATTAGAAGTAAATGGCAGAAAGGTAAAGACACAGAGATTTTTACGCGATTTAAATTATTTGATAATCCTACGCCCATGGGGTAATCCACTATATTTTATTATCATTTGTATGAGAGGTTTTAATGCCCTTGAGGCATGCAACATTTTTCTTTTTGTTTTTCAAGAAGGAGAAATTGTTCCTTGAAAAGAAAATCATCTTCTTTTGCCTTATGCCTTTCCTTCTATATCATGAAAGGTGCATTGCTCATGGTGGTAATAGTCTTCCACATTTTCCTTCAATCTCTGCATTTGGATTTGGCCATATGTTGTTTATCCATGATGCTCATACTTTATACTAGGATTGGTGAATTGTTTTTGGTGGGAAATCGTAATACTGGTAGGAGGTTAGAATTTTAAAGTGCGATGCCTGAAACAGTGGATGTAAAGCCCTTGTGTACATAGGTCGGCCTTCTCTCTCTTGAAATAGCAAGATGCTCTAAGAGGAATGATAAGAGACCTTCTTGAGGCCTTTTTATGCTATTGACGCAGAAGGTCATCTGGCGTTCACACCTTACTGCCTCATGGCTACTCTTACTTTCTTTGCTTAATTTGTCACTGTATCGGGTCAGAATGAGGGAACTCTTCCCATACAGTGGTTAACGTTGGTTAGACAAGTTTAAGACTTTGTGTTGTTTCCTTGGCTGTTGCTAATGAGAGATTGAGAGAAGGTAAGCTTCACATTTATCGTTTTCTTGTAAGGTCGAGTCCATGTTGAAGCATAGTTTGGGTAATCCTGTATATGAACCTGGTAGAGTGCTTTTGGTTTTATATGGTGTTGTCTAGATTGCCCTTATACATGCTTGTATAGACCTGTTACCGTAAGTGTTGAAAAAATGCAAATATAGTTAACTCAGAACCTCGTGTGCTAGCCTCTTGTGCCTTGGTTTTGTATTCTGGTTTGGCCTCTACTTTCGAATGTAGGCAATGCATTCCGCTCTATCTTTTTGATGCCTATAACATCTTTTTATGTTGATTTGACCTTATTGAAGAAGGTTTGGGTCTAGTTATAAGCTAAGATCTTAAGCCTGTACTATGCTCAGTTTTGTTATCGTAGGTATGGTTTCTTTGTCTTTCAGTATTTATCTTATTTATTTTCTCTGTCATTCGTGGTAAGAACGGGTTTGATACTTGCCCCCTTAAGTCTGCGGCGATTGTAGGTCGGGGTAGACTTGTCGCATTATGCACCCGGTCTGTATCCCTACCTACTCCTGTGTAATCTATTTTTTCAGTGCTGAGAATAAGTTATTTCAGTTGCAAGTGCATGTAATGCTCCAAAACGCGTTTTAATTTGGACCACCTTGTAACAGCTATTCAATCTGCCATTACGTCTTTCTTTTTGGATTTTCACCTGTCATTTATACTCATTATTTTCTGTAGGAAATCCACTTTTCACCAAATATTTGATCATTCAACCATGCGACTACAATTCAAATCGAAGCATGTATTCTTCTTTTCTTCATCTTCCCCAAATTTTCTTTCATCTTCTCACTTGTAAAGAGTTGGATTAATTTTCAAATTTAGGGGTAATTTCGTAGGTTAAGAATCAGATAAGCCACATTAACTCTTGTATGATCTTTCTTTGTGATAGTATCTATGGTTTTTTAGTATGGATCCCTCTTCTTCTTCTTCGTTCCTATTTTTGAAACCACTTATCTGAAGGATGCTATTAGGATCCTTAAGCAATTCTGATTCCATGGGTATGCTCTTAAGGTTCCAAAATCTCATGAGAAGATGGATACTCTATCGGAGGATTACATAACCATTACTTCTGAGCATATTCGATGCGAGTTATTTCTTCTTATGCATAGAGTAATCTTTGAAAGGCTTGCTACTTTAAGTATTGCTCCAATTCAAAATGCCCCCAATTTTTATACCTTCGCTTTGACAACTTTTATCCTTTATGATAAAATGGTATTAACCTGACTAGCGAGGAACTCCGATTCCTTTTTGAGTTCAAAAGAAGTCATGGAAAGGTGAATAAGGGATTCTTCTATATTCAGGCTAAAAAATCATTTCTAACGGGCACACCCAGCGGAGCTAAACTATGGCTCACATTCTATTTCTTTGTTTCAAATTATGATGGAATCCCTTCCTTTTCCCAGGATTATTCTGTTCGTACCATCCCTTCAGAGGCGAATGTGTGGTTTTACGAGTCCCATAAGTGTTGGATTAAGGGTTTTCCAGTGGATGTTAGGAAAATACCAAATTTGTTTGTTGAGAAAAGCTAAGAGATTATGGTTTGCTACATCCGAACACATATTTTCTAGGTGCGGATTTAAGCTTGCTCCTCCTATACCTACAATTGGGGGTATAAGAAGTTAGTAACTAATGCTGAGAATCGACATATCCGTAGTTTAATTCTTTTTTGCTATCTTTCTTTTTGTAGGTAACATGGATAAAAATGCTGTTGCTAAACTTCACAAGTCTCTAGAGGCAAAGAAGAAGAAGAAAGCTGCTTTGAAGAGGCCGCTTGAAAGGTATGATGATCCTTCCATTCCTTTCAAGAAATCTAACACTTCAAAATGCACCGCAACTTTACCCGATAGGGATGTCCTAACTGCTCAGATTCTCGCATCTTCAGGGTTGATTGGTTCTTCATCACAAGGAGAATCTATTCCTAATGCTGGTGGTTTTGCTGCATCTGAAGTTCCCAACTCTATATTGATGGAGAAGGTTTGGATATCTACATAAGTCTTCTTATTCTTCCTCCTTTAGCTTCTGAGATGCCCCTCATTGCCCTTTTTTAGAAATCAAGAAGCTTTGGTCTTATGTCAGTGATTATGTTCTCTCCCTCTTTTCCTTTTCTTACGTTGGCTTGTTGCCTATATTGTTTTATGTTTTTCATTCTTGTAGTGTGCGGCATCGATGATAAAGGTGTGTTAATCGATAAATGTCCTAGCCCTATTTTCGAGTCGGATTACCACGCTAGAAGTTAATCTTGCTTCGGCCAATGTTGCACTAGCTGCTAATAAGGTTAGGCAGAGTAGGAGGCTAGAACAGTTCGAGAGTAGGTTGAGAAGGCCAAGAGGGAGGCAATGACCGCTGAAGAACCTCGAGCTACGAAGGTGCATGAGCTGGAGGAAAGGGAAGAAGATCTTCCCAGAATTAAAAATTAAGTCAAGAAATCCGAGGAGGATCATGACACCATCACTTCGAAGGCTACTTATGTTTTTTATGCCATGATCAAACGTCGATATAAGGTGGAGGTTAGGCCCGACTTTGTGAACGGTGAATCTGTGGCAGACACAATTTTTGAATTTAGAATAAGTGAAAGGTGGAGGAGGCTGAGGAAGAGGATGTTGATCCTAGGAGTTCGGAGCATGATTCTCAAGGAGAAAGAGGAGCGGCTGTGGTGGATCAAGGAAACTTGCAACCTGAAGAGCAAGACCAACTTTCCAAAAGGGTTAACTCAGCTTCCTTGATATATTTGGATGAGTAATCACAGATATCCTTTTGTGCTTTTGTATGTGAAATTATGAAATTCACTTTGATGGGTTGTTATATGACACGATATTTGTTACGTTTTAAGTGATTGTGTTTCCCTTAATTATTTTTTTAGTATTTTGGGGAGAATGTGTTTGCAAAAATATTAAGGAAGCTTAAGGCTAGACTCGAGAAAAACACATTAGATCGTCTTAGGTTAAGTCCAGCAACCCTGGCTAAATGTGAAAAGGAATTAGATCAGACTCGTATAAATCTTAAGAATGAGATCATGGAGTTATTTTCCCGAATTAATCAAGTGGTTCGAAAGAAGGAGGCCTTAGTGATTTTTTTGCTCTGATGGCGTCTCTTTTTAGAGAGCGGTTCTTTTCCACCTAATAGCCCTAATCTATAGTGGTTTAGGCTTAAGTTTAGAACTTTGATTGATGACTAGTCTTCTTAAAACTTTGCAAATTTATGTAAAATGGTCAGTTAGGTACAGTGTAATAAACGTAGTGATTTTGAGGCTTATCAGGCATTAAGTGATTAAGTTTTATTTTAGTAATGGATTGAATTAGTTTCCTTTAAACTATGTTCTAGACTAATTGTATCTGTCGCTTGGATGCCTCAACCTCCACTATGTTCTAACCCAAAAAGGCTCTGATGTGGTTGAGGCAGATGACACTCCTGAAGATGACATTTCTCAAGTTAGATATGATGTCAGAAAGATTAAGATGGAGTTAAAGTTCAATTAGAAAGAACTCGCAAAGGCCTAGAATGCGCTTGAGCGCCAGTATGACTGTAAATGAAAATTGCGATTCTGTTCTAGAGACACAACATCTAAACTAGAAGGAATAGAATGGACCGTATAAGTAGGCAAAGAACTTTATGGTATAGTATAGAAGGAAGAAATTATAGAATATAAGAAGCAAGTGGAGGATATGTCTAATGAGATTGCCAGACTACTTGATGAGTTGGAGATTGACGAATATAGGAGGTTTATCAAGGTGTTTAAATCAAATATCGCTATGTTCCTCTAATGAGTTCTGAGTCCTCTTTTCTTCATGGTGGTGGTTGGAAGGTTGTTGTTAGGAGATTGTTTAGTGATTTCTCAGGTGAGAGTAAGAAGACGAGGGCTTAGTTAGTAAAGATCTTAAACGATACCAGAAGAAGGGTGGTATTAGAAGTGTACAAACTTGAGTGTGCACTGTTGTCCTATAGAGATATAGTCACTTCTTGGTCGACTAAGCTTGAGCAAGAGAAGGCTAGGAGTAAGAAGATTTAAACATTTGTGCAATTTTCCCCTAATGTTTTAGAATTTTTTTATCCTTCGCTGGATCAAAGTTTTCTAAGTGATAAAGAGGATTTCGAAATGACAACAGGTTCAGATGAGGTCCCTTAGGCAGGAGCTCGTTGTGACTCCCGATAACCCGTCAATTTGACTTGGTGCTTTATTAACATAACTTTAGTTTTAGGAAAACATTCTTGTGACATTTAAATTGACTTATGATAGGGAAAGCACTTTTTATAATCTGACATTATTTGTTTTATAATACCAAAGTTCGTTGGTTAATATTCATACATAAAAAAATATGTAGGTTTATTTGGTAATTCTAGTTTGCATATTTACATTGTTATTTAATTGTAAGCTTATTCAACCTTATCTAGTTAATTTGTATTACTTAGGATTCATAGATGGACGTTTTGCGAAAGAAATTAGACTCTGTACAGTTCGAAATAAGGGAGCTAGAAGATTTATTAAAAAATGCCGAGAGCATATATATAGCCGTGTATATAGATGAGATCAAAAAGCCGAGAGGAGGGATTGTGAGATGGATAAAGAGATGGCACTGTTTATGAATGAAAAGGAGAATTCTTCAACTGCCCTAGCTTCCCATGTCCTTCTTGGGTTGGGCGCAGTCCGTGAGCTTCCATCTGGAGCTGAACCAACTGGGATCCTAAAGTGGAAGAATGATGCGAAGGCCTATTATGAAGCCAAGACTAAAGTGTTAGAGAACTACTTAAAGGGCGACTAGGGACACTATATACTCGAGTTTACCCATTTTTGTCTAATGAGGATGAATTCTTTAATCCTTCCTCTAAGAGTGTAGAGAAGTCAAAAGGAGCAACTCTTGCGTGAGATCGATAGAGTTAGAAAATTGGCCATGAGATGAATAAGTGCCTTAGAAAATAAGATATATAATTTGGAGTGTGAGTCCCGATTGGACACTTTTGCAGTTTCCAAGGTGGGATGGACATGGCATCCCTTTCGGATGAACTTCATAAAGAGAAGGTAAAAACCTGAATAGCAAAAATCGGACGACAACGTGCGATTAACGTTTTAAAATATTTCTGGCTTGGAATTGACTTGTCCTTTATGTATAATTGGACTGATTATAAATATAGATCTATAGATTATGAAAACATTTGGGTCGATGTCAATTATGATCCATGCATGGCATATCAGAGATGGTTCATGGTCGGGTCTCTCATTCTTGATCACCAGTGGTGAATACAAAGCCGAAGGGCTAACTTTTGTCTCAGCTCACCATGACTTATTTTCATTGATTAAAACGATGTAGTGTGGTCAAACTTCGATTAAATTTGTAATTTAACTGTTGTAAAAGTAGTGTTTTCTTTGGAATATGACTTGAGTAGTAATTTTTGTACACTACGCATAAGTGTAAAACATGTAATATTATTATATGATCCATAGCTAAATATTAATGGCTTAGTTTTCTGATATATATCTGCCAAGATTAAAGTAGTGTTCGGACTTATATCTGATTGACCGTATGTTCCCTGTGATGTATTCAGTTGCATTCGCTTTGGATATGTTTTAAGGAGTGGTGTATGTGTCCCTGATCACAATCTGATAGGTCGCGACTTCTCGATATTTGCAGATGCGATCTGATCCTTTTTTGAGTTAATTGTTATGTGGGTATGAGCGAATCTCAGTTCTGATGGTGCACACGTCAAGATCAACTCCTTGTTCCAGGAATGAAGTGTATGTAGTTAGATGTTGAGATGGTCCGCCCCCTTGTTCTGATGACCTGCCCTTTGCACTAAGGCCAAAATGTCTTTAGCCATATGCTTGCCTGAGTAATTGACTTACCCTTGTTCTAGGGTGAACGTCTGTTTTTGACCTATTTTAGGTTCTAGGGAAAAAATGCCCTTATCCACGTATATGGTCGAATATCATACATACCCTTACCATGGGGGTAAAATGTATGTTTTGACTTACCCCAGGTTCTAGGGCGAAAATGTCCTTAGCCACACGCATAGCCAAATATCAGACCTACCCCTGTCATGGGGTGAAACGTCTATTTTGAACTATCCTTGGTTCTAGAGCGAAAATATTATTAGCCACATGCATGGCCGAATGTCAGACCTACCCATGTTCTAGGGTGAAATGTCAGTTTTGACCTACCATGGGTCCAAAGGCAAAAATGTCCTTAGCCATGTGCACGGCCGAATATCAGACCTACTCCTATCCTGGGGTGAAACTTCTATTTGACCTATCCCAGCTTTTGTGGAGAAAACGTCCTTAGCCGCGAGCTTGGTATGACCTACCTCTTATTCTAGGGCGAAATGTCATACGTATGCTGAGCCAAATTCTTCTCTAACGTCACCGTTCTAATTGCAAAGATTGTTGTCATTGTTCTTAGGTGAAATCATACCTTTGGAACAATGGCGGTGAGCCAAGAAGAATGAATCGTCACTCTGGGCATGGTCACTCCCATTATGGGAGTAGATTTGACTAAGAAGTCGGGTCCTGATACAACCTACGATCGCATGTGCATAGTTTTTTTTGAAATGGTTCGAGCAGTCTAATATCCATATATCTAGTATGGTATGTTGAAATAACTGACATTAGTGTTTTTTTATACGGGTTCAGGCAATCTAAGATCCCTATGACTAGTCTTTATGATATGTCATCATAGAATTCACACCAAGATAGAAAAGTTTGCCGTCCTGTCCAGTAAAATATTTTTGCTGAAGAGCTGGACCTGCGTTGATCTAGATCCAATTATGTAGGGCTAATATCACCATTCTCAGTATTAATAGTGTTGTTTTCGCCTACTGATCTAGCGTTTAATGAGTCGTGACTACTGGGGTGAAATACGAAAGATCGGGTGTGTGGGTATATATATATAAGCTGACTGTTCTGATCAGAGGCGAAGACCCCACGGTCGGATCATCTGATCTTTGGACTATAAGGAGTGGACAAAAGGATGGAGGAATAAGGATGGAGGAATGGAAGAATGGAGGATGGAGGGACAAAGGGACAGAGGTTCGATCCCTCCTTCCAACATCAATGTTGGTGAAAATTTTCATCTTCACCACGTGGATCGTGAGATAATCTTATGATTTATCGTCCTCATGATTAGGAATTAGCGAATTTAAGCTTAGCCAATTTCACCTTTAGAAAGTGATGATGTTGCCGAATGCTTATAATGTCGAGTAGCTGCACTTCAACTGTTCATTGAAATGTTGAAAAAGATTAATGAACAAAAAAGCATTAGTAGTAAATAGTAGAAAGGTAAAGACATAGAGATTTTTGCATTTGTTGGATTGTTTGATAATCCTACATCTACATGGTAATCCACTATCATTATTTTTGTACAATAGATTTCAATGTCCCTGAGGCATACAACATTTTTATTTTTTTTTTTTAGGAAGGAGAAGAAGTACCCCAAAAAGATGATTCTTATCTTTGGCTTTATGCCTTTCCTTTTATAGCATGAAAAGTTTATTGTTGACGGTGTTAATCGTTATCCTCATTTTCCTTTAATCCATGCCCATATTTTTTACCATGTGTCATTTATCCATGACACTCGACTTTGTACCTAGATTAATGACGTATTTCAGGTGGAAAACCCTAATACTATAAGGAGATTGGAATTTTGAAGTGCGATGCCTGAAAAAGTCGGCAGGAAACCTAAACCTGCATAGATTGGACTCCTCTCTCTTGAAATAACAAGTTTCTCTAAGAGCATTGATAAGAGACCTTCCTAGGGCCTTATTGTACTATTGATGCATAAGAACAGATGAGGTAGTGCAGATCGTTTGGCATTCAGACCTCACCGCACCGTGGCTGCTCTTACTTTCTTTGCTTAATTTGTCATCATGTCGGTCAGAAAGGGGGAACTCTTCCCATTCTGTGCTGAATGTTGGTTAGAGAAGTTTGAGACTTTTGTGCTATTGAATTGTTTCCTTGGCTATTGTCAACTAGAGATTGAGAGAAGATGTGATTCACATTTCACTTTTAAGGCCGAGCCTGTGTTGAAGCATAGTTTGGGTGATCCTGTATATGGCCCATGTAGAGTGGTTTTGGCTCTATGTGGTGCTGTCTTGGTTGCCCTATGTATATGCTTATACAGACCTGATCCTTTAGGTGTTTGAAAAAATGTGAATATAGTTAACTCGGAACCTCACATGCTAGCCTCTTATGATTTTCTTTTGTATTCTGGTTTGACCTCTTCTTCCGAACGTAGTCAATGCATTCTGCTATGTCTTTTGATGCACACAGCATATGTTTTATGTAGCTTTGGTCTTATTAAAGAAGGTTGGGGTCTGGTTAAAAGATGTGACCTTAACCCTGCTCTGTGCTCAGTTTTGCTATTGTAGGGATGGTTTCTCTATCTTCAAGTATTTATCTTATTTCTTTTCTCTGTCGTTTATGAAAAGATATTTATAGCATATGTTTGTAGACACATCAAAATATGACCCAACCCATTTACCCTACTTGTAAATGGGTTGGATCAACCTATTTATGAATTATATTAAATAGGCCATGGCTTGGGTTGACTCATTTTAAAGGGGTTATAAATGGGTAAACCATTTACCTATTTATTAAACTCAAAATTAAAAATATAAATTTAAAAATAGCAATTTTGAAAATTTGATTTTTTTCCCGGATATTTCATCTTGTGAACGCACATTGTAGTCCTCCTATATGACTAATGGTTGTACTTCGAAAATAATAAGCTACATTCCTATATTTGAACTTCGCCTAGGTAGAAGCCGCTATTTTTTTTGTTCAGACTGCAATAATATCTTCATACTAACTCGAAATCATATGACGCTTTGACCAATGAACTCCCACCTAAATTACAGTTGGAAAACTCAGATTCTTCATCTTGTGAACGCACACCGTAGTTCCTTATGGTGACTCATATTTGTACTTAGAAATAACAGGATATGTCTCTATATTTGAACTCTGCCTAGGCAGCTATTTTTTGTTCGAATTGCAGTAACTTTTTCGTACTAACTCGGAATCATGCGAGACTTTGACCGATGAACTCCCACCTAAATTACGGACTATATAGAACACTCGGATAATTCATCTTGTAAACACAAACTGTAATTCTCCATGGTGACTAATAGTTGTACTTAGAAAATAATAAGCTACATCCCGATATTTGAACTTCGCCCAGGCATAAGCCGCTATTTTATTTTCTTCAAACTGCAATAACTTCTTCGTACTAACTCAAGATCAAGCGAGACTTTGACCGATAAACTCCTACATAATTTACAGACAATATGAAACACTCAGATAGTTCATCTAGTGAACGAACACTATAGTTCTCCATGGTGACTACAACTGTACTTAAAATAACAGGCAACACCCGACATTTGAAATTCGTCTATGTAGAAGACTCTATTTTTTTCGTTCAAACTGCAATAACTTTTTCATACTAACTTGAAATCAGGCAATACTTTGATTGATGAACTCCTACCTAAATTATGGAAAATATGAAACACTTTGATACTTCATCTTATGAATGCATATTGTAGTTCTTCATGGCGACCAATGGTTGCACCCAAAAAATAACAGACTATATCCTCATATTTAAATTTTGTTGAAAGTTAGAATTAAAATTTTAAAATTTTAAATGTTGATTCTATCGAAATTCAAAACGTAAAAATTTGAATTAAAATTATTTTATATATATTTGCTTTTTATTAGTCGAATCAAAATTAAATCTTCAAAACGGTTCTATTGTTTCTGCTACGGTTTCAACCAAAATGGATTTAGTGGGTTGGGTGGTTTTACCCATGAAATTACGGGTTTGGTTGGATTTAACCATTTAATAAATGGGTCTAATGGGTTGGGCATTTTTTTGTTTAAATGGTTTGGGTTAATTTTCAACCCAACCCAACCCATTTATATCCAACCCAACCCATTTGACACCTCTATATGTATGGATAAGGTAATAATAGGATAAATATGTATTTACTTAAGTAAAAGAATGAGATGTGACATGTTATAAAAAAAATTAAATTAAAAAAATTAAAAAGGAAACACCATATTTCACTTAACATCATGATACAAAGGAATGGAAAAACATATTGGATAATAGAGGGGGTGGAGATGCCATGCATGTGATATATGGAAGAGGAGGAGATATAGTGATTAGGGGTGTTAATTTTGTACGAGTTCGTTATCTAACTGATAATCGAAAAACATCCATCCATATTTTTCTATTTCTCGTTTAGGAAATGAAGTAGGACAAGAAAATTTGTATGATATTTCATCCGTACGAACTGTTCAAAGAATATTCCATTTTTCGTACGTCATCCTCCGTTGTTTAGATCGTGCGGAAAGTGTCCAAGCCAATGCCTTATTTGGTCCATGCCCATCCAAAACTCTTATATGATAGGACACAAACTCCTTTATATCCAGTCCGATCCGCCCGATTAACACCCTTAGCGATGATGTGGTAAAATGTGGATGAAGGATATGTACAAGGGCTTTTTAATAATTTTCTAAATCCATTTTATATAAAAACAATTTCCAAATTTTTCACTCTCATCCTTTTCACTTCATTTCATATTTTCAAAAACTCCTTTCGTCTCTAGCTTTTTAAAATTTTTAATGGCTTATGAATGATTTTCGAAAACAAAAGAACTTTTCTACTTTAAAACCTTTTTAAATCCACTCTTTTCTACCCTACGCAACCTCCTCCTTCAGAAGCAAGCCCACATCACCGTTTAATGGCCTAAGCCGAGCCCTTATAGTTCTAGGCTGAGCCAAAAGGTCCACTTCCTAACCAAAATTCAAATTTTCACTAATGAAATCAATGATCTAGGTCGACTCAGAGTGTAATAGAAGTTTGGTTTGATTTTGTGAGCTTTTGGCGAGTAAGCCATTTTTTAAAATAAAGTTGTAAACTTTATATGTGTAAAGGTGTGTAATGGTTATTTGAAAGTAAATAGTGTAGCTTGTGTTGATATAGCTGTGTTTATTGGTATAGTTATTTAGACTTGGAAAATAAGTCGAAAAGTTTAGTTTTAGTTTTAGTTGCAAGTTATAATTTTTATTTGTGCATGTTGCTTATGGCATGTGTTTGGATGTACGAATTTATGTGTGGTCGTAGTTAGCCAAAAGGAAAGTTAGCGCTTGATTTGGAATTATTGTTTGTTACCCAGATTTTTAACCCATCAGAATCCAATTGAAGACAAAACAATTTTATGATGTCAGAATGGCTCAAAAGTTAACCAAAAAGGCTAAACAAATAAGTTAAGGAGAGCCAAGACATATTAAAAAAGCAACGACTGAGTTTGACTAAACCAAGAGACTAGTATCCATTCAGTCCAATCAGCAGTCAAAGGCAACTAGCAAGTAAATCATCGTCAAAACAAAGCAACGCGCAACGAGACTACACGATACAAGATAATGGAAATGCTAGACATCAAAGTCAAAAAATAAACTAAGTGTATGGATTGCTAGCGATCCATACACTATGGACCGCCAGCGATCCATATTTGATCCTGGGATTGCTAGGTCGCTATGGCACATGGAAGCAAAGAAGCTTAAAGAGACAAAGCAAGAAAATATGCTAAGTGTATGGATTGCTAGCGATCCATACACTATGAATCACCAGTGATCCATACTTGAACAAGGAATTTAAGCGAGCTAACTAGGCAAAGAAGGGGGAGGAAGAGATAAATGAATGGGTCATGAATGAGCTAAATCTATGGATCGCCAATGATCCTTAGACCAAGGATCGCTAGCGATCTATATTTTTGGCTCGGGTCATGTGCTAGGCTTTGTAGCGTCTTCCTACGTCCATCTGCAAGTAGTCAGTAAACTGGCCGGGTCCATAAGCTCTCTGATCTCTACAAATACCATCATACCTGCAATATAAACGAGATCTTCTCTGGACTTGTTGCTGAAGCTCTGCCAAAAACTTTCTTCACTCTCTACCTCCCTTACAACAATCTTCAAAGGGATTCACTATGATTCTCCAGTGGATTCCAACTTTGGGGATTTAATCCAGCTAAGGATAATCAAAAGCCTTGTAATCAAACACTACTTGTAACAACAATCAGTAATAATAAAACTATAAAGTGGACGTAGGCTTCGTTAACATCCAAACTACTATAAAAATCTTCTTGTCTCCTTTTTTTTACTATTCTTTTCTATGCCTATTATATGTATTATCTGTACTGTAAGATTAGGGTTGATGCTTTCATTATCAAACCAGGGTGTTAGGTTATCATTTTGGTTCTTTCACTGAGAACTCCAACTCAGGGTTCAGATCTAGCTATCTACGTTGGATCACATAGGTCCAAAAGTTAGTTCCTCAATCTTTTCTTGAAAATCCACTAATTGGAATCAATGGCTCATGGAAGAAGAACTGCCTCTAAAAGATCCATAGAGGCGGTAATAGCTAAAGAAGATGTTAATCCCTAACAAACTGAAGTAATTGGTGCTAACTTGGGAAATCATGCGCCAACATCCTCTAGCCAGCACGAAGTTGTCACTAGAGATGAGTTGAATAGGCGGTTAATGAGATCAACCAAAAAATGGAAAGTAGCCAAAAGGCTGTAATGGATAAGCTTAACGCTCTCTTAATCATACAGTCAAACCCCGCTCCATGGACAAAAATGCAAGCACTTCGCTCGCCACAAGGCAACCAATTCTGTACTTGAATCAGGAAGCAAAGACCCCATAAGAAGATATAGCTACAGATCTCTCTAATTCAGAAGATGGAGAGAAAGACCATCAATTGAAAGAGAATGTCAACGCATTCGATGATGCTAGGAATGTCCAAACTGCCCCAATCAGGCAAACTGCAATCCAACGGGGTCCCGCCAGAGTGGCTTTCTCGAAGACAGGAGAGCCTAGGCTTCAACCCACATGCCACGACTGTTTACGTAGCCAAACACTTGGTGTGGTGACTGATTATTTCCTAGGAGTATTGGACATTAGAGGCATATGTAGCAGACATGGTCAAACGGTTGGTGGATGAGAGTAAGAACCGAAGAGATGATGAATGTGGATATGCTCCAAGTCAAACTCCCTCTACCTATGAAATACTGAATGAAAAAAAATCCAGACAAATTCACAATGCCAACTATCCCATCCTACGATGAAACAAAGGACCCAAAACCCCATCTATACAAGTATAGCTGGTATACGGACGGAGCCAACACTCCAGAGGTTGTTTATTGCCGATGTTTCCCTATCTTTCTAGAGGGAGTTGCGTCTATGTGGTTCATTGGATTTCCCCTGAGATCCGTCTCTACATTTGACTAATTAGCAACAAAATTCCTTGACCAATTCACGCTCCTTACCGTGCAACCAAAAGATATCATGTCTCTATCCGGATTGTGCCAAAGACGTAATGAGTTAGTAGAATCTTTCATGAAACGGTTCAATACTACTATGAAGAAAATACGTTATCCTAATGAGGACATGGTTTTTATGGCGTTAGCAAGTGCCATTCACCCATAAACTAAATTCAAGAAATGGATTAAAATGAAGCAGCCTATCACAAAGATTGACGTTAATCGTAAAGAAAGTCAGCACTTAAGATTAGAGGAAACATAAGAACTAAAAAAGTCTAATGGTGTGCAACCAATGAACATTGGATAGAGCGATGTGGAAATAAACCAATGCACGCATGATTCTGGAACTGCTCAAAGAGTAGCAGGGAAAGATAGGAATCAAAAGATGAAAAATTAGAACTCCAATAAAAGAAATAGCAATGGTAGTAAGAAAGATTTAAAGAGTTCAGATAGGTAGATTATACCCCTTTAAATGACACTTCAAAAATATTTATCTTGCAACACAGAAAATTGAAGAGTATAAGAAACCCCCTAGGAGGCAGGCAACTGAGCAGCAAAAGCGCTCAATAAAATTCTGCTGCTTTCTTGAGACATATGGCCACAATACAAATGAATGCCGCCATCTAAAGAATCTCATTGAAAAGTAAATTCGGGAGAATAAACTCAAGCAGTATATGAGAAAGCCATAAAACACCAATCAACCTACGACCCCTCAGCCTCCTAGAGAACGAAGAAATCAAGTTGGAACCAGTGATGAAGGGTCGAAACAAATCGACCAAAGGCTTATTGTTGGAACAATATCTAGGGGACCACACCCCGCACAAAGGGGCTGGGATGAAATGGAATGGTACGCGTTCGTTGAAACATGCTCTGAAAGACTTATGTCTCGCAATAGATTATGAAACTCCAGTCAAGCTACAAAAGGTTTTGAATGATGATATAATATTCCGAAATTGGGACACCGAAGGGATCAAAGCTCCAACTCTCGATTCGATGGTGGTTACGGTAGGAATTAGACCTGCTGTGGTTCGACGAGTTTTGGTTGATTATGGCAGTTATGTTAATATACTTTTCAAATGCACTTTTGATCTGATGAAGATTGTCATGAAAGGTGTATCTGTATGCCAAACAAAGATTCAGGGGTTTATCGGCGAACCCAAACAACTGGTGGGAACAATTGTCCTGCCAGTGGAACTTGGAGAAGGTAAGTGAAGGGTCACCCTCATTCATACTTTTGTGATTGTAGATGAAATGTCAGCATATAACGCCTTCTTGGGACTTCTTGCATGATCAAATTTCAGAATAGCTCTGGCCCCGTGTTGCATTACAATAACGTTCCCTACAAAGAATGGAATCGGGATTGTGAAAGAAGACCAGTGTGCCACCTGGTAATGCTATATCATGGAATTACGTGAGTTGAAAAGAAAGGAAAAAAGGGAAGGACGTATGGAGAAATCTCCTCATTCGTGAACCCTTTGAATAACAACTACAAAACAGCCCCTTGCTCGGGGACCATAGCCGATTCGACAAGGTTTTGGACCCTAGAAAGAAGATTTCGGAGGAGAATCGGGCAGCACCCACAGAATTGACGGTGTCTGTCCCAATCAGTATGGACGACCCAACGCAATTATTAAAAATTGGATCGCACCTTGGAAATAAGATACAATCAGAACTAAGTAAGTTTTTCCATAACTTGAACATATTTGCTTGGACACACTTTTATATGTGTGGGGTGTCACCTGAAATTGCTTTCCACATGCTCAATATTGACCCCAAATTCACACCAGTAAAGCAGAAGAGGCACAGCTCGGGCCCTGAATGGTTCAAGGCACTAAGTAAATGACCAATGGCTTCACCCGAGATGCAACTTACCCTAAATGGGTATCAAACCCAGTCTTAGTCAAAAGGCCCAATGGAAAATGGTGAACTAGTATTGACTTTTTGGACCTAAATAATGTTTGCTCGAAAGATAACTTTCCCCTGCCCAGAATCCATCAGCTTATGGATGGGATGGCGAAATACAAATTGTTGTCATTTACAGATGCATACTCGAGCTACAACCAGATCCTGATGCATGAGCCTGATCAAGAGAACACCACTTTATTACCAATGTAGGATTGTACTGCTACAAGGTAATGCCATTTGGTTTAAAGAATGCTGGGGCAACATATCAACGATTAGTGAATACCATGTTCAAACGCCAAATCAGAAAGACTATGGAAGTGTACGTAGATGACATGTTGGTCAGTCACGAGTAGCTTCCAACCATTTGGAAAATCTCGCCGAAATGTTCGAAGTACTCCAAAAGTCTGGAATGAAGCTCAACCTACTCAAATGTCACTTCGGGGTAGATTTGGGAAACTCCTAAGGTGCATAGTGAGTGCCAAGGGCATCGAAGCAAATCCAGAGTAGATAACGGCGCTACGAGAAGTAAACTCCCCGAAGAATAAAAAGGAACTCCAAAGTCTGAATGTAAAGGTTGCAGCATTGAGCCGATTTATCTCAAAAGCTACAGACAAATGCATACCATTATTCGACGCATTGAAGAAGGGAAAGAAAAAATTCGAGTGGAGTGAGGCTTGTCAAACAGCATTCGAAGAATTGCTGCGACACATGGAACCTCCGCCAATCCTATCTAAACCGGTGGATGGAGAAGATCTATTCATCTACTTAGCGGTCTTACCATATGCATTGAGCGTCGCTCTCGTGCGGGAAGAAGCGAGAATACAGCGGCCCATTTAATACATTAGCAAATGATTCATTGGAGCAGAGAAAAACTACCCAAAACTGGAAATCTAGCATATTATGTTGGATCATAGGTTTTGATTGCTGACATGAAACAAAAATTCATGAATCTACGACTACGACAACATCCAGACTCGACGACGTAAAGTATGGTTCGTATAGTTATATATCTTAACAAGAGTCATCAAATATGTATATAGAGTCTAGTTTAGTGCTTTGTTAAAATCTTTCCTCAAGAATCATCATTCACATTCAAATAAACTTGCATGCATAAAAATCAAGTTTTAAAAAAAAGCATGGAACGGAGATCAAACCCGGATCACTAGTTTAGAAGGAAAGTGCTCTAACCAAATAAGCTATGGTTATTTTTGTTTATCAACAGAATTCAGTCGACTGAGCTTGTGCATTTTAACATATATGTGCATGTTTTTAAATTCGGTCAACTGAATGATCAAAGTCTGTCGACTGAATCCTACAACTGCCCTTTTTTATGAAAAGACACCTTTTTTGAATAGTTGTCTTCCTCCCTAAGGGTTGCTACCATTGCTGTTCGTAGAGAACTCTTCATAGCAGTTGCAACTCATTATCTATTATAAATACACTTGAGTTTCATTGATTAAATAACTTAATTCTCATATCTCTCTTGATCTAACGTGTATAACATTCTCGAATCTATTGCTTACATAAGTTCATACATTCATTGCTTTACATCTCACTTCCATATCTAATAAAGCAATTCTAATCTTCCTATTCTTCATACATGCACAATCATACACATTACTTTTAAGGAAAAGATTATAGAAAGGGTGTACATTATTGACTTATCAGTGCTATTCAAGAGAACCTCAGTCAGAGACAACTTTACTGTTTATGTTGGATGTCCTGTTTGGTTGCACAGGCGGTAGAAGTCCTATTCGGTTGTCTAGGCGGTAGAAGTCCTATTTGGTTGCTTAGGCGGTGTAATACCTATTCCTCCGGGTTAAGAGAGGGTTACTAGTTTTAATTCCAGAAGGAGTCTGGGACTGGACGTAGAACGGCGGCTTGAACCAGTATAAAAATCTCTGGTGTCATTTTCTTTACCGCTTTAATTGTTTACTTTTTATACTCATATTCCGCATCAGCAGATAACTTAATTTATATCGTACTACCACTGCATTTACATTGTTTACAACTGTAGTCCATTTCGATCCTATTACATAACAGTCACTTTTATTTGGTATCGAAGTATAGCGATTTTCATATTGTCTTTTGATCGCATCTAGGAAGTTACGACCATACTTTCAGGTTCATCCAATCAAAGTGTTGATTGACTGGCCCCTGAAGCAAGTGTTGTATCGACCTGAAACTTCTAGATGACTTCTCAAGTGGAACATAGAGCTGAGCCAATATGAGATTACATATCATCCAAGGGAGGCCACCAATGGGTAGGCGTTAGTAGTCTTTATCATCGTGTTTACTATATGGGACAACGAAGAAGAAACACGGCTGGAAGTAGATACACAATGGAAGCTCTTTGTCGATGGCGCATCTACCAACCTCTATTCGGGGGCAGGTGTAGTGCTTGAAACCCCCGAAGGATAAGCATTAGCTATGCTTTGCACTTGAAATTCCCTGCTACAAACAACGATGTGGAATACGAAGCATTGATTGCAAGACTGAAAGTTGTGAAAGAGCTCAAGATAAAATCTATTCACATATACAACAACTCCTAGACGGTCATTTTTCAAATAAAAGGGGAGTACCAGGCTCGTGTGGAGAATCTTGCCCCATACCTCGCTAAAGCATAAGATCTATTAAGCAACATCGAACATTATACCATAAACAATATTCCACGAGAGCAGAACACCAAGGTGGACTATTTGGCTAAACTAGCAAGCTCTGGGCAAGCTCAATCATTGGTGCTCGTCCTGGTCGAAACTCTAACCAACCCAAGCATAGACAAAATGGACGTCGATTGGATCCTTAAGATTACCTTGGAACCAGAAACGTGGATGACACCGATAAAAGAATATTTGCTTTTAAGCACTCTTCCAACTGACCGGAATTAACAGAAGAAGCTTCTTCGAAAAGCATCCTGATTCATAATACAAGATGGAACACTCTACCGAAGGGGATTCTCGGCACCCCTCCTTAGGTGTGTGTCTATAACATCCCAAATTTTTGATAACGTTATTCAAAAGATTTAATTAAATAAATTAAATAGAATAATGATGATAAGGGGATTGAGATTTGAATAAATTATTTATAGGGTCATGCTTAATAATAAAATAAATGGGCTTTAAACTGGTTTATAAGTTAATTAACTTACACATGGGCATATTAATAAAATAACTTTTTTATTTTACATGGTGTAACATCCCGCCTTTTTGTACGCTTTAAATCGACGATAAACCACACACGTCAGACTTAAACCATACAAAAGGGCGGATTGTTATGGGGTAAATAAGAAAAACAGAGAAAGAAAAAAACAAAATAGAATCTTGCAGCGGAACGATAAAATATAATAATCAAATAAACAGTTCACGAAGCTGTTTAGAAAACATCTGATTATACTTATACAATACATATCAGAGTTACACATACCAAAGAATAATAAAACAATGTAGCGGAACAGTATGAATGTAGTGGAATAATATAATAATAGTAATACAATCTTCGCCTTCGTCCTCCAGAAATAAAGTCTTCAAATCCTGAAATACTCAGACTGGCCCGAGTGAATTGAAAAGACAATACACTCGAGTCAGAACTAAAAGATCCTATGCGAGCTTAATCATAGGTAAAATATGAGTGGAACGGCGTCAGAGATGTTTACGGGATTTGACATCTCCTATCCAGTGTCAAACGTGAGTGCAGTAACTTAAGAGATGCTCGTGATTCACATCTCCTAAGCATCCATTAAACTATTTACTATGTAGTAATACTTCGCTATTATAATAACGTCTACAGTAAAATAAACTTACTTTTAAATAGCGTTAATGAGTTACCCAATCCCCCTTAGCACGTAATAGTCCCAGTTGTCCATCCAGTATCATAGTCCTCTTGATTGGGAAGCCACTAGGGGATACCACACGGGCTACGGGAGAAAACCAAACTCGTACAAGACGCGATACGGTAGGTGACACGACACAAAAGGTAATGTCAGGGTAAATATACCAATTACTATCCGGACTGGTGGTGACGCATAGTGCGCAGCTACCGCCCACCTCGAGCCACACCCCTAAAATCAAAAATCAAAAGTGGTCACCGAATCAATCTCAAAGTCTGCATATAATGGAATGGTATCGAAAGAGTGTGTCCGATAAGAGGAGCTACCTCACTGGCCTGGAATCGCTTCTGTTTTAGCCACCTTATGCCAACTCACGGGAGTCGGGTCCACGTATATACCTCAAAGGAATGCCGCCGCCATCCTACTTCATATTGGAATCTCCACTGCGTACGCGGTTGTTAAAGTGGTTTTTGGAGTTGGCAGAAAGTATAACAGCTTCCGATCCTGGTCTCTTTAACAACCAAATGTTATTATAACACCGTGGTCATTTCAAAATCATTTATACTTCAAAACCAGAATATAATATTCATTTCAAAACCATATAAATACGATATCTTTTCCATTTTTAAACCCAAATCAATATAATATCATATTTTATTTCAAATATATCCTTTTCTAAAACCATAACACTTTCAAAGTTATAATATTTCGAAACCAAACGCTTGAAATATAACCTTTCAAAACATAATAACTTGAATTTCATAATCTTTGAAACATAACTACCCCACTTAATGGATTAAATATTTAATTACTTTATATAATAAAATAGCTTCTTCAATTTCACAAGTCAATTCTAAATACAGATTTGAACTTCAAATAAACTGTTTCAATTTTTATATATTTCAAAGCTTTAAATATTCCACCATTTCAAAAGTAATTCTTTGATAATTCCATAAATATCAAATTCAATTACCATAATAAATCCAATATAATTTAAATAAAACTTTTCCATTTCAAGTAACTGGTTATTCTTTCAATTTATTTAACTTGATATGTTCATTTAAATCAACTTGATATTCATTTAAATCACTCTAAACCAAAATCAAGTTATAAAAATCATACCCTTTGAAATCAAAATTTTATTTAAATTTCAAATCAATTTATTCAAATATAATTCTTAAATAATTTAACTCAAATTAATTTCATATTTATATTCCAACCTAATTTTTTTTAGTGATTATAGACTCTATATGCAATATAATTTAAACAGATACTTAACCATATTATATAAAACAATCAAAATTTATTATTCAACTTATTTTATTTCAAAACAAATTCATATATAGTTAAAGACTAATAGCAAAATAACATTTATATAGTATCTAAATTAATATTGATATAAAACCACATATTTCTTTACAAAACCATAAAAATCATTTTAAAATATCTTTATATATAGATCGCGGTGTCTGTATATAATTTTCTATCCTATGGTCAAGTGACATTGATATTTATCATTTCAATACGGAATTTAAAATATAAATATGGTTATATATCATTTCAAACCACAATCCTGAATGAAATAAAATCCATAACAACTTGTAGTTTTTAACAGTATAAAATACAACATCTATTCATCTAATATCAATCACCAAACGTTTATCACAATGATCATCCAATTCAATCAATAACAACAATATAGAACTAAAAATAAATAACAGGCATTTACTGGCAGTTTATATCCAATAATAAATTTAATAACAATTTATCTAGCTGTTTATATACAATTATAAATTAAATAACAATTTAATTCAATAAATTCAATTTAACTGAGATGATGATTAAAAATACGCCAAACGGTCATAAATAAATTTCAAATCACATTATAAATCAATTTAACAAACATAAGAAATTTTAGAAGTTATGAGTGGGTTAAAACACTCACCTTTTGAATTTAAATTGAATTTAAATCCAATTTAAACCTAAAATTTGAACTGTCCCCAAATTTGTCCAAACCAACGTCACAATGTCCGAAATTTTTATACGATCGCAATGCAAGAAACTGTGCGTGAATTTGACCTCGTATATAAAGTTATACACGTTACAAGAGACAATTTAAGTTAAATAAAATAAATAAAATAAAAATGAATTAGTCCACACAAGCCACGTCACCCTCCCAAATCGCATGCAACCGAAGCCCTAATTCGTTCGCTCGCGACCAACCACACGCACAACCGCCACCCACCACACGCACAGCCGCCACCCAAATCTCACAACGCCGACTAACCCGAGCCACTTCTCTACGTTCAGACTCCATCATCGTGACGCCCTCCTCGTGCCGCCCCTTCCCTAACCGAGCAGCCCCACGCCGTCACCTCCACGTCGCATGCCACTGCAAGTAAAGTCAGTCAAACGTCCTCCATTTCTAGAGATTCTCGGTCCGTTGATGACAAACGGAAGGCAGATACGTGAGCTGCTCGTCACTAGCTTTGCAACGGCACCATCTGATCGTCAATCGGATGTAGATCCGCCATTGGATCGAAAAAAATAAAATATGGATGGCTGGAATTGATTCGCGATTTCTAGGCAAACGGTGTACCGATTTGAAAAACGAATCACACCAGAATATTACGCTCTTCTAGTTTAGATTGATATAAAATTTGATATTAATTGAGGAGTTTGAATTTTGGCTTTGAATTTGATTTGAAATTGCGTTTTGGGATTTAGGGTTCTGTGGCCATTGAAAGTGGAGAAGCAAATAGAATTGTACGTACTGAATTGAGGAAGAAGAAATAGCTAGGGTTTATAACAAGGTATATATAGGTAGGTCAGAAATAGAGATTAATGGACACCATTGGTTTGGACCGTTGAACGATAAATGGCCCGAAAAGCCCGTTCTGACTCCGAAACGAAATTGGGTCAACCCATATATCAAAATAGATGTTTTAAAACATTTTAAAATCAATGGAATAGGTTTCAAGTCCAAATTTTATCGTATGAAGAAGTTATGCTAAAATCAAGTTATTTCAAATTGATTTCAATTAAATTGATTTCTAGACGTTTCGAGTCCGTACGATCAAACGACAAGTCCGATCGCTACGAAACTTGAAATCCTACAATAATTCACCGTTAGAGATCCGATGAAACTAGTTTCATCGAAATCCGAGCCAATGGCCAAAATGGCTATTTTCCAGTTAATTAAGTAAATTAATAATTAATTAAATCATTTTTCAATTTCAATTCCATAATTAACAAATCTTATCATTTTTTATTTCTTAAACAATTACAGTAATTGAAACAAATTTAGATGTCAATTCGGAGTTGATTAATTTATCAATTTCAGTGTTAACCTCAATTTCATTAAATTCAGAAATTATAAATTTAATTTCCAATAGTTCCATTTAATTTACTTTTCATTCTATTATTCAATTCGTTGTTGTCAAATGGATGCATTTAACATTGGATTCATGATCTATTACATTAATATTCTCAGATTTCATCTTAATCTCCATTAACGTAGTAATTAAATATTTAATTTCATTTAGTTACAATTTATCCATTTGGTTAGTTTTGAATTAATAAATCTTTATTTCCATTCCTTTAATTCAACAAATTGTCCTATTATGAATAACATTAACGTTATTTCCAAATATTGCCTTAATTGAGATTAACGTAATATTTTATTTAGATTTATTGCAATAGATTCCAATTCAATTCCTATTTCTTTCAATATTTAATTACTAAAATCCTATTAAGCTAACAAATTTAATTATCACAATTCACGGGTTGTTACACTCTCCCCTACTCAAAACTTTTCATCCCCGAAAAGGAAAATGGACGGGAAAAGAAGGCATTAAGTAGTCAATATATCTTATTCAAAATATTAACTTTATAAACAAATAATTTTACAAAACTAATTAACTTAACTAAAATATACCAATTTATAACCATCAAATCTTTTATACTTAAATTAATAAGTTTTGGAAGACATTTTCAAAAAAATTCTAAGTCCAAAATTTACGGAAAATTTCGGCAGAGTCTCTTTTGTACGGGGGGCTCGGGAGAAAAAATATTATAAAATATAACAATATATATCACAATATCTCAAAATCATATATCCCAACAATGGGAAAAATAATATATAACATTATAAAACAGTAGTCCGAGAACGTACCTATTCGTTGGGCAATTTACGCTTATATTATGAAACCAAATGCAGTAGCAGCTGCTTACATAATAGGTATTTTTCTTATATAATCCAAAAGAGTTAATAATTATATAAAATGAAATATTTAAAGTTGTTTCAAACAATTAAATATAAAACAATAATCATTGCAACCACAACATACAATCATCATACAGAATCAACACAATTCAATTATCCATCCATATCAAACAAAACAAATAGTTGTTCGGGTTCATAAACTTTAAATTGTACAAAATGAAAAATAAACTACTAAGTGCACCATTTACTCAACAGTCTTAGATGAAACTAAGTAGATTATTCATACATCCCAACCATTTTAAAGTATCCTTGCCCAAACAACGATAAACCGAACAAACAACGGTTACAAACAATAGATCTAGTTAATTTTTCAATTTCATTCCATAACCTTTGTTGTTTGATTCCCTTTTCATTCATATAGTGGTTTATTTTTTTATTTTACATTATTTCTTGCAAATTTTCAATCCATCCATTGATCCAGTGTTTATTACATTTATTTTCATTTATTACTTACAAATATTCGTTTTCATATTTTTATAGTATTCATGTTTAATTCTATTTCTTTGCATATTAATTCATTTACTTAAGTTTAAAATCATATACTTACAATACTTACTTCCTATTACCTTTATTACAACAACATTTCAATTATAACTTAAGTTCACAATAATTACAACATGAAATTCTTATTTATAAAAGAATTTCATTACCTCAAGTTTATTACTTGTATAATATCCATTACATTTTCTTATTAACATTTTAACTTTTTACATCTTTTGGTAAGTTATATATATATATATATATATATATATGCTTTAAGAATGCAATTGGAAGTTATACAAGTTTTCTCATTCCTTTAGTTAAATTTAATGTTCAATAACTATATCCTTTGTTTTTATGGGTTACAAATTTCAACTTTCTTGTAATTTCATTTATATCCTAGCATTAAATCTCTTATTTTGATTAAAGGTTCCAATTATTGATTAGTTACATTTAATTTCACTACAATAATTGAACCATTAAGTAACGGAAACAGAACTAGATACCGGGTTAAATTTCAAATCATATAAAATATTAGATATATATATATATATATATACAAACACACTTACTGCTTATATATATATCCAATTATTTAAAACAATTTAAAATTTATATTTGTTTATCAAAATAATTCTGCAGTAAAACTATTACATTGTCCTTCCACTTAGAAACTCGAAAATGGATGTCGATGATGCGTGCACCCATCATCGAAATTATTTTCCAGCGACAGAGAGGGGAGTACAGAATTTATTTCTTTTTAATATTTATTTAAAACAATTCTTTCAAATTATATTAGAATATTTATATCAAAAAATACTTATAAATAATATTATTATATTCCAAAATCCTTTGAAAGAAATTTTCAAAATCTCGAAACTGAATAAAATTTCCAAATTTCATTTATTTTAGTTTCTTCAAATCTTGTATCCAATCAACATTTAAAAATTTCACTACCTAACAACCAAATATAATTTTTATAAATTTTTTATTATATATAGAAAATATAATGGGAAAAATTATTTCATCCATCTATATTCAAAACAAATATTGTGTCGTTCTGTCCTATTAAGTGTTTAGAAATCTCTATTGATGCCATAGCGTCCCATGCACCAACCAGAATTTATAAATACAAAACGGAACAAATTAACCCAATATCAAAACCTTTTTATAACACTAACAAATACGCTCTCTCATATATATACGCTCAGTGACTCATCATAGGGTATTACTACCCTATTGATAAAGAGTCAGACCCCACAAAGCTAAGGTTTTTCACTAAACCAAAGCTCTGATACCAGATGTAACATCCTGCCTTTTTGTACGCTTTAAATCGACGATAAGCCACACACGTCAGACTTAAACCATACAAAAGGCCGAATTGTTATGGGGTAAATAAGAAAAAGCAGAGAAAGAAAAAAAATAGAATCTTGCAGCGGAACGATAAAATATAATAATCAAATAAACAGTTCATGAAGTTGTTTACAAAACATTTGATTATACTTATACAATACATATCAGAGTTACACATACCAGAGAATAATAAAATAATGCAACGGAACAATATGAATGTAGTGGAATAATATAATAATATTAATACAATCTTCGTCCTCGTCCTCCAGAAATAAAGTCTTCGAATCTTGAAATGCTTAGACAGACCCGAGCGAATTGAAAAGACAAAACACTCGAGGCAGAACTAAAAGATCTTATGTGAGTTAAATCATCGGTAAAATATAAGTGGAACGACATTAGAGATGTTTACGGGATTTGACATCTCCTATCCAGTGTCTAATGTGAGTGTAGTAACTTAAGAGATGCTTTGGATTCACATCTCCTAAGGATCCGTTAAACTATTTATTATGTAGTAATATTTCGCTATTATAATAATGTCTACCGTAAAATAAACTTACTTTTAAATAGCGTTAAAGAGTTACCCAATCTCCCCCTTAACACGTGATAGTCCCAGTAGTTCATCCAGTATCATAGTCCTTCCTGATCGGGAAGCCACCAAAGGATACCACACGGGCTACGGGAGAAAACCAAACTCGTACAAGGCGCGATACGGTAGGTGCTACGACACAAATGCCAGGGTAGATATACTAATTACTATCCGGACTGGTGGTGATGCATAGTGCGTAGCTACCACCCACCTCGAGCCACACCCCCAAAATCAAAAATCAAAAGTGGCCACCGAGTCAATCTCAAAGTCTGCATATAATGGAATGGTATCGAAGGAGTGTGTCCGATAAGAGGAGCTACCTCACTGGCCTGGAATCGCTTATGTTTTAGCCACCTTATGCCAACTCACGGGAGTCGGGTCCACGTATATACCTCAGAGGAACGCCGCCGCCATTCTACTTCATTCTGGAATCTCCACCGCGTACACGGTTGTTAAAGTGGTTTTTGGAGTTGGTAGAGAGTATGAAAACTTCTGATCCCGGTCTCTTTAACAACCAAAATTTATTATAACACCGTGGTCATTTCAAAATCATTTATACTTCAAAACCAGAATATAATATTCATTTCAAATACCATATAAACACGATATCATTTCTTTTTTTAAACCCAAATCAAAATAATATCATTTTTATTTCAAGTATATCCTTTTCTAAAACCATATCACTTTCAAAGTTATAATATTTCGAAACCAAACGCTTGAAATATAACCATTCAAAACATAATATTTCGAATTTCATAATCTTTGAAACATAATTACACCACTTAAATGGCTTAAATATTTAATTACTTTATATAATAAAATAGCTTCTTCAATTTCACAAGTCAATTCCAAACACAGATTTGAACCCCCAAATAAACCATTTAAATTTCTATATATTTCAAAGCTTTAAGTATTCCACCATTTCAAAACTAATTCTTTGATAATTCCATAAATATCAAATTCAATTACTACAATAAATCCAATATCGTTTAAGTAAAATTTTGCAACTTCAAGTAACTGGATATTCCTTCAAATTTATTTAACTTGATACATTCATTTAAATCAACTTGATATTCATTTAAATCACTCTAAACCAAAATCAAGTTATAAAAATCATACCCTTTGAAATCTCAATTTTATTTAAATTTCAAATCAATTTATTCGAGTATAATTCTTAAATAATTTAACTCAAATCAATTTCACATTTATCTTCCAACCTAATTTTTTTAGTGATTATAGACTCTATGTGCAATATAATTTAAATAGATACTTAACCATATTATATAAAACAATCAAACTTTATTATTCAACTTATTTTATATTTCAAAACAAATTTATACATAGATAAAGATCAATAATAAAATAACATTTACATAGTATCTAAATCAATATTGATATAAAACCGTATATTTCTTTACAAAACCATAGAAATCATTTCAAAATATTTTTATATTTAGACCGCGGTGTCTGTATATAATTTTATATCCTATGGTCAAGTGATACAAATATTTATCATTTCAATCCGTAATTTAATATATAAATACGGTTATATATCATTTCAAACCGCAATCCCGAATGAAATAAAATCCATAACAACTTGCAGTTTATAACAATATAAAATACAACATCCATTCATCCAATATCAATCACCAAACATTTATCACAATCATCATCCAATTCAATCAATAACAGCAATATAGAACAGAAAATAAATAACAGGCATTTACTGGCAGTTTATATCCACTAATAAATTTAATAACAATTTATCTAGCAGTTTATATGCAATAATAAATTAAATAACAATTTAATTCAATAATATCAATTTAACTAAGAATATGATTAAAAATATGCCAAACAGTCATAAATAAATTTCAAATCACAACATAAGTCAATTTAACAAACATAAGAAATTTTAGAAGTTATAGGTGGGTTAAAACACTCATCTTTTGAATTTAAATCCAATTTACAACCAAAATTTGAACAGTCTCCAAATTTGTCCAAACCATCATTAAAATGTCCGAAATTTTTATACGATCGCAGTGCAAGAAACCGCTCGTGAGTTTGACCTCGTATATAAAAGTTATACACGTTAGAAGTAGACAATTTAAGTTAAATAAAAAAAATGAACCAGTCCATACAAGCCACGTCACCCTCCCAAATCGCACGCAACCGAAGCCCTAATTCGTTTGTTCGCGACCAACCACATGTGCAGCCGCCAACCAAATCTCATGAACGCCGACCAACCCAATCCACTTCGCCACGATCAGACTTACCACCGTGACGCCCTCCTCGTGCCGCCCCTTCCCTAGCCGAGCGACCCCATGCCGTCACCTCCACGTCGCATGCCACCGCACGTATAGTCGTCCAAACGTCCTTCATTTCTTGTGATTCTCGGTCCACTGATGACAAACAGAAGGCAGATCCATGAGCTTCTCCTCACTAGCTTCGCAACGGCACCATCCGATCGTCAATCGGATGTAGATCCGCCGTTGGATCGACAAAAATAAATATCGACGGTTGGAATTGATTTGCAATTTTTGGGCAAATGGTGTACTGATTTGAAAAAGGAATCACACCAGAAGATTATGCTCTTCGAGAGCTTCAAATTGATATAAAATTTGATATTAATTGAGGAGTTTGAATTTTTGGCATTGAATTTGATTTGAAATTGCATTTTGGGATTTAGGGTTCTGTCTGCCATTGAAAGAGGAGAAGAATAGAATTGTACGTACTGAAATAAGGAATAGAAATAGGCTAGAGTTTATAACAAGGTATATATAGGTAGGTCAGAAATAGAGATGAATGGACACGTTGGTTTGGACCGCTGAACGGTAAATGGCCCGAAAAGCCCGTTCTGATTCCGGAATTAAAATGGGTCAACCCATATATCAAAATAGATGCTTTAAAATATTTTAAAATCAATGGAATAGGCTTCAAGTCTAAATTCCATTGTATGAAGTAGTTATGCTAAAATTAAGTCATTTCAAATTGATTTAAATTGATTTCTAGGCATTTCGAGTCCGTACGATCAAACGACAAGTCCGATCGCTACGAAACTTAAAATCCTACAATAATTCACCATTACGGATCAGATGAAACTGGTTTCATCGAAATCCAAGTCAGTGGCCAAAATGGTAATTAAGTAAATTGATAATTAATCAATTAAATCACTTTTTCAATTTCAATTCCATAATTAACGAATCTTATCATTTTGATTTCTTAAACAATTACAGTAATTTAAACAAATTTAGATGTCAATTTTGAGTTGATTAATTTATCAATTTCAGTATTAACCTCAATTTCATTAAATTCAGAAATTATAAATTTAGTTTCTAGTAGTTCCATTTAATTTACCTTTCATTCTATTATTCAATTCATTGTGGTCAAATAGATGCATTTAACATTGGATTCATGATCTATTACATTAGTATTCTCAGATTTCATCTTAATCTCCATTAACGTAATAATTAAATATTTAATTTCATTTAATTACAATTTATCCTTTTATTATGTTTTAAATTAATAAATCTTTATTTCCATTCCTTTAATTCAACAAATTGTCCTATTATGAATAACATTAACATTATTTTCAAATATTACCTTAATTAACATTAACATAATATTTTATTTAGATTTATTGCAATAGATTCCAATTCAATTTCTATTTCTTTCAATATTTAATTACTAAAACCTTATTAAGCTAACAAATTTAATTATCAAAATTTACGGGTCGTTACACATGGCTATATCCTTTTGTATTTGCCCATTCTTGTTTCATTTCCCACTTTCATAGACAAAAATTATAAACCCAAACTAGAGCCGGCCATTACCAAGAAGAAAAGAAGAAATTTTAGTCGAAAGCCAAGGATCGAAGCTAGGAAGGATTAATCAACAACAAATCTCTAATTCCTTATCAAGTTTAAGTTGAATAATAATTCATTCCATTTCTTTTTGGCTTCTAAATCCAATGATTTTGGATTTAATTATTTATTTTGTTTCTATGATACTTTGGATGATGATATGCTAAAGTTATATATTATTTGATTTAAACAATTTATTTATGTGCAAAATTCATACGGTGTTAGGGTCAAAACCATGGGTTATGGATTTTAAAAATGCCATGGAAATTTTTTCATGTTAAGCGAAATATGATTTTGGGGATGAATTTTAATTTTCAGAATTTTCCAAATCGTGGAAATTTTATTATGAATTTTTGATGGAAAATATGATGTAATTGGGTTTAAAATCTATTTTGAATATTTTAGGAAGAAATTGGGTATAAAATTTTAATATGTTTGATTATATGATGAAATCGAATTTCTATGATTTTTGGGGATTTTTCCTAGTTGATTTTCTAAGGGAAATAAATTACTTTAAAAGGACTTTTCTTAAATGATTGGTTTTGGTATATGGAAGGGCTTAAACGTTACGTTTTGATGGTTTAGATCTGATATAAATGTGGCAGTTTTAAATGTAAAGTATTTGAAAAGTTTTATGGTAGCCAATCAATAGTTTACAAATAGGCAAGTTGTTATAAAGCAATTACTAAAAGAAGCAACATTTTAGCCTTTAATTTAGAAAAAGGTGTTTTGCCCTACTTAGTCGAAACCAATACACAAGGTATCACCTAAATGGTAAAGTGGATTAGAAAGAAGGCGGAAGCCTTGGTGTTTAAAGGTTAGCTTCCGATGGGGTCGACACCCTGCTTTGTTTTCAAAAGTTAAAGTTTTTCCTTGTTTTATATAAAGCCTTCGACGAAAAGTATGCTTTCGAAATGGTTTTATAAATAGCTTTCGAAAACGAAAGTCATATTAAGTTAAAGTATTAGCTTTTGAAGGGATGCTTTTTTCCTTTAAGCAAACCAAGCCGCTATTTTCCTTCCGAAAAATTGAAGTCGTCAATGCCTTCGAAAGGTTACTTTTGCTTTTACCTAAGTTAAGCCACTTCCTAATTTCTACCGAAAGAGGGTTGAGGGTTCCGAAGTGTAGAATATGCTAGTATATGATTTTTGTTTGATGATAATAACACACACACACACACACATATATATATATATATTCGTTCAAATGTATTTGTTGTTGTACTATTTTATTTTTCACATAATTAAATAAATATTTGTTGAATAAAATAAATAATTCAGAATTCATATTCAAACAAATATTTTATTTAAACAAATATTTTATTACAAATTCGAATAGTACAAATTTGTGATCTCTCTATATTTACACATTTTCAATTACAATAAAATTTCAATTACAACACAATTTTCAATTTACATATTACATCTCACTTCATATTCACTCAACAGTCGTATATGATCTTCAACTCTATTTCAGCTTGTATCCAACATCTGAACTATCTGCAAAATAAACATTGACATAGTAAAATTAAAAAAGAAATTATTTCGCAGCATACAACAAAATGTGTGTTTTTGAAAATATTATTTGCCTCAGTTATATGGGTTGTTCTTCATCATTTCTTTTAATTCATCTTACACGAACAACTTATGACACGCACAGTGCATCACTGTACATGCCATAAGGTCATGCACATCGATATATACTTGCTTGTTAAAACTACAGGGACAAGTGAGCACAAGGTCAAACTTGAATTCAACTCAAGTGCAAATGCAAATACACCTGAAATCAACGTACAACATGGACCAAAGTGCGCCAAACCAAATGAACTCAACAAGCCAGTAGGTCAAGACAACATTCAGGCATGGTCAGGTGTAAATGAAAACAACATGCTCAAATGTGCATCATGACTCAAGACATGAATTCAGACCAGTCAAGGTAATATACAAAGGCAAAATGAAGCACACACTCATACGTACGTACGTACGTACGTACGTACGTACATACATACATACATACATATATGTGTGTGTGTGTGTGTGTGTGTGTACACACACACATGGATATGCCACCTACAAGAACAGAGACAAACAGTAATGAACACAATTGTTCCAGACTTCAAAAGCAATAGATACATAAGAATGAAGCAAAAAGCAATATAAATAAATCAAAAAAGGTTAGGCACCAGCATGAATGGTCAAAGCAATGTATACACACACACATACGCGAGCGCGCGCGCACACACACAGATATATATATATATATATATATACACACACACACACACATATACATACACACATGAAGACCAAACCAGATCATAAAATGCATAAGTTTAATGCATATGGTTAGGTATATCAAGCTACATGCAGACTTCAAATCCAACCAATGGCACGAGTACATGGAGTACACAAGTACTCAAGTGGAACCAGTCATAGTGCAGACTCATGAAGCCTCAACCAAATGGTTGAGTACAAGTTCACTTCCAGTCAAATGTAAGGGTAACAAGACCATTCAAACTCGAGGCAAGAACAAGATTTAAGCAACACACACAAGTGAACATGGCAGTTCAAAATAAAATGACTCCAAGCAGTTTATAGTTTTATAGAAAAGCAGTTTACATGTTACAAAAAGAAGCAAACAGTTGCAAGTAGAAGTTTGAACAAGTCAAGAGGAGTTTCAAAAAGTAACGGTCAACGTAAAACTGTGTTGAAATGTTCAAACATAAATTCAGAAAATGGTTTAATGTTGTAGGGGATTTCAAACGAACAAGTCAAGTATATTCAAACTTAAAAGTCATAGGAATCGACTCAAAACAATTCGAATATATCAACTAAGAATAAGTAAAAATTATCAACATCGTTTAAGCAATAATCTAATGGCGGAGCAAAACATTAGAAGAAATCAAATAAAAATATACGAATGTAAATATAAGGAATTTATCCCTATTTAACCCATTATCATCATCAGCATACAATTATTCGAGTTCAAGCAAAATCAAAGAGAAAGCAACAATCCAGAACTCGAATCGATAATCAAAAATTCGAAAATGGGAAAACACGCTCCATTTCAAAGCACTAATATTCAAGCTCGACATTTGGAGCAGCCACAAGTTGATAAGCAAAGAGATCGATTGACAAACAAATTCAACTCATAATCATCACTTCAATCGATAAATTCAAGCAGCGTGTTTGATTAATCAAAACCCTAATTTCAGAAGAAAGGGAAAAAGAATGGCCGAACATTTTATAAACAAAAGGGGAAGACATTCTTTCTTTATGTAATAGCGCCGGTACTTTGTTACTTTATATTGGGCTTAATTTATAATAGGGTTTTGTGTTTGTATTTTCTAGTCTTATTTTATAATTTTCTTTCTTTTAAAATTTGGGTCAAACTCTAGTTGTGTAACTATGAACTATGGCTTTGTAGTTCGAGAATTCACAACTCGGTGGTTGAATTATGGCAGGATTTTGAGCTTAGAGTTAGGTTAGTCAAGTTAGCAGGTGTCGCAAGTTTAGTGTGTTTGTAAGCGTCCGATTAATTAATTTCTAGTAGAAACCTTGGGGGCAACACGTAGGCAGGGTTTTGCCGAAGTTGGCTAAATTTGTGTGTGATCTCTTCTGCATTACTTTCTGTTATTTTTTTATTTTCGCATTAAATTCTATTACCAGTATCACCATATTCATCCCCTCTAGGGTGAAAGCGATCCAACAAGCGGTATCAGAGCTAGGAACAAAAACCATTTTTCTATTAAAAAATTTGATTTTTTTCTCAATGGCTTCTTTAAATAATTCTTTTGCTGAAGGTTTTTCCATAGTTAGACCACCCATGTTCAAATGTGAATATGCTTATTGGAAAAATATAATATATTTTTTCTAAAAACCATAGATGCATGGAATATTATTGAAACATGATATAGGACACCAAAAGTAATGGTAGATAATCAAGAAGTTGAAAAACCTATGGATCAATGGATAGATCTTGAAAATATACTGCAAACTGCTAACACTAAAGCCATGAATTCTATTATTTGCTCATTAGATCAAATTGAATTTAATCGTGTTTCACATCGTTTAACTACAAAAGAAATCTGGCACATGCTTGAAGTGACTCATGAAGGAACCTCCCAAGTCAATGAATCTCGCCTTGCCATGCTTAGTAGCGAGTACGATGAAGGTAATAATGAAAGGACTGGCAGTGAAAATGAAATAGAAAATCTGTTCTTTTCAGGAGAAATGGGTGACAGCAATGATGACGAGCCAAGCAAGGTATCAAAACATACTCACTCGCAATTACTTATATATTTTCATGAAGTAAATGACTATTTTGAAAGACTTAGTGAGAAGTATGCTAAAATTGAATCATTAAGAGATAGTTTGATAGAAGTAAATATGCAGCTTGATCAATTGGTTAAAAACTATCAAAACAAGAGCCCTAAGTGTGATAAATGCCCATTATTTGAAGAGGAAATAAAAAATCAGAAATTAAAATTAAATCGCTAGAAAATGAAATTATGATTTTGAAAGAAAGTGAAAATACTAGGAGAAAAAATTCTATTAGAAAGCGCACTTTGTTTTGAATGAAAATGAATTTCTCAAATCACAAGTCCAATGTCTACAACTTTGGGAAAAATTTTCCAAAGGAGAAAGATCGCCAAATATGCTATTAAGGAAACAAACCGTTAATCCTATTAGACAAGGACTTGGGTATACTTAATCTGAAAGAGTTAGAAGTGAAATTAATCATGTGAATTCCAAGTGCATGATTTGTGGAAAAATTGGACATAATAAAAACAATTGCTAGTTTAAACCCAAACACGTGAAAACCATACAAATTTGGGTTCCTAATGGCACGAATGTAAAATCCCTTAAAGTCAATCAAATCTGGGTCCCAAAAGGAACAAACATAGATTGTTTAGTTCTACACAAACTTGTTTTTCAAAATTGTTTGTCACTAACAATCATGGAACTATAAAAACAAATAGGTCACAAAAATCCTTCCTCGTATAGGTGTATTGGCAAGCTAAGGAACAGCAAGAGTGGTCCCTGGACTCTTGTTATTCCAGGCATATGATGGGCGATAAATCAAAGTTCCTTAGCCTAGAGAGGAACAAAGGTGGCAGGGTCACAATAGGCAACAACGATAAATGAAAAATTATCGGTAAAGGTAAAATAGGCAACGGTACATTTATCTTGAACGATATATTTTATGTTGAAAATCTGCACCATAATCTGATTTCAACCGGCCAGCTATATGTTAAGGAAATGAATGTTGTATTTGATTTTGATTTATGCAAAATTGTTGACCAATCATCTTTTCATACCAAGAACACTGCAAGTACCTCTGGAGTCCTTAAACTAGTTCATATGGATTTGTTTGGACTAACGATATTGCAAGTTTTTTAGGTGGTAAGAGATATTATTTTGTAGTGGTTGATGATTCCTCTAGATACACGTGAGTATATTTCTATATCCTATTGCTTCTAGACTTGACATTATGTTCGCTGTTTGTATGTGCACGATTTCAATCAAATCCAATAGAATTTCATTTAAAAGCTGTAAAAAAGGATTATAAGGTATTTATTGCACACTCCATAGTTTGGTCATTTGGTATCGAACTAAAGATGCTGGCAATCTAGTTGATAGTAAAAGTACTAGTGGAATGTGATTTATGATGAGACATTTGTTTAGTTGCATCACACTTTCAAAGAAAATATCTGCATAAATTTTCATTTCAACTGATTTTCAATCGGCATACATTTTTACAAAACCCCTTCGAGAAAATAGTTTTTGTCAGCTTCGTCTCAGATTAGGCATTTTAGAAATTTGATTTTATATTTTCGATTTGATCCTAACTGATTACATTAACTAATTTGACTCCCTACTGATTATCGAAAAGATAAATAGTGAGTGAAAAAGTAACAAGTGTCAGTATTAATCATATATTATGACTTGAGATAGTATTTTTAGTAAATTTCTTTAGAAATTTAAAAAAAAATTGTAATAATTTTGGTTGGTAAAAATTCCATGACCATCTCTATTTCTATTATATTTCTAACGACTATCACTCATCAAAATTCAATATAATATGTCAAAATGTGGTATTTAAAAAGGAAATTATTCATTTTTTTAATTAACTAGCAATAAAATTATCCAAAGGTACTCGCTCTCGTTTAAAAGTCCTCACAGTTATGCATGGGTGAAGTACTTAGAATCTTTGATTATGTGCTTTCATGCTCATTTAAAAGTCCTCACGGTTATGCATGTATGGAACACATATCAAAACTGATTATTAAATAGGCAAGGCGATTCTAATCCCATTTAAAATTCCTTATGGTTATACGCGGTTAGAAGGTGCTTGAAAGTTGGGAATACTATTAATCTCATTTAAAAGCCCTAATAGTTATGCATGGTCAGTAAGTATTCAAATTCATGTCATAAATATACCACAAATAGACATAACAATATGGTTTTCTATACCGACATCACCCCTATCACTCTAAAATGGAATATGTGCCTAACAGAGTGTTTATGATTTTTTTTGATTTTTTATTGAAATTTAATATTTTCACCCATTTAGGTATTAATGTCTATCACTTTATCTCTATTTTCTAACACTATCACTCTTTTATTGATAACAAAAGGGGGAGAGAAGTTCAGATTTTGGCAAGCATATTCTCGTATAGGCTCATTGCATTTTTTTAATTTTATTTGCATATTTTTTCATGCATATGTGAAGGGGGAGCTTTATTATAGAGGAAGTATTCAAATAGGGGGAACTCATGTAATTCATCAAGACCAAATACATTTATTAGATTCAAAATCTTAATATATGTTTGTTATCATCAAAAAGGCGAGATTTTAAAATATGCTAGTATATGATTTTTATTTGATGATAATAAACATATATATTCGTTTAAATGTATTTGTTGTACTATTTTATTTTTCACATAATTGAATAAATATTTGTTGAATAAAATGAATAACCGAGAATTCATATTCAAACAAATATTTTATTACAAATTCGAATAGTACAAATTTGAGCTCGCACTACATTTACACATTTTCAATTATAATAAAATTTCAATTACAACACAATTTTTAATTTACATATTACACCTCACTACATATTCACTCAACATTCGTATTTGATCTTCAACTCTGTTTCAACCTGCATCCAACATCTGAACTATCTGCAAAATAAACACCGACGTAGTAAAATCGAAAAAGAATTTTTTTTGAAGTGTACAATAAAATGTGTGTTTCGAAAAATATTACTTGCCTCAGTTATTTGGATTGTTCGTCATCATTTATTTTAATTCATCTTACACTAACAACTTGTGTGACATGTACAGTGTATCAATGCACATGCCACAAGGTCATGCACGCTGATTTACACTTGCTTGTTAAAACTACAGGGACAGGTAAGCACAAGGTCAAACTTGAATTCAACTCAGGTGCAAATGCAAATACACCTGAAATTAACATACAACATGGACCAAAGTGCACCAAACCAAATGAACTCAACAAGCCAATGGGTCAAGACAACATTCGAGCATGGTCAGGTGCAATTGAAAACAACGTGCTTAAATGTGCACATGACTCAAACATCCATTCAGACTGTCAACTTGAATGTAATATACAAAGGCAAAAGAAGACACGCACACATACATACATATATATGTATATACATGGAGATGAATAGAGACAAACAGTAATGAACACAATTGTACCAGACTTCAGAGCAACAAAGAACACAAGAATGAAGCAAACAATAATACAAAGAAATCAAACAAGATCAGGCACCGGCATGAATGATCAAAGCAGTGTGAACACACAGACACACACAAACACACACACACACACACACACATGTATACATGAATACCAAACCAGATAATAAAATGCACAAGTTTAATGCACATGGTCAGGATCAATATACCAAGCTACTTGCAGACTTCAAATCCAACCAATAGCACAAGTACATGGAGTACGTAATTAATGGAACCAGTCACAGTGTAGACTTATGAAGCCTCAACCAAATGGTCGAGTACAAGTTCAATTCCAGTCAAATGCAAGGATAACATGACCATTCAAACTTGTGGCAAGAACAAGACATAAGAAACATACACAAGTGAACATGGCATTTCAAAATAAAATGACTCGAAGCAGTTTATAGTTTTACAGAAAAGCAGTTTAATTGTTTCAAAAAGGAACAAACAGTTGCAAATAGCAGTTCGAACAAGTCAAGAGGAGTTTCAATAAGCGATGGTCAACGTAAAACTGTGTTGAAGTGTTCAAGCATAAGTTCAAAAATGGTTTAATGTTGTAGGGGATTTCAAATGAACAAGTCAAGTATATTCAAATGCCGAAGTCGTAGGAACCGACTCAACGAAATCAAATATATCAACTAAGAATAAGTCAGAATTATCACCATCGTTTAAGCAATAATCTAATGGCTGAGAAAAAACATTTAAAGAAATCAAATAAAAATATACAAACGTAAATGTAGGGAATTTATCCCTATTTAACCCATTACCACCATCGAAATATAATTATTCGAGTTCAAGCAAAATCAGAGAGCAAGCATCAATCTAGAATTCAAATCGAGTTCGAGCATAATCAAAAATTCATAAAGGGAAAACACCTACCAATTCAAAGCATCGATATTCAAGCTCGACATTTGGAGCAGCCGCAAGTTGATAAGAAAAGAGATCGATTGATAAAGCAATTCAACTCAGAATCATCACTTCAGTTGATAAATTCAAACGATGGGTTCAATTAATAGAAACCCTAACTTCAAAAGAAAGGAAAAAAGGACGGTCGAACATTTTACAAACAAAAGAGGAAGACATTCTCTTGTTTATTTAATTGGGCCGGTCCTTTTTTACTTTATATTGGGCTTAATTTATAATAGGATTTTGTGTTTGTAATTTCTAGTTTTCTTTCTTTTAAAATTTTTGTCAAACTCTAGTTGTGTAACTAGGTACGAACTACGGTTTTGTAGTCCGAGAATTCGCAACTCAGTGGCTGAGTTGCGATAGGTTTTTGAGCTTAGAGATAGGTTTTCCAAGTTAGCGGGTGTCACAAGTTTATGTATGTTTGTAAGTGTTTGACTACTTAATTTTAGTAGAAACCTTGGGGGCTGCACGTAGGCTGGGTTTTGCCGAAGCTGGGTAAATTTGTGTGTGATCTCTTCTGCATTACTTTTTTATATTATTTTTCTTATTTCCATGTTGATTTTTATTATTAGTATCACCCTATTCAGCCCTCTTTAGGGTGAAAATGATCCCACATGATGGTGATGTAGTCGAAAGGGGGTTTCGACTCTATCTTTTGAAGTTTTAATTTTTAAAGGTTTTGGCTTTCAACTAGATGGTCCCAACACCATCAAATTTTCCCTAATTAATTTTTATTTCATTACGAAATAGTAACTTTCGTATATAACCATTTTGACCTAAATGTTGTTTTTAAAGAGTAAACTTAATGCTTTCGAAAGGGGTACTTTCTTTTGTTTCGAAGCTCCTATTTTAAAAGATTATTTGATACTACTGAAAGGTATAATTGGTTTCGAAAGAGAATATTTACCAAGGGCTTGAAAGGTACTTATACTATGTTTTGAAAAGAAGTCTTTGCTTTCGAAGGAGGCTATCCAGAGGTTTCGAAAGAGATGTTTTTAAGATTTAAAAACATAAATCCAATATCAATTTAAAGTACTAGCCATGACATAAATAAACAAAGTATTTTGAAACGAACAAATTTTCCTTGATTTTAAAGGTTAAATGGTTTAACCAGGATGTGTGTGTGTATAAAGAGGATTTCAAGGATAATGAACCACATGTGTCGGTATTATTTTGTTGTTATGTTTACTTCTTCATATATTTATTCACATTATTATTAATTCATAACTGTATATTTGAGAAAGGGAAGAATAACCAATTAGATTGACCCAGTAGTGAATATAACTTACCAATATTAAAAATCTTAATTAAAGATATTTTGCGAGGGCCAATAGGTTTGCAGTAAGCCCATAAAAATTGTATGATATTGGTAGGGGACAATAGGTTCATAGTTGTCCCATGAAAACTATGATTTGATACTGGCAGAGGGCAGTAGGTTTATGGTTAGCCCATGAAAACTATATCCTGATTACGATATTGAATGATTGTCAATAGGTTCCTAGTTAGCCCATGAAAACTAGGATACATAAAATGATATTGGAGTTACCAATAGGTTCTTAGTGATCCCATGAAACTATGAAATTGGACAGATGGTCCATAAACATTTAAAAGGTTAATAGTAACCCTTAAAACTATAATTGAGACAGATAGTCAGAATAAACGAGGAGGGGTTATCCAGATTTGATTTACTTATTCTGCATATCATCATAATATTTTGAAATACATTGTGGATACAGGAGTACAGTATATGATTTTATAAATGTTTTTTGATACTAGTGAGGGGAAAACCCTTTCCGCTAAGCGGCATGATCTCACTAGATATCCAAATGATTTGAGATGGAAGATTATTATTCATATCAGGCTTTTATATTTGACTCGAAGTTTTTGTTTTTCCCTTAAACTCTTGAGAACTCAATTGATTTTGAGTTGGTTGAGAGTTAAGATTTCTAGGTGTTCTATTAGATGAATAAAGCTTTCGAAGACGTGTAGGAGGCAAGCTTATTATTATTAGATTTCTTTTATTTCTGTTGTGTGTTTGGCTGTAAAGGCAAATGGTTTATTGCCTTATTATTATATACTCTGATCAACCAGGGGGCATCTTCATACGTCGCTCTTGGCATATTTTATAATTATTACATGTTATCTGAACGTGGTCTATGAATTCAGATTATGTAAACAATTTGAATTATTTTGAAATGGAATGTGGAGTTTATTTGCTGTTTAATTTTTTCCTTATTCTTGTGTTTCTGTGTATCAATGTACCTAATATCGCCATATTTGGTCGTTGTGGATTAATAATTATGAACGACTGCAGCATCCATAGCTGTTAGTTTTGGGCCTCCAAGTAGGGGGATGTTACAAGGTGGTATCTGAGCATAGGTTTATGAAACTTTAAAATAAACTTAAACCTGAAAGATTTTTCAAACATAATTCAATGAATCAGATAATAAGATTGGGGTTTGGGTCAACGCTATAATAACGTACCTATATTTGATATATATAGTTATATATACTAATACGTATTACCCCTCTCTCTTAGACCATTCTTTTGTATCTTACTAAGGCTTGTATGTAGATTTACGAGAAAGGAGATATGGAAGTAGGAAATGAAAGTGGAAATCTCAAAGGAGGAAGCACCACTACTAATGGAAATGCTCGATTCACTACCAGAAGAAAGCCGAGTCGACCTCATAATGCTAGTAACCAAAATGCCGAAGCCAATGTGGGAGCTAGAAATCCACTAGCAGATATGGGGCAATTATCAGTTCTTTGTTAGGATGATGCAAGCTGGAGTTGCGGCTGTTGTTGTTGGAAATGTAGTACGAGCTAATCCTATGGCTCCAGTTGGGAATATTGGTTTGTTGAGTAGAGATTACACCAGTTTGGGTGCGAAGCCATTCTTAAGAAAGGAAAGTACCGTAGAGATTCAGAATTAGTTGTTGCATTATGAGCGCATATTATTGATCTGGGTCTGAATGATGGGAAAAGGAGAAGGTTAGCGTTTGGATAGTTGCAGGGGTCAACACTGCATTGGTGGAATAGTGTTACTGCCAGAGTGCCGGAAGAGCAGATAACTTGGGCAGATTTTAAAATAAGATTTTGGCAGAAGTTTGTATCCGGGTTTGCTAAGTCTGAGTTGATGAGGAAGCTTACGGATTGAGTTTAAGGAGAGATGTTAGTAGTCGAGTATGCTACTAAGTTTGAAGAGATGTATCGATATGGATATGCTATTATAAATACTGACATCAGAAGGAATGAGAGGTTCATTCGGGGGTTGAAGCCCGAGCTTGCTAGAAAGAGAGTTCACAGATGTCTTTGAGACAGTCACTGGACTACCCCCAAAAAGTGTCGTTGAGTTTAGAATGGATCTTGTGCCCGGAGCCAAATGTGTGAGTAGACCACCTAGCAGGATGGCACCGACTGAGATGAAGGAATTGAAGGTGCAACTAGTGGATCTAGAAGGAAGGAATTTTATTAGACCAAGTAGTTCACCTGGGGGAGCGACTGCGGTGTTCATGAAGAAACTAGATGGGTCGTTGAGGATTTGTATTGACTATCGTAAGTTAAACGAAAGGATGACTAAGAATAAGTATCCTTTGCCCAGAATAGATGATCTATTCGATCAATTGAATGGAGCTAGAGTATTTTCCCAGTTGGATTCAGCGATAGGTTTTCATCAGTTAAGAGTGGTGGAGGATAGTATTCCTTTGACGGTATTTCAGACTAGGTAGGGTTCATTTGAATGGTTGGTGATGCCATTTGGATTGACGAATTCAACCACTTTCTTCGAGGATTTGACGAACCGAGTTTTCCGAGAGTATTTAGATAGATTTATTATGGTGTTTATAGATGACATTTTAGTATAATCTAAGGATGAGAGAGAGCTTGAAGTTCATCTTAGAGTGGTACTTGAGACGCTGAGGCAGAATCAGCTAAATGCAAAGTTTACCAAGTGTCTTTTTTGGAATAAAGAGGTTAAGTTTCTTGGTCACGCAGTTTCCAAGAAAAGATTGTCAGTCGATCCAGATAAGATCGAGCCTATGAATAATTGTAAGAGACCAGAGACGGTGACTGTGATCAGAAGTTTTTTTGGACTTGTTGGATATCACCGAGATTCATTAAGGATTTCTCGTGGATAGCAGAACCCTTAACTAAGATAAACAGAAAGGAGGTGAAGTTTTTTTGGTTGGACAAATGTAAGGAAGCATTCCTTAAGTTAAAGCATTTGTTGACCAATACACCCGTGTTGGTGGTTCCAGACAGAAACCAAGGGTTGGTGGTATATACTAATGCATGCGAAACTAGATTTGGACCAATATTGATATAGAACGGTAAAGTTATTGCCTACGCATCCAAGCAGCTTAGATTGCAGGAAGTAAGTTATCCTACTCATGATTTGAAGTTGGCAGCAGTGATCTTCTCATTGAAGATTTGGAGACGTTATCTCCTATGGGAGAGGTTTGAGTTGTATACCGATCATAAGTCTTTAAGATACTTATTCTCTCAGAAGCAGTTGAATATGAGACAACATAGGTGGCTTGAGTTTTTGGCTGCTTATGATTTTGGTATAGAGTATACCCCAGGAAAAGGTAATAAGGTAGCAAATGCTCTTAGTTGAAAACATTAGAATGTGGTGTTAGCTATGTTGATGAAGTGGAAAGATTTGGAAGTTTTAGCCAGTTGTGGTGTGCTGTTGAGATTGACCGCTGGTTTTAGTCAGAATTCTGCCAAATTATCTTATTTAGAAGTTCGATATTGATTGAGAGAATTTTTCTTAGTAGAAGGAGGATCCAATATTAGTTGAAAGGATCAGAAGACTTGAGGGTGGAATAGAGATCGAAGGATTTTAGCCTTGACCAGAGAGGATGTCTAAGAAAGAAGGGATGGCTGTGTGTTTCGAATGTGAAGGACTTGAGGAAGGAAGTTCTTGGAGAATGTCATTAATCCAAGTTTACGATTCATCCTGGAGGAACCAAGATATATCAGGATATGTAGAAGAGCTTCTATTGGGAAGACATGACAAGGGATGTTAGCTTATGGGTTAGGCAGTGTGTAAACTATCAACAAGTGAAAGCTGAACATCAGAAGCCTAGTGGATTGCTTCAACCTTTAGATATGCTAGTTTGGAAACGAGATTCGATATCCATGGATTTCACAGACGATTTTCCAAGGTCGAATAGGGGCAATGAAAGTGTATGGGTTATAGTGGAAAAATTGACCAAGAGTGCCCATTTCATTCCAGTCAAGTCAACCACGCCACACCAGTTCCAGCTAAATTGTTCCTGAAGAACATAGTTAGACTACATGGAGTTCCTAGTAGTATAGTCAATGACAAAGATGCTTTATTCACTAGTGAACTCTGGAAGAGTCTACAAGAAGTGATGGGAACCAAGCTTAATATGAGTACTTCATATCGCCCTTAGACAGATGGGAATACAAAGAAAGTCAATACGGTATTTGAAGATTTATTGAGAGCTTGTGTATTGGACTTTGGTGGATTTTGGGAAGATCACCTACATTTGGTTAAGTTTTCCTATAATAATAGTTATCAAACTAGTATAGACATGGCGCCGTTTGAATCTTTGTATAGAAGACCATGTAAATCACCAATATGTTGGTTGGAGACTGGAGACAGATTAGTTTTAGGTCCATATTTGGTTACAGAGGCATCAGAGAAGACTGAGTTAATCCTAAGGAGGATGAAGGAAGCTTAGTCCAGACAGAAGAGTTACTGTAATAAGAGGTGTAAAGACTTAGAATTTTCAGTTAAAGATAAGGTTTTCATTAAGGTATCACCTACGAAGGGTGTGGTACGATTTGGAAAGTTAGGGAGGTTAAGACCAAGATATGTTGGTCCATTACAGATTATAGAGAGAATTGGAAATCTCGCATACAGAGTAGAGTTGCCGAGCAGTATGGAAGGCATCCATAATGTATATCATGTGTCTCATCTCCGTAAGTATGTGCATGATTCAAATGCTAATATTCCTCTTACAAGGTTGGATGACTTAGTGGTAGAGCCTAATTCGACTATTGTTAGACGATCAATCCGGGTTGTAGCTAGAGATGAGCAAAGATTAAGAAACAAGACAGCCGGGTTGGTAAAAGTTTAATGGAGTGACAACAAGTAAGACTATACTTAGGAGGCAGATGACAAGATTAGAGATACTTATCCTAATGTGCTTTGAGGGTATGTCTATATTAGATTTATATAGATAGTTGCTAATATGATTGTTAGAAGTTGTTACAGATGATTATTATGTTTAGTATTTAGTTCTTACTGAATTTCGAGGACGAAATTCTTTATAGGGGGCTTATAACATCCCTAATTTTTGATAACATTATTTAGAAGATTTAATTAGATAAATTAAATAGAATAATAATGATAAGGGAATTGAGATTTGAATACATTATTGTAGGGCTGTGCATAATAATGAAATAAATGGGCTTTAAATTGGTTTATAAGTTAATCAACTTACACATCGGCCTATTAATAAAATAGAAATTCTATTTTACATAGCTACATCCTTTTGTAATTGCCCATTCACATTTCATTTCCCACTTTCACAAACAAAAATCATAAACCCAAACAAGAGTCGGCCATTGCTAAGGAAGAAAAGAATAAATTTTAATCTAAAGCCAAGGATCAAAACTAGGAAGGATTAATCGAAAACAAATCTCAAATTCCTTATTAAAGTTTAAGGTGAATAATAATTCATTCCATGTCCTTTTGGTTTCTATAATCCTATGATTTTGGATTTAGGTATTTATTTCATTTCTATGATACTTTGGATGATGATATGCTAAAGTTATATATTGTTTGATTTAAAAAATTTATTTATGTGCAAAATTCATACGGTTTCAATGTCAAAACCATGGGTTATTGATTTTAAAATGCTATGGAAATTTTTTATGTTAAGTAAAACATGATATGGGTTTTAACTTTTAGAATTTTTCAAGCTATGGAAACTTTAATATGAAGTTTTGATAAAAAATAGGATGCAATTGGGTTTAAAATTTACTTTGAATATTTTAGGAAGAAATTAGGTCTAAATTTTTAATATGTTTCATTACATGATGAAATCGAATTTATGTGATTTTTTGGGGATTTTTTCTAGTTGATTTACTAATGGAAATAAATTACTTTAAAAGGACTTTGCTGAAACGATTGGTTTTGGTATATGGAATGGCTTAAACGTTATATTTTTATGGTTTAGACCTAATATAACTGTGGCAGTTTTAGATGTAAAGTATTTGAAAAGTTTTATGGCAGCAAATCAATAGTTTACAAATAGGCAAGTTGTTATAAAGCAATTACTAAAAGAAGAAACATTTCAGCCTTTAATTCATAAAAATGTTCCGCCTTAATTAATAACCCCTTTCGACTCCATTGATTCTGCTCCATCCTAGTTAATACCTACTTAGTCGAAACTCACATGGTGAAACCAATACATAAGTTACCACCTAGATGGTACGCAGTGGATTAGAAGGAAGGCGGTAGCCTTGATGTCGAAGAATAAGCTTTCGATGGGGTGAAATCTTGCTTTTCTTTCAAAAGTTAAAGTTTTTCTTTGTTTACATAAAGCTTTTGAAAAGGTTTTATAAATAGCTTTCGAAAAAGGATGTCATATTATGTTAAAGTTTTAGCTTTCAAAGGGGTGCTTTTTTCCTTTAAACCAGAGCTTTCGAAAGGGTTGGTTTCAACCTAGTTGAAACCATGCCGCTATTTTCCTTCCAAAGTATTGAAGTCATCAATGCCTTCGAAAGGTTAGCTTTGCTTTTACCTAAGTTAAGTCGCTTCCTAATTGCTTTCGAAAGGGGGTTGAGGGTTTCAAAGGTGATGGATCCCGAAGGGGGTTTCGACTTTGTCCTTTGAAGTTTTAATTTTAAAGGTTTTGGCTTTCGACTAGATGGTTCTAAAACCATCAACTTTTCCCCAAATTAATTTTTAGTTGGTTTTGAAAGAAATAATTTCATATATAACCATTCTGACCCAATTGTTTTTTTTAAAGAGTAGACCCAATGCTTTCGAAAGGTGTATTTTCATTTATTTTGAAGCTCCATATTTTAAATGATGATTTAGTACTATTGAAAGGTATAACTGGTTTCAAAAGAGAATATTGACCAAGGACTTCATAAGGTATGTATATTATGTTTTGAAAAAAAGTTTTTGCTTTCGAAGGAGGCCATCTAGAGATTTCGAAAGAGATGTTTTTAAGGTTTCAAAAAATAAACCCAATCTTAGTTTAAATTACTAACCATAGCATAAATAAACAAATTATTTTAAAATATAGAAGTTTTCCTAGATTTAAAAGGTCAGAGGGTTTAACCAGGATGTGTGTGTATAAAGAAGATTTCAAGGATAATGAACCACAGGTGTTGGTATTATTTTTATTGTTATGTTCACTTATTTATATATTTATTCACATTGTTATTAACCCATAACTGCATTTTGGGGAAAGACACTACAACAAAAAGACTGTTTAATACGTTTAAAAAGAACGCTATAAAAGGCTTTTAATAACGTTTTTATAAACGCTATAAATCAATAAGTTGTAATAAGTCACTGACCTATTATTGCAACAAAAGAAACACTATAAAAAGACCCATCTTCTATAGCATTTGCAGAATGCTATAAAAAGTCTTATTAATGCCGTTCTTAAAATGCTTTGAAAAACCCTTTATTATGATGACATGCTGCTACAACGGCTTAACTGTAATAGCATTTCAAAAATGCTATTATAGGCTTTAATGGTGTTATAAAAATGCAATCATAGGCTTTAACAGCGTTTTAAAAACGCTATCAAATCCTTTAACAACGTTTATTTTTTTTTGGTACGTACATATCTATTATCACACTATAATTGACAAATTTACATAAACACAATGTATCATTTCACAAAATAATATAGATGACATTAAACGAAAATAACTAACCATTCAACATTCTCATAGAATAATGCATAATATGACATAATATTTAATGAACATTACATTAAAAGTGTGAATAATACAAGTGACAAAAGATCATACTACACATGACGATTAAATGTGCGAACCAAAAAAGTGGTTACTTTAAAAGAACTTCAAATCGCTAATATACCGCGGCATGTTACCATTTATATGCACCATAGATGGGTAATTACCTATGAAAAAGAATTCAACAATAAGCACTTATAACTAGACATATATACATATGTATGTGTGTGTGTGGAAACTTAATTATATAAGTTTAATTGATTTATGTGGAACTTAATTAATTTATATGAAACTTGATTAACTTTGTTAATTTATATAAAATTAAATTGATTTATTTAAAATTTAGTTAATTTTATAAAATTTAGTTAATTTATATAATCATATGGAAACAATATCAATAATATATGGAATTTTCGAAAATGGATGTAAATTATGTTTAAACATTATATTCAACAATTACATGTATATTTTTATAAACTTATTAATTTTTATAAAATTTTATTTTATTTTATAAACTTATTTAATTTTAAAAAGACAGTTGACTTATTTAATTATTATAAAACTTAATTACCTTAGTTACTTATTTAAAACTTAGTTAATTTGTTGTTATTATCATTGTTTTTATTATTATATTATTAATATTATTATATTATTTTATTACTGTTATTATTATATTTTACTATTATTCTTCTAAATTTAGTTAATTTTTGTAAAGTTAATTAATTTTGATAAAACTTAGTTAAATTTCATAAAAATTAGAAATTTTTTATAAAACTTAAGTCAATTTTTAAAACAATTTAACAAAGATTTCAAAATAGAGTACATGGTTTTTGTAAAATTAATTTTTATAAAACTTAATTAAATTTTATGAACTTATTTATATTGAAAAAATCGGTTAGCTTATTTAATTATTATAAAACTTATTAACTTAGTTACTTATTTTAAACTTAGTTAACTTATTATTATTATTATTTTATTACTACCATTATTATTATTATATTATATTGTTATACTTCTTCTTTTGAATTTAGTTAATTTTTATACAACTTAGTCAATTTTTATAACAATTTAACAAAGATTTCAAAATAGAGAACGTGATTTTTATAAAAGCAAATTAATTTTCATAAAATTAGTTAATTTAATTAAAAAAATTAATTTTTTTGTTTTTATAAAATTCTATTAACTTAGTTAATTTTTATGTAACTTAGTTAATTTTTATATCCTTTAATTAATTTTTATAAAACTCACTTAATTAACTTAGTTGAATATTTATAAGACTTAGTTTATAAATTAGTTAAATAGATTTAGTTAATTTTTATATAACTTAGTTAAAATTTATAAGAGTTAGTTAATTTTTATAAACTTTTAGTTAATCTAGTTAACTTTGTATAAAACTTGATAATGTAGGTAATTTTTAGTTAATTTTTATAAATTAAGTAAATTTTTTCATTTTTAATTATTTTGTACATAACTTAGTTATCTTGGTTAAATTTTTTACTTTGTTAATTCTCATAAATTTGTTTAAAGTTTATTAATATTTAGATGTTAGTTCAATTTTATAAAACCTATGTAATTTTTAGAAAATTATTTAATTTTTATAAAACTTGGTTAATGTTCGCGCCAGAATTGGTCACAAACACCCAATTCCTAGTGAAAGCACCTGTTCACAATCATAGATCACAGATAGACAATATGTAGAGGATATGAATATAAAGAACACTCCAAATTTAAAAGGGAAAGCAGTAAAAACACAAGATTTATAGTGATTCGGCGTTGTACCCTATGCCCACTTTCAAGAGTTGTTGTTTTATTGATGATTCTCTACTGATTTACAAGAGTACAATTGATAGTATCCGAGTTTCAATGGAGTTTAGGCAGAGCAACGGTGTAGAAGAGCCAAAAAGTTTCTTTTTGGAAACATATGGTTGCTATTTATAGGCATGGCATGGAAAAGTCTGACTTTGAATTCCGAATACTCCTCACACATGGGTAGGCCCACGTGATCGATCCGGGATGGTTTGGGATCGATCCCTAGGTATTTCGTATCGATCCAAAAGTGGTCCAATGGCGATGAGATCGATCATGAACATTCTTTTGATGGTATGTAAGCTACAGTGAAAATTTGAGGGCTTTTTGAGTTATAGATATCGAGTTATGAATAATCCAAGATTGATATTGTAGGTAGGCTATCACGTTCATATCGGTAGCCTCACAGTGATCCCTTCGTATCGATTGAATGTGTATCGATGACGTGGTTCGAGAATCCAAGGAAGATTCACTTTTCATGCTCATCGACCGCTTCTTTTGTCTGACTATGCTTTTTGTGTCAATCCTGTACCATTTCTTTCGTATCGGTGCTAGTGTGCACTCTTCGTATCGATCATCTGGTGTTGGCTTCGTATCGATGGAAAGTGATAGTTTCGTATCGATCATCTAGTTGATCGATACAAAATATACATCAACATGATCGATATAAAGTAGATAACTGTAGGCTACTTCGTATCGATGAAAAGGGGTGGGTTTCGCATCGATCATCTGGTTGATCGATACGAAACATATATTAACATGGATCCATAGAAAACATATATCAATACGAAGTAAACAACCTTGGTCGATCTGAGAGATGCATTTGTCCGATGGATAGGGAAGAAACGAGTGCAAACTTGATGGGTACGAATAACATGGATACGAAATTGATAGGGACCTTGGTTGCTGATCGATTTATGGCTCTGACTCGAAGTAGCCACCTCCTTGACCCGAAGTAGACCCACTAGTGACTGGAAGTAGCTCCTGGAGTCCTTGTAGCCACGCTAATTTCCCAAAGACCCGAAGCCGGTATCCCTCTTACTTGAAGTAACATGCTTGGAAACCTGAAGCAAACATGAAGGTGACTCGGAGCAGACCCCAAGAAAATTGAAGCGACTCAATCTTTGTCAAAACCATATTTGAAACTTGTGCTGTTTGCTTGTCGACTATGCTATATTCTGGCTTGACGATCATGTTTATTATCTGTGAAAATCCAGCGTAGATCATTGCACAGTCGATTGAGTTAAATCCGCATGTATATTGTCTTGCCTAAATGTAGGTTAACAGTTAACTTAGTTAATTCTTCTAAACTTTGTTGATTTTATAAACTTATCGGATTTCATAAATTTTCGACAGCACCTCCTTTGCACGTTAGTGTTTCCCGCACACCCTAATCCAATATACATCTACACGATCAAAACAAGATCATTTTTGTATCATATATAACAAAATATATTTCATAATAGTGTACACATTCAAATGCATAAAAACATACATTTTATTAGCAATTTTAACTAGCAATCTTCCATATAACAAAGGAATGTTCTGTGTACCTATATAACAAAGTAAATGGAATAATTAGGGTGTAAATCTACAAAAGAAAAAAGAGCATCACTGGTACATTTCAACACAAATGCATCCATAGGCACATATATAGATATAGATACACACATACATACATATAGATAATATATATGTGTACATGCTCACACACATATACTTACATATGTACTTGTGAGTAGTTTTTAGTATAAACAACAACTGCAAGAGATTAAATTTCAATGAAACCATTGATTAATAATATTTAAGTAATTATAAGGCCTTACCAACATCAAACTACAACAAATATCATATTATCCGGTATCATTTCTTGTTTGGTACTTAGAAGATGTAAGCTTAAATACTGATAAGAGTGAATAAAAACTTTAGTGTAACTGATTTAAAGTTCATGGTATGTTTAAATTATTATTATATGACTTATACTATCTAATCTGAAACAAAAACATTTATACTTCACTTACCGTGAAAATATTGGTGCCTATGATTATGAACTCTCTTTCATAAAGAATAATATATACCACTGATGATTCTAGAACCGGATACGTCAACAATGAAGGTTGAATCTGGAAAGGATAGCATTTTACTTTGAGGCTTATGTTGGTCATGCAGAAGTAGAAGAAGGTGTAGAGATTTTTGTTTTTGAGAAGCTAAGCAGTCATGGAGCAGTCATTGAGATCAGTGCCAAAATTAAGTGCAAGGGTGTCTAGGGATTCCTGGTTGATGAGACAATAGGAGAACAAGCGTGCTTTGATTTAGGATGGGGAGGATAGGACACCGCCACCTAGGCCAAGGAGATCGACTGTGGCTATAAAGAGGCATTCTTTGTCATGACCGCATCCGACGACCATGTTCTGTACATAATTTTAATGGGTCAAGTGAAGTTTTTATAGAACTGGTGGTTTTGTAGTTTTTATGTCAAGAAATTTTGCAAAAATATATTCCACATTGAGTCCACTATAAAAAATACATTTAAGTCAGAGACTCATTGACAACTCAAGAGCCAGTCTTGACTTTTCATTCATACATACATCACCAACCACTACATGCATAATTCTCAAACAACAAACATGATCTTTCGATTTCTCAATTGCTGTATAACTTATACCACTTGCATAATATAATACAACAAGTTTGACATAATAATAACATGAAGAAATAACAAATAAATATAATTAGACATCATCTTGTACATAACATAGCAAGTATGGTATGAAAAAAATATCTTTTGTATAATATGTAAGCAATTCTAAAACCATACAACTGTTAGTTATTTTAACATCACGATATCTATAAATATTTAAGGTATTTTTGGGATTTTGAGCTTTAGGAAAACGAGACAAACAACTAATCATGTCTACATTCTTCCTAACAATGTAAAGCAACATGGAATGGGATATACAGAGCATAATATAGGGCATGTATAAAACAGTGGTAAAATGAACTAAAAGTAGAAGTTTGACTTTTAGAACCTAGAAAAAGAATCACTACATTTAGTGGTGTGTTTATACAGAGGCTGCTACAGGTTACAATTACAACCATGAGCTATTCTTTTATAAATCGTAAATGTTTCACAAATCGAGTACAAGTTCTGTTTATGTAAATGTTTAGTGGTACAAGTCACGACCAATAGCTTATCTTTTATAAATCATAAATGCATGATTTACTAACATAAGCTTTGCATTCAGTGAACTTACCTTTAACAGTTTTGTGAACTACATTTGATCTATCTGATAACTAAGAACAAAAAATCATGGTTGTGTAATATACAACAAAGGAAAATTCTATTCCAACCCATATATTCACTTAGCAGCCTCTCTTAAAAAAAATTATCCGAAGACAAAAATACCCTTAAAAAACTTTACTCTCAACTCTTCTGCCTTACGTGATTTTTCACGCTCCTAAAACATCTAAGATTCAAACCCCTACTTTCTAAATAATTGAAAAAAATTCGTTTCGAAACTAGCAGATGATGGATTTTGAAGAGAAGGATGAATCTCTGTTGAATCACAGCAGGTTATTTGATAAAATTTTTTTGATAATTTTGTTGATTTTTGCAAGTACAGTCGAATCCACTCGATCAGTGGGATTTGCGGCAATCCACGTTTAGGCACTACTAGGTTTTGGGCCAAACATAGCTGGAGGACAACGTGATTACACTAAACCATGCACAAGCTCCACGTGGTAGTGAAACTAACGGCGCTAAGTTTTTGCGTGGTTTTGACAACGACCACGCAACAGCCCTATGTGGTAGTTCATAATTATTATTTTTCTGCCCACCTTTTTATTATTCAATGCTTATGACACTTGTTTTCTACAGAATGTACCATTTTCAAGTGATGAAGAAACGTGCGATGAAATAGTGTTGGATTATTCAAATGAGTTTACGACTTATGATGTATGTTTAAGTTGATTAGCGTTCTAAATCTATACTAGGAAAAAAATCCATACTTGTTCATATATTACTTACATTTTTTAAACATTTTTAATGAAGATATTTCCTTCTAGAAAAAAATTGGTTGATTGGGTTCGTGATACGGGAAAACGTCTTGGTTTTGTTATCATATGGATACTGGTGCTTCAACCAGAAACTAAGAATTATGTTTGCTTGTGAACAAAGTGGTCTGTACAAGAAGCAAAAAGACAAAATCCAAAAGAACCTCTACATGACCGGTATAAAAAATGCAATTGCCCGTTTAGACTTAAAGTGAGAAACTTCATGCTTTAGATGATTGGCGATTGCATGTTGTTAATGGTGTTCATGATCATTCAGAATTAAAAAATACCGAAGGACATTCGTATATTGGCCATCTAATTGAAGATGAGACCTTGTCAGTTATTGAGATGCAAAGGAACATGGTAAAAGCAAAAGAAATTTTACACACGCTTAAAAGAAATGATCCTACAACTTGTACCACCATCAAAACAATTTACAATGTTATACGAGCACAAAATGCTACTAAGCGAGCAGGGCGGTCTCAATTTCAATATTTGCTTAGTAAATTGAAAGAGTTTGGTTTTTTTGAATGGCACCGTAAAACGTTAGACAGAACAGGTATTGTTAAAGATATTTTTTGAGCGCATCCTACCAACTTGGGTTTTCTGCGTACATTTCCACGAGTTATCATACTATATTGCACATATAAAACCAATAGGTATAGAATGCCTTTACTTGAGGTTGTTGGCGTTACTTGCACAGATCTTACGTACTGTATCGCGATTGCATACTTAGTTGCTGAAATTGAGGAAAATTATATATGGGCCTTAGAACGGTTGAAACTTGTTTTTGGTTGACTGTGAAGTTGAATTGCTATCAGTCTTCATTTTTGACAGGGAAATAACGCTAGTTAATGCAATTGGATTTTTTTTCAAACTTTGCACATATGTTATGCACATGGAACATTAGAAATAATGTTCTTACGTACATCCAAAAAATGAAAGGAATGGAAGTTGAAGAGAAAAAGTCATTTTTATTTAATTGGAAAAAACTTGTTTGTTCAAAAAATTTAGTTGTATACAATGAGTATCTGCAACTGTTACATGAAAAGTATGTGAAGCATACTTCCCTCTTGAAGTATATTCATGAGACATGGTTGGGTATGTAAAATGACCGATTTGTTCAAGCATGGACAGGTGATTACAAGCATTTTGGAAATTATAGGTCTAATCGGTAATTTTTTTAATAAGCATGTTAATATTTATTCCAACTAATAATTATTGTTTTAGTAATCGTATATTTATGTCATATACAGGGCTAAGTTCGCTCATTCAAAATCAAAGAAACATTTAGCTAGTTGTCAATGTAATTTTGACCAAGCATGGACGAAGATGCATTCACTATTGGAGCTCTCGTTTACCAAACTTAAAGCATCCTTTGAGCAAAGTTTAACAAAAGTAAAGCACATGTTTCACGTATGAGAGTTTAGAAATTTACGAGGATTTGTTTCTATCAAGGCATTTGATTTGATTCACTCAGAAATACAGCGAATAAAAGATGTTGGTGAGAAAGAATTTTTATGTGGATGTGTTGTTCGTAGAACACACAGACTGCCTTGTGCGCATGAGTTAGCTCGTCTTGGACCTGGTACCGCAATATCACTTAATATGATTGATGTTCATTGGACAAGACTTCATCTTGTCGAAATAAGTGGAAAGAAAGATGTGAGGGTCATAGAAAAAATGGAAGTACTATTAAACGATGTGAAAAAGATGGATACTCTTTGCCAAATGCAAATTTATAAGAAGATGTTGGAAATTGTTGAACCACGTACGTCATCTCTCGCATCTCCAAAAAGCAAAATAAAAACACGTGGAAGAGAAAGCAAAAAAAGTGCTAATAATTCAACTAAAAGAATGCCTTCATCATTTGAGCTCGACGAAAATGTGTACTCTCAAAGTTCATATATCTCAAAAAAGGCTCGTACCGATAAACTTCCTATTCATAAACCAAGAAAGGTATGTATAATAAATATTATTTTCATACACATATAAGTACTACATTAACTTACTATATCATACTTTTTTCCAGTTGGAAGAACTAATTATTTGCATGAGAACTTATTTACATCAAATACCATTGGAGTTGAAGGCATTTGTTATTGATATTATTGACGTTCAATCAGATGGTATCTGTGGATATCAATGTGTGGCGGCTTTGTTTAGTTTGGGGGAATAAGTTGGAGTCGAATTAGGAGGGAGGTAAATGAAGAATTATATGAAAATCGAAGTCTATACGATCGCGTTTTCATAGAGCATGATAGAAGTGTTTGTCTTCTCAAAATCCTTATGCATGAAGATGAAGATTTTATGCCAAGGGAAAAGTGGATGTCAATGCCTGATGTTGGTTATATTATTGCAACTAGATATAACACTGTAGTATTCAACACTATTTAAAGACTTCTATTGACAATACCTCCATTGAAAGAAAAAGTGCCTCCACCGATACAACACACTGAAATTGCAATAGCTTTTGTTAACCAAGATCGTTTTGTTCAAGTATGCAACTTACAGTTTATTAAACCTAACAACTATTTCATATCTTTTCATTCAAACTGAATTACACATTGCTAATCACAGGTAAAACTAGAGCCTAAACATCCAGTACCACCAATATATTCAAAATGGTTCGTAGCTCGCGATACAAATGCAAGCAAATGGGAATACATTTACACTGATCAAAGACGAGCTTGGGATGAAAGAACTGAATATGCTGAACGAAATTAGTCGTGGCACAATTTTGTAGTTGGGTTACAAACTTGAGTGAATGTTCACAAGTTATTGCTGCTTAGTAACTATAAATATCTTTGGTCTCAACTAGTTGGATTACAATATGTATCACTGTTTTGAATTTTCTTGAATGAAATGTGGATTAAAACGTGAATCTTAAGTTTAAACTCTGTTTGTTTGGGGTGATGAACATGTAGTATTTTTTTACCATGTTCGAACTACCATGTAGTGCTACTATATGAGTGTTGTTCCAGTACAGGCTGATCATACGTTGATAGTCGCAAAACAATGTTTTATCCCTACGTGGCTAAATGACAAAGCACGAAAAAGCATTGCCTGGTTAAGTGCGTAACGATGTCTTGTCAGTGTGTGGTGAACACAAAAACTCAAAAAAAATTATACAGAGGGGTTTCCTCGTATTGTCTCCACATGGTTATGTACATATCCACGTCTTGTCAGTGCGTGGTCACTACAGAGAATCGAATTTTTTTACAGAATTCAAATAAGCAAACCTGGCACTAGCAAAAAAATACTATTAACATATAACGTTGATATACGTACAATAAAGCCGTCCTTTCACCCATTACAACAACGAATTCAAATGTCAAACCTAATTAACATATGACATCATACATGAAATCAAACATGCTTCCAAAATACAACCTGTCCACATTACATATGTCAGCATACTTGATGTCATACATGCACCAACATACAACCATACAACATACTAAAGTTGATGACGCATGTAGCGCCCGTTAGCCACTCGGGCACTAGCAACATGAGGGTTAGCTTCATCCAAAAGGCCATGCACATTATGTAGAGTCTGGATAAAAAAATAGTATTACAGTTTAAGTTTTCAATTTTACTAATGCTCAGTATTACAGTTTAATACTCAATATTACAATGTACTTTTAGATATAATTTTACTACTACATTTACTTCGCAATGTACAGCTCAATTAGCTGAAGTGAACATATATTAAAGTAAAATGCAACATGTAATGTACCGAGTATAGTTGGTCATAGGTGGGCTGAAAATGTGATTCTCCAATCAATTCATTAGCAGGTAAGCGTACGGGATTGTGAACCCATAAAACACTATGATCCATGTACCACTCCATCCAATCTATGACCAACTATTAGGTTTCACTACACCAATCTAGATATTAAATAAAATCATATTTCATTTAACTTTATTTTACATTTATTAATTAATCATGTTAATTAGTTCGACTGAATATTTAATTTTGAATGTATCATGTATAAATTTAATGACAACATAACATAATATAATATAAATGTGTGTGTGACTGGACAATGAGATTTATATCTATTATGTATACATATATAGTATACTTGCATATAAATGTAATAAATCCTCATGAAGATCAGGAATATAAATGATTAAACATATACATATGTTTGAATATACTACAATATATGTATACGGTTTGTGCACACATATTTATTATATATATAGTTTACGTATATATAAGTGTGTGTGAGAGAGAGATTTTGTTGAGAGAGAGATATTTTATTGCCACTTATATATATTTATTATATATATATATGCATATACAAAATTAAGAAAACAAATCTTCATAAGAGAAAGCTTGAAAATAATAAAGATGGAAATGAAATTCTATGTTAGATCTACATCTAGTCAAATTAGAACTAAAAGGAGTTATCTAAAGTGATATTTCAAATTTTCCTTTTACAAACACCATTTAATAATAGATCTAATACCATATAAAATCTCATGCCTAATCACAACAAAATCCAAACATTTAAAATTGCAGATTTGAAAGTATACATTCAACATAAAGTACAAGCATTGTCATAATTTGATATACAGCCCCAGTGATGCAACTAACTGTAACAACCCTGTTTTGGAGATTACCTGTTAATATTAAATTATAACCATAATATTAACAGGTTATGTCCAAAACCAGGGTTGTTACACTAACTCTAAAGCATTACATAGATATATATACAAATATGTGTATATAGTAAATAAATATTTAATTTCAAAACATACATTTGATTGAGTAATGAACTTGAATATATTGATTTTAAAAAAAAATTAATCTAACTAAAAGTTTAACTTGATGTTCATTTAAAATTTTGGAAAACACTCACTGCCCCTATATCGTTCAAGCTTGTTAAGAAACCCCTACGCAAGGGTGGTCTTGGTATCTACAATGTTATAGTCTGGAATAAGGTTGCGCTAATCAAACATTTCAATAACTTCATAAAAATAGAGATAGCCTTTGGGTCCTTTGGTCGAAAAACAATGTTATTAAAAGGAGAGATTTCTGGAGCATGCAACCCCCTCAAAACATAAGCTGGACTTGGCGCTCTATCTTAAACATGCAAGATTGCATCCTCCCCTATGTCCAATACGGTATATTGAGCAACGTTCTGGAATGACCCGTGGCTTGCCCATGGCTGCATACTTCATACGAAGCTTACGCACAACGACATTTCCCAAACTGGCATTCACCCAAAATCAATGGTCACGGATGTGTTTAGCAATGGTGGTTTCGTGCTCCCTAACACGTCGAACCAGGCTCTTCATCTCATATGGAACCAGATCATAGCCTTTGAGACCTCCCTAAATCGCAACCTCATCATTAACAGGAAAGGCATAGGTAGATCTTACAAAACCAAACATATGTACAACTACCTGACTAGCCAGACAACCTGGATGAGTGCAAATGGCACAAAAGAGTTTGGTATAGGGATATTAACGCTAGAGAAAATCTGATGCTTTGGAAAGTAATCAATAATGCTCTGCAAACGCGTGTTAAGCATTTTAGTCATGAGATGGTTGTTCCCATCCATTGCACATTCTGTAGTTCTGAACCAGAAACATCAGATCATATCTTCTTTGACCGCGGCTTCGTCTTACGGCTGTGGACGAAGGTATTGAACAAGCTTGGTTTCTTGGATGCACAGCTTTGGAATGGTGATATTTGGAGTACTCTTCTAAAAGTTACTGACATGAACGTTGATAGGAATATATTCTCTTCATCTTTTTAAAGAAATTCCTATATGTTTTTTGGAAGGAAAGAAATCGGCGTGTCTTCCAGCCGAAGTTTTTGCGGAATGAAGAACTTATCTATTGTCATCTCTCCTGTGAAATAAAAGCGGGGTTGAACACTGCAAAATTTGCAATTGAACCGGGGATTCTGGCTGCTCTCTGATTGGGTTGTTTTCCCGCTTCCTGTCTATTCAATTCTCCCTGTTTTCTTTGTTCGTTGGTTTTTTTCCTTGCCTTTCTCTTTTGTAATTTCGGCATTGGTGCACTTTGTTCCCTCTTTTGTTTGCTTAGTGTATCATTTGTGTGTGTGTGGTCTGTTTAGTTTTCTGCATGTTTTTTCTCTCCGATGCATTAGTAAAGTGGTAGGGGACCATCCAACCCCGTCAGCTATGCCAATTTTTTTTTAAAACATAAATATGAATCATATGAATACACACACATAACTCCTTTCCATATGACTTCTCCTTAGATCTCTAAGATCTACACCCAATCCTCACAAGAGACGGATGAACCACTTATTTTTTTGTTTTATTTGTTGTTTTTCATTAGATTCTAAGTTTCCTTTTATTTTGGAAGGGGACACCAAATTCATCTATGAAATTAAAGGAGGAGAGAAGTAAAGCGACTGAAGAAAGAATGAATGAAAAATAAAAAAAGTGGATTTGTTTTATTTGAAAGATTGGAACTTTTCCTAATTAATACTTTCCTAGTTAATCCTTTTAAATTTTTTTCTCACTCTCCCTCTCGTCCTTCCCGATATATGGACAACCATATAATGCCTCTAATAGCACAAATTTTCCATAAAGCCCCTTCATGTAATTATCTTTTTTTAAAATCCGCTAAAAGTTACAACGATATTGTATTTCGATGCGTGCGAATTCAACTTTTATATATGAATTCAAATGATTAAAAATAACTCCCAAACATAAAATAAATTAAATAATAATTAATATTTCTCAAATATTAATTTATAATATTTCATAAATTAATTAAAACAGATGGTTTTTTTAAAGAATTCACAAATGACGCATTGGGTGACTTAGAGGTGTGAATTTAGTCAATGATTAATATTGGATAATTCAAATATTAACGTTCACATATCACCCTAGCTAATGATATAAGGTTTTGGTCAAATCTATCGCTTATAGACCTTTTCGATAAAATAATATTTTATATTATATTAAGCGGGGTAACAATGATTTTGACACGTTTGGCATCAAAAATAGCCACCAACACCTAGTTATATGAAAGCACCAACATTCAGTCACAGATCTCAGAGACTATAATGTAGAGAATATAAGTTAAAGAATGATAAAATTAAAATAGAAAGCAAGTAAAGAGAGACACATAAATTATAGTTGTTCGACTAACTCCGGCCTATGTCTACTCTAAAGATTTTCCTTTTATTAGTTTATACTATTGATTATAGTTACAAATCCATGAAATCCAGGAACAAAGTTGCAGAGTATAGCCTAGGTAGAAGACGAAGTGAAAGAAGATGATCCTTTTTCGGATGTCATGCCTGCTGTATTCATAGGAGAAGCCGTGAAAATATCTCGCTCAAAACTTGGATCTGGAACCCTAAAGCCAAGACAAGCCTTTCCAGAAAGTTTGGGGACCATCGTGGCCTATAATAGCGATCAAAGCCGATCCTTATTTTGGGGGAATCATAGGGTGCGATCCCTATGGTAGGTCCCCCATGATGTTATCTCCTTGCTTTCCAAATTTCATGTCGATGCACTTACGCGTCTTGAGATATCTATCGATTATTACTGCAATTTTAAATAAACCATTCCCTTATTAGGGATAGGGCTCGGTCCCTCTAATTTGCTCCTTTGGGGTTGTGATCCATATAGCATGTTCCGTGTGTTGCATTATGCTTGTACTCCAAGTTTCATTTTGATGGCATTCCAAGATCTTGAGTTATTGACCGATCATCGCTGTAAATCCAACTAAACCAATCCTTGAATAGGGATAAGGGCCGATCCCTATATACGGTTAGGGGCCAAGCCCTCCAAACTTCTCTAAATGATGTCTGATCCTTAGAGGAGCTTGTCATTGTTGTATTATGTTTTGCCTCCAAGTGTCATGCCAACTGGATTAGTAGAACTCAAGTAAGTGATCGATCTTTGTTGCAATATGTTGTGAAGGCTGATTATAGCCAATCTCTACATAGGGATAGGGTTCGATCCCTCCAATCTCCTCCAAATGATGTGCAATCCCTAGGGTAGACACCCTAGGGTCCCTTCTTCTTGTTCCAAAAGTTTCATTTCAATCCTCCTTGCGGTTGTTGAGTTATGGCGCGATCATCTTTTAGTTGTGTTGTTTGCATATTGTTTAGTCCAATCCCATTTACCGATCCCTCTATTCCAATCCCTCTTCTAGGGGAAGTATTAGTTCCATATTTAGGCATTTTTTTAGTGATCTCCATCTGAATCCATTCAACTATAGCCCATAGTTTCAAATATAATCGATCTCCAATCCAAGTAACCATCCCTTTGGGCTTTCTGCCTTGATAACCATGAAGTCTGATGGGTTAAGTCCACCTATGTACTGCCTTTGCAAAATTTGGGTTAACTCTCTGCCCCCAAAACATACTTTGCGATAGGAAGGTGTGTTTTGAATTGCCATAAATCCAAATTTCGTAATCCATTGATAGCCAGATTATCTAATCCGAATCTAATCCAATGCCAATCCAAATCCATGATCTCTTCTAGATCTTTAATGAAATACATGACCATTCCGAGTCGATATCCAATTCTAAATCCACGATCCCTACGGGTTGTTTTACCAAACCCATATACATCTGAAGCCAAATCCATTGCCATTCAAGGCTGACATCCAAATCCGAGACCCCTCCATGTCATTAACCAAATTCGAGACTACTCAAGTTCTGTATCCAAATCCATAGCTGTTCGAAGCTAATATCAAAATCCATGATCTCTCTGGGTCCTTGCCGAGCACAATCCATACTCGATGTCCAAGTAAGCCGTTCCTATCAATCTCTGGCAAAGCAGTATTATTTCCAATACTCAGGTCTAGTGTCCTTGAACATTAAGTGGTGTCTTAGCATAAGTCCTAGGCCGATCATGATCTCTCTGGACCCTTATCGAGAATAATCCAAACTCGACGACCTGAGTAGGCCGATCCTATCACTCTCTAGCGAAGCAATCTACTCCATGGCAGGCATAATCCATACCTGACATCATGGTGGATTTTATACTTCGGTCTCGACTCTCCGGTCAAGGACTTAATCCTTGTGAAAGTCTATTTTGTCGCTCTTTGGCGAAGGGACTCACACAGGGCGTTTACTGCAACTTCACTCCAGTCGAGGCAAAATCGCATCGGCTTATCTACTATAGTAATGCAGATCATAAATAACCCTATGAATAAGAGTTCGTATATCCAGAAATCCAAAAAACTAAAAAAGCAAAAACGTGTCTCTCCAGGTACGACGGTTCATCATCATCTCAGAGCATGCCTGGGGACCATCCTTGATCTTGTACATATGCAAGTGACTAAGCCACCTTATTATAAAGATTATTATTATTATTATGGCCGAAGTCCAAGTCCTGAACCCGTCACTTATTATCACTAGTAGTTGATGACGATTGCCATTCAACGTGGATGGTGGCTGCTCCTATTCCATCGTCGTTGCTTGATTCCTCACGTACTGCAGCAGTCTCCCGTCCTGATATGCTCCTTAATCATGTCCTTTAAATGCTTGTATTCGTTCATGGTAGGCCCGTTCAATATGTGGTACGGGCTGTACTCTCTAGACATACGCTCCCACTCCGTAGGATATGTCCTTACTGGTATTCCATAGGGAAGTTAGCCCCTGGTGTCCAAATAAATCCTTCTGGTCTTTCCATCAAATCTGAGTTGGAGGAGTACTTCAGTTATCGCTCTTTCCATCACCTTTTTGTCATATCATACCCATCATTCAGATTTCGTTTGCCTTTATCATTCTTGTTTGCACCTCCTGATGATCCTTCGTTTTGCACAGCATTTACCTCCAGGTTGTATCTTACTGCCATATGAACCTTTCTACTTCATGATTAAACTCACCGAGATCCATAGGTGAATCCCGTGCCAATGAAACCTTAAAATCTATGCCATCGGTAATTCTTGATACAACTACCATCAAACCATGAATGGATTCGGCCGATATTAGGAGTATACGGAATTCTATTTACATGTTCTAGATCAATGTTCACTAATCTTCCATACATACCTTGCCTGATCATTTCTACAAACCTGTCAATGTCATCTAGTAGTAGTCTCCTATTATCATTTCCAAATTGCCCTCCGAATCCACTAGGGAATTCTGGAACATACTCCTCCGGACGAGCATCCAAATTCTGAATTGCACCAGGCTCCATGGGATCGACCACGGGTCCTCCAGTATCACGATCAACTAGACCCAGGGGCATGCCCCTAGCCTTTGGGGATTGGGGCCGATCCCTCTATGATGGTCGGGGACTGCCTCAAACTGCTCTGTTCTATTCCTTTGTCCAATAGCTCAATCACCATGTTCCCTATTTTGATTTCCAACGATTCCTATTGCTTCAACTGCTTGATCTAAATTGTCATTAGCTCCTGCTACTCCATTCCCTTGATTCTGCACTCAAGCTTATCCAATCTGTCGGAGTAAAATTTGCATCATCACCTCCTGTCTTTTCAGTATTCTTTCTTGCATAGCATCCATCATCGTTTCCATTTCATCCCTATTGATGTAGATAGATATTTGATTATCTCCAACTCCTAAGGAAGCCTCCTGACTCCCTTCATGGTGGCTCCTTTCCAATAGCACTCTCCTTGTTAATTGTTTCACCATTGCTCCAAAACTAAGCTCTAGATCTTTTTCAAACTCTGAATTCAAATTCCAAATCCACCCAGGCTAGCTTTCATAGTGAAAGCAATAAAATGTTGGTTTCAAAAATGGTGACCAACACCCAGTTATATGAAAGGACCAATATCCAATCACAAGTATTAGATAATATAGTGTAGAGAATATAAGTTGAAGACTAATAAAATTAAAACAAAAAATAAGTAAAGAGAGACATTGAATTACAACGGTTCGGCTAACTCCAGACTATGTTTAGTCCAAAGATCTTCCATTTATTAGTTTATACTGCTTATTACAGTTACAAATCCATCAAATCCAAGAATAAAATTGGCATAGTAAAGCCTATGTTGAAGATGAAGTGAAAGAAAACGATCTCCTTTTCGATGTCATGCCCGCTGTATTTATAGAAGAAGATGTAAAAATATCTCATTAAAAACCTGGATCTGGAACCCTAAAGCTAAGATGAGCCTTCACAGAAAGTTTAGGTCCCATCAGAGCCCATAATAAGGATCAGAGCCGGTCCCTATTTTGAGGGAATCATAGGGTGTGATCCTTATGGTAGGTCTCATAAGATATTATCTCCTCGCTTTCCACATTTCATATCGATCGCACTTACGGATCTTGAGATATCGATTTATTATCACTACAAATTCAACTAAACCAAACCCTGAATAAGGATAGGGGCTGATCCCACCAAGTTCTTCTTTGGGGCTGCGATCCTTATAGTGTGTTCCTTGTGTTGGAATATGCTTGTACTCCAAGTTTCATATTGATAGCATCTATAGATCTTGAGTTATTAACCGATCATCGCTGCAAATCCAACTAAACCAATTCCTGAATAGGGATAGGGGCCAATCCCTCCAAACTCCTCCAAATGATGTGTGATCCCTAAAGGAGCTTCTCCATGTTGTATTATGTTTAGCATCCAAGTTTCATGCCAGTAGGATTAGTAGAACGCAAGCTATTTCTTTGTTGCAATATGTTGTGAATGCTGATTATAGCCGACCACTATATAGGGAAAGGGGTTTTTCCCTCCAAACTCTTCCAAATGATGTGTAATCTCTGGGGTAGACTCCCTACGTTCCTTTATTCTTGTTCCCAAAGTTTTATTTTAATCCCCCTTATGGTTGTTGAGTTATGAAGTGATCATCATTGAGTTATGTTGTGTGCATCATGTTTATTCCGATCCCTCTTCAATGGGAACTATTAGTTTCATACTTAGCCATTTTTGAGTGTTGTCCATCTGAATCCATTCAACTATAGTCTATAGTTTCAAACATAATTGATCTTCAATCTTATTAAACATCCCTTCATGCTTTCTGCTTTGATAATTGTGAAGTCTGCTGGGTTAAATCCACCTGTGTATTGCTTTGGCAAAAGGTGGGTTAACACACACACTCTTTTTTTTTCAACATTATATCACCTAAGGATCTATGAAATTTTGTTTTGGTCAAAATTCAATATCATCCTTAACTAACTCGGTTAATCCATAAAAAAAGCACTTGACATTTATTATTAATCATACTGCTCTGGCGGGAGACTTTGACTTTGAGTTGACCGTAATTGACTGTAACACTATAACCTCATGCACCGAGAAAACAAATTCTTTTTTTAAATAATGCTTCATGTCCAATGCTTCAACTTATACCCAACTATTATCACTTGATAGATCGCCATGCCATGATTTAACTATAATCAAAGTGGAGTATCCACATAGAAGCTCTGTAGTGTTCTCAATTCGAGGGTATTCCTGTTTGACCTAATTGTTATTAACTAATAGGAAAATCTCGGGCAAGTCATTTCATAGTTATCTTATAATTACAAGTACGTAACCCCTTGGTGCCTCTAACAGCCATGAGCAATTCACTGCCAACATTTGTAGAGCATTATGCACTCTGATCTCATCGGAGTATTGATATCCTTTCTTGAAACTTCTTGACCACGAGTATTTATAATAATATGTTATCTTATGTTGTGCTAATTTACTCAGTAATTATATCACATGCATATCATTTAAGGATTTTCTATATTAACATACTTGAATAAATTATTTAATTATATCATAATATAACAAGTATATAATAAAAAATTAAATGCTTTTATTATAAACAAGATTGGTTATAGTGTTAGATATTTGTAACAAATTACATAAATGCTACTGAGAAATACCCTAAACTCTCTAACTTTTTATGAGATTGTATTGCTTAGGAAACTACCACTTTGGATTTTGTAAAGACGGAAAATCAAATTGCGGATGTATTTACTAAACATTTATGGAGAAACTTTAATAAAATTAAGAAAGGACTTAAGGTATTTGTGCTTTGAAAATTTAAATTAACATTGTGTTAATTTTGGCCAACAAATTTTACGTATCTTTGTTTTGATACCTATAAAACATTCTTCCTTATAAGTGAGAAATAAAAAAAAGTCAAGGGTACAATAGAGGCTTAAAAATTTAAAGTTGATTCTACAACAATTTCTAAGAAGATTATATTTTATGAAAAAGTGGCTAAGTTTATGAAAACCCATATATTTTTATTTATTTCGACCTTTTGGTTGATGGCCGGGGGAATTGAGCATATTAATAGGTGGAGTATATGATTAAGTGGGAGCAGATGATAAGGAGGAGCAAGATGATGTTCTAAATTTCTATTACATAAAGTCATGTGATTATCATCATAAAAAATGGAGAGAATGTTAAGAACACTTATCTCGTGTTTTGATGATAACAACCACATGACAAATTTTGCTAATGATTTCACAAAGTTGTTTTAGGTATATTACACGAAGAACTGTGACTATGACTTCATGATATGGATAGACAAAGTAAAAGAGATATATATTTTAAGATAAACATATTACATAACTAATGGAGTATGGAGACAAGCTATAAATGATTAAGTGGAGTAAACAGATTGACAATGATATGCAAAGGCACAAAAAGATGAGCATTAAAGATGGTACACAAAGATTATGTCACTTTTGTTGTGTTTAATCGTGCAATGGGTCCTTATAGTAAAATTTCGTTAGAACCACTCAAACGATCTCCAAATCATTCTAACATATGAAACAACCTCCTTCGTATATCTAAGCATTGTTGCAAAAAATTTCTAGAGTTTTCGAAGACTCGAAGATGAATAAAAAGTGGGAAGAATATTGCAATTTTTAACATCGGCTTACTGTGCCTCTAAAGAGCCAAACAATTGACCCATTTCCTTTAACTAGCACACTAATAATCCATTTACAAGCCAAGGAAGGATGCAAATGAAAGACTATTGTTACATTTCATGTTTCTAATGGCATCTCTTCTGCCTTATGAGGTCATATCCGTTCATCAATGCTTCACACTCAGCGAATACAACCTCTGATCAAATCCATTCAATCCGTTTATAAATCTAGCCCCTCTACACTTGCAAATCAATTTCCTACGCTTTTTCTTTTTCGATTTATTAAAGTGATCATTGCATTCATGTTAGAAACCCTAGAAATCAATCTATGAATTCAATTCCATATTCTTTGATTTAAAATACAATCTTGTATCTTGTCTATATGATTCCTTGATCGTTGAAGTAGTTATATGATTTTTGTATCAAGTTAGAAAAGCAAAATTAGTTTTTATGGACATAGAGTTATAAAAGAGAAATTTTTTCGAAATGGGGAAGTCCTATGTTGGTCAGGTAGTGTGCCAAAGTCATGTTCGAGAAGTTCAAGCGAAGTTTGTACACCCATTCCTTTAGGTTAAGAGAGGACCGTGTTGATGAAAGTCTAGATGGGGAGCACTATGACAAGAAGTACGACGGGTTATGAACCAGTATAAAAATTCAAATTTGCATTTACATTAAAGCAATTATTTATATAATCTACCTGATAATATATATTACTATATGACAAATTATTCCACATTTTAAGTTACTACACAACTTCATCGTAATGATACTACTAGATTCACACCCTGAATGAATAAATGTTGATTATCATTATGCCATGATTAGTTATCACCTAAAAATCCCAAATATGTATTTGGATCTGACAGTTAGGTAGTGTAGTACAAATTGATATGCTAAGGCTTAGGGAATGTATGTATGAACGTCTAGGTTCAAGTTGAAAGTTTAGTGCCACATAAATGCTTGAATGTTTGTATTTGTGCTTGTATCATATGCGTGTTTGTTTGGATTCGTTGCTTGTGCTTATGAGATTTTGTTTTTGGGAAATGACAACATTTGATATGAAAAAAGGTAAAAGAATCGTTGGAAGAACGAGTTGACTTTTTGAAAAATGATGCACTGCCAAAATGCTAGGTGTACGGATTAATACTGATCCATGATGGTTCGGTACCGATTGGTACAAGTTGATCAAATTGCCTTGGTGATGGATGGAAGTGAAAGTGGCATGTATTGGCATTGATGGAGCTCTGAGATTAGTTTGAGAAAGGCTTGGGACCTAGCATGTGGAGGCCAAAAGTTGATTAAGGGGAATGAAAAGAGCTAATTAGAACTAGTATTGATCGATGGCCAAAATTTGATGGAGTTAATGGAATTTTTGTTAAGCCATATATAGGAACTGATCCATGATGGATCAATATGGGTCTATAAAGCATCAAGGAAATGCTTGGGAAAACTAGAGGGCAGACTCAAAGTTGGACTATAGGAAAATTGTAACAACCCTGTATTTTCTTATTATTTTAATTGCATATTTTAATTGAATTTCACGATTTAAAAACTTTATTTATTTACTAAAATGGATAAAACTTTATTTTATTTATAATATGAATAATTTTGTTATTTTAAATATAAATTTTGATTTATATGTGAATTTATAATTCCAAACATGAATAATTGAATATTTCCAGAAAATGTGAATTTTGTCAATCTTGTCAAACTTTGACTTTTAAATTTAAAATTTAAAAATTTGAATATTTTAATTTTATCTTTTATTATGAAAATAAATTAAATTTTAAGTATATCGCTTTTCGTTTCGATGAAATCCGATTTATATTGTGAAAGTTATGTTATTTACAATATTGTGTGTAAACTGTTTTATTTATATTTTAATTTATATAAATAATATTTTTGTTTGTCAAATATTGTTCTAATTTGTGTAATATATCATGTTATGAAATTATTTTTTATTTTTAAAATATTTTTAAAGTGATGTTATAATTTTCCAAAGCTTATTGTATTTTATTTAAAAAATTTAAATCCTAGTTTCAATTATTTAGCTATTTTCTTAATTAATTTATATTTTTCTAAAATTTATTTATTTTCTTTCTTACTTTATTTTTTTTGTTTTTATATTTACTTACTACATTTTTGTTTTCTTAAAATGAATAAAAGAAAAAGGAAATATAAAGAGTTTAAAACCTTTCATATGCCATAACCTTTCATACGCCATTTGTCTTTTCATTTCAAATACCATTTGAATTTAATGTTGCGAACCCTATTCTCTTTCTTCAGCCGTGTATCCTCTTTTTTTTCATGTGAATTTGTTTCTTCTCATCACTTAACTCACGGCTATGACAAAAGAAAAAAATATGGCTTCCATCTTCTTTTTCTTATTCATTTCCATTGATTTTGCTTGATATCTTCACATGCTTTGTTTGGCCTCAACACCACCATCTCCTCCGACCACCACCATTATCTCCACCTCCTCATCCATAGCCTACAACCATCCCTCTCCACTGTCCGTAGCAGGCCGTGCACCCTCCTTGATCAAAATTCCATAAAAAAATTGCAACATCCCTTGAAATCCATGCAAGCCGAGCCACCACTACAACATACACCATCATACATCACCTTGGCCTCCTCCTATTGCTCCATCACCACTACCCATCGACTTAGCCTCTATCCAGACCTGAACACACATGGCCGAGCCCACATCACCTTTGGTCGAGCCCAAATTGTTGACCAAAACTCCACTTTAGTGCTTGCCTCTTTGTATTCATGTTGTGTAACTCCTCTACACTCTTCAAATCCTTGTTAGACGTGCCTTTTGATCCAAACCAGAGCCTTTTTCCCACCTAAAACCTATTGTGGCCGAGCCTAAGGCATGTATGGCCGAGCACATGATGTGTTAATGTCAAACAAATTTGATTAAAAGCTAGGTGATGCTCTTTGTTGCTTCTAATTTCCACCTTGTTTCAATTTATCTTTGGTAGTATTTATATTTATATATGGCTTTGTTTTGCTGTTGAATACAAGATTAACATCTTGGCTCTCTCTCTCCACTCAAATCAAAGGTCATGCTGTATCGTGCTTGTCGTGCTTTTGGAATCGTTTTGTGTGTCGTAGTGGTCTTCAGCTTGAAAAGGTGAGTCTTTCTCACTCTGACATTTTACTTATGAAATGGTGAATCAATGACAAATGTTTAGTAATTTAAAATGATTATGCAAGTTAATGATGATTCCATGATATGCTATGCCTTGTTATTACCATGTTAATTCTGTTAATTATCACCTGACATCTGATATATGACATTATATTGTGACATTGTCATGTTAATATAATTATTTATATTGTTTATGCATATATTCATACTGCAAGTTCCCTGTAGAATAGAATCACTATGGGTTGAAATGATACATACCCGAAAGGACTTCAGAATAGGGAAAAATCTTTATGGGCTGAAATGATAGGCCTGAGTGATTTTTATTTATTTTTATTTACTTGGGATTGCGGGTTTGAAATGATAGAACCCCAGTTTTCTTTTTAAATTTGCGGATTGAAATGATATATATCTGTATCACTTGACCTAGGTTAGAAAATTATATACAGACCCCGTGGTATATTTTTAAATGATTTTATTAAGATATGTATTTTTAAAAGTATGAAATTTTGATTTAAATATATATATTTTATGGTTTTGAGAAAGTTAAATATTAAGTTTTGGATTTGTGAATTTAAGTTTGTAAAATTTGAAGTAAATGTGATTGTTGACTTTAAGTTATATTTCTAAAATGTAAATAAATAATGGAAATTTAATTTAAAGTTTTGAAATGATATTTAAAGTAAAATGTTAAGTTTTATTTAATTTATAAGTTAATAAACAGTGAATTTTGACTTAACAAATGAATTGAATTTTTAATTGTATATTTGATTTTTAAATTTTTTGTGATAAATCATATGTTGAAAGTTGATTTAAATGTGAAAGTTTAGAAGCCTAAAAAATATGATTTATAAGTTTAAAATTTTCTAAAATTGAAGTTTTATTGTTTTTGAAAAGTTAAATTAAAATCTGTAATTTTATTAATAGCATTTCTAAAATGCCGTGGTTTTATGACAGCACTTTAAAATGCTGTTGTTTTGAAATTAACTATGTTTGAAATAACTAAATATCTATTATGGCATTTTATAAATGCCGTTTTTCTTGAACTAAACTATTTAGAAACTATAAGCTACGATAGCACTTTATAAATGCCGTCGTTGCTAAAATTTGTCGATGTTTTGAAATGTTATAGATTTTAACACTATTTGAGTTATATTTTAAAGTATTAAATGATTTAACTTTTGGAATTGATTATTTATGAAATTTTAGGAGTTTTGAATATATAATTTAATATTTAAATTTGAAGTTTAAGGAATTTAAATAAGGTTGACTTGGTTATGTGTTAAATGGAATGAAATGTAATGAGATAAATGAATTTTTGAATGAAATTTTGGAATGTGTTTTGAAATGATATTTAAATGATATCTCTAATTTCTAAATGATATTTAAAATTGAATATATGAATTTAAGAATGATAATGAATTGATAAAGGTTTTGAAAGGATATGATATTTTAATGATTTTGAAATGGTTTTGAATGACAAAATCTTTATTTTGATAAAGAATGTGATATTTAGTTTATTTGTAATTTGAGTTTATTTAAATGATATTGGACTTATGAAATGAGTATTTCAAAACTAAGTAATAATGAAGTTAAATTTGATATATATGAAATTATAGAATTTAGTTTTGAAATATGGTATATTTATGCTTTGAAATATATTAAAGATTAAATAGTTTATTTTGTGGATCAAATCTATATTTTAAATTGATAAGATTTGAAATGTTTCGTAAGGAAACTGAATTGAATTGAAACTGATGGTTTGAATTGAACTAAATTGGAAATTTGGATTTAAGGAATATTTCATGATTTCAAATGTGTGATTTCGAAATGTTATGATTTTCCAAGTGTAATGATTTCAAGTTTTTTGGTTTTGAAAGAGTTATACTTTGAAAGTATTATGATTTTGAAAATGAATATATGTTTTGGTTTTGAAAGTATTATGATTTTGAAAATGAATATATGTTTTGGTTTTGAAAGTATTATGGTATTGATTTCGAAGTATAAACTATTTTGAAAGGAATATAGTTTAAAATGTAATGATTTGATTTTTGAAGTATAAACTATTTTGAAATGACCACGGCGTTATAATAACGATTGGCTGTTAAAGAGACCGAGATCAGAAGTTGTCATACTCTCTGCCAACTCTGAAAACCACTTTAACAACCGTGTACGTGGTGAAGATTCTAGAATGAATTAGGATGGTGGCGAGATCCTATTGAGGTATGAACGTGGACCCAACTCTCGTGAGTTGGCATAAGGTGGCTAAAACAGGAGCGATCGACGGGCCAAGTGAGGTCATTCCAACGATTGGACACATTCCTTCAGTACTATAATCCTATCTTGTGGTTGATTTGATGGCCATCCTCCGATTTTAATTTGGGAGTGTGTTCCAAGGTGGGTAGTAGCGGCTGCTATGCATTACCACCAGCCCGGAAGCGTAATTGGTATATCTACCCTGGCATTGCCTAGTTGTGCCGTGTCACCTACCATATCGATCCTTACTACGAGTTTGTTTTTCTTCCGTAGCCCATGGAGTATTTAGGATAGTCACCCGATCTGGAGATATGCTGATACTGGATGGACTACTGGGACTATTACGTGTTGGGGGCTATATGGGTAACCCTTCAACGCTATTTAAAAGTAAGTTTATTTTACTGTAGACACTATTATAATAGAGCAATATTACTACATAGTAAATAGTTTAACGGATCCTTAAAGGATGGGCGATCCCAAGCATTCTTTAAGTTACCGATGCATTTTTGTTACCGTTCACTTGAGTTGATTTACAGTTCATAAGAATGTTAATCCCGACTCGAGTGTTTGTTTTTTTTCTTTACGCTCGGGTCAAACTGAGTGATTCAACATTCAAGACTCACCTTCGGAGTTTGGGCTTTGCTTGAAGATCCTGCCATCTATTTTGCTTTTAGTATCCAGTGATTTCAGTGATTTATTCTGATTTGTACCTGATGTATCTTGCTACTCTTCTGTTGTATTTTGTATAACTCTGATGCATCTTATTTTCATATAGTAGCTTCATGAACTACTATCTCTTTTAATTCCGCTGCATTATTATTACTCTGTGTTTGTGATCTGTGATTATGTATTTACTGTATATTCTGAGATTTGCCAAATTTTATTTACAACGCGATATTTTGAGCAATTCAAGTCCGAGATGTGCGGCTACGTATGGTTGAAAATATCAGGTCGTTACTATTCAAATTTATGATTTTATAAAATTATTAATAGAGGAATAAATTTAATTCTTAGTTAGGAATAAAGAAGAATTTATTTTATTGAGTACATTATGAGTATAATAAATGATTTTTTTTTTCAAATCCATGATTTTAGAGATTGTTTACTTAGGATAATTGGATGACAAAATAATGAAATTAGAGATGGTTAAGATTTATTTAATCTATGTAAAATTAAAATTTCAATTTAAGTTGAAATTTTCATGGTTTCAAATTTATTATCTTATTTTGTTTTTCAAACTATCTTTTGGATGTCCTTATTTCCCTTATCTTGCTACAGAATGGGAAGGCTATTATTTATACCAGTAGGTTTGGAAATCTTTGATAATCTTTGGTACTCATTTTGAATCTGAACACTGCTTGCCATCCACAGACCGTCGGTCAAACGGAAAGAGTGAATCGGATTCTAGAAGATCTTTTTCGTGCTTGTGTTCTTGATTTTGGAGGATCTTGGGAAGATCATCTCCACCTCGATAAACTTACCTATAACAACAATTATCAGGTATAATTTCAGTCTTCTTGTCATCTTGTCTTAATCCTATTTCATTCTATCTTTTTCTGTGTTTTTTCCCGTACCACATTCCTTTTCAGGGACGAAAAGTTTTGAGTGGGGAGAGTGTAACAACCCTGTATTTTTTGATTATTTTAATTGCATATTTTAATTATTTTAATTGAATTTCCTGATTTAAAAACTTTATTTATTAAAATGGATAAAACTTTATTTTATTTATAAAATGAATAATTTTGTTATTTTAAATATAAATTTTGATTTATATATGAATTATATTTCCAAACATGAATAAATTGAATATTTCCAGAAAAAGTGAATTTCAGTCAATCTGGTCAAACTTTGACTTTTAAATTTAAAATTTAAATATTTTAATTTTTTAATTTTATATTTTATTATTAAAATAAATTATATTTCAAGAATACTGCTTTTCGTTTCGTTGAAATTCGATTTATATTGTGAAAGTTATGATATTTACAATATTGTGTGTAAACTGTTTTATTTAACAAAATTGTTTATTTTAATTTATATAAATCATATTTTTGTTTGTCAAATCTTGTTCTAGTTTGTGTAATATGTCATGTTATGCATATATTTTATTTTTAAAATATTTTTAGTGATGTTATAATTCTCCAAAGCTTATTGTATTTTATTTACAATTTTTAAATCCTAGTTTCAATTATTTAGCTATTTTCTTAATTAATTTATATTTTTCTAAAATTTATTTATTTATTTTCTTTCTTACTTTTTTTTGTTTTGTTTTTCTATTTACTTACTTACATTTTTGTTTGTTTAAAGTGAATAAAAGAAAAAGGAAAAATAATGAGTTAAAAACCTTTCATATGCCATAACCTTTCATATGCCATTTGTCTTTTCATTTCAAATGCCATTTGAATTTAATGTTGCCGACCTATTCTCTTTCTTCAGCCGTGTATCCTCTTTTTTTTCACATGAACTTTTTTCTTCTCATCACTCAACTCACAGCTATGACAAAAGAAAAAAATGGCTTCCATCTTCTTTTTCGTTTTCATTTCCATTGATATTGCTTGATATCTTCACATGCTTTGCTTGGCCTCAACACCACCATCTCCTCCGACCACCACCATATTCTCCACCTCCTTATCCATAGCCTACAACCATCCCTCTCCTATGTCCATAGCATGCCGTGCACCCTCCTTGATCAAAACTCCATAAAAAAAAATTGCAACATCCCTTGAAATCCATGCAAGCCAAGCCACCACTACAACATACACCATCATACATCACCTTGGCCGCCTTCTATTGCTCCATCATCACCTTGATACCACCACTACCCATCGACTTAGCCTCTGTCCAGACCTGAACACACATGGCTGAGCCCACATCACCTTTGGTCGAGCCCAAATTGTTGACCAAAACTCCACTTTAGTGCTTGCCTCTTTGTATTCATGTTGTGTAGCTCCTCTACACGCTTCAAATCCTTGTTATCCATGCCTTTTGATCCAAAACAGAGCCTTTTTCCAACCTAAAACATGTTATGGCCGAGCCCAAGGCATGTATGACCGAGCACATGATGTGTTATGGTCAAACAAATTTGATTAAAAGCTAGGTGATGCTCTTTGTTGCTTCTAATTTCCACCTTGTTTCAATTTATCTTTGGTATTGTATGTATATTTATATATGGCTTTATTTTGTTGTTGAATACAAGATTAACATCTTGGCTCTCTCTCTCCACTCAAATCAAAGGTCGTGTTGTATCGTGCTTGTCGTGCTTTTAGAATCGTTTTGTGTGTCGTAATGGTCTTCAGCTTGAAAAGGTGAGTCTTTCTCACTTTGACATTTTACTTATGAAATGGTGAATCGATGACAAGTGTTTAGTAATTTAAAATGTTTATGCAAGTTAATGATGATTATATGATATGCTATGCCTTGTTATTACCATGTTAATTCTGTTAATTATCACATGACATCTGATATATGACATCATATTGTGACATTGGCATGTTAATATAATTATTTATATTATTTATGCATATATTCAAACTGCAAGTTCCCCGTAGAATAGAATCACTATGGGTTGAAATGATACGTACTCGAACAGAGTTTAGAATAGGGGAAAATCGTTACGGGCTGAAATTATTGGCTTGAGCGATTTTTATTTATTTTTATTTACTTGGGATTGCGGGTTTGAAATGATAAAACCCGGGTTTTCTTTTTAAATTGCGGATTGAAATGATATATATCCGTATCACTTGACCTAGGTTAGAAAATTATATACAGAGCCCGTGGTATATTTTTAAATGATTTTATTAAGATATGTATTTTTAAAAGTATGAAATTTTGATTTAAATAAATATATATATATATATATATATATTATGGTTTTGAGAAAGTTAAATATTAAGTTTTGAATTTGTGAATTTAAGTATGTAAATTTGAAGTAAATGTGATTTTTGACTTTAAATTATATTTTTAAAATGTAAATAAATAATGGAAATTTGATTTAAAGTTTTGAAATGATATTTAAAGTAAAATGTTAAGTTTTATTTAGTTTATAAGTTAATAAACAGTGAATTTTGACTTAACAAATGAATTGAATTTTTAATTGGATATTTGATTTTTAATTTTTTTGTGATAAATCATATGTTAAAAGTTGATTTAAATGTGAAAGTTTAGAAGCCTAAAAATATGATTTATAAGTTTAAAATTTTCTAAAATTTAAGTTTTATAGTTTTTGAAAAGTTAAATTAAAATCTGTAATTTTATTAAATGCATTTCAAAAATGTTGTAGTTTTATGACAGCAGTTTAAAATGCTGTTGTTTTGAACTTAACTATGTTTGAAATAACTAAATATCTATTACAGCATTTTATAAATGCCGTTATTCTTGAACTAAACTATTTTAGAAACTATAAGCTACGATAGCACTTTATAAATGTTGTCGTTGCTATAATTTGTCAATGTTTTGAAATGTTATAGATTTTAACATTATTTGAGTTATATTTTAAAGTGTTAAATGATTTAACTTTTGAAATTAATTATTTGTGACATTTTAGGAGTTTTGAATATATAATTTAATATTTAAATATGAAGTTTAAGGAATTTAAATTGAATTTGAATTTAAATAAGGTTGACTTGGTTATGTGTTAAATGGAATGAAATGTAATGAGATAAATAAAATTTTGAATGAAATTTTGGAATGTGTTTTGAAATGATATTTAAATGATATCTCTGATTTTTAAATGATATTTAAAATTGAATATTTGAATTTAAGAAGGATAATGAATTGATAAAGGTTTTGAAAGGATATGATATTTTAATGATTTTTTTTTGGCAAGGCCGACGGGGTTGAATAGACCCCTACCATTTTATTGAAGCACTAGGGAAACAATACAGACATAAGCAAACCTTTAAAAGAATAACAACATAGAGACATAGTGCCACAAACACCGAAAAAACGAAAAGAAAAACAAGAAAAGGCAAAAACTAAAAAGAACACGTAAAGGCTTGCAAGATGCTAGGATCGAAGGAGAATCGGAGCATCTTGATGCCATCGCATATAATCTTCGTAATCCAAGCATGCAACATATGATTGTTCTTAGCTTTACTGGGATTGAAGACACGAACATTTCTTTTAGTCCAGACAGCATGAATGAAACATTTGAGAATGCAGGTGAAGACTCTATTTCTTGAACTATTGACACCAGTAGAAGTGAATATATCATTCCATTCAACCGTATTAGACCGTCTCACGTTAATACGACCTATCTTATTCATGACTTCAGTCCATATAGCTTTAATCTTGTCACATTCGAAGTATATATGCTCCACAGTTTCTGGGAGGTCAGCGCAGAATAAGCATTGAATAGGAACTGCAAACCCCAAACTATTCAGTTTCGCGCGTGTTAGAATACCACGGTTCAACACTTTCCAAAGGAACATGTTTTGCCCTGCATTGTTATCAAAGTGCCAAATCCTTTTGTACCAGGTGCACCTGGGCCTGTTAGCATTATGGGCTAAACAATTATATATATCGGCAATTTTACACCCCTTAATTTTGCGATTCCACATCACCTTCACAGTAGTAGATATGGAAGTATTGGACTGTCGTATTTTGCTCCAAACACATTGAATTCTCTGATTAGAAGTATTCGGCAGTTGTATAACATCTTTAACCTTAGCTTGGCAAGCAACTCCAGATTGTAGGATCTCATTATTTGTCAGCTGTCTTCGAAGAATATATCCTTGTTCTAGCCACGGATCATCCCAGAAAGAAGTATCAAAATGCGGAGAGCGGCTGAATTGAATGAAAGGTAAGCATGATTCCTTAAGTTTAAAAATGCTTTGCCATGTCCAGCTCAATCGATGCGGTCTGCTCAAGGACCACAAACATCTACCCTTCGTGACATGTTTTCTGGACCAAGCCGCCCACAAGCTAACTTCAGAGTTCAGGAATGTATCCACATGCTTGGCAAAGGCAGCACTATTCCATAACGACGTATTTAGAATGCCGAGCCCCCCATTTTTAATTGGTTGTTCAGTTTTGGAAAATCGTATTGGAGCGACATACCTTCCAACTGTCGATCCAGTCCACATAAATTTCATGAATGCAGTACGGATCATTTTAATTAACTTGTCCGGCAACACAAACGTTCTCGCCCAATATACTTGCATAGCACAAATGACAGACTTTATTAGTGTAACTCTACCCGCTTGACTGAGTTTTCTTGAGGACCAGCAATCCAATTTGGAGATAATTCTGTCATATAAAGGGAGGCATTGATTTATAGTTATTTTAGAGGTAGCGAGAGGGATGCCTAAATATGAAATGGTATGTTGATTGCACGACAGCCCAGAAATTCTTTCAATTTGCATAACTGCTTCCGGAGTAACTCCCGCCAATTTGATATCAGATTTAGACAAATTAATTTGTAATCCTGTCATGTTGTAGAATTGTTCAAGAGTGTGGAATAAGGACCTAATAGTATCCAAATCAGGGTTGCAAAATATAACCAAATCATCAACAAACATCAAAGAAGCAATCTGGGGATCTTTGCATTTATGATGTAATTTAAATTTTCCTTGTCCTATTTGCGTGTTCAGCAGCTGCGTTAGGAGCTCCATAATAGCAATGAAAATATATCCAGATATCGGATCTCCTTGCCTAATTCCTTGCTTGCTTCCAAAAAATCCCTCACAAGATCCATTAATGATTATAGAAAATTTTACGGTAGACATACATTCATAAATCCAGGCAATAAAATGAGGGGGGAAATTCATATAACCCAAGATTCGAACAACACTATCCCATTGAAGCATATCAAATGCTTTCATAATATCTAACTTTAACATAGCCTTCGGGGGAGAATTCTTATGCGTATAACCATTTAGGAGTTCATGGGACAACAATATATTATCTAGAATATTTCTGTCCGGCAAGAAAGCAACTTGATTGAAGGAGATAATAGAAGGGAGGGTTTTTTTGAGCCAGGAAGCTATGATCTTCGAGATGCATTTGTAAACAGTATTGTAGCATGATATTGGACGGAAGGCACAAACATCATGCGCATTATTCACCTTTGGGATAAGAGCAATATTCGTATAATTAAAGGAATTGATGATTTTAGCCTTTTTGGAAAATAGTTTGATTGCGTCACATACATCAGTGGACACAAAGGACCAGCAAGTCGTAAAAAAGAATGCGTTCATACCATTTGGGCCACTGCATGAGTTCTTGTTCAAAGAGAACATGGCATGACGAATTTCATCACTAGTCACCTCTTCGCACAGTATATCGTAATCAGTAGCACTAATTCTGGGAAGAATATCAGGCGAAATAGTATCAATGCGAGGAAGAAAATTATTCTTATTACCATACAGACCAGAGAAGTGATGAATAAAGGCCTCTTCAATTCCAACGGGCGTCGTTTGTTCTTTTCCATGCGAGTCCGTCACTGACACGAAAGTATCGTTAATCTGCTTCTTCCGCAAGGAAGCATGAAAGAAAGCACTATTTTTATCTCCTTTTTCCTGCCACTCAATTCTGGCCTTCTGCTTTATCATATCATTTTCTTTATCAAGGGCGTCGAAGAACTGTAAAGAAAGATCACTTTCGATCTGAGAGAGGGCAGCGTTGTTGACGTCTTGCATCATAGCTGTCTGAACTTCCTCAAGTTTGGATTTAATCTGAGAACTTTGTTTGCTCCCCTTACCGAATTTAGAGACTGACCATTTTCTCAATGCACCCTTGATTTCCTTCAATTTTTCCTGTAAAACAAACATATGATTACCATACTTAGGAGTATTCCACGCATTAATAGCAATAGTTTTGAATTCGGGTTCGAGAGCCCATATATTAAAAATTTTGAAACTTATTTTTCCTCTCATGTCTGCTGTGCGGAAATGGATAATTTGTGGAGAGTGATCGGATAGAAGGGGAGGGGGAAGGAGGTTATAGAGGAGGGGCCATTTATTGTAGGAGACTTGATTACAAAAGGCATGATCAATACGGGAAAAGGTTCTACATCCCCTTTTTCTTTTGTTGTTCCAGGAAAACTGCATGCCTGTCGATTTGATTGGTATAATATCAGCATCACACAGAGTGGTGGCAAGGGGCTTTATTTCATTCAGAGAAAGCGGGTTCCCACCGATTCTATCCGAAAGGGAGAAACAACAATTAAAGTCACCCAGTATAATCCACGGATGAGAAGATTGTCTTAGGGAGGGGATGTCGTTACGCAGGGATAGTCTGGAGGTCGCAGAATTATGGCCATATACAAAGGAAAGATAAAAAGATGATCGATCAGATAAAGAGATGGCATGACAATGTATTAACTGAGGCGTGGAAAGAATAGGGGAGAGAAGGACATGTTCAGGGTTGAATAATATCATTATTCTACCATACGTAGCCTCGACAAGGTTATGAAGCAGCTTCCAATCAGGGTTGATGTAGTTAGCTGCTTTAAGAGTTAGCTCATGGTTCAATTTGGTTTCAAGAATGGCCAGAATGCATAGCTTGTGAACAGAGATTAGCTTTTTACATTGATCGAGTTTTATGACATGATGACCTCCTCTAATGTTCCAGGCTCCAATGGATGGCATCATAGAGTATACTCAATGGCATTTAGCATTTCAGATTTCATTTTCCTAGTCACCGCTTGTTTGGAGGGCAAGTAGTTAGGAATCGATTCGAACAGAGGAGTGACAACATTTTTCCTTAAGTTCTTTTCATTAGGGGTGATATTATCTTGACATGGGGGGGGGGTTGCTGATTTAGCTGGCGAAGTCGAAACAGGAGGGGGAGGTTTGTAAGCATGGGGAGGACAGATATTAGAATAAGGGTGTAAATGAGAGGTGCTAATAATTCCTGAGGATAATTCACGTGGGGGAATAGATGGTGTAAGGGGCGTGCATGCATGTACATACAAGGGCTCTGAAGTTTGCACACCTTCATGACTTGTATTATTTGAAAAAACTTTCTTGCTTTTTTTTTCCTTTCTTCTTGTTAGAGTTATCGTGGATGTTATCACTACTTGCAGTACATTTTTCATTATTACTATTGCAATCTGCCATCCTTTCAGTCTCTACAATTACAACATCTGCTTCAAAATTTGCTGACCATCACACACATCAATTTTAGCATTATTCTCGACTTCCTTACCATGTGAGCAATTCACTATATTACTATATCGTAGAGTAGCATCGAAATTGCTTTCGGCTGTTTTGTAACATAATCGCATCTCATCATTTACAAGTATTGATTCATTGTCTTCATTGATCAACAAAAGCGCATCATATTTATTGCTAACAAACGAATTGAAGTTAACATGTTCATTCTCTACCACTTTATCCTCTTCACTTGTACTTTTGTTTCCCTATTGATTCACAACAGTTTGACATACGTTTCCACAAGTTTTTAACTCACTATCAACACACAGTCTCAAAGCATTATCATCTGTGGTTTTCTTTACCTCCACTGTTTGTTCTTTAACACCATTCTCTTCAATCTCACCCTCTTCAAGAAGTATCTTACCTTGGTCACTAATTTTATCTACTGAGTTGTGCTCTTCCACATTACTGACTTTTTGTATTACAATCTCATCTTGCTCCTTCTGGTTATTTGCTATTGGAGATTTCCTTGCCTTGATTTCATAATACTTGTTTTTCTTTGTAACTTTCGACCATATATTACCAGTTTTACCTTGATCTTTTTGAACACGTACATGTTGTTTACCGTGCTCTCTGTTCTGATTTTGTATATCTCTGTTCTGATTTTGTATATCATTGCTATCATTAACATTTGTCACCATGATAGGAACCATTTTATCACATTTATCCGTGGCATGGCCAAATTTTTTGCAGTCGACACATATATCCGGCTTCCAAAGGTATTCAACATATATTTTTTGATACCCTCCTTCAACCAACTTTACCATAAAATCATTAACTAATTCCTTGTCAGGTCTCACCTCAATCAAACATTTAGCATAACTCAATCTCTCCTGCCTCTCAGTCATTTCGTCCATACACAACAGTTTTCCCAAGTGGCAACTCACCCAATTTATTCCCAATGGGGACCATGCAAATATCGGAAGATTATACAGACTGACCCAAACAGGGACTGCAGTCACAGAGCCACTGACATTACTGATAGCAGCATCATAAGGTTTTATTATAAACAGCTTATTATTCATGATAATTGGATCATTTTGAAGGATTTTAACTCTATCTTCAACACAAGTGAAGGAGAATAAAAAGATAGTACCATCAGATTTCACAGTAACAGACCCTTTCAATTTCCATATTTTCTTGAGTCTAATGATAACAGCAGTATAAGATAAGGGTTGATCCAAGAAAAAGCCTACAATCATGTCATTCCAAATTTTGGCACCAGCGTCAATAATATCACCGGAAGGAACTAAAGCACCATTCTCATATACTGGAACAAGTTCAACGGGGATGTACTTCCCAGCGTTCTTTGGTTTACGCTTAAAAAGAGAAGTCCATTCTCGTTCACCTTGGGGAGAAGGAGGGTTTACGGGGCAGCAAATAGCAGAAGTGAAAAGCAGGGCGGGGATGACAGGAGGGTGGACAGTTGTTGGCTGAGGAGGGTCGGGGGGGGGGGGGGGAGGGGGGAGGATGGACAGGGGGAGGAACAGTGTCTAAGAAGGGACAGGACATTGGGCTCAAAGTTGAAAGGAGAGGGGAGATGGGGGGTATGGGAGCAGCAGACATTGAGGGAAATGATTTTGAAATGGTTTTGAAAAAATCTTTATTTTAATAAAGAATGTGATATTTATTTTATTTGTAATTTGAGTTTATTTAAATGATATTGGACTTATGAAATGAGTATTTCAAAACTAAGTAATAATGAAGTTAAATTTGATATATATGAAATTATAGAATTTAGTTTCTAAATATGGTATATTTAAGCTTTGAAATATATTAAAGATTAAATAGTTTATTTTGTGCATCAAATCTATATTTTAAATTGATAAGATTTGAAATGTTTTGTAAGGAAACTGAATTGAATTGAAACTGATGATTTGAATTGAAACTAATTGGAAATTTGAAAATTTGGATTTAAGGAATATTTCATGATTTCAAATATGTGATTTCGAAATGTTATGATTTTCAAAGTGTAATGATTTCAAGTATTTTGGTTTCGAAAGAGTTATACTTTTAAAATATTATGATTTTGAAAATGAATATATGTTTTGGTTTTGAAAGTATTATGATTTTGAAAATAAATATATGTTTTGGTTCTGAAAGTATTATGGTTTTGGTTTCGAAGTATAAACTATTTTGAAAGGAATATAGTTTTGAAATGTAATGATTTGATTTTTGAAGTATAAACTATTTTGAAATGACCACGGCGTTATAATAACGATTGGTTGTTAAAGAGACCGGGATCGAAAGCTGTCATACTCTCTACCAACTTCGAAAACCACTTTAACAACCATGTACGCGGTGGAGATTCCTGAATGAAGTAGGATGGTGGCGACGATCCTATTGAGGTATGAACGTGGACCCGACTCCCGTGAGTTGGCATAAGGTGGCTAAAACAGGAGCGATCGACGGGCCAAGTGAGGTCAATCCTCCGATCGGACACATTCCTTCGATACTATACTCTTGTCTTGTGGTTGATTTGATGGCCATCCTTCGATTTTGATTTGGGAGTGTGTTCCGAGGTGGGCAGTAGTGGCTGCTATGCATTACCACCAGACCGGAAGCGTAATTGGTATATCTACCCTGGCATTGCCTAGTTATGTCGTGTCACCTACCATATCGAGCCTTACTACGAGTTTGTTTTTCTCCCATTGCCCATGGAGTATTTAGGGTAGTCTCCCGATCTGGAGATATGCTAGTACTAGATGGACTACAGGGACTATTACATGTTGGGAGCTATATGGGAAACCCTTCAACGCTATTTAAAAGTAAGTTTATGTTACTGTAGACACTATTATAATAGAGCAATATTACTACATAGTAAATAGTTTAATGGATCTTTAAGGGATGGACGATCCCAAGCATCCTTTGAATTACTGATGCATTTTTGTTACTGTTCACTTGAGTTGATTTATAGTTCATAAGAATGTTATTCCTGACTCGAGTGTTTGTGTTTTTTCTTTACGCTTGGGTCAGACTGAGTGATTTAACATTCAAGACTCACCTTCAGAGTTGGAGATTTTCTTGAAGATCCAGCTATCTATTTTTCTTTCAGTATCTAGTGATTTCAGTGATGTATTCTGATTTGTACCTGATGTATCTTGTTACTCTTCTGTTATATTTTGTTTGACCCTGATGTATCTTATTTTTATATAGTAGCTTCATGAACTACTATCTCTTTTAATTCCGCTGCATTATTATTTCTCTGTGTTTGTGATCTGTGATTATATATTTACTGTATATTCTAAGATTTGCCAAATTTTGTTTACAACGCGGTATTTTGAGTAGTTCAAGTCCGACGTGTGAGGATGCAAATGGTTGAAAATATCGGATCGTTACAAAAATAGAAGTGTTTTCGATTAGTATTGGTATTGATCAATATTACTGTTGCTTTGGGTTGACGTAGGGATTAACTATGGAAGTGGTGATGTATATTTGGGGCAGTGTGAGTTGAATTTCGAAGTAGCATATCTCCCTTATACGAAATATGAATTCAACGAAACTTTGAAGTTTGTTCCAAAAATAGCATGATCTCCATTATATGATTTTTTGAAAGAATCTGGGTACTTTGATTTTTGAGATAGAACTAACATATCCAGTCTTAGACAATGTACCTCGAATCGTTAGGCGATCGAATGTTATAGCAATAGGTTAGTACATATAATCAAATAGACTCGAGATAAAAGGCTATTGATTTTGAGTCTACATATGTGTGATTCTGTGCTCGTTATGTAGTAATTGTCAAAGAGACAACGAATGGGTGATTAGTCTCATTTTAATATTATTTGTAAATACACATCTTAGACTTTCGGATATTAAGTTAAGGAAGACAGACACTAGATAAGAAGCTCTCCTCTTCGGAAAGACAATGGATTAAGATGCTTTGTAAGAAAATTCCATGTATTCTTATGTATGGTGTTAAGTGTGAGAAATCAAGACACCGAAGGGCTACTAGACGATCTATTGATAATCTGGACCATATGTTAGTGGTCTATGGAAAAAATAGAGAGTGTGGATCCTTGGAAATGAAATCGAAGGTACTATACCTGGCTGCATATTGAATGTGAAAATAGCTCGGGGCATATTTTCCCTTGAGTATAGGGTTCCAATAGAATCGATAGGATTGGTAATCCACGGGGATGGTAAATAGGTGCATGGAAAGTGTGGGTGTCAGGGTAATACTCTACACATATGGCACTCGAAATGGATCCGTATAAGTGTAGGTTCTGTACACCCAGATTAGATGATGACTAAACTGTATTTAGTGACATTGAAGTAAAGACTATATAGTTTACTATGACTTTGTATTTAGACATATTTTTTATTGTTCAAACTTATTGGATGCAGATGAGATAGGTTGAGGGATGGTTCCTATATTACCCCATAATTTCGATATCTTAATTAAACAAGGATAAATTAGTAATTTTAAAATAGTGTAAAATGGTAATTTTACAACCAATTAAATCGAGTGGGGAGACCTATGTCGTTGCAATTGGCTCGTTTTTATGATAAGAACGATATATATTTTTGTACGCTTGGAAGCGGTACGAGAGAGATATTGACATTTTTATAAAATGGGTTTTAAATGTCAAATAGGCTTAATGCATTTAGGTGAATGAACAGTTGGTTCAGATTATATATATAGGCCATTCAAATTCAAATTTCAAAGATTAAATTATACGAGTTCTTTATTCTTGCTCATTCTCTCAAGACTCAATTCCTAATTTAATTTCAAATAATCCAAACTCAATCAAATCTTCATCGAATTACATAAATAAATAATAAAATCAAAGATTACGATAGAGGCTACCTATTAATATAAACCTCTAGAGGAGATATGCAAATTTAAGGGCAAATCCAATTCCGTGTGGTGAAGGATTATTTCGGACATTAAAGTCTAAACAATTTATGATGAGTGGTGTTTATCAAATTTGGCCCTTAATTAATCAAACTATAATTCAATAGCTAGGATTAGAAAATTAGAATTTTTATTGGTTGATTATGGTTATAATAAATGATTAAAGTTAATTAAGGATGAATTAAAATATAAATTTAATGTTGAATCATTAAATTTTATTGAGACATGAAGTGGCTTCATAAACAATGGAAATGAGAGTTTATTTTGGTTACATATGACTTAAAGAGTATGTAAATGTAGTTGAAATAATATGAAATGTATTTTTTTAAATTGAATAAATCAGAGAGTAAATTCAAATTTTAATATATGTATGTATGTATATATATATATATATGGAATACAAAGATGGAGTACAAAATATATGTTTCCTAAGCAAAAATTAAGTTATTTCGATTTTGTATGGATCAAATATCTTATGAATATGGTTGGAATGTTTTGGAGTATAATACTGGAGTAATGTATGTAAGTGTGTATATATATCAGACGTAAACGATGAATTTAGATGTATATTTTAATATATATATATATATAAGATATATAGATATAAAGTGTATGTGTATGAAGTTCTGATAGAGTTGTAAAATCTATATACATGAAAAAATACTATTAAATCATATAAAATGACGTAGATCAATAAGCATTATATTTCCAGATAATATTAGTGATTTATTTTGAAATTTATATATTTTAAAATATTTAACTGTATTATTGAATTAAGTAAAAATGAATTGAAATTGTTTTTAATTTATACACTTCTATAAAGTATGATATTAATGTATATAGATTAGACTTGAGAAATATGTTAAAACAAAATTATACGGTTGCTTGAACCAAAAGTGGCACAAACACCCAAAAGTGTATATAGAGAATAAAATATGAAGAAAAGTAAATGAAAATGAGAAATAAACATGACACAATCATTTGCAATGGTTCGATAAAGTATGGCCCATGTCCACTTTAAGATTTTATTGCCTATATTCTGACTTGGAAGCAGAAGTTCTTACAGGTCGGTACAACTTCGACATAGATTACAAGAAATTAGAGTAATGAGAATAAGAGCGAAAAGATCCTAAAAAATGAGCCGTATCCCTTTATTTATAAAGGTAGGAAGCCTAAAATTTTGTAAAAAATATCCCTAGGTCGTTACTCAAAGTTTAGACCAAGCCTAAAATTTCATTTCCTTTTGATTCTGGTTGTCGGGTATTAGATATACATATATTCATACACACATTCACCTGCACATTCTTGAGTGGATGAGTATAGGTACATGGTCCATCACATGCATATGATTAGGTTTATATCCACAAACATACACACATATATTAATACATAAATATTTATACATTTTAATTTTTTAGGACTCGATACCGACCCCTAGTTCTTGGGTCAGTACCGACTCAAGATTTGGGAATTTCCTAAGGTTTCTACCTACAACTTTGGGTTTGTGGGTTATAAAACAGATTCTCGGCCACTTTATTTCCTCACTTGTCTTTGCCAATCCGAGAACTTAGGTGCCACAACTAAAGAGACTTCGCCTTCGATTTACCATCTTTCATTGCCAATGCTTACCAATTCGGACCCCTATGCCATCAGAACCACCACTTGAAACCTCGCCAGAGCACAAGTCCACGTACCTTAAATCGATCGACCCATTCCTTGATCCAAAACCCAACTCCTTTAATCGTGTTTGATGCCTTCGAGTTCAATACCCTTAGGTAGGTGACAATTTGAGAACAGATGGGATTAGGCACGGATGTGGATAGTGGATGGTGATGGCCATGATTTGGGATCAGTGAAGATGAAACAAGTATGGAATTTCCATAGAGTGTTGGGGTTTTGCAACTCCTACACTTGGGGCAATTTTCCAAAATTTTGGTTTACATGAGAATATTCCTCGTGAACCAATGTCCTCTTCTCGATTCTGAACCTTATCCAAAGCATGGCCAATGATGTGAAACTTGTCGAGGCGATCAACGATAATGGTCAGGTTAAGTGATATCCAGAATTTATGAAAAAACCATTAAATAATACTAGAAACCTAGATTTCACAACATTGTACTTGAATCCACATTTACACAGGGGTACAGCTTGCATTTAATCTTTTAATGTTGATTATCTATCAATTTTTTTATTATAGAAATGGACCAGAGACGTTCCAAACATCTTGTTGCTCAAGCCATAGGTACATCCACTTCGAGATATGTCGAATCCAATGCCGAGTAAAGTTCAACTACAACTCCACACGCTCAACAAACTCCGGTAGATCAGGCACAAAAAACTCCAATTCAGTAGGAATAACAAGAGACTTAGCAGGTTGAAAAGAAAAATCTACAAAATCCTCAAGTTAAACAACAAGTTCCAGAGAATCCATTAGAACCAGTAGGTGGGCCAGAAATTGATCCAGCACTCGACACCCTTGAGGTTGCTGTAATATTGGATGATCATGTTGATTCTATTGCCTCCAAAATTGATGAACGATCGCTTTTGTAGAATATGAGATAAGCATGGGACTCCGTTTGAAGATGTTCCATCTCCTTCCGATTATTAAAGACTACACAACCCTCCGAAAGGGTACACTGCCCGCTATAGACATATGTGTTTGGCGAGTTGTGTCCCACCATTCTACCAGTTTGTCTACCATGTTTTGAATTTCATGCACTTGGTATTGACACAACTTCACCTGAATAGCCATGCTTTCCTCCTTAGTACATACATGGTCTTCTCTAAGCACTTGAATCGATTACCAACAATGAGGAGATCCGGTACATTTACAGCTTCAAAAGCCGAAAAGAGACTTCGTATTTGATTTGCTTGGAATCGATCAGAGGTTTTGGAGTAGTTACTAGATCATGGAACAAGTTTGCTACTTCAAGGTGAGTTGTTCTACACTCACTTTCCACATGGGTTTGCACGGACATGGATATTTGGACGTAAGTTCCATCTCATTTATACTGTATGAATTTCTCTTAAAGTATGCAAACTTAATTCTTATCCTTACTTTACTATCCAAATGTTCCAGGGAGACCTAGTAGCTCGATGCTTTCAAATGCTATTAACACTATTATGGCAGTTTCGGCAGAAGATAGAGATATCAAAACTCTCCAATCAGATGAAAATCTTCTTGCCTATGGCTTGTTAGAAGAGGACCAATGTAACAACTCATTTATTAACGACCTAACTAATTTCATTTATTAGGGTTGATTAATTTAAATCCATGACTTTTGAAATTTAATTTAGTTTGAATAGTTGATTTAATTTATGAAAAAAATGAATGAATTTCGATTTAGTCGAAATATTGTTTAAATCAACTATTAGATTTAGAATATGAAATAAATTAGCTTTTGGAAATTTAGAAAATCTTATAATTTTATTATGGTATAAAAATTTATTTACATTAAGTAAATTAGGATTTAACAATTAGTAATTAGGTGAATCTAATTTTTTGTAAATGGGCTAAGTGAATTCATTTGTTTAAATCTCTTAGGCCTTAGTAATATTAGAAACCCATTAGCCCATCAGACCATTAACATAGCCTATTCCTAAAACTTCAAAATATCTTATCCAAATCTAATCATGTGCTCTAAATCATTCACATTCAATTTCCTTCTCATTAAAGCAAAAGAAGGAAACCTAGGTCAACCCATAGAAGAAATTAAAACAATTCATAGAAAATTTTAGAAATGAAAAGAGAGCAAGGCAAGAACTCAACTTCTTCTGTATTTTATGGAACAATCAATTTCATATTTTTATTGATTTATGTTTTTTGAAATTATAATGTGTTAGGGCTGTTTGGAAGATGTTTTGATTGTTGAAAAGGAGTGGATAGTGTTAGAGAAGAAGCAGCAACAGTATTTCAATAGTTAGTAGTTTGGACCAAATTTTCATCTCCTTCTTCTTCTACTTTGTAAATTTCAGGCGAGTTAAAAACTCAAACATCTATATTGTAATGGATTGAGTAGTCTTGATGTTAGCTATGATAGGTTTGGTTTGTTAAGATTAGAATTTATTTTATATAAAGATGATTTATTTTCTTTAATTTGATTTCATGAGCAATTAATAGCACTAACACACACATAAATCACCCTAGTCCATATTGTTTGCATCTATAATATTTATAGGACCTGATTAGGTCCATAATAGTCTCATTAATTCGCCAAAATCCCGTTGGAGCTCTGATGAGAAGACGGTGAACTACCTGAGCATGCTCCAGACAGTATGATCGGTCGAACTATGCCTTACGACTGGGCGACCCATGCCTGACCTGAAGCAGTGCTTTAGGTAGCGTACTGTTTCCCCTCTTTGCTCCTTCTATTTGTAATTTTCCTTGATGTTTTGCTAGGTTAATTGCATCACTTTGATGCTTGTTTTTGATGAATGCTTGCTTATTTTAAGTATATAATTATAGTTGATTTCTTTTATATATATTGCTTGTGTTTGTATGGTTTTATATACCATATAATAATTTCCAATGCAAATAGATACGTAGGCATTGATTTGCGTTTTGAATCCTAGAAATTGTTCAAAAGGTTATTATCTAATATTCGAATAACAAATAGTTTTAAAAACTTGATAATTTGTTTAACATCAATTTTAAGGAAAGAGCTTGTTTTCTATATATGTATTAGTATATACATATTCCAATGAAAATGATTTTGGAAAATAGACTAATAAATATTCGTGTTTTAAAGTAATCACAAAGTAATATTTTAAATATATCAATATGGCTTTTGAAACAAAGTAAATTATCAATTTGAAAATATTGTTTTGATTCATAAATCAAATATAGAAAATTTATAATTTATTAATCAAATCTTTTAATTCGTTTTCTTTTAAATTTTAAAATAAATAAAATTTGTTGATTTATATTCAATTGGATTTTGTAATTTTCTATGAAACAAAGAGTATAAAAAACTACTGAGGGAGTTTTTATAAAAAAATTCATTTATTTCTAGAATTTGTTGAATAGAGTTTGAAGTGAGAATTACTAGCTTTTAGTAAATACTTGAATTTACTTTCTGGTATGGGACAGTTAGCTGAATTCTTTTGATTATTGAGTGACAGTAATTAACACTTTAGAGTTGTATTATCTTAGGATGTTCAGATTTGCTAACATGCTGATAGATCGTTAAGAGACAACAACTCGTTTTAATCGACTTGAGAGTCGATACATTCTTAAATTTAGGTAGGCAAACCTTTATTTTTCTAGGTAGGTTTGTTATAATGTAAATATCTATATTGTACTAGGTAGAGGTTTACATGCATCGCAGTCTATATTCTTCTGGGTAGGCTACAACCCTTCAGTTCAATAGGCGATCTCGACATTATCTTTATTGTTCTAGATAGATAAATTTGCTTAATCTATATTGTCTTAGATAGATAGGAGACAATGTCTATATTGTTCTAGATAGAGATTATCTACATTGTTTGGGGTAGATCCTATATAAATAGCAAAGTATATATTGTTCTCGGTAGGCTTTTATGGTGTACGGCATTATACTAAAGAGAACTACCATATTATTTCATTAGTGAAATATTTCTTCTGATGTTTAACAGTTGGATACTTTATTATCATTTGGGCTCTGATGAATTTTGATTGTTGTCACCATACTTTACATGATAGTCTATTACGACTTAAGATGAATTTATGAAATGGCGATTAATATGCCTTATTATAATGATAATTGGTTGGACATATTTATATCATGACTTATTTTGTTGTTGTTAAGTCGTATATTCATGTTATCAGTATCTCACCCTTTCATTTAGATATAGTTTGACCCATTTATTATTTTATAATACTCAGGTCAGGCCGAGATGTTATAGGTTCAGGGACTCACTGACTGTTAGATATCTTGGACTAGCACTGGAGTAGATATTTTGACTTTAGAGTTTACTCGTTTGTATATATTTGGATGACTAGACGGATGTATTATTTTGGATAGTCAGTTGTACCTAATACTATATTTTAATGTAATGTATATATTGTGGATCTTGTACTATTATTTTATAGACTATTATGATGTATATGATGTATATTATTCCGCTTTAATCTGTATAACTCTAATATATGTTTCTGTATCGTATATTGTTCTGAATATTTTAAATCAGTGTATTTATTACTTTGTATTAACACTGTACACATCATATTTTAGTTTAGATTTTAAGGAAAAGATTTAAATGACGTGTCAATGTTAGTATAAAGATATATTCACATTCGATCGCCTTTAAACAGCCATATTCTCCAGATTAGCCAACAACATTATTTGTAATGTTCTTTGCTAAACAAGATATAGCGGTGAGGTCATTACAGCTGGGTATCGGAGCTATGTTCAGTACATTATAGAATATAAATTGATTTCTATTTCAGATCTTGGCCTGGATGACCTAGAAGTCCCATCCTTTGGTAGTGTTGTAGCTAGTAATGTTTATTAACTATTAGCGATAGGAATATAAATTGATTACCAAGGTAACCAATTGTGGATATTTTAATATTTTCTTCAAGTAAAGAAATCTTATTGGATAATATTTTGAATTAGTTGCTAATTTAGAGTTAGGATTATGTAGAGTTGAGTTATGACTGGTGAAGGATCTCCTGGATTTCCTCTTGAATCATCTGATAGTTATGTTGATGAAGGAATATTTTTGACTAGTCGCAACATAAGGGATTAGTGAGCACAATTCAAGCTTTTACTATAGTTGCCCTCAATTCTCAAATTCCTAGAACTGTATTTGCTTAATTAAGTTGTGACTATAGTGATTTAGGAGGAAGACAATTTAAGGGTTCTCGGAGTAAAGATAAAGAAAGACTTTGGCTTAGAACATGTGAGCGTATCTTTACTCGTATAGACTTATCAGACCTTTATAAGATATATGGTGCATTTAGCCAACTTCGAGAGGGAGCTTTAGAATAGTATGATTGGTTAATTTCTGAGATAGTCGAGGCATGACTTACTTGGAAGCAAATTAAGCTCCACTTTAAGAGAGAATTTATGAACGAAGTTATAGAGGATCCAAATCTAAAAAGGAAATGGTACTTTAATCCAAACATTTTGAGTCTAAGCGTAAAGAGAAAAAAATGAGAGGAATCTCATTGGAATATCATCTAGGAGGTATATATTGTGCTATAATTGTGGAAAGGACGATCATTTAGCTAAAAAATATCCTAAGCCTCACACTTTTTCTTTCTTGATATTTTGCAAGTATTGCAAAATGGAAGGTCACTGAATTTCCACTTGTCCTATGTTGGAAAAGAAGAGAAAAGGGAATTCGTTTATGATTGGGAGTTCTGGTGGATCAGCATAGTAAGTTATAGTTCTTTTGATTTAGTACCCTTTCTTTTGTTAATTTATGTTGGAATTAGTTTTTGGAATAAGTTAACATCTTATGCGAGCTTTTACATTTTATGGTTAGAACTTAGGATAAATGGTTTCTTGATTGGCTGTTAAAAATTAGTTGCTTAATTGTAGTTATTTATCTATACAGTGGATACATGGATGTTATTATAGAAAATTAAGTATAACTAAGAAAAATTTGGGCTTATCTATTGTGCTAACTTGTGGAATATGCTTAATGATTTCGATCGATATATGGGACGCCATGTTATTGATAGAAGTTCATGAACATCGGACGAGACATTTAGACATAAGAAATAATTACTTTTGGAGATTTTGAAAAAAAATTGAGTTTTTAAAGATAAGTTAAATAATATTTTTTCCATGAATCAATTATGTGAAGTGGAGAAACATGGTAAGGCAATGTTGAATGCTTAGGTGATCTGCTTTGTCGTGACAAAGTGGATTATAAAAAATTTCGTGGCTTAATGTTATTTAGAAGAATGAGATATTTTAATGTATAAAGTAAGAATTGAGTGAAAAAATAAATTGTTGGATTAAGTAATGTATTAAAATGTATGTTAAGGTTAAATTTGGTTTATAATTGGAGTTTTAAATGAAATCAAACGGTAAATCATTTAGAGAATTCGAAATTTTAAAAATTTTGACTTAAAGAAAGTTATGTTATTTGTTGCTTTCGTTTAAGGAATTGCAAGGATGTAATTTTCCTAGAGGAGGAGTTTGTAACCACTATGTTATTAATGGCCTAATTAATTATAATTAATTAGAGTTGATTAATTTAAATCTGTGACTTTTGAAATTTATTTCTGAAATTTAATTTAGTTTTGATAATTGATTTAATTTATGAAAAAAATGAATGAATTATCATCTTTTAAAATGAATTTCGATTTAGTCGATCTATTGTTTGAATCAACTATTAGATTTTTAGAATATGAAAAAAATTTAGCTATCGAAAATTTAGAAAATCTTGTAATTTGATTATGGTATAAAACATTTGTTTATATTAAGTAAATTAGGATTTGACAATTATTAATAGGTTAATCTAATATTTGCGTAAATGGGGTAAGTGAATCCTTTTGTTTAAATCTCTCGGGCCTTAGTAATATTAGATAATAATTAGACCATTAACTTAGCCTATTTCTAACACATTAAAGTATCTCACTCAAACCTAATCACTTGTTCAAAATCATTCACGCCCAATTTTCTTCTCATCAATGCAAAAGAAGAAAGCCTAGGTCTGCCCTTAGAAGAAATCAAAACAGTTCATAGAAAATTTTAGAAATGAAAGGAGAAGCAATGTAAGGATCCCCAACTTCTTCTCATTTTATGGAACAATCAATTTTAGATTTTTATTGACTTATGATTTCTGAAATTATGGTGTGTTAGTGCTGTTTTGAAGATGTTTTGATTGTTGAAGGAGTGGATAGTGTTAGAGAAGAAGCAACAGAAGTATTTCAATAGTTACTAGATTAGATCAACTTTTCATCTCAGCATTCTTCTTCTACTTTGCAAAGTTCAAGTGAGTTGAAAAACCCATACATCTATATTTTAATGGATCGAGTAATCTTCGTGTTAGCTATGATTGGTTTGGTTTGTTAAGGTTAGAACTTAGTTTATACAAAGATGATTTATTTTCTGAAATTTGATTTCATGAGCAGTTAGTAGCAAAAACGCACACATAAATCAACCTAGTCCATTTTGTTTGCATCTATAATGTTTAAGGACCTGATTAGGTCCATAGTAGTTTCAGCAATTCGTCAAAAAGCCGTCGAACTCTGATGGGAAGATGGTGAACTTCTTGGAGCACACTCTATGCAGTGTCACCTATCGACTGGTGCCTTATGATCGATCGACCGGACCCTCACCTAAAGCAATGCTTCAGGCAGTGTACTACTTTCCCTCTTTACTCGTTCTATTCGAAATTTGCCTTGGTGTTTTGCTTGGTTAATTGCACCATTTTGATGCTAGGTTTTAGAGCTTTTCTCATTTTAATCGTATAATTATAGTTGATTTCCTCTATGTGTATGTTGTTTGTATATGTATGGTTATATATACCGTACAATGATTTCCAATGCAAATTGTTACGTAGGTATTGTTTTGCTTTTCAAATCCCTGAATTTGTTTTAGAAAGGTTATTATCTGTTTTCAGTTAACAAATAATTGTAAAAACTTGTGAATTTGTTGAGCATCCATTTTAGAGAAAATAGCTTGTTTTCTATATATGTATTAATATATACATATTTTCAATGAAAATGACTTGGGGAAATATACTTATAAATATTCATGTTTTAAAGTAATTACAAAGCAATATTTTAGCATATCAATATGGTTTTTAAAACAAAGTAAATTATCAATTTTAAAATATAGTTTTATTTTTCGGATCCAAACTCGAAACCCGTACCGTCCCGGTTCGGTCGGTCGGACAGATGGCGGCAGCGCGCATGTGGTGTTGCATGACTTCTCTCCTCACAACAAAGCAAACATGTGGAAGCCCCAAGGACCCATTAAAATATAGTTTTAATTCATAAATTAAATAAAGAAATTTTTTAATTTAAAACTCAAATCTTTTAACTCGTTTTCTTTTAAAATTTCAAATAAATAAATTTTTACTGATTTATATATTCTATTGGATTTCATGCTTTTCTACAAAACAAACAGTATAAACAAAAGATTGAATTGTCGGATTTGTATGGACTTCTTGTACAATTCTTTCGTTTATTTCTATAATTTGATGAATAGAGTTTGAAGTTGGAATCATTAGCTTTTAGTAAATACTTGAATTTACTTTCTGGTATGGGATAATTAACTAAATTCTTGTGATTACTTGAGTGACAATATACAACACTTTAGAGTTGTATTCTCTTAGGATGTTCGGATTTGTTAATACGTCGATAGATCCCTGAGAGAAAACAGCTCCTTTTTAATCGACCTGAGAGTTGGTACATTCTTTAATTAGGAGTCATACCTATATTATTCTAGGTAGGTTTGTTATGATGCAAATACCTATATTGTTATGCGTAGAGGTTTACATGCATCGTAGTCTATATTGTTTTGGGTAGGCTATAACTCTTTAATTTAATGGGTAGTCCAGACATTGTCTATATTGTTCTGGATAGATAAATATGCTTAATCTGTATTGCTTTGAATAGATTTTATATAGGAGACAATGTCTATATTGTTCTAGATAGACATTATCTTCAATGTTCTAGGTAGATCCTGTATAAGTAACAAACCCTATATAGTTTGGGGTAGGCTTTTTTTCCGTACCACATTATGCTAATAGGACAACCATGTTATTTCACTAGTGAAATATTTCTTTGGAGATTGTACATTGGATTTTTTAGTATCATTTGGGTTCTGAAGATTTTGATTATTGTCACCATATTTTAGATGATGGTCTATTATTACTTGAGATGAATTTATGAAATGGTGATTTGTTTAATATGCCTTATTATGATGATTATTATTTATGCATATTTATATCATGACTTATTTTGTTGTTGTTAAGTCATATATTCATGTTATCAGTGTCTCAGCCTTTCATTTAGATATAGTTTGACCCATTTATTATCTTATAATACTCGAGTTTGGCCGACACATTACAGGTGTAGGTATTCACCGATTGCTAGATATTTTGTACTAGCACTAGAGTAGACATTTTGACTTTAGAGTTTAATCATTTGTATATATTGGGATGACCGGTCGGACGTATTATTTTAGATAGGCAGTTGTACCTGATACTATATTTTGATGTATTGTCGATATTGTGGGTCCAGTACCGGTAATTTGTAGACTCACACTTTGTGATGTATATGATGTATGTTATTCCACTGTGATCTATGTAACTCTGATATTTGGTTCTTTATTATACACAGTTCTGAATATTTTAAATTAATGTGTTTATTACTTTGTATTAATTGTGCATGTCAAATTTTAATTCAGATACTAAGAAAAAGGTATAAATGACGTGTCATTGTTAGTACAAAGATATATTCACACTCAATCATGCTCAACCAGCCATATTCTCCAGATTAGCAGACAACATTACTTGTAATGTTCTTTGTTAAATTGGGCATAGCGATGAGGTCATTACAACAACAGTACTAGCATTGTTCAAATAGCTTCCAGTAACGATGGCGACAACGGTGATAACCACTTACTCGAAGGAGGCAAGACTGATCTAGATATGCCCCCAGTCCCAAGTCCTTGGGCTAGGGTTGAAGAAAATATTATTTATTGAAAGACACCAAGGAAGGCGAAATTATAGGTGAAAGTGGTGAGGCTGGCCAAGGTGACATCGATGCAGGTCATGAGATTCAGCCTGAACAATCTAGGATGGTCAATTGCCTACTCCAAAGAAGAGATTGATCATGAAAATCTCTAATGCCCAGACTTCTACCCAGCCCCCACTAGTCGAAGATGTAGAGAGAACTCCATCTCTTCCTTTAATAAGCACATTTGCAGGCTTAAGGCCTACCTACCAAGTTTGGCTCTTTCAATGTCAGTAATATTAATATTGAGAGCATCGACTCCCATATTTGCATCAATAAGGACTTTCCCTACCAATGTGGGAGAGATCACTCCCATGAGCAAAACTCCAGCTCACGGTCCATCGAGGGACACTAGGACACTCATACACACTTGTGTATTTCACAACACTCACATTTGACCTGTGTCCTTACTTATTGGATCTAACTTATTCTTGTTTCCCATGCATGATCCATGGAGAATAGGAAATGATGAGACTTGGTTTTGATTCATGACATAAAGCTATCACTACCACATATAGATTTGACGACTGTTACGATAAAAAGAGAATATATACCACAAGGAGACAAGACTTCAAAACCGGTGCATCAATTATATTTTAGTTTTGAGTCTTAGGTCAATTTTGTTAAAATCACTCTTTGTTCACTCTTTGTTTATGTATATATTAGCTTATATATTTAATCATCTTATTATCAAATATATTATACATGTATAAGCATATAAAATATATAAAAGTGTTTTAAAGTTGTTTATATTACCATACCTATGTAAACTATGCAAATTGCATAGGTTTTACCAGGTCAGTCGACTGACACTGAAAATTCTGTGCAACATGCACAGGTGCACGATATACATATATGTATTTAAAAATTCGTTTGAATATTCAGTCGACTGACCCAGAAGCTCAGTTGACTGAATTTCTAAAACGGTTACTTTTTGAAAAGACACGACTATTTCTGAAGAGTTAGGAATCTCTGCGAAATGATTTGGATGCAACATATCAATCGAAACTCTTCATCAACAGTCACTGCTCTTTAACCTCTATAAATACATACTCTAACTTGATTCCAAATCACCGAATTATCGTCGAATTTTCTTATCTTTCTAATCTAACTCTCTTAAATCTATTTGCTATAATACTTTCAATTATTCTACATTAAAGCAATATTATACCTTTCTATTCTTCATAAACTTCAAATATATATATTATACTCGAGGAGAGGATTATAGAAAGGGTGTACTACAAGTGACAAATCCATGTTATTAGAACATACAAAGTCAAAACAATCTTTTGTATTTGTTGAAGTCATGTTCTGCTGCTCAGGCGTGTGAAGTCCACTTCGGCTGCTAAGACAAAATCCTACTCTGTTGCTCATGTCCCTGTTCGGCTGCTCAGGGGTTGTATAGACCTATTCCTCTAGGTCAAGTGAGGGTTGTTGTTTTAGTGAAATTCCAGAAGGAGTCTGGGACTCGACTAAGGACGGTGCTCCGAACCAGTATAAAATTTCTTGGTGTCATTTTACTTTACTACTTTTATATTCTGCATTATTTACCATATAACTATCACCACTATACTGTGTATTATTGTATATCCATATTACACGATCCATATCACACTTTCAATTGGTATTGGAGCCCGGAATTCTATCGATCATCACAACATCATAGAAAAAGGCCAAAAAATGATCAAATCGAAATACAACTGGCAAAATCCCTATCAAAGCCACTAGTGAGGACTACAAAAAGGTACTTTCTGATTTACAAATTTCAGTAAAAGATAATAATGAATTAGTTAGTATAAGCAATAAGATTTCACAGATTAATTTTATTATTTTAGAAAAGATGAAATTTGTAAAACATGAAAATGAGAAATTGAAAAATGAGAAGTTAAATTTAGAAAATCAACTTGGTGCTTCAAAGAATAATTTTATAACTATTAAAGATTTTCTAAATGAACAAAACGCCATATTTGAAAAAGAGGGAGAGAAATTTTCAAAATTTTTGATTTGAAAATACAAAATGATTTATTACAATCCTCTTTAGATAATTCGGAATCTCAAAATTTTCTTCTCAAAAATGAGAATTATATGTCCAAAAAGGAGAATTCTTAATTAAATGGGAAAATTGATATTTTGAAAAACAGTAATATTTCTTTTGAAAATAATAATTGTGAATTTAAAGCTATATTTTATAAACTTAACACTGAAATCACGAAATTTAATAAAGGTCAAAATGATTTAAACATGATTTTGCCTAGTTCTAGACCTTTATATGATAAAAGTGGTTTAGAGTGTAATAAAACTAATCGTTGAAATAACACTAGATATGCATTCTTGTGTAATAAAAATGTTAGTGCTACTACTAAATTTTGACTAAAGTCTAAATTCAATTCTTATAGAAATTCAAATACTGCTATGACCAATAATGTTTATAATCTCTCTAGAAATACAAAATCATTGACGGGAAATATGCATAAAAATTATCTAAGTATTTGGGTTCCTTTTATTTGGAAAAATAGAGAATAATACATTGATGATTATTTTGATATGGTAGTTAATAATGAAAATTATATTTATAAAGGTTCAACCACACCCAAATGGGTATGGTTTCCTAAAAATTAGGAAATTATAAGAACCTTTGGTATCGCATGCATTTAATGTTATTTTTTTTTATACTTTACATTATTAGTAGTAGTTATTTTGTTCTATATTGTTCTACATTAACACTTATGTGGAATATAATTTATGTCATCATATAAACTCTTTTTTTTGTCGATGACAAATGGGAAGAAATTTTATCACTAACATTTAGAATGCAGGATATACATCGTCAAAGATTAAGGGGGAATAAGTATTTTATATTATATATGTAGTCACTTTCAATTGGTATTTTAATGTAAGAATGATCGTTTCCTTCAAATATCTATGACATTATGGCTTCGTACTTTTATATTCCTTATTCCTTTTTTGATGACAACGGGGGAGAAATATTATTACTAACGTTAATAATGCAGGATATAGAGCGTCAAAGATTTAGGGGGAGTAAGTATTTATATTATATATACAGTCAAAATATATATCTATTTACAGGTTGTCATCAATCAAAAAGGGGGAGAATATTGAGACTTGGTTTTGATTCATGACACAAAGCTATCGCTACGACATACAGATTTGACGACTGGTACGACAAAAAGAGAATATATACTACAAGGAGACAAGACTTCAAAACCGGTGCATCAATTATATTATTTTAGTTTTGAGTCTTAGGTCAATTTTGTTAAAATCTCTCCTTGTTTGCGTATATATTAGCTTATATATTTAATCATCTTATTCTCAAATATTTTATACATATATAAGCATATAAAATATATAAAAGTGTTTTAAAGTTGTATATTTTACTATACCTGTGCAAACTATGCAAATTGAACATATTTTACCAGGTCAGTCGACTGACCCAGAGGTTCAGTCGGCTGACCTTGGAAATTCTGTGCAACATGCACAAGTGCACAGATATATAAATATATATTTAAAAATTCATTTAAATATTCAGTCGACTGACCTAAAAGCTCAGTTGACTGAATTTCTACAATGGCTACTTTTTGAAAAGACATGACTATTTGTAAAGAGTTACGAATCTCTACGAAAAGATTTGGATGCAACACTTCAATCAAAAATCTTCATCAACAGTCGCTGCTCTTTAACCTCTATAAATACATACTCTAACTTGATTCCAAATCATTGAATTGTCATCGAATTTTCTTATCTTTCTAATCTAACTCTCTTGAATCTATTTTCTATAATACTTTCAATGATTCTACATTAATGCAATATTATACCTTTCTATTCCTCATAAACTTCAAATATATATATTTGTACTCGAGGAGAATATTATAGGAAGGGTGTGCTACTTGTGACAAATTCGTGTTATTAGAACACACAAAGTCAAAACAATCTTTTGTATTTGTTGAAGTCCTGTTCTACTGCTCAAGCATGTGAAGTCCTTTTCGACCGCTGAGGCGAAATCCTGTTCTACTGCTCAGGTCCCTGTTTGGCCGCTCAGGGGTTGTATAGACCTATTCCTCTAGGTTAAGTGAGGGTTGTTGTTTTAATGAAATTCCAAAGGAGTCTGGGACTGGACGTAGGACGGTGCTCCGAACCAGTATAAAAATTCCTGGTGTCATTTTACTTTACTGCTTTTATTTTCTACATTATTTACCGTATAAGTATCATCATTATACTCCGTATTATTGTATATCCATATTACACGGTCCATAACACACTTTCAGGAAATAATATATCGATCATTGGAGGAGAAAGCATTCCAAGCATAAAGACCTCGGTCGTTTTCGTACCATTAGGGAAGTGGTTGCAATTATAAGTCAGGCTATTGTTCTAGCCGAGATAGAGATGACCAAGGTAGAAGTAGCCACAGCAGAGATTTCTCATCATATAACTCTACTTCCAAACATCACCCTAGGTCTAGAACACCTCCTTTTAGAGGTCCAGAGAGGCAACCCGATCATCGAGACATCCCACCTGATGACACTTCTTATGCTCCACATCCAGCTTCTACACCTGTACAACCTCCATTGCCATCTCACTCTAGTCGATCCTCCGACCGCATGCATCACAAGAGTGGCTCTAAAACTTTCTAGCATGGGCCTAGTAAAGAAACCGCTATAATCCCACTGGTTTGTGTGAAGGAACAACTTGTGGCTAATGCTCGAATGGCCATACTTTCAAACATTTTCTTCAATGGTCTTTTGTTTGTGCTTAATCTAAAAAGAATCTCGGTCGACGTCCAAAAGATGAGGATCGATTGCGTGATTAACGTTCAAAACCAGTATAATGAATGGACAAAGGTAGTTGATAAAGTTTCCATAGTCCCTAGGGATAGGAAGATAGAGATCGACAATTAGAAACTCATTGAAGCTGATAATAAGAGAATCATCGCTAATCTCGATGTTGAGGTTGAGAAACTGAGATAATCTCAAGCTGAAGCTGAGAAGAAAGCCGAGGAGGCCACCAAGGCACTGTAGGTGGAGCAGATTAAGCATCAAGATGAAATGGAGAAAGCTTTCCACTGAAACCCTGCTTTGGTAATAGAGAGGGATACCGCAAAAAGAAACGCGGCTGAGCTGAAAACTGAGATAGAGCATGAAACAAAAGAAAATGATGATGTGCTCCACCAAGCTAAGACTTATTGTAATGAGTTTCTCAATGCTAGGGAGCAAAGTACAAAGCACTTGAGTGTGCTAAAGATGTTGATGCACTCATCAAAAGAGAAGTTGAGGCTAGGGAACATCGATTAGAAGAGCGTGTGATGGAAAATTTTAAACCACTATTAAACCTGTACAATGCCATTGTGCTCAAATTCTAAAACTTCGAGTGGTTCAAAGGCGATTATCCCAGAATCCTCACACTTTCCTAGGAGTGGATTGTTGAATAAGATAAAGCTTTCCTCGAAAGTGGCAAGGTGGATTGGAGTAGATAGAGAAAGAAGTCTTACTAGGAGATAAGCCCAAGATTCTAAAGGATGGCCAGCATATCCTTCATCCAGAGCTTTCCTCGACAGCCCATAAAGGCTTGGGCAAAGGCTTCAGATCGACACCATATGATGCTACTGCTAGCAAAACGCTAGGGTCCCAAGCCACTTCAGATTCATCCTCTGATCATGTAAGACTTGAGATCCATAGATCTATCATTCACTCTCCAATTTTTGAAGGGAACTCCGATGACACTATGGCTCGCACAGAACTCCAAACCGAAGAAGTTATCTAATTGACTTCTCCCGTATTCCAAATAGTTGACGTGTCGTCGATCGACATCACTAATTTCTCATTTTATACCTCTCAAGTTTTAGATCGACCCCCAATCGCTCATCTTCCTAACAAGGACTCTCAGCCTAGACTACAAGTTCCTGTAATAAAGTCAATTATTGTTACCACTTCAACAATAATTCCAACCATCCTGGTTAGAGATACTCCCAGCCTTATCGAGCAAATGATTAATGCTTTTTTGGATGAAGGAGCTGGCGGGACTCCGGAAATTTAGATTGATGAAGATGTTGTTATTACAAGGGTCTCCAAGCCCCTGTTTGGTCCCACTATGCACGAACTTGAGCAGGAACTTAGGAAAGACATACTTCTTACAACAGAGATAGGAGAAGCTTGAAGTTACACCCCCTTCTCTATCCATTTTCTTGCCCAGGCAAACTATCTTCACTCCTTTCTATATTCCACCGCCTGGTAGCATTCAGAATGCGCCTGCTGAATCATCACATAGCGCTCCATCTAAGGCCAAAGGAGGTGAAGGAAAAGGAGGAAAGAGGAAATGTGAGAGCTCAGGAGAAGCATGTCCCAATTCAAAAAAAAAGAAAATGAGAACAAAACTAAAGAAGTAAGCGCCAGTTTTTTGTGTGTACATGGACTCCTTTTGGTTTTAGCTGGATTTGTACGGGTTCGACCCCCTCTTCTGCTTTTTGTTTCTAGTGTCAATAACACTTGTACTTGGCTTTTCAAATTTCATGTGAATAAGAAAGGTTTTTTTTCGTTAACTCCTTGTATGAATTTGTCTAAGTACTAAAGAAATACGCTTTCCATTCAATGTATATGCAATCTATTTCTTTTAGTTATTATTGTCTGACCAAATTCTTTAGTCCATTCTGTAATTTACCAGCCTTTCATCGTTATTCAAATGTGAAGTAATTGTTGAAGTTCTAAGCTATGGGCATTAGTTGGAGTTAACCACTTAGAACAACGGTTCGGATATCCTTTTCTAAGATCATGATATCTAGTTGCAGCGAAATCAAGGCACTAATCCAAATTGACTTATTATAGTTCGCACATCCTCATCCAAGACATACATTTCTAATCGCCTTTAATTCCAAGCGTTGATTCAAAGTTCAAAGGAAAGATGCTGCCTTAGCCAGGCTTGGATCTTTGGTTTCTCTTACTCTGAGAAAAGTGTTAAGAGTTGGATGGTCTTGTCACTTCCACTTTAGTTTATACTCCCGCCCTCAATCCGAGGACAAGAGTTGAGCAAGTGAATAGTCGTATCACGTTTATTTTGAGTTTGTACACCTTCCCGCCACACCAAGTTCGAAGTTAGTGTACATAAGGTCGTTTCACATCCTACTTAATTTATACTCCTACCTCTACACCAAGAGTGAGAGTTAGTGTACGGATGGTTGGGTCACGTCCATTGAGTTTATACTCCTGCCTCCAATTCTAGGAAAAAAGTTAGACGGTATCAATCTTCGGATACCAAGAATGACTCATGGGTCCGATCATGGTCTGTATAAGTTTGGTTGGCACCAATCTCTGGGTACTTACCCACCTGCATTATTTACTTGCGGATTCATTTGAGTTGGTCAAGTCATAACTCTTAAGTAATAGAAAGACAATGCCTTAGACTCAAAAAGCCATTTTATTCCATCAAAGACATGAAATGACAGAATCTGTCTTATTACACGACACTAATCAATTATTTACAAATTTATTTCTAAGTGAAATAGCGTCATAGATGCTCGCTATTCAACACCCTCAGAAGCGAAATCATGTTTTACTGTCGCAAGCTTGAAAGTTCAATCTCCAAGATTTCGTTCTACTATGTATAAACCTTTCCAGGCCGGGATCAATTTTACAGGGCTGGGGAAGATTCGTTTGAGAAATAGGTCACAAACTTCGAAGGTCTTATTCTTGAATTAGTGTTGTAATATCATGCGATTTGGTGTAGGTGCGTAGTTGCATCCAACTCAGCCGTATCACACTTCTTGTCAATCATATCCAGAAACTCTAGAAGAAGTTTTTCATTAGTCTATGGATTATATCACTCGATGAGAAGGTACTTCCAGTTCAACCGAAATCATAGCTTTTGATCCATAGGCTAGGGCGAATGGAGTGTGGCCAGTCACTGATTTATGAGTTATTCGTTAAGCCCATAGTATTAATAGAAGTTCATCGACTCACTTGGCCTTTTATAGCCACTTCTTAAGGATGGACTTGATAATCTTATCTTTAGTTTCAACCTATCCAATTACCTTGGGATGTGCCGCTGTAGAAAATCTCTCATCTATGTGATGGTGGCACAAAAAATCTTTGAACTCGGTACTGTCGAATTATGTCCAGTTATCGGTCACAATCGCCTGTGGAACTCGAAAAAATTAGATGATATTCTAGAAAATAAAGTCAATTACTTTATTTGTAGTGACTGTTGCCGACAGTTCTTCCTCGGCCCATTTGATGAAGTAATCAACTACAACGATGGTGTCTTTGCGCTACCTTAGATACCCGCAACACATCGACGATATCAATTCCCCGGCCCGCAAACGGCTAAGGACTGACCATTTGAGTAATCGCAATCGGTAGGGCTCTTGGTATTTTAGCAACTATGTCTTGGTTGACGGTTGGCCAAAAGTATTCATAGAGGAGGATTTTCTTCGCTAGATTTTTCCCTATAGTGTGGTCACTATAGGTCCCTTCATAAACTTCTTTCATAATCCACTTGGCCTCGTCGCGGGTGACACACTGAAGCATAGGGATAGAGAAAGCCTTCATGTATAGTACTCCCTACATAATATATCTCAAAGCTTGTCGAAGTATTTTTCGTCATTCATTCCTTCTCTTTGGAAGGATTCCTCTTCGTAAATAATCCCGAATTGGAGTTATCCATGATTCCTTTCAAGCTCAATCTCCAAGATCTAATCGACATCCATCTGGTCGTCGAAGCCGAAAGTACCTCTATCGAAACCTAGCCCATGAGATGCACATCTTCGAACTATCCAGTTTAACCAATGAATCGGCCTTCTCATTCTCTTTTATTGGAATATGAGTGATTGTGTGATGTTGAATGTCAGCGAGCTGCTCAAGGATTCGGTTTAGATAAGGAGCTAGTCTCGCTCCTTTTGCTTGAAACTCCTTTTAAACTTGGCAAACCACCAGTTAGGAGTCATGGAAAATATATAAAGTCTTTAATCCTAGGTATTTGGAAATCTTGAGTCATACAATAAAGGCCTCATATTCAACTTCATTGTTTGTTGCTGGGAAGTCAAGCTTTAAGGCATAGCAGATCGGGTGTTCTTCGGGAGTAACGGGTACAACTACAGCACTGGAACACTACTCGTTAGATGCACCATCTGTGTACATCTTCCATCCAGTTTCTTTCTCTCCACTGCTTTTCTAAGGATCACATCGTGCTGTGAATTCAGCTATGAAGTCCACCGAAGCCTGACCCTAGAATGCTCTCCGAGGGTGATAATTTATCTCATATTGGCTCAATTCAATATTCCATTTCAATAGACTTCCAAAAGTCTTAGGTCTCCACAAGACTTGTCACGAAGGCTGGTTGGTAAGAAATTTGATCAGATGAGCCTAGAAATAAGGGAGGAGCTTTCCTGAAGCGATTAAAAGGCAACGTGCGAGCTTTTCCAGCTTCGGGTAGTTTAGTTCTGTACCCATCAACTACATACTGATGTAATAGATCAATTACTAGATGCGAGACTCCTAGCGTACAAGTGCGACACTCAAAGCATGCACCTACACCGCCAAGTGTATAAACAAGTCGTCATCATCCACTGGCTTTAAAAGGATATGGGGTATCTCCAAGTGATCAACCAGAGCTTGGAATGTAAATTTACACTCACAATTCCATTCAAAGTTTGTTTTTCTCTTCTTGATAACCTCAAAGAAAGGGATACATTTATCAATAGCTATGGAAAATGAACCGACTCAAGGCGGCGACCTTCCAATTTAAGCTTTGGATCTCCTCAATCGACCTCTGGGCTTTGATTTTTCTTAGTGCCTCGATCTTCTCTAGGTTGGCTTTAATCCTACGAGAGTTTACAATTAAACCTAAGAATTTCCCTAATGCAACGCCAATAGAGAATTTCAATGGAATGAGATCAGCCCATACTCTTGGAGGACAACAAACATCTTTGCCAAATCATCAATTTGGTTCCTTGAATGGTGTGACTTCACAAGCATGTCATCCACGTAAATTTCCATTGAGCGTCCAATCTGGTCTTTGAAGATTCGGTTCACAAGATTCTAGTAAGTTACTCATGTGTTGTTTAATCCAAAGGGAATGACTAGGTAGCGGTATAGTTCAAGGTCGGTAATGAAGTCGATGTGTTCCTAATCCAGGACATGCATCGGGATTTGGTTGTACCCAGAGTATGCGTCCACAAACGAAAATAGCTCATGTCTAGCTCTAGGATCCATCAACTGATCGATCATCGGGAGTAGAAAGCTGTCTTTCGGGTATGCCTTATTCAAATCAGAATAATCAACGCATTTCCTCCACTTTTGTTCACTTTCCTCACCAGGACATGATTAGATACCCACTCCGAGAATAAGACGTCGCAGATGAAGACGTCTTTAGCTTATCCACCTCTTCTTTGAGTGCATCGAATCTCTCCGGACTTAGACTGTGGTGCTTCTATTTCATAGGAATGTATTTGGCATTTATATTCAATGCTTGGCTTGCTATCTCTAACAAGATCCCACACATATCGGAGTGTGTACAAGAAAACACATCCAGGTTTGCCTGGAGAAAACCGACTAACTCCATCATCACTCTTGCATCGAGCTATGATCTGACCTTTAGGACCTGATTCGGATCATTCTGGCTGATAGTAATAGTGATCGTCAACTCGAAGGGAGCCCCTCTTCTACCTTCTGGCTTTGTGACGCCCCACCTCTATACCCACGCTAGACAAGGACACTACGGTGTAATGCCGTCAACTAGCACGGAGAATAAGGCTGTTGAGGAGCGACCATCTGTATAATTGCTTTGTGCGAGTACCGATATGCCAGATAAGATGTAACTTGCATTTCTTTTCAAGAGGACATCCGACATACCGACACAAACTCAAAGCTACTACACAGTGGCTATTATGTCTTCAGAAACAAATATAGAAATAAACATAACACAAATGTGTCACAGATAATTCATATCACAAAGGCGGAAGAAGATATGAACATATAACTAACACATGAAAGTGTACATCCGAGTAGTGGTCAAAAAGATCCACAATAATACAAAAGAATAGCAACACGTGCTATACAAAAGAGTACAACTATGAGTCCATATCTCAAGTGTATACAACAAAATAAACTACTAATCTAAGTAGTTAGCTAAAAGTCAGAGAAATCAATCCCAAGTGAGAAGTCAAGCTGAAGCACCTGTAACATCTCGGTCTGACCCGAGTATTATTTAATAAGAAAGTAATAAACGGATCAGTCTAGCTATAAATATCAGATGAAACGATATAGAATAAGAGGTATGACTAACGCATAATAATCACAATGCCAAGCTGTGATATATAAGTAATTGAAAATCAACAAGAGATTAATCAATGTCACAAAAATCTACTCAAGGATCAAAAGAAATGTCATACTCTGTATTTCGTTCACCAAACCATAAATATTGACGATTATATCAATATCAATCACAAAAGTCAATGACATACAAATTCACCAATGCACAAATATTGATAAAACTTATCATTGAAAATCACGAAAATTGGTGAAGCACAAATTCTAGAAATCATCTCAAGAAATCCAGAAACCACAAAAGGAGAAAAGGCCTATCACAAACGGGAGCATAAAGCTCACCAACACGTGTATCACAAACGGAACGCTAATTCCATGGTTGCTAACCATCACAAATTGAGCCGAAGCTCCACAAACGGCCCGAAGACCATGGGTTGCAACCCCACCAGTTTGAGTCGAAACTCCACAAAACGGGGTTTAGTCTCCCTCGCAGACAAAGAGACATTGCACATTGCTAGTCTAAATCACAAAAATGATCGTCATGATCATCAAGAAGTGTCAATTACAGTAAGCTAGTAAATATATGAGCTTAGCTTCATGTCCCATAACCACTAGCTTAACTTAAATATTTACGAACAAATTGTAGATCTCCACTAGAAAATTGTCACAAGAGATTCAATCGAACAAGTCCAAGAATTAACCGACGAAGTAAACGCAAGCGTTTCATACCACTTGTTTTACTAAGTCGTTTAATTAGATTTCTCGTACGAGTGAGGTAAAGGTTTGTATATACTAATAGATTGGAAATCGGTTTGAGAAAACGAGCGTTGTTATAAAATAGTGTTGAAATCATTGATGAAAGAGTTTTGATATTTACTATTAGTATTGAAACCTTTATATTTTTAAAGTGACAAATCACAAAGAAAGATTATAGGAACAATCAATCACTAAAATTCACATTCGAAGACGTGAATAAAATCCAAAGAAATCGATACTGAATTCATCAAAATGGATATTCCCAAAATTACGAAGAAAATGTCATCAAAGTCGATAATAAGTAATAATAACAAAAGGGAATCAACACGAATAGATTAAAGTTGGAAATTCAACAAAATAGTCAAAGTAGGCAAAATAGCATCAGGTCGGTCGGTAAGCTACAGAGCTCGGTCGGCTGGCCAGAAGCAGAAAACTTGCATGGAGTAGCAGGTCGGTCGACCGGCCACAGGGCTCGGTCGGCCGAACTGCAAATTTCTGCAGTTCTGCACTTTTTCAATGAAGTGCAAATTCCACCAAAACGCGACCGTTCGAGCAATGGACCTAATGAGCCTTAGCCAATTGATACCCCAGCTCCATTAGCTCTCCGATCCGCCACCAAAAACATGTTCAAACACCAAAATTAGGATCTTTAAAGAATTGAACCCAAACACTAAAAATTTGGATATTCACAAATTCAACCCAAACCAAAAGCAATTGCACAAAAATAAGTGTTAGGAATTCATACCCAACAATCGAAGATAATTATAGACAAAGATGTGAGATAAAAATCTCACCTTTGAACCCAAACAATTGAAGAAGAAGCTCTAAAGCAAAGGAGAATTAACCACTCTTCAAATCCAACACAAGAAGCTTGATTCTAAGCTTTAAAAGAAGAACATTCCAAAAGTTAGGTTTAGGAATTTCTGAAATTGATAAGAGAATGAGTTGGAGAAGAAGAAGAGAAGGCTTACCATGGGTTCTCTTGAATTTGGAGCTAGAAGTTGGATTTGCTAACGAAGACTAGGGCTTGGAATTTTGATTTCCTCTTCCACTCTCCATTGTTATAAAAGCTTGAGTATTAGGAAATGAGGAATGAAGTAATGAAGAGGAGAAGGGGTTGGGACTGAATACATAAGTGGGGTTAATGGGCTCAGCCCTAACCAAAGCCCTAAGTGAAAAAGTAGCAAAATTCCACTAACTCCAAACATATCAAAGTTTACACTTAAAAAGGTCGCAAAAGGCATTTTGAACTCAATGGGAGTGGTCTCGAATCCTAATTCGACTGTTTGCAAAAAGTGGCTTTTCGGACTAAATTCCAAGTATCGATAAAATATTTAAATAAAATATTTATATATAAAACCGATAAATATGCGGGTTGTTACAGACTCCCCTCCTTAAAGAAATTGCGTCCTCGCAATATTTAAGAAGAAGATATAGAGTAACAACCATAAAAGCATATTAACACAAAAAAATTTGAAGTAAAAGGTTCACCTTAAAGAGCGCGGGAAAGTAAGTCCGGATGTGTTCGCTCGATGAACTCTCTAGATTCCCAAGTACAATCCTTAGGATTCGAAGACCATTGAACTTTCACAAGGGGGACATCTTTATTTCGAAGGCATTTGTCCTCCGAAGCAATAATTCGAATAGGATGCTGCTCATAAGTCAAATTAGGCGAAACTTCAATTTCTTCCACAACACCGGGCTCAAGAATAGAATCGGAATCTCGAAGGCACTTCCTTAGTTGAGAAACGTGAAACATGTCATGAATAGCAGAAAACTGAGCCGGTAATAAAAGGCGATAAGCCACGGAACCAATACGCTCGGCGATAGGTAATGGCCCAATATATCGAGACGCTAATTTTCTCGATCGACTGAAACGCACAACACCTTTCATAGGTGAAACACGAATGAACACAAGATCTCCCATAGAAAATTCTAATTTCCTTCTCCGGTTATCGGCGTAGGATTTTTGTCTACTCTGGGCTTCTTTCATCCTACGACGAATAAGATCAATCTTTTCTGTGGAATCACGAATAAAATCTGGACCTAAAACCAGCTTCTCACCGGCCTCAAGCCAACAATAAGGAGATCGACATGGCCTTCCATAGAGTGCCTCGAAAGGTTCCATACCAATACTAGATTGGAAGCTAATATTATAGGAAAACTCAACAAGAGAAATATGATCTTCCCAACTTCCACCAAAATCAAGAACACATGCACGAAGAAGATCTTCAAGAGTTTGATTCACACGCTCGGTTTGTCCATCGGACTGGGGGTTATAAGCGGTGCTAAAATTAAGCTTCGTCCCTAAAGCTTTTTGAAGACTCTTCCAAAATCCACTAGTAAACAATGGATCACGATCACTAACAATAGAAGTAGGAACTCCATGCAATTTAACAATTTCTTTAATAAAAAGTTTGGCCAAAAGAGGTACTGTCCGATTGGACCGAACGGGAATAAAATGGGCGGATTTAGTAAGCCTATCAACTATAACCCATAAGCTATCATGACCCAAACGAGAATGGGGAAGGCCGTCTATAAAATCCATGGAAATTTGATCCCACTTCCAAATTGGAATTTCTAAAGGTTGCAATAACCCACCGGGTCTTTGATGTTCGGCCTTAATGAGTTGGCAAGTCATGCAACACTTAACAAAGTTAGCAATATCAGATTTCATTCCCTCCCAATAATAAAAACGCTTCATATCCGCGTACATTTTACTACTACCGGGATGAATGGTAAATTTAGAATGATGAGAATCTTCTAAAATATCTTTACGAAGATCACTAATATTTGGCACGATAAGTCTACCAAATTTCCGAATGCCGCCACGAGAATCGATATCAAAGTCTTTCAAACCTTCAATATCAATTTTATCCTTAATATTTTGGCCAAGAAGAGCCAATTCGGGATCTAGCCTTTGAGCTTCAAGAATGCGGTCTAAAAGAGAAGGATGAGCCTCAAGGCTACATAAAACAAGAGATGAACATAAATCGAAAACACGGTCTCGAATTTCACAAGTGGATAAAACCTCGAGATCATTCCATTCGGATATCATCATGGAAACAACCGCTTGTTGCTTTCGACTAAGTGCATCCGCAACGCGATTTCCCTTTCCGGAAGTTTAAAGGATATCAAGATCATATGGTGCAAGGAATTCGAGCCAACGCTGTTGACGCAAATTAAGTTCCTTTTGAGAGAATAGATACTTCAAGGATTTATGATCGGTATAAAGAACAAATTTCTCTCCTAAAAGATAATGACGCCAAATACGAAGGGCGAAAATAATAGCCGCGAGCTCTAAATCATGAGTGGCATATCTAGTCTCAGCAGGCTTCAATTGCCTAGAAGCATAAGCAATAACACGTTCTCTTTGCATAAGAACGGCACCCAAACCAACGCGACTAGCATCGGTATAAACAACGAAGTCTCGATTCCCCTCGGGAATAACAAGAATAGGAGCATCAGAAAGAAGTTCCTTTAGTTTCTGAAAAGAAGTTTCACATTTTTCCGACCAAATGTACTTAACACCTTTCTTTGTTAAGCTAGTGAGAGGCACGACAATCTTAGAAAAGTCTTTGATAAAACGACGGTAATAGCCCGCCAATCCAAGAAAACTACGAATCTCCGTCACACTCTCCAGTCTCTTCCAATCTTGAATCGCTTCAATCTTTGAAGGATCCACGGAAATTCCGGATTCGGAAATGATATGACCGAGGAACTTCACACGAGATTGCCAAAAGTGGCATTTAGAAAACTTTGCTTTTAATTGATTATTCCTAAGAGTTTTCAATACAAACGAAGATTCTTTTCATGCTCCTCCTCGGTTTTTGAATACACAAGAATATCATCAATAAAGATGAGAACAAATCGATCAAGAAAATCTTTGAAAACTCGATTCATAAGGTCAACGAAATAAGGCGGAGCATTAGTTAAACCAAACAGCATAACAAGCCATTCATAAGATCCATATCGAGTACGGAACGATGTCAAAGGAATACTATCCTCTGCAATACGAAGCTGATGAAATCCAGTAGCTAAGTCTAATTGTGAAAAGACTCTAGCACCACTAAGTTGATCGAATAGATCATCAATCCGAGGTAAAGGATATTTATTTTTGATAGTAAGATCATTAAGCTTGCGGTAGCCAACGCAAAGCCTAAGTGTACCATCGGATTTCTTCACAAAAATAGCTGAAGCTCCCCAAGGCGAGGAACTTAAGCGAATAAATTGCTTCGTTTCCAAATCGGATAATTGTATGCGCATCTCCTCATTTTCTTTATTGGACATGCGATAAGGAGGACGAGTAATAGGTTGAGCTCCAGGGATAAGATTAATTCTGAACTCAATTGCTCGCTTAGGCGGTAATCCTAAAACGGGCTCAAATATGTCGGAAAATTCACGAACAACATGAATAAGAGAAATAATATCTTGCTCATCATCATTATCGTCATCACGAGGATTTAAAGAATATAAAGATGCAACCAAGCTGGAATCCGAATCTTTAAGATTAATAGAAATCTGCTTAACAGATTGAGGATGTCGAAGATGAATAGTCCGCTCAGGACATAGGATATGAGCTTCATAACCGTTAAGCCAATCCATTCCCAAAATCATTCCAAAGCCTAAATAACGCATGACATGCAAATCGGCTAGGAAAGAAAAATCACACAAAATAATCTCGACATCTTTACAAAGCAAACTAAGAGTTGCAGATCCGCCAACTGGATTCGAAATTCTCAAAGAAGTCATTAAAGCAACAGCACTTAAAGAAAAAGTATCAACAAGTTCTTTTGGTATAAAAGAATGGGATGCATCCGTATCGAAAAGAACTCGAACAGGTTGATCACGAAATATAATGGTGCCATCAAGGATAGAATGAAACACACCTAGACCACGAGATGTGTTGCCAGGGGCTTGAGCAACATTTAACTTTCCCTCCTTCTTGCCCTGAAGCTTGGGGCATGAAGATATAACCTGACCGGGACCTTTGCAGTAGCGATAAGAGTGAGACTTTGGACACTTGTTCGCGTAATGGTCCTTCGAACCACAATTATAGCATTCCCCATAACCAAAGGAAGAAGACTTTGCCACAGAGGTTGTTTTCTTCCCTTTCTTATTGGGATAAGGACCTTTGAATTTATTAGGCCTTTTCTTGTTGTTGTTGAAGCTTGGTTTGGAACCCACCACTTCAACATCATTTCCCTATCCGCCTCTTCAAGACGAAGAGCGATATCAATGAGTTGGTCAAAAGAAACTTCTAATTTTAGAAGTAATGGCTTCTTGAGATTTTTGTTTAAGCCATAGACAAATCTTTGGTTCTTCTTCAATGGGGTGTTGATGTATTCAACCCCATATTTGGAAAGTGACTCGAAGGATGCAACATAATCAGTCACGGAGGCTTCCCCTTGAACAAGGTCAATAAAACGGCAAGCCAAAGTCACCTTCTCAGCTTTTGGTACGAATTTTAACCCAAAGCGCTCTCGGAATTTCTTCCAAGTGAGATCCGCTTCATTTATTTCAGAAATCAGAAGCTCGTACCAGTCTAATGCTCTTTCTTGGAGCATACTGGAAGCCACCTGAACACGGTGAAGATCAATGAGGTTCATACGAGAAAAGATTCGATCGCATGTTCTTAACTAAGCCTGTACCTCGATGACAGTTTCATAACCTTTGAATGGCTTCCCACCCAGGTTGGTGTAACCATTGCACAAACGTGCAAACCCAGATTTAGGGTGAGTAGGTTCCGGATTAGAACCAGCTGCTTGAGCATTCATGACAAGGTCAAGAAGTTGCTGGGTAGTCATAAAAACTCCATCTTGGGGAGTAGCACCAGATTAACCGGCGCTGGGACGGCCAGATCTAACCATTTCTCTTCCTTTAGAAAGAAATAAAGAAGAAGAAAAAGGTTATTCACAAAATGAACATCAAGCAATCTTGATAGATAAAACAAGGAATCATAAATAAAATAGGATGAATCGGTACGAAGACTCGAATTAAATCCTAAGGCACGACTCCTAAGAAGAACTTAGGACTATGATCCTTGTTAAATTATTCTACATTGTTCCGAAGTTTAGCTCTGATACCATGTTGTGACGCCCCACCTCTATACCCACGCTAGACAAGGACACTACGGTGTAATGCCGTCAACTAGCACGGAGAATAAGGCTCTTGAGGAGCGACCATCTGTATAATTGCTTTGTGCGAGTACCGATATGCCAGATAAGATGTAACTTGCATTTCTTCTCAAGAGGACATCCGACATACCGACACAAACTCAAAGCTACTATACAATGGCTATTATGTCTTCGGAAACAAATATAGAAATAAACATAACACAAATCAGTCACAGATAATTCATATCACAAAGGCGGAAGAAGATATGAACATATAACTAACACATGAAAGTGTACATCCGAGTAGTGGTCAAAAAGATCCACAATAATACAAAAGAATAGCAACACGTGCTATACAAAAGAGTACAACTATGAGTCCATATCTCAAGTGTATACAACAAAATAAACTACTAAACTAAGTAGTTAGCCAAAAGTCAGAGAAATCAATCCCAAGTGAGAAGTCAAGCTGAAGCACCTGCAACATCTCGGTCTGACCCGAGTATTATTTAATAAGAAATAATAAACGGATCAGTCTAGCTATAAATATCAGATGAAACGATATAGAATAAGAGGTATGACTAACGCATAATAATCACAATGCCAAGCTGTGATATATAAGTAATTGAAAATCAACAAGAGATTAATCAATGTCACAAAAATCTACTCAAGGATCAAAAGAAATGTCATACTCTGTATTTCGTTCACCAAACCATAAATATTGACGATTATATCAATATCAATCACAAAAGTCAATGACACACAAATTCACCAATGCACAAATATTGATAAAACTTATCAATGAAAATCACGAAAATTGGTGAAACACAAATTCTAGAAATCATCTCAAGAAATCCAGAAATCACAAAAGGGGAAAGGCCTATCACAAACGGGAGCATAAAGCTCACCAACACGTGTATCACAAACGGAACGCTAATTCCATGGTTGCTAACCATCACAAATTGAGCCGAAGCTCCACAAACGGCCCGAAGACCATGGGTTGCTACCCCACCAATTTGAGTCAAAACTCCACAAAATGGGGTTTAGTCTGCCTCGCAGACAAAGAGACATTGCACATTGCTAGTCTAAATCACAAAAATGATCGTCATGATCATCAAGAAGTGTCAATTATAGTAAGCTAGTAAATATATGAGCTTAGCTTCATGTCCCATAACCACTAGCTTAACTTAAATATTTACGAACAAATTGTAGATCTCCACTAGAAAATTGTCACAAGAGATTCAATCGAACAAGTCCAAGAATTAACCGACGAAGTAAACGCAAGCGTTTCATACCACTTGTTTTACTAAATCGTTTAATTAGATTTCTCATACGAGCGAGGTAAAGGTTTGTATATACTAATAGATTGGAAATCGGTTTGAGAAAACGAGCGTTGTTATAAAATAGTGTTGAAATCATTTGATGAAAGAGTTTTGATATTTACTATTAGTATTGAAACCTTTATATTTTTAAAGTGACAAATCACAAAGAAAGATTATAGGAACAATCAATCACTAAAATTCACATTCGAAGATGTGAATAAAATCCAAAGAAATCGATACCGAATTTATCAAAATGGATATTCCCAAAATTACGAAGAAAATGTCATCAAAGTCGATAATAAGCGATAATAACAAAAGGGAATCAACACGAATCGATTAAAGTTGGAAATTCAACAAAATAGTCAAAGTAGGCAAAATAGCATCAGGTCGGTCGACCGGCTACAGAGCTCGGTCGGCTGGCCAGAAGTAGAAAACTTGCACGGAGTAGCAGGTCGGTCGACCGGCCACAGGGCTCGGTCGGCCGAACTGCAAATTTCTGCAGTTCCTGCCCTTTTTCAATGAAGCGCAAATTCCATCAAAACGTTACCGTTCGAGCAATGGACCTAAGGAGCCTTAGCCAATTGGTACCCCAACTCCATTAGCTCTCCGATCCGCCACCAAAAACATGTTCAAACACCAAAGTTAGGATCTTTAAAGAATTGAACCCAAACACTAAAAATTTGGATATTCACCAATTCAACCCAAACCAAAAGCAATTGCACAAAAATAAGTGTTAGGAATTCATACCTAACAATCGAAGATAATTATAGACAAAGATGCGAGATAAAAATCTCACCTTTGAACCCAAACAATTGAAGAAGAATCTCTAAAGCAAAGGAGAATTAACCACTCTTCAAATCCAACACAAGAAGCTTGATTCTAAGCTTTAAAAGAAGAACATTCCCAAAGTTAGGTTTAGGAATTTCTGAAATTGATAAGAGAATGAGTTGGAGAAGAAGAAGAGAAGGCTTACCAATGGGTTCTCTTGAATTTGGAGCTAAAAGTTGGATTTGCTAATGAAGACTAGGGCTTAGAGTTTTAATTTCCTCTTCCACTCTCCATTGTTATAAAAGCTTGAGCATTAGGAAATGAGGAATGAAGTAATGAAGAGGAGAAGAGGTTGGGACTGAATACATAAGTGGGGTTAATGGGCTTAGCCCTAACCAAAGCCCTAAGTGAAAAAGTAGCAAAATTCCACTAACTCCAAACATATCAAAGTTTACACTTAAAAAGGTCGCAAACGGCGTTTTGAACTCAATGGGAGTGGTCTCGAGTCCTAATTCGACTGTTTGCAAAAAGTGGCTTTTCGGACTAAATTTCGAGTATCGATAAAATATTTAAATAAAATATTTAAATATAAAACCGATAAATATGCGGGTTGTTACAGGCTTTTTACGCCGGTCCATGTCATCATAGAACTGACTGAGCTGTCCGACCCGGGGCTTAAGCTACAATTGCTATGCGTCCAAAGACTTAATGCAGAGGACCCCCTCCATTTTTTCCCTCTCTTCCTTTGCCTTTCTACCTTTAGCTTAGCGATGTAGCATTCACGGCCAGTCACCTGATCTCCCTAGATAATCCCTACGCCATTCTCTGTAGGAAACTTTGATAACCCTAATTTATAGTAACATTATTTAGAAAATTTAATTAGCTAAATAAAATAAAGTAAAGTGATGATTAGGGAATTGAGATTTGATTTTAATAAGGGTGGTCGTGCCATGATAAAAAATGAACTAAAATGAGATAAAACGGAATAAGTTAGGTGAATAGGTTAAGGTAAAATAAGAAAGAGACATAACCATAAACCCTAAACCCTCATATGACTCATACCATACATTCATTTCATAATCCAAAAACTTAAAACAGAGGCTGGCCACCATTTTAAAGAACATGAGGAATAAAGCTAAAGGAAGAAGATTAATCAACTCAAATTTATTCAAATCTCAAACTCCTTAATCTCAAAACTAAGGTGAATAATGACTATATTCCATTTTCCTAAATGTTTTCTGTTTTAAGATGAACTCGAAGTGTTTTACTTGATTATGCCATGTTTTTGAAGGATTAAATGTTTATATATGACTGTTGATGATTTATGCTTGTTCATATAGATTTGATGATATGTTTTGATAAAAACCCTATTAAATGACATCTAAATGTCTTAGGATTTTAGATTTAGATCAAAAATGATATTTTAGAGATGGGTTTCAGTTTTCATAATTTTATGAATTATTATTGATTTTATATTATTTTTTAGCGAGGAAAATGATTATTTGGGCTTAAATATTTACGGCTAAATAATTAATATTTTGTGTCTGAAACTAATATACGTTAGAAAACATATTAAATTTGATTTTCTAGAATTTTCGTAGAATTTTCCAAAGTGTTTTAATAGATATATAAACTTATTTAAGGTATAAGACTTAAATATTTTATATATTTATAAAAGTTGAAGGGTATTTTGTAAATAAAATAATTTTTTATTTTTGAAATCTTAGCAGCACTTTTAGAAAAGAAAAATTAGCAACCAATAAAAATTTGACAAACATGGCAGGTTAGTTAAAATGTATTTCCTTTTAAAGTTAAAACAAATTTTGCATGCTTGCATGTTTCACCTCTTTCGGCACAGGGGTTCCGACCAAGTACTACTGCCACCAATGCCATCGAAACCAAAAACACATAGTATCAATAACTTGGTATAGAGTGAATTGGACTAAGGCTAAAGGTACTAGGTCGAGACCAAAGGTTCTAATGTGGTCGAAGCATGATTTTGTTTTAAATTGAAAATGCGCTTGATTTGCTTTCGAAGGGTTTGCTTTCGACTTGGTTAGCTTTTGACCAGGTTAAATTATTTTAGAGGAAAGATTTTTAATGGTTTGCACCTTTTGTTTTAAGTAATACTTTCGAAGGGGTTGAAACCAATAATTGTTTTCTTGCCTTTCGCAGTCAATGGTTTGGATGGTATGCTTTGTTTTAAAACTTAGCCGCTTCTCCAATGCTTTCGAAGGATGGTTTCAACACCATCACTTCTTTACTTAGGAATTGATTTCTAAAGGAATGCCTTCGACTAAAATGGTTTTGGTGACCCTTTTGCTCTATTGAAGGTAACAACCAAAGTGTTTCAAAAGAGATAATTTTCAATGGTTTCGAAGGAATTGATTTCTAAAGGAATGCCTTCGACTTAAATGGTTTTGGTGACCCATTTGCTCTATTGAAGGTAACACCCAAATGGTTTCAAAAGAGATGGTTTTCAAAGTTTTCGAAGGAGATAATTTTAAATGGTTTTGAAAGGTTTCCACATGTTTTAAATTAAACCCAAATGCTTTCGAAAGATTTAAAGTTTTAATGCTTTTGAAAGGTTTTTAAATAAAGGTTTCGAAGGGATGGTTCCCCAAGGCATTCGAAAGGTCTAAAGGAAAGGTCTTCCAATGTTTTCGAAAGGCTGTTTTAAAGTGTTTAAAAGAAAGATGTTTAAGGTTTCAAATCTTTCGAAGGGAAGAGTTTTCAAGGCTTTCGAAAGGTTTATTTGAATGGTTTCGAAAGGAATGTTTTGGAATTTCGACCTAGGTTATATATAGGGGTTTACTTGGTTTTGAAAGGGGTACTTTCAATGGTTTCAAAATGGGTACTTTCAAAAGTTTAAGTGTTTTCATCAACAAAGATTTGAGTAAAGTATATATAGCATGGCTAGGTGTTTTAAATAAAGCATAGAGTATATATATTTTCGTTGTTTGAGTTAGATTTAAATATTTTAAATCAAGGATTTCGAAGAAAATTAAAGGGAAGATTACCCTAAGTTAAATGACTCAGATATTAGAATATCAAATGAGCCTGGTATAGGGTCGTGCCCTTTACATTAGCTATTAGCCCCAACTAATTCATCTCAAAGTTCCAGTGTGTAGGGCTTTGTCATAGGTAAGATTATCATTATGATTACGCACAGAAGGGAATATATATTTGTATATAGGTAAGTTATCAATGAGCTCGCAAAGACATTAGGATCAGATGACCCTAGGAGATGTTAAATTAGGGACAGACCATCTAGAATACTTAATGGATAAGTTAAGGATAAACCATCCAGAAGAGGAGAGTCTAATATATGTTTGATATCTTTTACATTATCTGATAGGCCCGAGTTATCCAAAGTTTAGTAGTTAGCCAAACAAACTATAGCATTCAGACAGACAATTCATTTATTACCTGATATGTATGTTTACATAATAATGCTTTACAATTTTAACCAGTTTTGGTTGTAGGAAAAGGTTTGCAAGAGATATGTTTTAAAAGGATATTGCTAAGGGAAAACTCGTTCCGGTAAGTGGCATGGTCTAACTTAATATCAAATAACCGAGATATATAGTATTATTCACACCGGGCTTTATGTCTGAATCGAAGTTCATGTTTTTCCCCTTAAATTCTCGGGTGCTCAAAATTGATTTGAGTAGGATGAGGGTTGAGGTTTACAGGTTATTAGTAGGCTGGTGAATAAAGCTTTTGAAGACGAGTAGGTGTATGATGGATGGCTATTTAAGAGTTGTTGTTTTATTTTATTTGATTCCGCTGTGTGTATTAAGTTAGCTATAACTATATAGTACTCTGATCAACCAAGGTGCATCTTCGTATGTCGCTCTTGGTGTATTTTGTAATAATTGTATTTGATCTTTACTTAGGAAATGATTTTGGGATTAAGTAATTTGAATATGGAACATGTTTTTGATATGTAATCAAAATGTTGTTTTTTGAAATCTGTGATTTTGTTTCATATTTATGTGTTTCTGATATTACAGATACATTAACATTACCGTATTTAGTCAACGGAAGTTAATACTATAGATGACTAGAGCATTTGTAGCTCTTAGCTTTGGGCCTCCATATAAGGGATGTTATGGAAACTTCATAGTCAAACATCAAGGTGCTATGGCCGTTCTGAACACAGCCAAGGTCGGTCGGCCTATAAATGCATTGTAGGCTAAGTAAATGTCCAACACCAAAAAAGGCACCACTCGCACTCACTTGCGGTCGCCCTCTCCAAGTACTACTGGTAATTCAACAAATCTTATAGCCTTAATAGTCATCCCATTAAACCCCTGTATTCGAGACCTACAAGATTTTCAAATCCTTCTCTTCCAGCATCATTTTATCATAAGCTCTCTTGAAAAAGGTATTGACTGAACTCCTACAGTTAACCATACCTTTTGAACAATAGCAGTACTAATTGTGGCTGTGATCATGAGTGGGTCAATCGTTGTAGCTTCCACCCCCTCAGTATTTCTGTTTCGAAAAACAATATCATTATTAATAGTTCTGCAAAGTTTGTTCGGAGTCCTATCCTCAAAAGCATAAGAACTTTCACTCGCCACATGTTTTATAGCACCAACATATTTTACCATCTCCACTGGAGATTTATTAGCAAGGTATGGCCCACCAATAATATTATTAATAACCAATTGTTTTTCACATCACTTGAATGCATTAACATCAGGCTCAGCTTTCCCCCGTTGGGAAAATGACCCAAGAAAGTTAGAGCTTTCTTGCCCGCCATCCTACAAGGCTTTACTGCTGTTACCTTTTCTTGCGAATAACTTCTCAATCATATCCCATAAGTGTCTACACTCGTTGGTATTGTGACCTGAGTTTCATAGAATATACAAAAATTGCTTGGCTTTCTTTCCTTCCCAGTCGACTCTATTTGAGTCGGCATACTGTACTGCTCAGTGTTTTGAGTCACCAGGTAGATGTTTTCTATCAAGTTGTTTAGTTCAGTATAGTAGTCATATTTAGGAGTCCTAATGTGATTCCCATTATCTGGATTCTTCTTCTTAGCCCTATTACCATTTCGTTTTGGATTTTTTTTTGATTGCCAACATTCATATCCACACTCCCAAAGCTTCCTTTTTACGGCAACATTGCTTTGTATCACTTTATTAGAATTTCTAGCACCAGTCCTCCATGGATGTTTCTTCGCTTCCTCCAAGCATAAGTATTCATTAGCCTTTCTATAGAAAGCAACCATCATTGATGGAGGCTTCCTTTCCAACCATTCCCCAAACCCTGTATCGGGATGAACCCTTTGATCAATGCCATCATCATTATGTCATCCTTGGGATCTGTAACTTTTGTCATGGCTGTATGGAATCGTTTCAAAAAATCCTCAATGACTCTCCCTCAGGTTAGAAGAGGTTTTGCAAAGACATCGCATGCTTCGGACGTTCAGTCTACAAATGGATTTGTTCTACAAACATCTTCGATAACTCAGCGAAAGACCATACAGACCTCGATGGAAGTCTAGTGAACACATTGTAGTTACTCCTACTAAGAAAATCGTAAAATAGCTGCATTTCATAACGTCGAAAGCTCTGGCTGAATCCTTATGCCATTCATATCTCATCAAGTGCTGCATAGGGTCCATCTTTCCTACATACAATGGCATAGTTGACATTGCGAATCTCTAGGGGTATTTATTATGTAGCGTTCTCCGTAGATAGATTTCAACTGGGAGAGGTACCACATTCATCGTTGCTTCTGAAATGATTTTCACTAACAATTCTCCTAACCATATCCTCCAGGTAGTCTAGGTCAGCAGGTTCGACTGAACGGCTGTAATCGGGTTCCGCTACGAGTGTTCGGCCCAGCAAAAGCTCTTGGCTTAGCTCTAAATGCCTAGATTCTCCAGCCTTAGGGAGATCCTTTCATCTAGCAGCCCCCTATTTGATTCGCATGAGAAATATTATCAGCGATAGCATGATTCTCCAGATTTTGACCACTAGCAGCACGTCCTAAAGCCATGTCCATACCGCCTTTCAGAGGATGGGCTCTGGACCAACCATCGGAGGGGTCGACCCCTAATGTTGGGTCGGTACTGATCTCCAAACTTGAGCCTGGGGCATGTCTTTTTCCCTAGTACGATGTTTCAACAACATTTTAAGTCCACTTCGGCTTCCCGTCCCTCTATCTTTGCTCGGATGATGAGAAACTTTCAAATGAAGAACTAAAATCCCTTCTACGGCTGTTTTGAGTTAGCTCATTCGATACTCTCAGACTTTGCTGCATCATTTGGTTCATCACATTCAAACTATCCTGGAATCTATCTTCCATCTACTTCATCATCCTGTCCATCTCCATTCTGGTTATGACGTTATTTGGAGTCTGGATCTTGGGTTGAGTTGGTTGGATAACTTCATCTCCATGCTGAGGATTTCGATTCTTAACTTCAGTTATAGCTCTGGAATTGGTAGAATGGTCTCTTCCTGGTGGGGCCATGGTAGAAAGTTTCTCCTTGATTATTGAAAATCTAAGTTGTAGATCTAAAAGCTAGAGAAATTGGACTTATCTCTTAGATATAGGAAATCCAATATTAGATGATGGATCCAAATAGCCTCAAAATCAAGTTCTCAGTGAAAGTATCCAAATGTTTGAACCAAAAATGGCACAAACACCCAAAAGTATATGTAGAGAACAAAATATGAAGAAATGTAAATGAAAATGGAAAAGAAACAAGACATATTCGTTTACAATGTCTCGTTAAAGCAAGGCCTATGTCAACTTTAAGATTTTATTGCTTATATTCTGACTTGGAGGCAGAAGTTCTTATAGGTCGGTACAACTCGAATAGTGATTATAAGAAATTGGAGAAAGGAGAAAAATAACCAAAATATCCTAATAATGAGTCCTACCCCTTTATTTATAGAGGTAGGAAAAATTTGGTACAAAATATCTCCAGGTCGTTACTCAAGATTTAGACCAATTCTCCTATAAAAGTAGGTGCCAGCTCTTCAAGAAGTAGGGGTTAGTACCAACCTCTAAATAGGATTCGGTACCTATCACTATAATGGCCATATTGGTTGTTTTCAAGTGTTGATCTTGATTTATATTATGGTTATTTTTGTGACTCCATAGTTGGTTGCACAAATATTGGCTTGCTTCTAGATCTAAATGATGGAGTTATGGAAGAACAAAGTTGCATCTTCAGGTATTCGTGGAGATTAATGGAGAATTGCATTGAATCAAAAAATGACATTTGAAATATGCTTTTGGCATCATGTAAAACATGTTGGTAGAGGATGGGTCCCCTCAGTGGAGGAAATAGGGATCAGCACCAACCCCTAGGTAGGGGTCCGTACCAACTCATAATATTAGTGGACCCTTCTTGCTTTGATCCTGGGTTGTTCTTGTCTTGGCCTCATGAATTTGTTTTCATTTGGTTACTTGACTTTTAGGCTATCTTTATGGGTTTCCTGCCTTAATAACTCCAAGTTAGACTCGTCCATTCTATTTGAATACAGTTTGGCCGTAAGCCTAGATAAGAATAGCCTAGAAATAAGATGTAAAAAGATTGGATTTAATCAAGATAATGAAAATTCAAAGATAATAAGGAGAAATAAAAAAAAATTCATGATAGTTGTTTGTGCCAAAATTGGTCACAAACCCCAAATACCGTGAAAGCACCAGTGTATGAACACAAACCAATAATATTCCAACACAAATACCAGATCTCGACAAATATCAAACAGCAATTCAGAAATAATGAACAAAGACACAAGATTTATAGTGGTTCGGCTATCTCTGGCCTACGTCCACTCCAAAGTTTTATCCTTTTATTGATTATCTTTGCTGGTTACAGATGATTACAGTAGTAGACATGAAGAATTTCCAGTACAATAGCAGTATTGAAGAGTAGAAATAAATCCGGCAAAGTCTCGAAACTGAAAGGCCAAAGATCCAGAGAGATCCCCTTTTCTGAATGACCAAGGGCTCTATTTATAGGCGTGGGTGCTGATATTTCGCTGAAAATCCGAGAGACCACTTCTGGCACGTGAGGGGGCCCACATGCCCGGCCTCAGAAAATATGGGCCCACTTTGGGATCGATTCGAACTCCATTCGAATCGATCAGAAAATCATCCAATCGAGGTGAAATTTGGTGTGGACATTCTTCAACATGTACGTAAGCTCCTGTAAAAATTTCGTCGCATTTGGATCAGTGGATCTTGAGTTATGATCGATTCGAGTTTGGGTTGCCCGTTGGCTGCCGTCTTCGAATCCATTGCTTCGAATCCACCTTGTTCGACTCCATCCAAAGCGCGTGCGCATCGATGATGCGGCGCTATTTCCCTGCGTTGATCCACCTTTGTCACCGTGTTGAATGCCTCTTTTCCTGTAGACGCGCTCGTGTCCATGTTCCACGCTTCGTCCTTATCCATAACTTCACAATGGTCGTGCTCGCATCCATCGATTCGTGTTTTCCTTCGCATCGATTCCTGGAGTGTACTTCGTATCGATCAGCCACGAATCGATCGATACGAAATGACGATGGAGGTTATCGATACGAAGTGGTTGTGATGGAGGTTGGATACGAACTAGACCGTACCTAATGGATACGAGCGAAGCCTTACCTGATGGATACGAAGGAGCCAAAGTCCATCTGCTATCGATACGAGAGTATCGATTCGAAAAATGCCGCCTCTTCCCATCTGACCGATACGAAGCCATCGAGTCGTGTCCATGTTGATCGATGCGAACAACATCGATTCGAAGTCCTTCATCCTGCTTTGCCTTTGATCGATACGAACACCATAGAGTCAAACCAACACTTGACCGATGCGAACCGAACCAATCGATACGAACAAGACGCTGTTCCATAGATACGAACTGCCGAGTATTCATGACCCTGATCGATACGAACCTGATGGAGTCGAACTAAACAAAACCTGATGGATACGAACGGGACCGAGGAGGTACCCTTCCGATGGATACGAAATAGATTGATTCGAAGGAGATGTCGATGGATACGAATCTGATGGATTTGAAATAAGCGTCACCTCGACCCTTTAATGGACTCGAACAGTATTTCCCTTTTACCTTGTATCGATCATATCTCCTCCATACGAACTCCGATTAACCTGAAACTTGAAACATAGCCTCTCCTAGTCCTTATCATCATCTCCAATCGATTCCGTCATGATCGGAGTTCAGCCAAATTTTGATGACATCGATCGCAGCCTTGCTTTCAATTGATCTCCAATCCTGATATCCATCATTCCATACCTATTTGTTGATATTCCAGTTTTGGACAAAAAGTGGGATAACACTTTTTCCCCAAAAACATGTCTTTTGATAAGAAGGCGTGTTTTGAATAGTTTCGATTCCAATATCCAAAGTCCATAGCCATATCGCCGGAGTATGTCATCCTTGACTGCTTCGAGTTGATGCCCAATTCCAAATCCAATAACCAAAGCCTTAGCCAATCCCTTATCCATCCGAACTCGACAACCGAGTCCTAATCCATCCTTATCCAATAGCCAATAACCGAATCCAGGACCTCTCCGGGTCGATATCCGAATCCATAACCTCTCCGGGCTCTTGCCAAGCGCAATCCACACCTGATGTCCTTGGTCCAGTGTCCCTGGAGTTGAGCTAACCTCTCCGGGTTCTTGCCAAGCGCAATCCACACCTGAAGACCGTGGTCCAGTGTCCCTGGACGTTGTACAAAGCCATGGCTTAAGTCCTAAGTCGAATCCTGGTCTCTCCGGACCCTTTTTGAGCATAGTCCATACTCAACGACCTGAAACAATAATCGATAATATGGGGCCTAAGTCCTAGGCCGAATCCTGGTCACTCCGGACCCTTACCGAGCATAGTCCATACTCGACGACTTGAATGAGTCAATTTACCACGTTCGGGCAAAGTGACTCACCCCTTGCCAGGCATAATCCATACCCGACGACCGTTTATCAAAAACCAGATAAAAATCCAATCAAAATCCAATCCAAAATCCAAATCCAAAATCCAAATCAAAACCAGAAAACCAGAAATCTAAACCAGCATCCAAAACCGAAAACAATCGTCCAAAAAGAAAAATCTAAATCAAAACGCAAGCAAAACCAGGAGCTCAATCCAAACTCCAAAACCAAAATCCAAAAAGAAAAGCAGTGTCCAATCCAAAAGTAAAAGATAAATTTCACAAACCATAGCATCGCAGTTTATCATCATTCAGAGCATGCCTAGGGGCTATCTCCGTCCCTATACATGTGTAAATGACTTGGTTGCTTGCCAGTAGTTCGCTACTTATTTCATATTATCCTGGTCAATGGATGATCAATTGACCATCATTCCTGGGCCTCCCACAATCGTGGCTTGAGGTAGGCGGCGGTTGCTCCTGCTCCGCCGTTGCATTCCGAGTTCCGACATATTGTGGCAACAGTCCCTTCCTGACACGCTCCTCGATTATATCCTTTAAATGCCTGCAACTGTTGGTGTCATGTCCATCTAAATCATGGAAGAGACAGTGCCTTCCTGATGTCCTCTCCTGTTCTGATGGTTCCCTCCTAGACGGCCTTTGGTAGGGAAGGCGATTCCGAGTATCCAGGTATATCCGCTCTAGTGTCTCGTTCAATCCTGTGTATGTGGAAAACTTTGGATCCTTCCATTGCTTCCTATTTTTTCCAGAATCATCATCCAACTTCCTTTTTCCTTTGTCTTTATCTGAACCTTTGCTGGATGGTCCTCCACCCTCAGTTGCATTAACCTTTTTCAACTTTAAATCCATACTCGCATCTTCCTGCCGAAGGAACCTCTCTGCCTCGTGAAAGAATTCCTCGAGATCCTGTGGGGAATCTCGTATCAGAGATACCTTGAAATCCGAATCCTCCCTGACTCCTGATACTGCCGCCATTAAAACCATTGATGGATCAGGCCGATCCACCGAAGCTACTGCCGCACTGAATCGAGTTAGAAAATCTCTAAGCGATTCATCCATCCTCTGTTTTATCGATGTCAATGTCATCACGTTCTTCGGTCTCTTGACATGAACCCGAAACTGTCCCAAAAACCTTTCCACCAATTCCTCCCAAGTCCTGATAGATCCTTCTCCCAGCTGCCTAAACCACATTGTAGCTAAGTCCGTCAAGTACAAAGGAAAATATCGTGCCATTACTTCCTGCGATGCCCCCAGCACCTCCATGTGTCTGGTGTACCTCATCAAATGATCAGTAGGGTATGCCTTACCATCATACACATCCACGCTAGGTAGCTTGAACTTAGGTGGATTCTGAGCCATCCTTATTTCCCGAGCGAATGGACTCCTATTTACTCCTTCCAAGTCTCTGTTGGTCAAACCACCTCGCACAGTTTTCCTGATTATCTCTACTAACCCAGTATTGTCTGTTAGGGGTTGCCCCCCATGTCCCCGAGGGAACTCCGGCACATATTCCTCATGTGGCTCGGCAACGTTGGCTCTAGCCTATTGAACTCCTTCCAAAGGTTCTCCTGTGTTGGATCCTGTGGGCCTGCCCCCAAGCCCTTGTTGATTGCCTTCTGGCTCTATATCCTGTCCCCCATTGGGTTCCACTACCCTAGTCCGTTGTCTCGCATCCACAGCCGCTGTAGCTATTCCTAAGTCCTGCATCCCTGCAGCTCTCATTTTCTCAAAGAAAGCCTGCATCATCTCCTGTTGGCTCTTCAACAATTTCTCTTGCAAAGAATTTTCCATAGCTTCCATTTCATCCCTGGTGATGTAGACGAAAGCCTGTCCTTCTCCTGCTCCAGAGGATGCCTCCTGGCTTCCTCCTTGTTGGCTTCTCTCAGCCCTTTGTCTTCTACTATTTTGCCTAGTCATTGTCTTCAAGTCAAGACTCCTCAAACTCTTCAAATCTGAACTTCTAATCCGATGTAGCGGGTGCTAGTCCTTCTCAGTGAAAGCACCAAAGTATTTGCGTCAAAATTGGTCACAAACCTCAAATACCGTGAAAGCACCAGTGTATGAACACAAACCAATGATATTCGATCACAAATATCAGATCTCGACAAATATCAAACAGCAATTCAGAAATAATGAACAAAGACACAAGATTATAGTGGTTCGGCTATCTCCGGCCTACGTCCACTCTAAAGTTTTATCCTTTTATTGATTATCTTTGCTGGTTACAGATGATTACAGTAGTAAACATGAAGAATTTCCAGTACAATAGCAGTATTGAAGTGTAGAAATAAATCCGGTAGAGTCTCGAAGCTGAAAGGCCAAAGATCCAGAGAGAGCCCCTTTTCTGAATGACCAGGGGCTCAATTTATAGGCGTGGGATGCTAATATTTCGCTGAAAATCCGGAAGACCACTTCTGGGACTTGAGGGGGCCCACATGCCCGGCCTTAGGAAATTTGGGCCCACTTTGGGATCGATTCGAACTACATTCAAATCGATCAGAAAATCATCCAATCGAGGTGAAATTTGGTGTGGACATTCTTCAACATGTATGTAAGCTCCTGTAAAAAATTCATTGCATTTGGATCAGTGGATCTTGAGTTATGATCGATTCGAGTTTGGGTTGCCTGTTGGGTGTCGTCTTCGAATCCATTGCTTCGAATCCACCTTGTTCGACTCCATCCAAAGCGCGTGCGCATCGATGACACGGCGCTATTTCCCTGGGTTGATCCACCTTTGTCGCCGTGTTGAATGCCTCTTTTCCTGAAGACGCGCTCGTATCCATATTCCACACTTCGTCCTTATCCTTAACTTCACAACGGTCATGCTCGCATCCATCGATTCGTGTTTTCCTTCGCATTGATTCCTGGAGTGTACTTCGTATCGATCAGCCATGAATCGATCGATACGAAATGACGATGGAGTTTATCGATACGAAGTGGTTATGATGGAGGTTGGATATGAACTTGACCGTACCTAATGGATACGAGCGAAGCCTTACCTGATGGATACGAAGGAGCCAAAGTCCATCTGCTATCGATACGAGAGTATCGATTCGAAACATGCCGCCTCTTCCCATCTGACCGATACGAAGCCATCGAGTCGTGTCCATGCTGATCGATGCGAACAACATCGATTCGAAGTCCTTCATCCTGCTTTGCCTTTGATCGATACGAACACCATCGAGTCAAACCAACACCTGACCGATGCGAACCCCAACCAATCGATACGAACAAGATGCTGTTCCATAGATACGAACTGCCGAGTATTCGTGACCCTGATGGATACGAACCTGATGGAGTCGAACTAAACAAAACCTGATGGATACGAACGGGGCCGAGGAGGTACCCTTCTGATGGATATGAAATAGATCGATTCGAAGGAGATGTCGATGGATACGAATCTGATGGATTCGAAATAAGCGTCACCTCAACCCTTTGATGGACTCGAACATTATTTCCTTTTTACCTTGTATCGATCATATCTCCTCCATACGAACTCCGATTAACCTAAAACTTGAAACATAGCCTCTCCTAGTCCTTATCATCATCTCCAATCGACTCCGTCCTGATCGGAGTTCAGCCAAATTTTGACGACATCGATCGCAGCCTTGCTTTCAATTGATCTCCAATCCTGATATCCATCATTCCATACCTATTTGTTGATATTCCAGTTTTGGCCAAAAAATGGGATAACAATTGTAGTCACAGCCTTTAACTGCATCGGTCGTTTTGTGGTGACATCACCAAACATTTTGTAGTGTCATGCTAGGCATAGTAAAATTATATCGAATAGGGCAGGGCTAGTGTGGGTTGAGTATTTCAAACTTGGTTTTTTTTTGATGTTATGGACCACTTTTTGAGATGGTTACGTTGTACTAATTGAACATAATAGACATGCATATATATGGTTGTGGATATGGTTGCGCATTTAATGTTTTGATGCTTTTGATTGATCAACGTATGGATTGAACATGGTATCATTGATAATCGATATTACTTGACAAATTATTATTTGGTATGGCATGGCAATGTCTAAACATGGTTATTCATGTTACTGTCCATATGAGGTTCTTGTGCCATGGTGGTGTGAATGCGGTAATCTATTCCGCTATCTATGAAATGTATCTTGGTGTGGCAGTGTCTATACATGGTAATCCTCATCACCGTCCACACAGTGTTCATGCTTTCTATGGTAGCGTCTGGATGTGAAAGTCTTTGTCACTATCCGTGCAATGTTTGTTATTGATTTATGGCCCTATTTTGATGTTATTCGTATAGTATTGCAAAACAGAGAATAATCAATTATAAACTCGTCACACAAGTTTATAACTCAGATTTCCACTACACTGGAATTCTGTAGTAATTATTATAACAATATGAATGTTGTAAATAAATTACAACAACAGCGTTATACTATTTTGAAAAAACAGTATAACCAGAATAATGGATAGAATATAGAACAATGTATATAAATATACAATAAGACTAGAATTCTAACCGGATTACGTCTGAGGCTCGTCGTAACGATCTCCTTAAGAATTTTATTTCAAAATTCTCCCAAGATACAACAGACGAATTCTGCACGAAATTGTAATGAGTATATCACTCTGTGATTTGAATATTAGAACAGCAGTTGTGTTTAGAAGAGAAGAGATAATTCAGATTAAAAATTCGGTAAGGAAAGTGATCAGTTTTCCTCCTTATTTATAGTTGGTCTGAATCCCTTCGAACGGTCGCGACTGCACCTGTTTGTCCAAGCGGTCGCGCCTGTTGCTTTTCATCGCACCTGCCTGCTGTTCGGCCGTGTCTCCTCAGTTAGGCTGCACCTGTTCGTTTACGCATGCTTCAGAAGTCATGTCTCTTCAGTCCCCGCGTCCGTTTTTACCCGCCCGCTGCTTCTGTTCATATTCCAGGCCCAGCCCAGTTTCAGCCGAAGCCCAAAAATTGTTAGACAATGGCCTAGCAAAAAGAATGGTCAATTTAGAGTCGTACCCGGCCCGGTTCGGTCGGTCGGACAGATGGCGGCGGCGGCGCGCGCGCGCGTGTGTGGTGGTGATGCATGATCTCCCTCCTCACAACGAAGCATGCATTTGGGAGCCCCAGGCCCCAACCTCCACTTCAGAAAGGCATATATAAACTAATATCCCTCTCAACAAATTGGCGATGTGGGACTTTATGTATTTTTCATTCACTTGATTTCTTAAGGAATTCCAACAATCCCCCACATGAATGATAATATACATATCCCCCACACAAAGCGAAATATCGCAGAGTACATATGGAATAATGCTTTATCGTGGATAAGTAGATATTTCACTTTGAACTTTCCCTAGTTAAAACTTATCGGATCTACTTGGCTAATCAGTGAATTATTTTATCTTGAACCGTCGGCCTTTATTGTATATCCATACAATAAGTTTTACGAAGCATTGATTCCCTTCTCATCCAATCTCTTGGTTGTGTTCATTTTGGTCCTGAACAATTTTTGGTTCTGCGAGTGTTTTAGAGAATAAAAGCCTTTTAATATTCTCATAGAGCCGACCCAGCTCACACAAACATAGGTGATCGCAACCATTAAGAGTATCCTACATGTACCCCACTTGTTATTTCCAAGATATGGCCATCATTAAAAAACATAGTTTTAACCTTTAAATACTTCTGTAGACATGCATTTATGTTGTGCACCATAGGAATGGAGTTGGACTATGTCCATGCAAATGCATTACGTCTTGAGTTATTCAGAACTGGTTTGCCTATTGATCCTAGTCCGTGAGATCTCCAGTCGCTAGGATAGGTTTCCGTATAAGATAACTCTTTGTGGTTTAGGCTTTTAAACCCATTCCGCTCGATGCACAGTCAATTTTCTCTCTTGATAAACCTTTAGTAAATGGATCCGCTAGGTTATCATTTGTTCTCACAAAGTCTATGGAAATTGTTCCATTTGAGAGTAACTGCCTAACTGTGTTATGGCGTCGACGAATATGTCGTGACTTTCCATTATACACAAAGTTGTGCGCTCTACTTAGCGCAGCTTGGTTATCACAGTGTATACATATGGCTGGTACAGGTTTAGGCCAGAATGGAATATCTTCTAAAAAGTGACGAAGCCATTCTTCTTCTTCGCCTGCTTTGTCTAATGCAATGAACTCTGATTCCATAGTGGATCGAGCTATGCATGTTTGTTTAGTAGATTTCCATGACACTGCTGCCCTTGCTAGGGTAAAGACATAACCACTCGTTGATTTTGATTCCTCTGAATCTGCAATCCAGTTTGCATCACTATATCCTTCTAAGATGGCAGGATATTTTCCATAATGTAAGGAATAGTTAGTGGTATTTTTTAAATATCCAAGCACTCTCATTAGTGCTTTCCAGTGTTCCTTCCCTGGATTGCTTGTATACCTGCTCAAGCGACTTACTGCATAAGCTATATCTGGTCTTGTGCAATTCATGAGATACATGAGACATCCTATTACACGAGAATATTCTAGTTGCATTACACTCTCATTAGTGCTTTTATGCAGTACTTCTGATGGATTAAAAGGTGTATTTACTCCTTTAATTCCAAAATTTTGAAACCTTTCAATCATTTTTCTACATAATGTGATTGAGATAACTCAATTCCATTAGGTGTTCTTATTATTTTTATTCCCAAAATAACATCTGCAACACCCAAGTCTTTCATGTCGAAATTGTTGATCAACATTTTCTTTATGGTCTCAATTACCTAAGTATTTGGACCGAATATTAGCATATCGTCCACATATAGACAGATCATCACATATGATTGTCCAAGTTGTTTATAATAAACACATTTGTCACATTCATTTATACGAAAACCATTTCTCATCATGACACTATCAAATTTTGCATGCCATTGCTTTGGAGCTTGTTTCAGTCCGTATAATGATTTGACTAATCTACAGACTTTGTTTTCATTTCCTTTGGAAATAAATCCCTTAGGTTGCTCCATGTAAATCTCCTCATCGAGATTTCCATTTAAGAATGCTGTTTTTACATCCATCTGATGAATCTCTAGATTATAGATGGATGCAATTGCTATTAGCATTCTTATAGAGGTTATTCGTGTTACCGGCGAATATGTATCAAAAAAGTCTACTCCTTCTTTTTGACGATATCCTTTGGCTACAAATCTGGCTTTATACTTGTCGATAGAGCCATCTGCTTTCATTTTCTTCTTGAAAATCCATTTGCAGCCAATTGGTTTTATTCCTGGTGGAATATCAACAATTTTCCAAGTTTTATTACTTAGAATTGAATCAATCTCACTTTGGATTGCTTCTTTCCAACATGAGGATTCAGAAGATGACATTGCTTCCTTGTAAGTTTGAGGTTCGTGCTCTAATACATATGTAAAAAAGTCCGAACCAAATGTTTTGGAAGTTCTAGCCCCTACGCTTCTTCTTGGTTCAGCATCCTCAGTTTCATGATGAGTTTCATCTTCATGCGAATCGTTTGATTCTTCCCTTGTCCTTTTTGGGACCTTATTTCTTTCATTCCTTTTGTGCGGAAACACATCTTCAAAGAATGAGGCATCTCTTGATTCCATGATTGTATTTACATGAATATCAGTTATATCGGACTTGAATACCAAGAATCTGTAGGCACTACTATTTTGAGCTGGCCCAAGATAATAACAATCTACTGTTTTTGGTCCAAGTTTGACTCTCTTGGGAGGCGGAACTGGAACTTTTGCCAAGCACCCCCACACTTTGAGGTATTTAAAACTTGATTTGTGTCCTTTCCATAACTCATATGGAATTGTTCATGTTTTATCGTGAGGGACTTTGTTTAATATGTGATTAGACATATGTAATGCTTCCCCCCACAAGTTCGTCGGTAGACCAGAAGTTAAAAGCATGGCATTAATCATGTCTTAACGTTCTGTTCTTCCTCTCGGCTACACCATTTTGTTGTGGTGAATATGAAGCTGTTGTTTGATGAATTATACCATTTTCGGCACAGAACTGTTCAAATGGTGATTCATATTCTCCACCTCGATCAGATCTTAATATCTTAATCTTTTTATTTAACTGATATTCTACCTCAGCCTTGTATTTTATAAACGCTGTTATTGCTTCATCTTTACTATTTAAAATATATACATAGCAATATCGCGTATAATCGTCAATAAAAGTAATGAAATACTTTTTCCCACCTCTTGTAGGTAGTGATTTAAAATCACATAAATCTGTATGTATCAAACCTAATGGTTCGGTGCTTCTGTCAACAGATTTAAATGGTTTATTGACCATTTTTGCTTTTACACATGTCTCACATTTGTAGTTCTTATCTACTTGGAATTTGGAATTAATTCCAAGTTTGATAAGGTTTTCATTTTGCGGAAATTTATGTGTCCCAATCTATCATGCCATAGTAAAATTTCGTGCTCAAGCAAATAAGAAACTTCAATTTTATTAATAGCACAATCAGAATACTTATTTTTGTTGCCGACAACGGCTACATTTGCCTTAAATAGGCCATCACATAAATATCCCCATCCTATATACATTCCAGCCTTCGATAGAACCATCTTGCCTGACTCGAACACCATCTTGAATCCCTTCTTTGATAGGACTGCACCAGAGATGAGATTCTTGCGTATGTCTGGAACGTGGAGCACGTTATTCAGCTTAACAGTTTTTCCAGAAGTAGAGAGAACATTTATATAATATTTTATTATATACCTATTTACATTTTATCAATATTTTGTTAATATTTATAAGTTTTAGACTGCTCTTTACAAACAAGAACTGATGAAAACTAAAAAATATTAACAAAATATTGATAAAATGTAAATAGGTATATAATAAAATATTATATAAATGTATTCGTGATCGAATTTCTGATATGTAGAAAACATGGATTTGTCAGAACAAACATGACGAGTAGCGCCTGTATATACCCACCATTGGTTAGGATTCTGAAGCAGAATGCATTCAGATACCACCGCCGAGAAGTTGGACTCGTCTACTTCCATGTTATCCACTATATTTGCCTCTTTATTGCGTTCCTTCTTGAGTCTGCAATCTCTAGCGGCATGTCCAACTTTTCCACAAACCCAACATTCGCCATTAAACTTCTTGGTTCGCTTGTTGTCTTTTGGTTTGTTGTCTTCAGCTTTCCTTTTCTTCTGGAAATTCTTCCTTTTGTTTTTGGTCTTTGACCCTTCAGCCACAAATGCCTCATCTCTTGGTTTTGTAACTGCACGGTTGCCTGCCTCAATTTTTAATCGGACAATGAGATCCTGTAAAGATATTTCCTTCTTCTTATGCTTTAGATAGTTGAGGTAATACCTCCATGACGGCGGCAGTTTTCCCGTGATGGCTTCAACCAAAAACCTGCCTGCTGTTCGGCCGCACCTGTTCGTTTACGCGTGCTTCAGAAGTCGTGTCTCTTCAGTCCCCGCTTCCGTTTTTACCCGCCCGCTGCTTCTGTTCATATTCCAGGCCTAACCCAGTTTCAGCCGAAGCCCAAAAACTGTTAGACAATGGCTTAGCAAAAAGAATGGTCAACCCGTACCCGGCCCCGGTCAGACGGACGGCGGCAGCGGCGCGCGCGTGTGTGGTGGTGATGCATGATCTCCCTCCTCACAACGAAGCATACATTTGGGAGCCCCAGGCCCCCAACCTCCACTTCAGAAAGGCATATATAAACTAATATCCCTCTCAACAAATTGGCGATGTGGGACTTTATGTATTTTTCATTCACTTGATTTCTTAAGGAATTCCAACATTTGATATTTCAACCAATTATGTAGTATTGTTGGACAGACTCTGTGGTTGTAGGTGAAACTAGACTGATGTATGTTATTTATACCATAGTTAATCATAGTATTTATGGGAATGATTATAGTATGTGGTAAAGTATATTTTACTTTACACACTCAGATTATTGCCCTCTCTATATTCTCCATTTTTTATAAACATTTTTTAGGTTGGTGGAGTATGGACTTACTAGTCAAGTGAGTTTTAAGCTGAGATGACTATGCCGTTGCTAGTATGTGACACACACACAATGTATATATATAAACATATGATATTATAGTGTTGATTTGGATTGATTGTGCAGTTGGATTTGGTTTGCATATTATACACTATATTTAATTCCTTCTACTGTGAGTTCTAAAAGATTTATTTAGATTATATATTTTGGTTCACATCATCATATCTTAATGACTCGTTATTCTGCTTTCGGGGTCCATGTATCTTGGATTTGTGATAAATCAGAGGTTGAAAGTGGCAGCATGTTACTGTTCCATATACCCATATGTCTCTTATCTAGTATTTCATGTATTTAATAATATGCATTTTTGTACTTGATATCTTCAGCTAGTTTCCTCCTCACACCAGCTTTAAGGCTTGCCCATATTTTGTCTTTATTAAGTTTCATTGACAATTCTTAGGAACTCTCATGAGTAGGATAAAGTTTAGGGTAGAGGAGTAATTTTTAAAGAGCCTTGGAGCAGCAGATGGAGCTTGGGGATGCTGTTAGCTATTATCCGGTTTAGGTTTTATTTTATGCAATTATAAACAACGTGTATGTACACTACAACAAAAAGACCCTACGATAGTGCCCGAAAAACGCTATTAAAGGATATTATAGCGGTTCGGTAAACGCTGTATAACGACATGTGATTAAAAACAACCAACATTAGATAGTACAAAAAAAGCGCTATAAAAATTGTTAATTTCATAGCGCAAATATTGCGCTATGTTATTTATTTTTATAGCGGCAAAATAGGCGTTGTTGATTAATATCACAGCGCTATTAGCCCGCTATGAAATTCGTTATTAGCCACAATATACTTTTTGTTTTTTCTAAGATAGCACTAATATTGCGCTATAGAAAGTGTTAATAGCGGATTATTAGCGTTGTATTTGAACAGGTTATCTTTAATACTAACAGATTTGATAGCGGCCATTAGGCGCTATTAAATATTATAGCGGTTTTGAAGTGCTATAATTTAATTTCACAATTCAAAAAATTTCTACATCCTACTAATAAACTGCAGTATTAAATACCAATATCAAAAAGCACAATAATAATCATAAAAGATAATAAATATAGAGATGTAACACATTACATTAAACATACCAAATATTCATACACATCAAAACGTAGTAGCAAATATTTTAAGCACACCCAAAAAAATAGTAGCATAGTTTAACAAAAAAAAGTACATATTTGATTGTTTGCATTAAAATGAAGATCACAACTTTAGCATCTTCTTCTTTCACACACCTGCAAATAAGATAAATAATTACATTAAGAACGATACATAATTAATGATAGATGTTTTTACATGTAACAAAAAACTAAATTATTGCATGTCTCATTTTATATTCGTACATGTTACTACCCATTTGAATCTACATCAAAATTTCTGGCATAAGTTGGTAGCCAACTGACTTTTATTAAGTCAGATAGATAATTTGCTTTTGGACAGTATCATGTATATTCGAAAATTATGGCTTCTACTTGTTTTATGTGTCTACCATTCACTGTGCCCTTCAATCAAGGGATGTAACTAATCATTCAAAACTCAAGAACCACTAAAAAAATTCAAAATATTAAGTACGTACTTATAGACAATGTGTATAAATTTTGTTTATTATAGTGTTGTATCCAACCTCCCTGCCAACTTCACCCATTCCCCACCTATTCCACCCATTCTCCTACAACCTCTGCCATAACCATCAATCTGCCAAACAAACTACCCAAACAACAACATTACAACTTAACCACTGCCTCAATCAACTACATCTCCATTTCTGCCAAATAACTCTCTCTGATCATCTTCAACCATCAACACTCCATCCCACTGCTCACCTCCCCTATCCCCAAACTTCAAACTTCAACTTGCTTACATACACAAACTTCAATTACTACAACTTCCCAAACAACAAATCCCATCAGAACAAGCCTCTACAGCAACATAAACCACCATTCAAATCCTCTGTCCAGTGCTGCACTACCACCAACCATACATCACCTTTCCATTTGTTTTCTTTGTTTTGATCTTTGTTGTTTGATGTTGAAGAGTTTGATTCTGTTGGGTCTGAAGCTTGATATTTATGAGTTGATCTTTGCTTGTTTGAAATTTGTTTACAGACCTGAGCTTTGAATCTTTGTTTCTTTGATTGCTTCAGATTTTTGTTTGTTTATGAAAGAGGTTGTTGCTTTTTCTTTTGATTTTTTTTTCTGGTGTGTTTTGTTTTTGATCTGTTCAGATTTTAGAAAAGTGAAGATAAAAGAAATGAGAGATGAAAGAAATGGAAATATATATTGCCTTGATTTTCTTTAATTTGAAAATGAAAAGAAAATAAAAATTATGACACTTGTTCATTTATGTGATAAAATGATTTACACTTGTTACTTTTCACATTTGAATTGTTACACTTGTTAATCTATATGTCTTAATGGCTTACATTTGTATTTTTCATGGTATTTTTGTCTTTTTATATTTTTATATTATTTTAAATTGTATTTCCTATTTTATAAATACATTTTCCTTATTTATATATATATATATATATATATATAACCTTTAAAGAAAATAATTTGAAACTAAATTATTTAATAATAAATAATCACATTCATATTATTTTTAAATCCAAATATTTTTAAATCCAAATATTATTTTTAAATCCGAATAATCACATTCATATTGTTACACTTGTCCAGGGCTTTTGTTTCTACATCATAGAAAACAAAGAGTATGTTGAAATTATGAATATTCTGAAATTTTATGAAGTTAACAACTGAGATTCATGAGATCCAAAAATCAATGAAAGTTCAGTGCGTTTAATTATAAACAATCCAAAATCCAAATTTTGCATGTTTTAGTATATAATTAAATTTCAACCAAATAAACATGTTATATCACAGTTCGAGCTTATGAACTATATTTAACACATGCTTGTTATTTCTTACAACTAGTTAGTGTTAAAACCATCTGGTAAAAAAGGATTGAACCTTAATGTAAAATGATAGTCCCAAGTTGTTTTTTGCTTAGTTATGCAGCAAAAGGAGAGACTAATGCATATTTGCTACTACGTTTCCAATCGATCTCCAATCCTGATATCCATCGTTCCTTGCCAATTTGTTGATATTCCAGCCTTGACCAAAAGGTGGGATAACAATTATTACAAAATTAGTTAATTTTCATAAACATTAGTAATTATTATTTTGTTATTATATAAATTTAGTTAATTTTTATAAAATGTAATTAACTTAGTTAATATTTTATAATTTATTATTATTATTATTATTAGTATCATTAATATTATAAGCTAAGTTAGTTTCTATAAAACTTATAGTTAATTTATTATTATTATTTATGATTGTTATTATTAGTATTATTATTATAAAAATAGTTAGTTTTCATAAACATTAGTAATTATTATTGTATTATTATACAAATAAATTTAGTTATTTTTATAACATAGTTAATTATTATTATTTTATTATTATTACTAGTATTATAAACTTAGTTAATTTTTATAAATATTAGTTAAATTATTATTGTTACTATTAACATAGTTATTTTTATAAGCTTTTTTATATTTTATATAACTTAATACACAAAGTTAATTTTTATAATCTTAGTTAATTTATTATTATTATTATTATTATTATATATATATATTTAGTTAATTATTATTATTATTATTATTATTATTATATAAACTTAGTTAATTATTATTATTATTATAACTATTATATATATAGTTCAGAATATTATGCAAACTTTGACAAGCAAATTTCCGAGAATTTTCAATAAAACTTTACAAAAACGAGTGTTGCTAATGTCTAATTTTATTCATACCTAAAACAGTACTGGAAATATAACTACTTATTCATAGTAGTAAAAAATGGGACTTACTGAGAACCTTAATGATAGGTTCACCTACTGTCTGGAATTCACTGTCAAAGTCTTGCCAACCATCATCGATTATTAAAATACATGCTAGGATTTAGCCATACAATAGAAATACATGCTACGCGTAAACATATGAAAATAAAAATGATACCTTTTTAGTCCTTCTTTGATTCCTTCCGGACATCAAAATAAAAACATCCATGTATACCACCCAAACCAATCCAGCATTTCAGGCATCTACTTGATCAAATTCCTTTTTAATGCTCGAAAATCCTACAAACAGATAATAATAAAAAGTACAAAAGAAATTAACTTGCTTTCTTTATTTCACGAGGCGAGAAGGTGCCTTTTAGTTCTTTTAATATTCTGTAGTATACAGTATAGGATGCTAAAAAATGCTAAAACTAAAAACAGTGGATATAAATGCAGATTAAATGATTTTCAGTGTATCAGTAGTTTACTTGGTAGACTCCTCCATAAGCTCAAAATGATTAAATGATTTTTTCTCATCTTTTGATTCGAGTAAAAGCATTTGTGTCTTTTACGGAACATCACTTGAAATATCTTGTTCTTTGGCCCATTCTTTATTCTGCATTCAAAAAGCATGTCATCAAAACCTCCTTGCTGCTTTCAAATTTCCTCTTCAACTTACTGTCATCACATACCACACAACTTACTGTCATCTCTTCTCTGCAACTACAATTCACCACAGCCACTTCTTTCACTGTCGACAACATATTCATCTGTACCATATTCATCTACACCCTATTCTTTCGTCACTGTGCACTCCTACCCATCACTTCAAACCTCCGATCAACTTCACTTCCCACTATTCAACTGCCTGCATACATATTGATTATCAATCACTACCAGTTCCAGTTCGTAGCAACTACTACCCGTTCTAGTTCCAGTTAACTGCAACTTCAAACCTCTGATCAACCTTTGATCGACCACTACTAGTTCATAGTAAACAAACCGGTGCATTGTATCAACATTCTCTGTCCCAATCATCTTACCACTTCACATCCACCCTACATCATCATCAAAACAACCACTCAACATCTCCACATTGCCCTAATATACTTGCTTCTCTGTCCATTGTCAATCACCACCCTTGCCAAGACCATCACTACAACACTTTAAACTGCTTGCAACTGACAGCCTCCCCGCCATTTCAAACCACATCAAATACCAAAACCATCCTCACCATTTCCCCTCTTGCTGTAGCATTTCATAACATACATACTATACATATACATTCTTATGCATCGTCCTCCACCAAATAATGCACTGCTAATCGCTTTCATCCCCTTCTGCATATAAATCACACTACTGTTGCCTCACAGCCATAACCACCACTGCAAATCACTTTGTCATCGCCACATTCGCCACATGACTCCATTTACCACTCTTACCGCTCAAATCATAGCAGCATTGCAATAACACTCCACCAAATTGTGCAATAAACTGTGCAACATCCTCTCCAGTATAAACTGCCGTGCGCCACGGTTTAGAACACTGATATCATACCCACCACCACACTGCACTATTCAATCAACCTCAACATTCTTACCATCAAAAATCACCAACACTTACATCAACCTACCTCAAACAAAATGGTAAAAATAATGATTGATGTACACAGATACATGTACCTGTGTCGATTCTGTGCAGTACACATAAGAAATGAGAAAGTTGCTTCTTTGTCTGATTTACCATTTTCAAATGTTCATTTTGTGCACTCCTGTCATGCATATATATTATAAACATAAGTAAACAAAGATTTTATTATTTTAGTCAGAATTATAGATTAATCAACATTAATGCAAATAGTTAATGGGATTAAAGAGACTGAAATAGCAAAAATACCTGAACTTTTACTGTCCAAAGCTTAGTTATGCATGGCAAAATATGCTAGTCTCTCCTTTTGCTGTAATAAAAGATCCAACGTACTCACCAAATAAATAATTGGATCAAATTTCAGGTAAGTACATTGTACTCTAGTGAAGACATTAATGAACTAACATTTTATGTTAATATTGACAACCACAAGTTTGCAAATTATAAGAAAACTCATAAACGGTTTTCATAATTCCATATTTGAAATGAAAACTCATAAACAATTTTCACAATTTCATATTTGAAACGAAGACTCAAAATTGTATGATTTGGTTATATTTTGCGGTTTTCTTTTTGTAGTACAGCAATAACATTGCAATCGATAATTGCTTTTAACACCCTAAAGAGTTAATCTGAAGTAAGGAAGGTATACAAAAAGATAAATTGTGTCTTTTGTCTCTTAAGTGCCTTTTACATCTAGAGAAAGCTTATAAAACGTAATTACCAGTAGCATTAACCGAGTAATAAAATCACACACAAGGGGCATGTGTATTTCTTGTAGGCAGGCTTAACCATAAACTGAGTAACATGTTAAAAACTAAGAGCTATCTTCCATATTACTTACCAATAGCATAAAGTATGAACCTTGGATATACACTGTTTGCGGTCACCATACTAGCTTCCACTACCAACATAAACAAAATTATGATAAAAATAACAAATAAATATTGTATAAAAAGTGAGGAATATAGATGAGTTATCAAATTCACAAAGCTAAAACATTCGATTTAAACAAAATAAAAAAGAAAAAGGAAACTTAACCAGAAACTATGCTGATCCAAAAATAAAAAACTTAATCAAACTAAACCCGTTATATTAATTCATAGCAACTTAATAAGCCTTAAGAAGGTGATTGTTGCTACAAACAATATACTTGTGTTGCATAATATGGCCAGTATAAAATGGTAAACACGCCGACAAATGGAACTTTATCATTGTATAATTTTAACCAGAAAACCCACAGCCAACATTTTTTAGATAAATAATTTTTAGAGGAAGTAATAGCTTCTGAATAGCAATCCATCCTATAGTCAAGCCATTTCTAAATGATAAGCTATGTCTGACATGGTAACATTTTGTTCAGTTTCACAAGGGAAAATGATTAATTGGAGAAAAAAAATAATGATATGCATATATAAAGAGTGGTAAGTATATACATAGCTCTACACATTTGATAGTTAATGAAAGCCAATCACACCAATCGTCCAAATAAATGTGAAACTTTGAAGCAAAACCCACTCACTTGTCAAAATTCATAAGCATACACCTATTTTAGGTTTTTAGGAAGAGGAGAAGATTATGTGAAGCGTGGGAAATAGGAGGGTGGAATTAATAGTGAAATAACGAGTACTCTAAAATTATTGAAAGCCCGCCATATGAATTTTGTCCGGGTAAATTATACAGCGTTTTACTTTTTTTATCGGTCCTAAAACAGAATACTCATATGATTAACACTCACATGATTTTGAGTGTATTTATTGTCTAATTCCAAGCACACTTCCAGGTGTTGTGAGTGTCTGCATCCATCATTTCTAGCCAGAATCTACATAATGGTGACATACAGAAATTAAACATAGGATTAAATCATTATTGAACCGTGAATAGAACCAGAGGGACAAAATGAACCAACATTTAAATAACAACTACCCTCTCATTTTGATCTGTTTAGGTAGAGAGTTCTACCATCATTCATAATACAACCTCATATACATCCTATAACATATTATACTAAAATAATCAATTGTGGTGAATTTATGTCCAACCTCGTATACATATGACACATGATAATGGCGCGAAGATCAAGTACAATTGTAATTGTCGGTAGTGGACATGTTTGACTAGCATCATCATTTTTCATAGCAACAGAAATACAATGCTGTTGAAATGCTAGAAGAATGAAGAAAACATCTAAGTATAGAAGTTCAAATGCAAAGACCGATTTTACATACATTCATTAAATAAGAACTTGTTTGAAATCATCGTTAAATAGGCACCACATAAATAGGCCTGCTATATATGCAACCACTTGCTGGGTCACAAAAACCTTACCAAACAGTTGGCTCACATAACCTTACCAAACAGTTGGCTCACATAACCTTACCAAACAAGATTACGTCGGTCTGTTTCCAAAGTACTTTGGTGAACAACCATTAAACAACTTCTATCTTTTATGCATATTGCTTGCTACGATCAAAACAAAAGACCATTACATTTTCTGTAAAGAGTCTGCATTTATTCACTGAACTAATCACTATTGCTATTTGCTATGTTTATCAAGGTAGCAGAGAGAAGACATCTAAATAATTAAACAACGTAAAGTACAAAGCCAACATAGAAAATGAATAACCAGTCTTATAACCGTCTAACCGTGCATTAAACTACAGTCCTGGCTGTAAAACGCTTCATATCAAAAACATATAAAACCAAAAGAACAACTAATGATAATTGAAGGAGACAACAATCAGCTACAAATACACAAATTTGATTACCTGCTACCATTATTCTTGAATCATTAATCAGTTGTATAATTAAGGAACCCTACGATGGCGCACATCATTTAGAGCGGTGGGATTTTTCATTAGAGCATTGTTTTTTTGGCAATGGGATTTTGAGAAGCTCAAGGAACGAGAATGATAAATAAACGAATTGTTCCAGTTAAATGAATATTAATGGGAACAAGGAAAATCTATTTTTTGCCCTCTTTATTTACCCGAATTAGGGTAGTGCAATTTTGAAGCAGATAAAGCATGAGGAGGGGGCACTAAGGGACATTGGTTGAGAGGCGGTGGATTTGCTCGTTCAGGATCTACGTGCGATGGAAAATTTTGAAAGAAAGTGAGAGTGGAAGTGAAAATTTTGGAAGGAAAAAGAAGAGGGAAGAGAGAAATAATTTAGAGAAGAGGCGGGCCTAAAAATTATTGGGGACCTGGAAGCGTTACTAGTTTGTTATTGGCAATAAAACTAATTAAACCAAATAATAACACTATGAAATAAAGCGTTATCTATTGGCGTTATAGAAACTAACTTTTCTTGTAGTGGTATATATGAGATGAACTCCCATACCTCCAATACTCGGATGTATCTCATATTTACGTACGTGTCATGTTGTACCGTAGTATTTACTATTATATTTTTTCCTTCCACTATGACTTTGCGTAGACGTTGCATGATGGATAGTTTAGTTTTCATTACTTGAAGGAACGTGATGTTCCGATACTTACAAATTAACCATTGAAAGGGCGTTGATTCGGGGTGTCCGGAGCAGTGGGTCATCATAACTAGCCACGTCATTTGACGTACTTGCGCTTTACTTATGAAAAGTCATTAATGGATTCTCTATTTATCTTATTTGTACCCTCGAAAAATAATGAATGTATTGAAAGTGGGCATAGGGGTTAGCCCAAACCATTATAAATGTTCATGTCATTAGTTGCTTTCAGTTATACTCATGTTGCCTACGTCATAATCACACACTCTTACCTGAAATACCTAATGCGTAAAGTCCCACCATTCACGACTAATGTAATCCATGCATAAAAGTCATTTAGATTCCATAAGTATCATATGTGATGGTTCGTAAGATAGTGTTGAAAAAAGAGCATGCCTATCACAATATATGTACTAACTATTTCACAACGGAAAGAATACATCTAATATTAATATGTGTGTGCCTTAATACATACCATATATAAAGACATAATATCCAACGTCGTAACGTGTCATATTCCAAATAAACGGAAACTAAATAGTACATCAAATCCACATACAAGCATGTCTCATATTACGTAATTTTAACATGTCTATAACCTAAAAATATAGGATAGATATATAATAATAGCGATAATGACTAAGTTTTTAAAACTCTAATAAGTAGACTTGTTCAAAGAATAGATAAAAAAAGAAACAACATAGAGAGGGACAGTTGTAAAGTCCAGTGAAAAAGAAATATCACTAAACTACGTGAATATCAGTACACTAATATATCATTACAACACTAAACGGTATAATATGAGACAATGAAACCATACCTCGACCTATTCTTCACTTGCAGCCAACAAGTTAGCACATTTCTAATATAGTGATATGAAATACATGGTAAGTCTATTGATTGCTAATCACCATGGCAACCGACCATAACTTAACTAATACACTTTGGTTTTAATGGGCCTGGGTCTTCGAGTAAGGACAAGAACCGCTAAGTATGGTCATTGCTACCCTGCCTTTTGGTCAAGGCTGGAATATTAACTTATTGGATAAAAAGAATGGATATCAGAATTGGAGATCGATTGAAAAACAAGGCTATGATCAATATCGTCAAAATTGGCCCAATCTCCAATCAAGGTGGGACCGTTCGAGAATGATAAATAAGACTCGATGAGGCTACACTTTGAATTTCAGGTCAATCGAAGTTCGTATGCTCGATTTATGGATGGATCAATATTCATAAAAAACCGGCTCGTATCGTTCACTATGGATACAAATTTGGATTAACACATGCGCTTTACATTTGTTTTGGATCGATCGATATTCGTATCGATACATCTCGTATCGATACAATTCATATCGATCTGGCAGCTTTAGGAAGGATACAAGTTGACGGATGTGGATTGTTGTTTACGTATCAATACATGCGTATCAATCGAATGGATACGGAAAAGCATGTAGAAGACCCGATACGGATTTGACTACGACTCAAGGAAAATGGTTTCAACTGATACACTTCATTTCGATCAAATCCGGGATCGATACAAATCGATATGAGGAATAAAGCAACCGATGGATATGAGGCAACTACAGTTGGAAGTATTTAGTATCGATCATTCGTATCGATCGATACAAAAGAAGCGGTCAAGGAATGGAGAACAAAACATGGATCGCTGCATAAGACTCGGATCGATGCGAAAGCTATAGATATGGGACGTGATGCATACGAGGCAATGGATGTGGATGTTTCAGCCTACACTTGTAAACTCAATCTTGGATCGATCATATATCAAAATCTACATGTTGGAACTTCAAGAAATTTAGAGAGCAAGGACCTTGCACTATCATCTTTCACTGTTATCGATCTCAGCTGATTCTAATATGAGGGTTATCGATACAAAGGACTTATTAATCGATCCCAAAGCATGGAGGCGGGCCGTACTGATATGCATACGGGTCTGCATGGACCAAGAGACTTCTCTTCCTAATTTTCAGCAAGATCTTTGCAGAGCTCTACCTATAAATAGAGAGAGCATGGCTCAAGAAAAGGGATATTCTTCTCTCTGCTCTCCTTTATTTTTGAGCTTGGCTAAACTCTGCCATTTTAGCTATTGAATAACACTCCATCGTAACTGTAATCACAGTATAAAGGAATATAAAGAAAACTCTTGATGTGGACGTAGGCCGGAGATAGCCAGACCGCTATAAACTTCTTGTGTTCTTTACTTGCTTGCTTTCATTCTCATTTGTTCTTTCTTCACTTTACTACTCTCTATATATAACTGCCATAAGATCTGTGATTGGATCTACCGAGATATTAGTGCTTTCACACATTTAGGGTTAGTGACCAATTTCAGCGCTAACACTTTGGTGCTTCCACTGAGAACTCTAGCACCCGCTACTTTGGAAAAGGACTGGATCTGAAGCTATGGTTTGACAATCGGCTAAAAGGACTTTATCAGAAATGAACCATCAAATGGGAAGTTAAGAGGCTTCCTTTGAAGCTGGAGCAGATCAGGCATCCATCTACATCACAAGGGATGAGATGCAGACAATGATGGATTCTATGTAGGAGAGATTATTAAAGAGTCAACAGGAGATGATGCAGAATCTCTTCAGGCAAATGGGCACGGTTAGAACCCAGGAAATGGAGCAACCACAGCTGTCGGTGATGTAGAACAAGGAGTTGGGGCTGTAGAAATATCTGGAGGTCAGATCCAAAACCAAAATGGAGAACGCAAAGGCCTAGGGACAGACCCTCAAGATCACATATTGGAAGGCCCATGAATGAAGCTCAGGAAGTTGGGGCCAACGCAAACGTAAATGAGAAACATGAAGAGTACTACCTAGAATACCCTCTAGGACATGGGGGGCAAGATGGAAATGCATATAGGAGGCCACCCTCGGATGAAGATGAGCGGATGGTTGGATTAATATGTAGGATTATGAGAGGTGGGTTACCAAGCGGAGGCTTGGAGGAAGTTAGTCGGAGTTCGTTCACTCCGAATATCAGAAACGCAAGGAACCCTCCAAATTTCAAACTACCAACACTAGAGGCCTATGATGGGAAGTCAGACCAACTATGCATGTAAGCAGATCCATCATACATATGGAAGTGCTGGGGGCATGAGAAGAAATTATGGCAAGATGCTTCATATTGTATTTGACAGATTTAGCTGTGCTCTAGTTTAGGCAGCTAGAGAGTGGATCGATCAGGACTTAGGGAGAACTAGTGGAATGCTTCATGAGACAGCTCAGGGTCCATGTTACGCGACCCAAGAATGTAATGACATTGGCATCGATGAAGCAAAGGACAAGATAGTCTATAAGCAATCTTCTAATGCGGTTCAATGCAGCCGTGGCTTCAGTGGATCGTCTGAATCCATCGATGATTTTAATGGCAGCGGTAGCAGGAATTGCAGAAGGAAGCGAGTTCAAAGATTCATTGGCATAGGATTAACCATAGGATCTCAGTGAGTTCTACCACGAGGAAGAAAGGTCTATACGATCAGAGGATGCACGTGCCGAAGGGTAGGAGGTGAACACCGCACAAGGCGAAGGAATGTTTGGAGAAGATGTGGGATGGATAAAGGAAAGCAAAAGCAGGATAATGGATATGATGGTTCTAACAAACGAAGGAGAGACCGAGAACCTGAATTCACCACATATACAGACTTGACAGAGAATTTGGAATGAATTTACTTAGAAACACAGGGGCAACTCCCTTACCGAAAACTACCCTAAAGGAATTCTACAGAGCTGGAGTGCAGGAGCAGGAGGTACTTCTTATTCCATGAGCTGGAAGGGCATACCACAGATGAATGCCGCCACTTGAAGGAAATAGTGGAAGAACACATCAAGAGTGGCAGATTGCCACAGTATGTAAGGAACCAGACCATAACGGTAGAACACGAGCAGCTATTGCCTGCACCAAACATGAATGACCTTGGATCGAGTCACGACTTGTCATCACCTGATCGTGATAGCAAGGGCCGAGTTTAGGATTGAACTTCGGTCATCAAATAATCTTTCTAGTTTTTTTTTTAAAATAAAGTGGCTATGGCACTTACATATGTTAGGGAACCGAAGCGATTCCAGACATGCTCTGAGATGGTAATGGACCGCTCTGCCCGGAGAGGTAGCACTTAGCTTTTTCTATTTTTTCGTTGGATATTTGGAATTTGGATTGAATAATGGATTTGGATTTTATAAAACAAATCTTTAACTGGAGAGTTATGGCACGAATATTGGAAGTTAGTTGGAAATTGATCGCCTTATGACCATATCCGAAGAGATAGGGAACGGAGTGCAAGAACTGAGTCGCTTCATCGAAGAGCGACATGATCGACTCATTTGACGTTGTTACCCATTCACTAGAGGGTGATTGGATCGAGGTTTGAAAAGAGCCCAAAGTGGCTATAATTGGTCCAGGACTTAGGCCATGGCATCGCTTAATGTTTAGGGATACTGAACCGGAGTGCAGGGAGTGACTCCGCTTCGCCAAAGAGCGACATGATCGGCTTGCTCGATGTTGTTTCACCTTTATCGGAGAGTGATAGGATGGGATCCAGCAAGAGCTCGGAGAGGTTATGATTGGTCTAGGAGGACCAGGACATCACTATATTCCCCCACCGTGGCCAAAGTGCAAGGGAACATATTGCTTTGCTAGAGCAGGACAGGGTCTGCCTATTCAGTCGTTACATTTGGATCGAGCTTAACAAGGGTCCAGAGAGGACGTCAATAGTCCGGAGAGATCATAGGATTCGATATAGCTTCCAAGATGTGAAATGGATATTCATTCAGATTTGAATAGCCAAGGATTGGACATGGACCAGGAGCAGTCATGGATTCGGTTAACGACCCGGAGAGGTCATGGATTTAGATATGGATTTGGTTATGGTTATGGATTCGCATAGTGGCTTTAAATAGCTAAGGATTTGGCTAAGGACCCGGAGTGGTCCCGGATTTGGATATCGACTCGGAACAGTCTCGGATTTGGCTATCAAACTTGGATGGAATTGCTTGGTAATGGATTCAATTATGGATTGGATGATATGGTTATCAATAGAGTATGGATTTTGGATATCTGATTTAGAGCTATTCAAAGCACGCCTTCCTATCATAAGGCATGTTTTGGAGGGAAAATGTTACCCCGCTTTTTGCTTAAGGCGGGGATATCAACAAATTAGCTAAAAGGATGGATATCAGGATTGGAGATCGATTGGAAACAAGGCTATGATCGATACCATCAAAAGTGGACGAAGCTCCAATCAAGGTGGGATCGATCGGGAATGATAAACAAGGCTCGATGAGGCTACACATCGAATTTTCGGTCAATCGGAGTTCATATGCTCGAGTTATGGATGGACCAATATACATGAAAAACTGGCTTGTATCGATACTCTCGTATTGATCGCGATGGATATGGATTTGCATTAACACATGCACTTTACATTTTGTTTGGATCGATCGACATTCGTATCGGTGCATCTCGTATCGATAAAATTCGTGTCGATCAGGCAACTCCAGGAAGGATATAGGTTAATGGATGTGGATTCTTGTTTTTTTATCGATATATGCATATCGATCAGACGAATACGTCAAAGCATGTTGAAGACCTAATATGGATTTGACTACAACTTGAGGAAAATTGTTTCGATTGATACACTATGTATTGATCAGAGCTGGGATCGATACGAGGAATAAAGCAACCGATGGATACGGAGGCAACTACACTTTGAAGTATTTCGTATTGATTGATACAAAAGAAGCGGTTAAGGAATGGAGCACAAAACATGGATCATTGCATAAGACTTGGACTAATACGAAAGCTATGGATATGGGACGTAATGGATATGAGGCGATGGATACAAAATTTTCAGCCTACACTTGTAAACTCAATCTTGGATCGATCATATCTCATAATCTATATGTTGGAACTTCATGAAATTTAGAGAGCAAGAACTTTGCACTATCATCTTTCACTATTATCGATCTCAGCTGATTCTAACGTGGGGATTATCAATATGAAGGACTTGTTGATCGATCCTAAAGCATGGAGGTGGGCCCCACCAATATGCATAGGGGTCCACATGGACCAAGAGACTTCTCATTCTAATTTTCAGCAAGATCTTTGCAGATCCCCACCTATAAATAGAGAATGCATGGCTCAAGAAAAGAGATCTTCTTCTCTCTACTCCCCTTTATCTTCAAACTTGGCTAAACTCTGCCATTTTAGCTATTGAATAACACTCCATTGTAACTATAATCACAGTATACAGGAATATAAAGAAAACTCTAAAGTGGACATAGGTCGGAGATAGCCGAACCACTACAAACTTCTTGTGTTCTTTACTTACTTGCTTTCATTTCATTTGTTGTTTCTTCACTTTATTACTCTCTACATATAACTACCATAAGATCTATGATTGGATCTACCGAGATATTGGTGCTTTCACATATTTGGGGTTAGTGACCAATTTTGGTGCTAACGGTCATCAATTTAACACCAATATCACAATGCTCCAACCCATCATCCACCTCATATAATCATATCGAACTTGAACCAATATATATGTGCCTACCTACTACCATTTTTCACCAAGAGGACTAAGGACAAGTAATCTGAGGACCATAACACTTTTTATAGTGTAGCACGAGGCATAGAGACTTTGCTACCAAGATAGGACGTCTCTTAATTTCTATCTCAATGGCATCCATCACGCGCTAACGAGATAACCATGCCTTATTTGACAAATTGTCTATAAGTATCAAATCCTAAGGCAATAGCCAAGGGATATGGACTTACTTTGTATATAATACATTTTATGGAATCATATATCACGATACTCTAGTTGTCTCATCTCGAAGTCAATAGAAGACTCTGTAAAATCCCATACGAATTAGATCACATTCCCAACTGTAACCGCAGTGTCCTTATCACTTAGCATCAAACACCCACTTTTTGAGAGTTGGCGTACTGTTTCTGAACTTCTAATATTGCTTATTAGTTACTTTAGGCCTTTCAAGCATCTCTTAGGTCCAACGAACCTAAACCAAACTCAAAAAAACCTCAAAATCTCAATCTCATGATCAAATGTATATAGAGTTGGCATACGGTTTAAACATCTGAATTAGGAAGTCAAATGCTTGACATTGATTTCATATGTTTAGAACAATCATCCAGTCGTTTAAATCACCCTCAATTTTTACTAAAATATAGCCAGAAATTAGATTTCAGTAATTTAGGCATCTGAATGGAAATTCAAACATGAGAGTGAATATTGATACATGAATTTCCATTAGTGAAATTATTCCCACCTTCTTCTCTTTCTCCCATTCATCTTTAACTCACTTCGACGTTTTGCTTCATGTCACGAGACACTTTGCATTTAAGTTTCTCCATCCAAATTCATGCCGATGTTATAAGTTTTTGTTCATTCGAATGAGTATTGTTTCCTTTTATACTCAGTGAACAAATTTGAGGTGGTAAATTCCATTCTACTATTATATGAGTGTAAACACTCGTATTCCATTCCAACTCTTACATACATTCAACAATGTCATTCCCACATGTTCTAACCCATTCTCTAATCATATAATCATTCCCAAATAATGAATCTGTCAAAAAAAATCCGAACTAACAACCATTATACTACGATCATTCGTTTTTAGGTGTTTTCAATACATTTTTTTACACATAAACATTTATAATACCAATTTAATACGATTCTCATATCTAAAATCTTAACTTGAATTCAATTATCAAACCTTAACCTGACCATTAGCATTTAATAAGAATATATAGCATATCTAGTTATCATAGAGTATGGGGAATAAATTCCACTCTCTAAATCCAAAGAAGTCCCAACTTAAATTTTCAAATCAACTCTTTAAGCTTCAACACAGAAATTCGGGCTCAATTCCTACCTAATTCCCAACTTGAGTATATATATATTTGTAGATAATCTTCTAACTTGAATTTAGAGTATTTGTTTATAATTTTATGCCAAGAATTAGAAATATGAAGAAAGGAGTTCAATTCTTTTTTTACTTTAGAAAAAAAGTAAAGGAATGAAAAAATGAAGAGCAAAGATTCATTTTAGAATTATAAAAATCATTTAATCTGCTTACTATTTTGGCTTGAGCTCCTTTTTTCATCCCTTTTTATCCCATTATTGGATGTTGACATACCTTATATGTTTTTCATTTGTTAACAAAATAGGTAATGATCCCTAGTTAATTTATATTAAAATTCACTTTTTGATTAATTCAATTAACTAATTTCTTAGTTATCAAGTGTCAAAAATGCAAATTGTTACATCCCTCCTTCCCCGTTAAATCGATTTCACCATCGAAATCATTAAAAAGATGGAAAAATGTATTGTATTTACTTCATGATGGCATACCATGTAGCATCAAAACAAGTGAATAAATTATAACAACATAAGGTGATTTCTACATTGAAATGCAACTTTAACCAGCTGTATTGAAGAAAAATTTACTTATATGAGTCTCATTGGCGAGAAGGTCTGGAGAAACACACATCTCTTTTAGCTCCCATGCACTATTTTCAGTATCCGTTCCCATGGGATCAAAACAACTTTGACACTTGTTCTAAAGTGTCTTGATCCTACTCTCAATAATGTGAGTAGGTTTTCTCATCATGTTCATCTCCACTTCAACAACAACCTCTTTAAATTGACTTGGCTCCACCACTACGCTCGAGTCATATAACACTTATGCAAGTGTGAAACCCGAAACACATTGTGTACTCCGACCATCTTTTTAAGAAGACCCGCTTCATATGGAAGTTTTCAGACTCGTTTAAAATTGGAAATGGTCCAACCAATCTTGGTGCAAGTTTTCCTGAACTGTCAAACCTAACAACTCTCTTCAATGACGACATTTTCACAAATACCATATCACATATCTCAAACTCTAACTCAATACATCTTTTACTAACACAGGGTTTTTGCTGATCTTGAGATACCTTTATTTTTTTTGGATTAACTTGACTTTCTTCAAAGTCTCATGGATCATTTCTAGTCCATATATACCTTACATTGTTTCCCATCAGTATGTAGGCGATTTACAAGATCTCCATACAATGCTTCAAATAGTGTCATACCTATACCAGCTTCGTGGCTATTTTTGTATGCAAATTTAGCAAGAGAAGCTATTTTTGTATGCAAATTTAGCAAGAGGTAAGTTATCCCCCACCATCCTCCAAAATTAAGTATACGAGCTTCCAAATATCCCTGAAGCACCTGATTCACTCATTTAGGCTGGCCATCCATTTTTGGGATGATAGGCTATACTCAAGTTCAGTTCTATACCTAATGCATGTTATAAGCTCTTCCAAAAATCACTCGTAATGAGTGGGTCTCAATCACCCATTATACTGGGGGTTATACAATGCAACCTCACTGCATCTCATACGCACAATGTGGTCAAAGGTGGAGCGATCCTTGAAGCCTTCACTGGAATGAAATGAGCATTTTTAGACAAGTAGACTATAATGACCCAAATGCTCTCATTTCCTCTCTAACTTAGTGGAAAACCATCTATAAACTCCATGGAGATATTTTCCAATTTTCAAAGTGGAACCTCCAAAAGTAATAACAAACCACTCATCTTTTTTGTTTGGCTTTGACTCATTGGAAACTCATGAACTTCTCTGTGAACTCTGAAACATGTTGTTTTAGTCTCTTCGATAGTATGCATGTTTAATGATAATAGGTATGTTTAACATCATTATACATCATGTTGCCACCGAGATAAATAGTCATTCTAGAGCGATGTCACTCTTAAAGCACCTGTTTAATTGAATATTCTACTTCTAAAACTCATAATATCCCATTCCTATGAAGCCAACCCTTTAGATTGATAGAATATCCATCCATATGACTAGCCTTTTTCCCTCATCCCAAGCTGATCTACTAGCTTCAATTTGATCTATAAGTATATACCTAACCTATAATGTTTCCGACAAACCAAGCAACACATCATAAGATGGTTGGAAATCAAATTCCACAAATATATTCCAAACCCTTCCATCCAAAAAACATAGAGCCCAATACTGCATGCCCCTCAACCAGTGCATCCCCTATAACAATCCCTTTTTACGAGTATAAGAAATTCCAAATTTGTTTGACGCTAGGTATTCCATCCATCATTGTTGTCTAAGGTTGAGATATTTTTGTAAAAATAAACACTTCAAAGATTTGTAGCCTGTAAATAACTCACACCTCTTACCCAACAAATAATGCCATTATTTCAATAAATCATCTTTATTATATGCATCGCACAAGAAAACTAGGTTCTTCATGGTTGGTCATGTCCAAGGTCATGCAACCTATACAAATCCTTTAATGAACATTCGGTAGTACATGCAACAACAAACTTTCGTCACATTATTCAGTACCTTCCAAACTTGTGCCACCACAACCTTACTTGGACAAACGTAAATCTCATTCATTGATAGGTTATGACCTAACAAGCATATTTCCCTTCTCTTAAAGTGATATTTAGAAAAATTCTCTTTGAAGCAACTTTGTCTCAACACTTGAGACACTACTTTTAAGTGCTGTTATTCTTCACATTTAGACATGTTTAATGTGTCATCTATGAACACCAGCATGAATTTATCAAGTTAGTCCCGAAAGAATTGAATAGTGAGATCTACGAAATAGAAGGATGCATTCGTAAGCTCGAATGGAGTAACCAACCGTTCATAAGATGTGTCAAAATTCTAAAACGGTTTTCCGAATACTATCTTTGGTAACTTGTAGTTGATGAAAACCTGCAGTAAAATAAAGTTAGGAGAAAATCTTTTTTCCACCTAATTGGTTAAACAAGTCACCAATGCGAGGTAGAGGATATTTACCTTCCCTATCAACTTATTTAACTCTCTATAGTCAACATTCAATCTTAAGGAAGCATCTGCTTTAGTGGCAAATAACAGATGCTCCCTACTCCGACGTACTTCTCCAAATGACACCCTTCATAGAAAGCTTGAAAATTTGCATCTCTTACTCTCTTCTCTCCTTAGGAGCCATATACCTAACTAGTAAGACAATCACCTTTGAATTTCTCTCTAAATCATTCCGAATTTCAATTTCTTTATGAGGAGGTTATCTCAATATTTCCTCAAACACATCTAAAAAATTCTACACCATGGGAACTTACGATTACTCATTATATGAGATATCCAAGGAGTATAAATAACTCAACATCATGAAACTCCATAGAGCACAGTAAGTATTGAGCCCTTTACCACCTCTATCCTTCATGCAAACTACGAAAGGCTATCAAAACCAATAATAACTTCGCCCTCCGATCAATTTCCAAAATAAGTCCATAGCCCAAAAACCTACATCAAAAGAAAATATGGACCTACCCCCATATAATTTAATATCTCCACACATCATATAGATATGTGTCGAACCCCAATTGGATTAGACACTAAAAAAGAATGATTAATAACATGGAGTACTAGCCATAAAATATCAAAAAGATGATTAATAATAGAAGAATGTGAAGCTCTTGTATCACATAAAACATGTATCGAAAAAATCATAAATAGAATTGTACCTTCCAAGACAAAGATTTCACTTGGTGGGGTTAGGTGGAGTGCTCCAAATCAAAGTAGCATAAATGACATAAGCCTTAACCATTTGTCCTCTTTTTGGAGGAGACGAACACTCTTTCTTAAAATGGCCCAATTGGTAACAGCTAAAAAATTTGTTCAAGAGGTTGACTTTGCAATCTTTAGCAATATTCCCATTCAAATAACACCTATTACAAGTCACTCATCCCTTCATAACTTTGCCTGGGTCAACCTTGACCCATTTACTTTGCTCTTGCCTTGGAATTTGGACTTCTCTTCAACTTTGGCATACTCCTTCTTTGAGGCCTCTCTTGAAATAGAGTTCAACAACACTACTTCGATAAGACTCTTAAAAGTTCCCATAGTAACATGATTAAAATCAAGATCTCTAAGAGGTGGGTTGAATATATTTGGAAATTTCAAGGCCTTTTAGTGGCAGTATTAATCTTGTCTATCCCAATCCTAGCCAATAGTGTGAACATGTCAATATACCACTTCACACTCTTATCACCTTGTTAAAGATACATAAACTTCTCTAAATGCAAGTCGATCTCGGCCACAAAATTAAACAAAGCCTTAAAACTCCTTCAAAAATATATCTAAGTCATAAAATGTTCATCAACCTCCCTTACTACTACATCCCACCAATATAAAGATAAAGTTGTTTAGAGGCTGGTTGCTTCTTCACCAAACTTTCATGTGTCATATCATCAAATATCTGCTTACTTGTGCAAGGCCACGCTTGAGGCTCTATAAATGACTTTGTCCCTATATATGGCTTGTCTCCTATGAGGAGGTAATCTCTACAAAGTTTTAGGCAGTCAAGAGTGGGAGGTGGGTGTGATGGAATAGTAAGATAACAATCCTCCTACTTCAAGAAAAGGTAGGACTCTCATTGGAGCTGGGGTACTTTGTGGTGTATTATGCAAACGCATTTGGAACCATGCTAGTATTTTAAGTTCTAGGGCCTCAACGGTGTCTATAGTATTCATTGCTTGAGTGGTGCAACTCATAGTATCCATCTACTGATGGGAATCATTATCAACTTCCCAAAAGGTAGTATAGTTTTAGAAACAAAAATGTGTTGCCTAAACGTTATTTATACAAATATGGTGATTAGATAACCTAGATTCTGATACCAAATGTACAAAAGCACTCAAATTCAATAGGTATCACAAATGGTAGTTTGTAAGGTAGTATTTAAAACTAACAAAGCATATCTATCACAACATATATACTAACTATCTCATAGCAGATGGAATAAATATAATATCAATATAAACATATATGAGATTAAATGCACACAAATATAAATATATATATTTATATATATGAGACATAAAGTCCAACATCGTAGTCCATCACATTCCAAACTAATGGAGTCTAAATAGTACATCAAATTTATATATAAGATATCTTATAATACATATAATATAACATGTCTTCAACCCAAAAATGCCGGGTAGATATAATAATGATAGTAATGGCTATGTCTTTAAAAATGGCATCTAACTAGCAGAATCCCTCTTTTAAGTCAACTTGTTCAAGTAATAGATCACAAAAGAGACAACATAAAGAGAGTCAGATGTAAAATCTAGTGAAAAGGAAATATCACTAAACTGCATGATTACCAATATGCTAATATAACATATGCAATACAAAATAATATAAGATTAGGTAAGGAAACCATATCTTGACCTGTATCTTCATCTGTAGCCAACATTCCTAATGTAGTGCTATGAAATACATGACAAGTTGGCAATCGGGCATGACCTAACCAATACACACTAGGCTAGTGGCATTGGGTATTCATGTAGGGCTAAGAACTGCTACCATTTTTCCCTAAGTGGACTTAGGACAAGTATAACCATTGCTACAAAGTAGGACGAGATCAATGACATTTCTACCAAGGTAGGACGTCTCTCAATATTTGTCTTGATGCTGCCCAACACACGCTATCAAGACAACCATGCCTTATGTGACAAATAGTCTATAAAAATCAAATCCTAATATTATATCCAAGGAACATGGACTTACTCCATATGCACTACATCATATGTAATAGTATACCATAATACTTTGGTCGTCTTATCTCAAAGTCACTGAACAAATCTATATAACCACCATAAGAATGGATCGCATCATGAACCATCATTGTGGTCTCCATATCGCTTAACATTAATCACATGCTTTCCAAGACTTAGTGTACCATTACTGGACTCATACTATTACTTCTCTATCAGCCCGGACATTTCTAGCATCTCTTAGGTCCATAAATCAAACACAAAAAATCCAAAAATCTCAAACATAGACTTAATTATTAATTACACAATGGTTTAGAGATCTAAACTAGTAAGTCAAATTCCTAACTTTGGTCAGATATCGTAAATCGTAATCCAAATCCAGAATCACTCTAAATTTGTATTGAAATATTATGAGAAATTAGAGTTCAGTAATTCGTACTTCTAAATGGAAATTTAGATGTCTATATATCTATTTCGACCGAGAGTGAATATTGATGGAAGAATTTTCTTTAGTGGAAATTCATCCAAATTCTTCTCTCATTCGTCTTTCCTTTCTTCACAATGTCTTTTTTATCTGTGTCGTCGAGACACTCTTTACTTACGTCCGTCCATCCAAATTCATGCCCTTATTATAGGTTATTCGCCATTTGAATGAGCATTATTTCTTTCTATACTTGACGAATAAATTTGAGGCGATGAGTTTCATTCAACCAACATGTGCGAATAATCACTAGTCTTCCATCCCAATTCTGATATACATTTGACAATGTCATTCTAAAATGTACTATCTCATTCTCTACTCATGCAATCATTCCCAAAGAAACCGACAATCAAAACAATCCAAACAAACAATCATTATACCGGCCAACAGGGTTGGCGCAGTTGGTTGATGGTCCGAACTGCGTGATCGAAGGTCACGAGTTCGAGCCCCGAAACTGACAACCCTGTAACAAGTACCCGAAGTATGTGTTTGGCAGGCACATACTTCCCTAGAGTTTACAAGCGAAGCTTGGTTCTCTAGGTAATTCAAAAAAAAACAATCATTATACCATGATCATTTATTTTTAGGTGTTTCCAATATATTCATTTTAAACATTTTAAATACCCATTCAATATGATTCTCATATCTAAAATTCGAACTTGAATTCATTTGTCAAGCCTTAACCCAATTATTAGCATTTAACAAGAATATATAGCATGTGAAGTGATCATAAAGTATAGAAAATAAATCCCATTCGCCATGTCCAAAGAAATCCTAAATTTAAGTTTGCAAATCAACTCTTGAAGCTTCAACTTGGAAATCTAGGCTTGATCCTCACCAAATTGCCAACTTGAGTATGTAGATTTGTAGAAAATCTTCTAACTTGAATTGGAGTATTTAATTGTAATTTTATGTTGAGAATCAAAGAAGTTATAAAGAAAAGAGAGTGACTTATTTTCTAACTTTGGAGAGGAAGAAACAGAATGAAGAAAGGAAGAGGAAAATTTTATTTCAGAATTAGAAAGGTCCAATTCTAATTTATGTATAAAAAAATTCCCAGCTACTCTTTTTGTCCTTTATATCCCATTATTCGATATTTACAAAATTGATATGGTTTTTATTTGCAAAGGCATTGCAAAATATTATAAATTTGTCTATATAATTGTGATTTTTCCTTCTCCTACAATATCTAACAATAAGAAGATATAATGCATCTCATATCATAAATATTTAGTGGAAAGACACATGGAACCACAAGTAGTATAGAAGAGCCGTAACTAAAACACAACGGCCATACAGACATATTATCATCAACTACAAATCACTAACTAAAAAAATTAATGATTTAAATTACAAAGATGTTATAACATCCAAATTAGGAACCCAGTATGCTACTCTCATAAGAGAAAAACGAATAAACATACGTCTACATTTTATTTTATGTTATCCATGTTACATTTGATATAAAATATGTTTTATCCTTTCTTTCTCTGCGATTGTTTTACCATCCAACCAAGTATCATTATACATGTTCCTGCAAGAATGTAATAAACATGAATTCATAATGATAAGTAAAAAAATAATTTAAAAGAGTTTACAATAGGTTGTTAATGTTGGTATATCCACATAAGCTAATAATCAAAGAAATGTAATTGCAATTTGTATGTTTCCTATAACAGTAGGAAATTGCGGATTCACAAACTTGGATCCCTTTAGTAAGGATTTTTGAAATGGTAAAATTGGTTATGATTAATTAGCTTTATTTTTGAAATTAGGTACTTAGGCAGTGGTACAAAGTTATACTACAAATCTTAAGTAGTATATAGTATACTAGAAATCAACATATGTCTAGTGGTTCGAATCATTTGTCATACATGATTTGAACTTATGACCTCATAGACCAAATTGAGAGCGCCTAACCATTGGGGTAGTGGTGGAGGACACTATGATTGATTAGTTCTTTCTTGCTAAAAAGGTATTATAAAGTGGTTCGTTAATTTAATTTAGAAAATCTTAGAATTAAAAGTACAACATGACAAGCTTCATTCGGTTTTCAATTGCGATGATTGCTTATACCAATTAAGTTATATGACGATCATAAAAAACCAAGTAAATGCATAGAGTTAAACTTGTCCTCAAACAAACTAATTTGATTTCAATTATGTATAATTATTTTTGCATTAGAATAAACTATAAGATCTGTATATAATAAACATTAATAGTTTTATACAATGATATTTCAGTCAAAGATAATTTCGAATTAAAAGTCATATTTTAAGGAATGCAGTACACATAAGCACATGGTACTTCAGCAAGAAACTGCTTTCCATCAAAAAAATTCTCAATGAACTTCCTGATTTTCCTCATCTTGTAGAAAATGATTTTTATCTTCCTAAAACCATAATATTGAACATTGTTGATGAGATCTCCATTGGACTAACCTGATCACATAATTATAAGACAAAAAAGATGCACATTAGTAGAATTATATTAAGAGGAAGATAATTTAGTCTTATTTTTCATTATTATCCACATAAAATTACCTCGTATTTGCATCAGAAATAGAACAAACACCTAAGTATTAGTCGAAAGCACTAGTTCTTGTAAAATAATGGAAAAGCAGAAAACTAAAAGGAGATATAAGAATTTTATAGTGATTCGGTGTAATCTTCGGTCTAAATCCACTTTAGTCTTTGTTATTAGTTGTACTCTCTCTAGATCATAACTAGTCATAATAAATCAGACCATAAACTAGTGGATCTTAGATTTACAGTGGAGTTTCTAGAATATTTAAGGGATAAGATAGGCGTAAAGGAGAAGTACAGTGCGAAGCAAAGCGAAGACTCTTCTTTAGTTGCATGGGGCTTGTATTTATAGAGAAACATGTGAACAGGCTCAGATGCCCACTTGCAGCGAAGTCTGGAAGCTAGCTCGGTATTGTATAAATGAGCAAGCAAAGAAAATGACTCGGTACTGATTTATTTTTTGGGTGCAAAGTGCACTCTTTCACTTGTTTTGCTATTCTATATTCTATTTGATGTGTTCCAAGCTCTTTTTCATCGACTTTGAGTTAATTCTAATGATCTTCCCGGTGACATTTAAATTGTCCTATTTTCTATGCTTTTTTCTCATCAATCCTTGGATCTGCTCATCCAATATCTAGGAAAATCACTTGTCCATGAGTGATTGGAATAGTATATGAAGTATATGAAGTTAAGAAGGCAGAAAGGAAAGAAAAAACAACTCTTCGCTGGCCCAAAACAACTCTTCACTGAGTTAAATCACTCTTCACCGACCAAAATCACTCTTCACCTAGTTATCTCCCTAGTTTAATTTCCATTGAAATTTCCCTCAATTGTTTCTCCATTTCTTCTAAGTGTGCTTCCAAGTTTTTGAGTCATTTTATCCTTTCCTAGACCTTCAAATTATGGTTGAAATCTGCTTGGCTAAAAAATGGGTTAACACCTTGCATTGAAAATTAAGTAAGAAAACCCATCATTATTAAAAATTAGACAAACAAGCATGAATATTGCATTTTGGATTAAAGAATGAGCATCAATTTAGGTAAAAATATAGAAGAAGCACACGTCTTTACTGTTAATAATGAGAATTCTATGAATAAGATTTTCATCGTGTCTTCTCGAAAATTTGAAAATAACCTATCACCCATCAGCGAAATTTAACCAGTGGTTTGCAGCCTTCTCCACCATTCCCTTTCCAACCATCTGTAAATGGAATTTCACCATCGTTCTATATATGACATCAACAAAACTACTTGAAATAAATGTGTTGTTACCACCATAATTTTTTCACTCATAGCATACTTCGTTCCATTAACTTTTCATTAAATAAAAAGTAAATTTCTCCATCTATTAGATGGGGATGAATTCCTCTGTCCCTAACTTTCATGTCCCTATGCAAATCTCAATCACTCATGGTCTCTTTCTAAATTAATTAATGGGTTCCACCTACAAGATGAGTGGAGTATATTTGATGAGAACATGGGACATGCAACTTTAGGAACAGAGGAATTGATCCCTATATTTATACTTGTAATTTATACTAGGTAAAATAAAGCCATTAATAGTGTGACGTGCTAACTGTCATGTCACCGTCCAATATCTGCACCTACGACAAAACAATATTTTTGTATTTGAGAAGAACTAATGTTCTTTTTAACTTCTATTTTACATTTTCAAAAAATTTGTGTTGCTAATTTGTAAGAAGTGTGCCAGAGTTCTTTAGTATAATAAAATATAATAGCAGCATCAGCAACTTCTAATATATTTAATATTTTAAGAACAATAAAATCTCTTGAAAATGAATCGAACGGCAAAAAATTATAAAGTAAATTAGTTACTATGGTATGATTAACTAGCACTTAAATCCTGGACAAGATAAGTTAATGGTATTGTTTTTTACACCCATCTAAACACTCACTAGCGCCACTTAAACATTTAATAAAATTAAACTATAAAAATTACTTCACACACCCACCTTAAACTTGGAAGATGTTTTAGAAGTAAACACGTAGAAATAAAATAAAATGTAAATTACCTCAAACATAATTATTTTCCATCCTCTCAACTATTACTAAGTGACAAAAAAATTAGACAAACAACAAGAGTAAAAATATTTTGTCAATTCATACCGGGAGTTGATGAGTTAAGGTATATAATTATATTTAGAATGTGAATGTAAATCGACGTTTATTTAACTCCGTTAATGTTATAGAGATTGATAATGATAATTAAATATATTTCACTATATAATACCACTTATATTGAATAACAATAAAAGTAATAATGATCGGATATTTTTGATTGAAGTGGCAATAAAGGTTCTTTACTATGTTTCTGTTATCCCACCTTTTGGCAAGGCCGTGACACCAAGGATTTGCCTAGAGACTGAAAACAATCTGCCCGGAAGATTGGTTATCTACGGATTCACGATGGATACAGGAAAATTTGGTCTGAGCCCGGATCGAGCTACAATTAGCATGGTATGACAAACAAATCTATGAAAGAAAACATTCCAAATTTTAGGTCAATCGGAGTTCGTATGCTCAAGTTATGGATCGATCAATTTTCATGTGAAACATGTTTATTTCGTATCTACCTCCTTCGTATCCATCAACTCCACATCCATCCCTTTCATATCCATCAAACAACGACATCGATCGTAGCCCATCTGCTCGACCGCTACCCATTTCGTTCAATCTCACTTCCATCCATTTCGTATCGACTAGCCAAGCATCGATACAAAACCAGCAACCAATTGATTAATATGAAACAATGACCAAGCATCGATACGAAGGGAGCAACCTTAGATCGACACGAAGATTAGGGCCAATCATCGATAAGAAGACAAGGATATAGTGTCGATATGAAGAGTAGTGCATAGGATCAATATGGAGGAGGTAGTCGGACCAAAGGAAATAGTCTTTAGACATCAATATATGGATCTCTACAAAATGCTCAGTCCATATCATCGATGCAAAAATGATCGATACACATGCTTCGATACGCAACCACCAGCCAAACTGCAAATCCAATCTTGGATCGATCATAAATCAAAAACTACAAGTCCAAATGCCTCCAAATTTTTACAGAAGCTTGCATATCACTTGAAGACCCACCATGACCGATCGTAGCTCAAATGGTTCCAATCTTGATCGATATGAAATGCACTTGGATTGACCATGATCGATCCTAAGTGACTCCAGATCAATCTAGTGGGCCTATCCACATGTGAGAAGAGGTATTCCGAGATTTGAGGGAGATATTCCAGATCTACTCCTATAAGTAGTACCCCCACGCCTACAAAAAAAGGACTTTGGATGCTTCTACGCCATTACTCTGCTGCAACTCCATTGTAACTTGAGAGCTGGTGATTTGTATTGTGTAATCAGTTGGCAATAATCCATAAACTACACAACTATTCAAAGTGGATGTAGGCTATAATGCCAAACCACTATAAATTTTTGTCTCTTTCTATTTCTGCATGCTTTTATTGGTGTGATTGTTAGATTAGCCTCTTTTTTCATTTACTTTCTTCACTTTAGTCTCTTCAATCACATCCGAAGAATGTCGTGCCCAATTTTGGTATAAACACTTTAGTGCTTTCACTAAGAAAACCCTGCTTTTCTCTGATTCAGTGGATCCCCTACCCTTGTTGGATTGCTAAAACCAAAGGAGGAGATCCAAATCTATCTTCTAGTAGTTCCTTCCATTCTTTTAAGATTACACAAAGTCTAGGAAAGAGCTGCATTCATCATGGTGCGTGCTACCAGAATTGCTTCAAATGATGTAGGTCTAGAAGGAAGGGATAGGAAAAATCCTGCGCAGCTGATCATAGTAGGCCAGACATCAGCTAGAGCTCCATCCACAGGGTCCTGTGTATAAAGAGGAGTTTCAAACCCTTATGCAAAAGCTTACACAGAGCCTTCAGGAGCTCACTCAGCAGATCTGTGCCAACACGGAGCTTGCAAACTAGCTGAACGAGGAAAGGCGAAGGGGATCTTGAAGGGACCATGTCTCACATTCCACGACTGAAAGCTCGACTTCATCGGATTATTCACAGTTCTACATGCCGTTGGCTGGATGGAAACTATGCAGAAGCCTCTGGGCATCAGCATGCTATGAATCTCGGACAAGTCGAGGTTGGTCCTTATACCAGGCACCAAGTTGGACCCTCCTCCTGAGGAGGGGCACTTCCTTATCACACCACTCACGACCATGCAGCTGCTACAGATATAGATCTGGAAGTCAAGATTTAGAACCAACTAGATCTAGCCATTTGTGGACACGATCATGCTCAAGATCCTCATTTCCCTGAAGATTGGGAGTCAAGGAGGCAAGGAACGGACCATAGACATCGACCGGTCCGTCCCCACAACATGGAACCTGACCATGCCTTGGTCTCGAACATCTAGATGCTTGACATTCCAAATATGATATGCTAGATGATTAGAAAAAGTCAAGGCCTTACGAATAACAATTGGGGGATCTCTCGAAGTCACACTCTATTCACCAATGACATTCTCTACGTAGAGCCACTCCGTCGATTCAGGATGCCGATTTTGGCAGTGTTCGAAGGTAATTCGGATCCTAACCAATATATCTTAAAGTATGAATGGGTTATGAACGCTGCTCGAGCTGACGATGCGGTTAAGTGTAGGAGTTTTCCTATCTCTTTGGGAGGTATTGCAACTATGTGGTTCACTCGATTACCACCTAGATCCATCCCATATTTTGATCAATTGGCTACTAAGTTTGTTGAGAAATTCCGTATGCATGCTACTAGACCAAAGGATGTCAACACCTTATTCAGTGTTACTCAAGCTCTAAGAGAGACTCTTAGACGTTACCTGGAAAGGTTCCATGCTACTTGTGCGGAGGTCAGCAACCCCAATGATAATTCTGTTCTGATGACATTGACTAAAGGGATTGATCCCGATTCCAAGTTTGGTGATTGGTTCGTTGGGGAACCTCCCACTTCGTTGGAACATTTCTATGCTAAGGCGACCCAGTTCTTGAGGAGAGAAGATGCTAGACGATCTAGGAAGTAGGATTTGTCGGGGTCCAGTGGTGAAGGCGTTTAAAGTAATATTACTGTAAGTAGCCCGGTGAGAACTCCGGCAAAGTGCAATTGAATATTCAAATTAAGCAAGGTCAACAGAAGGGTAACGGAGGTCAAGGAAAAAAGAGAGACCCAAATCATGGACTGAGGCCCAGAGCTCCCATGTTCGACCGATATACCCCTTTAAACACATCGTTGGAAAATGTTTACCTTTGGACTTGTAATACCAGACAGTATAAGAAGCCAGCTCTAAAACCATCATCTGAGAAGCAAATTCAGGCCTGGAGATTCTGTAGATTCCACAACTGTTGTGGCCATAATACTAATGACTGCCGTCATTTACAAGACATCATCGAGAAGTTAATTACCAGAAGGAAGTTAGAGCAGTTTGTTCAGCCCCCGTAGGATGGAAATGTAGGCCAATCTAATCCAAATCAACATCAAGGCCAAGCTAGGCCCGAAGAACCCGCACGTACTTGTGGGAGATTAGTAATAAACACTATGAATGGCGGTTCTCATTCGCTGATCGAAGCTAGAAGGAAATGGAGTTATATGCCAGTTCGATTAGGCATATGGACTTTGAATGTTGTAGTAATTCTAATGATGGGGCCCCGGAAAAACAACAGAGGACGATGAAAGACGACATCGTTTTTAGTAATCGAGATGCTGACAAAGTCAAGGCCCCTACTATTGATCCTTTGGTCATTTCAGCCCAGATAGGTCCTGCTTGGATGAAAAGGATCTTGGTTGATAGCGGAAGCTCTGTGAACATTCTTTTGATGGAAGTGAAAGACTTGAAACGGTGTTAATTATGTATACATGGTTTTAACAGAAGTGCAACCATAATAATTGGCATGGTAGAGTTACCCGTTGAATTGGGTATTGGAGATCGTCAAAAAGTCCTGATGTTGTAGTTTGTTGTGTTGGATATATATTCCCCTTATAATGCTTTTTTAGGCCGACCGGCCCTAGTGGAATTCAAGATAGCGATTTCCCCATGGTGTTTAACTTTAAAGTTCCCCACTGATAACGGTGTCAAAGTAGTACATGGTGGTTAGGTGGTTGGATGTGCCTATTATATTGCGAAGCTGTAGGATGCGCAACGGAAGGAGAATGAGAATGGCATAGAGGAATCTCCCTGCGTCTGTTTTTTAGAAAATTGACAATTATATCTTGAGCCTAGGCTCAGGCATCACAACCAGTCCCTTAGATCCCAAAGATAATTGGGAGGAAGTCAAAGATAGTCAGGCTTCTCCGACGGAGTTGATGATCGGTGTTCCGATCCACAACAACGACGATTCCATAATGGTAAAGGTCAGATCTCAGCTTAGCCACCAGATGAGACAGGAATTGGTTGATTTTCTCTGGGCAAACCTTGATGTGTTTGCCTGGACTCATTCAGACATGTATGGGATCTCGCCAGACATCGTGAGCCATGCATTAAATATTGACCCACGGCACGTCTCGGTCAAACAAAAAAAGCATGGTATCAATCCAGAGAGATCTATCGCTCTAAAGGAATAAGTAAATAAACTCAAGTCAAATAGGTTTATACGTGATGCTTTATACTCGGAGTGGGTATGTAATCCAGTGCTTGTTAAAAAGTCAAATGGGAAATGGCGAACATGTGTGGACTACTCAGATTTGAATAAAACCTACCTAAAGACAGTTTCCCTCTTCCCAGAATTGATCAACTGGTGGATTCAACAGTCAGACATGAGCTATTATCTTTCATGGACGCTTATTCTGGCTATAATAAAATACTGATGCATCTTCCTGACCAGGAACATACTAGCTTTGTCACTGATTTAGGACTCTATTGTTACAAAGTGATGCCATTCTGGCTCAGGAACGTTGGAGCAACTTATCAAAGGCTCATAAACCTTATATTCGCTAACCAGATTAGAAAGACCATGGAGGTGTATATGGATGACATGCTCGTGAAGTCACGACTGTCCATCAACCATGTAAGTGATTTGGAAACAATGTTTAACATACTTTGATAGTATAGAATGAAGCTCAATCCATTGAAGTGTCATTTCGGGGTAGCGTTAGAAAAATTCCTTGGATTCATCGTTAACGCTAGAGGAATTGAAGCCAACCCTGAGAAAATCTAAGCGATTCGGAATTTCGAAACTCTCAAAACCATAAAGTAGGTGCAAAGCCTCAATGGGAAGGTGGCAGCCTTAAGCAAATTTATTTTCAGATCTATAGACAAGTGCATTCCTTTCTCCGATCTGATCAGAAAAGAAAAGCGCAATTTTGAATGGACAAAGGAGTGCGAAGGAGCATTCCAAGCGCTAGTTCAGCATTTGGCGACACCACCTATTTTGTCGAAGCCGGTTGATCATGAGAGATTATATATCTATTTGGCAGTTTCAGCAAATGCAATCAGTGTTGCGCTAATTCGAGAAGAGGATCGGATCCAGTGACTGGTCTATTGTATCTGCAAAAGGCTAGTGGGGGTAGAAAGAAACTGCCCAAAAGTGGAAAAGCTAGCTTATTATCTCGTCATAGCCTCGAAGAAACTCCATCCATATTTCCAAGGACATCCGATCACTGTCTACACTGACCAGACATTACAATAGATCCTAACACGACCTCAGACATCTGGTTGGTTACTTAAGTGGAACATCGAGTTGAGTCAATTTAATATCACTTATACACCAAGGCGATTCGTTCAAGGACAGGTTTTGGCGGACTTGATAGCTGATTTCACCTTACCGGAGGACATACCTGAAACCAGTAAATCTCCTAAGCATACATGGTAGTTATACACTAACGGTGCATCAAACGACCATTGCTCAAGCACTAAAGTGGTACTCGAAACCCCAGAAGGTCGATCCATATGCTATGCTTTGAAGTTTGTCTTCTGCGCTACTAACAATGAAGCCGAAAGCCCTACTCATTGGACTAAGATTTGCTGGAGACTTGGGAGTCATTGCTGTAGAGACTTATTGTGATTCACAATTGGTCGCATGTCAGGTTCAAGGAGAATATCAAGTCAGAGACCGGAGATTGGCTATCTACCTTACTCGGGTTCAAGAAGTGTTGAATTATTTCAACTATTATGTTATCCAATGTATACCTCGAGAGCAAAATCAGAAATCTGATCCTTTAGCAAAACTGGCTAGCACTGGCAAAGCACAACAGATGGGACTCGTCCCCATCGAAACACTTACTGCTTCGAGTATCGATCAAATAGAGACAGATTGGGTGTATAAGGTAATGCCTAACAAGGATCGTGGATGACTCCATTCAGAAACTATCTTGAGCATGGAGCTTTACCCAAGCGCATAAGTGTGAAAAGAGAGGTTCTTCGAAAAGCTTCACGATTTTTTATCCAAAATAGAGTCATGTATAGGAGGGGATATTCTGTTCCTTTACTCTGTTGTATCGCCTACGATGAGATCAAATGAGTGTTGCATGATGTCCAAGAAGGAGAGTGTGGCGACCACACTGGAGGGCAAGCCCTTGCCAAAAAGATACTTCGATATGGATATTACTGGCTTATAATGGTCTAAGACGCCTCAGATTATGCCAAGAAATGTGATAGGTTCCAGAAACATGCCATTATTCCAAGAGCCCCGCCTACTGAAATCACTCGGATGGTCGGTCTATGGCTGTTCGCCACACAGGTTATTGATATAATAGGGTCTTTACCCTTAGCCAAGGGTGGTGCGAAGTACACCATCGTAACAGTTGACTACTTTACTAAATGGGTGGAAGGTGAGCCCCTTGCCACTGTCACAATGAAGAAAGTAATCAACTTTTTTATACGCAACATTACTTATCGCTTTGGCCTCCCACACACCATCGTAACAGATAATAGGACCCAATTCGATTATGTTGAGTTCAAAGATTTCCGTCAATGCTACCGCATCCAAAAGAATTTCTCAGCAGTAGCTCACCCTCAAGAAAATGGACAAGTAGAAGCTGTCAACAAAGTTATCATGCCTATTCTGAAGAAACAACTGGAGAAGGCCAGAGGTAAGTGGCTCGATGACCTTCCTAAGGTCCTATGGACATATCGAATTACCCATAAGTCCGTAACCGGCCATACTCCATTTGCACTTTCCTACGGCTCTGAAGTCGTTGTTCCAGTTGAATTAGAAGTACCTTCTCACCGTGTGACTCACTATGATCCAAAGACGAATGCCATCCTACTTGCAGAATCACTAGATTTACTGGATGAGAAGCATGAAGAGGCTGACTTGAGGGCGGCAGCACACCGTAGTCGAGTCACCTGATTATACAACGCTAAGGTCCGACCCAGAACCTTCGAAGTTGGCGATGTCATACTTAAGAGAATTTATATGGTCCCTTCACACATGAAACCGATAAGGGAAGGACCATATATCATTGAATAGAAACTTGGAGATGGCACATTCAAACAATCAATTGTTGACGGTCTCACTTTACCAAGGGCATGGAACAGTGAGAGTCTCCGTCGCTATTACACATAACTTGCTTTTATTTGTTTTAGTCTGCTTTTCCTTTGAAATTTGTTTATGCATTTTCTGAATTTGAACTTCTAATAAGGCAACTGACTTTGTCGTACTTTCTTATTTCAGCAATAAAATGCAGACTCAATAAGCCAGAGTGGTAATTTCTTGAAGTGCATCGTGCCACCGCCATGATGTATGAAGAGCTAAGTCCAATCATACGGTGGGACTCATTCAAATAGGGGGTGATTGTGATTTGATCGGTCAATCGATAAGTGAAACCCCAAGCTCGGGGGCAACGATAAAGTCAGGAAGGATTGAAACACGACAATCCTTTAACGAACTCCAGTTCCCAAAGTGTGACATGAAGTACAAAACTCCAAAATCCAGGCTTGAGGAGGATGGATCCATCCATCCATGACCTCGCTTTCATTCTTCTAAGTTCGAAGAGGATGGATCCATCCATCTACGACTTCACTTGCCAAATCAAGGTGGATGTGATCCGACCATCCACAACCTTGATCAACCCCTGGTTCTCGACATGCGAACAAGATCCTAATACTTGAACAGATGTGATTGACCATCTATCGACCGACTCCAGATTCTTGTAGTGCAAACTGGAGTATAAACATCAAATGGGTATGACTTACCACACATCGATCAACTCTGGTCCCGAGAGCATGGATCGGAGCATAAACACTAAACAGGTGTGACTTACTGCCCGTAGATTAACTTATGTCCCCAGAGCATGGATATGATTCCAAACATTAAAAGGGTGTGGCCAACCACCTGTAAATTAACTTATGTCCTCGGAGTGTGGATAAAATTCGAATACCAAATGGGTGTGACTAACCACCCGAAAATTAGCTCATGACCTCGGAGCGTGGATATGATTCTAAGCGATAAGCAGTCGTGACCGACCACCGACAGACAAGTTCAATCCCCAAAGTGCGGATACAAATACTAGCAGATGTGCAAGTGTGATCCGATAACTTAAACTCATTTCACTTTAACTTTGTTCCTACTTGGTTAAATTAAAAATAGCAAAGGTGGAAAATGACTGCTAATTGACTACTTCAATTCTCCCTAGGACTGTGGGCATAACTCAGGTACCAGCCGCTGACTGAGGCAGCACAATGTTGGGATTCGACTCAATGTTTGATTATGATCCAAAGCCGTGCCTTCAGGACTTAATGACCAGACTCAAGTTCGACTCGGAAACTAAAGCCTCACAAGTACATTGAATGGAAACACGAATGCTGAAATACTTAAATAAATGAACATAGATTTGTGTTGAAAAACAAAAAGAAATTTTATTTCCACTATTCTTTGAAAAAGATGAGTACAAAAATCAGTTCGATGAATTCCTATAAGTAGGTGCCAAACCCACATCTATACACGGCCTACGAAATGCAAAAGAAAAGACTATCCTAGCTATCTACCAAAAAGTGAAGAAGCAAAAGTGTAACAGCCCACAAATCCATACCCCTCGAGTCAACTCTATTCTACCTAAATCAACTCAAGTTGTACAGAAATACGAACCATTTGGGTTAAAGAAGAAGAGGTAGAAGAAGAAATAGAAATCAACAACATAATCTAACCATCGCAGCGGAATAAAATATAATAGATAATAAATGGTCTTTACTCAAGATCAAAATATCTCTGTTTATATATATTACATCATCAGGATACATCAATCACAGCTCAACATCAATATCATATAATTAGATACACAACAACTCAACACAGCGGGATATATATATAAACAAGTACGGAATCATATCCTATCATCCTGCTCGTCTCCGGAGCTCCACATTATCATATCCTATATTCTATAATACTCGGTCTGACCCGAGCATTACAGTTAAATAACACCCGAGTCAGTCTGGAATACCAGCGTGAGGAAATCACACCCAATTGATTATTAAAGTTTCAAAAATCCTTTGAAAACAAAAGCATCTCGTAAGACCACGCCACAAATAAACATGTCGGGTTTTTACCTTACGATAGCTAAAATATTTTTATTAAAGTCCTCTGATATTATAATAGTGTCTATAGAAAGTAAAATAGAATCTAGCTGAAATGCTTGCATCTCGCGTTTCAGCAATAGTTGGGCACAATCAAAACCGTACGGGCGCGTAGGGAAAATGGATTCCAACTAATGGCTAGGCACTGGGGTACCACCTGTCACAGTACATGGTCTAGATCAGCGTACCAAGGAGCCACCCTAACTCCCCTGCAACACAAGACCGGAACCATCCCTTACTGGACAGTCCCGAGCAAGATCACCCCGCGGTTGGGATCAGCAACCGCCCACTAAGCCGAAATAAAAAGGGACATTTAGACAGGGATGACCTCACCCTCTAGTGGGGGCTACCCACGAAGCCTTGTTGCATAACCCCTGATTTTCAGCCATTCCCATTTGATGAGGCTTGAGGCTAAGCGTTACCTTTTAAGAATATATCCCTTAGAATACCCATCGTCCACCTGACGATGTTTCGCAAGCATTCATCCATACAAGTCCGTCCCAGGTTCGAACGGAACCGAAGGCACTATTCTTACTACATCCATTTTGGAAATATCCTCAGGATTAGTAGCGACTAGCCTTTGCACTTCACTATTCCATCTTTGAATCCAAAATCGTTTTTCACGAAAACGTACAAACAGGATCGAAGTGGTTTTCGAGAAATTAATCTCGATCCCGGTCTCTTCGAAACGATCAACGCATTTGTCCAATATTGATAGTCGGTTATTTAACTATCAATTAATATTCACAAACAACCATCAACCAATAAATAATTTTCCAAATTATTTATTTATCTCAAAATATCTTTACAAGATATACTTCCACTTTTCAAATTCCTTTGAAAATAGTTTTCAAAACTACTTGTCTTTCTCAGAATAAATTCCAAGTATTTCTGTTTCCACTGGAATCACTAAGCACAAAACTAGATTTTCTAAATTAATTTAAAACACTTTTCTTTTAAAAATATACTTTAAAACATTCAAGTTAAAATTCCTTTAATAATTTGTTAAAAATACATATTATATGAATATTTGAAAATAAGGTTACTTAATAAATATAAAACTAGATTTCTACTTTAAAAAACAAAATACTAAGTTACTTCTTAATAATTACTGCTAAAATAGATTAAAAGAAAATATTTACTTTAGACTTTAAATATTAGAAATAACAAATTTTACAAAACTTGCTTTCTTTAAAAACAACTTAATTTATATTTAAAAAATTTACCTTTAAAAACATGTACTTGACTGTCCAGAGAAAATTCCAACTTCAATCACTTAAGTCATTTTCCCCAAATTGATTTCCAATTTCCCCAAATTGATTTCCAGTTTATTTTATTTGAAATAAATTCTTTTACTTATCTGTTCATTTCCAAATTCAGTAGTTATGGACTTTACTATTATCCTTTCCAATTTCTTCTTTACTCTTTCAATAATTAAAATCTTAAATTCTAAAGAAATGTTTGTTCTTTTTAATTAATAATACTGCATTTTAAAAATTCATTAACTTTCTGTTTATTCAAATTTTCCTTTCCATTCTCAGGATTCATTTATTAGAATTTTAAAGTCACTTTATTTCTTTTCCAAGTCATTCTTGAATTTATTCTATAATTATTTTACTTACAATTTCACTCCTTTTATTTTCATCTCAAAAAAATCAAATTTATATTTTTGGTAATTTCATTATACCCAATTATATCAACCAAGCCATAGCATTCAACACTTCCACATAATTCATCATAGAATATCAAATAATCAGAACAGAGAATATTAAATAATTTAAATAAAAGTTGAGGGGTCCAGTTGGATCCCTCCAACCTGTTTTTCCTGCATCCACAGATGTTAGCACAATATAATCAGCCCATTCCAAAATATACCATACTATAACACATCAATCAATTCAACCATTCAAACAATTATTTAAATTTAATCATTTAAATTTAAATTTAAGTTCAGCTGAGTGAGATTAACTCACCTTTGATTTTGTTTGCACTCCAATCCAAACTGGCTCGTTTCCGTGACTTTTAGACCTTGTCACACATTAGATGATTTTATTAATATTCGAACCATTCGTATAATTATATTTCCATTTAATAAATTTAATTTATTTTTTTTCTTAAATAAATTACTTAGTGACTAAAATGATTTAACTAGGTTGATCTGGAAAAATTTATCCCTAAATTCAGTATTTAAAATAAATTAATATATTAAGATATGTAAATGTATATTTATTTGTTTTTGAAAACACATACTCTTGTGGAAATAGTTTGTATAGATTTCAAAAATCTATATACATATATGCCTATAAACATCATCTATCTTACCATTTTAAAATTTCTATTTCCTGAATCTTAAGTGCATATATCATTTTCTGTTTAAACAAACTTATCTCTACTGCAAAAATCAACACTGAGCTATATATTTCTTTTTCTTTTTTTTTGAATTAACAAGAACAGTACCTTGCTCCTCTGTAAAATAATTCTCGAATATATATATAAATATCCACTTAAATAAAAGAAATCGCTACCTTAGGCGAACTCCACGATGCAGCCTTCAACCAAAATAGATCGTTCAACTCCGTGCACGAACCCCAATGCCACGCTCTACAAAGTCACGTCGCTAACTCACATCCCTACGATGATCTACAGGCATATTGACAACATCCCAGAGGCCACCATCATAGAGGTACCACCGCCCTAGCTTGCCCTGCAGCTTGTCAGATAGTCGAGTTTCCCCAAACTCGATTCATACACCACCCATCCCCAAATCCAGTCGCACTCGCAACACCGCCTCGAAGCCTACAGCACCGTCGTCGCCTACAACGTCGTGATTTGGCCGAGTGTTAACTTTCTTAAGTTGAGCCATGCGCGATTTATCCTCTGAAGGTTAGGGCATGAGTTTGAACGGAAGGGAAATAGGAGGTTTGGGCTTCGAACAGATAAGAATGAAGACCGCGATTTCTTTCGAATTCGATTCGAAGTAACCGGCCATGGATTTATTTGGGAACGGAAACAATTTCGTTTAAATCTGAAAGAAAATGGGAAGGTCGAGCCATTTCTTAAAAGAAGGGAAAAAGAAAATTGCGTGTTAGAGAAGATACATACAATATTGGTCGGCTACAGTGTTTCTAAAGTGAAGGGGTAAGGTTTGATTTGAAAGAAGGCAGCTAATGGAAAATCTTGATCAGTCAAACAAATACAAATGCAAATATTAGAAAGAGAAGCGTGTTTAAGAAGGCACCGATGACATTGATTTGATCAATTAAAGTTTTATTTAATGTTCAACGTGTTTACTCATCGAATGCTTACACAACAACTCCGATCAATACGAAATTTGAAATCCGATAATAATTCAATATTACGGACCCGATGGAACTAGTTTCGTCGAATTTCGAGACTGTGTCTCGGAAGGCTATTTTTAAATTCAATTTAAACGATATAATTTTTTTAAAACTGAACAAATCATGTTAAATTAAATTTTAACTCTTTTACTATCTTCAATATCATCAATATAAATTTTATAAGCCTTCAAATTATTTTTAACCGGCTTAAAACTCCGGATTCAACATTTCACCCAACTTTAAATTATTTAATTCAATAATTTAATTATCAAATATAAGTGATATTCGTAATACAAGTTAAAATTACTCCTTTGAATATTTACAATCAATTAAATATTTCGATTTTAAATGCTCGAAAATTCCGGGTCGTCACATTCCTCCCACCTTAAAAGAATTTCGTCCCCGAAATTACTAATTTGGAAGAATGGTCCAATACCCGTTTATTATTTCCCTAAAACTAAACAGTTTCTAACAATTCAACATCCCACCAACTATCTTCTTATAAAAGACCCATTATTATTCTTATTAACTTTCCAAACTTTTCCAAAACCTTCTATAGTTTTCAAATAACTTACTTGTTTAACCATTCAATTTATAATCCAAAACTAAATTTTGAATTATCACAATTTCCTCAAAATTTTTCTAACTCCCTAAATTTCCGAAAATTTTTGCCAGCGTCTCCTTTGCACGGCTAGCTCGGTACAACTACAAAATGGCTCTACGGCCCCCAAATCTCAAAAAGAAAACAAAAGGCCAAGTAGCGATATCCAAAAACCCAATCAAATTTCATACCAAAATTTAAACACATACCTTTTTGGTCAGGCAATTCAAATTTATCTTCTGAATTCGAAATCAATTCTCTTTTCCCTTTATAATACCTGCATATTCTACATGACAATAATATCCAATCACAATATTCCAAAACCATTTTATCGATTTCCTTACAAGTGTCAATTATTTACTCATTCAAACATCAACTTGGAATATATTTGTAATATCAATCTCCAATTAAGAATTCACCATTCCTTACTTAAGTTTAGTATAAGCATTCTATATGCTTCTTTGTTTGTTTTCACTTTACCAATTTAGTTAATATCTATTTCTATTCAAATTGATTTCTACATTACATATAAATTTTATTTATTTTCAATTTTGAACACTTAATTTTATCTTTCATTTATAACTAATTTATGTCATTTTAATTAGCTTCATTTACTAATTTATTACAATTTCCAATTTGAAACCGTTTTGTCGTTAACAAAAGTTTCCAAAATTTTCAAAAATTTTCTAACTCCCAAAATTTCTGAAAATTTTGGCAGAGTCTCCTTTGTACAGAAGAGCTTTTGCAATTTGACAAAAGAGATAAATATATATACATCGACCCACCCGGTCGGAAAAACCAAAAACAGTTCATATTCCCTATTTTTATTGCGTAGGCGTACCTTATTTAGCATTTTAAGCAAGCGGCTTTTTTTTTAGCAAATAGCACAACCAAATCCAGCCACACGGCTTCCAGGTACCTGTACTTACTCAATTTAAACATGAAAGTGCCAAATATATGCAGTTTAACTATATTTCACTTAGTTGCAATGGTTAAAACATATGAATTCTAAAAGAAATGCACATCAAACATTTTTCGTAAGCAATTTATACAATTTTCATACTAATTCAACTGTTTCAATTAATTTACAAACCATTTTCATTCAATTTGAATGGTTTTCAATCCATTAGTATACCACTTCATCAATTTGAATGGTTTAAAACTCAATCGCTAACATTTAATTTATTCTTAAGCAAACTGAACTCTTATTTAATTCAATTGCTTTCAAAATCAATTTATTTTACTTCTATCAACTCATAGAATTTTAATTACTTCCATTTACATCAAATGACAATTTATTCTATGTAGTTTGACGAGATCTATGTGAATAGCAAGTATTTATGTTTTATAACCAATTTAAATGGATTTCAACTCAATTTATACTTAATTCTATTCCATTTTTAAAATTTATTCACAATTCATATATTCTCATTTTCATTGCATTTCAGATTTGAATACATTCACTTATATTTCATTTTATTAACCAAACTAGTTTCATTCAAAACCATTAACAATTTAGGTTCATCTTCATTGCTAATTAAATTTCCTTTTTATTTTAATTCATTCACAACCATTTATTTAGCTCGACACATTTCATTTCAAATTTATTCACATTCTATTCATTTGCGATTCAAATTTATTTTTACTTGATTCAAATTTAATCCAATATCTTTAAACTTGGTTTTAAGTTGAATTCAATTCAACTCTCTCCCCCTTATATTCAGCTTAAGTCAATTTATTTTGATTTACTCAAATTTTATACTTAAGCTCAGTTTCATTTCACAAATAAATATTTTTCTCTTTTATTCAACTTGATTCTACCACAATTAAATCTCATTTTAAATCTACAATTTCCTTTGGTTAGTAATTATAAAATTTAACTTCCCAGATTCAACTCATTCAATTTATTACCCGGCTATTTTCCAAGTTATCTTCACTTATTTGGATTTTATTTGCGATTCATCCATTACTATTTTAATCCATTTACATTTTTTATTTGATACATTTCAATTATACTTAATTTGTTAACACTTCACATTAAATTTTAATTAATAACTCAAGTTTTGAATCCATTATCCATTTTCAATTTACCACCAAATTTCATGAACTCACAATTCAGTTACATTTACTTTAGTGACAACTCAAGTCGAATTCAATTCATAACTTGAGTTTTTATTCCAAATTTCATCATAAATTCACAATTCATCTTCTATTAAACAACATTACGTTCCCATTTACATATTTTATTTACTAATTTATTATAAAATTAGTTCTCTCCTGTTTATGGTTCAATACTTGATTTTCAGTTTCAAATACCACTTCATTAAATTTTCTTAAGTTAAATTTATTTTATAATTCAAGTTTTGATCTTCATTTTATTTTTCAATTCATCAAACAATATTTGTTTTGGATTTTGTATTTCATTTTCAATTTTATAAGTCACAACTTATTATTTACACAATTCCATTCATTATAGGCTTGAATATAACCTTCTTTTATTTTTAATTCAAGCCTTATGCTTATTTATAACCCAAGCATATTTTATTCTAAGGATTTTTAATTCTTTTACATATCTTTCTAATTTATTTATTTCAATCCAATCCTTATTCATCTTATTTTCCATTTATTCAGGTAAGAATCTAATTCCATTCAATAACTCAATTGAATTTTTATTTCAATTCAATTTTTATTTTAACTCAAATTCATTTAATCTCAATTCGATTTCAACTTAATTCGAATACAACTAGATATTATTTTCAGCTTATTCAATTAATTCCAATCCAGTCAAATTTTACTCCCCCAATCCAAGCTAATTTCATTTTTTAACTTTTCACTTTCAATTTAAATTTCAACATTCAAAGTTTATATTTCCTTCCTGATTTAAAAATCATCTCAATTTATAAGCTGACAAATATCTCATCAGGATTTTTAAACTCCCGGCTTTGGTTTCAAATCATTTTGAAATCTCCAACATCTCAAATCACATTTCTCAAAAATCATACCATGCCTTGTTTATCCCCAACAAATTTTCTTTGAAATTTTCAAAAACAACTTGCTTTTCTAAACAAATCAATTTGGTAGCATTTTTTCACTTAGAAATTCAAAAATGAATACTGATGATGCGGCCGTCATCATCAGAATTATTTCCCAATAAACCAAGTGGTTTCAATGCTATATCACTTTCAAAATCCATTTAAAACAATTTCCTTTCAGAAATACCTTCAAAACAATAATGCTATCATTTATCTCCAAAGCACTTCGATAAACACTTTCAAAATCTCCGAAATTTTAAATTTCCAAATCCTGCTTAAATCAATTTTGACTATACTTCATTTGCATGGCTTATGCTCATACCAATTCTCATTTGATTATATTTCAATTTACATTTATAATTCATATTTATAACTTTCATTTTATAATGAATTTATTCTCTTAAACTTTGGTTATATTTCAATTTCTAGTTAAATTTTTACACACCGATGATAATAATTTAATATCATCATTTCTAACATCCAAGCAACCATATATGAGCTAAAAAAGTTTACAAAAACTATTCTTTATATCAAAAATATATGTTGGGTAAAATTATTGCATTCACCCACATTTAAAACAATATTGTTTGTTCTTTTCAAGTGTTTAGAAACCCCTTCGATACAGTTGTCCAGACTGTGCCGACGAAGGTTCATATGCCACTCAATAAACCAATCAACACAATATTAAAACAATTTATATTCACTAACAAATACGCGCTCATATTTATTAATACGCTCAAACTCATTATAGAGTACTACGGACTCTATTTTAAATGAGTAATTCCCACCAGAGCCAAGGTTATCTCCAACCTAAGCTCTGATACCACTGTAACATCCCACAAATCCGTACCCCTCGAGTCAACTCTATTCTACCTAAATCAACTCAAGTTGTACAGAAATACGAACCATTTGGGTTGAAGAAGAAGAGGTAGAAGAAGAAATAGAAATCAACAACAGAATCTAACCATCGTAGCGGAATAAAATATAATAGATAATAAATGGTCTTTACTCAAGATCAAATATTTCTGTTTATATATATTACAGCATCAGGATACATCAATCACAGCTCAACATCAATATCATATAATTATATACACAACAACTCAACACAGCGGGATATATATATAAACAAGTACGGGAGTACGTATTGTCATCTTGCTCGTCTCCTGAGCTCCACAGCATCATATTCTGTATTCTATAATACTCGGTCTGACCCAAGCATTACAGTTAAATAACACCCGAGTCAGTTTGGAATACCAGCGTGAGGAAATCACACCCAATTGATTATTAAAATTTCAAAAATCCTTTGAAAACAAAAGCATCTCGTAAGACCACGCCATAAATAAACATGTCGGGTTTTTACCTTAAGATAGCTAAAACATTTTTATTAAAGTCCTCTGATATTATAATAGTGTCTATAGAAAGTAAAATAGAATCTAGCTGAAATGCTTGCATCTCACGTTTCAGCAATAGTTGGGCACAATCAAAACCGTACGGGCGCGTAGGGAAAATGGATTCCAACTAATGGCTAGGCACTAGGGTACCACCTGTCACGGTACCTGGTCTAGATCAGCGTACCGAGGAGCCACCCTAACTCCCCTGCAACACAAGACCGGAACCATCCCTTACTGGACAGTCCCGAGCAAGATCACCCCGCGGTTGGGATCAACAACCGCCCACTAAGCCGAAATAAAAAGGGACATCTAGACAGGGATGACCTCACCCTCCAGTGGGGGCTACCCACGAAGCCTTGCCGCATAACCCTTGATTTTCAGCCATTCCCATTTGATGAGGCTTGAGGCTAAGCGTTACCATTTTAGAATATATCCCTTAGAATGCCCATCGTCCACTTGACGATGTTTCGCAAGCATTCATCCATACAAGTCTGTCCCGGGTTTGAACGGAATCGAAGGCACTATTCCTACTACATCCATTTTGGAAATATCCTCAGGATTAGTAGCGACTAGCCCTTGCACTTCAATATTCTATCTTCGAATCCAAAATCGTTTTTCACGAAAATGTACAAACCGGATCAAAGTGGTTTTCGAGAAATTAATCCCGATCCCGGTCTCTTCGAAACGATCAACGCATTTGTCCAACATTGATAGTCGGTTATTTAACTATCAATTAATATTCACAAACAACCATCAACCAATAAATAATTTTCCAAATTATTTATTTATCTCAAAATATCTTTACAAGATATATTTTCACTTTTCAAATTCCTTTGAAAACAGTTTTCAAAACTACCTGCCTTTCTCAGAATAAATTCCAAGTATTTCTATTTCCACTTGAAACACTAAGCACAAAACTAGATTTTCTAAATTAATTTAAAACACTTTTCTTTTAAAAATGTACTTTAAAACATTCAAGTTAAAATTCCTTTAATAATTTGTTAAAAATACATACTATATGAATATTTGAATATAAGGTTACTTAATAAATATAAAACTAGATTTCTACTTTTAAAAACAAAATACTAAGTTACTTCTTAATAGTTACTGCTAAAATAGATTAAAAGAAAATATTTACTTTAGACTTTAAATATTAGAAATAACAAATTTTACAAAACTTGCTTTCTTTAAAAACAACTTAATTTATATTTAAAAAAATTACCTTTAAAAACATGTACTTGACTATCCAGAGAAAATTCCAACTTCAATCACTTAAATCAATTTCCCCAAATTGATTTCCAATTTATTTTATTTGAAATAAATTCTTTTACTTATCAGTTCATTTCCAAATTCAGTAGTTATGGACTTTCCTATTATCTTTTCCAATTTTTTCTTTACTCTTTCAATAATTCAAATCTTAAATTCTAAATAAATGTTTGTTCTTTTTAATTAATAATACTGCACTTTAAAAATTCATTAACTTTCTGTTTATTCAAATTTTCCTTTCCATTCTCAAGATTCATTTACTAGAATTTTAAAGTCACTTTATTTCTTTTCCATGTCATTCTTAAATGTATTCTATAATTATTTTACTTAGAATTTCACTCCTTTTATTTTCATCTCAAAAAATCAAATTTATATTTTTGGTAATTTCATTATACCCAATTATATCAACCAAGCCACAGCATTCAATACTTCCACATAATTCATCATAGAATTTCAAATAATCAGAACAGAGAATATTAAATAATTTAAATAAAAGTTGAGGGGTCCAGTTGGATCCCTCCAACCTGTTTTTCCTGCATCCACAGATGTTAGCACAATATAATCAGCCCATTCCAAAATATACCATACTATAACACATCAATCAATTTAACCATTCAAACAATTATTTAAATTTAATCATTTAAATTTAAATTTAAGTTCAGCTGAGTGAGATTAACTCACCTTTGATTTTGTTTGCACTCCAATCCAAACTGGCTCGTTTCCATGACTTTTAGACCTTGTCACACATTAGATGATTTTATTAATATTCGAACCATTCGAATAATTATATTTCCATTTAATAAATTTAATTTAATTTTTTCTTAAATAAATTACTTGGTGATTAAAATGATTTAACTAGGTTGATCTGGAAAAATTTATCCCTAAATTCAGTATTTAAAATAAATTAATATATTAAGATATGTGAATGTATATTTATTTGTTTTTGAAAACACATACTCTTGTGGAAATAGTTCGTATAGATTTCAAAAATCTATATACATATATGCCTATAAAAATCATCTATCTTACCATTTTAAAATTTCTATTTCCTGAATCTTAAGTGCATATATCATTTTCTGTTTAAACAAACTTATCTCTACTGCTAAAATCAACACTGAGCTATATATATATATATTTTTTTTGAATTAACAGGAACAGTACCTTGCTCCTCTGTAAAATAATTCTCGAATATATATATAAATATCCACTTAAATAAAAGAAATCGCTACCTTAGGCGAACTCCACGATGCAGCCTTCAACCAAAATAGATCGTTCAACTCCGTGCACGAACCCCAATGCCACGCTCTACAAAGTCACGTCACCAACTCACATCCCTACGATGATCTACAGGCATATTGACAACATCCCAGAGGCCACCATCATAGAGAGTACCACCGCCCTAGATTGCCCTGCAGCTTGTCAGATAGTCGAGTTTCCCCAAACTCGATTCACACACCACCCATCCCCAAATCCAGTCGCATTCGCAAAGCCGCCTCGAAGCCTACAGCACCATCGTCACCTACAACGTCGTGATTTGGCCGAGTGTTAACTTTCTTAAGTTGAGCCATGCGCGATTTTTCCTCTGAAGGTTAGGGCATGAGTTTGAACGGAAGGGAAATAGGAGGTTTGGGCTTCGAACAGATAGGAATGAAGACCGCGATTTCTTTCGAATTCGATTCGAAGTAACCAGCCATGGATTTATTTGGGAACGAAAACAATTTCATTTAAATCTGAAAGAAAATGGGAAGGTCGAGCCATTTCTTAAAAGAAGGGAAAAAGAAAATTGCGTATTAGAGAAGATACAGATAATATTGGTCGGCTACAGTGTTTCTGAAGTGAAGGGGTAAGGTTTGATTTGAAAGAAGGCAGCTGATGGAAAATCTTGATCAGTCCAACAAATACGAATGCAAATATTAAAAAGGGAAGCGTGTTTAAGAAGGCACCGATGACATTGATTTGATCAATTAAAGTTTTATTTAATGTTCAACGCGTTTACTCATCGAACACTCACACAACAACTCCGATCAATACGAAATTTGAAATCCGATAATAATTCAATATTACGGACCCGATGGAACTGGTTTCGTCGAATTTTAAGACTGTGCCTCGGAAGGCTATTTTTAAATTCAATTTAAACGATATAAAATTTTTAAAACTGAACAAATCACTATTAAATTAAATTTTAACTCTTTTACTATCTTCAATATCATCAATATAAATTTTATAAGCCTTCAAATTATTTTTAACCGATTTAAAACTCCAGATTCAACATTTCACCCAACTTCAAATTATTTAATTCAATAATTTAATTATCAAATAAATTGTGATATTCGTAATACAAGTTAAAGTTACTCCTTTGAATATTTACAATCAATTAAATATTTTGATTTTAAATGCTCGAAAATTCTGGGTCGTCAAAAAAAGTGCAAGTCTATGCCTTTGATTTTCTATCCTTCTTGCTTTTCTTCGGCATAGATCCGCTCGAGCTGCCGCACAGAACCCTCTCCCTCTTCGAACCTTTACCTCCCCGAGCTGCTCCAGCCAGCTTATCTTCGGCCGGGGGTATTGAAGAAATCTCCTCCTTGGAACTCACAGGGATCAAAATGTCCTTTGTATGCGGCATTGGAGGGATAATGGCACTTTCGATGTTAGAGGGAGGAGGCGCACAAGTATTAATAATGGTGCCACCTGGAGAAACGACAAGTATCGGGACCAGACCAATGCCTACCATGCCACCACCAGCTCTACAAGCCTGCTCATCTTGCTCGATTTCGGCTTTTATTTCCTCCATTATTTTCTCCGCCTAGTCCGCCCGAATGCCCATTAGGATGCTACTGGTCGGGCCAGAGGAGCCCTTATTGATCATATCTTCATCTATGTTGAAAGGAATTTTGATGTCCGGGTCGTTTTGATGGCTAAGGAGTGCTTCCATCAATTGATCATCAAGAAAACAGCTACTTTCATGTATTTCCCCTGTCGATGAGGCGACCATTGTAGTTGTAACCTTCATCGATATTGCCTCTTGCTCGTGATGCATTTCTTGAGTTGTAGGAGGATCGATTAATGAAGAATCTGGAGCTGTATAAAAATAGGAGAAAATATTACTAACATCTTCTGATAGTGCTTCTACATTTGAATAAATGGAAGAAGTGTCCAAAATACCTTCCTCGGGTTGACCCCTTTGTTGAGCTGATGTGCCTTTCAAGCCGCATTGAGGTATCGAAGGAAGATGCTGCTTATCAGGGTCATATCCCGGGGCAACTAGAGGATCGATAGAAGAAGTAGGCTTAGATTGAGAGACTGGGATCACTTCGAAACCTACTTCATGACGCTCAACTTCAGATCCTTCTCCAACGTCCGGATACTTGGAGCCAACTTTTATTTTTCAAGAGCGATGATTGTATCATAGAGGGCATTCGATTCATTTCCTACAAATATTTGAGCTTTCAGTTCGAACTCATGGATAGTCTAGCGTCGTGGATCACCTTTTCATCATCTACCAAGCGACTCCAGGCCGTGTATAGTTGAAAAGGATAATCTTCGCTTAGCCAATTTAAGTTGCGGTTTCTTAAGACATTGGCATTGTATGTGACCAGGAGATCTTCAAACTCATTCTCCATCTTGGCATCCATCGCTTTAATTTCCCTATTCATCCTGACATCGGCTTCCTAGGCCTTCAAGTCCGCTGCATCCATCTCCTCTTTAAGTCTCACCGCCTATTCGCATGCCTCTTGGGCGGCTTTATTGGCCTCATCTTTTTCCTTGATGGTTCGGCTAATTTCGCCTTTAACTCTTTGGCCTCTTTCCAGGCCTCATCCCTTTCCCGAGTGATCACAGTGTTGTGGTGGCCCATCTCCTGCACTAGGTTCATATGAGTTTTTCGCATGTTTTAAATGGACTGTCTAGCCTCATCAGCTCTCTTACCTACCTCCATCTTTGATTTTCTTGAAGATCCAGCTTCATTATTAAGCACTTCTATTATTCTATCTTTCTAAGCAAGGTCGGCCTCCAGCTTCTCAATTGTCTTAGCCAGCTCAAAAGATACCGTAGAAACTCTCTCACCCGTCTTAACCCATTCCCTATACTGGCTGTATACATCATGCACGTAGTCCTGCACCAGTTTTTCTATGTCATTAGGAATTCTTTTCAAGTTTGGAAGAATGTGGAAGCCATCAAAATAGATAGTCGAAAAATCTTTCTTTAACTTAGCAATTCTGATGGCTCCTTCCCATGTGGGCTCGATAACGGCTTACTCTGTAATGACGTGAGTTTCCATTTCAGTTCTATGGTGTTGATCGTTGGATTTCGAAGTATGAGGAGGCGCTACTTGATGTGCAGTTTCAGAAGATATCCTACCAAAGCCGGATGGTTTTAAGGAACCTTTAGGTAGTGGCGATCGCGACCGCGAGCGGTGCCTACTTTGATGTGACCTTTCCTTCTCCCTATCATAATGCTTACGCTCTTGGGTGGGGTGGTGGTCGCGTTTGTAGTCTCTTTCACTTTCATGCCTATGAGATTCAGAGTAAGAGCTAGAAGAATGGCGTTTGGAGCGAAGATTGGTGAGCATAGACCCCTGCCTCACCATCATGTCTTTAAAATGAAACGTGAAGCAGAATTAGTCATCTCTAGAGATTAGAAATTGTGTGGTGCTGTGAAGTGCATATATGCATGTGCAAACCATCTAACCGATCGATTTTGGTAGCCTTGCTCGTAGGAGTTCGCTCACCTATGTCTAAAGAAGTTAAGCCTGCGGCAGTTCGCGGTGGGAAAGAGAGTCCCTCTAATCCAAGATCTTGGAATGAAGCTATGTCATATTGAATAGAGACATCAGATAATCCTCTCAAAGAACATTCCATTTGCGGAAAGGAAGTCTCCGGACTTATAGCAGTCGCAGCAGGTAGAGATACTACAACGGTCTTACGCCTCTTGGATTTGCGGGCGAGGGTCTTGCCTTTTCTTTTTGATTATGGTGATTAAATGATGTAGCACGATCCAAAGGAGTTTCGGGTTTAACCCGTAAGGCGCACACGACTCAGGTGAAGGAGTCATATGGGAAAGTGGCTACTCTTAACAGCTTAAGTCGTTCGTGCTTGATGAGTCGCACACGACTCAACGGCTCATCCATAAGTCATTTACGACTTAACATGAAGAAGGATAAAGTTTCAGCAAGTAAAGATCTTGAGACGAAGGAAGGGCCCGAGTTACGACTCAATGGGAGTTTAAATAGTTCTGGATTGATGAGTCGTACGCGACCTAACTGCATGGCCATGAGTCGTCCACGACTCATCAATAAACAAAGAGGGATTCCAGTAATTGAAGACCATAAGGCGGGGACGGGTTACGACCTAGATGAGTCGTTCGGAGTTGACTCGGTTGAAGGGATATGCCGCAAGGAACTTGGAAGCTTGAGTCGTTTGTGTCTTATGTCGTAAGTCATTAGATCATATAGGACCTAAGTGATGTATCGTTTGTACCGTTGAGTCGCGTACTGTTGGTATGTTCTTTAAGTCGCTGTTGAATGTTGTTAGGTCGTTCACGACCTATAATCGAGTCTGTACATGTTTTGAGTCATCTGTTATGATAAGTCGTGAGTCATGGTAGCTGATGAGTCGTATGTCGTTGTCATCTGTTGAGTCGGTTGCTTGTGTTGTGTTGTAATTGAGGCGTGTAGTGTCTGTTAGGTCGGCAATGACCCAGTTGAGTCGTGAGGCATGAGTCGGTCACGACTTAAGGGTCAGGAGTTAAAAACACTATAAATAGGGGGTGTGTTGTACATTGTTTTAGGTTGATTTTGGAATAAAATTTCTTGTTGATTGCTGTGTGCTTTCTTCTAAAATCGGTAGTTGAGTGTAATCTCATATCTCCTCTTTCGGTTAATCGAGTGCGCTCGATTCAACGATCGTAGAAGCCGATTCACGGAATCTAGTGCGCTAGATCAACGTGCGAAGAATCGTAGATCTTTGAACACGGTATAGTGCGTTATCAACGTGTTTGAGATAGCTAGAATTCGGTATCTTCGGATCAACGAATTTGAGCATTTTGGTATTCATCAATCCACCGATTGCTACTTTCACCGATTGAAGTTTGTTTTGAAATATCCGCTGCGTCAGTTTGGTATCAGAGCCATACTTAGCCAATCATAGCTAAGTTGATTCTTGGAGCCAAGTATTTGAAGTTGTGTTCGTTGTGTTCATCTTGAAGTTGCAACGAGTTCGAAGATTTTGATCCATCTCATTTTGGATCTAGATTTGGGGAAGTGTTTGAATTTGAAGTAAGGCCGTGTATACTTGTGAAGTAGCCGAGCCTAGTGAAGGGTCTTGAAGGTTGAGCCGTGACTTATTGTTGTTTGTGAAGTGTTGTGTTGATTCAATCATGCCACCAAGGAGAGCTAACCGCCATCAAAATGTTGAAGCTTTGTATCGGAGAGAAGAAGCCGATCAAATGGAACAACGTATGCATGAGAAGATTGATGAAGGCATTGGTAGGTTGGAGAAGCTTATGATTGACATGAATCAAAGTAGAAGAAGAAATTCACCTGAATCCATTCATGGAGGAAGTAGAGTTTCACATCATTCAGATCGGGAGAGGAGAGAGAGTCAGGATCATCGGAGCGTTGATAATCGAAGTAGGAGGAATGTTGATGATCATGATAGACGGGATGTTGGTAGTAGGAGTAGTGGTAGAGATGTTGGAGGGCGTGAAAGACAACGATATGCATCAGACTTTGATGAGGAGTTTGACGGTGATAGGGGAAGTGTTCATTTCAGAGACCGAGATCAGAGACAACGTCAGTATCGGGTTATTGATGATGATCGACGTTGGGAATCGGGAATGAAGATGGAGATTCCGGAGTTTAAAGGAGGGATGGTAGCTGAAGAATTCTTAGATTGGTTATCTAATGTGGAGGAAATCTTTGATTTCAAGGAGGTTCCGGAGAATCGAAGGGTGAAGTTAGTTGCTACAAGGCTGAGGGGAAGAGCTTTGGCATGGTGGCAGCAAACTAAACTTACTCGTGAACGAATGGGGAAGTCAAAGATAGAATCTTGGAAGAAGTACAAAGATGAAATTTGGTGTGACGTTGTAGACATGGACGTATGTCATCTGCTGTTGGGCAGACCGTGGCAGTTTGATAGATCAGTTCAACATGATGGTCGTGCCAATAGCTACAGTTTCATGTTTGAGGGTACTAAAATCACTTTGGTTCCCAAGAAGCAACAACAGAAGGAGAGCAAGCTAGAGGAGATTGAGGAATTGAAAACTTTATTATCTTTGAAGGAGTTTGTTAAGGAGGTTGAAGAGGAGTCTGAAGTATACGTGTTGATTGGGCGTGAGAGCAGTGAAGAGGTTGAAATTCCTGAAGAAGCAAAGCCAGTTTTGAAAGAGTTTGAAGATGTATTTCCAGAGGAGTTGCCTAAGGAGTTACCACCATTGAGAGACATTCAACATCAAATCGATCTTGTTCCGGGAGCAGTGTTACCACATAGACCACATTACCGAATGAGTCCGAAGGAACATGAAGAGTTACGAAGGCAGGTGGAAGAGTTATTAGAACAGGGACGTGTTCAGGAAAGCTTGAGTCCTTGTGTAGTACCAGCTTTGTTGGTGCCGAAGAAGGATGGAACATGGAGAATATGTACAGATAGTAGAGCTTTGAACAAGATTACTGTTCGTTACAGATTTCCTATGCCGAGGTTGGATGATTTGTTAGACCAGTTGAGTGGGGCAACTATCTTTTCGAAGATTGATTTGAAGAGTGGTTATCACCAGATTCGAATTAGACCAGGTGACGAATGGAAGACAGCTTTCAAGACGAGAGAAGGGTTATACGAATGGTTGGTTATGCCATTTGGTTTGTCAAATGCACCTAGTACATTCATGCGGGTGATGAATCAGATCTTTAGACCATTCATTGGGAAGCTCGTGGTAGTTTATTTCGATGATATTCTGGTATATAGTAGAAGTATGGAGGAGCATGTTCTACATTTGAGGGAAGTGTTGATTATTCTTCGTGAGGAACAATTTTATGCTGCTACGAAGAAATGTGTGTTTATGACGAGGAGTGTTTTATTTCTGGGGTATGTTGTTTCGGAGGAAGGAATTCAAGTGGACCAGAGTAAAGTTGAAGCTATTAGAAATTGGCCACAGCCGAGAACTATCACTGAAATTAGAAGTTTTCATGGATTGGCATCATTCTACCGAAGGTTCATTCCACACTTCAGTAGTGTGATGACACCAGTTACTGATTGCATGAAAGGAAAACAGTTTGTATGGTCAGAGGAAGCGGGAGTTGCTTTTAAACGAATCAAAGAACTATTGACGACAGCACCAATTCTTGTATTACCGGATTTTCAGTTGTTGTTTGAGCTACATACTGATGCATCGAAGGTGGGAATTGGAGGAGTCTTGAGTCAGAATGGGAAACCCGTTGCATATTTCAGTGAGAAGTTGTCAGGGGCAAAGATGAGATACAGTACATATGACGTTGAATTCTATGCTGTTGTGCAAACGATTAAACATTGGAGACATTATCTATTTCAGAAGGAGTTTGTTCTGTACACTGATCATGAGGCTTTGAAGCATTTGCAGGGGCAGGACAAGATTTCAGCGAGACATGCGTCATGGATCGCGTATTTACAGCAGTTTACCTTTGTTGTTAAGCACAAATCGGGGGTGACGAACCGTGTGGCTGATGCTTTGAGTAGGCGGAGTCATTTGCTGACAACATTGAAAGTTGAAGTGACGGGGTTTGAAATGTTGCCAGAGATGATTGAAGAAGATCCTTACTTTGTGAAATATGTTGAAAAAGTGAAGGATGGGAGTACCGATGAATTTATGTTGGTTGATGGATTCTTGTTTAAAGGAAATCAGTTATGTATTCCAGAGGGCAGCTTGAGAATGAAAATTATCAAGGAGTTGCATGAAGAAGGCCATGTGGGTAGAGATCGTACATTGCAGTTGATTTCTCAATCTTACTTTTGGCCGTCAATGAGGAAAGAGGTAGAGAGATTTGTGGAGAGATGTCATATTTGCCAGGTTTCAAAGGGAACAGCGACGAATGCAGGGTTATATATGCCATTACCTGTACCGTCTAAGCCATGGGTTGATGTCAGCATGGATTTCGTTTTGGGTTTGCCTAGAACTCAAAGGGGAAATGATTCGATATTTGTTGTAGTGGACAGGTTTTCGAAGATGGCACATTTTATTGCCTGCAAGAAGACAGCAGATGCAGTTCGAGTGGCACAGTTATTTTTTAAGGAGGTGTATCGATTGCATGGTTTACCAGAATCTATTGTTTCTGATCGGGATACTCGTTTTCTGAGTCACTTTTGGTTAAGTTTGTGGAAGATGGTGGGAACGAAGCTGAAATTTAGTAGTGCTTATCATCCGCAAACTGATGGACAGACAGAAGTTGTAAACAGGTCATTGGGAAATTTGTTGCGATGTCTTGTACAAGATAATTTGAGAAGTTGGGACATGAAATTATGCCAAGCAGAATTTGCTCATAATCATGCCATGAATCGCAGTACGGGATTCAGTCCATTCCAGATTGTATATTCAAATTTACCAAAGGGACCGTTGGATTTGACAGTGGTACCACAACCGAAGGGGACAGTTAAACGAGCTGTTGATTTTGTTGATGAATTGACTGAATGTCATAAAATCGTTCAGGAACGATTGGAGAAAGCGAATGAGAAGTATAAAAAGTCTGCAGATTTGAAACGACGAAATGTTGAATTTAGCAAAGGCGATTTGGTGTATGCTGTGTTGACGAAAGATCGTTTTCCAGTGGGCACTTATAATAAGCTGAAAGCCAGAAAAATTGGTCCAGTTGAAGTTTTGAAGAAAATCAATGAGAATGCTTATCGATTAAAGCTACCAGATGATGTTTATACTTCTGATGTTTTTAATGTCAAATATTTAATTCCATATCATGGAGGTGAGATTGTTGAGGAAGAATTTACAAATTCGAGGTCGAATTTGTCTCAACCAGGGAAGGATGATGTAGCACGATCCAAAGGAGTTTCGGGTTTAACCCGTAAGGCGCACACGACTCAGGCGAAGGAGTCATATGGGAAAGTGGCTACTCTTAACAGCTTAAGTCGTTCGTGCTTGATGAGTCGCACACGACTCAACGGCTCATCCATAAGTCGTTTACGACTTAACATGAAGAAGGATAAAGTTTCAGCAAGTAAAGATCTTGAGACGAAGGAAGGGCCCGAGTTACGACTTAATGGGAGTTTAAATAGTTCTGGATTTATGAGTCGTACGCGACCTAACTGCATGGCCATGAGTCGTCAACGACTCATCAATAAACAAAGAGGGATTCCAGTAATTGAAGACCATAAGGCGGGGACGGGTTACGACCTAGATGAGTCGTTCGGAGTTGACTCAGTTGAAGGGATATGCCGCAAGGAACTTGGAAGCTTGAGTCGTTTGTGTCTTATGTCGTAAGTCATTAGGTCATATAGGACCTAAGTGATGTATCGTTTGTACCGTTGAGTCGCGTACTGTTGGTATGTTCTTTAAGTCGCTGTTGAATGTTGTTAGGTCGTTCACGACCTATAATCGAGTCTGTACATGTTTTGAGTCATCTGTTATGATAAGTCGTGAGTCATGGTAGCTGATGAGTCGTATGTCGTTGTCATCTGTTGAGTCGGTTGCTTGTGTTGTGTTGTAATTGAGGCGTGTAGTGTCTGTTAGGTCGGCAACGACCCAGTTGAGTCGTGAGGCATGAGTCGGTCACGACTTAAGGGTCAGGAGTTGAAAACACTATAAATAGGGGGTGTGTTGTACATTGTTTTAGGTTGATTTTGGAATAAAATTTCTTGTTGATTGCTGTGTGCTTTCTTCTAAAATCGGTAGTTGAGTGTAATCTCCTATCTCCTCTTTCGGTTAATCGAGTGCGCTCGATTCAACAATCGTAGAAGCCGATTCATGGAATCTAGTGCGCTAGATCAACGTGCGAAGAATCGTAGATCTTTGAACACGGTATAGTGCGTTATCAACGTGTTTGAGATAGCTAGAATTCGGTATCTTCGGATCAACGAATTTGGGCATTTTGGTATTCATCAATCCACCGATTGCTACTTTCACCGATTGAAGTTTGTTTTGAAATATCCGCTGCGTCATTAAAGGCCCCGTGGAGGCAAAACTGTGGGCTCATGTCTAGCTACCGCATTCTCGTCATTGCCCGTTCGAGATTATAACTATAGGAGCTCTCCTTCCTCCTTGCCTTGTCGGAGCCACTTTGGGAACTCCGGTTAATCTAATGCTTTGGCCTCTCTCTATAAGCCCCACGCCGATCAAGTTTTCATCACTAAGAACTTCATCGATCTCTCTAATTTTAACTGGCACCGATTAGAGAGTCCTCACTACCTCCTTAAATTTCACTCCTTCGGGCTGGGGAATCAAAGCTATAGAATAAATGCAATATTAGACTCAGCATCAACTTATGTTATCCAATTAATCGGTGAAGAAGTTGGAGCACTTACTCCTAGCTAGCCATCATCTAGAAAATCCTGGTGGACATCTAACAAAGAACTATTCAGTCTTGAAGTAGCTCAATTTACTCTAAGCACCTGTCACTACTTGGTAGTTTCTGACTGCTTTAAAGAAAGTAAACGAAGGGTTACCCCCACGACTCTTGACGTTGAACAAGTGTCTGATTTCCTCGACGGCCGAGGGTAGGAAAAATGCTCCATAAAGATGATATATAAGCTATTGAGAAGCGCATACCCATTCGAATGTAATTGAGAAGGCATGAGGTTGAACGGGGGCAACGTTTCGGCTATGCACATAAATCTGTTGCAAGTAGTAAACCCTTTCGGGGGGTTGTGCGTTCTGTCTTCCGTACGCGGTAGTGGAACATCTTCTAGAGATAATCCATGCTTGAGACAGATTCTGCCTAGCATATCTTTGAAGATTTTGGAACGAACCGAGTCCTTCGGATTTAAAACTAAAGCTGCACCCGGCAGTTCATCTGGAGCAGGAATTCCTACACATGTCGCGATTTCTGGTATTTCTATAATGGGAAGTGAAGAACTCTGAACTTCCTGCTACTCTAAGCTTCTGGGATCCATAGCTATTGAACTTAGTAAAAAACATTATTAGATGGCAAGACACCCATGTTCCTCCTTATGCAAAGTGTGTGAACGCGTTGTGTAGTGAAGTGATGCGTAAAACTTTAAATTTCTACAAGTTTAATAGATGGTAAAGAGACAAGACATCAAGATGCAACCGGAGTGGCCATCATCGGTGACTGTCCCAACCGTATCCTAACTTCGAAGAATGATCCATGTTAAGATTTGTTATGTTGTCAGGTTATAGTTCCATCGACGAGCTTTGAAGGTTAGCCAAATATGCAGTTTAATGGTCGAGTCCAGTTATGCAAGTCTAAAGCTCGTCGGAGTCAAATGTTCGAGTATTTAAATGGCAACTAGTTCGTATCCATCATGGTTTAAATTGGATCGTTTTCTTCAAGTCTGATTTCATATCGATCAAAGGCGCTGATTGATAATTTCTTCGTTTCAATACTATTTGTATTGATCATGTACTTCGTATCGATCACCCCGGCTACTTGGTATCGATTTAGGATGAGTAAGCTCCATATCCATCTGACCATATCGATATGAAGTGTTCCAATCGATCTACAAGCTACTTCACAAACATTCTGATTGAATCGATACGATTTCAAGTAAAACTTGGAGTCGGTAACTCAATCGGCTACTCTCTTTCTTCCTCAAGCTTCCAGGACACCATTGAAGTATTTCCTTAACCTCACTCCAACCATGCTCCGACACTAACGACACCGGAGTTGGCCATAGCCTTGAATGAAATGACATTGAGACTCAAATCTTGTCATTGTGAAAAGGGTTATGAGCTGATTAATTACCTAAGTTTCAGCGAATTGGTTTAAAGATTAAAAGCTAATAGTTTAGGGACAAAGACTTTGCAATTTTCTCATATTTTTGATTGATACGAAGCAGGAGTGAAGATAAAGGCAGGTAGAAAATTTGTCTAAGTCCAAATCCTTTTATATGACTTCATACCCAAGGGAAGATGTTTCATATCCCAGCTGCAAAAAATCGACAGAAGCGGTCAAAATAGCATCGATACGAAGGGCGTTGTACAAGTGTATCTGGAACGTTCGTATCCATCGATTCAAAGACATAACTTCGTATCCATCAACGTAAGGCAGTCCAGGACTTACTAGTTCGTATCCATCGGTGCTTCATGCCAATCATCACTTCGTATCCATCAATGTGGATCGATCCAAAGCCCACCATTTCTTAACCATCGATATGAAAATCACTGCAAAATTATGTCTAGACCATTCAACTCTATCGGTACGAAATGTCAATTTCGTATCCATCGCCCAAAGCTTCATATCCATTGACATGAAGCATTCCTAGACCTATTTGTTTCGTATCGATGGCCATCAATAAAAAGTGTATGTTTCTACATCCTAGATCGATCCAGGAGAGGATTGATGTGGAGGAGTGAATAAAAACAACCATAAATCATTGTTACAACTCGAATTTCACGTCGATCCAGAAGAGAATTGATATGAAACTCGATCCAAACAAGAATAAAAGAACTTGACAACAACCCGTGAACGTGCAAACGCGAACATGAGTCAGGTTAACATACCTGCACGTATGGCAAACTAACGTTTGATTTCCAAAGTTAATAGGAATTGAAAGCTTACCTGATGACGATGTAAACAACAAATTTCTAGCACTCAACCTTCAGTTACAACAAAACAATGAGTGATTATTGGCAGTCTACAATTCAACATTTATATTACTGGAAATTAATCTAAGGTTACATCTCCTGATAAAAAGACAACGACTGTTCAACGAATCAGACAAGCCTTTTCAGAATAAAGAATGCAGCTTTTCAAAGCATGTCATGTTTACACAAAACGTACTTTGGAGGGCAAATGTTATCCCGCCTTTTGGCAAGGCCATGACACTAAGGATTTGACTAGAGGCTGAAAACAATCCATCTCGAAGATTGGTTATCTACAGATTCACGATGGATACAGAAAAATTTGGTTCGAGTCCGGATTGAGCTACAATTAGCATGGTATGATAAACAAAGCTATGAAAGGCAACATTCCAAATTTCAGGTCAATCGAAGTTCGTATGCTCAAGTTATGATCGATCAAGTTTCATGTGAAACATGTTTGTTTCGTATCCATCCCCTTCATATCCATCAACTCCACAACCATCCCCTTTGTATCCATCAAGCAATGGCATCGATCATAACCCATCTACTCGACTACTACCCATTTCATATCGATCCCACTTCCATCCATTTTGTATCAATCAGCCAAGCATCAATATGAAACCGGCAACCAATCGACTGATACAAAATAATAACCAAGCATCGATACGAAGGGAGCAACTAAGGATCTAGACGAAGATTAGGGCCAATCATCGATACGAAGACAAGGATATAATGTCGATATGAAGAGCAGTGCATAGGATCGATATGAAGGAGATAGTCAGACCAAAGGAAACAGTCTTCAGGCGTGAAATATGGATCTCCACAAAATGCTCAATCCACATCATCGTTACAAAAATGATCGATACGCATGGATCGATACGCAACCACCAGCCAAACTACAAATCCAACCTTGGATTGATCATAACTCAAAAACTACAAGTCTAAATGCCTCCAAATTTTCTCAGAAGCTTGCATATCACCTGAAGGCCCACCATGATCGATCGTAGCTCAAATGGAGCCAATCTTGATCGATACGAAATGCACTTGGATCGATCCTGATCGATCCAAAATGACCCTAGCTCGATCTGGTGGGCCCACCCACGTGTGAGAAAAGGTATTTCAAGCTTTAAGAGAGATATTTCTAGATCTACTCCTATAAATATCACTTCTACGCCATTACTCTGCTATAACTCCACTGTAACTTGAGAGATAATGATTTGTACTATTGTAATAATCAGTTGTCAATCATCAATAAACAACAAAACTATTTAAAGTGGACGTAGGCTACAACGTCGAACCACTATAAATTCTTGTCTCTTTCTATTTTTGCATGCTTTTGTTGGTGTGATTGTTAGATTAGCATCCTTTTCTATTTACTTTCTTCACTTTAATATCATCAATCATCTAAAGAGTGTTGTGCCCAGTATTGGTTCAAACAGTTTCACATTAACATCAATTTTGAGTTACAAATTATTCTTTACTATATTAGTATTAGTTAAGGTTACATAATTTATGAAAAAATGAAAAATCTACATACCATTAAAGTTAACTACATCATTGTCATAAGCTAATTAGTTGGATTCATATCATTGATGAAGCATTAGATGAAAAAAAGAACAGGACCATGAAAAAATTGGATGACGAAATTTTTATTCCATTGTTTAATGAGGAAAAGAGAGAATTTTTTTCATTATTGTTATAATAAAATTAAAAAAGAAATGAAAAGGTGGGTGTGTTAGGCTAATGAAGTATCTAAGTGGGTGAGAGGATAAATGGATGAAAGAAGTGTTTAAACGGGTATAAATAGTGTCACCATTTATTAATTAGTATTTTGTATTTAAAAGTAATTATGGTGGAATGTATTAGTACATTAGGTATTGGACGATAAAAACTATATGATATTATATAAAATATAGATACTAATATTTTATCAAGATTATACACACACACACACATAGAGTATATAATGCAAGATATTATACAGTTATTGATTAAGAAGACAGTATAGTATCAAGATTTTAATATCAAGAGTAGATTCAAGATATCAAGTTTTAAGAGTGCAAGGATAAAGATTCATGAGAATTGAAGAGTTTAAGATTTCAAGATATTACAGGTAAGTTATAGAGTTGTAGAATTTATGTTAAAACCTTAATAACACTTTCCTGATCTCTCTTACATTCCCTAATTTTGCTTTAAAATTGTTTGTCAAATATTCTATTTTTAAAATAATCATTTTCAATCTCTTATACTTATAATGATATTATTTCAGTGATTTTAAGTTTATATATATATATATTGAATTTTTATTTATTCTTTAACAATTTATATTTATTTTATGTACACTAGTATGAAGCCCGTGTCGATGGCACGGGTATAAGTTCTTCCCATAAAGCATGCCGTTATGCTTTGCACAAATGCAAAGTTTGATCGATAGGAAACCGTTCTTACATTAAAATAGAAGGAATATAATATTATATGAGATTGGTCTTTGTAAAATATAATAAATGTGTACATAATTTAAATTCTCGTTCATTTATCTAAATGCAAAATCCATGCATGCATACATGAATATACATAATGGATGCATATAATATTTAGTTTATCATGATAAAGTTTTTATATTATCGTCTGAAGGCATGGCACATGAAAATTGGCACTTAGATCTGTTAATATACTCAGGTTCGAGCCCTATGTTACACACACTTCTCGCAAACAACAGTACTCGGGAGGTTATAGATGTCATGAGTTGAAGCGGACATGCACAACTTAATTCTCCTCATGAGTTTAACGGTCCGGCGGGTTCTCCTAAGCATATTAAAAAAAGTTTTTATAGTTTTCTAGGCACTTATTATTATTTTTAGTTAATATGAAATGGATTTTTTAATCTATAACAAATCGTAATTTTTTTTTCAGGTTGAATACATTATAGACAATGTGGAGTTATATGCAGAAATTACCAGGTTTGAAAATTAGCTATGCTCATATATGGATGATTGCCATACTTTATATGTATCCAATATTCAACTCCTCATTTTTGTAGTTAAGAGATTAAAATGTAGTTTAATATACGTAGGACAAATAAATTTTCATTATACTATCACTATGTTTATAAACTAAATCCTACAGTTGATTTTTCTTCTAATGAAATCATGAGATTCGGATTTAAAGGAAACCTAGTAGTAACATTTATTTTATTCATGTATACTTGCCTTATATGCTATTTATCATCATGTTCCACTAAAACTTAATTTGACTATAGGTTTTTCCATAAAAGCACATAATAATATAATAGTATCCAGGTATCAATTTTATATTTTCAAAGTCCAACCAAATGCAGTTTGCATATATTATTATAAAGAAATTACCAATATAATATTATATAGAGATCAAATTTGATATGTTCAAACAAAAAGCCCAACAAAATACAGTTTGCATACATCATTATAGCTATCATGTGAAAGAAAATATACACCTAATACATGCCACAAAAATCAAGCCATCATAATTACATTTAATCGAATATCATTATGAAACTTTCAATATTTTGGATACTTTTGGAATAGTATTCAAATAATTATATATTCTCAACTGACCCATATGAAGCAACTTGTATTTAGAAATAGACTTGATGCCTTTATAAATATTATTATAAATCAGTTGTAGATTGAAGCATGCATATAATATCCTTTTACATATGTGATATATGATTAAACATCGCATACAAAATCTCTTTTGAAAGCCTTATTACTGGAGTCATCTGCAATGCCTAGAAACTTACCAAACTTGATGATCAAGTGAGATGATATATTGAATACATTCTAATTGTTTTAATTTGTTCCACATCGTCAAAAATACATTAATTGTTGTTTTATATAAGCTAAGGGATGAAGAAAGAAGTTGCTTCAATAACATCTAATTGAGTTGAGATGATGCAGTGAAGTTTAATAATATGGTCTATGAATAAATGACATGCAATTTGAGAGACAAATAATTTTAGCTACTATTGAGATGTAAAGGGCATTTTAGGAAATTGAAAAAAAAAACATGGTTGATTCATATTCATCGAATTCTCATTGTTAATAGTTGGGACAAAAACATATATCATCATAGTGGTATTGTTTAATTCTTTCCTCATAATATTACCCATGTAATGATAAAATGCTATATTCAGTGCACGTTCATATTTTTCTTATATTTGGAAAAGCCTAGCTATTGTAGATTTAATGGGAAATAACTTTATGCTCTAACTGTTTCCTTAGATATGATTTAAAATCTGATATGAGTTATTAATTTACTTTATTAGAGACCTTATTCATGCAAATTTGCTCTGTTAAATTTCTGTTAGCGCACCATTTACATATGAGATTTGAACTTTATTCCTATATAATGCTTAAAATAGTGCATATACTATCAAAACTGTACCTTCATATATGGTATCAACTAATTATTTGCACAAATTAATGCATGAATAACAATGAATATTGTTGCATACACATCCTCAAAATGATTATTTTGTTTAAATCAATTTTATCTAATGCTATATTAGTGGAATGTCCACTTACATTTTTAAAATTATTTACCACTGATTAGTGCATCACTACCTAAGAATATGCTTCTTAAATTTGTATTCATTTCCCCTCAATCAATATAGTATGAAATTTGTTTATATATCAGTCTCAAAATAATGAATACATATCTCATATGTATCTTCATGAGTCAATATATGATTTCCATAAATCAAATTCAATCCTATTAACGCATATGAATAGCTAAATATTATCAAACTTATTCCTACGGTAAAATTTTGTGCATTGATTTTTCTTTCCTAAAAATTCTTGGAACGAACCAATTTGATTCTTGTGCAATATTACTTGCATAATCATTAAATGTCTATATCTTACAAATTCACTATATTACACAAATAATTAAAATGGTATTATATACAATGACAATGTATTTATATAGAGTTGTAAATTTTGCATTTTCTAATATAGGTTAATTGGTATGCATTGCTGTTGTCCTACAGTTATTCAAATAATGTATACATTATAACTACTTAACAAAAAATATAAATCTCTACTACCAAAATAACTACCCACTTTCTTCAGTATAAACCTTTTTATTCACGTTCTTTCTAACACCTATTGCATGCTCGACTTAACTCTATCATCCTCTCTGTTTATCTCAACCTTCTTAGATATAAGTAACAACTTTATCACAACTTAATTTGTCTCACACTGTCAAAAATACACTAATTGTCGTTGTATATAAGCTAAGGGACGAAGAAAGGAGTCGTTCGGTTAACATCTAATTAAGTTGGGATGATGCCGTGCAGATTAATAATAGCGCCCATGAATAGATGACATGAAAATTGAGAGATAAATAATTTTAGCTACTACGGAGATGTAAAGGGTATTTTAAAAAATTTAAAAAGACGTGGTTGAGTTCTATTCATGAAATTTTCATCATTAATAGTAATGATTATTTACATTATGCTGAATATTCTTGTTAAATCTTTCAAAATTATTTTATAAAGTTTTATTAAGTTTTAATGTTACTAAAAGTGGAAAATAGGAAAAATGACTAACTTTGAACAATATTTAGGCCGAAGGACAGACTTTAAAAAAACTAGGCTGAAGGACAACGCTAAATATGGCTAGCATTTTGTACAGTATAAAACTGAATATAATGCTACTTATAACTAGCATTTTATGTAGTGTAAAAATTGAATATAACGTTCGTTATAACCAGTATTATTCTTCTGTCTAATTTTCTTTCAAAATTTGTCCCTCAGCCCAAAAATTAAACTTGGTGTCCGTCAGCTTAAATTTTTTTCAAAATTTGTCCTTATGCCTAATCCCTCTTCAAAACCATTTTTATTAAGTGATTTTACAAATACAAAGGGATATGTCGACATATCCGCTGCAAGTATGTTGACGTATTAGATGTATTTTTCAAAATTCAACCATAATCTCTTGATTCCTAAATTAATTTCTATCGAACCACTATGGAAATTCAACCATAATCAAACTCAATCATTACTAGTTTGATTCTCTTTCATATACTCTCTAAATTCTCTCATTTTTCTCAAGATTAAAATGCTATTCAAGAGTCATAGGATCAATTGTAATTAAAATCGAATATCCAAGTCTATAAACTTTATCAAAACATACTCTTATACGCTGTGGTGTGCTTGATATCACTAAAATCCAAGTAGGCGTGATTGTAGCTGTTTAAAATCAATTAGATGTGTTTAGTAGCATATAAATTTAGTGCGTGTGCTTGTAGCTCGACAATCAAGTGGCTCTATCTAGAAGCCGAGATTTTGGAGGGTGTCTCTCGTAGCCTTGAAATCGAGATTGTATTTGTATTTACTAATTGAAAAGAAATCCATACAAGAAATTGCACGGAACTGGATGTCGGGTAACTCCGAACCAGTATAAAATTCTGCCGCATTCTTTCCTTTTTACTTTTACTGCATTTACTTTTATTTGTACTTTGATTCTGTGATTGTTCCTCTGATTGTTAATTCTATCATTTCGAGTAAAATCTTAAATAATTTGAATAATATTCACATAAATCCAATAAACACTATTTTTCCGGTCTCTAGTGTTAATTTAGCCTTAGATCCCTGTTCCGTTGACTCACATAATGTATAGGTAGAAAACAAACTTTGATCAACCATATCTTAAAAGGAAACCTACTTAAAACAAAGATATGTTAAACTAGCTCCAAGGAACATGGACAAGTTGTTCTTCTTCAAGATCCTTCATACAGTACAGAAGACGTACCTATACTTCAACTTTCATCATAGAAAAAAAAGAAGATTAGACAAATGATTGAAGTTACTCTTTGCAATAAGTGATGGTTGCTCATGTTTTGTGGGTTTGATCCAAACTTAATGTAATAGTTAAAGGTTAGTACTTAGCAGCTAAGGCGTGATGCATAAATGTCACTCCTGTACATAATGGTACATACTGACATCGATGCATGCACCGTCAATTTTATTTTCAGGAAAACAGGCACAAGGGAAAAGTTATAAAAAAATTTAGTCTCAAGAACAGTAAGTTTGTTTTTTAGTCTGAAGGACACTTTATAGTGCAAACAGAAAATGATAGTTACATCTATCATTCTGTGATTTACACTACAAAGTGTCGTTCAGACCAAAAAACAAACATGCTGTCTCTGAGACTAATTTTTTTTGCAACTTCTTCTCTGTGTCTAAAAACCCCTTTTATTTTTTATTTTATTTTGAGAAAGAAAAATATTTCACAAATTGCGAACATTTAATAAGATTAAAGGAAGGTGACACTTCAGACATGGTCAGAGGTGAATATTAAAACAGATTTTAGACGTAGATGAATTAATGAACTAAGAATATTCATGCTTGAATATATGTACTTATGTACTAAAATTATCTTAATACTGCAATTACGCTCCTCCAAAATGAACATTTCCATACTTGTCAGCAAGAACCTATAGGTGAGGCCATTTTGTATTAAAAATGGCTAATAACATAAAATACATGTTGGTAAGGTTCTGTTGAAAAATGATGCTATCTGAACAAATGTAATGATAAGAGAGGTAATAATTTATCCGTTACAAAAAAATATATGCCTTTAAATACATAAATCAACAGGTAATAAACAATATCTTCTGTCTAATCGACCAATGATAAATTTGAGAAAATATGCGCAAGAAAAATTCCAAAATAGTTATTCCAGCCTAAAGCTAACTTTCATACAAAGTGAACTCTTCTAGATTTGAAACTAGAAATAAAAGAAAAATACACAGAATAGCCTAGTCATTTGGAAGATAGAAGCATGTAAAGTGAACTCTTCTAGATTTGAAATCGAATTTATCCTAAGAAAAGTGTAAAGCTTTACAATCCTTATTCTTGGTATCTTTTACGGAATTACTAATAAATTATTACTAAGTAGTAACTTTCAATAAATTTACAACTCTCATTTGATTGCCCTAAGCATCACATATCGCTACTCATGCATAACACAGGTGAACTTTATTACAGCACTTTTGTAGAAGGGGAAGGCAAATTGCACCTGAAACTCAATGTGTCTTGGGTTCAGGGTGCATTTTTTCAAATGAATCCCATCATTTCCAAAGGAAGTAGCTACTTCACTTTTAGCTTGCTGCAAAATAATGTTATCCGCAACTACACTAAACTAAAATGTTATGGATCTGATAGTAACTTCAATAATGTTAGTAAACTGTTTAGAAATTGTCACAACAGAAAAATATTTATAATTTTCACAATTAAACCAGTCGTCCGAGTCTAGAGAATATTTGTTTCCTTGAAACAATATTGCCCTCTTATATGCACCGAAGGATATGAGCAATTTGTCTCACAGGATGAAATGGACCGGCCCCGATATGCTGTGCGTGCAGATGGAGCGACGACGAACTGAAGGAATTACAAAACCGAGAACTGAGTCGTGGGAAAAAGAACAGAAAGAAGAAATGAACTAATTCTAAGCAAGTAATCTCATTTTGCAGGCCCCTATATATAGGCTGGAGGAGGCACCTATTTGGAGCAGTCGTGACCGTTGGAAAAGTTGCGACCCTTTAACCGACAGACGCGCGTGCACAGACGCAACGTTCTAATTTTGAAGACCAAAGTTAGCCGTTTCAGCACAACAGGCCCAAGTGGCAGATGGAGGCTCATCTATTCACGAGACCACAAGAGCCTCAAGGCCTAAGGCCCAATATTTGATATTTTAATATTAATATGAAGGCCCAAAGCCAACATGCCCAAAGCCTACATAACCACATCTCAAGTCTTCATGTCTTTTTTTTTTTGATTTAGTAGATTAGGTGGCAGTATATATGGTGGTATTGAAACAAATATTTCACGATGTGGGACTTTGTTTCAATAAACAGAATACCCAAAAATCTTTCTCTTTCCTAACCACTTTCTCATTCATTTTTCTAACAATCCCCCACATGAATGAGCAGTTATTCATAGTTTCACGAGACATTTATCGGATCGGTTTAAAGTAGCAAATGTGCCTTGAACTTTCCTAGTGATTACCTATTTGAATTACGGGCGAATCAGTAGACTTAGAATGTCCTTGAACTGTAAGTCTTTTGTGTAATTCTAAAATAGATAGCACATGATAAATGTTTCTTATAATCCTTCATTCTCTGTTTGTGTTCATTTTTGCCTTGAACACCTGTCTGGTCTCATAAGTGCTTAAAGAATTTGGTCTTATAATTCTCTTTGAAGTGGCGCCTTCGCACTTACGTAGATGATTCTGTAAGGGATATTCGTAATTTCTCAAATACAGACATCATTAAAAGTATCAATACTTATCCTATTTTCCATCAAATAATGCACTGACTTTATTATAGGAATGGTTTGTGTGTAACAGTGCCATCGAGTTTCTCTTAAACTTAGTTGTCCTTTTGAACCTAGATCTTGGCATCTCCAGTCAACTAGATGGGGTTTCCATTAAAAAAACTTTTAGTCTATGGGCCTTAACTCCATTCCCATCGATAATGTTTGAACTTTCTCTCTTGGCAAGCCTTTTGTTAGTGGATCTTCTATGTTATCTTTAGCCTTATGTAGTCTATAGTGATAACTCCATTAGAAAGAAGTTGTCTTATTGTTTTATGTCTACGACGAATATGCCTAGATTTACCATTGTATAGTGTACTATTAGCTCTTCCAATTGCTAACTGACCATCACAATGTATACATATTGGAGGCACGAGTTTGCTCCAATTTGGAATGTCTTCCAAGAAACTTCGAAGCCATTCTGCTTCTTCTGTGGTCTTATGTAGTGCAATAAACTCTGATTCCATCGTCGATCTAGCTATATAAGTCTGTTTGGACGATTTCCATGATATTGCTCCATTTCCTAATATGAACACATATCCACTTGTAGACTTTTTATCTTGTGAACCAGTTATCCAATTGGCATCACTGTATCCTTCCGATGTTGAAGGATAGTTTGTATAGTGTAGACCATAGTTCTGCGTATACTTTAGGTATCCTAAAACTCTGATTAATGCTTTCCAATGATGTTTACCAGGATTGCCGGTAAATCTACTAAGCTTACTTATAACGTATGCGATATCTGGCCTAGTGTAGTTCATAACATACATGACACTTCCTAGTATAGGAGAGTATTCAAGCTGGTAGATACCATCACCAGTGTTCTTTACCCAATTTTGGTTCATATCTACTGGTGATTTTGCAATAGTTATATTATATTGTTTGAATTTTTCAAGCATCTTACCGATGTAATGTGATTGGGATAATGCATATCCCTGTGGTGTTCTCAAAATTTTGAACCCAATATCACATCAGCCAGTCCTAGGTCTTTCATATCGAATCTAGAGGACAACATATTCTTTGTAGATGTTATTATGGCCTTGTTATTGCCTAGGATTAGTAAGTCATCAATATAAAGACAAACAATGACATATCCAACATATGTGTGTTTTATGTAGACACATTTATCTGATTCATTTATTGTGAATCCATTTGATAACATAGTTTCATCAAATTTCTCATGCCATTGTTTTGGAGCTTGTTTAAGGCCATAAAGCGGCTTTACTAATTTGCATACTTTATTCTCATTTCCGGAGCTAAGAAACCCTTCAGGTTGCTTCATATATATTTCTTCCTCTAGTTCACCATTCAAAAATGCAGTTTTTACATCCATTTGATGTATTTCTAAATCAAGTATGGATGTGATTGCAATAAGCATCTTAATTAATGTTATCTTCGTCATTGATGAATATGTATCAAAATAGTCCAGGTCTTCCTTTTGTTTGAATCCTTGGACTACAAGACGAGCTTTGTACTTGTCTATCGAACCATCGAGTTTCAATTTCTTTTTAAATATCCATTTATTACCTAAGGTCTTTCATCCTTAAGTAAATCAACTAACTCCCAGGTATGGTTAGCCATAATGGATTCAATCTCATTGTTAATAGCCTCTTTCCAATAAGGGGCATCGTTGGAGGACATAGCTTGTTTGTATGTCAATGGATCATCTTCCAACGTAAAAGTGTAGAAGTCTGGTCCAAAGGTCCTAGAGGTGCTTGACCTTTTTCTCCTTCTTAGTTCCTCCGCTTGTTGATCAGCACTAGTTTACCGAAGTTTATTTTGTTCAGTATTCTCAAGGGAATCAGTAAATTCATCCTCCCTTGGTCTCTTTTGTGTATCATTGTCAGTACCCTATTTTAAAGGGAATATATGTTCGAAAATTCTTGCATTTCCCGATTCGATGATGGTATTTTCATGAATATCGTCAATTTCAGATATGTGTACTAGAAATCAATAAGCGGCACTGTTTTGTGCATATCCAACGATTACACAATCGATTGTTTTGGTCCAATTTTGACCTTTTTTGGTTTAGGTATCTCTACTTTGGCAAGACGGTCCCACACTTTTTAAGTATTTGTAGGATGCCAGTCTATTTTTCCAAAGTTCGCGAGGAGACTTGGATCGTGGTATTTTATTTAAAATATGGTTCGCCGAAAGAATAGCTTCTCCCCAAAAGTTATCTGGCAAGCTAGAACTAATTAATAAAGCATTCATCATTTCTTTAAGAATTCTATTTTTCCGTTCGGCTATACCATTGGATTGAGGTGAATATGGGGTTGTAGTTTGTTGTATGATGCCGTGCTCAGCGCAGAATTCCTCAAAAGGAAATTCTTATTCTCCTCCTCTATCACTTCTTAAAGCTTTAATTTTCCTGTTGAGTTGAATCTCAACTTTTGCTTTATACTGTTAAACATATTGAATGCTTTTCCTTGCTTCTAAGGAGATACACATAGCAGTACCTAGTATAATCATCAATAAACGTAATGAAATACCTTTATCCATGTCTAGTTTGACACATTTTCAAATCACATACAGCAGTGTGTATAAGGTCTGGAGGTTCAGTTTCTCGTTCAACATGATGAAATGAGGTTCTTCTCAATTTTGCTTTTGCACAAATTTGACATTTATAGTTGGAGTCTATGTTACATTTTGGTATACATTCTAGATTAATCATTTTTCACAGTGTATCAAAATTTACGTGCCCTAATCTAGAATGCCATATGTTAGAAGAGTCAATAATATAAGCAGAATATTCACTTTTATTCATATCAGTGTTTGGTACAATAGTTGTTACATTTTCTTCGAATAAACCATCACATACATATCCTCTTCCTACATACACTATATCCTTTGATAATACAAATTTATTGGCTACAAAGGTTAATTTGAAACCATGCTTGCTAAGCAAGGACCCTGATATCAAATTCTTGCGGATTTCTGGAACGTGAAGAACATCAATTAAAGTAAGCTCTTTTCCAGAAGTTAGTTTCAGCACAACTTTTCCCTTGCCTTCGACCTTTGATGCAAATGAATTGCCCATGAAAAGTTGTTCATCATCAATTGCAGGTTGTAAACATCCACTTGTTAGCACATATGGGTCGAGTGGCACCTGTGTCTATAAGCCATTCCTTTGGATTACCAACAAGGTTGCATTCTGATATTACTGCACATAAATCCATATCAGAAATGCCATCTGTAACTTCAGCCGTATTTTCTTCTGATTTCTTCTTTTTGAGAGCGTGTCACTTTATGCCCATTCTTTCCACGATTATGGCAAGAACCCTGAAATTTCTTCTTCTACTTCTGAGGCGCATTCTCACATTTTCTCTTGTTAGGTTTGTCTGACTCGTCAACATTTGCTTTGGCAGCCATATTCTGAGAGATCTTTTTCACAGAATTTCTATTATCTTCCTCAATTCGCAGACGAACTATGAGTTCTTCCATTGTCATTTCCTTACGCTTATGCTTAAGGCAAATTTTGAAGTCCTTCCACGAAAGAGGAAGTTTCTCAATGGTTGCGGCAACTTGGAAAGATTCGCTAAGCTTCATCCCTTTATCTTGCAGTTGACGGATGATCTTGAGTCTGGTTGATCGCAATCTTTGAATCTACCATTTTGAAGTCGAGAAATTTGCCAGCGATGAATTTCTTCATGCCTGCATCTTCAATTTTGTACTTTCTGTCTAAGGCCATCCAAAGTTCCTTTGATGTTGCAATAGTACAATAGACATTGTAGAGGCTATTATCCAGACTATTCAGAATATAGTTTTTACACATAAAGTCCGAATTTTTCCAGACATTTGCGGCCTCCACTTTGATTGCATCGAGTCCAACTTTAGGAGCATCTTCGGCTAGAAACTTGGCGTGGCCTAATGTTGTTAGATAAAACAACCTCTTCTGTTGCCAATTCTTGAAGTCCGTCCCGTTGAACTTTTCTGTCATTTCTCCATAAGACAGTGCCATTATCGTAACCAGAGGCGCCGGCTGAGCGTTTTTCACCGTCTGCGTTGTACAGCGTTATTGTCGTTGTTATTTTGAGACATCGTCGTCTACAACAATAAATATTATTTCAAGAATGTTATCCACAACTACACTAAAGTGTTATGAATCCGACAGTAACTTCAATAATGTTACTAAACTGTTTAGAAATTGTCACAGCAGAAAAATGTTCATTATTAAACCAGTCGTCCGAGTCCAGAGAATATCTGTTTCCTTGAAACAATATGGTCCCCTTATATGCATCGAAGGTTATGAGCAATTTGTCTCCAAGGATGAAACGGACCGGCTCCGATATGCTGTGCGTGCAGACGGAGCGACGACGAATTGAAGGAATTACATAACCGAGAACAGAGCCATGGGAAGAGGAACAGAAAGAAGAAATGAACTAATTTTGAGTAAGTAATCTCATTTTGCGGGCCCCTATATATAGGCTGGAGGAGGTACCTATTCGGAGCGGTCGTGACCATTGGAAATGTTGCGACCCTTTAACCGACAGACGCGCCAAAATTAGCCGTTTCAGCGTAGCAGACCCAAGTGGCAGATGGAGACCCATCTAATCACGAGACCCAAAGAGCCCCAAGGCCCAAGGCCCAATCATTGACATTTTAATATTAATATGAATGCCCAAAGCCCACATTCCCAAAGCCTACATTGCCACATCTCAGGTCTTCATGTCTCTTCTTCTTTTCTTTTGATTTAGTAGATTAGGTGGTAGTATATATAGTGGTATTGAAACAAATATTCCACTATGTGGGACTTTGTTTCAATAAACACAACACCCAAAAATATTTCTCTTCCCTAACAACTTTCTCATTCATTTTTCTAACAAATAATTGGGAGGTTGCTAGAAGTAGTTGAAGGGGGATAACCTAGCAAAATTCAATAATTTGTTCATAAATACTAGGAGTTTCTTGTTTTATTCAGTGATAATATTGGGCATCATATAACACATCACATATAGTCCGGCTAATGTTATCATCCTAGATTTTAAAGCAAACAGAGTTAAGCCAAGTATGAAAAAGGTGCATCCTTGCTATATTTTGGCAGAAAAAATGTTTTATGCAAGTGAAAGCTCGTTATCTCCAAACATCCTCACATATAAAAAAACAAATATGCTACTATTACTGAAAATTCGTAAGCTACTTATAAAACATAAAAATGATATGTGAGACGTATATCTCGGTAGGTTCGAATTTTCACTAAATTGAAAATCCAAGGCCATTAGAGTACGAACCGTTAATGTTGGTATCATGTAAACAAACAAAATCATATCAAAGCACTATCAATAATAACTCATAGCGGGATGAAAAAGTATAATAAAACATACAAATTACTGGCCAAGGCTAATACCTTCAGTATCTAGTACCATTGTCAATATCAAGCACGCATAAGGAAATACCGTTCTTCTACTATTTCCGCCTTGTAATAGTAGCCGTCCCTCTAAATCTAAAATGTGGGTTGTAGTGGAGACGGGTCAGAACAAACGTTCTGACAACTGATAAATTACATACTTTATACATACAGTAGTTTATGTTAATTGCTTTCTAATACGTGTTATGTCTACCTTTTAAACTTAATCATCTTGACTTCATGTACGCATATACCTACTCAAGATATAAAATACCTATATATATAGTCCCCCATGAACCATGATACAACCCCTGCTAGTATCTATAACTCTACACCATGCTAGGTATCCACGATCATGTCTAGATTGAATTGTCTACGTATACCGAGGATCTTCCCGTCGGTGTCTAATGACGGCATTACAACTATTAGCCGTATTTCTGCTCCCTTAAAGACTCATCTAAAGGTTAGCTAGCATTGCCTTCTAACTACAAACAAAACAAATAAATTTAAGATGGTGCGTGTCCCATACAAAATGTACACTAGTAGGACGTATAGTCTGCCTAAGTGTAACCCAAGCCTTCCTAATGACCGCTCCAGGACCGATGACCCTCTCAGCCTAGGTGTATAGCCATATTCCTCACATACATGATACACACTTACTAGCATAGTGCCGAGCCTACGCTCACCGTCCCATTTAGATTGTCTAACGCAATTAAGGAAATGCTCATTTGTTACTTTATAACCCTATAAGGATTCAAGTAAAACCAGTTTAGTACTTTTGCACTTCAAACCGAGGCGAACCCACTTTGGTATATTCTATTTACCTATGCGTGAACGTATAATCCCACAAGTCCTAAAGTTGGAGATGTCTCGCATCAGTATAATGTACACAAAACCACTAGTGGCCTTCTGTTGTGCAACACTATTGACCTCGTATCCAAGCCATACTAATAACTATGTCGTTCTTAATTAATCTAAGATGTTGACTAGATTCAATAATTCACACCCTTCATAAATGCATAATAGATGCTATATAAATTTTATTGAATTATTACGCATTCTACATTCAACTGTTGGTACTCGGTTAATTTTACATAACTTACTCTGTATTTCATTAATGCCATTTAATGTCATTTTATCGCTTATCCCTAATTTAGTAAATTGAATACCTCTTACTGTTTGACTTCCACTTACTTTTATTAAGTATATTCTAATAATCTCTTTTAATCATTACTATCTTTCTTTGATTACTATAACTTTTTAGTTACTTATTTCGTCGCTATACATACACTTCATTGCTCGTTATTTATTTTCTAACTTATCTTAAATCGTATACATTAGATTTACAATTAAATTTTTGTTATTATCTCCACTTACTATACTTTGGTTTACACCTAGTGATTCTATACGTTGGAATTACATTTTCCCAAAAGGAAACATTAACAACTGTAATTTTCTATAAATTATCTAAAAGAGGACTTATGGTGTGTTTGAAATTACAGGGAATTATTTTTTCTATTTTTATTGAACTATATGGTACAAAATATGGTAAACATCCTTATTTTGTACATATTTTTTAGCATATTCCTTATTATTTCAAACAATACACTTTTATTCATAATTATAAAACTAGATAATTTATAAAAATTTACATTGCAACACACTTCATTCTAATAAATTAAAATACTACTTAAGTCTCAATCCAATTTATAACAACTTATGATTTGTACTTACTATAACCAACAAACCAAAAAATATTATATAATATCATTAACGAATTATCTCATATAGCAACTACTTTCACCAGTACTTTCTAGATTCAAGTACATACAATATTTGTTCAAAGTTAACACCTCGTAGAATATGTAGGCATGGTTCTCAAATTCACTATATGTGCAAAAATTTATATTCAGGCATACAAAGGAAAGGATTTATAACGATATATATTCAATATTATATAAACATATATAATTTCCCACTCACCTCTAGGCTTTCAAATCTCCAAATCTAAATCATGCTGTTCCCATTTTCCTCCCTTTCTTCCTACCAAAATATGTAGCGAAAGCATATACACATTTATTAGAAATTTAGATCCAAAAAGAAATTTGAATTTAATTTAGCTATGGATTTAGTTTTATAATTTACCTTGGTTTTGGTGATTTGATTTGACCATGTTCTTCTTTTCAACTATTCTTTGCTATTCTCCACTTGTATATATACATATATTGTGGTTTATATAGGTTTTAGAAACAAAATGGTAGAGCTTCGCCGTTGCTTCTAGAAACATGAGAAGAAAAGTGAGAGGTTGGACCTGTATTTATAGATATTCGAATCAATGCCAACCGTTAAATTAGATTATGTTAAATCGGGATGTTTGGATTAGGTCAATACAAAACCGCCAGCCTATCATCAGTTGACTTCTCCCCTTTTATCGGTCAACCACTAACGATTGGTAGATCTCAATAAGGGTCGACCAGTTGCCTAAATATGGTAATTGGTGATTTCTATGTGTTTTGTTTCCTAATTGAAACGATTTGATCGATCTGATTTAACGTTAAGTATTCCATTAACTTTAATTAATTTTATTTATTCCTTAATTGCATAATAATTTTTTATAATCCAAAATCTTAAACCATTAATAACTTTTTCGCTTGAACTCCAATCGTAAAAATTTATATATGAAAATCGATTAGAAAATCGCCACGAATACAACATTCTAAGTCTCATAGCCAAATTTTGACGTTTGTAAAAAATTCCATTTTCGGCTTTACTAATTGTTAATTAATTTCTTTTTAATTAGTCATCGCTCAATTTATAGGGTGTTACATTACCCTTACCTTAAAAGATCATTGTCTCTGAAATCCCTAAAGGATTGAATAATGTAACATAACACGCAACCATTTTAAGCTATCCAACCAATCAGTGTGCAACCAATTTTGCAGCCAATTGTGTACAATTGCATGCTGTCTCACAATACATATGATATGTATGCTGAAGAATACTTGTTAGATCAAAAACTGGTATGACATCCATGATGCCAATTGTGATAAATTGGCCCTTGACTTGAACATATACAATGACACGATTAAGTATGACTTAATCAATGCCATCTTAATAGAATATCAAGCACCGACTCATCACTTGAGACTTAGTGCGTATTGGAATCATTAAAGGATGGATGTATGATGTCAACAGGCCTTTGAGGTAGAATATGTGAAAGTCCTTATGCTTTCTTGGTTCATTGTACTTGAGATTCTTTAAAGTCATTTGGGTTTAATATTCCCAAGAGTCCATATTGGCTTTCAAAAAAGATGTTCCAAAAAGGGCCTAAATCATATCATATATTCATAAGTGGTAAAGAATATGAGAAACAAATTTATGATGTAATCCATTATGTTCGTCAATGGGCTATGCAATATGTTCTTATGTTCAAATTTCAATGTCCATATAAGTATGCATATATGTGCTTGTCATAGTTCAAAGCTCCTGTAAATAATTTATGTCAAGTTTTGATCTTGATGATTTCGAATATGTGTAGGTCCAATTCAATAATGTTCGATAAGGCATAGTAAAAACAATAAGCATGTCCAGGTCCTTGTTTGTATTGATGATTATAGTCATATAGAATTTGTCCTCAATTCAATTTAGGGTTCACAAGAATTTGATTTCAAGAATGGAGAGAAGAAAAAAAAAGTTTCCCCCATCTGCACACGCCTATATTTATGGAAGTGGTGTGGCCCCATACTGCCTCCAACGTATTCGATGAGCTTGACTTCGGCAGCATCAACGATGCCACTTAGTACATTGGGCTACATAGATCTTCTGAATATTGATGGCCTTTAGCATCAACCATCTTATGCGTTGGGATGCTTTTGATTGATAGGTAGCGACATTAAGCTTTGACGGAGAGCGGCGTCAACATAAGGTAGTATAGTGAAGAAGTGACTCCATCTGTGTAATGTTGGCATTGACGACTCTTGGCGTTGATTATTAACGCTCTTTGTTGATTAATGATAGTTTAGAATTGGAGCTGTATTTACTACCATACCGCCTCTATGGACATTGAAAATATTCATTATCGACGCCCAAAGGATAGATGGTGACAGAACTCTAAAGCGAAGTATTGATAGTGACTCATTCCAATGAGACACAGCATCATCAAAGGAGCGACATCAACAGGAAGTGGAATTGATGAGTTGCGACATGGTCTAACAATGATGCCAATTGATTAGTGACATTGTCATAAGCTATATCTTCCAATGGATGATTGAGTGCAACGTTACTTGGAATCGATATCAATGAGATGTGACATCTACAAACCATTTTTAACATCCCCTATCTTGAGGCCTGAATCTAAGCTACAGATGCTGCAGTCATCCATTGTATTAACTTCCGGTGATAAAATACAGTAATGTTAATGATATCCATAATACCAGAAGCACATGAATATGAAATAAAATCAGCATATATTAAAACAACTTTTCTGATTACATTTCAAAACAATATTTCATATTCAAGTACATGATCCTATAATCGATTCCTAGGTTTGATCAAATATAATTATTACAAATTACGCCAAGAGAAACATATGAAGATGCCCCTTTGGATAATCAGAGTACTAAATACACAATCTATCTCAATACAATGTAGTGGAAATAAAAAATAGCTCCTATGCATAGCTAGCGTTGCCTTCTGCACGTCTTTGGAAGCTTATTCGTCCAACCTACTAAACCTATAAAAGATAAACTCTCAATCTACTCAACTCATATCTTGAGCACCTGAGAGTTTAAGGGAAAACATAAACTTCGAGTCAGTTATAAAGCTTTGTGTGAATAATATTATACATCACGGTTATATGATATTAAGTGAGACCACGCCACTTAGCCGACCGGGTTTCCCCTCACTAGTATCCCCTTTTAAAAATATCTTTTGCAAATCAAAGTCTTGTAATCAAACTGATTAATGCAATTACAACAATACTATATATGCATATAAATCATTTAATCAATGGACTATCTATCCGAACATTATAGTTTTGTTTGGCTAACTACTAACCTTTGGCTGACTCGGGCATACAAGACATAACAAATAATCTAACTTCTTTTAGACACACTCCTAGATAGTCTATCCCTAACTTACTTTTCCCAAGGTCAGCCGATCCTAATGGTTTTGTGAGCTCACCAATAAACTATCTTTACTCTATATATTCCTTTCTACGTGTAACATCATTTTAATCTTACCTATGACAAAGCCTTACACACTAGAATTTTGGACCTATTTTAGCCAGGGGCTATTAGCTAAAGTATAGGGCATGACCCTATACCAGTCCCATCTGGTATTCTAATATCCGATTCACTCACTTAGGTTAACTATCCCATCCAGTTTTCTCTGAAAACATTTCTTTTAAATTGATTTAACCCTTTAATTCATACTTAAACAAGGAAAATATATTTTTTGCTTTACTCAAATACCTTTTTCCATGTTATATATACTTTACACAAAATAATGTTGATGAAATATAAGGACGGTTATCTATCCCTCCAAAGTATGTTAAAAACCCCCTATTATCTTAAAAGATCTTTGGCCATAAAGCCGAGGTAAACCATTCGAAATCATTGTTTAAAAACTTTAAACGACCCCTTTGAATCCATTGAAAGCTCCCTATTCAAAATATATTAAATACTATACCTTAAAAAATTAGGTCGAATTAAGGCCAAAACATCCCTTTTGAAATCTTTGAAATAACCTTTTCGAATCATTGAAGGTATCCTTTCGAAATCTTTATAAACCTTAGGCATCCTCTTTTCAAAACACTTTAAACTTTCCTTTCGAAAGCATTGAAACCTTCCATTTAACTACTTAAAATACCTTCCCAAAACAATAGGGAACCTCCCCTTTGAAACTTTTATTATATACCTTTTGAATTAATAAGGCCCTTTACTTAAAACAGACCTTTTGAAACTACTGGGTTCAAGTAAAAGCTTGTAGAACATAGTTTCAAGGCCATTTAAAACCTTCCTTTTGAAACCTTTTGGGTTTATCTTTCAATAGAATAAAGAGTCGTAAAAAAACTAGGACAAAAGCAACTCTTTCAAAAGCAATTTCCTAAGTAAAAGAAAAGTAGATGGCTTCGAAACCATCTCCTCCGAAAGCAAGGAGAAGCGGCTTCTTATTTAAAAGCGAAAGCACCCTTTTAAACCAATGTTTAAAGGCATTAGTGGCCTCAAATGGGTCAAAAGGTAGAATGCGAAAGTTAGTGTTTTAACCATATCGAAAGCTTGTTTAAAACAAAAAGGCGGCAACTACCGTCGAAAGCTATAGCAAAACCGTTTCAAAAGCATTCTTTAAAATCAAAGAAAGGGTCATCTCTTTTGAAAGCAAAACATGGCCTTGACACCTTCAAAAGCACATTTTGACTCTATACCTTTCGCCTATTTCCAATCCACTACTTACCGAGGCATTTCTACCGTATGTATTGGTTTCAACTAGGATGGAGGATGTAGTATGAAGTTGAAAGGTAGCCGCCGAAAGTGGCGAAACATCAATCTTCTACAAAACCGATATTTAACTTTATGAAGTAATATTTTTCCAACTAACTTGCATATTTATCATCATATAATTGGTTGTCAATTTCTTTTTCAAAATCTTATTTAAAAGTGCCGCTGAATTTAGTAATTATTAATTTAAAATATTTAGCAAAATGCTCCTTCTCCTTTTATAAACATAAAGCATTTCATTCTCATATCTTAAATAATTTTATATACTTTATAAAACACTTAGGAAAATTCACAAAAAAATCCCCATAAAGCACTTTTAATATGTTCTCTAACATATTTAAATTTCTAACCCAAAGCTAATATATATTAGCCAAAATTAATTTAAACCCAATTTATTAATTTTCTTACTACAAAATTCATAATAAATCTAACAAAATCTCAGAAAATTATGAAACTTGAAACCCATCTCCATAATAATATTTCTGACCTCATATCAAAAATGCAAGTCATTTGGATGTCATTTAATAGGTTTCCCAAATTAATTCTTATCATAAAATTTATATGAAATAGCCTAAATCATCAACAAACATATATATCCATTTAAACAATCAAAACATGGCAAATCATTTGCAAAATGAACATGGGTATTATCTAGAAACCGAAAGCTATAAAAATGAGATGTAATCTATTTTTCACCTTTAGCTTGTTGTTAAGGAGGTCGAGATTTTCTCTTGAGTTAATTTGATTAAACTTCCTTGTTGAAACCTTGTTTATCTTCCCCTTGTTACCTTATAATGGTGGTCGACCTTGCTTTGTATTTACTTTTAGTTTGTGAATGATTGTAAATGAAAGTGAGATAAGGGTTTAGGGTCTAAGAATATGAACTATTCCTATTTTACCCGTATCTTATTTTCCCTACTTACTATATTCTAAACTTTCATTCATTCGTTCATATCTTAAGGCATGGCTACCTTATGACTTTACAAATCTCAATCTCTTAACCACTTAAGTCTTTATATTATTCTTAGTTTATCTAATTAAATCTCCTAAATAATGTTAATTAAAATTAAGGGTGTTACACCATTTGACTTCGATAATGGTTGGCACGAGACTTATGCGGCTTTAATCCAACGCGACATTCTTCTTTATGCTTGTTGCTGGAATGTGACGCAGATGAGTTGCGATAGGATGAAGTGCGGTGTGGTTAAGGGGCGACATTAGAGAGATACGACATTAACTTTACACTTTATTGATCTCATGTGACACTTTTGTTATTCAATGTTGAGCCTAACAGCACCAATTCCTTTGCAATGTTATCACTTATGGCATTACTTTTTATACCGAAATAATGTAGTTAACATTTACACCCTTGTATAAAAGAAGCTTTTTATTCTTTAGAGTAAAACCAAGAATTTTCCTTTGCATTGCTTAATCTTTAGTGAAATTCCCTTGCTAGCCTCGTTTTTCGGTAAAATACAAAGTGAATGATATCTTTCATTAGCAATTCTCCTCCTACATTTGATTGAGTTATGAATTGGAATTTATTGTCTATATTATTCGTCTAAGTTAAGATTATAATCTTATTATAAGTGACCAATAAATAATAATAAATTTTAAAGTGGAAGCCTAGAAGATAATCTAGCAATGTTATGGGGAGAGGAATTAGAAATTTTCCATGGCAGTGGTAGAAAACCAAAAATCCATTTGATAATTATAGAAGATCGAAAATCATAATAGAAGACCTGAAATCTACATCCGTTAATAATAATAGAAGACCAAAAATCCTTATATGGTAACAATAATAAAAGACTAGAAATCCAAATCTGGCAATAATAATAGAAGACTAGAAATCCTTATCTGGTAATTATAGTAGAAGACCAGAAACCCAAACCTAGAATTAATCGTAGAGAACTAGAAATCATTATCTTGCAATAATAGTAGAATACTAGAAATCCTTATCTAACAATAATAAGAGAAGACTAGATATCCTTATCTAGCAATGATAATAGAAGACTATAAATCCTTATTTGATAATAATAATAGAAGACAAAAAAATCATTATCTGACAATAATAATAGAAGATCGAAAATCCAAATCTAACAATAATAATAGAAGACCAAAAATCTTTATCTAGCATTAATAATAGAATACCATAAATCCATATCTAGAAATAATAAAAAAAGACCATAAATCCTTACCTAACAATAATAATAGAAGATATTTGGCAAAGATAATAGAAGACCGAAAATCCTTATCCGACAATTATAACACAAGTCCAGAAATCCTTATCTAGCAATGATAATAGAAGACCAGAAATTCTTATTTGGCGATAATAGCAGAAAACCAGAAATCCTTATCTGGTAATGATAATAGAAGATCAGAAATCATTATCTGACAATAATACAGAAAACCAGAAATCCAAATCTGGAGATAATAACTGAAGACCAAAAAACCTTCTCTGGCAATAATAATAGAAGACTAGAAATCCAAATCTGACGATAATAATAGAAGACCGGAATCCTTCTCTGGCAATAATCATAAAAGATCAGAAATTCTTATCTGACAACAATAATAGGAGACCAAAAACCCATATCTAGAAATAATAATAAAAGATCAGAAATCCTTATCCAACGATAATAATAGTAGACTAAAAATCCTTATCTGGCAATGATAATAGAAGACTGGAAACTCAAATCTGGAAATGACAATAGAAGACTAGAAATTCGAATCTGGCAACAATAATAGAAGACCATAAATCCAAGTTTGGCAATAATAACAGAAGAACAGAAATTCTTATCCGGCAATAATAAAGAAGAATAGAAACCCTTATCCTGCAATAATAGCAGAAGACCAGAAATCCTTATCCGACAATAATAGTAGAAGACTAAAAATCTTTAATGGCAATGATAATAGAAGACAAAAAGTCCTTATCCGGCAATGATAATAGAAGAACAGACATCCTTATCCGGTAATAATAAAAAAACTAGAAATCATTATCTGGTGAAAACAACAGAAGACAAGATATCCTAATCTTGCAATAATAATAGAAGACCAGAGTGGAATCTCTTATCTATTAGTTGAAAATTGCATTTTGTCAAGGAGCATAATATTTGATGATCTTCCTCTAGAAGATTTGCTTGATTTGAAGCGCTACTTGACTCGAATTTTAATGGATCTTCCTTTAGAAAATTAAATGATTTGGAGCACTACTTGGCTCAGATTTTGATAAATCTTCCTCTTGAAGATTAATTGATTTGTAGCACTACATGGCTTAGACCTTTTATCACCATCTTAGGTGGTGATTTAGTTCTATTGTGTGGTGCGTTTGGTTAGCTATCTTAAGTAGAACCAAAGACTTACCTGACCTCCCTTCAAGAGGTGCTTTAGTGAGGTCTTTGATGATGACACAAAAGGATGGTTTGGTGCTTTAGATAAGCCAAAGACATACTCATCCTCCCTATAGGAGGTGCTTTACTGAGGCCTTTGATGATGACACCGAAGGCTGGTTCGCTGCTTTAGTAAGACATTTGATGATGACACTAAAGGCTTACTCCGTCCTCCCTCTAGGAGGTGCTTCATTGAGGCCTTTGATGATGACACTGAAGGAATTTATAAGATCTGTGATGACCATGGGTCTGGCCAAGGACCTTTGATGGCCAAACCTTTTATCTTAGGAGTATCCTACTACTTTCCATGATTCAGCTATTAAAATTTTCTTCTTTAACTTCTTTATTCATCGACTGTTAGGAAATATGGCTGCAAATGTTTGACATTTCATGTTCTTGTTATAACATTGCCATCTGGCCAATAGAGTTTATAGGTCCCATGTGGGATTATTTTGTGTATGATTAGGGATCCTTCCCAATTTGGTCTGAGTGATCTATCATTGGATTCTTAGTATTTTTCATTACTCTTCGAAGAACTAAATCTCCTTTTTGGAATGATTTTCCTCTTACTCTAGAGTTGTAATAAATGGATACTCTTCATTGATATTCAATTGTTTATATGGCAGCTTCATCTCTTAACTCGTTAATAGTTCTTGATTCAGATTAAAGGCATATGTATTCCTTTGATGAGAAGGTACATTAGTCTTAATTGGGAGCACGACTTCACATCCATATGTTAGGGAATATAGGGTTTGTCCTGTGGTAGTTTTAGTAGAGGTTCTATATGCCTATAGGACAAGAGGTAATTCCTCTACCCAATTTTCTTTTACTTTGTCTAATCACTTCTTTAGGATAGACTTTATAGTTTCATTGGCTGCTTCAATATCTCTATTTGCTTTGGGACGAGCTAAAGATGAAAAGCTTTTGATGATTCCATTCGTATTATATAATCAGGTGAACTCTTCACTTTAAAATTGAGTTCCATTGTTGGATATTATTTTGTGTGGAATTTCGAATTTTGTAACGATATTCTTAATTACGACCTTGGGAACTTTTATCGATGTGATATTCGAAAGCGGTTCGGCTTCTACCCACTTTATGAAGTAATTAATGGCTACTATTGCGTACTTAGCTCCTCCTTTGGATATCGATAATGACCCAATTAGATCAATTTCCCTTACATCGAAAGGCCATAGGCTTAAGATAGATGTCAAATCACTTGATGGTAGACGTGGGATCTTAGAGAATTTTTGATATTTCTCATATTTTCTTACATAATCAATGGCATGACCAGTCATTTAAGGCTAATAGAAGCCTTGCCTCATAAATTTCTTAGCCTAATTTTATACCATTGGAATGGTCTCCATAGAATCCTTCATGGCCTTCCCTTAGTAATTTTGCTTTCAATTCTAGATCAACACATCTTAGGTAAGGGAGCGAATGCTCATTTTTATAAAGTATATCATTTGTCATGACAAAAGTTAAAGCCTGGCATTTTATTCTCCTTTCCTCTTTTTAATATATTGGCAGCCTTTCTTTTGTTATATATTCGATGACAGGAGTCATCCGATTATTCTCATATTGATTATTAATTTCAATATCATGCGGGTTTTCTTAAAGGGCCTTCGTTTCTCCTTTTTTCTCCTTACATGTTAAGGCTTGAGACCTGGTCAACACTAAGGTTTCATTTTATGGATTGGGTCTTTTCTCCTCTATACCAGGATTCTCTTATTTGCCTACTGGTAGAATTTGGGCGCTTTTGGTGCTCCCCGTGACCTTACTAACTTTGCCAAATAATCAGATTGGGAGTTCTTGCCTCTTAGCACTTGACGTATTAAGAAATCTTTAAATTGGGTCAACATTTTCAATATTTTTGTGGCATATAGAGTTAGTTTTGGCATTCTTTGTCTAATATTTCTAGTTTAATCGATTTACCATTAATTGTGAATCATTGAAAATTTTGATTCTAGGGATTTTCAATTGGAGAGCTAGGGAAAGTTCCACTGTCATGGATTCATATTCTGCCACATTGTAGATGGCTGGAAACCCCAACTTCATTGCATAGTGCAAATAATGTCCATCGACAGTTATATCCACATATCCAGCCTCGGCTCCTTGTTCATTTGAGGCTCCATCTACGAATAGTTTCCACTTTGGTTTTAGGTTGTTTTCTTTTTCTAAATGCTCTGTAATGAATCCTATACACTCATTGAAAAAGTAGGCTAGTGCTTGTCCATTAATTGACACTCAAGGGCAAGAATTCAATATCGTATTAGTTATAATATGCCTCATTTAACCAAACTTCCAAAAGTTTTCGGTTTACTAAAAACCTTCTTAAGTGGGAAATTATTTAAAACTTTGATTGGATGTGCTTGGAAATATGCCCTCAATTTTCATGCGATGAGCATTAAACATTATGCCAGTTTCTCTATAATTGTTTCGCATCTTTGAGTCTTTTTCTAGTATAATATACTAGAAGCCTTCTCTTTTCAATACTAAGCTTGCATGTTAAAAAAGTTGTTATATAGAGATAAAGACTTTCCTCATCAACAGGGATATAGAAAATTTGCGGTTCTCTAAATAGCCCTTTAGCTCCTTAAAATCTTTTTGACTATGCTCACTCCATTTGAAGTTTTTCTTCTTCTTAATCAATTGAAGAATGGAATGCATTTGTCTGTAGCCTTGGAAATGAACCTATTCGATGTTGCTACTCTCCCATGTAGGCTTATTACATCTTTGCTTGTCTTAGGTTTTCCTTTGTCTTTAATAGCTTGAATTTAGTCAGCTTGGCTTCAATTCCTCTTGCTCTAACGATATTTCCCAAGAATTTGTTGAACTGAATTCCAAAAGAACATTTTTGTAAGTTAAGTTTCATCTGACATCTTCACAATACATCGAACATTTCTTCTAGGTCTTTTAGATGACCGCTTCTCTCTTAGGACTTGACCAAATCATCTACATATACTTCCATGTTCTGACCAATTTGTTCACTAAACATTCTATTCACTGGTCTTTGGTATGTTTCTCATGCGTTCTTTAATCCAAAGCGCATCACTTTGTAGCAATATGATTCCCCAGTCTGTTATATAACTGATGTTTTCTTCATCTGGTTCAAACATTGGAATTCGATTGTATCCAGAATAAGAATCCATGAAAGATAAAAGTTAGTGTCCGCTTGTTTCATCGATTAAATAATCTATCCTCGAGAGCGGATAGCAATACCTTGGGTATGATTTATTCAAATAATGCAATTAACACAAGTTCTCCACTTTCGGTTAGATTTATTCACTAACACTGGATTAGCTAACCACTTTGGATAAAGTACTTCTCTGATAAATCCATTCTTGAGCAATCCTTTGAATTCCTCTTTTAAAGCATGGGACCAAACTATATCAAAAATGCCTTTTCTTTTATCGGATTGGTGTGCCATTTGGGTCTATATTCAAAGCATAACACATTATAGTTGGATTTACTCTAACTATTTCAAAGTGGGTCCAGGCAAATACATTTTTGCTAGATTGGAGAAATTGAACCAGCTCTCCCTTAAGTCTACATTTTAACTCCTTTCCAATCTTAACTACCTTTCTTGTATCGAATGAATCTAAGCGTATTTCCTCAAGATCTTTGGTGGGATTCATTATTTCTTGTTCATTTCTATAGTCTAGTTCAGTGATGATTTCCTCATCTTATTTCGTCTTCCACCAAAATTTCTTCCTTCCATTTTCTTTTCTTTTTAGAGAAGTCAAATTTCCTCAACATATAATTAGCCTCCCTAATGGGCTCTTTTTCACTTTGAATGGTGAGTTTGAAGAATCATCATCCAAAGGCTTTTTAGTATCACTTAGAATAAGTTCATTTTCTCCAAATCATAACAAGAAAGAAGTCTTATTCATATTGCTCAATATCTGCAAAGTACATTTTACGAACACTAAATTGCTCATTTTATGATTCCCCACCCGCTTTTGGTCAGGAACTTAACCATCGGATACTTTAGCGAAACAAAAGCAGCAACTTCATCCAAAGTTAGTCTTTCGGAAAAGGTTTTATAATATAAAGGTTTATCCATGATGACAAAGAGATTTTCATAAGTCTGAGAGCACAGTGGACTCCCATTTGCACAAGAAGCTTTATTTGTCCTATAAGAGTTGACCCTATATCATTGAACCCAAGGATAGGCTTGGTTATCCCGCCTTTTGGCAAGGCCATGACACCAAGGACTTGACTAGAAACTAAAGACAATCTTCCACAAAGATAAATTATCTATAGGTCCATGATAGATACAGGAAAACTTGGTCTAAGTTCGGATTGAGCTACAATTTGCATGGTATGACAAGCTAAGCTATAAAAGGCAACATTCCAATTTTCAGGTTAATCAAAGTTCGTATGCTCAAGTTATGGATCACTCGAGATCCATGAAGAACACATACATTTCGTATCCATCAGCCCAGATCTATCATTTCGTATCCATCCAGATCGATACAACATGAGCACAATTCCATCACTCAGCATCCATCCACTTCGTATCCATCAAGCAATAGCGCCGCTCGGATCGATTATAGTTCATTTGCTCAGCAACTACCCATTTCATGTCGATCACACTTGTGCATATTTCGCATCAATCAACCAATCGACCGATACGAAGTAAGGGGACAAGCATCGATACGAAACCACAGACAAGCATCAATACGAAGAGCATGCACTCAGATGGATAAGGAGGAATTAGTCAAACCAAAGGAAACAGTCTATAAGTATGAAATGTGGATCTCCAGCACCATGTCATCGACACGCAATTGATCGATACACGATACGAAAAAGTATTGATACGAATGTATCGATACGAAGCCTTCAGCGTTTCGAGGAAAAGTCAATCTTGGATCGATCGTATCTCCCAACTACAAGTCCAAATGCCATGAAATTTTCATAGAAGCTTACATATCAACTAAAGAACATCCATGATCGATCACAGCTCCATTGGACCCTTTCTCGATCGATACAAAGCATGCATGGATCGATCAAGAGTCGTTCCCAAACAACCCCAGATCGATCTGGTGGGCCCACCTATGCATAAGAAAGGGTATTCTGAGTTTTGGGGTAGATATTTCTAGATCTACCCCTATAAATGGCACTCCTACGCCAACTAAAAAAAAGGACTTTTGGAACTTCTGTGTCGATACTCTGATAAAACTCCGTTGTAACTTGAGTGCTATCTATTACACTATTGTAACTTAGTTGAGAATCTTCAATAAACAACAAACAATTCAAACTGGACGTGGGCTACAATGCCGAGCCACTATAAATTCTTGTCTTTTTTCATTTCTGCTTACTTTTTTTGGTGTGGCTGTTAGATTAGCCTCATTTTCCATTTAATTTCTTCATTCTAATCTCTTCAATTACATCCGAAGAGTTTCATGCCCATTATTGGTGCGAACAGGCTCAAAACTTAATTTAAAATTTTCCTTCAGGATTCCCATCTGATCGAATGCATGTTTAAAAATTACGTTGACCGCACTTTTGGTATCCGCCAAAAATTTAGTGACCACGGAAAGTCCAATCTACGTGATGATCATAAGCGGATCATTATGTGGATGGAGAACCCCTCTTAACTCTAATGGTATGATGGTCAAATTATGCATCTGGATTTCAAATCTTGGGTTCTTGAGCAGCGACTCCTCTTGAATGGAGAAAATCCCTTCCATTGCTTCACTAACATAGCGGCTCCTAGCTCCTTTTCCGTTTCCAGCCAAATGTGGGCCTCCATGGATTACGTCAATTTGTTGCGAGGTGGAATGAAGTCTTTTTGAATATCATCATCTACTAGATTTGCAATGTTGCTTGGTGGCCTTTGGTTGCCATTTGTAGAACGGACAGCTTTCTAATTATCCTTAGTTAATTCCTTCAGGTGCTCATAATGGATCATACATTGAATTATGCATGCCAGTACGTAGCACTAATCTGTTTTTTGCCAAGTTGATTTATGATAAGCGCAGCAATCTACCCTTTTTCTTGGTTTAGGGTCGGTTTTAGCTTTGTATGAGATCGAAAAGTTGTCACTTTTCTTCATTGTAGCATATATGTAAGATATTGGCTTTTTCAAAGCAACATCGTTGATATATGAGCTTTCTTCCCATCTCGGTTTCTTATGGTTGCGGTTGTTGTTAATCTTCCCTATTTCCTTTTGTACTTGAGCCTGCATTCTAGCATGGTACAATTCATCCATACGAATGAATTTACCGTCAATGGAAATCTTGCAAGTCTTTACATCTATATATATATAATTCTCACTAAAATAGGGTTCGCTCAATTTGTGTTGAATATACCACCACCAGCTTATTCCAGTCGGTCATATTTTTTGATTCTAGGGCCTCCGTGTTGAACCTCTTAAGATAATCACCCGATAGTTCCCCTAGTCTCTATTTGATATTAGCTAGCATGGTGTAGTTGATAGTATGATCTTTGCAAATGGAGAATCGTGTCGAGAATTCATAAGAAAATTGCTTCTAGGAATATACAGTTTTCCCTCTGTACTATCGATACCATTTAGCTGCTGCTCCTAGAAAGGTAGTTGGAAAAAGCCTATAACACACAGCTCCTGATGCGTTGTATAAGTCCATTCGACTTTCGAAAGCTAATAAGCGATCAACTGGATTGGTCGTTCAATTGTATTTGATGGATGGAATCTTCATATAAGAAGAAAATCTCGCGGACATGATTTCATCTATGAATGGAGCTTCTTGATGATTATTATTTATCCTATCGTATAGAGTTCTCTTTCCCTTGAGATTAAGCATATCTTTTGCTATTTTTTCTGCCATGACTTTTAAATTGGCCTCATTATTATGGCAGTTGTTCCTTTCAAGTTCGTACCCTTGAGAAGTTGAGCTTTCATATTGTTTCTTAGATTTTTCTTCTAATCTTTCCGTGTAGTTTACATTAGCTTATTGGTCACCTCTATTTTTTGTGGAGTTAGGGTAAGTTTGCCTTTACTTTTTTTAAGGAAAGAGGCATTTAAATCCCTTTTTAGAGACTCTACCTCATCTCCTCCTATGAGCAAGGTGGTTTTGGAAGACTTTTGTGCAAATATACCTTCCAAAAGTTCTATCATCTTTAGCACTTGTTGTTATTGGCTTTTAATCTTGGCTGCGCTATTAGTACGTCCTGCCAGTTCTGATGGCTGTCCAGGCTTTGTATTTCCTAAGTTGAAGTTGGTAACTACATTTGCTTCTAACCGTTGTTGCTTAGATAAACTATTCATTTAGATCATTAATTCATCTCGATCTTATTTTCTTTCAACAACAATTTACTTTATCAGCGTAAGGAAAGAACTGATAGGTCGAAGGTTTGCGCCCTCCTTCTAGCATCAAAAACATGGGACCAAAAACTAGTATAACACCCATAATGCCTATTGTGATAAATTAGCCCTTGATTTGAACATATACAATGACACGATCAAGCATGACTCAATCAACGTCATATTAATAGAATATCAAGGACCAACTCATCACTTGAGACTTAGTGCGTATTAGGACCATTAAAGGATGGATTTATGATGTCAATAGTTCTTTGAGGCAGAATATGTGAAAGTCCATATGCTTTCTTGGTTCATTGTACTTGAGATTCTCTAAAGTCAATTAGGTTTAAAATTCCCAAGATTCCATATTGGCTTTCAAGAAAGATGTTCCAAAAAGAGTCCAAATCATATCACATGTTCACAAGCGGTAATGAATATAAGAAACAAATTTGTGCAATTATCCATTAAATTTGTCAATGGGCTATGCAATATGTCCTTATGTTCAATGTCCAATGTCCATATTATTACACATATATGTGCTTACCAGAGTTCAAAGCTCCTCTAAATAATTCATGTCAAGTTTTGATCTGGATGAGTTTGAATATATGCAAGTCCTATTCAATAATGTTTGATAAGGCATAGTAAAAAACAATAAGCATGTCCAAGTCCTTGTTCGTATTGATCATGCATGATTATAATCAAATAGAGTTTGTTCCCAATTCGATTTAGGTTTGCAAGAATTTGATTTCAAGAATGGAAAGAAGAAAAAAATTCGCCCCCATTTGCGCACCCATAGGTCTATATTTATAGAGATGGTGTGGCTGCATCCTGCCTCCAATGTCTTCGCTAAGGTTGCCTTCAGCAGCATCAACGATGCAACTTAAAACATCAACCTTCGAAGATCTTATGAATATTAATGGCCTTCGGCGTCATCCATCTTATGTGTTGAGATGCTTTTGATTGATAACCCAGCGGCATTATAACACACCTAATTTTAATTTACATTATTCAGGAGATTTAATTAGATAAATTAAATAGAATAATATGATGTGTGGCATGATAAGGAATTGTGATTTGATTATTAACTTGGGGGAGTCATAAGTTATGAACTAATTGGTTAATAAGGATGTTTTATGACTTAAGATTACTAGATATATGAGAGGGGTAATTTAGGAATAGAAAAACCTTTCATACCTTAAACCCTGCCTCTCCCTGCATCATTTTCACTTTCACAAAACATAAGCAATCAAAAGAAAAATAAGGAGGTTGGCCATTACTAAGGAGAATAGAGCATGAAATCAAGTAGGGTTTCAAGAGATAGCTAAAAAGATCTAAAATCAAGATTCAAAATCTCAAACCAAAGTGAATAATGATATATATTATCTCATATTGTTTTATTTTGATTGATATAATTTCGGGTTCAAGATTAAAATCAAATGCATGAATGATGATGATGTGCGTTGGTTTATGGTTTCCATGTTATGATTCACATGATAAATTATAAGGCTTTCACGATGCTAATTAATTCTATTTTAGGACCTAAAACAGTGGTAAATGATCTATAAATACCTTGATCTTTTAGAACATTAAGCAAAACATTAGTTTGAAGACCGGCTTTAATTTTCATAATTTTCCAATGCATGGAGAATATTTTATGAATGTTATATAAAAGAAAGTGGTTAATTTAGGTTTTAGATTTAATTAGATAATTAAATAATGGTCTTTGGAATAAAAATTTTGTATGGTGAAGAAATTATCATTTTGGAATTTATATGAATTTTGAGATCTTTCTCAAATAAATTTGAAGCGATATGGATTAAATAAGAAAGATTAATGTTTATTTGCTTAAATAGTCAAGTATGTAAATTAAAGTTTTAAACATATATTCTAAGCCTTGGATGATAAGTGCGGCGGCATAGCAAAAATTTAGCTGTAAAGTTTTTAGTAACCAATCACATATTGACATATACAAGAGATTTGTTGAAAAGGACATGCTTTATTAGGCAAAATTCAATTGTAGTGATAACTACGATGTTACCACTTCCCTTTATGTAGATGTTGCGCCTATCATGCATTCGACGTCGTTGAGAAGAAAGCACAAGGCACTACTTCAATTGTGCGAAGTGATTTCAAGTTCGTGGAGGTCAGCTATAGGTGTCGACGAGGTCATAGCGCACTAATCCATGCCGCATGTGTCCTATCGTTCTTATACTCTACCGCATGTCTTAAAAACAAAGGGGAGATGGATCATCGTGCTTATCAACATTCAATGGAGTCAACATGATTCATGTCGCTACATTTCTTATAGTTCCACACTTGTTGTGTCGTCGCACTTATCATAACATCGCATTACCATGTCGCTGCTAAACTAAAGAGTCGATGACGTCATAATGCCTGGTTTAATTACCAAAGTAAAGAAGGTCATGTCATTGTAGTCAATGATGTCGATGTTAATGGAAAGAAGGGTGGATTTCCTATGAACTTGATGTAATTATCATCAACGAGGTGTATGATGCCGCATATGTTGTTTTAAAGCTTTAGATGGAAGCCGAGAGCATTAAGTATTGACATGGGCATGATATGTTGTCGATGTCGATAAAATTAAAATGTTTTAAAAGTGACAGACCTTATGCCATTTTCAATCATGTACATGGCAATATAAAATGGGTTTTACAATTGGCGTTAGACTTTGAAAATACAAAGAGATAATTTCCTTATTTAAATTATGGGTTAAGGGTATTAACCATACATCATTAAGAAAATGATTACAAGGACTTTAATTATGGATGTTATATTTTAGGTTTACTTGAATCGTTATTATGTATGTTTTTGTTATTATATTCACGTCTTTTATGACCCATAAATGCATTTTGGGGGTGTTAAGGGTAGGATAACTAGTTAGATTGACCAAATAGTGGATATAAGTTTACTTAATTCACGTGTGAGTGGAATTGCGTCTAGAAGGTCAGGTAGACCAGAATATAGGATGCCTAGAACTAATCAAAAAATTATTGAATTAGACAGGTTCCTAGTTAGCCCATGAAAACTATATTATAAGAAATATTATTGATAGGGCCAATAGGTTCTTAGTGATCCCATGAAAACTATGTCCAGGGTATGTTATTGATAGAGATCAATACGTTCATAATTAACCCATGAAAACTATGATTTAAGAGATGTTATTGGAGAATCCAATAAATTTATAGTGATCCCATTAAAATTATGATTGGATAAACTTATTGGTTAGAAACCAATAGGTTCTTAGTGATCCCATGAAAACTATGAAATTGGATATATATAGTCTATGAGATTGGAATAAGTTATTAGTCAGCCCATGAAAACTAATAGGTTAATAGTTACCCAAAAACTATAAACTGAGACAGATAATAAGCTAAATTAGGATAGGAAATCTAGGGCATATTGCAGTTTTGAATATCATCATATTATGTGATGTTTTCACCATAATGAATGCAGTTGCATAGTATATGGTTATTATAATTATGGTTAGGATGCTAATGAGGGGAAAACTCTTTCCGCTCAGTAGCGTGGTCTCCTTAGATATCTAGTTGGTCCTAAATGGTAGGTTATTATTTGCACCCGACTTTTTGTCCGACCCGAAGTTTTTATCTTTCCCCTTAAACTCTCGAGTATTCATTTGAGTAGGTTAAAAGAGTAAGGATTTTTAGGTTTTCTTTAGACGAGTAAGCTTCGGAGACGTGCAGAAGGAAATCTAGCTAGTATGAGCTATATATCTATTTTCCACTCTGTTTTGATTCTACTTTTGTATTATAATGGTAAGTTGTATTAAATGCTGGATATTTGATTCTAATCATCTAAGGGGGCATTTACATATATCACTCTTAGAAGAAGTTTTAATACTTATATTTTCTCTAAATGTGGTTTACATGTGGGATTATGTAATGAATTTTGAATGTTATCATGAAATGAAATGTTAAATTTATTTTTAAACAGTGTTTTTGAAAATTTTAATGTTTATTTGCTTCTGGTATTATCAATGTATCGAACATAGCCACATTTTTTAATCGGAAATTATTAACTATGGATTGTTGTAATATCCATAGCACTTAGTTTCGAGCCTCAAAATGGGAAATGCTATAAGTTGGTATCAGAGCATAGGTTTATGTAAACTTAAAGGAAGAAATTTAAACCTAAAAGATTTTGAAAACATAATTCAATGAATTAGAGATTATGATCGGGGTTTGGGTTAATGCAATAATAACGTGCTTGTATTTTTCTATACAAGGTACGTATTCCCCTCTCTCCTAGACCGTTCTTTTGTATCCTATTAAGGCTCATATGCAGATTTATGAGAAAGAAAGGTACAGAAGTAGGAAACGGAAGAGTGAATCTAGACGGAGGAAGAACCACAACTAACGAAAATGCTTGGCCCGATACCGAGAGAAACCAAGGTCAATAGGCGAATGTTAACCAAAAAAAAAATGCCAATGTGAGTACTGGAACTCCACCGGTAGATATTGGGATAATGTATTGGTTCTTCTTTAATTTGATGCAAGCTAGAGCGGCTGCAGGAGCTGTTGGAGGAAATGCCATAAATGCAAGAGGAGCAATCCCCATGGCGCCAGTTGGCAATAATTATGCCAAACTGAGTCGAGAGTATACCGGTTTGGGCGAAAAGCCTTTTTTGGGGAATGAGGATGCTGTAGAAGTGGAGAATTTTCTGTTGCATTGCAAGAGAATATTTGATGATATCGATTTGGATGATGAGTAGAAAAGAAGATTAGCTTCGAGGCAGTTGCAGGAAGCAACGTTGTTTCGATGGAATGGAGTCACCATAGGTGTGCCTGAGGAGGAGTTGACTTGGGTAGGATTTTAAAGGAGGTTCAAAGAGATATTATTATCTGAAGTTACCAAGTCGACATTGCTAAGAAAGCATATGGACTTGGAGCAAGGAGCAATGTTAGCGATTGGGTATGCCACTAAGTTTGATGAGCTATCCAGATATGGATATGCTACCTTTGACACCATTATTAATAGGAATGAAAATTTTATTCGGGCATTGAAGACAGAGATTTCTACGCGACCTTGCCTCATCTCCAAGACCTGGATAATGTTGTAGTGGAGATGGAAATCCAAAATGAAGAGATGCTTTCTACTTTTGGAAAAGAGAAGCAGGGTGAAACTTAGGATTCTCAGGGTAAGAAGAGAAAGTTCTTTAAGAAGAAAGGAGCTCAGAAAGAAGGAGAAGCCAAGAAAGGGAAGAAAGCTGCTGATAAAAAAGGAGTGAAATGCTTCAACTATGACCAGATGGGGAACACAAGAATCGGTGTCCAAAACCAGTCAGAGTAGACAAAAGGAAAAGTTTTTGCTTTGGAACCGTCATTCTCTAGACCAACAGGAACCAAGAAAGGAAAATCTATGATATAAGGTATGCTTTTGATCCATAGTATACCAGTTAGGATAATATTTTACACCGATGCATTGCATTAATTTATATATCAGTGTTTGGCAGATAAGTTATGCTTAGAACCTTTATACCTAGTTACTTCCCTAAAGGTTGCAAATCCGGTAGGAGGGTGTGTAACCGTGGGGATGAGATGTGACTAGTTAGAACTTGATTTGTTAGGTCATAAGTTTGCATGTAATTTGAAAGCCTTTGATTTTGTTGGCTTCGGGATCATATTGTGTATGGATTAGTTAGACAGATATGATGCCAAGATTTTTGCCAGGATAGAGAAATATCATTGAGACATCCTAGTAGTAGTGACCTAGTAGTATTCTCAGTCGAGAATTCAAGTTCAGAATTTGTGCTTTGCTGAATGATTTGGAAGCAGAAGAGTTGAATAGGGTTTTGGCAGCAAGAGAATTTGCATTTATTTTTGAGCCAGTCACAGGAATAGAATTGAAACGAGCTATCTAGTTTTGAACAGATCTTGTACCAGGAGCAGAACTTGTAAGTAGACCACCTAGCGGGATGACATCTACCAAGATGAAGGAGTTAAAGGTGAAGCTAGAGGATTTAGAAGGAAAGAGCTTTATCGGACCAAGCAGTTCGCCTTGTGGAGTGGCCTAGTGTTCATGAAGAAACCATATGAGTCATTAAGGTTGTGTATCGATTACCGTAGGTTGAATGAGAAGATGATCATAAATTGGAATCCTTTATCGAGAATCGATGACTTATTCGATTAGTTGATTGGAGCCAAAGTGTTTTCTCAATTGGATTTGGTTATAGGGTTCCATCAACTAAGAGTGGCGGAGGACAATATTTCGTTGATGCCGTTTCGAACAAGATATGGTTAGTACGAATGGTTAGTGATACAATTTTAACTAACTAATGCCCTTGCTTTCTCCGTAGATTTGATGAACCGAGTTTTTCGAGAGCACTTGGATAGGTTCGTACTTGGAAATATAGATAAAATTTTGGTATATTCTAAGGATGAAAGAGACCACGAAGTTCATATTATAATAGTACTCAAGACGTTGAGATTGCATAAGCTTATAGCGAAGTTTTCGAAGTGTCATTTATAGAAGAAAGAAGCAAAGTTTCTTGGCCATGTAGTCTCACAAGAAGGGTTATTGGGTTATCCAACTAAGATTGAAGCGGTTAGTAGTAGGAAGAGACTTAAGACAGTTAACAAGATAAGAAGTTTTCTTGGATTTACTGGATATTACCGGAGATTTATCTGGAATTTTTCGCAGATAGTTGCATCCTTGACTAAGCTAAACAAAAAGGACATTAAGTTTGTTTGGTCCGATAGATGCATGGAAGTATTCCTTATGTTAAAGCATTTATTGACCAATGCGCTATTGTTAATTGTGTGAAACAGTAAGAAAGGGTTAGTATTGTATACATGTGGGACTGGATTAGGAGCTGTGTTGATGCAAATTAGTAAGGTATTTGCCGACGCTTCTCGACAGTTCAGACCACATAAATTAAGATATTCGATCCATGATTTAGAGTTAGTAGTGGTGATCTTTGGATTGAAAGTGTAGAGACATTGTCTTTTAGGAGAAAGATTTGAGTTGTATATATATTATAATTCTTTAAGGTATTTATTCTCCTAGATGAAGTTGAATATGAAACATTAGAGGTGGCTGGTGTTTTTTAGCAGCTTATGATTTTAGTATAGAGTATACACCGGAGAAATGTAATAAAGTAGCGGATGCTTATAGAAGAAAACATCTGAATGTGGTGCTAGCTATGTTGGTAGAATGGAAGGACCTTGAGGCATTGACTACATGTATGTGCAATTAAGATCAACTGCTAGTTCTAGTCAAAGTACTGCTATGATATCCTGCTTGGAAGTCCACTAGTTTTGATCGAAAGGATTGCATCTAAGTAGAAAGATGATCCATTATTGGCTAAGAAGATTGGAAGGCTAGAGGTTGGAACCGAGATTGATGATTCGAAAGGTTTTAGTCTTGACCAGAAGGGATGGCTGAGAAAGAAGGGACGGTTGTGTGTTCCAAATATTGGAGACCTAAGGAAAGAAGCTCTTAGGTAATGTTATCGATCAATGTTTACAATTTATCCTGTAGGAACCAATATGTATTAGATATGAAGAGAAGTTTCTTCAGGGAAGGTATGAAGAGGGATGTTGGTTTATGGGTAAAGTAATGTTCGAATTGCCAGCAAATAAAAGTTGAGCATCAAAAGCTGAGTGGGTTGCTTCAGCCTTTAGATATACTATTTTGAAAATGAGATTCGATATCCATTGACTTTATTGATGGGTTGCCAAGGTCAGATTGAGGAAATGAGAGTACATAGGTCATAGTGGACAGATTGACCAAGAGCTTCCATTTCATTCCCATTAAGTCAACCAGGATGGCACCTGTTTTGGTTAAGTTATTTATGAAGAACGTAGTTAGACTGCATGGGATTCCTAGTAGTATGGTCAGTGAATAGAGATACATTGTTTACTAGTGATTTCGCAAGAGTCTACAGGAAGTGTAAGGTAGCAAGCTTAAGATGAGTACCACTTATCACCCTCCACAGATGGGCAAATAGAGAGAGTTAATAAGGTACTCAAGATTTTTTGAGAGCTTGCATACTAGATTTTGGTGGATAATAGGAAGACCGCCTACACTTTTTTGAGTTTTCCTATAATAATAGTTATCATACTAGTATTGGAATGGCGGCTTTCGAAGCTTTGTATGGGAGGCCATGCAAGTCACCAGCAAGTTAGTTAGAAATCAAAGACCGGTTACTCTTAGGTCTATATCTGGCAAGAGAAGCAACAGAGAAAATTGGGTTAATCCGAGATAGGATGAGAGAAGCTTGGTCTAGGCAGAAAAGTTACATGGACAGAAGGCAAAATGATCTTGATTTCTTAGTTGGAGACAACGTTTCCATTAAGGTATCACCAATGAAAGGTGTGGTTGATTCAGTAAGATAGGAAAGTTAGCACCAAGATATGTTGGACCATTCCCAGTTATAGAGAGGACCGAAAAGCTCACCTATCGATTAGAGTTATCAAGCAGTTTTAATGGAGTCCATAATTTTTTTCATGCTTCTCATCTTCGAAAGTACATGCATGATCCATATACTACTACCACTGGAATGCATTGGAAGATTTAGTAGTAGAACCGGATTTGACTTTTATTAGGCAACAAGTTCGAATTGTAGCAAGAGGTGAGAAGAGATTAAGATATAAGACAGTCAGGTTAGTGAAAGTTCAATGGAGCGACAATGAGAAAGATTGTACTTAGGAGATAGAGGACAAGATTATATATACTTCTCTCGATCCATATATATAGATTGTTTACTAGTCAGATAAGCTAGTATTGTTATTAGGTAATGTTATAGATGTTTGCATGATTGATATGTTTAGTATTAGTCCTTACAGGGTTTCGAGGATGAAATTCTTTAAGGATTGGAGCACGTAACACCCCTAATTTTGATAAACATTATTCAGGATATTAAATTAGATAAATTAAATATGTGTAGTGTAATAAGGAATTGATATTTGATAGTTAACTTGGCCGAGCCATAATTAACAACTAAGTGGTTAATAAGGATGTTTTGCGAATTAAGAATACTATATATATGTATGTATGTATGTATGTATGGGAGGCGTATTTTAGGAATTGAAAAGCGCTTCATACCTTAACCCCTCCCTCTCCCCCATCATTTTCCCTTCCACAAAACATAAGCTATCAAAAGAAAATTAAGGAGACCGACCATTAAAAAAGAGAAGAGAGCACGAAATCAAGTAGGGTTTCAAGAGTTGCTAAGAAGATTTAAAAGCAAGTTTCAAATCTCAATCCATTATCAAACCAGGGTGAATAATTATATATACCATGCCATATTGTTTTATTTTGTTTGATTTAAATTCGGGTTTAAGATTAAAACTGAATGTATAAGAAATGATGATTTGCCTTAATTTATGGTTTCCATGTTATGATTCAAATGATAAATTATAAGGCTTTCACAAAGTTAATTAATTCATTTTTAGGATTTAAAAATGTAGTAAATGATCTCTAAATGTTATGATCTTTGAGTATGTTATGCAAAGCATTAGTTTGGAGATGTATGTAAATTTTCATAATTGTTCAATGCATAGAAATATTTTATGAATTTTATATAAAGGAGATGGGTTTATTCGGGTTTTTAATTTAATTAGGTAATTAAATAATGATTTTTGGCCCAAAAATTTTGTATGGCGTATAAATTATCATTTTGGAATTCATATAAATTTTTGAGATTTTCTCAAATACATTTGAATAGATATGGATTAAATAAGAAAGATTAGTGTTTAATTTTTAATTATGTAAATTAACATTTTAAACATATATCCTAGGCCTTGGGAGATAAGTGCATCTAAAATTTATTTGTAAACTTTTTAGTAACCAATCACATATTGACATATAAAAGAGATCTACTGAAAGGAACAAACTTTATTAGGAAAAAATTAGTGATAATTACGATCATGCCACTTCCCTTTATGTTGATGTCGGGCCTATCATGCCTTAGACGTCCTCGAGAGGAAAGCATAGGACACTACTTCGATAGTGCGGAGTGGTTTCAAGCTCGCCGAAGTCATAAAAATAGCGACAGCTCTATGGTGTCGATGAGGTCATATTACACTCAGCCACGTCGCGTGTGTTCTGGCACGCTTATACTCTGCTGCGTGTCTTAAAAAAAGGGAGAAGGGTCATCACACTTATCCACATTCAATAGCATAGAAATGATTCATGTCGCAGCATTTCTCATGGTGTTGCACTTGTTGTGTCATGCACTTATCATAATGCCGCATTACCACGGCGCCACTAAACTAAATAGTTGACGAGGCCATGGAGCATGGTTTAATCACTAAAGTAACGAAGGCCATGTCATCAAATTTAATGACGTCGATGTTAATGGAAAGAAGGGAGGATATCCTATAAAGCTTGACAGTCGTCGTCGGCGGCGAGGCGTATGATGCGGCATATGTTATTTTAAAGCTTTAGATAGAGGCGAAAAGAGTTAAGTATTGACATCAACATGACATGATGTCGACATTAATTAAAATAAAATGTTTTGAAAGTAACAAACCTTGTATCATTTTCAATCATGTACATGGTAATATAAAAGGGGTTTTACAAATGGCATTAGACTTTGAAAATACAAAGAGTTGATTTCCTTGTTTAAATTACGGGTTAAGGGTATTAACCATACGTCATTAAGAAAATGATTTCAAGGACTTTAATTATGGATATTTATGTTTTCGATTTACTTGATCGACCATTATGTATGCTATTGTTATCATATTCACATTATTTATGACCCATAACTGCATTTTAGGGCGTTAAGGGTAGGATAACCAGCTAGGTTGACCCAATAGCAAATATATATTAACTCAAATCCTGTGTGAGTAGAATTGCATCCAAGTGGATAAGTAGACCGAAATATAGGATTTCATAAACTGATCAAAAGATTATTCAGTTAGACAGGTTCTTAGTTAGCCCATGAAAACTACATTGTGAGAAATGTTACTAGTAGGGGCTAATAGGTTCTTAGTGATCCCATGCAAACTATGTCCAGAGTATGTTATTGATAGAGATAAATAAGTTCATAGTTAACCCATGAAAACTATGATTTGAGAGATGTTGTTGGAGAATCCAATTGGTTCATAATGATCCCATCAAAACTATGATTGGATAAAGTTATTGGTAGGAACCAATGGGTTCTTAGTAATCCCACGAAAACTATGAAATCGGACAGATATTCCATAAGATTGGAACATGTTATTAGTCAATAAATAAAAACTAATAAGTAATAGTAACCCTAAAAACTATAAACTGAGATAGATAGTCGGATAAATTGGGATGGGAAATCTAGGGCATATTTTAGTTTTTTGAATATCATCATATTATGTTATGCTTTAACCATTGTGGATGTTGGTGCATAGTATATGGTTATAGTACTCGTGATGGGAAAACCCGTTTCGCTCAGTGGCATGGTTTCACTAGATATCTATTTGGTCTGAGATGGTAAGTTATTATTAACACAAACCTTTTGTCTAACTGGAAGTTTTTGTCACTTCCCTTAAACTCTCGGGTGCTCATTTGAGTAGGTTGAGAGTAAGGGTTTTTTAGGTTCTCTTTAAACAAATAAGCTTCCAGAGATGTGCAGGAGGTAGTCTAGCTAGGACTACATATTTATTTTCCGTTGTGTTTTGATTATGCTTTTATGTTGTAATGGAAAGTTTTGTTAAATGCCAGATATTTAACTCTAATCATCCATAAGAGCATCTTCATATGTTGCTCTTGGAATATGTTGTAATAATTATATTTTCTCTGAATGTGGTTTACGTGTGGGATTTTGTAATGAATCTGAATGCTATCATGAAATGAAATGTGAAATTTGTTTTTAAACTGTGTTTGAAAATTTTCATATTCATATGCTTCTAGTATTATCAACATATCTAACATAACCGCATTTTTTCACTGCAAAAATATAATTGTGGATGACTGCTGCATCTGTAGCACTTAGTTTCGGATCTCAAAATGGGGGATGTTAAGGCATTATGCTTTGATGGAAAGCGGCGTCAGTGTAACGACTCGGAATTTAATCGCTATTTAAATGAATATTTAATTATATTTTAAATAATTAATAAATGGGTTTTTATTAACAAATAAAACTACCTTAAAAAATAACTAGTTATAATAAAATCTTTTTCAAAACTTGTTTACCAAAATATATAGTTCGTAGAGAAATTGAAAATGCGACTGGAAATTATTTTCCATAATATCGATTTCTCGTTAGTTAAAATTTATTCGAAATGTTATAACGCTATTTTAAAACACATATGCATACTAATAAACTATTTATACATGATAAATATATGTGTACAAGTGCATGCTCTCTTTTAATTGTATATTTATAAGGGTAAAATAACATATTTTATAAAGAAAAGAAATGCATACACACATATAAATGCTCCTTTTCAACACAAGTACACAAGAACACGACATGAATAGTTGAAAACAAGAAGGGGGAGGTAGTACGAACAGATTTGAGGGGGAAGGTAAGGTATGGCTATGCATGCATATGTATAATTAAATATAAGCACTTAATTATTTTTAATAATATCCTAAACATAAATATACCCACTAACTTCCATTATTTTCATTTTACAATCTCTTCTTCCACTTTGAAAATCCTAGGACTTAAGAAAAGTAGTCATGGCCTCCTATTCATGAATTCTAAAACATGAAATATCACTTCTTTCACTAAAAATCACTTCATTTATTCAAAAATCACTTCTATATCTCCTACAACATCTTCTCTTCCAAAATTAAAGCTCATCCACACCAAAACCATGATGGCTGAGCCTAAACATCCTATAGCCATGCCCAATTAGCCTAGGATGAGCCCAAACTTCATTTCACCAAGCCATTTCAAGTGTTCGAGCAACCAAAAGTTCCATTTTTGCGAAGTTTCTTAAAGTGTTTTCGAGTTTCGGTAAAAGTTCGCTTTGATTTAGAAAAAAATTGGTGAGTAAAACTAATATTTTTGGGAAAGAAAACAGTTTGTTTTAATGATCTGTATGTTGTGAAATTATATGTTTGTCGTGTTGAAATATCATATTGTTTAGACATTATATGATTGCAAGTTGGTTGTTTGGTATAGATTTATGATTTGGATAATATGTTGAGATCTTTGGATAAGCATATGGATATGGATATGTGATATTGGTTTATGATATTATAGTGGTGTTGTTTGTGAAACAAAATTTTGTATGTTGTGAGATGGTTGTGAACACTAGTGTTTGAAAAAGTTGCAAAGGACTTAAGATCCGATTTGGATACTAATGCTTTTTCTTCTTCTAAGCATTGGATTTTTGAATTTTTTTCCCAAGATTTTACCTTTTGTTTAAGTTTTCAAAACTCTTACGATTGTGTTTTCAAACATGCGGTAGCTAGAGCAAAGTGAGATACCCATCTAGAAATCGATTCTAGTGAACTGTGCTTATAGCGATAGTCGCTATAGATGCGGTTCGGGAAATTTCACGTTTTCAAGTTTTAAAACGTTTTCTTTTAGATTATTTTTTAAAGCTCATTTTGAAACGATAAGGTAAGTCAAAATTCAACTTTAAATTATTTATTAATTTAATTTATTAATTAGGTTAATCATTATTTAGTTAATTAATTAAGTAATTAGGTTAAGTTTGAGTATAAGGAGTTATTTATCATGTTAATTATTTTTAAATAAGTAAGTTTTTAATAATGATTAATTAAGGTAAAAATAAAATTATCAGGTTTATTTTAATTAATTATTTAATTAGATTTAATTATTTAGTTAATCATTATTTAATAAAAAAATTATCTACTTAACTAAGATTTAATTTCTTAAGTAAATGTTATTCAATTAAATTATAATATTAAGGTTTAATTACAAATGAGATTAAGGTTATTTATGATTTAATTAAGATTAATTTAAGTTTAATTAAATTTTAAACTTATAATTTAATTAAAGTTTATTTATTTTAAAGTTCCTTTGAAAACTCTATCGGTTATTTATTTTTAACCAACCCTCTTGTTTAAGAAAATTGTTTTAAAATCGAAGGATCTCTTTTCCCTGCTATTATGTTGCAAAATGAATTAAAGTAACTGTAGTAAAAAGTTGGCACATTTTATTGAAAGTAAATCGACTTGTACTTATCACAAATATCACACTTCAAGAATGTGATAAACACGAGGCGGTTAATTTCGGTAAGTGGGTCATGATAATCTATGCGTATGGAACATATGTTCATATGTAAATCTTTACACATTGATAGTGGGATAGTCCACCATAAACAACTTGACCTTTTAATTATCGAACGTTAGTTTGGAGAGACCAAGATTGGATATTAATTGATATCCGAAAACCACTTCGAACAAATATAAATGTTTGAATTGGAAATAGTAAAGGCAAATGTCCAATATAAAGATTTTGTAGTGCAAAATCTGTTTGTTACTAACCCTGAGGGTGATTCCAAAATGGATGTAGTGGAAAGAGTGCCTTCGGTTCATTCATCCCCTGAATGATTTGTATGGATAAGTGCTGACATTGTGTCAACAAATAGTATGCAATGTTAGCATTCCAAGTGGCAATGTTATAATAAGGGTAAACGTGGCCTCAGGCCTCATCAACCGGGAATTACTAAAAAGGGAAGATGCAGCAAGACTAGGTTGGTCACTCCCATAAAGGTAAGGTCATCCCCTTCTAGTGTCCTTACTATTAACTCACTTATACTTCGGTATGGTTGTTGATCATAACCGAGGGGTGATCTTATAAGGTACTATCCAGTAAAGGTTAGGCTAGCCTTGTGGTGGAAGGGACAATAAGTTCGACCTCGGTGTTATTTTATCTAGAGATGCACCGTGACAGGTGGTACCCCAGTAGCCTAGTCATTGTATGTAATCCATTTCTAAGTTCCTTCGGTCTTAGTGCATACGTATTATTCAGGAATTTAATTAATTTAACAATTTCAGCTATGTGAATTATTTATTTGAAAATCCTAAACATTATAATATAATCATTGGATTTCCATGTAAAGTATTTTGGTTATCGTAAAGTAAATACCCGTCTGTTTTTACGTATGGTGTGGTCCTATGAGATATCTTTGCTTTTCAAGATGTTTTATAAAAGTATAAATTAAGTTGTTTGAGTATACTCGTACAAGATCCATGTATGACCTAGAGTTTTCTTTCTTTTCCTAAAACTCTTAGGTAATCAAATTTAGCCAAGTGATCCAGGTTTCTTACGGAAGCATTCTGAAGGAGCTGAAGCAGGTGGCTTCACTGGTGAGATTCTGTGATTGTGTAGTTTCTTCTTATCTTTCCTTTTCTCCTACTCTTAATGGCTCGTCTTTTGGTGCAAGAAAGGTGGTCATTACATTTTGGTATTATAGCCTAGGTTGAGTGAATACCTAGGCTTTGGATTAGTATCAACTCCGAGAGTGCCTATTTGTAATTTTTATTCGTATACTTACATATACATATATATATACATATATAAATAGATCAGCCTGATAGGTTTCATTAGTACCCTTCTGCCAAGATTTATATCGTCTAAGTATTCTAAGATTATCTTACTATTCCAAAATAGTAAGACATGAGTAACGGAGGCAGACAAAGTAGGGGAGCAGGTAGCACTACAAATACAAATGGTCAAACCCCAAATTCTGGAGGAGTTCAAATTACCAAGGAGATAGCGCTCGAGCAGTTAAGAGTGAATTTCACAACCTTATGCAAGAATTACACTTACCTCGAAGGGGAACCATTTAAGGGAACCGAGTCTATCATGAAAGTGCAAGCTTGGTTGCGATCTTGTAAGAATATTTTCGAAGGTCTTGGTTTATTGGAAGAAAAGAAGGGATTTTTAGCAGCATGGCAACTGCAAGAGGGGGCAGCAGCTTAATGGGACTCCCTTACTGCAAATATTCTAGAAAATGAGTTATCATAGTCCCAGTTCAAGGAAGTTGCTGAAGACTAATTCTTGCCAATAACAGAAAGGACCTGGATGTATAGGAACTTCATGGATTTGAAGTAGGGGGATCTATCGATAGTAGAGGATGAGACAAAGTTCAATGAGTTATCTTGTTTTGGGCCAGAATTGATCAAAAACCCATTATAAAAGAATGAGACGTTTGTTTCAGGTATGAGGGAAGAATACACGAGAAAATGACTACTCGTATTTAAAGCACTTTTGTGGATCTAGTTGATATGGCTCTGAGGTACGAGGTGAAAGAGGCTATGCGGTAGGATCGTGTAATATGGAATAATGAAATAGTCTAGGTAGATAAAGTAGGTAAATGCAAGGAGACACCAGGATTTTATACTGGTTCGGACCTCTCGTCCTACGTCCAGTCCCTAAGCTTCACTTAGGAATTTCACTAACTAACACCATCACTTCACCCGGAGGAATAGGTTTACAACTTACCCGAACAATCGAACGGGATTTCTTGCCTCAACTACCGAAGAGGACTTCAACTCAATTACTAAAATACAATATTTGACTTGTTGTGTTCTTGTCAACACTAATGAGTCTAATGTAGTACAATATTCCTATAATCTTATCCTCGAAATATGCAATGTGTTTGTGAAGATTTAGGAAATGTGAATTGCTATGAATCAAAAGAATGTTATAAACAAAAACAGTGATTCAAACAATAGATTGGTGATTGCTTTGAGAATATCTAGAGAATATGAACAAGAGAATAGTAAGATTAAAGTAAGAGAATTCGGTGAATTAAATGATGTTAGAATCATGTATATATACTTGTAGAAGAGGTGCATATGTTGTCAAAGGTTGCAAACAAGAGATGCTTCCATTTCCATTGATGAATGGTTGCAACTCTTGGGAGGAAGAAGGTGTCTTTTCAGAGAAAATTCGCAGGTTCAAATTCAGTCGACTGAGCAGGGAATTCAGTCAACTGAAAATATGAAGTAAAATTTTCGGGAGCAAATTCAGTAGACTGTGCTGGAAATTCAGTCGACTGAAACTGTGCATGTGTATAAATTTGTTCCAGTTTCAGTCGATTGGCTGTTCCTGTTCAGTCGACTGAACTTATAAAATATGCATAGTGAAAAAATGAAGTTTATAAAATATTTTCTAGTGTTCGCGCAAGCTTCTTGAGGATAGATTTTAACAATAAATCTAGACTAAGACATATATAAAAACATAATTTAAGTTTGTTTGGTCTTCATCGATCTTCCTTTAGCATTTGCATATATTTCTGCCTTGTTTGTTAAAGCACATTGTCATTGATCAAAAACTTCGCGTATCAACATTCTCCCCCTTTTTGATTGATGACAATACTGATTTATTCTAGAGATGTTTTACTTATTTTCTCCCCCTAAATGTATGCACTATCTTTCCTACAAAATAAAGTTAGTACCATAGATTTTCTCCCTCTTTGTCATCGACAAAAAGGAAGAACTAACAGTAGTAATAATTTATCAAAAAAATCACTGAGGCATAGAGAATATTTGCATAATCATGGCTTAAGAAAAGTAAAAATGTTGTGACAAACAAGCATGAAATGGCTATTTATACAAGCCACTAGAAAGTTAAAAATACACATCAAACCAAAAAATTACTCATCTCTATCCCAGTTATATGAACCTTCTCTTCCTGTTGGTTCACATATGACGGGTCCTCCTGTTGGTGGTCTGTGCGCTCTTCCTCCTTGGCCACAACTAGCTCCGCTTGCGCTGCTACTTGTGTGCTCTTCGGATGTCGTCCATGTAAACGTAGGTGTCGGACGTTTGCCGCGTGATGTTGAAGCAGTAGTGGTGCTTGAGCACGAGATTGCATCCCAAAGCTTGTTGAAGAATCCTTTGATTTTGTCAAGCTTATGATCTACCTTTTTAAGACAAGTTTCAAGAATTTTTTGATTTCTTGACAATATCCCCAAGGATTGGTTGGTAGTGAAGCTTGGGTCAAGAAGACGGATTTCATCATCTTGCTCGAGATATTCTTCGTGGTGAGGTTGCGGAGGTTGTTGTTGTTGTTGTTGTTAATGTTAAAAGTGATGAATTTCATCAATCTTTCTTTTTGTGTCTGGAGAAATAAAGAGTCCGCGTTTTGCTTTCTTGGATTCTGGTGTGTAGCCGGTACGATAATTATTCCATTTGAAAACTGGCTCATGTGTCGGTGTTGGAGTGGGAAGTTTTGGAGATGTTGGAGTGTTTTCGACAGAAGAAGTGATGTTGATCGGGGAAAGAGAGTTGTTGGACGACATTTTTATAAAACTTTTATTTGTGAGAATGAGTTGTGAAAATAATATTTTTAAGATATATTTATAGTAGGAATTTTCTAAAAATATAGTGGTTATAAATCCTTAAAGTTTTTCATCCACTTAATGATTTAATGGTTACCATAATTCTGTTAAAAATGTATGGTGAATAATTTTTGAAAAAATATTATGTAACATATTTGAAAAGTAAATTGAAAATCCCATATTTTCTTTATTCAGTCGACTGAACAGATAATGTTAATCGATTGAATTGTATAGATTTTTCTCTATACGATATCTTTAAAAGACATTATTCCTAACTCTCGTCGTAATTTTATGAAGGAGTTTTCTAATAGAGGTTTAGTAAATATATTGGAAATTTGATTTTCAGTTGAAATATGTTCTAAATTAATTATTCCTTTTTCGATATTATCACGTAGAAAATGGTGCCGAATATCTATATGTTTTGTACGAGAGTGATTAACCGGATTTCTAGATAAGTTTATTGTACTTGTATTATCACAATATATTGTAGAATTTGTTAAATCTATATTAAAATCTTTAAGTGGTTGTTGCATGTATATAACTTGAGTGCAAGCTAAAGCAGCTGATATATACTCTGCTTCGCATGTGGAAAGCGAGACACCATTTTGTTTCTTACTAAACCAAGCTACAAGTGATTTTCCAATGAAATGGCAAGTACCACTTGTTCTTTTTCTATCTGTTCGACATCCATCAAAATCAGCATCACTAAATGATACTAACTCAAATGAACACTCCTTTGGATAGAAAAGACCGAAATCTTTAGTTTTGTTAAGGTATCGCATTATTCGTTTTACTGCTCTTAAGTGTGAATCTTTAGGATCGGACTGAAAACGTGCACATAAACAAACACTCATCATTATGTCAGGTCTACTAGCGGTTAAGTAAAGTAAGGAACCTATCATACTTCTAAACAATTTTTGATCTACACTTTTGCCATTTTCATCTCGATCGAGATGTGTAGTGGTACTCATAGGAGTAGGTTTAGCAGAAGTGTTTTCCATGCCGAATCGTTTAATTAAATTAGCACAATATTTTTCTTGGTTTATAAAAATTTCATTTGTTAATTGTTTGATTTGAAGTCCGATAAAATATGATAATTCTCCCATATGAGACATTTCGAACTCATTAGTCATTATATTTGAAAATTCTTTACATAAATTTTCATTTGTTGAACCAAAAATAATATCATCTACGTGTATTTGAATTATTAAAATATCTTTGGTAGTATTTTTAATAAAAAGCATTTGATCTACTTTTCCAATTTTAAATCCCGAGTTTAATAAATAACTTTTAAGTCTTTCATACCAAGCACGAGGTGCTTGTTTAAGACCATATAGTACTTTCTTTAATTTAAATACATGATCCGGATTTTTCATGTATAAATAAAGGAGGTTGTTCTTCATATACATTTTCTTTAATAAAACTATTTAAAAATACACTTTAACATCCATTTGATAAAGTTTAAAATTGTGAAAATATGCAAAGGCTAATAGTATACGTATTGCTTCAAGTCTTGCAACGGGAGCAAAAGTTTCTTCGAAATCAATACCTTCTTCTTGATTATACCCTTGTGCTACCAGTCTTGCTTTATTCCTTGTTATATTACCTTTTCATCTACTTTATTTTTGTAAATCCATTTTGTTCCAATTACTGATTGATTATTAGGACGGGGAACTAATTCCCAAACATCGTTACGCTCAAATTGATTTAATTCTTCTTGCATTGCGATAATCCAATAATCATATGTTGATGCTTCTTTTGGATTTTTAGGTTCTATTGATGAAATGAAAGCTACATGACCCATTTGATTTAGTTGATTTCTTGTTCTAACTTGAGAATTTTTTTCTCCTATTATATTTTGAGTTGGATGATCTCGTAATATTCTAGGAGGAGATCTTAGTTCATTATTATTATTTTCAAGGTTTGTTTCTTCTATATTTATCAATTCTTCATCATCTTTTATATTAAAATTTTTATTAAAATTTTCATCAAAAGATATATGCAAAGTTTCTTCAATTAAGTTTGTTCATTTATTAAATACTCGATATGCTTTACTTCGTTCTGAGTATCCTACGAAAATTCCTACATCAGCTTTTGAATCGAATTTTCCTAGTTGATCTTTTGTATTTAAAATGAAACACTTTGATCCAAATATTTTAAAATAAGGTATATTTGGCTTTTTATTATTAAATAGTTCATAAGAAGTATTTTTAGTTAATGGTCTAATTGATATTCTATGTAATACATAACATGCAGTAGCAACGGCTTCCGCCCAAAAATGTTTTGGTAGAGAACATCCATTTAATAATGTTCTTGCGCATTCTTGTAATGTTCTATTCTTTCTTTCTACAACTCCATTTTGTTGAGGAGTTCTAGGAAAAGAAAAGTTATGATTTATTCCTTTCTTTTTACAAAATGTTTCAAAAATTTCATTTTCGAATTCGCCTCCATGATCGCTTCGAATATTTTTAATTTTCAAATCTTTAGTGTTTTAATTCTTTTGACAAATGTTTTAAAATGCTCAAAAGTGTCACTTTTATTCTTCATAAAAATAGTCCATGTATATCTTGAAAAATCATCAACTATTACAAATACGTATCGATTGTGATTAATGGATTGAACTTGTGTTGGTCCAAATAAATCCATAAGTAGTAATTCTAATGGTTGTAAAGTCGAAATATTTTTCTTAGATTTGAAAGATGATTTCGTTAATTTTCCTTTTTGACAATCATCACAAAGATTATTTATTTTAAATTTTATTTTGGGTAAACCTCTTACTAATTCATTTTTAGAAAGTTTTCTAATAGTTTTAAAATTTATATGACAAAATCTTTTGTGCCATAACCAAGGATCATTATCTTTGGCAAGTAAACGCATACTTGAATTATGATTAATATTCATATTTAAAATATAAATATTTCTATATCTATTTCCTTCAAAAACAAGATTTTGGTTTTGATCAAAAATACTACATTTATTGTTCGAGAAAGTTATTTTAAAACCTTTGTCACACAGCTGACTTATGCTAAGTAGATTATGTTTTAAATTTTCAACTAATGAAACATTTGTTATAAAAGGTAAATTTTATGTACCGTAATTGTTCACATCTCCTTTGCCAATGATATAGCCTTTTGAATTATCTCCGAAGGTAACCGAGCCACCATCAAAGTATGTGATGTTTGTAAGCATATCTTTGTCTCCGGTAATGTGTTTTGAACAACCACTGTCTAATATCCATTTCTTCCTTATGAGTGGGACCTACAAATAAATATGAAATTATTGGTACCCACCTTTTAATAGGGTCCTAAAAAGTTAGAATTTAGGAAACCAAACCCAATTTGGTTTAGTATCCTTTTTATAAATATAGTTTTCATTATGATGAACATTATCCATAAATGTTTTAATATATTTATTTCTTATTAATATATTGTTAGTCTTTGGTACCCAAATTTTAACTACCTTGTTTTCTACTTTTGTTTTAATAGGTTTCTTTAGCAATATTTGTTGTTTTGAATCAATATTCCTCTTAAACTTTGTATTTTTCTTTTTAGGAATTTTTGACTCCTTTTTATATCCTAATCCATGTTTACTTGAAGAGGATTGAGAATTTTCTAAAATCTTAGATAAATTTTCTCTTCCTTTGTTAAAGTTAGAAACATTTTTAGTGATGTTATCTAATCGATCTTGAAGACTATTATTTCCTAACTCAATTTGTCTAATCTTAGTTTTTAACTCATGATTTTCAGAAACAATTATGTCATTCTTTGTTTTTTGAGTTTCAATTTCTTGACTTAAAAGTGATAATTGAGTTTTCGAATTTGAATGAGATTCTTGAACTTTTTCAAGTTCTTCTTCTAAGATTTTCTTTTCATCTTTTAACATATCCCTTTCAAATTCAGCTATGTTTTGATTTTCATGAGTTTCTTTGAGTTTCTTTTTAAGAGTTTTTATTGTGCTTAAAAGTTCAGTGTTTACTTCAATTAAATCGTCGAAAGTTAAATTATTTACCTCAGATTCTTGAGCCATGAAGCATACATTTGCCTGTTCATTGTCGCTATCACTATCATTTTCAGATGAAGATGAATCTGAATCATCCCATGTTACAGAAAATGCCTTCTTTTTGAATTTATCCTTCTTGTTTTTGTTGTTGAAATTTTTCTGATTTTCCTTCATTTGTTCTTGACAATCTTTTTGCATGTGTCCTTTCTTGTGACAATTGAAGCATTCTATATTTGAGGATGAAGGTTTGTTCAAGAAATTCTTTTTGAATCCGTTTTTGTTTCCTTTTCTATATTTTAAGAATTTCTTGAAATTTTTGGCTATAAATGCTAGATCCTCATCTTCAGACTCTGATTCTTCCTTTTCCGCATGAAAAGCAACATTCTTTCTTTCTTGAGCTTGATCTTTCTTAGCTTGCATATTTACTTCATACGACATAAGATTTCCAATCAATTCTTCTAGTTTCATTGTAGATAGATCATTTGCTTCCTCGATTGCTAGTACTTTTCTCTCCCATTCATCAGTGAGTGAATTTAGAACTTTAGACACAATGTCAAAGTCTGTGTATCTTTCTCCTAGTCCGATTAGAGCATGATGAATGTCTTGAAATCTTGAGTACATGTCATTGATGGATTCATTTTGTCGCATTCTAAAATTTTGGAATTGATTCTTCAGCATGGATATCTTTGTTTGTTAACCTTGTTTGTGCCTTCATGTATGACTTTAAGTGTTTCCCATATCTGATATGCAGTAGTACATATGCTAACACGGTTGAATTCATTTCTATCCAGGGCGCAAAATAGCATATTTATAGCTTTGGCATTTGCATTAGATTCATTCTTTCGAATTTGTGTCCATGTAGGATAATCGGTTGTGGGTACAACGAACTCTGCTTGAGTAGCATTTCAGGCTTCGAAACTTGTTGCTTGCATATAAATCCTCATCCTTGTAGCCCAATAGTTATAGTTTAGTCCATTGAATAGAGAGGTCTTTGGGTAGATTGTCCTTCCGCAAATGTAGAACTATAGGTTGATGTTGTGCTTGTACTTGCGTTATTTTCCATATTATCAATATGTCTAATAACGGTGTTATGGTTATAGGACGGCCTTGCTCTGATTCCAATTGAAAGAGGCTATGCGGTAGGATCGTGTAATATGGAATAATGAAATAGTCTAGGTAGATAAAGTAGGTAAATGCAAGGAGACACCAGGATTTTATACTGGTTCGGACCTCTTGTCCTACGTCCAGTCCCTAAGCTTCACTTAGGAATTTCACTAACTAACACCCTCACTTCACCCGGAGGAATAGGTTTACAACTTACCCGAACAATCGAATAGGATTTCTTGCCTCAACTACCGAAGAGGACTTCAACTCAATTACTAAAATACAATATTTGACTTGTTGTGTTCTTGTCAACACTAATGAGTCTAATGTAGTACAATATTCCTATAATCTTATCCTCGAGAATATGCAATGTGTTTATGAAGATTTTGGAAATGTGAATTGCTATGAATCAAAAGAATGTTATAAACAAAAACAGTGATTCAAGCAATAGATTGGTGATTTCTTTGAGAATATCTAGAGAATATGAACAAGAGAATAGTAAGATTAAATCAAGAGAATTTGGTGAATTAAATGATGTTAGAATCATGTATATATACTTGTAGAAGAGGTGCATATGTTGTCAAAGGTTGCAAACAAGAGATGCTTCCATTTCCATTGATGAATGGTTGCAACTCTTGGGAGGAAGAAGGTGTCTTTTCAGAGAAAATTCGCAGGTTCAAATTCAGTCGACTGAGCAGGGAATTCAGTCAACTGAAAATATGAAGTAAAATTTTCGGGAGTAAATTCAGTCGACTGTGCAGGAAATTCAGTCAACTGAAACTGTGCATGTGTATAAATTTGTTCCAGTTTCAGTCGACTGGTTGTTCCTGTTCAGTCGACTGAACTTATAAAATATGCATAGTGAAAAAATAAAGTTTATAAAAAGTTTTCTAGTGTTCGTGCAAGCTTCTTGAGGATAGATTTTAACAATAAATCTAGACTAAGACATATATAAAAACATACTTTAAGTTTGTTTGGTCTTCATCGATCTTCCTTTAGCATTTGCATATATTTCTTCCTTGTTTGTTAAAGCACATTGTCATTGATCAAAATCTTCGCGTATCAACACGAGGCCTTGGAAAAAAGAAGCATACTCCAGCAGCACTTAGTGGAAATGGTTATAACAAGAGGAAGTTAAATTTGAATTGGAAGAATCAAGGAAAAGGGAAATGAGGAGAAGGTCAAGGAGACAAGTTTAGGAGTATAAATTATTATATTTGCAAGTAGAAAGGTCATATTTCAAGGTCCTGTCCGAACCATGAAGCTTCGAAGTAGCAAAGTGAACTCATCTCTCCAACGGTCCTGCAGTCTTTTTGTTTTAATTGTCATCAGTGGAGGCATATGATTAAGGACTTCCAACTTATCAAGAAGGTGCTACAGCCCAAGGTATAGGCCATTAAGAATATACTGTCAACTTCAATGGATGTGAAGGGAAAGGGCTTCCTTGAAGGTACCTGATTGATTAATGGTATTTTTGTTCGGGCATTATTTAATACTGGTGCCTCTTATAGTTTTATCTCTTGTGAACCAGTTGGTAAATTTCATCTTAACCCTATATGTGTGTCTAACCCCATAGGTGATGTTATCCATTTGAATATGATTTGTGAGAATGTGTCGATTTCCTATCTTTCTCATCACCTTTCTTGTGACTCATATGTTTTAGACTTTAAGGGATTTGATATTATTCTGGGTCTGGATTAGTTATCGAAATATGGTGCGATTTTAGATCATGCTAAAAGAACTGTATCATTAGAAGCTAAGTTGGGAAGAATTGTTAAGATACTATGTAAGGAACTTGGTATTAATATGTAGAGTTTCTTGTATTCCCTAGAGTCATCCCGGGATGAGTGAAGTTGTGTAGAAATTGTCAGAAAATTTCCTGATGTGTTTGAAGAAGTAAATATCTTACCCTCACACCAAGAGATAGAGTTTTGTGTTGATTTGGTCGCTGGTGCAAGACCCGTTGTTCAACCAAAGAGAAGGATGGATCCAAAGGAGTGTAATGAATTTGGAAAGCAAACCAATGATCTGTTAAGAAGAGGGTTGATTAGACCCCATCGTTCGAGTTGTGGATCTACTGTGGTGTTTGCAGCTAAGTCTGATGGATCTTTAAGGTTTTGTGTGGATTATAGGGAGTTGAATAAGCTGATCATTAGGAACAAATATCTCTTACCCCACATGATGATCTTTTTGATCAACTTCATGGAGCTACGGTATTTCTCTAGAAAAATCTAGCGATTGGATTCCATTAATCAAGGGTTGCTGAAGATAGTATTCCCTTATCTACCTTTGGAGGTCCTAAACATTCCTTTGATTGGTTGATTATTCCTTTCGGGCTAACCAATGCGCCTGCATATTTTATGGATCTCATGAACCATGTTTTTCAATATGTTCTTAACAATTTTGTGCTAGTTTTCATTGATGACATCTTTATCTAATCCAAATCCAAAGAGGAGCATAAACATCATTTGGAAGTGGTGTTAGAGACATTAAGGAGACATAACATGAAGGTGAAATTTTATAAGTTCCCTTTTTGAAAATCAAAGGTAAGATTCTTAGGACATATCATGTTAGGAGAAGATATTTCAGTTGATCTAGCAAAGGTGGAAGCTGTCCACGAATGGAAGCAACCATAGAATCCTACCGAGGTTCGCAGTTTCTTTGGTTTGGCTGGATACTATAGGAAGTTTATTCAAGATTATTTAAAGATTTCATCCCATTTGACAAAGCTGACTAAGAAGGAGGAGAAGTTTGGATGGACTCCTAAGTGTGAAGAGGCATTTCTGTAATTGAAGAATAGATTGACCAGTGCACTGGTTTTGGCTGTTCCCGATGGAAGTAGTGTTCACGGTTTACGCGGATGCATGTGGAGTGGGACTTGGTGCTATTCTGATGCAGCATGGTAGAGTGATTGCGTATGAAAGTAGGCAGTTGAAGCCTCATGAGAAGAACTATGCTACTCATAACTTGGTATTGCTAGCTATTGTCTTTGCATTGAAAATGCATAGACACTACTTGCTTAGTAAGGATACTTCTATTCCTCTTTGTTTCTTTGCAATCTTTAGAAATTTTAGGAGTAAATTTTTCTTCTTAAATTGGTGATAAATTTGAACTCTTCATGGACCATAAATCCCTAAAGTATCTTTTTACTCAGAAGGATCTAAACCCTAGGCAACAGAGGTTGTTAGAGTTTTGGCGACTTATGACTTGGATATTCTTTTACATCAGGAAAAGCTAATGTGATGGTGGATGCCTTAAGCGGGAATGTTGTTTTGACTCTTTTGTAGGTTACGCCTACTCTCCTCAAAAGAATAGTGAGCAAGAAAAGAAAGGAAGAGAAGCTTAGTGACGATCATCAGGTTGATTAAGGAGGGGCATTGCATAAGTTTTAAGATTGACAACAAGGAGTTTTAAGGATGAATGGATGGATCTATATACCGAATGTCAACGTTTTTAGGCATGAAGTTTTGTCAAAATGCCATCATTCTAAGTTGAGTATCCATCCACATGTCTCGAAGATGCATAGGGACATGAAGCAGATGTTTTGGTGGAACGGGATAAAGAGAGAAATGAAGGAGTATAGGTTACCGTGGGTTGGCTAGCGAAGAGCACACATTTTATCCTAGTAAAACCAACAAGGATCGTTGCTTCTTTAGTTGAAGTTTTTATAAGAGAGATAGTCAGGTTGCATGGAGTTCCTATGAGTATTATAAGTGATTAGCACCTCATATTTACTAAGCATTGCAAAAAACTCTAGAAACAAAGTTGAGCTTAAGCACAGCATATTACCCCCGAATAGACGGATAGACGGAGCAAGTCAGTTGGATTCTAAAGAGACTCTTGAGGGTGTGTATTATGGATTTTGGTGGATCAATGGGAGGATCACTTACATTTGGTTGAGTTCTCCTGCAATAATAGTTTCCAAGCAAGATCGGAATGACACTGTATGAAGCCTTATATGGAAGATCGTGCAAGTCACAGGCATGCTGGGTTGAGACGGGAGATAGATTAGTTCTTGGACCGGACATGATCCGAAAGGCTGCAGAGAAAGTTGCAGTTATTAAGAAAAGAATGAAGGAGGCTCAAGATCTCCAAAATAGTTATGTGATAGGAGGCGAAAGGATTTGGAATTTATGGTTGGAGACTTGATGTTCATAAATATTTCACCAATAAGAGGAGTTGTTAGATTTGGAAAAGCTAGGAAGTTTTCTCCAGGGGATGTTGGACCTTTCCATTTCTAGAGAGGATCGGATTGTTGGCTTATAGGGTCGGGTTGTCAGAGAGATTGGCGGAAGTTCACAATATGCTCCATGTATCACATTTGAGGAACCCATCTTTGATTGTGGAGCATTCGGTTCAAGAGGAATTGAAAATAGAACCGAACTTGATAGTTGTTCCAGTTTATGTTGTGGATCAGGATGAAAAAAGGTTGTGTGACAAGGTGGTTTGACTAGTCAAGATTCAGTAGAGTGAGGATCCAAGAGACTGCACTTGGAAGACGGTGGATCGTATAAAAGAGCCTATCTCGAGTTTATGTTAGGATAGCTAGTCGTAGGTTGTATGTATAGTGTAGTTTGTTTGCTATGGATGCTAGTGTTTATATTTATTTGTGTTTTATGACACGAATATAGGCCTTTTCCATAGTTTGAATTATCTCCTTGATAGCTAATTTCAGAACGAAATCCTTTTAAGGGGAGAGAGTGTATCGACCTAGAATTTAATCGCTATTTAAATGAATATTTAATTATATTTTAAATAATTAATAAATGGTTTTTGTTAACAAATAAAGCAATTTTAGATAATAACTAATGATAATAAAATCATTTTCAAATTTGTTTATCAAAATATATAGTTCATAGAAAATAGAAAATGTGTCCGGAAATTATTTTTTGAAATATCGACTTTTCATTAGTTAGAAGTTATTTGAAATGTCATAACACTATTTTAAAACACATATACGCACACTACAAATTATTTGTACAAGATAAATATATGTATAAATGTGCATGTATATGCTCTCTTTTAAGTATATATATAAGGATAAAAGAAAATATTTTATAAAGAAATATATATACACACGCACATATATAAATGCTCTTTTTCAACACAAGTACATAAGAACATGACATGAATAGTGAAAGTAAGAAGGAGGGCTGTAGTATGAACGGATTTGAGGGTGGGAGGTAAGGTATGGCTATGCATGCATATGTATAATTAAATATAAGCACTTATATATATATTAATAATTTCCTATATATACTTGCTAACTTTCATTCTTTTCATTTTGCAATCTCTTCTTCCACTTTGAAAATCCTAAGAGCTTAAGAAAAAACGCCATGGCCTCCTCTTCATAAGTTCTAAAACAAAAAATATTACTTCTTTCACTAAAAATCACTTCTTTTATTCACAAAACCACTTCTAAATCTCTTACAACATCTTCTCTTTCTAAACTCAAGCTCATCCACCCCAAAACCACGATGGTGAGCCTAAAGGTCCCATGGCCATGCCCAATTAGCCTAGGTTGAGCCTAAAGTTCACTTGTCCAAACCATTTCAAGCATTCGATCAACCAAAAGTTCAATTTATGCAAAGTTTCTAAAGCGTTTTCTAGTTTCGGCAAAAGTTCGCTTTGGTTTAGAAAAAAATTTGGTTAGTAAAACGAATATTTTTGAAAAAGAAAACAAATTGGTTTAATGATCTATCTGTTGTGAAACTATAATGTTTGTCACGTTGAAGTATCATTTTGTTTGGATGATATATGATTGCAAGTTTGTTGTTTGGTATAGATTTGTGATTTGGAAAATATTTGAGATGTTTGGATATGTATATGGATATGTGATACTAGTTTATGGTATGATGGTAGTATTGATTGTGAAACAAAATCAAGTATATTGTGAGAAGGTTGTGAAAACTAATGTTTTAAAAAGTCGCAAAGGACTTGAGATCCGATTTGGAAACAAAACTTTTTTCTTCTAAGCTTTGGATTTTTGAAAATCTTTTCCAAGCTTCTTTCTTTTGTTTAAATTTTCAAAACTCTTACAATTGTGTTTTCAAACTCTTAAAATTGTGTTTTCAAACATGCGGTAGTTAGATTTAAGTGAGATATCTACCTAGAAATCAATTCTAGCGAACTAGGCATACAGCGATAGTCGATATGGACACGGTTCGAGAAATTTCGCGATTTCGAGTTTTAAAGTGTTTTCTTTTGGATTGTTTTCGAAAACTCATTTTGCCATAATAAAGTGAGTTAAAAGTTCAACTTTTAATTATTTAATAATTTAATTTATTAATTAGGTAATTATTATTTAATTAATTAATTAAGTAATTTAGTTAAGTAATTAGAGTTTAAGAAATTATTTATCAAGTTAATTATTTTTAATCAAGTAAGTTTTAAATAATGATTATTCAAGATAAATATAAAATTAATTTCTATTAAATCAAGTTTATTTTAATTAACTATTTAATTAGAGTTAATTATATAGTTAATTATTATTTAATAAAAGGTTAATTATCCACCTAATTAATATTTAATTTCATAAATAAATGTTATTTAATTAAATTATAATTAAGGTTTAATTAAAAATAATATTAGGGTTATTTATGGTTTAATTTTTATCTAATTAAGATTAATTTAAGTTTATTTAAATTTTAAACTTATAATTTAATTAAGGTTGGTTTATTTTAAAGTTCCTTTCCAAACTCTATCGGTTATTTATTTTTAACCAATCTCTTGTTTAGGAAAATTATTTTAAAACCCAAGGATCTCTTGTCCATGCTATTAAGTAGCAAAATGAATTAAAGTAGTTGTAATAAAATGTCGACACGTTTTATTGAAAGTAAGTCGGACTTGTACTTATCACATATACCACACTTCGAAAATGTAATGAATATGAGGGGTTAATTTCGATAAGCGGGTCATGATTATCTAAGCATATGGAACGTACGTCCATATGTAACACTTTACACCCTGATAGTCGGATAGTCCACTGTAAACAATTTGACCTTTTAAAATTATTAAACGCTGGTTTGAAGAGACCAGGTTCAAATATTAATTGTTATCCGGAAGCCACTTGAACCAACGTAAACGTTCGAATTGGAAATATTAAAGGAAAATCTCCAAGATGAAGACTTTGAAATGCAAGGGTTGTTTGTTACTAACCCTAAAGGTGATTCTAAAATGAGTGTAATGGAAATAGTGCCTTCAGTTCGTTCATCTCCTAAACAACTTGTATGGATGTGTGTTGACATTGTGTCAACATATGATAACCAATGTTAGCATTCCAAGTGGTAATGTTGTAATAAAGATAAATGTAGCCTCAGGCCTCATCAACCGGGAATGATTAAAACAGGGAAGATGCAGCAACGCTAGGTGGGTCGTTTCCATTAAGGTAAGGTCATCCCCATCTAGAGTCCATATTATTAACTCATTTATGTTTTGGTACGGTTGTTGTTCCCAACTGAGGGGTGAACTTTTTCGATACTATTTGCTAAAGGTAGGCTAGTCTTGTGTTGGCAGGGGTCGATAGGTTCGATCTCGGTGTAATCTTATCTAGAGATACACCATAACAGGCAGTACCCCAATAACCCAGTCATTATATGGAATCGATTTCCAACAAGTGTCTTTGGTCTTAGTTGTATACCTATTATGCTATAATTTAATTAATGTAAAAATTTCGACTATGAGAGTTATTTGTTTGAAAATCCTAAACATTACAATAATATCACTGGATTTCCGTATAATGTTTTTGTTATCGTATGGTAAAAACCCATCCATGTTTATTTGCGACGTGGTCTTACAAGATACCTTTGAGTTTTAGAATGTTTTATAAAAGTAATAAATTAAGTTGTTGGAGATTACTCAAACCAGAACCATGTCTGACCTAGAGTTTTATTTTTCTTTCCAAAAACTCTTAAGTACATAAATTTTTATGAGTAGCCAAGTGATCTGGATTTCTAATGGAAACATTTTGAAAGAGTGGGTGTGGATGGCTTCATCGTTAACTAGTTATTATCTATTCCGTTGTGTTATGTATGATATATATATACTTTGTGATGGAAAAGTAGTATAACTGTCCAGTTGAAGTTGTAATGTAATGATTCTGATGTATTATTATTATGGAAACGACAGTGTAATATCTTATATTATCTATTATATTTGTTCTGATTCGTGGAGAGATTATGTGATTATGTAGTTTCTTCTCATCTTTTCTTTTCTTTTCTTCTACTGTTAATGGCTCGTATTTCAATGCAAGAAAGGAGATCGTTACAGTTAATATATGGTAGTATAATGAAGAAGTAACTAGATCCATGTAATGTTGGCGTTGATGATTCTCGGCATTGATGATCGATGCTCTTCATTGATTAAAGACGGTGTTGAATTGAAGCTGTATCGACTATTATCCTACCTCTATGGCCATCGATGATGTTCATCATCGATGCCATAAGGATAGATGTGACAGAACTCTAAAATGAGGTATTGATAGTGACTCACCAATGAGATACGCCGTCATTGAAGGGGCGACATCAATAGGAAGTGTAACTGATGACCTGTAGCGTGGTCTACCAATGATGCCAACTGATTGGCGACACCGTGATATGTTGTATCTTCCAATGGTTGATTAAGTGTGACATTACCTGGAATCGACACTATTGAGATGCAACATCCACAAACCATTTGACTTTGAATGATGGTTGGCACGAGACTTAAGTGGCTTTGATCAAAGTGACGATCTCCTTTTTCCTTGCTGATGGAATGCGATGCTATTGAGTTGCGACATGATGAAATGCGGTGTGGGTGAGGGGCAACACCAAAGAGATACGACATTTACTTTACACTTTATTGATCTCATGCGACACTTTTGTTCTTCGACTCGAGACTAATGACACCAATTCCTTTGTGATGTTATCGTCCATGGCATTACTTTTGATATTGAAATATGTGGTTAACAATAATAAATCGGCACCTTCTATACAAATGCATTGTTGAAAATAATTTTGAACATATGGTGCAAACAACCTATATATACTGATAGTTCTATATGTATGCAATTTTTCAAAAATCAAAAGTTTGTTTTTGCATTCAAATTTTCTCATGCTTCTACGAATAAAAGTATGGTTCAACCAATTTTACATTCAATTCCTACCGTCTAATACCTAACACACCGTTTCTATCATAAAACTTTGAAAATCCCATTTTCTAAACTTATATTCTTATGAGGGAAAAGAGATTCAAATAGAGAATTCCATGTTTCCATCCTTCTCGTATATACTCATTCCACTATACAACTTTTCCAAGTATAGTCAATATAAGAAAATTTATTTTCAAAATTTAAAACTTAATTATTTTAAAAAAAATTGTTCCTCTATAAAAAAGATATGGAAAAAATAATTTGCAGATCTAAAGTAGATTTTCCCCTTGTCATTATTTTTTTTTATTTTTACACATTGTCATTTCTATTGAATAGCAAAAGTCATATTTGCTAACTCGTCAACTTTTCGTATGCTGAACTACGGCATTTCAAAATTTAGAAAATTCCCTTTTTGTTCAAAAAAATTTCAATTAAATTTTTTGAAAAATTTAATTGTTTTAAAAAAACATTACTTTTCAAAACTTTTACAAAAACATTTTACATTTAAAATCAGAATTTTGATCAAAATTTCCAAAAGTGTTTTTTATTATTTTTCAAAACATATCAAGCCACATCAAACACAAACGGAATTTAGTTAATGTGCTAACACCTATGATTAACCCTAATCTATTATGTAATTTATATTGAATTTCAAAAATCTTTCTCTTTTTTAGCGCAACAACAACACAGATAATGACCTGTCATTTCATTACGGCCTTCCCTATCCTTCGCTTGCTAAAATTTTATCTTTCTAAAATGTTAAGGCCTTTAGAACTTAAAATTATTTTTCTCTTAGTAGCTAATTCATTAAATTTTATAAACTCGTAGTCTTACTTTGCATTAGTTAAGTGTATACATGATATTTTCTTGTTTATTCTGCTTTTCAATATATAGCGATCAATCCAGAAAATCAATAAAGTAATAAAAAGGAACGTTTCTCACAAAATATCCTACATGTATTTAGACATATAGATACAACTAATGCTTACAACCAACCTAACCTAAATTAGATAGTTGTTGGAAGCTTCCATTCAACATCAATTGATATTGATGATGTTTTAGCCCTACTACTTCATACTTAATAAAAATGGACATTTTTACTAACGGCCTCTCAAAATCTATTGTCACTTCGTGCTTCTATAGCCAATCCATCCCTAGATTAATACCAAACCCTACAAAATCCAAAACAAAGCAATCACAAGCAAACAAATATCTATGACTCGATAGGTCTAAGTCTCGATAAACCATGCAGAAGCTAGTCAATCCCCTAATAGGGTTTGTAACAATCAAAGTGTCAACTAGCTCGAGTTTCAATCCTAACCTATCTACTAAATCACTAGACATGAAGGAATGTAAAGTCCCGATATCGAATAAAACACGTACATGTGTATTTGAAATAGAAAACATACCCTGTATAATGACGCTCTTATCCTTCGCCGATGGAGCACTCGACGAAGCTTGAACAACTTCAAAGCATAAGCAAACACAACCTGCTTGCTTATTCTTTAGTGGATCTAGGCAGTCATTCTTCATAGTCCCTAGCTTATTTTAGTTAAAACATCATTTACTCTCTCTTCTGCAATCCCTGCTATGATAGCCCCTTTGTCCACAATTTCTTATTGTTATTCCACTTCCTCTTACCTCCCCCACCAGCTTGTGGCCTTGGGCCATAACGATCCTAATTTTGATTAATATTATTTAGGACATTTAATTAGATAAATTAAATGAAATAATCTAAATGTTTAAGGAATTGGATTTGAATAATATAGGTTAGCCTTGCCTAATTAACTAATGAACATAAAGGGAATTAAAATGAAATAAGTAAGGGTAATAAATAAGGACAAAATAGGAATAGGTTATATTATTATACCCTAAACCCTCATGCCACTTTCATTTCATACATTCATAAACAAAACTAAAATTTATCAAGGCCGGCCACCATTTGAAGATGCAAAGAGGAAGATAAGCTAAAATCAAGAGGAAGAAGCTTAATCAATTTAATTCAAGAGCAAATCTCAGCTCCTTTACATCAAGCTAAGGTGAATAATAGATCACATCTCATTTATATGATTTTCTATTTTTAGTTAAATTCCAAATTTATTTCGCAAATGGTTTGCTATGTTTTGATTCTTTAAACGAATATATATGATTGTTGATGATTATGCTATTTCATATGGATTTTATGATAAACTTGAAAAATTGGACAAATGACATCCAAATGCCTTGCATTTTTTATATAAGGTCAGAAATGTTAGTTTAGAGATGGGTTTCAAGTTTCGTAAATTTTTGAATTATCGTGGATTTATTATGAATTTTCTAGTGTAGAAAATGGTTAAACAGGTTTAAAATTATTTACGGCTATTATAAGTTTGTTTTGGCTCGAAAATTTACGTATATTAGAAAATATATTAAAAGTGATATATGGGAATTCTTGGAGAATTTTCCAAAGAGTTTTAATAACTATATAAAATTATTTAAGGTATGGGACTTAAATGTTGTATTTTTTACAAAAGGAGAAGGGGCAATTTGTAAATGTTTTAAATTATTAATCTCTATTATTTGGCAACATTTTTAGAAAATATTTTGGAAAATTATTGGCAACCAATCATATGTTGACAAAAAAAGTAAGTTAGTTAGAAAGAAATTACTTTATAAAGTTAAAATCAATTTTACAAGGTTTTGCTATTTTGCTATTTTGCCACTTTCGGCAGCTACCTTTCGTCATCATACTTCTGCCTCCATCCTAGTCGAAACCAATACACAGGTATTAAAGACTTGGTATCTAGTGGATTAGAGATAAGAGAAAGGTATAGAGTCGAATCATGCCTTCGAAGTGATCGAGACCTTATTTTTCTTTTAATGGAAATGAGCTTGCTTTGCTATGGAATGAGATAGCTTTCAACTTGGTCAATTGTTTTAAAGAACAAAACTTTCGAAAGAGGTAGCCACCTTTGTTTTGTAAAGAAGCTTTGGAGGGGGTCGTAACCCTGCTGTCGCATTCTACCTTTCAAAGCAATGCCTTCGAAAGGTTTCTTTTGTTTTAAAACCCTAAAGCCACTTCTCCATTGGATTCAAAGGGGTTGGTTTCAACGCCATCCACTTCTTTTGCTTAGGAAAAATATTTTGAAAGAGTTTCTTTCGACTTAATTCTTTTAAGACCCTTTTTATATTTTGAAAGTTAAACCCAAAGGTTTCGAAAGGAATGGTTTTAAAGGTTTCGAAACTATGTTCCACAAACTTATACTTGAACCCAATGCTTTCGAATGGTTTGCTTTAAGTAAAGGACTTTAATACTTTCGAAAGGTATCTAATGGAGGTTTCGAAGGGGATATTCTCTAGTGTTTTCAAAAGGTATATGATAATGGTTTCATAGGGGTGATTTCCCAATGTTTTCAAAAGGTTTACCTTTAGTAACTAATGGAAGATTTCCAATGTTTTCGAAAGGCAAATTTGAAGTATTTTAAAAGAGGATGTCTATGGTTTTATAAAGCTTTCGAAAGGGCACTTTCAATGGTTTCGAATGGTCTATTATAAATGGTTTAGAATGGTATGTTTTGGCCTTTTGGCCTAGAGTTCAAAGTAAAGTAGTTAATTGTTCTCGAAAAGGGTACTTTTAAGGATTTCAAAAGAGATTCTTTAAAGGTTTCAAATAAAGGTTACAAAGGTCTTCATCAACATTGTTTTGAGTAAAGCGTATATCATGGAAAAAAGATTTGAGTAAAGAAAATGGTATGTTTTCCTTGTTTAAATATGAATTAAAGGGTTAAATCAATTTGAAAAGGTTTTTAAGGAAAATTTAAAGGGTAGTTAACCTTAAGTAAATGACTCGGATATTAGAATACCAGATAGGACTGGTATATTGTCACTCCCTATACATTAGCTATAGCCTCCAGTAAATTTGGGCCAAAATTCCAATGTGCATGGCTTATCGTAGGTAAGACTTAAATGACGTTATACAGAAAGGAATATATACAGGGAAGGAGGGTTGGTTATTGGTAAGCCCGCAAACCATTAGGACAGGTGACCCTGGGAGAAGTGTGTTAAGGACAGACCGTCCAGAAGTTTGTCTCATAGATGTTAGATTATTTATTTTGTCTGGTAGGCCAGAGTCAGCCAATGGTTTTACTTAGCCAAACAAAACTATATTATTTGGACAGATAGTCCATTTATAACCCAATTTATGAGCATATATTATATTGCTATTATTGTTTTAATCAGTTTGATTGTAGGATTCTGATTTGCAAAATGGTATGTTTTAAAGGGATATTAGTAAGGGGAAACCCATTTCACTAATTGGCCTGGTCTCACTTAATATCAGTAAACCGAGATGTAATGGTATTATTTACACCAGGTTTTATGTCTACTCAAAGTTTATGTTTTTCCCTTAAACTCTGGGGTGCTCAAAATTAATTTGAGTAGATTGAGAGTTAAGGTTTTTCAAGTTCAGTGGGTGGATGAATAAAGCTTCCAAAGATGTGTAGGAGGTAAAGTTAGCTATTTAGGAGTTGTTATTTTCATTTCTGCTGTGATGTTTTAAGATTGATGTCTATTTAGTACTCTGATCATCCAAGGGACATCTTCATATGTCACTCTTGGCGTATTTTGTAATAATCATATTTGATCAAAACCTATGATTCGATTGTGGGAATATTTAATTTAGATAAGAAATATTGCTTTGAAATGTAATCAGCAAAATTATTTTAATCTATGTTGTTTTCATTTCATATTCAAGTGCTTTTGATATTATAGATGCTATTAACAGTGTTGTATATTATCACCGGAAGTTAATACTATAGATGAATGCAGCATCTGAAGTGCTTAGCTTCGGGCCACAAGATAGGGGTTTTTATACTCTCCCTTGGGTTCAACAACTGACTTAAGCTTAGGATCCAGGCTCTCATGTCTAAGAGCCATATCCATTGGCCTCTCTAAGGTTTAATTGATGTGACTCATAATTTTTTCACCAAGATAATCATCCAATCCCATAGTGAACTTCTCATTCATCGTGAATGGAGTATTAATAAAAGATAGACCGTACTTCGACAACTTGTCGAACTCAGCCACGTACTCCAACATAGAAATAATCCCATATCTCAAGTCAGCAAACTTTTGGAGGAGCGTTAACTTTTAAGCAGTTGGTATATACTTTTCTTCAAACCTTGCCTTAAATTGCTCCCAAATAACCTTATCCTTAGGAGTAGGAATCTTGATGGTGTTCCACTACCCCATAGCTCTTCCTTGAAGCTATCTATAGGTCGACTTCCTTTTCATCGCATCCTCTAACTCTATACCCTTAAAAATGCCTTCTCAAGTGTCCAAAGAATACCGCACTTCAAAGGCTTATTCCGTTCCAAGAAATAGTTTGCCACCCAAAGTAGGATAATCATCGCTTAGTTTAGCAAAGTCGGCCCTCGATGCTTGCACTGGAGCACCATCGCCTACAATCGCAACGAGGGAATTGGACATTTTGTACCATGTTTCACAACATCTCAGTGAACATGTTCTGCAGCTCGTCGTTGGCAGCCCCCGATCCCACCCCCTCAATTCCAGAAACATAGTTCTTGGTAGCATTCCTAATTTTTCGACGCATCCTTACAAGCTATAATAAGAATGATCAGTCTCCTTAAAAAGGAATAAGTGTGTCCATTAATGTAATGTGACTTATATACTATATAGTTTTGAAAGCTAAAATATAACAAGTACGCTTTCACATATATCGCTTGATCCATTCTAAGGCAATAGCTCCTTCCTTATCTCTAATGGATCCAAGTATCAACTTAGTTCATCTACACAACCTAAGCTCTAATACCAAATGAGGTGATCACCCTCCTTTGGTACCCAATACACCCGTATATGCGCTGAGGAGGTACGCGATCAATGCAGGATGATAGCTAAAGCTTTAAAGTAACGAAAATCAAAACAAAGAACTTATAGAACATTTGATAGCTTATAAACAAAATGTTATATGATAACATAGATGTAAAATAGGCAAGACAATAATATAATCAAATGAATCATAAATAAGAACATCAGAGTGCAACAGGTTCATAGATTATACCAAAACTGAAATAATAGAGGTTATGCGTCCCAAATCTCCAGAATAAACCCTATAACTATCTCTAATGTAATACAAGTACTTGTATAGCTACATAGTACTGCAAAGTGGAATATAAGCGATACTAAACTCCAAGTATAGATATATGAAAACTAGCCTTTTGCTCGTACTCCATATAGCTCCATGCGCTATCCAAAACTATTATTCCTAATCTAATCATTTAAGAGTACATGAGATAATAAGAAGCGAAGCATAAAATCTCTAGTCAGATAATAGTCTAGTGTGAGTGATACATCATCTCAAAATACTATAAAAACCATATATAGTAAATAGCGGCATAGGGTATGAGGAAACATACCTAACATGTCCCTACATCCAATGAGTTGGCACATAAACATAACATATGGTATCACACAATATATCAAGCACACATCGAATATAGTAGCCACAACATAGCCTTGCATCTCTCACCCAAGTGCTTCAGATATACGATAATGCTTACAGATGCTCAACTCATTGCTTATGCAGATGACAAAGGACTGGATATATGCAGACGTTTAAATTATGGGGACATGCAGACTACCCTGGGTACAGGTAGACTAACCTATCCCAAACATGAGCATCACAACTTCGGAGTTACCCATCAATCCCTTAGCACACATATCGATAGTAGAACCATCTCACAGATGCTCAAATCATTGCCCCATAGATGGCTAGGGACTGGACACACACAGGCAACCAAACACATGGGTACATGCAGACTGCCCTAGGTGTACACAAATTATCATGTCCCACTTACAAGCATTACGACCTCATGTTCAACTCTACGAGTTATCATGTGGAACTCGCCTTTTCGGTTTAGATTCCATAGTCACTCGCTGCATTGAGTTGTTATCTTTAAAATGCCTTTATACATCTATCATAAGTCAAAGAGCCATCGTATCAAAATTTCAAAGTTGTCATCATCAGCGCCACCGTATCGAAGTGCCATGCCATTACTTCACTAGTCGCCACATGAAACTCAAGGTCATCTCGAGTCGTTTGGCAGGGTCGACTCCACTCCATAACACCTCCCAAGTTCCCCATAACATGCCATGAAGAAATTCCCGAAGTATCATTGTCCTATGATAAAAATCCCTAACTTTCATTTTCATTTCGAGTATACCCAAGCCAAGCTCCAAGCAACCCCTCCCAAGACTCCAAGCATCACAAAAACCTGAATAGAAAATCTTGCCCAGGTGCTGACCAAGCCGACTAAAATAACACTGGGCATGTCTTTGAGCAAATGACATAAAATTTTATTCAAGTGCCAATCAAGCCGACTCACAAAAACACCGGGCACGACTCTAAGCATCGAACAAAATTTCTTCTTCAGGTGCCGGCCAAGCGAACTCACAAAAACACCAGGCACAACTCTAAGCACTAGACAAGCAACCACCAAACAACAAAACTTGTTTGGCCACTAAATAGAGCTCCACCAAATATCAATTCACCATCGCAAACTACCCCAAAACACTAATCAACCACCTAACAACAAAACTTATTTGGTCATAGCACCACTGGACACCATGTCGACTCTGAGCAAACCATCATAGGACACTAAGCACCAAACAAAAACATAGTAATTTCCTCAAACTCCAATTTTATGTTGAATTCTTCGCTATGCTCCATTCTTCAACCCGTATGCTTCCATGAGCATTGATATGACTCATAAATTCCTCGAGCCTATCCATCAAAGTATGTTTCACGACTTATACCTCTAGTTTTCTCCGGTGAACGTTTTCAACCATACAAGCATACAAATAAACACCATACATTCACCAAACTACATTCAAACATGTAAATCACACAATCAATCACATAAATCACTATACAAGGTGTCTACAACATAGCCTAACATATTTCAAGGAAAGTACATATCCAAATAACATGCCTAGAATACGAAAAATCCATTCATTCACATTTTTACTATAAATAAAGTTTTCGAACAACAATAAAACATAATTTTAACTCCTTAAATGGGTCCAAAACATGTGAAAACCTATATATACATATATAATAAGGTGAGGTATGATAAATCACTCAATACCTTCCAAATTCCAAGTTTTACATGCAAATCCAAAAATAAATAGAAAATGCATGATTTTTCTTTCCCAAAAATGTAAATTTAGAGACATTAGTGAATCCTTTTGTTGTTCTACTCTTAATCTATGATTTGGACTTGATCTAGAGGAGAAAAGTGAAAGTTTTGGGCATAAAATGGGTTAATGGAGGCTTAGATCTATTTGGAAGATGGTGGAAATGATTTGGGGATGTTTGTTTCAGCCAATATAGGTGTAAAACCCCAAATAGGTTAATGGGCATATCCCCAAACTCATTGATTACCTACCAAGCTGCTCCAAAAACTAACAATATCCAAACAGTCACTTTTCTTTGCCAAAAAGTCATAGTCTCTGCTATGACCACTCTACGGAAAGGGAAAACCATCATTTATTTCTAATGGATGTGGTCCCGGATGCTAATTTAGCTTCCATCAAATGCTATAGTCATTATAATTTTTAGGGGTAAAATCATCCGAAAAATTCTAAATATAGGAAATGTTACAAGTAGGCATTTCCCAAGGTTATAGAATCATATGACCTTATATGAATTTAAAAATAATATTTCACGATCCTTCGATAAGTAAAATATGGATCATTACATATTACATCTCATCCCATTAATCGTGAAGTTATATTTTTGAAAGTAAATATAAGTAACATAATATCGTAAATGCTCGCTATTCCATGCCACGGAATTGGGGTACCATCAACAGTCGACAACTTGAGAGTTCCATCTCCAAGCTTCTATTCAATCGTGTAGGGAGCCTAAGGACCAAGTGGCCCCATACTAGGAAAGACTCATTTAAAAATAAGGTGGCCTATCTCAGAGGTACGATTTTTTACATTAGCGTTAAATTGATTTGCAACTCTTTTCTAGTGAGTAGCTACCTCAGGTCACCCTCTAAACATTTCTCTTCAACCAACTCAAGGGGCTCAAGCAAGAGTTCCTCGTTCATATAGGAATCATAGTGCAGTCTTCAATGAGAAAGGACTTTGGATTCGATTAGAATCATGGCCATGGTTCTGTAAGCCAAAGTGAATGGAGTTTTGCTACTTGCGAACTTATGGGTTGTTTTATAAGCCGACGATGCAAGTGGTATTTCATCAACCTGGTTGCCCTTAACTTTCTTCGCTCAATTCTTGATGATGGATTTGATGATCTTATTCATCACCTTCACTTGTCCATTCACTTGTTGGAAAGATACTGCTGAAAAGCTCTTCTCAATTCGGTACCAAGAACATAATTCATTGAACCCGACACCCTCGAATTGAGTTCCGTCATTAGTGATGATCTTCTATGGAACTCCATATCTACATAAAATGTTTTTCACCTCAAATTTAATCACCTTTTTTTGAAGTGATCGATATGATAAATTTGGCTTCAACCTATTTTGTAAAGTAATCCACATTCACTGTAGCATATTTTGCTTCATCTCTTGACATCGGCAGCATGCCGATAATATCGATTCACCACATGCAAACAGTCAAGGGCTAACCATTTGCATAAGCTCTATGGATGGGTCTATTGGTATCTTCACAAAGCTTTGGCACTTATCACATCTTTGAGATTAGTCGGTTTCATCTTGACTGATGTCATCTAGAAGTATCCATAGCGAAGAACCTTCTTTGCTAATGTCTGCCTCAATGTGTGATCACCACAGCCACCTTAATGCATATCTATATGAATTTTCTTAGCTTCATCTTTAGTTATACATCTCAATAAGGCATCGAGAATACTTTATTATACAACATTCACTACAAGAAAAAAGTATTTTTGGTGGCATACAAAAAACTCTATCAAAACTTACGGTAGCGTTTTGATGAACATCGCGATAAAACCCGCAACTAAAAGTCACTAATTTTTAGTTGCATTTATTTCAACGCCACTGTAAATCTTTTTATTGCAGCGTTTCTTAAATGCAACTAAAAATATTTTTGCCACGTTTTAAAAAGGCCGCAAAAAGGCCTTTTGGCGCTAATAATAGGGTTTCCAACTTTACCCCTGCTATACGTTTGCATTTACTCAATGCTCCTATATGTATTTCTGTAATGTTTTTAAAATGCTACTAAAATTTGTAGATTATTTTGCAGTATTTTTTCATGCTATTATTTCTCATTAGTGGTCTATTTTGTTTCTACATATCACTCAATAATCATCATATTCAAACAATTAAAAAAACATGTCAAACTTCAAAAATTGTTATTTCAGAAAATCTAAAACTCGCATATGATCACTCAATAACGAATGGTCTATTTTGTTTCTACTACGTTCAAAAACTGTTATTTCAGATCATCATCTAAAGCATAGGATAAAGATTTTCAATCAATAATCAAAGCAAATGTTGCATCTAGAACTTTCTCCAAAGTGATCATTTGAGAAGCATTAATAATTTTCAGCATAATGATTTCTTTCATTCCTTGGTCATCCATTAAACTCAAAACAAGTCCTTGCTAGAAAATCAATTCCCCTAATAATAAAAATAGTAATCTAGACATGTATTGAAATGTATGAAAACATATAGAGTTCTTAGCATCGTTCTCTAAGAAATCTGTGTTTGTTGTCATCTACAAATTTGTTTCATTCCTTGCCATAGCAAACTGCATGCAATTCTAAAAAGCAACAACAAGAAAATAAAAAAGGCTTGTTTATAACTTTAAAAATGTTGATATATAGTTATTACTACCATATATTAATGGTCATTTTAATTTTATCACCAATTAGAACCCATAGTTTCAAACCAGCTTGTATTAACTTATCTATACACTGAGGAACCCACGAAAAATGAATAAATGAGAGAGTAAAGAACTAATGACCAAAGTTATAGTGCTATCATTTTACTCCAAATATACCAAAATTTACCACACTTTGTAGTTTTTCCTCAACTGCAGTTGCACCAACAAGAATCAAATCTTTCTCAATTATATCTGAGATATGTTCCAGTTTGATCTCTCTGTCTAGTGGTTGTCCTTGCTTTCTGAAACTCAGAATTCCATGTTGAGTACTCGGAATCATTAAGAATTATGTATGCCACCGCTAACGTGCACTAGCCTGCTTCTCTATATTCATTTAAATGTCTAGCTATATCCAAGGTTCAAAATCCCGCTTTCTGTTTTCGTTTCGGTCAGTGAAATTTTTTGAAATTTCGGTTCTATTTCTAAAATTTCATAGATTCCGTTGTAATTCCATTTTACTCATTTCGGTACTTTTTTTCTTTACAAATACAATGAACAGCTAATACCTTTTTGAATATAAATTTATTGCACGATCATTAGATTTACTTTTATGATCCATTTTTCTAAAATTCAACAAAATAGCCCATTCATATTTCCAACCCAAGCCCATGTACATTATAAATAACCTAATTAATTAGATTAGGCAGCCCACATACACTTACAGAAAACGTCCTTTTCCTTTCTTAACCATAAATTGGCTCTCTAAAACACAACAAACAACTTTTTTGCTCGCTAACTTGGAAAAACACAAATCAACTACAAGATGATAATGTCGAATTCAAGTGTTTGAATATTTACTATAAACGACTAGTAAGATTTATACATGTTATTCATTTTCGTCACTGTTCAATTTTTTTTAATGGATTTTCCCTTTATATCGATGGTTTGTATCCTTTACCATGATTAAATGGATGTTTTTTCATTGTTTTCGACTTCTTTGTGTATTTCAATGAAAAAATGTATTTTTAAACCTTGTTATAAGATACCGACCGAAATCGGGTTTTTGGCTAGATTCTTTTCCAATTTAGGCTGGAACCAAAACAAAATGACCGAAACTTTGTTGTTCCGACCGGAATCTCTTACCTTGTATCCCCTTCATAACTTCATTCATTATTTCCAAGTTTATCATAAATAATTATATGCAATCCAAAAGAAGTTTTTTTTAAGTATATGAACCATCATAATAGGGTGTATAATATAACTGACTTACATATCTGCTCCTTTACAGAAAAGAAATATCTTTTATGCGATTACTGTAGTTTGTTTTACGTCATACGAAAAGAAACTGGGGTTTTTCCTTTTTGGTTGCCCCCAATGGGTGGGTTGCCTTATCAAATAGCCTAGCTCGCCTAGCCTAAAAACCGATCTTGGCAAGTACAAATTTTTTGAATGCTGCATCACTGCTACCACAAAATTTTACGTCTACAGCTTTTACATTTACATTTTTATTCTTTGTGTCACCTATCATGTGATTGCAGTGTTTATGTTTTGTGCATAATATTTGTAGGTATATAGGTCAATCACTTTGTGGAACCAATATACTATGTGCTTGAACAAGTAGAGTAGCTGACAAAATGATTAATAAATATTCAATATGAGCAACTATTATATACACACATGCAAAGATATAAATATGAATAAATAAATAAATAAATAAATAAACAAACTCAGCAATATGTTCTAAATATGAAACTGGACATTAATGCTACAACATCATACATAGGTTAGTTTATGCTTTAACAAAGTATTGAAGCTTATAAATGAATAGAAAAGATTGCAAACTTTAGGAGTTTCGGGAGAATTTCAAGTTCGTCCTTGCTAACACTACAACAAAAGAGGCATATTACAACGGTGGAACAACAGTCGTATTTTAAGAAGTTGTAAAAGACTATCTATTTTTTACAACTGTGTTCTTTAGTTACATATAACCGTTGTAATATTGTATATTACAACTGTTTCTTACCCTTGCAAATAACAATTTTACAACTGTTGGTAACTCTTATAGATATGTAACATTTCGTGTTGTAGCAGGTATGACAACTGCTGGATAACTGTTGTAGTTATCTACTACAACTGTTATTCACAGTTGTAATTAATCTTTTTACAACAGTTGATAGCAGTTATAGATTGTAACATTCGTCATATAGCAAGTATGACAGCTACAACCACATCAGTTGCAATTTAAACCCAAAAATATAATTGCATGCACCATTTAATAATTTACCAAAACTATAAATATACATAACTGAATCAAATTCATTCATAAATATTACTATTTATATAATTCTAACAAAACACAATACATACCAAACAAAACAATCTAAAGTATTCGTTCACATCACCAACTAAAACAGTACCAAGACTGAGCCTATATCTAATTTATGTATGCATAACCAAAATAGATGTCTACTAAAACCCAAAACAATGTCACCAAGCCTTGATGTCATACTTTCTTATAGGGAATTACATCTCCCTCTTGCTTTCTCCCTCTTCCTTTCTCACTCAGTCTTCAATGACTCCTGCAACACATAAATAAGATCACTTGTAAGGGAAATTAAACAAATGCATACTGAAAAATATAAAGATGGTTTTAGCTTAATAGCAAGTATGGTCACATTTTCTAAAGGAACACGACTACATTAATACTATATGCTAAAAATATGCCAGATTATCAATAAATTTAACCTCCATAACTTTGCTAAAGGATATGCCAGATTACCAAATTTTTCGCCTTATTGGGTGTATGAGAACTCTGAAAGGTTTGCTGGTTTATCAAACTTTTAGTTATTTCGCCTTATTGGGTGTATGAGAACTCTGAAAGGTTTGCTGGTTTATCAAACTTTTAGTAATAGGCATTATAATTTTTTACAAACTTGAAACTCAATTTTTTATCAAACTACTAATAACATGAATCTCTAATTTCAACTTTTCCTTGTTGTCTCTGTCACTATCCAAACCATTCCAGTCATATACAAAGAATTTCTCTTTTAAATGGTATCTTTCAGGTTTTAATTGTTATTCAAATACGAAAGAATAACATATAAAAGCACATTATGTGTCAGATAGTCAAATGCTTTTATAATCTCAAAGTGCAAGAATGATTAACCAAAGGAAATAGAGTGGAAGATGATTCAGTTTTAATTCTTTGGCCTCATTTTATAGGAGATGAAAAGACATAATAGTTAAGTTGCAGCCTAAAGTCTTTCATTTGAAATATATAAAGTTGAATGATCGTCTGTATTTACACATACTTAGAGGGAATATATCGACAAATGGTAGTTAAAGTGCCTATTCAAATTTGGAACGATTCGAGAAAGGAAGTAAAGTTTTTAAATATTCCTAGAACTTTAGGTGGCTCAATTTTTAAAGTTATTTTTGGAACTTTTTGATGTTAATGGAGTTTTCTCTTGATCAAGATAACTGCTATATGAGGTCTGAAACATAATTTCTATGACTTTGTACACTTACTCGATGCATCATTTATTTTTTCACTTGTCTTAAAGCATTTTGTTTCTTGAGTGTCTTCTAATCATGGATCTCCATTTGAATACTGACCATACTATAAGTATGAAAAATATTATAATTATGAGTTACCTGGGAACATTGAGTGGGGAGCAGCTGGGTGAAGTTGGCACAGGCTTTGGAGCTATCACAACAAGCGCTCGTTAAGTCAAGATATAAGAGACCAAACATATTTACCAATTACCCAATAAACAATAGGAGCAGCAATGTCAAATCATATCATCGTATAAGGCATGATTTTGACACAAATGAATACTCTTTGCTGATAAGGTGCCACATTAGACATATTCAAAGGGCTTTTTACTTTGAAATGCCTACCTCCAACTATAATAACCATGTGCATCTCAAATACAATCTAGGATTTTGATTTCCAAACGTTTAGGAAATCTTGGAGTACGGTAAAATCCTAAAAGTAGCAATAGCCTTAGTTATATGAATAATCCTAAAGATAGTTACATCTATGGTTGGAAGAATGAGACTTCTAACATGCATTTAAGTGTTGGAAAAAAAAAGAATTTTTGCAAACTAGTAAACCCTAACTTCAAAAATAACTGTAATAAAGTGTCGGTTCTTTTAATCTGAAATAAAGGAATGTAAAACTAATGAAATCAATGTACACATCACTTTTATATACACACCATATTTGTGCTTTACTTACTGTGACTTACTAGTAATCCACTTGTACTACAAATAAATATCTCTAAGCAGTTGCATTGAAAGTAGTTTTTGCATTCATATTATAGAGAAACTACAAAAGAGCTACTAAACATATATTGGCGCACAACAAAAGACTACAAGTACCAAACATAGGTTGAGAAAACAAATCAGATTTACAATCAAATCTTCCTGATAAGAATTACAGCAAACTTAGATGCAATAAATTAGTAAATGCAAAAAAGATAATATATTTCATTATATTGAAGGAAGGTACACCATCACAGCAATACATATTTGAACCCGCTACTAATTTAAAAGGTAGCCAAAATTTGATAGCATTTCTATCACACAAACCATACATATGGTTACATACGATGAACTAGTTTATTCATGACCAATACTAACAGCATGACAGCTCCTTATAACGAACCAAATCATATTATAAGTAACTTACTGTGTTTTGGATCCCTACCTGAATATTATTAGTATTTGTGCATATGGAAAGTGTAAATGGTAAGAAGATGTGAACCTGTCCGATATTTGTTGGGCAACCAGCACACCGCCGTCAAGTTCAAGGACACAATCCCCAACCTCTATCATAACAACCCGCAACTCCAAGACCACAACCTGATCTGGATCTAAAGTATTCCATAAATGTTAATAATTTAACTGTGAATACCATAGTAGAAAATTTACACATAAAAAGAGTTCAACAATCTAATAATTTGATCACGAATTAAGGTAAATATAGAGAATTAGGATCAACTTCACCCCAATTCAACTTGTTCCAGTAATTCATAGTTGGATTCATGATATAAAACAACAAACCTGGATCATCTGACCCATCTCCCCAATCAAACTAGTTAAGCTTGACAGCGACAGTAAGTGCTATTTGTTGCGGATTCGAGTTTAAGGATGACTTCGAGCTGGCTACAGAAGAAGGGATGTTAGCAGGCTTATTATCGGGTTTGGGCTTGGAGGAAGCACATTTAGAGGTTTTGTGGCAGCCGCCATTAAAAAGAACGTTTTGGAGCCTAATTATGTTTGGAACATTTGGAGGAAGAGCGTTTGGAGATTGAAGTTATCAGGGGAGTGGATGATTTTGGCAGTGGTTGCGATGGATGATTTAGAGGAAGTGGATATGGATCTGGTGAAGGAGTAGTCGAATCTGGATTTAGTTCTGGATTAGGTGAAGGAGTAGTCAGACTTGGATCTGGTAAAGGAATTGTCGGTTGAGGGAACGGATTAGGTCAGATGGTAAAAACGAAAATGGGTGACGATAGATTAAAATGTAACGAGGGAATTTATGTTGGAGCCATGATTTTGACAAAAGGAGTCAAAAGTTTTGATGAGTGGAGCCAAAATTTTAACAAATGGAGCCAAAAGTTGTCTTCGTAGTATGTGTGATTTTATAAGGAACATTGCTATGATATGTAAACGAAATCTCCATTTCAAAAATGAAATACTCTAAATTACGTAAAATTATGTTTAAAAAAATAACTTATAAATATTTTATTTATTTAACCAGAATAATAATGGCATTAGAAATTTCTAAAGTTTTGAATATTTTATAATAATGGCATTAGAAATTTCTAAAATTTTGAATATTTTATAATAATTTCAATTTATTTAAAATTTAATTATTTTTAAATATTTTACAAAAAATTCAATTTTTTTTATTTTGTGAATATTTATAAATTTATTTGAATATTTTTTATTTTTGAATTTTATGAAAGTTTTAAAACTTTATTTTAAAATTTATGAATATTAAATACTAAATATTACTTTAAAATTATTAAAGATTAGTTATTAATTATTATTTTCAACTACTATTTGTTTAATTATTATTTATTATTCATTTATTATTAAATATAAATCATAAATTATTATTATTTCATGTTAATTATTGATTATTATTATTTAATTTAATTACTATTATTTAATATTTATTTTTAACTTTTAATTATTACTACAACTGGCAAAAAAGAATGGTTGTAATAGGCATTTATTACAACTGACAAAATAAAAGAGTTGTTAAAAGTAAGTTTCTTACAACTGTCTGATAAAAAGAGTTGTAAAAAACCTTTATTACAACTGACTATCTATGGCAGTTGTAAAAATACAGTTGTAATAAGGCATTTTTGTTGCAGTGTAAAGATAAGATTACATGCTTGTATTCAAACGAAAACATAATAGATCAGGGTAATTTCATATGAATGTTTTTTAATTAAAAAAAGCATTGTACCATAAAGGTGCCAACCTTAAACTGCATCCATTGTGACAAAAATACTGATTTGGATCAAAAAAGCAAGAGATTAAGCATAAGATGTATGATGCAAAGCATCAGTCAATAGACGATCATGCTCCTTTTGTTACACTTTCCTTTATCAATTTTCTTAATATGGTATGTGTTAGCATCAGAATTGGTCACTAACACCCTAAAATAGATTTGTGCAGCGAGATAAATGAAGAAAATAAATGGAAAAAAGAGGAATAACACAATAAAATGCAAAATAGAACAGTAAAAAGCAAGAACAACAAAATTTATAGTGGTTCGGCGTTAATTGCCTACGTCCACTTTGAATATACTCTTTATTTCTTGATTAGTTGCTTGAGTATAGATACAATCGACAAAGAAAGCATGAATACAATTTTGAGCAAAAAGAATGCAAGTGCAAAAAATGGAAGAGTCTCCTTTAAGTTCTCCAAAAAGATCCCCAAAATGGACTCGTGTCCCTCTATTTATAGATGGAGATAGCCTAGCGTCTCTGAGCTTGAAATTCTCTTCTGTCACTCAGGCCTATCACTAAGCGAACTCGGCCCAATATTGATAAGTTAACAAGGCCGACCCAAACATGCCGACCAGAAGCCCTTGACCTCATATGCCGAAACGAGCTTCACCTTTTACCATCCTTTTACCGACCAGACCAAGGTATGCTGACCGATGAAACAAGCAATGTTGACCCCTTGAAGTGTCGCAACATGCTGACCTAAAGCTCTACTTGATGCTGAACTGAAGTGATCCTAGGATGTCGATCCCCAGATTATGCCAATCCGATTCAATGCCAACCCGAGGAATTGCCACCATTAACCTGAAGCTATGTCGACTCCTCCAAGCGCCGATCCTTCCAAGGTGCATACGACCCCAGATTGAATGCTAACCTGGAGCTGAAGGAGTGCCGACCAGGAGTTTAAAACATGCTGACCCCAAGTATTTCAAACATGCTGAACCTATCTCAAGTTCTTATGTCGACCCAATAATATTAATGCCAACCCAAAGCGGGTGTCCCTTTGACTTGAAGCAAACTACTTAGCGACTCGAAGTAGACTCATGTCTTGACCCTCCTCCCATCAACGTTCAACTATAGCCTCTACAACTACTGTTTTGTAGCTGGGCCAAGGCATCGGGTAACATTTGCCCCATAAAAGTGCGTTTTGTGAATAACATGACGCGCTTTGAATCAACGAGTAATCCACATTTCTAGAGGCAAGCTAGTTTAAGTCAATAACTAATCGTCGTTTCCTATTAACCTTCAACGAAGTCTTATGTCGTTCGAATATATTAGTTTAGCCTTTAGAAAACCTTGGGGTTCCCTCGTTTAACTTTTCAAAAATTGATTGCACATAATCTTTCAAAGGTTGGATTAATAAGGAATTCTCTCAAGCTCATGACCATTTCCCAATAATGCATTGTTTCATCTTATTCATTTCATTATTTTTTATTTAATTATATTTTTTTTAAATTTTTTTTAAAAGGAAGGGGAGACTACCGATCCTTCGATTGCTTTACTTGGGCCAGGGTCGGCATGTTGAATAGCTGACCCACTGAAATACGGTGATCGAGTCTCCAAGAAGAGACCGGTTCATATTTGTTTCCATATATAAAAGCCCATCCTCTATCTTCTTCCCATTTCTCACTTTTTTTCTTAAGTATACCTTCCCTTGGAACCACCACACTTCTTTCTAGCCGAAATGCCATTACCATACCCGCAAATCACCTTTCCAATCACAATTCCCCATTAATCTTTAGATCTAAGTCTCAACATCCACCTACCTAGCTCGAAACCACTATATATGTATGAATTCATGCTTCTTTTCAAACTGCTGGGCCATGCCTTTCGATCTTGACCTAGTTTGAGAGTCATGTGGGCATACAGGTTTTCCATTGAGAGGAGGAGGAGGAGGAGAGTATGAGGGAAAAAGAGCGAGAAATGGTATAGGTTCAGCAGAGGTTTAGATATGAGGCGGCGTTGACAAAGGGTAAGGGTGGCACGATACTGAAAGAGAGAGATTGCGAGTGAGAGGTCGGCATAAGGATGGAGAGCGATAAAGAGATCGACATTGGGATGGAGGATGAGTGAAGGATTGGTATTTTTTGAGAGAGGAGGAATTGGTATTTTTCGTGGAGTGGAGGGTTCAGTATATACTTGAGAAAGGAGGGATCGGTATAGGGTTAAGACGTAAGGGTCGGCATAAGGTAGCTCGGATCGGCATTGACAAATGAAGTTATTCCAACTCAAGTTATCCAAACATTATGACCACATATTTCTTTGCCCATGCATGAAGTGATGAATAATGACACAACATAGCACATACAAGTCTATGGACTTAACTCGAAAAAATAAATCCACGGTTCAAATAACATGACTTAAATGAAATATTAGCCCAACAAATTTAGGCAACGGACTTCATAATTTGGAATATCAACATCCGTTCCTAAAACTCCTATCGCCGACTACCTTCTATGTTGTCCGGATGGTCAGCGATGACGTTCTCTTTGGACGGAAACTCAAAATTTCATTGTTTTATTTTCACTTTTCCGGTCTTAAGCTATTTTACATTTATTTCAAGTTTATCACACTAGTTAACACGTAGTACGAAAGGACGTATTATTATCATTTCTACTACCGATTGTCTTTCGAGTATAGCTTACACAGGTATGTATCCACACAAAGTGCTCTCCCCGATGTCTTCTAAGTAAGATAAGAAATCAAGCTCCGCTACTATGTCCGATAAGCCCGGGCCGAGTCAGCAGCAAGAGCTAGTAGACATCGAGCCAGCAGTTAGACCTTTTTTCCGACATCCCAACTCTTCCTACTGAGGTTATAGATCCAACTCCTGATGTCATGGATGATGCCATTATTTTGGATAACCCAATCGATTCACAAGCCTCAAAAATCGGCGAAATGGCCCTTCGTCGACTGTGCTCCATTCACGAGATTCCTTTTGAAGACGTTCTAGTTCCGTCGAGGCAAGACCGGCCCCATCTCCCCTAGTCAGGTACGCTACATGCAATAAATTCATGTGATGGGCTGGATATGTGCCACACTTCAATTCCTTTATCCGTGAAGTGCTAAACTACATGGGAATCGCCCCTACTCAATTGCACCTGAACAATTACGCGTTTAATCATGACACTTTCTTGCTCTTCATGAGCGTTCTATTTCGACCGCCAACTCTTGAGGATATCCGATATATTTACAATTTCAAGAGACAAGCTGATAGCCCCTCGTACATACTCCTTGTGCCACTGCCTAGATGCCAAGTTCTAATGGGCGCATGTAACAAGCTTTCCGTGTTCAAGCAAGAGTGGTTCTATGTGCACAGTCCTCTCGGTTTCGCGAGAAGGTGGTTGAAAGAACGTATGTTTTATTCCCTTTCCTCCCTTTATTCAATGACTTAAACCACATTCTCTCTAATCAACCAAACTTTTTAACTCTTCCAGGTGTTCGCCCACGGCCCGAAGGCACTAGGTATCCCAAGGCAGTTGAGGCTACTCATGCTACTTCAGTAGAAGACCGAGATATCAAACTGTTAGTTGTTGATGAGCTGCTCTTGCTATTTGGGCTACTAGTAGACGACCGCAGGATTGGCTTTCCAGGAAGTAGAGTGACTTCAAGGGCTACTGCTGATAGGAGGAGAGAACAAGTCGGCCCAGCAATGCCCCATGTTGAAGGAGTCCACGAGGGCACCAAGGTAGGGAGATCAAAGAAACAGAGGCCCCAGAGCCCAATAATGAACACATGTGTTCTGGACAGGTGCCAGCAGCCAATGTTCCCTTGATTAGTCAGCCGTAGCCTTCCCCCGAATTAGAAAAAGAGCACGGCGTATAGAATTAAAAAGAGGGAAGCTGGGGTGACCCCAAAAATACATTATAACTCCCATTGAGAAGGGGTCGTCGTCTCAGCAAATGGAGAGCTCGCTGAAGGGACTCTCCGACCTTTCTATTCTAGGCGACCTGTTAAATTATGATTTTGCTAACCCTGATGTTGAAGGACTCAATTCTCCTATGAGAAGCGGCAAAGGCAAGAAACTTTGCAATCAGGGAGAACAAACCCCTATGAGTAAAGCAAAAGCCATCGGTCCGTTAGGGGGATGCACAAGGACACACACAAACACTTACACTCCATCATTCACTAGCAGTCAATTTATCATATGGTATCCACTAACTTGCTCTTGTTTAACCTTATTTACAGGTGCGATGACTCATTCACACAACATTGATTACCTTCATGGCTCTTCCATCTTCCACCGCTCAGGCTAGAATTCATAGTCTGAAAAACGGAGAGAGAGAGATGAAGGCGAGGAGAGAGATTATCGTTCTAGAGAATCATCCTCTTCCTCAAGAGGGAAAACTTATGGGCACACTTCGTATCAAAGCGACCCTACAAATCCACCTGCATGTGGTAGAGATGAGTCCACCCACCGAGGCTTCCAGTTCGACGTTCCTCATGACCAGCATTCTGGCTCTTTTAGTACAATGCAGTCTCATGAGCACTACAAGAAAACATTGACTTCGTCGGGACAAATTACTTTAGCTCCTGCTCATAACCTAACTACAAGGGAGAAATTAGCTGAGCTTAAAGTTATCTTTCCAAAGATTTCTCCCAGCTATACATCCTATGCTTGGGAATGCCAAACAAACTCACTTGCATGCATAAATGATGTATATGTATAACATGATGCATTCGTACACTTGGTCGAAAAAGTCTTGGAGGTTTCTATTGAACGTCAACATGAGATTGACTGCCGCAAGTTAGAAGCCGTCTATGACAAGGACATCATAAAGTGTTTGGATAATGAATTGCTCTTATTCAAAGCCCAACTCAAGCATGCAAAAAAGAAAGCCAAAGAGACGACCAAGGCGGTTAGTCGCATAGATGCTGTTTGCACCAAAATTGGTCACAAACCCCAGAAGTAGTGAAAGCACCAGTGTTTACATACAAATCCTCGGTATCCAAGCAAAGATCTCAGATCTAGATAAAGTAGAGAACAAAAATGAAGAAATAGCAAAGTTAAAATGAGTAAGAAAGAAAAGAACACAAGGTTTATAGTGATTCAGCTATCTCCGGCCTACGTCCACTTTGAATTGATCCTTTTATTCCTTTTATATTCAGATTACAATTACAAGCCTTTGAAATCAGTAAACAAAATGGCAGAGTTTCGCCTAGAAAAGCATAAGAGGATCCCTTTTTAGTTGCCATAGAGCTGCTATTTATAGGTGTAGATCCAAAAATATCTGCCCCAAAACCTGGAATACTTCTTCTCATGTGCAGGTGGGCTTCCCAGATCGATAAGGAGTCGTTTGGATCGATCCTGACCGATCCAAGCACAATTCGTATTGATCCAAATTGGCCCCATTTGAATTGAGATCGATCATGGAGGTGCTTGAGTGCACAAGAAAGCCTTTGTGAAAGTTTCGTGATGTTTGGACTAGCAGTTTGTGAGTTATGATCGATTCAAGTTTATATTTTCCAATGCAGGCTGGTAGCTTCGTATCCATCAATGTTTCATATCAATTATATCCCAGTGCCACATGTCCATCATTTCGCATCCATTAGTCTACAGCCTTCGTATCCATAGATATACGTTGTTCGTATCCATCCAGCATCCCTCCTTCATATCGATCCACACATGCCTGCTGTCCCCTTCGTACCACCCCTTGCACCCATCTACGTATCGATCTCGAGTGTGTCCTTTGTATCGATCAATAATTGATCGATACAAAACGCTCATCCAAATCCCTGTAGCCATTGCTTCATTCTTCATATCGATTCTACCCCTGATCAATACGAAGTGCATTGGCATACTTTGACATCCAATCGTACGTGCATACAAATACGAACTCCATATCCATCAACCAGTTTCCTTCCTACAGTCAATTGATCGATGCAAAGTGCATCGATATGAAATGCACTGATTCGAAGACCAATCAATCCAAACCAATGTAGCAGTGATCGATACGAACGTATCGATGTGAACCCATTTCTGATGAATATTGATCCATCCATAACTCGAGCATACGAACTCCAATTGACCTGAAATTTGAAATGTAGCTTCTCCAAGCCTTGTGCATCATTCCCAATCGATTCCACCTTGATTGGAGCTTGAACCAATTTTGATGATATCGATCATAGCCTTGTTTCCAATCGATCTACAATCCCGATATTCCTCCTTTTTAACAATTTTGTTGATGTACCAACCTTGTCCAAAAGGCGGGATAACATTTTCCCCCCAAAACATGCCTTGCATAGGAAGGTGTGTTTTGAATTGCTTTAATCTCGACATCCAAAGTCCATATTCCATCTATAGCCACATCATATGATGCGTAATTCAATCCATTATCAAGCCATTCTATCCAAGTGCCATAGCCATATCCTTATCCGAATCCACGACTGCTCTGAGTCGATGTTCGATTCTGAATCCAGTAGACAAATCCTTAGCCAATTCCATATCCATCTGAACCCGTCAACTGAGTTTTAATCCATTGATATCCAGAATCCAATAACCAAATCCATGACCTCTCGGAATGCTTTATACAAGTTCAGGGCCTCACCGAGTCCAAATCAAAATCCATAGACCTCGTCAGGTCATTTTATCCTGCTCCGGCCTCGGCCCTTCGGTCAAGGACTTATATTCTCCGGCCTCGACTCTCCGATCGAAGATTTTTATATTCTCCGGCCATATCTCTCCGGTCGAGAACTTTTATATTCTCCGGCCTTGACTCTCCAATCGAGGACTTTTATATTGTGTTCAAGTCCATTCCATCGCTTTTCGGTGAAGGGACTTGTAACTTGCGATTACTTCCACGTCTCTCTGGTCGAGACCGTATTCGCATGACATGTATTATTTATTACATTAATCCAAATCCAATCATCACAAAGTCCAATTGATAAAATAAAAGTCTACACAACCAAGAAAAACTATATAAAATTCCGTACAACCAAGAAAGGAACCAAAGTTTGCAGAAAAATAGAAAGAAAACAAGATTTCATAAACCCAAGCATCATAATTTGTCATCATCTCAGAGCAAACCTAGGGACCGACCTCGATCCCATACATGTGTAAGTGATTTAGCTACATCACTTTGGGGTTTATTACTTGCTCAAAGCCATAAATCCACTCAGCTAATAATTAGCTGACGATGCCTAGACCCAGTACCATATTCGCATGAGGTGGGCGGTTGCTGCTCCTATCCCACTGCCACATCTCGATTCCTTACGTACTGTTGTAGATGACCATTCTTTACATTCTCTTCAAAAATATCCTTTAAATGCCTGTAGACATTCATGTTGTGCCCATCCAGCTTATGAAATAGACAAAGCTTTCCCGATGCCCATTCATATTCAAAGGGTTCCCTTTTTGCCGGCCTTCGATACTGGAGGCGCCCTCGAGTATCCAAGTAAATTCTTTTTAGAGTTTCAATTAGATCCGTGTAAGAAGGGAATATAGATTTCCTCCGTTTCACTTTTGATGTGCTACCATTATCGTTCATTTTCTTTGTTCCTCTATCGTCCTTGTTTGAATCCTCCTTAGGCGGACCTTCACCTTTCACCGCAGAAACTTCAGCCTCTCTCCCCTCTCTTCCCTCTCTCTCAGCCTTTGCATCATCCTGTCTTATAAACCTTTCCACGTCGTGATAAAACTCCTCAAGATCCATCGGTGGATCCCCTTCGAATGATATCTTAAAATCTGAATCATTTGCAATTCCTGAGAATGCTGCCATCAAAACCATCGACGAATCGATTCGATCCACCGAAGCTACTACCGCAGTGAAATTGGTTAAGAAATCATAGAGTGACTCTCCCTTCCACTGTTTCATCGATGTTAAAGTCATCACATTCTTAGGTCTCATGACTTGGAACTAAAAATGCCTCATAAATCTCTTGATGAACTCCATCCATGTGCCAATGCAGCCGCCTTCCAGTTGTCTGAACCATAGTGCTACTATATTCGTCAAATACAAAGGGAAGCACCGCGCCATGACTTCCTATGATCCCCCTGATACTTCCATGTTTCTCATGTACCTAGTCGATTGAACAGCGGGATTCGTTCTCCCATCATACAACTCCAGCATTAGTAGTTTGAAATCCGATGGATTCCTACCTTTCGTAATCGTAGGAGTAAAGGGACTCATGTTCACGTCCTCCAAATCTCTATTCACCAATCCTTCCTTCATATCCCGTCTGATCATGTCCGCCAACTCGTTATTGTCATCAAGTGGTGGCCTCTATCTACGATCTCCAACCTACTCCCTGAGCCCGTGAGGGAATCCTGAAATTTGTCCTTCTGGACGAGCATCCATATCATGATCAACGCCAAACTATATAAAGCCACCTGGTACCCGTCCTAGAATTAAGCCAACATGATTCGTGGGCGTGCCCCTAGCTAGGGTACTATTCCCGATAATCCCACTCTATCTTGAATCCCAGTTGCTCCACGCTCCTGATCCTGATTCCGGACTATCTCCGTTCCTATTGCTCTAGCTTCATGATCCCTATTTCTAATGTTTCCTGCAGCAACGTTCTCTTGATTCTGCACTCCAGCTTGTCCAACTTGTCGGAGTAGGCTCTGCATCATCTACTCTTTCCTTTTAAGCATCCCTTCCTACATAGCTTCCATTATCATCTCCATCTTATCTTTGGTGATAAAAACAGAGGTCCCATTAGCTGCTGAAGAAGACTTCTGACCTTCTTCATGCTGACTCCTTTCCGTTCTCTGTCTCCTTATTGATTGCTTCCCAAAATCCGATCCTTTAGGTTTCCAAATCTGAACTCTAAATTTGGTATAGCGAGTGCTTGTCAATTCTCAGTGAAATCACCAAAGTGTTTGTGCCAAAATTGGTCAGAACCCCCAGAAGTAGTGTGAGCACTAGTGTTTGCACACAAATCCTCGATATCTAAGCACAAATCTTAGATCCAAATAAAGTAGAGAACAATAATGAAGAAATAGCAAAATTAAAATGAGTATGAAAGCAAAGAACACAAGGTTTATAGTGGTTTGGCTATCTCCTGCATACGTCCACTTTGAATTGATCCTTTTATTCCTTCTATATTGATATTATAATTACAAGCCTTTGAAATTAGTAAACAAAATGGCAAAGTTTGGCCTAGAAGAGTTGTAAAATATTCCTTTTTAGTTGCCATAGAGCTGCTATTTATAGGTGCAGATCTGAAAATATCCGCCCCAAAACCTGGAATACCTCTTCTCATGTCCAGATGGGCCCTCCAGATCGATATGGAGTCGTTTGGGATCGATCTTGATCGATCCAAGAACAATTCGTATCGATCCAAATTGGCCTCATTTGAGTTGAGATCGATCATGGAGGTGCTCGAGTGCATAAGCAAGCCTCTATGAAAGTTTCATGACGTTCGGCCGGTAGTTTGCAAGTTATGATCGATTCAAGTTTGTGTTTACCGATGTAGGCTAGTTGCTTCGTATCCATCATATCCCATTGCCACATGTCCATCATTTTGCATCCATCGGTCTACAGTCTTTGTATCCATAGATATATGCTGTTCGCATCCATCCATCATCCCTCCTTCGTATCGATCCACACATGCCTACTATCCTCTTTGTATCCATCCCTTGCATCCATCTATGTATCGATCCCAAGTATGTCCTTCATATCGATCAATATTTAAACACTCGTCCAAATCCCTATAACCATTGCATCATTCTTTGTATCGATCCCAGCCCTAATCGATACGAAGTGCATTGGCATACTTTGCCATCCAATCGATACCTGCATATCAATATGAACTGCATCAAACTGTTTCCGTCCCTAAAGTCAACTGATCGATGCAAAGGGCATCAATATGAACTGCATCAAATTGTTTCCTTCCTAAAGTCAACTAATTGATGCAAAGGGCATCGATGTGAAATGTATTGATCCGAAGATCGATCGATACAAACCTATGCAGCAGTGATCGATATGAACGTATCGATGTAAACTCATTTCTGATGAATATTGATCCATCCATAACTCAAGCGTATGAACTCTGATTGACCTGAAATTTAAAACATAGCTTCTCCAAGCCTTGTTCATCATTCCCAATTGATCCCACCTTGATTGCAGCTTGGTTCACTTTTGAGGTTATCAATCTTAGCCTTATTTCCAATCGATCTCCAATCCCACTATCCATCCTTTTTAGCTAATTTGTTGATATCTCGGCATTGTCCAAAAGGTGGGGTAATAGAGGCTACTCACAAAATGGAATTAGATGATGTGCTCCAATGCAGTGGTGCTTTGGCTCTGGAAAAGGACTCTCTGCAAAAGGAGAAAGAATTTCTAGCTCACCGTGTAGAGGAGTTGGAGGGACTTCTATCCCAGGAAAAGGAAGAGAAAATAGCAGGGCAAGAAGAATCATAGAAATATTGCGAGGAAATCATCGAAACAAGAAACTTGAAGGCAAAGCTCGACGAGGAACTCTCCCAGATTGAAGCATTAAAGGAACCCGCTCACGAAGAGGGAAAATAGCAGTACTTAAAAAATTCGACTCCCAAATTGAGGCAACGACCGAGTCCGGTAGAGAGGATATTAAGTGTTTATTCGACCCAATCATTGTTGAATCTAATACAAGGGTCCTCCTCCACCGTGACCTATCCTTCTTGGGAGATGGTTATCTTAAGTCGGTTGCCAAAGCTTGGCATACTCTCGTTAAAATAAAAAAAAGTGGAGTCAAGCGTGGAAGAGACTGATGAAGAGGCACTCGCAAAAGAAGTGCTCCAAGGAAACGAGCCATCTGACTTGGCTGCGGCAAAGCTTCTATTTGGCGGAGCTGCCTCAATGTCTAAGGAGAACGAGGATATCGTCAGGCCATCTGGCATTGAGTCCTAGGCTCCTTCTTCCGTTCAATCGACCAAGACTTCATCTTCTCAACCTCTCGAGCAACATGTCGATTATGATCCAGAAAAGCCTAGACTTGGCATTCATAAATTATCTCTAATTGTTGAGGGGAGTACTCCTACGACCACTGAAAGCCAACTAGATGCCGGTAATTACATTTACCTTTTATATCTAAAAAGTTGCTATTCTTGGCGAACAACAGTCGTAATCTAAAATTTTCTTTTCATGAACCCTTGTAGGCCATCTTGATCCTGAGTCAACTCCAAGGAGGGATGTTGCCATAGAGCAGGAGGGAAAAGAAGCCGAGGAACCGACTATTGGAGACATTCCTGGTCCTGTTGTTCAAATTATTGGGGCACTAGATGAGGATAAACCCCAAGATCCATTACTTACCAAGGAGCACGACGACGTTATGATTATGGGAGCTTCTAAGCATATTGTCAAGTCACGTATGAAGGAGCAAATCAAAGAGGAGGAAAAGAGAAGCTCAAAGTTAAGAGTGAGCCCAAGGTGGTGGAGATTGACGATCCCCATAATAAGCCACTACAATTATTCCTCCTAGCAGGTCTATACCAATGGTAGTCCCCCCTCCTTCCTAAGGCACCTCCTCCCAAGGGAGCAAGAGGTCCGAAAAGAAACGATTGGCTGAGATGACTCTCGAGAAGCCAAAGAAGGATAGAAAAGTGAAGAAATAGTTGGAGCCTTGTAATATTTTCGCTTAGCTTGAATAAATTAGAGTCGTGTATTCTTTTTTCCTTATCTTTTCCTTGTTAGTAGTAGATGTATGGACTTGGCCTACGAACTTTTGGAGGAGTTGTAAGGAAATTTTGAAGTGTAAATAAAATTTTGTTCCTTTTCCAATCACTAAGCGCATAATTATTTCAATGCTAGATTAATTTTTATACTCCAAGTAGTTGTGATAATATCTTCAGGTTTTGTTGATAATTTATTATCTCAATCTCAAAGCTTCTCTGCAGATTTCATCGGGAGTTGCTGCCAGCGCCAGGCCGAAATCGTAGCTAATGGTCGTATTCTGTTGGTAACGGTTTGAGCATCTTTTATCGACATGGACCGGAGTCCGTGGGTAGTAAATGATTGAAAATTCTCTCATCTATCTGCTGACTGGATACTTGGCATTTTAAAATTTTATTGCTTGGGTCTTACAGACTTTTATCACATCACTTATAATTTAGTCTGCAACAGGGGACTTGGAGATTTTATGAATCATTTATACTCTAATCCGCGTTCCAGGGACTCAGAGTACTCTAATCCACACTCCGGGGACTTACAGTTTTTTCAAATCGTTTATGCTCTAGTCCACGCTCTAGGGATTCAGAATACTCTAATCCACACTCTTGGGACTTAGAGATTTTTCAAATCATTTTATACTCTAGTCCGCGCTCTGGGGACTCAGAGTACTCTAGTCCACACTCTGGGACTAAGAGATTTTTCAAGTTGTTTATACTCTAGTCCATGCTTTAGGGACTCAGAGTACTAATCCACACTCTGAGGACTTATAGATTTTTCAAGTTTTTTATACTCTAGTCCATGCTCTAGGGACTTAGAGTACTCTAATCCACACTCTAGGGACTTAGAGGTTTTTCAAATCGTTTAATACTATAGGCCGTGCTCTGGGGACTCAGAGTACTCTAATCCACACTTTGGGGACTTAGAGATTTTTCAAGTCGTTTATACTTTAGTCCATGCTCTGTGGACCCATGGTACTCTAATCCACATTCTAGGGACATAGAGATTTTTCAAATCATTTATACTCTAGTCCACACTCTAGGGACTCAAAGTACTCTAATCCACACTCTCGGGACATAGAGATTTTTCATATCGCTGGTCGATTTTTAGTTTTATGTGTGTGTTCATACATCACATATGTCAATGTTAATTAATTTCGACACATACTGATATAATATGAAACAACAATAGTTCACAGAAAAAATACCTTCATGTTTTTATTAATCATAGAAAATAGGGACAAATTAATTTGTCTTATTACATATCGAAAACAAAAAACATCAAGGAAAGTAAATGCTGAAAACAAATATGACTGGAATGCAAAAAATAAACTATGTAAAATAGCGACGCAAATGCCCGCTACTCCACGCTTTGGGAAGCGTTATACCATTAACAACCGCTAGCTGAAAAGTTCCTTCTCCAAGCCTCTGTTCGATGACGTAAGGACCTTCCCATGTGGGATTCATTTGTGATGGGACCAAAAAGACTTGCTTCAGAACAAGGTCGCCCACATCAAAAACTCTTGGCCAGACTGTTGAATTATAATATTAGGAGAATTGGTGTCGATGTGCAGCAGCCCTTAAATCAGCCTCCTCATGCTTCTCGACAATAAAATCTAATGACTTCAGTAAGAGATCTTGGTTTTTTCGACGATCGTAATAAGTTACCCGATGGGAAGGGACTTCAAGGTCCATCGTTATAACCGTTTCAGCCCCATAAGCCAAGGCGAATTGAGTACGGCCAATCGCTGATTTGTGAGTGGTTCGGTATGCCTAAAATGTCGTTGGAAGTTCGTCCACTTACCTCTGGACTTTTCCAAATGATTTTTTAAGATGGATTAAATTATCTTATTTATAGCTTCAACCTACCCATTCTCCTTAGGATGAGTGACTGCTGTAAACCTTTTCTTAATATGATACTTCCAACAAAACTCTTTGAATTCAGCACTATCAAATTGCATTCCGTTATCGGTAACAATAGTCCATGAGAGATCGAATCAGCATATAATGTTTCATACAAAGAAATTAATGACCTTTTTGGTGATGATCGTAGCTAGTGGTTCCGCTTCCGCCCATTTGGTGAAGTAGTCGACCATGACAATTGCATACTTCGCACCACCTTGGGAAATCGACAACGAGTCGACAAGGTCAATTTCCCATATCGTAAATGGCCATGGGCTAACCATTTGTGTGATTTCCTTTGGCAGTGCTCTTGAGACTTTTGCATATTTCTAAAATTTATCACATCTTCTCACATAGTCAACGGCGTCCTGAATCATGGTTGACCAGTAGTACCCATAGCGAAGTATATTTTTGGCTAGCATCTGCCCCCCAGTTTGGTCGCTACATTCTCCTTCATGGATTACTTTCAAGACGCATTATCTCGTCATGGGCAATGCACCTGAGTAAAGTAACAGAGAATCCCTTCTGATACATAATCCCATCCCGCATAACATAGCGCGAGACCTTACAAAAGACTTGCGCTCTTTTGTTCCTTTTCTCGGGCAAGGTTTCATGCAACAATTAATCTTTAAATAGGGACATCCATGACTCCCTTTTGTTTTCCATCTCTAGTACATGATCAACTTCCATTGCATTTATACTTGGGGTATGTATGCTTTCGACGGGAACCAATCCTTCTGTTGTCATCACTAGTGCTTGCGAATTTTGCCAATTAATTGGTTTCCCCATTTTTCTCGTGCGGGATATGCGAAATTTCGTAGTATTCGAGGTCCGCCAATAACTCCTGGACTCGGGTAAGGTATGGAGCAAGCTGTTGTCCCTTTGCCTGGTAGTCTCCCCTGAATTGGTGTACCACCAGCAGCGAGTCACAATAGATTTCGATCGATTTCACCCTGAGCTCTCTAGCAAGTTTCGGTCCAACGATTAACGCTTCATACTCGGCTTCATTGTTCGTAGCGGGGAAATCAAGCTTCAAGGCGTAACAAATCGATCGGTTCTCGAAGGTTACAAGAGCAACACCCGCCCTAATACAATGGCCATTGGACACTCCATTGGTTTGTAGTTTCCATCGTATGGTAGGAATCATATCACTTTCATTTGATTCGTCTTGCACAGTGAACTCTGTTATAAAATATGCCAATGCTTGTCCCTGGATAGTTCTTCAAGCCAGGCAGGTAATATCGAACTGGCTGAGCTCGATGATCCATTTAAGTTACCTTCCAGAGGTTTCAGGCCATTGGTGTACATGCTGCAAAGGTTGATCAATATAGATGTTGATTGGATGTGCCTGAAAATACCAGCAATTGCGCGACCCAATCACCAAGAAGTATACTAGCTTCTCTATCTTGGGGTAATTTCTTTCTTCCTCCGTTAACTGCTTACTAATAAAGTACATGGGCTTTTGGATTCGGTCCTCCTCATGAATCAAAGCAGCACTTATGGCATGCTGGGATACGGCTAAGTAAATATACAGCTCCTCATGGTCCACGAGCTTCGACAAAACAAGGGGTCTCTCCAAATGTCTCACCAGAGCTTGGAATGCATCTTCACAATCTGGCGTCCATTCGAAATTCCTTTTCCCCTTTCCTTATCAAATCAAAAAAAGGAATACACCTGTCAGTTGCTCTAGATATAAATCGACTCAACACATTGACCTTCCTATTCAGGTTATGCACTTGTTTAATAGTCCTGGGTGCTTGTATATCCCAAATGGCTTGAATCTTTTCAGGGTTCAATTCAATTCCTTGTGCATTGATAATGAAGCCCAGAAAATTTCCCGATGCAACGCCAAAGGAGCACTTCAATGGGTTGATTTTCATGCCATAAAATTTGAGTATATTGAACATCCCCGCTAAGTCTCGAATGGTCGTTTGGCTGCCATGACTTCATGAGCATATCATCCACATAGACTTTCATGATCCTGCTGATCTGATCTTTAAACATCCGATTCACCAAACACAGATAGGTTGCCTCTGCATTCTTTAACTCGAATGGCATCACCATATAACAGTAAAACCCAACATCTATGACTAAAATAGTGTGCTCCAGATCCGGTATGTGCATCTGAATTTGATTGTATCCTGAGTACGCATCCATAAACGACAATAACTCATGCCCCATGTTGAGTCAACTAGCTGATCAATTTCTAGGCAAAGGAAATCTATACTTAGGGCATGCCTTTTTCAGGTATGAATAATCAACACATGTCCTCCATTTTTCATTCGCCTTCCTTACCAGTACGGGGTTAGATATCAATTCAGGATAGAGGGCAACATGAATAAACCCATTGGATTTAAGTTTATCCACTTCTCCTTAAGAGCAACAAACCTATTCGGGTCCATGCCTCGTCTCTTTTGTTTTACCGAGACATACTTTGGATCAATATACAAAATATGGCTCGCGGTGAAGGGTGAAATCCCATACATATCAGAATGGGTCCAAGCGAATACATCAAGATTTTCTCAAAGGAAATCAGTAAGCTCCCTCATCATTGACGACCTGTGTTGTGATCCTATTTTCAATCCCCATGACGTGATCATCGTGGCTGAATGTGATGTCAATTGTCAGTTCAGCCGGCGCGGCCTTGGCCTCCTTGGGTTCCTCTTCATCATCTCTTGGATCTATATCTCTATAGAACATATTGTATTGCCCAAGCCAAGGCTCAGGCGCTACTTCTCAATTTTTAGTAACTTAGATGCTGATGGATTTGTCCACATCCTTTCTCTTTTCCTTTCGCTAGGCTTCTCTTAGCTCAACCACATAACAAGCATGACTAGTTGCTTGATCGCCATGCACAACACCAACTCCATCGTCCATCGAAAATTTCAAAGTTAAGCATCACGGGCCAGAGCTGCTCTAAACTTAGCCAGAGTGGGTTGGCCAAGAAAACATTATACGTGGAGTCAACATCCAAAATAATGAACGGTAGGATCCATATCCTTCTACGTTCGCGTTCACCTAACTCAAATGGCAACTCAACAAAACCCACTGCTTTAGTAGCCGCACCATTAAAGTCATGTATTCGGGCTTTAGATGGTTTCAGATCCTTAGCCTCCATCTTCATCTAATCATAAGCCTTCTTGAAAATGATATTGACAGAACTTCCACAATCAATCAATATTCTGCTCATAAGTGCGGGTCGATCATAGCAGAGATAACAAACAGGTTGATGGTAGGAGCCTCCACTCGATCGGCATCCCTACTCCTGAACACTATATCATCCGTTATCATTCGCTGTTGCGTTGCCGGAGTCCTATCCTCCGTGTTCGAGCAACACTCGAAATTCGCATGTCACAAAGAACTAGCATAACGCTTCATTTCCTACAAACTTATCTGCAAGATGCGGCTTGCCAACTATTGTGTTTATCACCAATCTTCCACCGGTTTGAGCGGGCTCTTTGAGTCGGCACGGAGCTTGTCCTCGGTTAGGATCAGATGTTCCCTGCCCGCCTTCCTGTGAATTCTTAACAAATTATTGCAACTTCTTTTGGTGAATCTATTTTTCTATGGCATCATGGAGGTGCCTACACTCATCAGTGTTGTGCCCGTAGGACTCGTGAAACATGCAGTATTTCTCGGTTTTCTTTTGTTCTTCGGTCGATTCTTTCGGATGTGACTTTCGGTTCTGGAAAGTATTACAGGTGGATAGATAAATATTTTCCAAGGATGTGTTCAGGGGCGTATATTCATTATAATTTGGGATTCTCGGCTTCCACTTTCCACGTTCCCTCTTTCGACCGGGATTTCCTCCTCCAATCCCTTTTTGTTGCTCTAGCTTATTTTGGATGTTAACTTGGACCTTTCCAGAGCTCTCGCCGGATTGCTTCACTACAATGTTGCTTTGCACCACCTCTCTGCTTGCTTTTGTAGCATTGCCCCTTCTTGACAACCTGGCTTCTTCCTTTCTCATAAACTGATTGCCATTGAATAAAAACACTTCAAGGAGTAGGATTTTTCTAGCTAGCCAATCACCCAACTCAGATTCTGGTCAACCCCTCATCACGACCATAAGGATGGTGTGGTCATTCGAATTACTAACTTTAGTAGTAGCAACGTGTTTCAATGATTCACATAGAGCTTAGATCACACTAGATAACGACATCACATCTTTAAGACGAGTAGCATAGATCTGGAACTGCTCCACGAACCTCGTTGCCAGCTCATCAAATCTAGAGTTTGACCGTAGAGGCAACCTTGTGAACCACATTATAGCGATTCCGGATATTGTTATTGGAAAGCACCTGCATTTGGTCATGTCATTTTCCCTAGCCGGTTCCATCAACTATTCATATCTTATAATGTGCTGTCGGGGTCGGTTTTTCCTTCGTAAGCGAGCAATATAGGCATGCTGAGCCTTCGGGGATATTCAGCTTGTAAAATGTTATCAGTAAATGGAGTGTGACTTCTAGAGATTCCCCAATCGTCATTAGTCAAGCCCTGGTTCGCCCTCATCAGCTGCCTGACCATCGTAGATAAATCTGGAGTTTGGATAGGGGTGCTAGTTTGAAATCCATCCTACATGATTGTTCTAGTTGGCGTCTCACGAGTATTTCACGTCTTCTTGGCCTGTTAACATCTAGGTGTGTGTTCTGGAGATCCACTTCATTACCATCCTAGCGAGGCAATCGACCACTTTCCATGTGCGCTCCAGAGCCTAAGTGCACCATTCCAGGTTGAGTGTGACTTCCTAGGTGTAGTTGAGGAGCCAATCTCCTGGTTAAGGGGTCAAGATTAGTTCTGTTGGATTTCCCATGATGGCTTGCCACAAATAGCTCCGTTGCTCTGCTTTGCGCCGTTTTAATCCTACGACAACTACGCATGTGGTGCTCATCTGACGAAGTTGAGCTATCAGACGATGAGTATGAAGTGGAACTTCCTCCAGCATTCCGGTGCTGCTGTTGAGCGATCCGGTGCATTAGGTTGGCAATCGCCTGGATTTTCTTATTCAACTGCCTCCTGCTTTCCATTAGCTCCCTCATCAGATCATTGAATTCGGCCCTGGTAATGGAATCTACAAGGTTCTAGGTGGCGACGGGTTCCACACCTGCATTAGCTGGTTGGTTGCTTGGCCTTACATGTTGGACACTAGTAGTTTCATTAGCATCGACATTATGGGAGGTAGATCAGGTGCGTGACTTTGTCATCTTAGAGCGCTTTATCCAGGTTTCAGAAACTTTAAATATAATATGAAAACTCTTGAGAACAAACTTGGATCTCCTTCGAGGGATTTCTTCAATCCAGTAAACACAAAAGTGATCCTTACAGCCAGAGAATCAATGCTCTCGTTGAAATCACTAAAATGTTAGCACCAAAATTGGTCATTAACACCCTAGAATAGATTTGTGTAGCCAGGTAAATGAAGAAAGAAAATGGAAAAAAGAGGAATAACACAATATAGTGCAAAATTTAACAGTAAAAAGCAAGAATAACGGAATTTATAGTGGTTCGGCATTAACTGCCTATGTCCACTTTGAATATACTCTTAATTGCTTGATCATTTGCTTGAATATAGATACAATCCACAAAGAAAAGCTTGAATATAAGTTTGAGCAAAAAGAAACTGAGTATAAAAAACGGTAGAGTCTCCCTTAAGTTCTCCAAAAAGATCCCCAAAAATGAACCCATGCCCCTATATTTATAAATGGAGATAGTCTGGTGCCTCAGAGCTAGAACTTCTCTCTAGTCACTCAGGCACACCACTAAGAGAACTAGGCCCAATATTGAAAAGTTAACAAGGTCAACCTAGACATGCCGACCAGAAGCCCTTGACTTTATATGCCAAACCGAGCTTCACCTTTTACCATCCTTTTGCCGACCAGACCAAGGCATGCCGACCCGATGAAACAAGCAATGCCGACCTCTTGCAGTGTTGCAACATACCGACCTGAAGCTTTACTTAATACCGACCTGAAGTGATCCTAGAATGCTAATCCCTTGCAATCTCTAATGTCGATCCTCAGATTATGCCGATCTGATTCATTGCCGACCCGGGGAATTTCCACCATTAACCCGAAGCTATGACAACCCTCCAAGTGCTGATCCCTCCAAGTGCATATGACCCCAAATTGCATACTGACCCGGAGCTGAAGAAGTGTCGACCTAGAGTTTCAAGCATGCCGACCCCAAGTACTTCAAACATGCCGAACCTATCTCTAAGTTATTATGCCGACTTGATAATATTAATGCCGACCTAAAGCGGGTGTCCCTCTAACTTGAAGCAAACTCCTCAACGACTCGACATAGACTTATGTCTCGACCCTCCTTTCATCAACATTCAACTATAGCCTCTGCAACTACTATTTTGTAGCCAGGCCAAGGCACCACGTAACAATATGTTCTTTTATTAATTCAAATCTTAGTATATTCTTTTGTTAATTCAGCTAGTTTGGGCAGTATTTGATAGAAAAGTCATACCACGCATATATATGTTTTGACAGAACTGTATGAAATTCAAATCCTAACGTGAAGTTTTTGGACTTTATATATCTACAAAGCTTGAGTATTAAATTTAGACATAGGGAATTTGAACCTGACACTCTTTAAATTTTGATTGCACACTATCAATCTATTATATGATGTTATATTTTACTGAGAGTGAAAACTAACCCCTCAGACTTTGACTCCTCTTAAGTTTATCATTAGTTTCTCCCTGATCATGAAGCTCTTTTAAGGGGAGTTCAAACTTCAAAGTATTGCCATTATCCACGTATGCATGTTTACCATTAACATGTGATTTAAACTTGGAACTTCAAAGTAACCACTAATGCTAACTGAGTAGCGTACTTATACTGTTATATATAATAATATTGCAGCATAGACAAGCAATTTGCAGGTACATGAGTCGGTCAGGATTTTGAAGTTTAGTTGGTTTAAATTTGTTTAATAGGTCGATGTATTGACTATTAATTTCATTATCAAAGCCTGAAGCTTTTGTTTTTTAGATAGGCTATATTCTGTATCATGCAGCTTATCTACTGATTGTTTACTCCACTATCCTTCATCAAATCTCTTGATAAACTTCTTCTCTACTCCATGCTCCTTTTGTTACACCAATACTTTTTCTTTTTTATTATTTCCTTCTTTTTATTCCTACCAATTAAGGAGAACATAGAAGTATATGATGGTGTCGCCATTGTATATAATATAATTGTTATTATACATAAATTCTCTTAACTCAACTAACAAATTTAAACTGAAAGGAAGTAGCTTAAAAATAACCTCAATTAGCTAATAGAAACAAAAATCGCAAAGCTAGTCATACAACCAAAAATAGCGAATCAACAATATGCACTGCTCATAAAATGTAATTCAGAAGTAAATACTATTTTAACCAGTTAGAATCCCAACTCACCCACAGTGGCAATATGATGAGGTGCAATGATAGGTTGAGGCCTGACAATTGGCTGAGGCAAGATGAGAGGCTTGGGTGTAGTGGTAGGTTAAGGTCAATACGTGATTTGATGTCTGACTACAAGCCAAGGTTTTTATTTTATTGTTTAATAATTATAAAATTTTAACTATTTAAGTTTCAGAGATCCAAAAGAAAATTCTGAGTCTTTTCTTTATTTATTGAGGAGGGGAAGCTTAGTAAAACTTTTTTAAGTAATAAGCGGGAGAAAAAGAAATATGAGCGGTGGAAGAAAAAATTTCATCCACTTTATTAAATTATTAGCGGGAACACTCGACAGTGTTCCTTTATTTAATTTTGTTTTTCTACATGATTATTATTTGTACTTAGCTTAAAACGCCACCAATTAACACTACAGATAACAATTTTTCTTGTAGTGATTCCTTGTATGATGAATCAAGGTACATTACACAGGAGTTTCTATTGTTCATTTTTTACATTTAGGAGTTTCCATTTTAACAAATATTATTTAATTAGAGCCATCCATGTCTCCTTTCCCCAGTAACCTCCAAGACCCAATCAATATCCATATCTTCGATGCTTGTAATCGATAACAGTTCTACCGGAATGAGTCCAAAAGCCATGCATCTCCAGAGTTGGCCAGCTTGACCGGTGAATCAGCTTTTATATGTAAAACTCCTTTTTTTACTTGACAGACCGCCAATTGAGAGTCGTTGAATATATGTAATATCTTAACCCCCGGTTCTCTTGCTATTCGGAGCCCCGCAATCAACGCTTCATATTCAGCTTTGTTGTTTGTCGTTGGGAATTCTAGCCTTAAAACTTAGCATACACTCTGCCCTTATAGGGTTACAAGAATCCCTCTAAGATGACTGCCCTACACCATTGTTGCTTAAATAATGGAATAGTGCACTGTTGGAGCATCCGGCCAATGTAGGACGATGGTCTAAAGAAAGAAAAGAAGTAAATAAGAAAAATAGAAGAGAAAAATGAAAAAGAAAACATCATATAATCATAGAACCTATTGTATATCTCATGGCGCATTGAATATAATATAATAATCATCACAGATATAAAATTCAGGCGAGACGTTAGTAACTACATGAACCACAGAATCAGAATACACAGATTCATATAGTTATACAAAATAGTAATAAATCTTATATAACTGATAAATAAATTCAACATATAAACTATCTATAATAATAGTAAGTCAAACACTTTCAAGGATCCATAGTGTCACACGGCGGAATAAGCAAAAATGAGTCCAAATATAAGTATAAGAAAGCATCATCTCCTGCTCATCCATCTACATAGCTCTATGTATTTCTTACATCACCTATCTAGTCTACTCATTTAAGAGTACCCAAGATAATAAGAAGCAAAACATAAAACCTTGAGTCGGACAACAGTCGGTTTGAGCGATAAATGATCTTAAAATGCTATGAAAGTCGATATAGTACATGGGATATAAGGTAAGGAGAATCATACCTAAACTGTTCCGACATCCAAAGTGTTATCACATAACATAAGATATATACCACTTCATATCATAGTCATCATGGGTGTACTACACATCAAAATACTTAGGGGTGTCTAGATATCTACGTCAATAATATCTACATCGTGTGACATCTCTAGGGTGATAAGAAATCAAAGCAAATATAGCATCCATCATTCATCCTTATATTTACTCACTCAACGCATTGGATATATGTTACACATACGACCTCCCCGTCTAGTAAAAGATTACTCAGCATCATGGTTTTTGGTTACTCGAATCCATGCCACTTAATAGGCCAGGAACTAGATTTCATACCCCATAACAGTGCAAGGTAAATGGATTGAAACATCATGGGATCCAAGGCATGCTCTGTAATCCAAATGAGCATTCTCACAGACCCCTGCTTCACGAGTACACTTCGAAACCAACGAATATCAAAGATCCCTTTCTACATGTCATCCATAGTAGAGCTTAACCCATAATTGTCCTTACAACTCCTATCTAAAGTCGTTGCAGTTGGGAACTATTCTAGATAGACATCATTGGTGGGAGAATATCATCGTTTGTCTCGTACTTTTCATCCAATGGTTCCTTTAATCCCACTCATCGTCGCCTAGTCTGCATCTTTTAGAAGTACAGCTACCCATCATCAAAGCCATCACTTCCCATCACGAATCCATCATTACTGGATAATGAAATCAATGCATCGATCATCATGTATTCGCTTCACCACCAAAACCTCTCGTCGAAGAGCCACCACGTCGAAATCGAATGTTGGACGATCCATCGCATCATGCTTCACAAAGTCTCTTCGTCGTCTACTAAAAAATTGGCCAAATCGGCCGTCATCAATAGTAGTAAGTAAGAACCGAACAATCTTTAGTGGTTGATGCCAACCGCTATGATTTCATACTTAGCAATAAATGGCAAAGTACAAACCAAGTGAAAATGTCTGGTGTCTCCCTTGAAATCTGAAGCATATATCCAAGTCCATCGTCCTTAGTTTTTGGACCGTTTGGTACGCATCCTAATACTCTTCCACGTACTTATCACATTTATTTGAGTTTTTATCATATGAATCTTCAGCCAATAAGCAGAAACCCTATCTCATTGTTTTAGTTCTCATCATGTGTGCGTTCGTTCGATATGAACTAAACTCTATCTTATAGGATGTTCCTAACACTATGTCACCTATGATCAGTGTTTTCAACGTAACTAGCACACATGCGACTAAGAAGCATATAAACATCTATAATAGCTTGCATGCATTTATGATAACGCATGTATACAGCATACAATACATTTAAAGAAACCAATGTGAGATTAATATCAAAATAGCCTAAGATTAGCAATTTTGTAAAAATAGTACATCAATAAGAAAATGTGTGATATTCAATTTAAAATCACTTTTAAATTATTTTATAAAATAAGATGTAGGTTTAATATATTAAAACAACATTTTTAAAATCGTTTCAAAATGTTGTTTTTGTACTATACCAACAATCATAGTACAATGAGAGAAAATATCAGTTACATTAGCAAAAGTTTTCCAGTCTAATGCCAAGTCGTAGTAGCTCCAATACGAGTGCAATGCAAGAAACCACGCCCAAATTGGACTTCGTATGTAAAAGATATGGATAATATAAGATACCACGTTTTATATATTATTTAATAAATTAATTCACTTTACTAATCAAATACTTAGCCTAGTTAACTAATTTAATAATTACCTTTTAGTCACATGTGCGGACATGTTATAGCTCCAAACTTCACATAAATTATGCATGTACATGTAATTGTCACCTCATCTTTCTTTCTTCTTTTCCTACTTCTTGTAAATTTCCTTTCTCCTTTTCCTATTCACGCATACATCATGCCAAGCTCCCCACCGCCCGAGACCACCCCAATACCTTGCATGTGTCGTCGCTTCGGGCATCTCCATCACCGCTGTAAAGCAGCTCCACTAATCATGGTCGTCCCCTATAGCCACAAGCTGTCACCACCACCCTAAATAACCCATGTCCATTTAATACATTCTTTTTCTTCATTTCTTCAACCGCTCACTACCTACACACATCCACCAACCACCGCACTTCTCCTCCGACCAGCCACTCCTGGCATAGCCTTCTTAGGCTACCACTAACCCAATTCACAAATAAGAATACCCGAAAGCCCAATTGCATTCAAAACTTTTCAACCACGCCGCCGCCATTATGTTCGTCTCTAGCCTCCGCCGTTTACATTTTTAGACTCCCCTCTTCGATAAGAATAAACTTATATTATCCAAACTAATTTTGAATCTCCTCCAAAAATCACATCTTTATCGGACTTATTGTTTTTGGCCACCATGGTCAAATCTGGGTCGATCCGAGGTCATGGCTATGTAGCCCTTGAAAAAATACAAAGATGGGGATTTTAATTTATTGGAAACAGTGATGATTTGACGGAAAAAGAGGAGAAGAAGAAACATGGTTGGATAGGATTTCATGGAGGAGAAGAAGATATGAGAGGGAGAAGGAATATTATGGTCACAGAATAGTGGAGCATTACATAGGGTGGATGGTAGGTTAAGGTTTGTGTGCATGCTTTTAGTTCAATTTTCAAAAATCCAATGCACGTTTTTTGCTCGTACGGTCTCTAAGAATGTCCAATCGTGATGATTCTTCGGCGATGTGACTTGTCTTAATTTTCTGTTCAACCGACGCAAGTTTGGTCAAAATCTGAGATTGTGCGTCGAAACGTTATTTTTAGGCGTTTTAAAGTCGTTGGGCAGCTGGAACGTTCGATCTCAAAAAATTTCAATTGTGCCGCTCATACATCTACTCCTTGACATAAGAACATTTTCCATTCAACCAAATTCTCTAATGCATCAATGCGCGTATATCTGCATAATACATATAACTACCGAAAATAAATCTGGGTCAAAATCGTTCTATAAAATTACTAAGGGTAAAAGATGTTAATACTCAACACGGTCCAAAGTTATTAAGTTATACGGCTCAATATGATTTTAAAAATAATATTTTATGATCCTTTGATATGTAAAATACGGGTCATTACACTCCCTCCCAGTTTAGGAATTTCGCTCTTGAAATCCCAATATCAAACAAGTCAAAATCGACCATAACTATCATGCATGTTTAGCAACCATATAAGCATAAGTAATTGTATCAAACATCAATCATTATACATCAAACATCCACATACAATATCAAAGACTAAGTACTAACATCCACGCCTATCCTCGCATGCATGACACTAAACTTTCTAATATAAAGTATCGGATATGATATCAAATACGGAAGCTAACGATAAAAATAGAAATCTTACCAAGTGAAGAGCTCCGAACAAGTGGTTCTCACGCTCCCTAGGTCTCCTATGTGCAATAGCCTTCACTTTCACTTCATTAAACCTTTGTTACTTCATCGTCTCCTTTCTAAGTTATTTCGCGTTACGTCTTACGATACAAATGGGTCTATAATGTCTCGAAGTTTTGAGTTCAATTTCGATATCATCTTCCCGATTCGGTGTGAAATTACCCACCGCCTCTTGCAAGTTCTCCTAAATTCTACCAGTGAACAATGGGTTTCAACAACTAACAATGATCTTTGACGTATCGTGGAATCAGATAGTCCACTTCACATATAATTTGACTAATTTGGATGTCGTTCTACTTGACTTAAGGAATATAAATTTAGCATTCTTCGTCAATCTGTCGACCATGAGTAAAATGCTAATGTATTCTCCTCTAGTCCTCGATAGCTATTGATGAGGTCCATCGAAATCTATTCCGATTTCCACTCGAGAATCTTAAGCGGTTGTAATAAACCATTTGGTTTTTTCTTCTCAGCTCTGATTGTTCATAAATCTTGAGATGAATGCTCGAGATCCTTCATCCCTTCCTAGTAAAATGTGTACCTCGAATCATGGTACATTTTATTTCCATGGTGATATACAGTCAATCTTGAATGAGAGCACTTTCATAGTACCTCATCCCTCAACCCAACGATATCGAGAACAAACAATATCTCATCCTTATGAATTACCCTAACCTTCGTAGAATCTATAGCAGAGTACTGCTCCGAATCATCATGACCTAAGAATCTCACTTCCTTCCTTCGGAAGTGATACTTCGAAGACTTCATCATCAATCGATGTTTTCTCAACTCCTTCAACACAATCATCAATTATGTCTTATCCTACTCCTTCGTTCTCAAGTAAATGAAAAATCATCTACGAGCACAATCATGAACTTACTCAAGTGATCCCCCAAAACAAGGTTTATGAGATCAACAAAGCATGCTAACGCGTTGGTTAGCCCGAATAGAATAGCTAACCAATCAGATATCAAAGTAGCATACAAAAAATTGTGATCGGCACACTGTCTCTCGCTACCCTTAGTTGATGAAACCCCATTGTAAGGTCCAACTGATAGAACCCTTCGTGCCATGAAGCTGATCGAACAAACCATCAATAGACGGCAGCTGATACTTGTTCATCATCTTATTTAGCTCATGGTAATTCGCATACAAAAAAAATAACCATCCACCATAGTGACGAACACTATAGGTGCATCCCTCTCAAATATGCTCAAATGAATAAACCCTTATCTCAATGGATTATCCACTTGCACTTTTATTTTCCTCTGCTCTTCGGATTTCATATGCCTTAAAGAATAACAACTAGTCTAGCACCTCTGATCAGATTGATACAGAGCTCTATCCATATGTAGTAGTAATCCTATCATCTCATCGAATATGTCCGGGCACTCTCTAGCTATAGGCACAAATGACAACTCGTCGTGTTGGACATTGAACGAATATAGAAAGCCAACCCTCACCTCATCATCAGGAGGGTAGCCTAATACTACCTTCCGCTCATTAGCCCCCGTCGTCACCAAAGGCCTCTCACAATCTACCGTCATTCCGTACCTCTTCAACCATTCCATTCCCAGACTATAATACTGAACCAAATTAAACCCATAACAAATCAATAAGAAATAAACATCCATGTCTCGATAAGGCTAAGTCTTAACAAACCATACATAGGCCGGTTGAGTCCCCAACAAAATTCGTTGTAAGTAATGGTTGACCAACTATCTCGCGTCTCAATTCTAATCTATCTACTATCACTAGATATAAAAGAATGTGAAACCTCGATATTGAATAAAATGTGTATGGAAACGCCATAGGTGAAAAGCATACCCTAGATAATAATGCACTTTCCCTTCTTTTTCATCGATGGAGCACTGAATGAAATAGGAATGACAATCAATGCATATGCCTTCATGGTTTGTGCTTGCTCGGCCTGTTTGACAAAATCCTTCTACATCGGTATAGGCTCTCTAGTTGTAAAGCCTTCTCGATCAACTTGTCGAAGCTCCCGTCAATATGACCAATCTATCGTTTCCCAAGATGATCGCTCAACCCAGTGATAGGTTTTTCACTCTTTTTGAGTGGAGTATCAATGAAAAATAGACCATACTTTGACTGTATATTGAATTCGGCACATTCTTCGACATAGACGTATCGCCTTACTTCAAGTCAGCAGACTTCCTACACAACATTGACTTTTGAAAAGTTGAGACAAATATTCTTCAAAGTGAACTATGAACTGAACCCAAGTAAAATAATTCTTGGAAGTTGCAGCTATAAGGGCATTCCGCTAGTTCATAGCCCGTCCCTAGAGTTATTTAGAGGCCAACTTCTACTTCTCGGTGTCATCTAATTCCAAGTCATTGAAGATTCTTTCGCAAGTATTCCACCAATCTTGCACCTCAACAGTCGACTCTGTTTCAAAGAACGGTCTACCTATTAGACTTATGTAGTTTTTATATAGCTCGACAAAGTCGACTCTAGGCATTTGCACTTGAGCACCATAATCATTTGGAGCGATGACTTGGCACTAGAAGTAAGTTTTTAGTAATAATGCCACTTGATAACACATTATTAGCATTATTGTTTATTCCTAATTGTTTGATATTTTACCTTTATTTCTTTTGTTCTGTCCGTAACGCTTCACCAAAAGTGGCTCCAAAACAAAACAACCCTGCTCTCAAATTTTTGTCTCCCTCTAAACAAATTAGATCGAATTTTTTTCAATTTTCACTTTCGTTCAACCCTAGATCAATACCCACGAAGAAAATCCAAAATCCAAAATCGAAACCCTACACTCACGACCTTCAGCATCTCTGAATTCTCTAGCGAGCCGATTCAAAGAAGTCGGGCTGTCGTGTGCGTAGTTTGATTTGAGGCGATTGTCTAAAACCCTAAATCGACTGGAGGTGATTTTTTTTCTTTTTTTCGATTTGTTTGATTTTTTTGTTGTTTACTAATTATAGTTAAAAAAAATTCAATTGTCAACATTTCCCTTCTGTCATTAGCATTTTCCTCTTTGAAATTCATCATGGCAGATCTAAAGAGTGGAAGACTGAGAAAAAGCAACAAAGAGAAGAAGCAGCCAGATTTTTATGATCCATCATTTATTGTTAATCTCATTTTAAGGAAAGGAAGGCGAATATTTTTTTTCATATTTATTATGCTTTTTCCTGGAATTCTTTAGATTCATAAAACATATTGTTTGTCTGTGTATTTAGATACGCACGAAGAAGCTCAATGATCTCTCTTCAATGGTAATTTTTTCTCAGTACGCTTGCAGGCTTTGACAGTATTAATTTTTGATTTGATTGTCTATATAAGTCTTCTACGTTCTTGAAGCATGGTTCCTAATTTCTCAGTTTATTACATTGTCTATCCTATATTACATGCATCATCAAACCAACTTGGCATGAAAATTTAGCTAATACTCGTAATCATATAACTATTATAATACTCTTTGCCATGTAAGACAAATTAGTGTATTTATCTTTATTAATAGCTGGCTTGGAAGCGCAATTTTTTGGTCCGACCGCGAAGTTCCAAAATTGCCATTTATATGTATTTCTTTAGTAATCATTGTAATATATTTGATGCAACCTCTTTTATTGTTAGTATGAAATAACAAAAATGCCTATGTACAGATACTATTCAAATTTAACATCACTTAAAAATAGGATCTGACAATTAAGCTTTATTTACAAATTCAAAATTTTCATTACAAATATTATCAAGTCTTCATATCACTTAAAAATAAGATCTAACAAATAAACTACTTTACAAATTCATTTTTTATTAATTAATAATATAAATAAAATTTAAAACTAATAAAAAAATAGATATTGCAACTTAAAAATAAAAATTCAAATTAAATACGTTTGATTCTTTATTAATAGTTGGCTTGGAAGCGCAATTTTTTGGTCCGACCGTGAAGTTCCAAAACTGCCCTTTATATGTATTCCTTTAGTAATCGTTGTAATATATTTGATGTCACACTCTTTTGTTGTTAGTATGAAATACAAAAAATGCCTATGTACAGATACTACTAAAATTTAACATCACTCAAAAATAGGATATGACAATTAAGTTTTATTTACAAATTCAAAATTTTCTTTACAAATATTTACCAAGTCTTCATATCACTTAAAAATAGGATTTAACAAATAAACTACTTTACAAATTCATTTTTTATTAATTAATAATATAAATAAAATTTTAAACTAAAAAAAATAAAATAGATATTGCAACTTAAAAATAAAAATCAAATTAACTACGTTTAATTCAATACAAAAATATGACTAAATATATGTGGAAAACATTTTTTTGAATGTATTGAACAAATAAAATTTGTAGAAAAACTAATTCAGATGCCTTCATCACGCGCGAAGCGCGTGCGTGCCGTCACGCTCGTACTTTATAACAGTATAAGATAATTCATACAAGTATAGAGATAGTATGTATGAATTATAGATGAAAAAATAGAGGTGTTAACAAGATTTAGTTAAGTGTAATCCCAGCAGTTTGCCAATGTGTTTTGGTTATAGCTTAGGTAGTTGACCTTTTGCAATAAATTCATGAAATGAACAATGTCATGAAAGATTTTTTTAACAATAGATTTCATAAATCCCCTGCAAATGCGATGGAACAATCCAAGGCTACTCCATAGTCATATGCAACAGCCATTGGCAGGCTGCGCATATTTGGCTACTACAGTCACATATGTAGCATTGTCGGACTGCTAGAGTTGTAGATTAAGCACTTACATAATCAAAAAATTGATCAAACATCGAATTTTGGTATCCGTCCAAAAATCGAACATTATAAAACATCCATAAATTCCCTAATGTTTTCTAAAAAATTAACTAAGTTTAAAATAATAATACTAACAACAATAACAAGAGACATAGTAGTAGTAATAATAATAAGCAAAAAAAGTTTATAATTCAGTTTCACAATAATTAACTAAGTTTAGAACAATAATAACAACAACAATTACAACAATAATAAATTAATTATAAGTTTCATAACAATTAACTAAGTTTATAATAATAATACCGATACTGATAAATTATAAAATTAACCAAGCTTCATAAAAAATAACTAAGTTTAGAATAACAACAACAACAATAATAAATAATAAAGTATTAACCAATTTAACCAAGTTTCATAAAATTTAACTAAATTTATATAATAATAATAATAATAATAATAATAATAATAATAATAATAATAATAAATTAACTAAGTTTATAAAAATAAACTTCATCAATTAAGTTTAATAAGAATTAAAGAAGTTTATAAAATTAACTAAGTTTATAATAATAATAAACCAATTAAGTTTAATAAAATCAACTAAGTTTATAATGATAACAGTAACAACAATAATGAAATATAAATTATTAACATCTCTACATCTAATGCATTTTATGAATTTCTAAATTTTTAAAAAAATAACTAAGTTTACAAACAAAGGTCTGTGAATTTTATAAAGATAACTAAGTTTATATAAAAATAAAAATAATTGACTAAGTTTATAAAAATTAATTAACTTTATAATAACAATAATAATAATAATAACTAACTAACTAAGTTTATAAAAATTAATTAATTTTATAATGATAATACTAACAACGGCGACGACGATAATAACAACAATAAATAAACTAAGTTAATAATAGAAATAATAATGCCTTAAGTCTTGTCCTGGTTGATGCTAATGCATATGACCACTCTGATTCATTGCTTTTATGAGGAAACTAGCTCTCGTTTAGAAGTTTTGTTCTCTACCTACAAAATTAATGTTAGTATAAAAATCGTAGTCTTACTTCTATGGGTTTTGTTGTATAAATTCATAAATACATGTGCTTGTGTGCTTGTTTGAGTTAAGTGTAGGTATTGATGGCTCTTGACTCGTTTTTGGTTCTTTTCATGCTCATAATTCTTTGGAAATGTTCGCGAACTCACTAATATTGCTAAAAAGTACGTTTTAATACTTAACAGGGTGCATGATATGTGACATACACACTTTATAAAATATACATAAGTAAATATTTTGTTAGTTTACCTATGCGGGTGTTTGTGATTGATATATTGTGATTTTGATCATGTTTTGATCGTGTATATTTTTGTCTTGTGTTTGGGATTTTTTGGTGCTAGCCGCACAAATAAGACTTTAGCAAAAAAATTCGAAAAGTAGACACTTAAAATATTTTTTATAAGAAATATTTAGCAAAAAGTTTTTCTAATGTAGATACATCATTTTTTTAATTTTATTCATATTCATCTTCATATTTATGTTCATTTTTAATGAAGTTATTCATTTCATTTGCAGGTGAGAGAATAAAAGATTTGGGATATTTCTTCTTTTAATGCAAATAACTAGCTTTTTTAGTGTATGTATACGATAAAATATTATGTAGTTAAAACTGTGAGATCTTATGCGTATGAATATTTGGTTCTATTTAATACAATGTGTTATATCTTTATGTTAATATTTTCTATGATTTTAAATTACCTAAAGTTTATGTTTTAGAAATATTCTTAATGTAGCATTTTATTACGTATTGACTATCGTGATTAATAAAGAAGCAATAGGTTTTAAAAATACAAAAATAACCATAGCACTTAAAAAACGTTATAGAAAGCTTAACAAGAAAGCGTTACCAAGTAAAAAATATTATAGCACTTTACAGTTCGATGTATATTATAACATGTCAACATACGGCATTTATTAAACCACTAAATTTTTTTACAATAGCAGCCAAAACATGCTATAAAAGGTGATTTTTATAGCGGTTTTTTGTGCTATAATAAGCGATTATTTTTTATAACTTGTTGATATACATCGTTTACTGAATCGCTAGAGCTATCACTTATAGCACTTTTAGATCACTATTGATGACTGGTTTTGTTGTAGTGTGGGCCTTCCGGATAATATTTCGCACCATCTCAGTGAATATTCTATAAATTAGGGTTTGTGACCCTCGATCCTGCCCACTTCTCAACTCTTAAGATGGAGTCAGTAGCATCATTTATCGAATGCTAGATCATTCGCGATCTATAATAAGGATGATCGGTCTCTCATAAAGAACAACTGCATCAGTAGCACTCATGTGTGCAATACTACTTAATACTATATATACTACAACATACTTTTGAAAATCAAAATATATAACAAGTACGCTCTTTCTTGTATATATGTATACTCTTGATCTAGTCTAAGGCGACATCTCATACCCTATCTCTATTAGATCACAACTCAGGTTAATCTCATAACCTATGCTCTGATACGAAACGAGGTGACCGCCCTACAACATGGATGATCATATAGCCGAATAGAGCACTGCTGGAGCATTCAGACAATGTAGGACGATGGTCTAAGGAAAGAACTAAAGAAGAGAGGTAGAAAAGAAGAGAAGAGAAAGAAAACATCATACAATCACAGAATCTGTCGTATATCTCATAGCGTATCAAATAAAATATAATAATCATCACATATATAAAACAGGCGAGATAGTAGTAATTACATGAACCACAGAATTAGAGTATACAGATTCATATAGTTATACAAAACAATAATAAACCAAAAAATAAACTCAATTGATAAACCGTCTTTAATAATATCAAGTCAAACACTATCAAGACTCCATAGTGTTACACAGCAGAATAAGCAATAATTAGTCCAAATATAAGTATAAGAAAACATCATCTCCTGCTCGTCCAGCTGTAAAGCTCCACATATTACTTACACCTACTATTTAGTCTACTCGTTAAGGGCATGCGAGAAGCAATGCATATAAACTTGAATCGGATAATAGTTTGGTCCGAGTGATAAACGATCTCAAAATACTATGAAAGTCTATATAGTATGTGGGACATAAGGTATAAAGAATCATATCTTACAGTCCCTGCATCCAAAGAGTTCGCACATAACATATGATATATGCTACTCTATATCATAGTCATCATGGTTGTACTATACATCAAAGTATTAAGAGGTGTCTAGATATCTACATCAATAATATCTGCATTGTGTGACATCCCTAATGATAAGAAATCAAAACAAACATAGCATCCATCCTCACATTCACTCACTTAGTGCATTGGATATATGATACTTGTACGACCTCCCCATATAGTCAAGGACTGCTCAGCATCTCGATTTCCCGATACTCGAATCCATGGCACTCAGTAGGCCGGGAACTAGACTACATACCTTATAACAGTCCAAGGTAAATGAATCATAACAGGGTGTGATCCGGGACAAACTCCATAACCCAACTGAGCATCCTCACATACCCATGCTTCACGAGAACACTTTGAAACTTACAAATATCAATGATCCCATTGCATACATCTATGAGAAATGCGGATTACGGACCTTAAGGCTAGGATAAACACTAGAGGGGGGTGAATAGTATTTTAAGGAATTACTAAATCTTTTTGAGTTTATGTTAATTAGAATACAAATGTATGCCATATTCAGACACAGATATGATCACAGAAACAAATACAGATGCAGAAATAAAGTAAAAGCAGTAAAGGAAAGAACACACCGAATTTTATAGTGGTTCGGAATTACCCTACATCCAGTCCCGCACACAAGTACAGATTTCCTTTCAAAAGCAATTGTACAATTACACCCTCGATTTCAAGGCCACGAGGTATACCTCTCCAGATTCACAATCTTCTAGGTAGAGATACTTGATTTCAGGTGCAACAAGTTCACCCAATTGATTTCCTAGGCTACAATCACACCTTTTCTAACTTGATTGATTTCCATGGCCACAATCACACCTTTTCTCGCTTGATTAATTTCCAAGGCTACAATCACACATTTTCTCGCTTAATTGATTACAAAGAAGTCTGTAACTCTGAATATCACCGTGATCTTGTTGAGATAGTGATAGAGAATCAAACCAGAAATGATATAGTTAGATTCAATGTTGATTTCGACAGAGTAATGGTAAGAATATGTATAAAGAAATGTGGAAGAAGAAGAGGAGTGAAAACCAGAAAAATATGATTTTAAATTCGTTGAAAACAGCCCCTATTTATAGAAGAACAACAACCATGTCCATTCGTGAAAGGATATGACGAATAGACACTTCTTTTGAAATTTAAATTTTGAAACCAACTGCACTATGTCGACATGGGTATCTTGAGTACATGCCAAAGGACATTTAGGTGTTTTGTTTTTCTTTGAAAATAAATTTTATCTTATATTAAAACTATTTTAAACTTCTATAAATATACTTAACTATAGTTAAAATACATAAATAAATATAGAGAATAATATTTTGGCATATATAAAATGTTACTATAATTTTATATTTAAGTCTAAGTATAAATATTAAAAATTAAATATATTATTATTTAAAAGATAGTTTAAAACCAAGGATAATTTGATTTTGAAATTAAAGATTATTTTGGGGCTAAAAGTATTTAAAATCAGGATAGATGTTTTTTATTTTAAAAGGAAGGTTTTGAAATCATTTTGCAAACAAGATAATTTTGTAAAATCATTTTGAATAAAAGTTAGCAGATACAAAACAATGCTCCACTAGATTTTTCGTAGGTTCCATCATACTTAGGGTTCCATCCCTTTAACAGGCTCAAAGTGGATTCCATTCCACGAATAAATTGGATTTTAAGATGTCAGTGCTTTTCTAGGAGTTTTAACAAAATTCCTAATTAAATTACTTATTATTGAAATCTTGAACTCTTCTCATGAGTCTTTAATCTTGATATCTTGAATCTCTATATTGTACAGTCTTCAATCTTGGTACCTGCATGGTTAAATCCTGCATATACATATATTTCTAAACTATAATGTTAGTATTTATATTTTATAATCTTATTTTAAGGTTGTTGTCATCGAAACCATCATCTCAAGGACTAACAATCTCCCCCTTTTGATGATAACAACTTTTGTTTATAAAATATTACTTCTATCCTAATAACTCCCCCTAAAACTAATAACTTCCCCTTAATCTATGCCTATCTATCCTATTTTATACTTCTCCCCCTTTGTCATCAACAAAAAAACTAACTCTAAACTATATAACTCCAAACTATATAACTCCGAACTATATAACTCCCTCTTAATCTAATACTCTGTGACATGTGATTATAATGATAGTGTTATCATATAATCAACACTTAACTCTAAAACTTAAAACTTAGTCCTAAACTACTAACTATCCTAACTAAGTATCCATATAATAATACTTTTAATAGAACACGTAAACAAATTATATAATTATATTTACATTTTTGTAGAGAACGTAAGAAAGAACATACAACAATAGGAAAAAGAGAAAAGAAACTAATGTGTGTCTTTGAAAATAGAAGATCTATGAACCGAACAATTTGGATAGTGGAAACAGAAATTTCCACGTTGTTCGACAATATTTCCATCTTGTCAAAGCACACTTCGCCAACGCAAACGACTTCGTCGTCTTCTTCAGCGTGCTCTTCTTCCATGAAGGCTTCTTCTTCTTCCTTGCTGTCCTCTTGCACTTGATCTTCTGAAGAATCTTCGTCAATCAAGATTGGATTAGCATGATTGTCCATTAGAAATTTTTGCAAATTTATAAGGATTTTTCCTTGCCTTTCTTGTTCTTTGGCCATTCTAAGTTGCACCACTTGAATTTTAGTCATTAATTGTAGTGCATCCTTCAGAGAATCCTCCATTTTCGTCACTCGTGCGAGCGTTGTTCGTTGAAACGGTCCGGAAGTAGGAGAAGGGAACGAAAATGTTGAATTTTTGTTTGATTTGGAAGAGGAGGCCATGGTTTAGTTTATTTCAGAAGTTAGAACAGAGAGAGAACAGAGAGAATGATCAAAATTTCAAAAATAAGAAGAATATATAACCAAATATTTGAATTTTGGTGGTGCAAATTTTCAAAAAATAAAAAATCGTTGTATGTCGACATGGGTAGGGGGATGTCGACATGGTCCTTGAAATTTTTACTATTTGATTTATTTTGATTTAATTTTTAATTATACTTTGTTATTTATATTTTTACATTTCAGTTATTGAACAAATACCTAATTCTCTTCTTAATTTTGTAAATATAGATTCATTTAAGGGTTTTGTTAATATATCAGCAATTTGATTCTCGGAATTAATATAAACGAGAGTAATTACTTCCTTACTTATATTATCTCTGAGAAAATGATGTCTTATATCAATATGTTTAGTTCGAGCATGTTGAGTAGTATTTTTGGATAATTTATCGCACTAGTATTATCACAGTAAATTGGTGATTTTGAGATATTTAAACCATAATCTTTTAAAGTTTGTTGCATATATATTACTTGAGAACAAGCCAAAGCAGCAGAAATATATTCTGCTTTGGTTGTTGGTAAAGAAACTGTGCTTTGCTTTTTACTAAATCAGGAAATCAGAGAATGCCCCAAAAAGTGACAAGTTCCACTTGTACTTTTTCGGTGTGATTTACAACCAGCATAATCAGCATCACATTAAGATATTAAGTCAAAAGAATCATTTTAGGATAAAATAAGACATAATCAGAGGTGTGTTTAACATATCTTATGATACGTTTTACGGCTATTAAATGGATCTCTTTAGGTTGAGATTGATATCTTGCACAGAGAGAAACACTACGCATAATATTAGGTCTACTAGCAGTGATATAGAGTAGTGATCCAATCATTCCTCTATATAATTTTTGATCTACATCTTTCGAGAGATCTTCTTTACTAAGGTACTCATTGGTTGCCATGGGAGTGGGTTTTCCATTCATAATAGTTAAACCAAATTTATTAATTAGGTCTTTAGCATATTTTTCTTGACTAATAAAGATACCATTATCTAATTGTTTTATTTGTAATCCTAAAAAGAAATTTAATTCACCCGTATGACTCCTCCCAAACTCTTTTGTCATTATATCAGAAAATTCTTTATTCATTTCCAAATTAGTTGATCCGAAAATGATATCATCTACACAAACTTGTACTAGTTGAATATAATTTTAATTCTTTTAATAAAAAGAGTATTATCTACTTTACCAATTTCAAAATTTAATTGTAATAAGTAAGATCTTAGTCTATCATACCAGGCTCTAAAAGCTTGTTTTAGACCATATAGAGCTTTCTTAAGTTTGTAAACATGATTTGGTAATTTTTCATTTTCAAAAAGTGCTGGTTGTTCAACATATACTTCCTCTTTTACAAATCCATTTAAAAAGGCACTTTTAACATCCATTTGAAATAATTTGAAATTATTATGATTTGCGAAAGCAAGTAGAATCCTAATGGATTCTAATCTTGCTACGAGAGCAAAGGTTTCATCAAAATCTATTCCTTCTTCTTGACAATAACCTTGAGTGACTAACCGGGCTTTATTTCTAACAACCTCTCCTTGTTCATTCATTTTATTTGTATAAGCCCATTTAGTTCCAATTATAGTTTTATTTTCAGGTCTAGGAACAAGTTCCCAAACATCATTTCTAGTGAATAGCCAAAATCCATGAATCGTCAGTTGATGCTTCTTTTGGATTTTTGGGTTCATTAGTTGATATAAAGGCTACGTTACTCATTTTACTTAGTTGATTTCTAGTTTTAACAACAGATTGCATATCTCCTAGTATATTTTCTATAGGATGATCTTTTAAAAGTTTAATCCTTTTATTAGGATGATTAATTTCATTATTAATTTTAGTTGACTCTTGACTTTGAGTGATTAAATCCTCTTCATCATTTGAATCTTCAAAAATTTTGAGATTTTCATCGAATGAAACATGCATTGTTTCTTCGATGGTGTTAGTTTTTAAATTAAACACTCTGTATGCTATACTTCTATTAGAATATCCGATAAACGTACCTTTGTCGGATTTAGGATCAGATTTATCTAAGTTATCTTTTGTATTTAAAATAAAACATTTGCTTCCATAAATTCTAAAATGAGATACCTTAGGTTTCTTTCTGTAGAGAAGTTCATATGATGTCTTAACAGTTAAAGGTCTAATTAAAATTCTATTTAAAATATAACAGACGGTAACAACTGCTTCTGCCCAAAAATACTTTGGTAATTTACTATCTGAAAGCATAGTTCTCGCACACTCTTGAATCGTCCTATTTTTACGTTCTACTACTCCATTTTGTTGTGGAGTTCTTGGAAATGAAAAATTGTTAGTTATTCCCTTTTTATTGCAAAATTCCTCAAACTTTTCATTTTCAAATTCATCACTGTGATCACTACGGATGGTTATAATATTTTCAGAGAAAGTTGATTTTGAATCCTTATTGTAAAGTTCTTAAAACATTCAAAAGTATCACTTTTATGTTTCAAAAATATTGTCCATGTAAATCTAGAATAATCATCTACATTACAAAAACATATTTACTATGATTTATTGACAGAATTTGATATGGACCAAATAAATCAAGGTGAAGTAATTCAAGAGGTTTTGAGGTTGAAATCATATCTTTTAATTTAAAGGAACTTTTTCTAAGTTTTCCTAATTGGCATGCATCACATATACTATCTACTTTAAAATTCATTTTAAGGAGACCTCTGACTAGATCATGTTTTGACGGTCTAGATAAGAGTTTTAAATTCAAATGCCCAAATCTCTTATGCCAAATCCAAGGGTCACTTGTATTTGCCAAAAGACACTGGTTATCATTTGAAACTTTCATACTAAGAATATAAATATTCTTTTTCCTAATTTCCTCAAATAATATGGTTAAATTATAATTTTCAATGTGACACTTATCATTCTCAAATTTAATTTTATATCCTTTATCGCGGAGTTGACTTATACTTAGCAGATTATGTTTTAGATTCTTAACTAGAAAAACATTAGTAATAATAGGAGTTTCAGAGTTACCGACTTTGCCGATGCCAATCACATATCCTTTTGAATTGTCTCCAAAGTTAACCAGTCCTTCGTCTTTGTATATTATATCATTCAGCATATCTGCATTGCCAGTCGTGTGTCTAGAATATCCAATATCAAGTATCCATTTATTCTTTTTGATCTGCACAATTTGTCCGTTGTGGATTGATTCCTCAACTCCCATAAAGCATGTTTCCTACATATCAAACAATCTTAATAGACAACTTGTATTTGAGTATTGATTATATGCAGACTCATGAGACAATGATGATCTGAATATTTCTAAACTAGTATTAACAAACATAGCCATTTTACAAACTTTTTCAAAAATCAGATTATGAAACTTTGAAAACCTTGCTCTGATACCAAATGTGAGAAATGCGGGTTACGGATCTTAAGGCTAGGATAAACACTAGAGGGGGGTGAATAGTGTTTTAAGGAATTACTAAATCTTTTTGAGTTTATGTTAATTAGAACACAAATGTATTCAATATTCAGACACAGATATGATCACAGAAACAAACACAGATGCAGCAATAAAGTAAAAGCAGTAAAGGAAAGAACACACTAGATTTTATACTGGTTCGGAGTTACCCTACATCCAGTCCCGCACATAAGTTCGGATTTCCTTTCAAAAGAAATTGTATAATTATACCTTCGATTTCAAGGCCATGAAGTACACCTTTCCAGATTCACAATCAACTGGGTAGAGATACTTGATTTCAAGGGCAACAAGTTCACCCAATTGATTTCATAGGCTACAACCACACTTTTTCTAACTTGATTGATTTCCAAGGCCACAATCACACCTTTTCTCGCTTGATTGATTTCCAAAGCTACAATCACACCTTTTCTCACTTAATTGATTACAAAGAAGTCTATAACTCTGAATAACTCAGAGATCTTGTTGAGATAGTGATAGAGAATCAAACCAGAAATGATCTAGTTAGATTCAATGTTGATTTCGGCAGAGTAATGGTAAAAATATGTATAAAGAAATGTGTAAGAAGAAGAGTGAAAACCAAAAAATTATGATTTTAAATTCGTTGAAAACAACCTCTATTTATAGAAGAATAACATCCATGTCCATTCATGAAAGGATACGACGAATAAACACTTCTTTTGAAATTTAAATTTTGAAACCAACTGCCACTATGTCGACATGGGTATCTTGAGTATGTTGACATGCCAAAGGACATTTTGGTGTTTTGTTTTTCTTTCAAAATAACTTTTATCTTATATTAAAACTATTCTAAACTTTTGTAAATATACTTAAATATAGTTAAAATACATAAATAAATATAGAGAATAATATTTTGGTATATATAAAATTTTACTATAATTTTACATTTAAATCTAAGTATAAATATTAAAAATTAAATATATTATTATTTAAAAGATAGTTTAAAACCAAGGATAATTTGATTTTGAAATTAAAGATTATTTTGAGGCTAAAAGTATTTAAAATGAGGATAGATGTTTTCGATTTTAAATGGAAGGTTTTGAAATCATTTTGAAAACAAGATAATTTTGTAAAATCATTTTGAATAAAAGTTAGCGGATACAAAACAATGTTCCACTAGATTTTTTGTAGGTTCCATCCTACTTAGGGTTCCATCCCTTTAACAGGCTCGAAGTGGATTCCATTCCACGAATAAATTGGATTTTAAGATGCCAATGCTTTTCTAGGAGTTTTAAGAAAATTCCTAATTAAATTACTTATTATTAAAATCTTGAACTCTTGATATTCTTGATACTCATGAGTCTTCAATGTTGATATCATGAATCTCTATACTATACAGTCTTCAGCCTTGGTATCTGCATGGTTAAATCCTGCATATACATATATTTCTAAACTATAATGTTAGTATTTATATTTTATAATCTTATTCTAAGGTCGTTGTCGTCAAAACCATCATCTCAAGGACTAACAACATCATCCATAGTGGAGCTCATCCCAGAACTATCCTTCCCGTTTAAAGCCATCATGATTGGGAATCATTATAGACGTCCATCGTTTGTCATAGAATACCATCGTTTGTCCCGTAACCTTCCTCCAGTAGTTCCTTCAATTCGACTCGCCATCACCTACTCTGCATCTCGAAGTACATCTATCCATTGTCAAAGTATTCACTTCCCATCATGGAATCATCACCACCAAATCACGAAGTCAATGCGTGGAGGCAACATTTCCTCGCTTCATCACTAAAACCCCTCGTTGAAGAGCCGTCACATCGAAATTGAACATTGAATGATCCATTGCATCACGCTTCACAAAGCCTCTTCATCATCCATGTCAAAATTGGCCAACTCGTCCATCATTAATAGTTGTAAGTAAGAACTGACCACTCTGGAGTGTTCGGTGCCAACTACTTTGGTTTCATACTTAGCCAAAAATAGCAAAGTAAAAACCAAGTGAAAACGTCCGGCGTCTCTCCTAAAGTCTAAGGCACATTTCCAAGTCCATCATCCTTTGTCTTCAAATCAGTCGGTACGCTTCCCAATACTCTTCCTCATACTTATCTCATCCATTCGAGTTTTCATCGTTTGTGCATTCAATCGATACAAACGAAACCTTATCCTAATACGATCGATACGCACTAAACTATCTTATGGGATGTTCCTAACATATGTCGCCTACAATCGGCGTTTTCAATGAAACTAAGTAAACAAGCATATGTACAACCGACATGCATGCAAACATCTATATTAGCCTACATGCATCTATGATAACACACATACAATTCATACAATATATCCAGAGCAACCACTATGTGATTAATATCAAAATAGCCTAAGTCTGGCAATTTTGTAAAAATAGTACATCAACAAGAAAAAGTATGATATTCAATTTAAACCATTTTAAAGCACTTTTAAATTCTTTTATAAAATAAGGTGTAGGTTTATATATATATTAAAAATCACGTTTTAAAGTTAGAAATCATTTCAAAATGATATTTTTATACCATACTAACAATCATAATACTATGAGATCAAATATCACTCACTCAACAAAAGCTATCCAATCCTATGCTAAGTCGTAGATGGTTATAATACGAGTGCAACACAAGGAACTGCGTCCAAATCAGACCTCGTATGAAAAAGATACAGATAATATAGGATATTGCTTTTTATATATTTGTTAATAAAATAATAAACTTTAATAATCAAACACTTAGCCTAGTTAACTAATTTAATAATTACCTTTCACTCACATGCGTGGATATGTCGTAACTCCAAACTTCACATAAATTATGCATGTACATGTGATTGCCATCTCGTCTTTCGTTCTTCTTTTCCTATTTCATATATTTCCTTTCTCCTTTTCCTATTCACGTATGCATCATGCCAAGCTCCCTCACAACCCAAGACCACCCTCAGATCTTGCATGTGCCATCGCCTTGGGCATCTCCATCACCATTTCCTAGCTGCTTCCGTCACGGTGACAGTCCCCCATAGTAACCACCTCTGACCACCACCCCAAGCAACCCACATCCATGCGTTACATTCTTTTTTTCCATCGCTTCAACTACTCACTGCCTACACGCACATCCACTAGCAGTCGCACTTCCCTTCCAACCTAGAACTCCAGTCGCAACCTACCTAACCAAAGTCACAAATAAGAATACTCATAGACCCACTTGCATTCAAACTTTTTCAAGCATGCCGCCACCATTATGTATGTCTCCAGCCTTTGTCATTTTAATTTTCGGACTTCCCTTGCCGATACGAACAAACCCATATCATCAAAACCCATTTCAAATCTCCTCCAAAAGTCACATCTTTGTCGGATTTACCATTTCCAGCCACCATGGTCAAATCTGGGTGGATCCTAGGCTACGGCTGCATGGCCCCAGAAAAAATATAGAGACCTAGGTTTTATTTCATCATAAATAATTATGATTTGACAAAAAAAGAGAAGAAGAAGAAATGTAGATGAATGGGTTTTCATGAAGGAGAAGAAGATGCAAGAGGGAGAAGGAAATAATGCGACCATAGAATAGTGAAGCATTAATATAGGGTGGTGTGTAGGTTAGGATTTAAGTGAACTCCTTTTCTTCACTTTTCGAAACTCCAATGCATGTTTTTTGCTTGTACAACCTCTAGGAATGTCCAATCGCGAATGTTCAGTTCCGATGATTCTTTGAAGACGTGACTCATCTTAATTTTTAGTTCCAAGGCGCAAGATTCATTAAATCCAAGACTATGCCCCGGGACGTTTCTTTTGGTCGTTTTAAGGTCGTACGGGCTGCTAGAACGTCCGATTTTAAAAAAATTCGATTATTCAGCTCATACACTTTCTCATTGTCCCATGATATTTTCCATTTATCCAAATTCTCCGGTGCATCAGTGCTCCTATATCGATGAAATACGTATAACTACCAAAATTCCAAAAAATAAATCTATGATCAAAATCGTCCGATATAAATACTAAGAGTCAAAGATTTCAATACTCAATATGACTCAAAGTTATAGAGTCATATGACCCAATATGAATTTAAAAATAATATTGTATGACCATCCGATATGTAAAATACGGTGGTTATACTCTCCTCCACTTTAGGAATTTCACCTTCTAAATACCTAAATCAAACAAATAAAAATCGACCATAACTTCCCTACATGCCTAACAACCATACAAGTATAAGAAATCATATCAAATACCAACCATCAAACACCAAATATTATCTATAATATCAAACGTCAAGAACTAACATCCATGCCAATCCTAGCATGTAGGATACTAAACTATCTAATATGAAGTATCAGATATGATATCGAATACGGGAGCTAATAATAAAAATAGAAATCTTACCAAGTTAAGAGCTCCAAAGAAATAGTCTACATGCTCTCCTTGGTCTTCCATGTGCACTCGCCTTCGCTTTTACTTCACTGAACCTTTTCCACTTCATCGTCCCCTCCTAATTGTTTCGCATCACCTCCCATGATGTGAGTAGGCCTACGATATCTTGAAGTTTCAGGTTCAATTTCGATATCATCTTGCCGATTCGATGTCAAATTACTCAACGTCTTTTGTTAACTCTCCCAAAACCTACTAGTGAACAGTAAATTTCGACAACCCATAATGCTTTTTGACATATCGTGGAATCAGACAGTCCACTTCACATATAATTTGACTAATTTGGATGCCATTCTTCTTGACGTAAGGAATATAAATTTATCATTCTTCGTCAATATGTCAATCGTGAGCCAGATGCTAATGTATTCTCCTCTAGTCCTCGACATCCATCGATGAGGTCTATCGATATTTATTCCCATTTATACCTGGGAGTCTCAAGCGGTTGTAGTAAACCACTTGGGTTTTCTGCTTAGCTTTTACAGGCTGATAGTTTATAAATCTCGAGATCAATGCTTGACATCCTTCATCCCTTCCCAATAAAATGTCTACCTCGAATCATGCTACATTTTATTATCATAGGATATACAGTCAATATTAAACGATAGCACTCTCATAGTACCTCATCCCTCAACTCAACAACATTGAGAACAAAAAATATCTCATCCTTAAGGAGCCAACCGACTCGGTCGAGTATGTATTGTATCACCTCTACAAACACAACCCACCTCTATCTTAGTTAGGATCTTCGCTAGTCTAGCTTCATGCCTCTGACTACTACCGATCTGCTAAATATAAGTAGGTCAGATAGTCAAACTAGTCATCATCTTTGGTCATAACTCACATCAAGTTCTGAAGTCATAACCAGCGATAAACTCGATTTGTGTCCACTCTAGGAATATCGCTTCCAAACTGGCATGTCTTCTTCTCAAAGCATCAACGACTGCACTACACTTATGGGCATATAGGATATGTCAAAGTCATCTGAGGCCAAGAACTATAACGAAGGCCCAGAACTCTAACCATCGCAGTTGGCGAAGGTTAAATTCCTTCCCAGAGAAGAGATACTTCAATGATGTAGGATCGATGAACAACTCAAATGTCTCTCATAATAGATAGTGCCTCTGAATCTCCAAAACAAACACTATCGCTACCAACTCAAATCATGAGTCAGATACTTCCTCTCATGTGGTTTCAGCCGTTGACTAGCATATGCGACAACCTTACCTTGCTGCATCAATATTGCACCTATTCAAGTACCACAGGCATGTGTTTGCGCCATTGACTCTTTATTCCCACTCAGAATAACTGACATTGGTGTACTCATCAACCTCTCTGCCAAACCCACAAATACACGCTTATATCTTGCATCCCAAATAAAATTCTAATTCCTCCTTATCAAATTGGTTAATGGTGCCTTTACCTTTGAGAAGTCCTTGGTAAAACATATATAACATCTTGCCAATCCAAGGAAACTTCTCATCTGTAGCACTCCTGAATCCGTTCGAATTATGGATTACCCTAACCTTTGCAGAATCTATAGCAAAGTCCTTCTATGAAACAACATAACCTAAGAATCTCACTTCCTTCCTTCGAAAGTGATACTTTGAAGACTTCATCATCAATTGTTGTTTTCTCAATACCTCCTACACCATCATCAATCATGTCTTGTGCTCCTCTTTCATCCATGAGTAGATGAAAATATCATCAACAATGACAAACATGAACTTACTCAAGTGATCCCTTGAAACAAGGTTCATGAGAGCAATAAAGCATGTCGATGCGTTGTTAGCCCTAATCGAATAACCAACCAATAAAAAATCAAAGTAGTGTACAAAACATTATGATCGACATATTGTCTCTAACTACCCTCAGTTGATGAAACCCCATTGCGAGGTCCAATTGAGAGAACCCCTTCTCGCCATAGAGCCGATTGAGTAAGCCATCAATAAGCGAGAGTGGATACTTGTTCGTCATCTCATTCAGCTCACGGTAATTCGCATACAACACAAAGAGCCATCCGCCTTAGTAATGAACACTGTAGGTGCATCCTACTCAAATATGCTTCTATTAATAAACCCTTGTCTCAATAGGTCATCCAATTGCACCTCTAGTTTCCTCTGCTCTTCGAGCGTTATATGCCTTAAAGGCTCAACAATTGGTCTAACACCTCTGACCAGATCGGTACGGAACTCTATCCATATGTAGTGGTAATCTGATTAGCTCATCAATTGTGTTCGAACACCCTTTAGCTATAAGTATAGATGACAACTCATCGTACGGGATATTGAGAAAATATAGAACGTTAATCCTCACCTTATCATCGGATGGGTAGACTAACACTACCTTTCGATTATCGCCAGTCCCTGTCATCACCAACGGCCTCTCACAATCCACCACCATTTTGTACCTCTTTAGCCATTCCATTCCCAGACTATAATACCAAACTTAATTAAACCCATAATAAATCAATAACAAACAAATAAACATCCATGACTCGCTAAGGCTAAATCTAGAAAAACCATGCATAAGCTGGTTGAGTCCCTGACAAGGTTCGTCATAACTTAATGGTTGGACAAATATCTTGGGTCTCAATCCTAATTTATCTACTAAGTCACTAGATATGAAGGAATGTGAAACCACGATATCGAATAAAACATGTATGGAAATGCCATAAGTGGAAAGCATACCCTAGATAGTAATGCACATTCCCTTCCCTTTTGTCGATGGGGAACTCAACGAAATTGGAATGAAATCAATGTGTATGCCTTCATGGTTTGTCCCTACTCAACATATTTGGGACAATCCTTCTGCACTAGGTATAGGCTCTTTAGTCGTGAAGCCTTCTCGATCAACTTGTGGAAGCTTTCGTTAATATGACCAACCTTTATACATGTAATTATACATATTTTGTTTTATTTCAAATTTATAAAAAGATCTTGCATAATCATGTAACCTTTTATGTCAAACCTTTCTTTAATTGAAATAAAATATATTAATGTTAACTTTAGATTTAATTACATAACATTGTATGATGTGACTTTAATATACATAATATATACACCCAATTATATATATATATATATACACACTAAACCAAAATCATGGGAAACAAAGGCATACGTAAGGGGGAAATGGGTCTGTTATGGTGTAAATCTCAGCACCTATATGCTTTTCCTTTAACTATGCACACTTCTTATGTGTTGCACTTACACAATATATAATGTTAGTATATTTAAATTTACCCACATTTCTTTCCATATTTAAATTAATCATCAATGACAATTAGTGAAGCATTAATCTAATCAGAGAGAGAGAGAGAGAGAGAAATGAACGGTTTCTCTCTCCGATTAAAGCAATTTCTTTCCTTAATTCATTGCATAGATTTTAGGAAAGGAAACTAAATGTTTCCTTCTCAAATTAATTTTAATGTGTTATTGCTACACACATGAGTGTATTTGATACACTCATATATTTAAATTTATATTAAATTCAAATTCTTTCAAACTAATTAAATTAGAAAAAAGATTTATTTAAAACACTTTTTAGATTGGATCTAAAATCTCGTGAGACTTTATAGGCTCAATAGACCCAAATGGGATTTTTTTATTTAAATCTACCTATTCACCCACTTCCGACCGGCCAGCTTCTAGAAAATCACTAATTAAGAAGTAGATAAGGAAATTGACAAAGTCAAGGAGATCGTGGATAAGCTTTTTGAATAGGAAGGGCTTGCTAAGGGTCTCTCGACGACAATTAGATCAATTAGATGCTTGTTTACTCTTTTGACTCAAGAGAGATAACTAGACAAGATAGTAGGAGGATATAAGCAAGAATTAGCCGACGTAACAAAGAAAACCGAAGAAGCAGAAAAGTTAGCCAAGGACTCCAATGCAAGAATAGTCAAGCTATCAAAGGTCCATGTGCAAACTATTGTGGTAATATACGACCAACTAAAGACTGCTTACGCTCTAAATGCTAAATATGAAGAATCACTCAAAGCCAAGGATGAACAACTTACATCGCTTTAGGTTGAAGTAGATAAGCTTAAAGTAGACTTGAAGGACGAGTCACAATCTAATGTTCAAGTCCAGATAGAGCTCTTCGGCGTCAAAGAAGAGATTACAAGCTCAAAACGAAGGCCACTCAAACCAACGAAGGGGTGGAAGCTACTCTTCTCCAATTCTTTGCCTATGTAACTGAAATAAAGAATCTAAAATGGCTTAGAGAGAGTTATCCAACCACTTTGGATGATTCTTGGGAAGAGATCCTCTGCATATGTTTTTGTAAGAAACTAAAATCATGTTATTTATTGTCCAACGACCTTCAGTTTACATATTTATCTTGATTGCATAGTTACAGTGTACCTACTATTGATAATGGGTGACTTTCAATTTAATTTGCTGATTATTTTATATATACGTACATACACACACACACATCTTGGATGTATATATGTATGTATACATACACATACATGTATCTTTATCATTGGCAATGACAACTGATTACATCGATTTCGACCCTTGTTGGATGTAATTTAATCCAGTCTCACTGTTTTCAATTGAGCTCCCCACTTTCAATTACTCAGATGTAGTATAGTATAATGCAAGTTCTGCATGAATCATTCATTATCAATAGAAAATATTATTAACATATAATAATTGTTATTATCATCGTCCGAGCATGTAAAGGTGTTATGAGCCAAGATATTATATGATACTTAGATTCCATAAATACTCATTTTGATTGATCATTCTTATACTTGTTCTTTTCAAGTAAATATACATCATTGGTGCAAATAAATAGCAACATGCAACACAAATTGGCGATTTAAAGTTCTTTTTTATGTGGTAACTTTCTTTTGGTTTGCATGCTTGAATGTGCATCACTATTTTTATTTTCCAGTGTTTTCACTATTAAAATATTTTTTTATGAAATATTGCAATTTATGAATATTATGGACTAATATGTGTACAAATTATGAATATTGTGTACAATTGGTAATGTTTAATATAATGTGTTGATTATTGAAAGTTTTAATGCACTAAATATGGCATTTAGTTTTACTGAATAATGTTATAATGTATATGTACTGAAATTGAGTCATGATGATAATGTAAAGATTACAATTTTCATAGCTTCTAAGTGCATTTAAAAAATTAATATATTTAATAACATTTTAGAAATGCTATTAAAACATTTTTATAGTGTTTTTTACATGCTATATGTTGTAATGGCGTTACAAAGAATTTTACTAAAAATATAATAGCGTTTGATGACAACTTATGAATAATATTTTAAAGGTATAAATGTTATAATAACTTTACATTAGCGTTTTCATTATTTCTATGTTAAGTCTTTGACCTATAATAACTTACGTTATACAATGTTTTTAAAAATGCTATTGAAGGTTTAGAAGCAATTTTCAAAAACTATTAAAAGCCTAGATTGTTACAGTGTATTATGCCCATGAGTTTTGTGGAAGCGACAATACTTCCTGAGCGTCGTTCAACTTCAGTTTCCTCCCTTCAAGGAAACTTTTTATAATTCTTGTTCATTGCATGGCAAAGTTTATATTCTCAGTAGTATTTCTCAGGGGAGTGTAATCTTTCGGCTTCATGCATCTTAGATGCTTCTTGGTGTCCTGCTTCTTCCCGTAAGTGCCTTGGTTTCTCCTTGTCTGGTTGTTATTTCCAACATTTACTGCAACATTTTCAATGCTCCCACTGGTTTGCTTAATAGAAAAGTTGCTCTACACCACCTCATTCGATACTCTATCACCAGTCGGTCCTATGGTTAGGTTTGCCTCTTTTAAGTGCAAAAACTAAGGAGCCTTACCATAGAATTCTTCCATAGTAGGTGGTCGCTTTCTTTTAAGCCAACTAGCAAAGTCCGTATTAGGATGAACCCTCCAAATCAATGCCATCAAAACAATGATGTGCTTCGGATTACTAACTTCAGTTACCACAGTATTGAATCACTTTAGAATCAGAGTCCCTTCGGATGGACGCTTGACAAGGATATCACATTCTTTGGCCGAGCGATATGGAGTCTAAATTGTTCCATAAACATCTTTACTAACCGATCAAAAAAAGATATTGACCTTGATGCAAGCCAAGTGAACCACATCATAACTACCAAATCTAAGAATATGGGGAAGCACCTGCAACACATTGCATTAGTAGCATAGGCATCATCCATGTGTCATTCATACTTCAATAGATGTTGTCTTAGATCTGTCATTCTATTAATAGACGACATCATTGGCATCACAAAGTTCCTGGGGTAACTCTCCTGTAATACATCATCAGGGAATGCAGCCTACTGGGTGTCGAGCCCCTTTCATCATTACTTCTTTGCTAGTTTACAATAACCAATCTTCTAATCATATCTCTAAGATACTCTTCACTGGTCTAGGCAGCTGGGCGATGATCTTCAAGGACAACCCTGAGTGCTTGACTTTGCAAAAGCTCTTGGTTCATTGTATGATGTCTAGGCTTTCCCGTCTCTGGAAGAGCCACTTGTCCTGGTTTTATGACGCCTTGTAGGTTATGTGGCATTCGTTTGAGCATTATCATTCTACGCACCAACGTTCTTTCCAACGTCATTACCAGTGTCTTGCAAATAATCCTCATTATTAGAAATATTAACAATATTAAGTGGTTGCGCACCGCCCCCACTCTTAGCACTTTCAGTACGGACATGATTTTTAACATTGATGACGTGGACATGGCCAAAATGGTACCGCTTCCTCCATTCTGATTTTTTTACATCTAGTAGCCTTTCCTTTCAACTTTTACTTGCTTCTTTTATGTTCTAATCTGATGAGGATGAACTTTTTATGGGTTATAGTGTAATGGATCTTAAGGCAACTTTAACACTAGAAGGTGTGAATAGTGTTTTATAACTTCTACGAATCTTTTTAACTTTGTTTCAAGATTTAAGTCAAATTATTGATTATCAACATGGATCTATACTAATTAAGCAGCCACATATGCAATTACAGATAGATATAAAAGCAATAACTAAAATTGAAGTAACAGAGATGGCACCAGGAATTTTATACTGGTTCCAATTAACCAATCCTACATCCAGTCCCAAATAATACTATACATATTTCTTTTCAAACGCCTAATTTAACTAGGTAGCAAGAAAACCAAAATACAGCCTCGATTTCAAGGCTAAGAGATACACCTTCCTGTCACATGAGGTCAGGGTAAACTCTCTTGATTTACCAAGAAACAAGGTCGTCCACTAGATTTAAATGAGCTACTAAGCACACCCACTTTATTTGAATGGACAACAAGCACACCAAAAAAAATAAGAATAGAGTTGTGGATTTTCAAATACAAACAGTTGTCTTTGGGATACAAGATATCATATAGCCCTTCTAATAGCGGTTTGATCTTTGAGTTTATAGAAAGAATGCTTCTAAAGCAGTAAATAATTTATAGAGAACCAATCTAGTAGTTTATGGATTAGTTCTATGTAGTTTTGAAGAATGTAGTAAGTATTTTCAAGAAATATTTCAAAGGAGTAAGAAGTAAGAAAATACATTTACACTCCTCTTTATATAGTGAATGAACTGATGTATCCATTCATAAAGAGGCGTCTTCAAAAGATACATCTTTTCGAGTTTTAAAAAACGAATTAACAGTTGTTATGTCGACATATCTAGGAGCGTATATCAATATAGCATTGTAAATTTTAAAATGATTTTCTTTTAAATTGTTTTCAAACTTCTATATTTTTGTAAAATAATTTAAACATAGTTTTTAAATATTTTGAACACATAACAAATTTTATAAAATATTTGTAAAAATATATTTTGAATTTTAAATAATTTATTTAGATAAAATGTCAAAGATAAGAAATTCATTATAAAGACCAGAATCTTTTATCAGGGATTTTAACAATTTATTCTAATGACTCATAACTATAATCTAAGCTCTTGAGCTCTTCAAATATTGTCTTTAAACTTGTGAGTGTTGATCGTTTCTGAATCATGAACTTTCTTCTTTACATTGATCAGCCTTCAAGCTTAATCATTATGTACCTATGTAATATTCTACAATGTATATTATACAACTTGGAAAGACATTAGTATCTTTTTTTATATGGTTGCTGTCATCAAAATCAACATATGAGGTATTACCAATCTCACCTTTTTTGATGATAACAACCATTTAAATATTTTCGTATATAAAATATAATATAACTCCCCTTGAGTTAAATAACTTCCTTTAGTGTATGGATGTGTTATATTTTATATTTTTTTCCTCTTTTGTCATCAAAAAAATTGAGCAAAAATTAAAACTTCCCCTAAATGTGATATACAAATGAATTATGGTATCAAACTGATATCTAAATTCTAAGCAATTTCCTAAAGATTTATACTATACGCACAATGATGATAGATTATACGTAAGGCATATATTTATGGAAATACTAGTTATTTTATACGTGGTATACTCAGAACATATATTTAGGACATATATTGAATAATGACTAAATTATAAATCATATACTAAATAATGAAAAAGTTAAATAAATAAGACAAGGCAAACTTTATTAATCATTCCAAAATACAAAATTAAACTATTATACAATCTAAACATACAAACAAACAATCCTAAACAAATTAACCATATATGCAAACCTATAACAATCCAAACTTAACAATATTAATTATTTCCAAACCAAATACATGTTTAAAAATACACACAAATTGGAAAAAAATTGGAATACTATATTTTCCTTGGAACTTCAATCCATCCTTCGGATCCAAAGATTGGATTTGCTCTAATGACATCCCAATCTTCTTGTTGAGTTTGAGCATTTCGTATTTTTGTTTTGACCACCTTTGATAAGAGAGGAAATTAACCAACTTGAGCATCAAAATGTCTCTCTTATTCTTGTATCATTTGCATTTGACTTAATTCCATATGCCTATGATTTCGGGGAATGAAACAGAAAGCATCTTTGAAAGATTGAAGTGTTTTGTCTAAGTTTTTATAAAGGTTTTGATGTGGAGAACTCATTTTTATAAAAAGAACTGTTTAGAATGGAAAGATATAAATCAATGTATGATTTTTTCTAGAAAATAAGGGTTAAAAAGAGATAAAAAGACGGATTAACTAACTGATTTAAAAGTAGTTACCAATTTTTGAAGTTCAAAAATATTCAAAAAGGCCAATATACATAAACAAATGTATGTGGGGCATGTCAACATATGTACCTTAATTTGCACAATTTATGTTTTTTTTCTAATTTTTTGTTTATACTTAATTCTATTCTATTTTTGAATTCTAAAGAATATAAGAATACTATTTAAAAACAAATTAAATTTCTAAGTGATTTTCATTAACATAAAAGAAAAGTACATGAACATAATAGAAAAATACGTGAAAATAACATGAATTAAAACTAGAAAAACATACAACTAAGAGAGAAAACGATAGATAAAAGATCTAAAAAGATGGTGATGATGAAAAAGAGTTTCCACCAAGTTTTCAAATGATCCTCCTAAAGTATTTGTCCACTCTGTTATTTTTCATTTAAGCTTTTTTTGGTTGTTGAGAAGCTTTTCTTGATTCATGAGAATCTCTTTGTTGGAATAATGAGATGTTTTGTTAATGCTTTCTATGAAGGTGTCTGTTTCCTCCTCTTCCACTTCTTTTTCTCCCCCCTCTTCAATTTCCATACTATCGCTTTCTTCTTCTTCTTAAAGAATCTCTTGCTCTTCTTCCCTTCCCAATCTCTCTTCTTTTTGGGAAGAGATTTATAGGGTTCTAATTCAAGTGGAGCATCCATAAGAGAGAGATTGGTTTTGTCAAAAACTTTGTGAGACAAAATGTTTTCATCTCTTAGATCAATACCAAAGTAATTGAAAGTTATAGTAAGATACACACCATGGTAAAGTATGTTCGCATGCCTAGAGATTTTCTTTTGAACAAAGTCATCCAAAATCACTTGAACTCAATTTATATCATATTTCTTAAAATAACAAAAGGAGCTTTGTAAACCTTTTGAGTCGGTTTATTGTAATTTATCGTCCTCGTTGTAATACTTTGTTGTAAAATAAGACTCGTTAGTCTTGTTTTAGGCCTAAAATATTTACCTTAAAACTATACTCTTCATCATTAGAAAATAAATCATGCATAACTTCTCTATTACCATAATCAATTTCAAAAGTAGTGAGTTTATTTCCATTATTTTTACAACAAAAAATTTGACTAAGAATTTCAAAATCTAAACAATAGTAATATCTTTACACTCCTCCAAATTTGACCTTCTTCTCCTTGAATTTTTTTCCAATTTAGATTAGCATAAAACATTTTAACTAAATTAGGATAGCAATCAAAACCATTTTGAAATAAATTAGTTAAACCGAAAAAACAATTTTCAAAAGTAAGATCTTGTAAACTATAACAAGAAAATTTATTGAAATTTGCAAACCTTCTAGAAAATACTTTTTCTATAAGCAGCATACTTAATATAAGTTTCAATGGACACTTGATCATTATGAAGTTTACTTTGATCTTTTTCAAGCCTAATGGCTTTGAATGAGGAAATTTGGCTTGAGAAAGACATTTTTGAGTATTTTTTAAAATAGGAGAGTGAAGAATGATTTTGAATTTTGAAATAAAGTGTGAGTGAATGAAGAGATAGAAATGAGTTGATTAATATAAAGTGAACTGACATTTTCAGTTGAAAAGAAGCCTTTGCATCTTTAGAAATTAATGCAAAATGAGGGAAATTCAAAATTTTAAATTTGAAAAGATTCTTCCATTTCCTGACTGCTATGTCGATATACGTATGTAGACTATGTCTACACATAGATCAAAATAATATAATTAAACTAAGGTAATAAATTCCTACATATATACACTCATTGTTATTATTAATCTATATATTCCTAAATTCAATAATTCAAAATAAAAATTAAACGTAAATAATACCACTTTTGCTATTTTTCATTGTTTAGATCCGGTTAATCTCCTATTGCTGTGAAACACATGTTAACATTCTCAACATCTGATTCACTTTTGCTCGACGTTGTAACAGAATCATCTAAAGTTGCAGTGTAAGCTCTCTTTCTCTTTTTGAATGAATAAGTGATCGGCATGATCTTTGATTTATTCTAATATGGACAGTCTTTTGGCAGATGACTAGGTTCATCACAATTGTAACACTTAATCACAATTCTGTTTCCACAGTTTTTGTTTTAGGTCTATAGAAGTTATTCATCTTTCTATAATTTAGAAACTTTCTGAAATTCCTAGTCATAAGAGCATTTTCCTCATTATTTTTATTATTTGAGTCCTAATCGTCAGTTGTTGCATTGAAGACAATTGATTTCTTTTTTGTTGCTTTATTTTCTCTTTGACCCTATAACTACGCTTCATAGGGCCACAGATTATCATTAAGTCTTCAATTTTTAAAGAATTAATGTCATTAGCCTCCTCTATTGCTAATGACTATTGACCCCACTCTTAAAAAAGTGAATTAAGGACTTTTTTAACTTGGTCCTCTTTAGAGAAATTTTTACTTAGTAATACTAAAGAATGAACTATATCTTAAAATTTATAGCACGTATCAGAAATAAACTCATTTTGTTTCATTTTAAACAATTTAAACTGATTAGTTAGCATGGAATTTTTTGTCCGTTTCACTTTACTAGTGCTCTCATGTGTAGCTTGTAGTGTTCTTCAGATTTTATATGTAGATTTACAAATAGAAACTCGATCAAATTCATTTTCATCTAAAGATCAAAATAAAATATTCTTGGCCTTACAATTATTAAGGGCTTAAGTCTTTTGGTCTAGTGTCCATATTGAGTATTCAGTTTGGAGTTTAGGGTATTCATTTTGTGTAATATTCCAAATATCTAAATTATTAGACTGTAAATAAATCTTCATCCTACATGACCAATAAGTATAATTACTACTATTAAACAGTTGGGGTATAGCAGTTGATTGCCCTTCTACAAAAGTGTTAAAAAAAGAACTACAGGTGTTTCTACCATTTTATACTTTTCAAAATCAAATTTCGAATTTTTGAAGACCTAATGATCTAATACCACATGTGGTTTATGGTGTAACGGATCTTTTTTTTTTGAAATGGTACTTTATATACAACAAATCATTGTGACATCATATCACATGTCAATAAACATTCGAATCACGCTAAGGCAAGTTTCGAACTTGTGACCTCTCGCACCAAAGCCAAATCACTTAACCACTGGGACAATGGTGCTTGTCGGTGTAACGGATCTTAAGATTACTTTAACGCTAGATGGGGTGAATAATATGTTATAGCTTTTATGAATCCTTTTAACTTTATTTTAAGATTTAAATCAAATCATGGATTATCAAAGTAGATCTATACCAATCAAGCAGTCAAAAATGCAATCATAGATCTATACTAGTTTGGATTAACCAATCCTACATCAAGTATCATACAATACTGTACAAATTTCTTTTCAATCGCAGTCTTTAACTAGGTAGCAAGCAAAATAGAATGTAATTTTAATTTCAAGACTACGAGATATACCCTCTTGTTTCACGAGTCCTGGGTAAACTCTTTTGATTTACTGGGCAACATGATCACCCACTAGATTTAGATGGGCTACCAAGTACACCCACTTGATTTGAATGGACAACAAACACATCTAAATAAATAAGAGTAGAGTTGTTGATTTCAAAATTCAAACAATTGTACTTAGGATACAGGATATCCTATAGCCCTTTTGATAGCGGTTTCATCTTTGAGTTTATAAAGAGAGTGTTTCCAAAATAATAAATAATTTGTAAGGAATTAGTCTAGTAGTGTATGGATTGATTCTATGTAGTTTTGAATAATGTAGTAAGTAGTTTTCAAAAAATATTTCAAGAGGGTAAGGAGTAAGAAGAAAATAAGAAAAATTAGTTATAAAATTTGTTTACACTCCTCTTTATGTAGTGAATGAACTGATGTATCCATTCTTGAAGAGGTGTGTCCAAAAGACACCTCTTTTCAAATTTTAAAAAACAAATTAATGGTCACTATATCGACACGCCCTTGTAAAATTTAAAAATGATTTTCTTTTAAATTAGTTTCAAACTTTTATATTTATGTAAAATAATTTAAACATAGTTTTAAATAGAGTGAATTAGGGAAAATGATAAATATTGGAAAAAAATTTGGCTGAAAGACATGAAGTTTTATTTTTAGGATGAAGGACAAATGCTAGTTATATTTGGCATTATATTCAACTTTTATTCTATACAAAATGCTAGTTGTAACTAGCATTATATTCAGTTTTAAACTATACGAAATGCTGTTTATAACTAGATTTGTCCTTCAGCCAAAAAATAAACGTGTTGTCCTTCAGCCTAAAAAAGTTTCTAAGTTTTACCTTATACCTATTTTCCTGTTTTAAATACTTTAAACGCGTTATTTTTTTATAAAATATTTCTAAAAATATATTTTTAATATTAAATAATTTATTTTGATAAAGTAGCAAAGATCAATTTTTTTGATGAAGATCAAAATCTGCTATCAAGGACTTTAACAATTTATTATAAAGACTCCTAACAATACACTAAAGTCTTGAGCTCTTCAAATTTTTATCTTTAAACTCATGAGTCTTGATCATATCTAAACCTTGAACTTTAATCTTTATACCGTTCGATCTTCAAGCTTAATCATTATGTGCTTGTGTAATATTTTGCAATATATACTATACAACTTGGCAAAACATTAGTATCTATATTTATTTGGTTGTTGTTATAAAAATTAATATCTGAAGTACTAACACTTTCCTCCTTGGAACTTGAAGATGATGAACTCTCAAGGCTCTTCCTATGCCTTTTTCATTGCTGGGCTAACAAAGCGAAACATTTTTCCATTCTTTCAAAGATACCATTCTAGATATCAAGCAGTCTCTGATTCATCTCAGCCATCATTCCATCAAATTCAACTTTGGAAACATCTCCTACAGGGAAGAGGGTCAAAGCATACGTTGGTTTAGAGATTTCTTTATTATGATGAGAAGCTTCATCTTCTCCAACAAATAATCCAGATCTCGTGGATGGTCTCTTTGTGCTATGTCTTTTAGATCCGATGTAAATTCTTCCTAAAATCATAGTAACTTCGTAACTTCATATCCATAGCAACAACTTCTAGATCTAACTTTTGGATACTTTGACAAGCACCATTGTCGTAGTGGTTAAGTGATTCGGTATTAGTGTGAGAGGTCACAAGTTCAAAACTTGCATAGCGTGATTCGAAATATATTGACATATGGTTTTTGTTCTGTTGTCCCAATGACATGTTGGATACTCAAATCCAAAGTTATAAGCTATATCTTCACTTGAAAAGCTCGTTTCTTAGTGAAAGCACCAAAATATTGAGTCAACCGATCACAAACAGGTAAGTACGACAAGAACGCATGAATTTTGATAGTCGTTTGACCAAATCAAGTGACTACGTCTACTTAATCTTATTACTTTTAAATTTATCATGAACACAAATGATTCTATAATAATTTCAAGTCTAGAAAACAAAGTAATCTCAGATTTCATAGCAACTCGTGGAAAAATTGGTTCTGTGGAGGTGAGAGTATGAAAGACGAGATCTCAAAGATCCAAAAGTGTAAAAAAGTTTTTTTCACATTGCTCTAACCCCTATATTTAACGTCGAAATCCTCCGCTACAGCCTCTAGATCATGGAAGACAAGGTAAGAGTTTATATCTACAAAGATAGGGAGGAAGAATGAGTCACATTCGTGAAATAAATTCATGTCGGTTCCAACAAAAATATGGTCGATACCGAGCATGTTTTCCCATCACAGAAGTACATGCGATCCTATACCTACATAGATCTCAAGCTTCCAAGTTCATAAGTAAGTCTCATCTTTAAATCAACCATGTATCGACCACAATTGTGGCCAGTACTGACCATAATGGACTCGCTCCATTTGACTTCAAACTTTTGATGTTGCTTCATCTTATCATCTCAAGCATGCCCCCAAGTTCATGATCCATCTAGTCTTCGTTTCGACGTCCAAATTCACTTAGAAGTCGTCCGTCTCAAATGCTTGATAATATGAGTCATGTATAAAATTTTGATAATCGTAAAAGAATATTATGCAACATTTAATTGAATTATGAGTTTGGTAAGGCTTAATATTATTTTGAAAGTGAGATTTTTTTTATATCTAATTTTTATCAGTGTATCCTATGCATTCACATCATAATGTTGTAAAATATTAATTTAAAATTTAAAGGTTGTTAAAAAATGAAACTATGCTTAACATAAATGAATTAGAAGTTAAAAAAATTATTATTATTTGTGTACACATTTTATGCTATGTTATTTAAATATCTTTATATTTGAATCAAAAATCAATTTTATTATTCTTTCCTTATATACACACACACATACATATTTTATTATTCTTCCCTTATATACACACACACATACATACATATATAGATATTATGTATACACACACACACACACACTGAAATTCTCATATTTTTTGAATTTGTTAAAAGAAATAATGAATATTAGTTAACTGAATTTATTTAAATAGTTTTAATTTAAGATTACATAATAAGTTAAATATATGGACTTGAGCGTAAAATATTAGGAGACTGAGAATGGTTCGTAAGTAATTATAGAAATTCTGAATGTATGTATTGAAATTAATAGAATTTCACAATATAATTGTATGATAAATTCATTCATGTAAATAAATTGTAAACTGAATCGTTAATATGTATAATTTATTGTATGTGTATTTATATATATTTGTATCCAAGTGAAAAAAATAATTTTACCAATTTGTTGATGGGCATATGCTATACATATTGTAACCGACATCTTTTGGGATTTATTTAGTGTATTAATAAATATTATTTGACTGAGTTTATCGATTAGTTTAAAATTGGATTATGAAAATAATTTAAATGTATAGGCTTTAATGTAAAATATGGGAGAGAATTAAGACAATATTTGTAAATTATTGTGGTTATTTTTAAAATGTAGGTATTTGAATGTAAAATAATAATATAAATTTAGTAGAATAATTGTATAATGTTAAGTTACATTATTTTGAAAATAAAACATCTTGATTTGGATAGAATTAAAAAGAATGGAGAAAACTCCCTAGCATTAATAAAGAGAGCTTTAAATTCTTTTATTTTGTTATTATTTAACAGATAGATTGAGAACCTCCGCATACATTGTGTTTTACCAAGAAATGCCAACAACATTTCTAACAAAGGCTATGTAAGTGACATTGCCTGTTTAATGTTTACCCAATGTTTACCCTTTATTTTAAGCAATAACACAATAGTTATATCCAATAGACGTTTTTGTACATTTAATTAATGCATCTAAATTTTGTAAATAGATGAATATATTAATCATGTGTAACAAAAAATAATACAAATAATAATCAAAATAATGAAGTAAAATTAACAAAGATGACATACAAATAATTAGGGACCCATCACTCCTTCTAAAACTTAATTGTTTTAGATTACTCCCCTTTTTGAAGACTTATTTGTTTTAGATTAATCTCTTTTGAAAATAAACCGTCCAGTTTGACCTGAACTAGACAGTTAAATCCAATGAATTATATCAAACTAATGTTTTCAAATGCAATATATAATTTCTACCAGATAAAAAAAAGCTTTATTTTAGTATTACCTACTAGATTATATGATATCCAACCTTTACAAGTAAAGGATCAATCTCTAAGAGAAGGAGAATCCAAATCCAAGTACAAATGACACCATGTATATGAAAGATAAACAAAAAGCATAACCACAAATGGCTATTTCAAAGCATTCATCCTTCTGGACTGGTGATACACAATGTTTGCTGTAGATGAATCATTGGTTAGAACAATTTGATAACCATCATGCAAATTATACATTCCTCCATCTAAGAGCTGCCATACCAATCCACCATGAAAAACACCTCCAACTTTAGCTGAGTTGTAAATACTGCCATATACTTTTGATAGTAATGTATTTCGTTCAGAAACTCCTGAATTTTTCAACGATTTACCAAACTCTGCAATAACTAAAGGTTTCTTTAAATACTTTGATGTAGTATCAATGTGTGACTGGCAGAAATTTTGTAGGTAATCTAACTGGCTCTGGACACTTGATCCTTCAAACCTGCACCCCGAATTCATTGGCCCGTTAATTAGTAATAATCTTTTGTGAACCTAACCTTTGTTATGACTATTATCAGTGGTCAGTGGGAGGTTTACCGATTACATTTAATAATTATCAAAGACAAACTCTATTTGAAGGTCAATATAAAACAGGATCATTTTTCTATCATTTTCTGTTAGTAAATTGATGACTGAGATTCCTCGTTTGTTACATTGTTACTATATAGTTTCACAACCTATCAAACTAAAAACCCACAAATTATCAAAGTTGATCAACAATAAATGTTAGTTGAGACAACATTCTTGACCCTTTTGATTTCAAACCAATATAACACTTCTTTTCCTAAATTTTAGGTGAAAATGAAGAAATTTGAAACAGATAAATAATTTACAATTTGTTGTTTGATTATTAATATTGGATAATTTTAGGGTTTATTTGTGGATAAGTTTATCAACAAAGGAGCAAATAATGAATATGATGGTGGGGACAATTTTGTAGAAAGACCAATTTTGGTGAAGTTTATTATTTACAATTTACCATGGTACAATATGACGTTTGATCAACTTCTTTATCATGCTATTCTTTTTTTAAGCTTGCTTCAGCTGCCATAGAAGTCTGTTTACCATTTGCAACAGCATTTGACAAGTTCTTTAGCGTATTTTATTTTCTCAACTTACAAAAATATCACTGCTCAATTTCTTAATTTGGATCTCAATAAGAGTGTTAAGTGTATGTTAAATGATATTAGACGCCTACTAGCTTGTTCTATTTTTGGTTACATACTAAGCAAACTTTGGTTAATAAAAAATTTAGCTTATGATAAATGATCAAAATCAAAAGCATACATACCAATTATCTGGATAAGCATGAATGGTGGCAAAATCAATTCCTCGAATTTGATTATCTACTACAAAATCTGTTCCATAAAAAGCATTATGGGGATTTTCTGATTGTTTCCCAGGAGTTGATGGCCCGTAAAATCCTTCAGCTCCTATCTCAACCATATGATTGTGATCAATGTATTTTACATATGAAGCCATTTCTTTAACCCAACTCTGCCATTACAACAATATATATATATATATATATATCTTTATTTATTTATTTATATATATAAGAGAATATAAGTTGATAACAATGTGACAAATCAAGAATTCAACCAACCTGAAATGTTTTCCCTGAAGTATCGCTCTGGCAGCGTGGTTCATTGATGAGTTCCCATGCAAAAATAGTGGGATCATCTTTGTACGCCACTTTTGTTATAGTATTCACCCTTGTAAGAATTTTCTTCATCACATATATTTTGTTAAAATTCATACACTGAAAAGCGGTATTAGAGAGTTAGCATATTGATACATACCTTGACATGGTTTTTATAGAAATTCTTAACGAGTTTGTTTGTGTAAAAGTCGTCTTCAGAATTGATGTTTTGGCCCCTCTCTTTTGCCCATAGAACGTATTGTTTTCTACCACCAAAATCTGCATAGTTATTAACCATGCTAAGAATAAGACGGATACCATTCTTCTGCGCCTCAGCTATAACTATATCCAATCCCTGTATGACCAAAGTCTTGTTTTAGAAGTAATATTCAGTGAACAATAACAAAGAAATGCAGCAATTACGTATATTTTGCATATGACCTTGAACATATTTTCATTGTAATTGCCTGGAGAAATCTGCAACGGAAAAGAACCACCATCGCTAAAAGCCCATGTTCTTCCTACCGTAAGTCCGTGCTTTGAAGCTTGCTGCATTACAGATGCAACGCTATAGTCTTGTTTTGTTGTTCCAGAAGCCGCAAGCATCATCCAGTACGCATTGAAACCATTAAAGTAGAAGTTTTTCCCTTTGAGAATGAATTTTCCACCATTTGTGTGTACAAACCCATTATTTCGTGCTTCACAAAGGATTATGCTTAGACTTATGATGAGAAGGTAGCAGAGATTTTGGTTTTTCATCTTCTTCTAGATTTCTAATTTGGCTTTATTAAAAAAAGGAAGAGTACGTTTTGTTATATTTAACCATTTGATCATTTATATTACATAACAGTTTAAAATGACAATAAAATAGGTGATTAAATTGTGTTATTACTTGTCATGTTATGTTATCTTAGGTTTTGAATGTGCATCGAATGTTAATTAACTTAGGATTTTTTCTAAACAATATTGCTTGCTCTAAAGATTTCTTTCTTAATTTTGCACACATGAATGATACGGAATAATTTGACTCCATTTAAATCCGCTAATAAAACGAATGGACGCTGGAGTTTTTTTCAGGGAAAAATATAATACAGGGCATTTTAGAGATATACATTCAGACATTAATTTCTCTTATAGCATTCTGCTTTAGGCATCAAACTCGTAACTGATAATTAACATGTGGAATAAGTCATAATCTGGATGCATTGGACCCAAATATTTTGTTAATCTACAAGCATATATTATGTGGTTTTTAAAAAAATAATAATAATATAGTTTAACTATAAACAGCTTTATTTTTTTTGTTTTTTCAAAAAATACTTCAAAAATGCTAACATGTTTTTTTTCAATTAGTTGGTGGTTTAAACTAAATTAATGGTCATGAGTTCGATCCTCCAAATCAACACTTCTTTAAATTAATGAACCATATTAAAAAAAATACTTCAAAAATGTCTAATTTTTTGGTTGTGCATTAGAAATTGTAGCTAAAAGTCACTTGTAGTAAAAGGTCACAAGTTCAAATCATGATGTCAATGTTTATTTTCATTTTCAAATAAGTTAAATGAAACATATGTTTTTTGACACTAAATTCATCTACGGGCAACATATGTGAAGGTCCAATCATTGAATTTTGTTTTTGGACCCAAATTCAAATAATACCTCCCTAATGGTAAGTGATGATGATGCTTTACGATGAAAGGTGGAATATAATCTTAAGGGATTAATGGTGGGACACATGTTTTTTATATTTAGATTTCTACTTATAACAGTTATGTTCACGTTAAATACAATCAAGATAAATACGCAAACATATTAATTGTTACATCCATATTTTTCAAAATTATTTCTAAGATAAACTGATGCAAGTGACAGGCTAAAAGAACTTCCCTCACGAAAGAAGCTGGCCCAGAAAAAGGAAGCAAGAACAATGTCCAAATAGGGCCACACCAAAGCCTTGAGACAATAGGAAAACATAAAAACTGCATCATTCGATCAAGTATAGCGTTGACGCTATAATACTGCATCGATGACCCAAGCTAGCCACAAAAGTGCAAAAACCGATCTGTAACTTTAACACTCAAAAGGCGGAACTGCGGCATAACCTTCAAATTGTGTAACTACCAAATATCCAAATACAAAGGTTGTACCGTGGTTCTGAAAGTAAGCCTTCACGGGACAAAGCTGCGGCAGAATCTTAAAATAACAGCAGAGTAAAAGGATTGTGTTGCAGTGCCGAAAAAAGCAATCCTGATGAAATAGAACCGCGACACCATCCTTAAATCAATTACAAGCAATAGGGATGCGCCGCAATTTAAACTAATATTTAACGTGACAAGGCTGGGATGTAGTCTTATATCGACATCGAAATAATAAGAATGTGTCGTCATCTTGATGTGACAGAGCAGCACCACAGTCCTAAAAACACTACCCACAAACAGAAGGACTCGAGGATGAGATGATGGAGTAAGACTATTTCACAACCAAGAGCTGAGCCTTATTCCTCAAAAGAAAACCAAAAGATCCCAACTTCATCACCAAGGTCATTAACTCGGCTCAAAGACAAGGGCGGTGGCGCGGCCCTCTATTGATAAGAACAGCTCGGAACAAGTTCATGTAAGGCATTCACTCTTCAAAATAGCAGTGCAGTCTCTTCTACTAAGCCATACAACTCAACTCCCTCTGTCTCCAATATTATGTTTTGCTGAAGTTTCAGATTGAATAGTGCAATACAACCGGGGAAGTTTTGATACAGTTCGAATAATATGCAATGTCACTATCCCTGACATAATGAAGGACAACTTCTAATAAACTAAAGAGAAGTTCTGAAGTGCTGATAATAATGTAGTTCTTTCTAAAATGGATGGCAATTTCTCATTGTGGCTTCATCCACACATGTGTGCAGTCCACTAGCATGTTGCTTTACAGAATCGTAAAGCCCTAGTGTATTCAAATTTGGATTTTCCCACTTCAATTTCAAACTTTTCGCCTAAGTTTAAAATTCTCCAACTCAAATCACAATTTCTCGTCGAAGACCTAGCAATCCTCATAGAAGAAATCAACAAGATGGATGATCGACACATGGTAAGATCCAAAGGTATAAATCAAAAGAGCCAAAGGCCACTTCCATAATTTATGTATAGTAAATAAGCAAGTTGATGATTGACACATGGCATAATCAAAGGGTCGAAATTAGAAACATGTGTGATCGACAAAAGCAATTCTCATAATTCTCTGTATTATAAAACGAAAGGTTCTATAGCATAAAAAATAGGGAATCTTTGAGATCTTTCCTTTTTTAGCAATACTGGAATAAAAAATTGTACTCTCTGCTATTGTTTGTTTGTGTTAAGAATCAAAAGAGGAAGAAAATGACATTTTCTCATTAACGCGTGATTCACTAACATCCGAACCATATAATTCTATGTCATTTTATTACTTTCAGTACTTTATGTTGCTTTTTCAATTTTAAGTCCTAAAATTAGATTATATCTATTAACGAACTTGACAAGGACTTGTCATCAAGTTTTGGATATTTTAGCTCATAATTATGTTACCATTATTGCACATTATAACTTCCACTAAATCAAGCTTAACATTACTTAATTTTGCTGGTTCCTAATCACGAAAGCATTCAGCATCATGATTACATTGAAATAATACTTGGGTGTTTCTAAGATGAAAAATCTCATTAACACTAATGAAAATATGCAAGAAAGTAAATGCAAACATATTCAGATTCGTAATTACAAAGATATGAGATTCGAGTTTTGCCTTTTGCTCCCCAGGATTCGAACCAAGCGAGATTTGGGCTTCAAGATGATGAACGAATGGATTTAAAAGCTCAAAAGATGACAAAAATAATGTAAATAAGAAGTACAAAAAGTTTGGTAAGAATTTGCTAATTAATATCATATCGGTACCGAGTTGTTTTGTGAAGTGAGGCCAATTCTAAAGTTATAAGTGATGATGTCTTATACTTTATAGAAAAAGACAAGATTCATATAGGATAATTCAGGTCAGCATCGACATGATTTGTAAGAGCAATTTTGACAATGAAACTTGAAAACTTAAAGACTAGAACAGATACAGGGAAAATTAAAGGTGCAAGTTGCAAAATCATGTTGGCATCGAGATGATCGTGTTGATTATGCAGCAAGTGAATGATAGTGGCAATCTTAGGAATGAGAATTGTGATGCTGGCCCAAAACTAATAGATACTAAGCTCAAAAGTAAAATACAAATCAACCGTAAAATTAAATTAAAACCTGCCAATATTAACCCATTGTTTCTAAAGAAGCAAACATGAACTACTCCTGATTATGATTATGTCACCTCGTTCTGCAATGAGGCCTCATCCCATATAGACCCTAAAGAGGATGAAATCCATCGGTTAAAAGCTCACATAGAGCAACTAGCAAAACTTCGTCGATAAAACAATAGAGAGGAAGTAAAGGAAGAAGGTTCATCCCCAATCAGTGGGACTGTTATAGAAGCAGACTTCCCTGATAATTTCCAAGCCCCATCGATTGACAAAGTTTAATGGGATCACCAATCCAGATGCCCATATATGCACCTTTGAATACTACATGGATACGCTAAAAGTCGAAAGAATGGCCAGGCGTAAACTCTTTCCACCTGGCTGGTGCGGCTTCTAAGTGGTTTCAAATGTACGAGCCAAGGTAGGTTTGTCCTTGGCCTTAGATAACTGTAGATTTCTTAAGACAGTTCAACTCTAGGAGGGAAGTCGATGTGAATACAACGTCCAACGTGAAGCAGGGTGAGGCTGAGAGCCAACGTAACTTTATAAATGCTTCAAGTCCGAGGTGCTTCAGATTAGGGTGACTTGTGATCAAGCATTGCTGATGGTATTTCATGCTGGAATTAGAAGAAACACAATCATGTGGGATAAGAACAGTTGGAAACCATCCCATAGTATGAAGGCATTCAATAAAAGGGCCAACCTCTACATCAAAATTGAGGAAGTTAGTACTATAGAATCACATTCCATTAAGAGAACTTCTGCTCCCCATAAGGAAAAGAAAAGGATAGGAGAATGATGCCGTCCCTCAGTAAAGCGGCAAAGAGAATTCAACTTCATAAAAAAACTCTCCTCACCCACAAACCTATCTAGATATATAAGATGACCAGAACTCGGCTAGCTTACAAAATCCCTAACAAGGGGAAGAAACCAAAACAAAATAGGGGGATCCTACTGCCACATCCACAGAGCCAATGGTCACCGCAAAAATAACCGCTGACACCTGAGAAATGAGATTGAGAGATTAATTCAAAAAGGGTACTTAGGCGGCTATCAGAAGGAAAACAATGGGGAAATGACTGGGAACCTCACCTCAGATCCAAATGAGCCATACCCCTTTAATCTCATAGCCTCAATCCATAGAGGACCATACCCTTCAGGAAAATGTAAAAATATGTGAGAGGGATTTATGCAAGAGGCCAGCGTGGAGCAGATGACCATATTCTATGTAAAACAAAAGCCTGTGTAGGATATAGTCTTCACTATAGTTGACGCCATTGGAGTTGTCTTGCAACATCAAGATCTGCTTATAATTATGGTGCAGATCTAAAATAGCATCATGAAGAAAATCGTCATGGATTCTAGGAGTTTTATTAATGTCATTTAAAATCTGCATTTGATAAGATGAAGTTTCCAGCAGAAATACTGAAGCCAAGCCCTGAATCGATTTACGACCTTAATAACACTATGATAGTTCCTATTAGATCAGCACGTCTTCTCGTCATTACTGGAAGTACTCCTCTTAAAAAATCATTCTATTCAATCTTCCTGATCATCAATCAACCATCCCTATATAATTCATTTTTAGGAAGGGTCGCACTGCTTGACATGGGACTAGTAATATGCAGAAGGATCTGCTTATGAATTTCCACACCCCCATTAGAGTAGGGTCATTTATAAGGGAGCATTTACTGGTTAGGGAGTTATATAATGTAAACCTTAGTTCTAGCAATAAAATTGTTTAAAATTATTCTATTGACTGCTCATATAATAGTAATAATAATAATAAAATGAAAAGTAAGCCAGTTCTAAGAACTGCATCGGTACTAGGTACTAGGGCTAAACTAAAATTCATCATTCTACGATCATAGCATCAGTAAAAATAAAAAAAGAGGGAGTATATGCATATTTTAGGCACTAATGAGTACAACTCAATCCATGCATGATATTTTTCCGAAGAAGCTCAAAAAAGGCTTTCTATACTGCATTCCAATCTGACAAAGAAGAAAGTAAAATAGATCCAAGAATAGGGGAAACAAGAAGAGAGTTAAAACCATTAGATGGTCTCGAGGATATACAGATAGACCTGGAAGATCCTTCAAAGGTTCTCAAGACACGGAAAAACCTCAATGCATAGATCAAAGCAGAGTTAATGGACTTCCTTAAAAGTTTAATAGATGTTTTCACTTGGATGCGATCAGATATGGCAGGAATAGGCTTAACTATCATCTGCTACGCACTCAACATAGATCTAGATGCTCACCCAGTCAGGAAGAAGTGCAGCACCTTAGACTAGGAAAGATATAATGCTTTGCATGAAGAAGTTAAGAAGTTGAAGGAAAATGGGTTCATTAGAGAAGTGTATTACCGGAAGTGAATTGTGAACCCTGTTCTTATAAATAAGTCTAACAGGAAATAGAGAATTTGCATTGACTATACCATCCTCTATCTAGAATTGATCAGTTGGTGAATGCAACTAGTAGCCATGAACTTCTTACCTTTATGGATGCATATTTAGGTTACAACCAAATAGCTATGTTTAATCCAGATCAAGGGCATATCGACTTTGTGATAGACAAAGGCTTATACTGCTACAAAGTCATGCCTTTCAGATTCAAAAACCAGAGAAACCTACCAAATATTAGTTAACATGACATTCTCAAGCCAGATTAGAAAAAATGTAAAAGTGTATGTAGATGATATGCTTGTTAATTCAAAAATAGCACTAACTCATGTGCGTGACCTGGAAGAGACCTTTGTAATCCTGAAGCAGTATAACTGAAGTTGAACCCTTTAAAGTGCACTTTTGCCATCTAGTTAGGAAAGTTTTTGGAGTACATAGTGAGTGCTTGTGGCACTGAAGAAAATCCAGAATAGATCGAGGCCATAAGGATTATAGGAGTCCCAGAGAAACCAAAAGATTTCATAAGCCTAAACAAAAGGGTGGACTCTTTAAGCAGATTCATTTTCAAAGCAACAAATAAGTGTATACCATTCTTTGATCAGATGAAAAAGAGACGAAATTTTGAATGGAGTGAGGAATGCAAAATTATATTCTAGAATCTAAAAGACCATCTGATCAGTACACCTGTCCTATCAAAACCAATAATGGATGAGGAATTATATGTATATTTAGTTGTAATTGATAAAGCTATTAGTCCTGTAGTGGTTTGAGAAGATGAAGAGACTCAGAGGCCTATCTACTTCACAAGAAAACGCCTCTCAAAAGCAGAGCTTAATTAGTTAATCATTGAAAAGCTAGCTTACAATCAACTTCTCATAGAAGGAAACTATGACTGTACATTCAAGTGCATCCCATCAAGGTCCTCACAAACAAACCATTGAAGAAAATACCACAGATGCTAGAGACATCAGGTCGCCTGCTAAAATAGGAAATGGAGCTCAACCAATATGATTTCTCCTATCGCTCTAGAAAAGCAATCAAGGGGCAAATGCTAGCAGCATTCATTGTCGAATGCATGTTTTCCACTGAACCACAATCTGCGCAGGAGGAGCCCACTCCACAGTTTTGGCAATTATTTATGGACAAAGCACCCAATGAGCAAGGAGCATGAATTGGATATGTATTGATCACCCCAGATGAGAAAAAATTACATTGGAAAATGCTGATTGGGTTCAAAGTGACCAATAATGTTGCAGAATATGAAGCTCTCCTTATAGCTTAAGGATGGCTCAGGTAATGAAGGTAACCCTTCTTGAATTTCATAGAAATTTACAATTAATTGCGAACCAAATGCAATGTAATTACCAAACGAAAGAGCCAACTCTAGCTAAATATGTTCAATTGTCTAAAAAGTACTATAACAGTTTGAATAATATGATATAGAGAAAATTCTACATGATGACAATTCTTATGCAGGTATATTAGCCAAACCTACAAGCACTAAAACGGAAAATGAAATGGAAGTCGTTCCAATAGGGAATCAAGCTAAACCAAGCATCACCGAGGTCAACAAATACTGGTCCTAACTTGAGCCCAGCGAGCTATCGTCAGAGTAGCCCAAGATCAAGAAACAACATAAATCCAAGAGTAGTTCCCAATCATCCCCATCCCTCAGCAAGCAGAGAAAGAGATGGATGAACCCTATCAACAATTTTTGATAAACATAATCTATCTCCAAATAAGAATGAAGCCCGTAAAGTAAGATACTATGCTCCATACTTTTACTTCTTGGATGGCATATTATACAAGTGAGGGTATTCTGCCCTTTATTTTAGAAGCGTTTCTAAAAAATAAGGAGCACCAGTCATGGGTGAAGTACATAAAAGGCGATGCGGGAATCACTCTAGAGGGGCTAAGTCGGCAAAAAAAGATTCTAAGGCATGAATACTATTGGCCCACTGCACTTCAGAATGCATATGAATACGTAAGGAGATGTGATAGATGTCAAAGGTTTACTAGTATCCTAAGACAACCATCCCTTGAGCTTATTCCATTGGCTACCCCATGGCCATTCGACATATGGGGCATAGATTTGATAGGACCACTTCCTATGTCAAAAGGAGGGGTAAAGTATGATGTGATGGTAATAGATTACTTCATAAGGTGGGTGGAAACTTTTTGTCGTGAGAAAACCCTTAAAAATAGTTTCAAACAACAGAACCCAATCTGAAAGTATGAATTCATGGAGCTTTGTGAAAGGAATGGAACAATAGAAAATTTGCCCTCTGTTGCACACCCCTATGTGAATGGACAGGTCAAAGCAGCAAACCAAACCAACAAGAAACTGCTTGAGAAAAGATATTAAATGCTAAAGGGAAATGGGTGGAAGAGTTATCTCTAGTACTATAGGCTTATGAGACCTTATACATGTCTCCCACTGGCCATACACCTTTCTTCTTAACCAACGCTACCATGCAATGCCCCCAATTGAAACAAAAATTCCATCAAAAAGAAGTAAATCGTATGTGGCAGAACAAAATAAGAAATTAAAAGAAGTCACTCTCGATCTTATTCAAGTGATAAGAGAGAAGGCATTAGTCTAATCCATCGCATACTGAAAAAAGATGGCAAAAAATTATGATGCTAGGCTCAAAGAAAGAAATTTTACAAGAGAGACCTGAAACTGCAAAAAGTGGTTGGTAACACTAAGGACCTAGCAGATTGGGCCTGTCTAGATTGGGAAGGCCCCCTAGTTGTAGAAAAAACCTTAGCTAATGGGGTTTACCAACTCTCAAGGCATGATGGAAACCTAGTGCCAAGAACTTGAAATTCATAGCATCTCAACGCTTTCTTTTTATAAGTAGTGTTATTTGTATATCAAAATAAAAAGCATTGTAATTATCATGGAAAGTAGTAATATAAAGAACTGGACGTAGGGTTATTAAACGGTCCGAACCAAAATAAAAATCTCTGTGTTAGTTTTACTGACATAGCAAACAACATTGAGTAGTATCACAAACTACTCGGCTTTTCAGCCAAACAATCACATTGGAAGAAAGGATATTAAACGACCTGAACCGATACAAAAAAAAACCATGCGCATGAGTTCAGAAGGTTGTAAACACGTTACTTAACTTCATAATCAAAAATAGTTTGCCTAAACATCAGAGCAGACCATGCCAAACGTACAAACAAAGATAACAATCTGCTCCCAAATAGTGGAGCAGACAGTGCCGAGCGCACAACACAAGGCAAATGTAAAGCTAGAAGAGAAGAAAATCCAAATAAAATTAAAGGAAAGTAAAGAAAAGCTAAAGCTAAGAAGGAACTTATAATTCTTTATAAGAAAGTCTAATTTACATAGAACCTTTACGAGCATTTGTACAACAAAAAGAAAAAAGAATGTTTTTTACAACTTAGCTTTAGAAAAGTGTTTACTTAGCTTTAAAAAAGTGTTCTAAACTATAAGCCCTAAAATACTACTACAACTATTATGTATCATGTCTAAGGGATGCTTGCCAGAGGATGGTCCATTATGATATGAAAGTTTTTCCTAGGGCCATATTTTGCATCTATCCATAGGTATGTCAGATCCTCCACAGTCACCATGAAACTTTATTTATTATAGAACAAGCTCAGGTCGAGCATGGGGTAAAAATAATTAAAGACATCTATGACTCATTGTAAAGAGATCTTCCCTATCTTACATATGACGTTCTCTTTCCCAAGCTTCTCTTCAAGATCGACAAGTTGACCCCGCTCTAGTATAGTAGCAGGTGTAGTTGCAACACCGAGGACAATCTGAGCTTCTTGTAATTGATCTTCGAGTTCATAAATCTTAACCATAATAGTCACCCTCATCTCCTCTTAAATCTTTATCAACTCAACCTTTGTCTTTTTTTGAGTCTCTAGAGTAGCCAACAAAATATTTAAGAGCATCTACCTTCCACCCTTTCCTTTGTATGCGAGGAAGCACCTTCGGCCTATATTGCTCTATCTGCTACTTATAGTGGATTTCCATCTTTTTGAGTTTCCAGTTTCCTCATCCACTCATTCTATAATGAGGCATCCACACTTGTAGGAGAAGAAAGGGATGCATACAAGCTAAGCCCCTTTGCCTCCTCTCCTTCTTTGGCACCCTCATTTTCTTCATTATGGACAACCTAAATAGATGTGTTTTCTATAGTATTCTTAAATTTTTTAATCTCGTCTTCATAGAAAATCCTATAAAGAATTTCACTCTCCTTAAATGTCAGCTGCAATTTGGTCGCTTTGGAGTTTGCAACATCAAGTCAGTACATAACCTGACATTATATTGGTACCGACACTCAAGTGCATCCTTAGCTTATTTGAGCTCAAAACGGGCATTTCTCAAGTCACTTTCAAGGCCTTTTGACTTGAGGTTGGTGATGTGGATTTTGGCCTTTATTTAACGATTTGGTGATGAAGTTGTGTTAGTGATGGATGCGTTAGAGAATTCGAGTTGATTGTGATTTTTTGGATAAAGATAGTAAATCAAGTCTTGATTTCTTCACGGAACGAAACCCGAGTTTTGCCTCGGTGCTTGCCATGTTCTTTTCTACCTTCGTCCATAGAGTCAAAATTAACTAGCATCGAGTTCCACCATTAATCCGACATGACATCTTGCGGATTGATTTTGGTTTTCCTAGGAAGTGATAATAGCTTAGGGTAGTGTCTCATACGCAGCTCATGCTGTCATCACTTTCCAGAAAATTGAAATTGACTTAGCTAATAAATCTCTACTCAATTCGGTCCCACTGATCTATAGTTTCTCACTTTGGATTAATCCTATCAATTCACAGTCAGTGTACTTGGAGTAGGAAGAGCTTTCCATGTCGCTTCAGACAGTGGATCCGTTATCGATCGTTGATCGATGACGGGTAAGTGTAGGAAAAATAACTTTAACGAATTATACGAAAAGCTCTCCTCTTTCTTTGCTGCGAGTGAATTTTCTACAAAGGTGAATTTTCTACAATGGATAGAGCGTTTGTAGTGTTTAGGAAACCAATCCCATCCCACGTAGGTAACATGCTACACTTGCCCCAGTCAACGCTTGAAATCTGATGAGTCGGCACAAATCAATATTTTTTCCGAATTTGATTGTTAAGCGTAAGGGGACTTTAAGTTATAAATAGAAATATATTACCACGTTCGATACAAGTTATGTTGTATAGAATGAAGCACCTGTCATCCCATCATAAATCCAGTGGAGAAAGTCCAGCACTCTCAAAAGTTGAATCGACATCAGTTATGCCTTCACAAACGGTTTCATTAGCGCCTACCTCTTCAGCACCACCAATTGAATATGGTTAATTGGTTCAAGTTAGTCGGTCATAGATCGAACTCCTCCAAACTTTAGAGTTTTACTCAACCCTCTAGAGAGAGCTTTCTCCGTTATCTCTAATAAATTTCAGCATAACATTTCTTATAGCATGGCATTCCGGATGAAGACATACACCTTCATTGAAAAACGAGTTTGCACATGTGCCACCTTTAGGGTATATCGCTTGCCACTGGTACATGTGCTTGAATGGAGCACTTCCCCCTTCAATCACCTCTTGAGAGAGACTCTTCTAAACTTTAAAATTTCTCTTTCAAATTTACCCCAACGGATACATAGTTTTGACTTTCTCCATGTTTTATTTATGCGAACATTTAATCATGCCTCGAGCTTTGATGTGAATTATTTCCTCTCCTTCAAGAAGAGAGATGAATGTCCACCCCTTATGATCATTGAGGCTCAAAGAAACTGCGAAATCGTGCTATGTCTAAAAAGTAACCTGTCCCAATTCAAGACCCAATATTTTTTCATTGGGTATCTTGAGGGATTTAATCGTCTTTGGACAACAGGTGGTAAGTCTTCTCTTTCTCCTTGATGTTATTTCGAGGCCAAACAAAGGTCTATGTCTTGATTTCATCTTCCACAATCTGAAGGCCATAGATGCTAAAGAGAGATTGGTCAAGTTTTTACTAACATACGAGAATTTTCTCTGGTACAGGTTGTTGCATCTTAGGAGATCTGCCGTAACTGTTGAAGTTCCATCTCCTTTTCTAGGATTCGAACACACTCCACTTTTTCATATCATGACTCCGCATAGGGCAATTTACTAAAAGAAGAAGTTCCATCTAACGGAACAACTGAAGAGATTCATAAAGGTAAATGTGTTACGGCCGGAGCCAATTGCCCGATTAGGATGCCTCCAATCCCGGAGGAGGGGAAAGAAGAGTTCAAGCAACATGAGGGCAAGGCAACTGTGATCACAGAAAACGACTAGGGTGAAATTAAGAAAAATAGTAGCTATGATTCCTCCCCTAATGATGATGAATTTGATGCAAGTTCCAATGGAGGAAACTTCAAATCATGCGACGAAACTCCGGGAATGAGTCTTATTCTCCCAGATTTGCCTCCCTAAGATATTTCTGCTAAAGATGCTCCCTCAATAGCCAAACGACTTCATGCTTCTCCACCTAAGGAAACTGGTATTATCTTTGGGGACTTGAGCAATGTTTATGTAAACATCGATGAACTCATGAAAGTTAATTTTGAGTTCGAGGGATTGCCTTCTCGCCCTGATCATGCTGTGTCTAGAGTTAACCCGATTCCCACTGTGGTGGCTTCCCTATTCGATTTGTGAATTCCTTCTAGGCCACCTATGACACGTTATACATTTCACTAGGGTCATGTAGACTTACATATGCATTATTTAAGTTCATTTCCTACCGCTAAAGTTCTTCATTTATTTTTCATATCAGGTGCTATGAGACGCTTTAGTCCTTATGAGGACCTTGAAAATTTTTTCGATGCACAACGCTGCTCAAGACGAACTTCAATCCACCATCAGCCCCAAGAAACTAAAGAAGAGTGGAGAAAGAGGAAAAAATTAGAAACTGAGATCCATCATCGGGACGACAGGGATTGAAGTAAAGTTTATAGGAGTGGTTATGAGAAGAGAAAAAATCTCGATGATCTGGAGGTGCAATCCAAGAAATCGAAGGTAGATCATGGCTCTCGTCCTTCCGAGCACCAAGCGTTTGCCCGGCTCCAGTCTCTGTTGGAATTGAAGTTCTGACTTTTGTTGTTTAATTCTCCCCATCAACCAAGGCCAAGTCAACTCACGAAGTGTGTGACGCCCCACCTTTATGCTCACACTAGCCAAGGACACTACGGAGTAATGCCGTCAACTAGCACGAAGAATAAGGCTATTGAGGAGCGACCATCCATGTAATTGCTTTGTACGAGCATCGATATGTCAGATAGTATAACATGCATTTAATCCAACATACCGATACAAACTCAAAGCTACTACACAGTGGCTATATGATCTTCAAAAACAAATATAGAAATAAGTATAACACAAATCAGTCACAGACATACATATCACAAGGGCGGAAACAGATATGAATATAACACATAGAAGTGTACATCAGAGTAGTGGTCAAATAAGATCCATAATATCACAAGAGAATAGATGCAAGTGCTAGACAAAGAATAAATATACACCAAGGAGTCTCTAACTCGAATGTGTAAAACAAAAACTACTAATCTAAAGTAGTTAGCCAAAAATCAAGCGACAGTCCCTGATAAGAAGTCAAGTAGAAGCACTGTAATATCTCAGTCTGACCCAAGTATTATTTAATAAGAAAATAATAAACGGATCAGTCTAGCTATAAATATCAAATAAAAAATGAGATAGAATAAGAGATACGATAAAAACATATGATAACAATAATGCCATACTGTGAAAAGTATACATTAGAAAACCAACCAAAATCATACAATGTCTCAAAAATCTCATAACATCAAAAAGAATGTCGTATTCTTTATTTTATTCACCAAGCCACCAATATTGACAAACTTATCAATGCCAATCGTAAAATTTGGAGAAACACGAATTTTAGAAATCATCAATTAAAAATCCAGAAATCACAAAAAGGGGAGGCCTATCACAAAACGGGAGCATGAAAACTCATCAACACCTGTATCACAAATGTATGCTATTCCATGGTTGCTAACCATAGAGCTGGTGCAACGACGTAGTATAGCGTTACACCGATGGACCTGAAACTCCAATAATCTGGAACAACATTGTAGTACAGCGTTACACCCGATGAACCGAAATCCAATAATACGAAACAACGACGTAGTACAATGTTACGTCCGATGAACCGAACTCCAATAAAACGGAACAACGACGTAGTGCAGCATTACACCCGATGAACCAAACTTCATAAAAGAACATTGGTCGCTAACCCACAAAAATGAGTTGAAACTCCAAAGAATTCATATAAGAAATGAGGCAAAACTCAATAAAACGAGGTGTAGTCCCCTTCGTGGGCAAAGAGACATCGCATATCGCAAGTCTAAATCACAAAATGATCATCATCGATCATCAAGAAGTGTCAATTACACTAAGCTAGTAAATAAATGAGTTTAGCTTCATGTCCAATAACCAGTGGCTTAACTTAAATATTTATGAAAAAATTGTAGATTTCCACTTAAAAATTGTCACAAGAGTTTCAATCGAACAAGTCTAAGAATTAAGCGACAAAGTAAACGCAAGCGTTTCATACCACTTGTTTTGCTAAGTCATTTAATTGGATTTCTCGAACGAATGAGGAAAATTTTGTATATACTAATAGGTTAGAAAACGGTTTTATATACGGACTTTGTATTAAAAATAGAGTTGAAATCATTTTAATGAAAGAGTTTTGATATTTACTACTAGTATAGAAACCTTTGTATTTTAAAGCGACAAGTCACAAAAAATGATCGTAGAAACAATCAATCAGCAAATATTCACATACGAAGACGTGAATCAAATCCATAGAAATCGATGCCGAAGCCATCAAAATGGACATTCCCAAAAATCCCAAAGTGGAAGTTATCAAAGTCGATAATAAATGATAACAAAAAATTGGATAATCACGAATCGATTAAAATTGAAATCTCAAACAAAATAGGCAAAGTGGGCTGAAGCAAGCAGGTCAGTCGATTGGACCAGGTGGTCAGTCGGTTGATCCAGAGCCTAGAAACTTTCGAATTTCCAGGTCATTCGACTGGACCATCAGGTCAGTTGACTGATAAGGGGATAGAGAGTTTTCTGCCCCTAGTTCAGTCGACTGACCTCCTGGTTCAGTCAACTGAACCTGCTTCATCAGCATTTCAGCCTAGCCCCTTTGTAGGGAAAAAATCATATTACAGAATGGAAGCGAACGAGCAAGCAACGACGACTAGGGATTTACGCCTAGCGACAACCCAGCCTTGTATGGCTCTCCGAAATACCCCACTAGTGTGTTCAAATATGAAAGATAGGATTTTTAAAGATTTGACCTCAAAACACCAAAAATTGGAATATTCACCAATTCAATCCAAATCAAAAGCAAATGAACATAAGTAAGTGCTAAGAATTCCTACTTAACAACAATGATAAGTGTAGAAGTAGATGTGAGTTCAAAAACGAAACTTTTCTTAGAAACAACAAAGGAGAAGCTTTTAAAACAAGGCAAGATCAATTCCTCTTCAATTCCAACTCAAGGAGCTTCAATCTAAGCTCATAAGAAAATGTTTCCTAAGTTAGGGTTTAGGAATTTCTGAAAATGGAAGAGGGATTGAGATGGAGAAGATGAAGAAGATGCTTATCTAGGCTTCTCTTGGATTTTGGAGCTAGAACTTGTATTTGCAAAAGAAACTAGGGCTTAGGATTTTAGTTTCCAATCTTCTCCCCCATTTAGCTAAAGCTTGAGTGTTAGGAAATATTATGAAGGAATAAAGAGGAGAGGGGGTGGAGCTAGGGTCTTATTTTAGGCTACTGGGCTGAAACCCAATACCTAAAGCCCTAAATGAAAATGTCGAAATTCTAGCTAACTCCAAACATATCGATGTCTATGCTCAAAAAGGTCGCAAATGACATTTTGGACTCAATGGAAGTGGTCTCGAGCCCTAATTCGACTGTTTGTAAAAAGTATCTTTTCGGACTTAAATCCGACTAACAATGCTATATTTAAATATACAATCATAAAATATGCGGGTTGTTACAAAGTGCCAGCTTTTGGTTCTTCATGCCTCCATAAAAGGCCAACTTATATTCTTTAATTTGGTCCCCCTAAGCCTGAAGCTAAGCTCCCCGGATTGTTTCTCAAGAGTGTTACATTTGATCATGACCTGTGCTCACTCCATAAAAATTCTTATATACCTCGCCTCCAGGCGATTCAAAGTAATTTGGATCAAGTTGAGCGATGTAAGATGTTATGTAAGCAACTGGTAGACACAAACCGTAAAAACTACCAAGAAATTCTTTCCTTTGAGTCAGAAAAAGATGATCATAAGAGGATGTTAACGGAATGTGCTACCAAAATCGAGTAATTGACAAAGGAGAGAGACGCTTCACTCCGAGAGATTAAGGGCAATGCTAGCTTGCTGAAGGAATTAAGAAAGGCCCGCACAATAATAGAGATCGTGTTTAGAGAAGAAATTAAGAAGGCCCACGCTGATGAAGTTAAGCTGAAAAAGGAGCCAAAGATTCACGACAAGATCATCGAAGCTCAAAAGAAATCTATTGCCGATCATGATGAAGCCATCGAAGCTCGTAAAAAGACAATTATTGATTATGCGGGAATGGTGGAGTCCTGTGAAAAGACCATTTCTAACCACACTCAAATGATTGTTTTGCTTTAGGAAAAAGTCGCATAGCTTAACACTGGAAAGACCAAGTTGAAGTTGAGAAGGCCACCGTGACGGCTGTTGGCACCAAAATTGGCCACCAACACCCAATTATAAGTGAAAGCACTAATATCCAGTCGCAAATCGCAAATACAGTATATACAAAGAATATAATATAAAGAACAACTGAAATTAAAATGAAAGCAATTAAAAGCGACAGGATTTATATTGGTTCGGCTAACTCCGGCCTACGTCCACTTTGAAAAAATCCTTCTTATTATACTGAAATTCGATTGCAGTTAAAATCCAGAATTTTAGAATAAAAATGGCAGAGTAGCATCAAGATAGTAGACGAAGAGAAGCGGAATGAAAATCCTCTTTTCAATGCCAAGCCTAGTGTATTTATAGGTGAAATTTCGGCTACAGGGCCTTCTCACCTATATGGGCCCACCACAACGATTGTCGAAGCTAACCTGTCCATCCTATGTCGACCTAGAGCAACACCATGCCGACCCGAAGTAGAACCTAAAGTGAATACTATGCCGACCCAATGTAGAACCCAAAGAAATTCTATGCCGTCCCGGAATAACAATGCCGACCGGAGCAACACCATGCTGACCCGAAGTAGAACCCAAAGCGAACCCAATGCCAATCCGAAGTAGAACCCGAAGCAATACCAATGCCAACCCAAGTTGCTTCAATGTCGACCTAGAGTAACGCCATTGCCGACCTAGATTTATGCCATTGTCAACCCGATGTTATGCCATTGCCGACCCGAAGTAACATGCCAACCCGAAGTAATATGCAGACCCGAAGCGAATTAACATGCCGGCCTGAAGTGGAAATAGAAGTAATACCAATGTCGACCCGAAGTTGAACCCGAAGCAATACCAATGCCGACTTGAAGTTGCATCGATGCCGACCAGATGTTATGCCATGGCCGACCTAAAGTTAGGCCATTGTTGACCCGATGTAACATGCCAACCTGAAGTAATATGCCGACCCGATGCGAATTAGCATGCTGACCCGAAGTAGAACCCATAGCAATACCAATGCCGACCCGAAGTTGAACCTGAAGCAATACCATTATCCACCTGAAGTTTTTTCAATTCCGTCCTGGAGTTATTCCATTGCCGACCCGAAGTAACATGCCGACCCAAAGCAATATGCCAACCCGAAGCGAATTAAAATGCCAACCCGAAGTAAAACCCGAAGAAATAACAATGCTGATCCGAAGTTGAACCTGAAAAAATACCAATGCTGACCCGAAATTGTTTCAATGCCAATCTGGAGTTATGCCATTGCCGACCTGAAATTATGCCATTGCCGACCCGAAGTAACATGCCGACCCGAAGTAATATGCCGAGCCAAAGAGAATTAGCATGCCAACCCGAAGCAATGACTATCGTGACCCGATGCAACTCCTTGACTGACTCGAAGCAACTCCTTGGCTGACCCAAACAACCCGACCTTTGCCAAAATCCATATTCCAAATACCCTGCATCGTTTATCCATCGATTGTGCTTAATATTGGCTTCATATTATTATCCATAATTGATTGTCGATCCATTAATCTGAACTAGGTCTATGATATCCAACCTAGATAACCGTGTAGTCGATTGGGTTAAATCCGCATGTATACTATCTTGTGAAAAGGTAGGTTAACAACAGTGGACTACTTGGAGCTGCAAGATACTTTTGAAAGGAAGATTGAGAAGATGGATGACACCATCTTGAATTTCTACATTAACTGCTTTCTATACCAGGGCAGCCTTAACTATTTGTGCTCCAGATTACGCATACTCTTACCGTGGTTTGGGAAGAATTTTTGGCCCATTTTCAAGAGAACGAGGATGTATGCACCGAGCAAGAGTTGGAGAGGGCTATCTCAATGATGAGGCGAAGAAGGCTTTGGTAGAGGACGTGAGATCATTCAGATTGAGAGAGAACAAAAGACCGTCGATGTTACAGCAACTACAAATTCCAAAGCACTATAAGAGCCTTTCATTTCTGGGCTTGGTGAATCATTAGTGCAATCTTTTGATTGGTTAGGAGCTATTCCAAGTTCGACAGGTACTGCTTTGTTGTCAGTTCCTTCAGCAGCTATCTCAGAAGCCTTGGGTGGTCCTAAAACTTTGTCAAAGTTCATGCAGCCATCCAAAGAAGGAGAAGGTGGGGAGTATGAGTTTGAAGTTCTCGCCCACTCTTCTAATGCAGGTAACCTTTTTGTTTCCCTCGAGTTTGAGAATTTTCAACTCATGCCGCAAGAATAAGATGAATTGAATGATTTTATTTTTGATCTTATAGGTATGTCTTCTTACGTACTGAACTGCTGATTTCTTCAGTCATGGGGCCTGCTGCTATTTCGACTACCTCAAATGCTTGTTTCTATATCCACTTTGATTGCTACATCTGTATCTGGCTAACAACCAGGGCCAGAATCCGATAAGATTACGGCATTGCATGGCCTGGATAACCCTTTTGTATCTATGGAGGGCGATTTAACAATGATTGACACCCGAGAGCAGCAAGACTAAACTGGCAAGCTAAGTAAAACCGAAAAGCAGATGGTGGTCGTTAAGAAAGAAAAGATTGTGGAGAGAAGTCTTCAAGGATCTCCTGTAAGTCCTGGAAGCGCAAGACCAAGGGAGAGTCTTCCGAGAAGGTCGAAGAACAAGGAGGAAACCTAGGCACAGAGTTTTTAATGGATATTTCAGGTAGCAAAACAACTCCTGGCGGGGATTCTGAGAAAAAGAAGCAACTTTTGACCAAAGGTGAGAAGGGAAATAGTGGAAAGAAACATTGACGGACTCAATTAACAGTGGAGCTGAATATTGGGACATTTTGATTTGTTTGACATGCATTTTGTACAAGTGCAGAGTCCACACTTTGTACTTTTATTGTGATGACCCACAAATCTGTACCCTTTGAATCGATAATGAAACACACATATCCGACCCAAAAAGTAAAATTTGATGAAAAGTCAGGAGAAAGAAAAGAAGAGAGAATAAGAGAAGAGAAGAAAGAGAGAAGAGAGAACCAAGCAGAACAATATGGAATCTCACATCGCAATGGAAAACATATAATATCATATCAGTGATCTTTACAAAACAGAAACTGTATATACATATATTTACCAGAGTTCAACAATCAATCAATAGTTATCAGCCTGGACAGTTATAATAACTTGTCCTCACAATTGCTGATAATATAAACAACTAAAAACAGGGATAATCAATAATCAAAATAGAAACATGTATATGAAATGAAGATCTCCAGCACTTTTACTGAATCTCCAAAAGCACCAAATCCGAACCTATAAATATATTCGGTCTGACCCGAGCATTGAAATGGAAGAACGCCCGGATCAGGCTGGTAAACCAGCGTGAGAAACACACCCAACTGAATTTATTAAATTGCCAAACTTTTCCTTTATCAAAACAAAAGTATCTCGTAAGACACGCCCACACATAAACACGGACATGTTTTTACCTTACGATAACTAAAAACATTTCATATCAAATCATCTGATATTATAATAGTGTCTAGTATACAAATAATATTAATCATAGCCGAAATGGTTACATTGATTAAATTCCAGCATATTACCCAAAATAGGTAATACAATCAAAATGGCAGGTACGTAGTGGAGTTTGGATTTTAATACAAATAATTAGGGGGAAAGACTACCTTCCGGTGGTACATCTATAGAGGAATGTACCGAGGACCATCATAAAGGATCCTCTACCAACACAAGATCAACCCACCTCTATAACTAGATGGTACCAAATATATCATCCTCTGGTCATTACCGAACATTTTGGAGGGCAATCATAGCATACAAACCACAATAATTAGATATACGACATAATATATATCTAGAAGAGGATGATCATACCCTACTTAGGAGTTACCACTTAGCCTTACCGCATCTAACCCTATTTTCGTCATTTCCGTTGATGAGGCCTGAGGTAACGATTACATTTCACATCACATATGACATTACTTGGAATGCCACATGGCCATTTCAGTTGACTACTAATTGTCTTCCATGGAAAGACAACCCTTAAGTTCATACGTCTCAAGGAGGGTGTTAAGCTAAGAGCTCCGCCACCACTGATGTACGTTTGTAAAAACCAATGTACACAATATTTAGAAATGCAACGTCAGACAAACATCCATACAAGTTTTTTCAGGAACAGGACAACCCGAAGGTACTTTCCTACCACATCCTGTCGGGGAATCCATAGTATTAGTAGCAAATAGTCCTTGCATTGGATATTTCATAATGAAAAGACCACTGCTACTATATGTATAATTTTAACCGCAAATAATCAACAAGTAGTCCTACACTATGAAAATCCTAAATATCAATATCATCATAGGAAACTTTCAAAATCGTCGCATATACGATGGTCCGAAGTGGTTTTCAGATATATCTGATCCTGGCCTCTTCGCACCAACAGCTCAAAATCGTTTCTCAACCTCACACAAAAACTAAGTCTCATAGACTTATCTCGTCTCCAACTTTCAACTTGCTATCCTTCGGCCAAGAAGGAAGCTCGATAGATTGGAGTAATACTCTGCATGATACGAATCAACATCCTCAACACAAACGATAATCAAGCCTACACAGAAGGCTAACGACTAAATAGCTCCCACATCAAATCGAGGAACTAAAATGGCCAAATTAGATAGTCGGTTATTCAACTATCAAAGCAAAAAAACAATATTCAGCACCATAAGCAATCACTAGGTCCATTTAATTAATCTTTTATTAATTAAATCACTTGCCAAATATTCACTTCAAATTATCTTTAAAAAGACATAATCTCAAAACCATTTCAATATTGGAAAACATTTCCATATACTTATTTAAACAATAAGTAATTCACAACTCAATTCATTTTCAACACTTAGAAAATATTAGATGTACTTAAATCATGATTAAGTATACATTTTATTCTTTAAGGAAAACATTCTCTTAAACATCTTTTATTTGGGTTAAAATGAATGTTGCATAAAACTCGTTACGACAACCCAAAACCACTAGTATAGGGATTCGAGATATACAAATCCTATATACTATACAAAACATTTCCTTTCGAAAATCATACTATAACAACAGTGTTATAGTCCATTATTTCCTTACTTCTCGAAAACGTCTATTTCAACAATAAATGTTGAAATCTATGTGTTCGATACTTAACACATTTTAAAACACCTTCAAATCATTTAAATCTATTTAAAATATCACTTCCCAAAACGTTCCATTTTATTTAATATATTATTCACTGTCCTAAATTGTGAATTTAATTCTCTAATCCAAATCCAATATTATTGCAACTTTTAATTTAAAGGATAATTCACTGTCCAAAATCGTGAATATATTTCCTTCAATCCAAATTCATTTCTTACATATTTTATTAAAGGATTATCCACTATCCAAAATCATGGATATAATCCCTAGCAAATACATTGCTATTGCACATTAAATTTAAAGGATTATCCACTGTCCAAAATCGTGGATACAATTCCTTTAATAAGCTTCTACAATTAATTTATCAAAATAAGTTGATTTTGGATTTATAAAACAATTTTTATAAATTCACATTTCTATTTTATAAAAACTTCAAGTTATAAATTCCCTTTCTTAACCAATTCCATATATACCTCAATTACATGCCAAAATCCAAATTATAAGTTAATTACTTATAATTCATTTATTTACAAAATCACTCTTTTATAACTTCACAAATTCATAAATCCATAAATCTTATTTTTTTTATAAAATCCATTTATAAATTCATTTTAAACATTTACAAAACTCCTTAATAATTCCATTATTTTTATTTATAAAAATTCAATTTTATAAATCTTATATAAACCGTTTGTAATAATTCAAAAATCTCAATTTAAACTATTTTACCAAATAGTGAACTTCTATTTCAAAAATCACGTTCTGATTTTATTTCATAAAAATCATAATTTTTATAACATAGAAATTATAACTTTTATTTATTGAAAATAAATCCATTTACTTAACAATTAAAAATTCAATAAAATGTATATTTTTCGAAATCACTTGAAAAATCCTTTTTAATTTGAAATCATCATTTAAAATTTTTAAATTACCAAAAATAGGCCCAATGCTGCAGCAGTACTAAATACATCAATCACATCAATCCTGACATCCAAAACATCATATATTATATGATAACAACATATATCATAATATCTATAAATAAATCAATACTGGTGAGGAATCCAGTTGGATCCCTCCAACCTATCACCTGCAACAAATATACATACTAAAAATATATGTACAATGTCCGCTTTGAGGCAAATGCGTGTACAAAGAGTCATCCGCTCATACACGGGAGTATAGGGTCTCATCCGCTCCAATAGGCAGGAATATATCCAAATACCAATCAATATATATATATATACATATATATATAATATCATATATCATCCAAAAACTCATCAACCATCATAAATTAAATTTATTCTCTCTTATATAAAAGTACTAGTGAGTCAGAAGAGTGAGTTGTACTCACATTGCTTCTAATAGCAGTTGCAGTGTTTTATTCGGAATAAAAGTAAACAGTCGTTTAATTTTATCCAAAATTTACACTTGCTCCAATCAACACAAAACTAGCTCTATAATGTAGTGCACATCAATATGGAATCAACGCAATTCGTTTCGTCAAAAAGGGACCTTGTATGACAAAGTTATGGTACTTTAATGTTTGCACAAATTATTATATAAATTAATTTTAAATTTTCATTTTATTTTTAACCTTGCTTCATCGTGACCGTTGATTTCAAGATTTCAGATCTTGGCCGTGTATTACTATATTTTCCTCATCGGGCTTTTTACAATCAAACAAACCCACCGGGCCGTCATTCTTGCTCGAATTATTACGCCACCATCGATCATCTACACGATGATCCACGACCACCACGTCGAAGCACTTCGCGAATGGTACAACCGCCTAGAGTACGGTCAAGCTTGGCCCTATATTTTCTTCGAAAAAACATATGTGAATGGCCGGCCTTTGAACTCGATTTGACGCCGATCGGTTCCACCATTTTCGATCACCACCGTTCATATCGAAGGTCTCGATGTGCTCTTTACTTTTGTAGTTGAAAACTTTTCTTATAGATTGATGCATTTAGAGAAAATGAAGGAGGAAGCGTGCGAATTTCTGACCATTGGAATGTGGGTGGCGGCTAGACCTAGCTTGGCTAGGGTTCGTGAAAATTATTAAAAAGTTTGACCTTTTATAGAAAATTTCGCGATACTATTCACCCAAAAAAATTTCAAACTCCAAACGAAGCATGCCGCCTGGCATTTATAATGTTTTGCTGCTATTTTGAACACAATGGAATATATATCGAGAGCCAATTAGATCGTATTTGGAAGATAGGTTTTCAAACTAACTTATTTAAATTTAAAATTCACTTAAATAAATTTCTACGCGTTTTAGCTTGCCATGACTAAACCGTAAATCCGATTGACACGAAATTTGAAATTTTACAATAATATAACATTATGGATCCAATGAAACTAGTTTCGTCGAAATCAGAGACTATTTGAAAAATGGCTATTTTTACACATTAATTAAATATTAAAACATTCAATTTCTACAAAATAACTTTTAAATAAATTTTAAAAGTTCTCTAACATTGTTCTAATTCAAATAATATTCAACTCAACTTTATAAATCATTTTCATTCACATTAAATTCAAATTCCTATTATTTCTACAATTTCAAATATTAAATTAACAATTAAATTATCCAATTAAATCCTTATATTTCAAATATAAGTTATTCAGCTTATAAAGTTTACTTTTGAATATATAAAATCAATTAAATATCTGAATTTCGAATGACTAAAATTCTGGGTCATTACATTCTCCCCTACTTAAAAGAATTTTGTCCTAGAAATTACCAAGTAAGAAAAGGTTACAAAATCAATTAATTTTTTTCAAAACAAATCATCCAAATGAGATTACCAAAAATCCATTCGTTAAACTTCTTATAAATTTTTTTTCTAAATTTTCAAATCCATTCATAGTTATCTTTTCAAAACCAACTAATATCATTTCAATTTATAACTCAAAAAACCAAAATTTAGTTTTCACAATTTTTTTCCAATATTCCCAAAAAAATTCTAACGCCTCATATTTTCGAAAAAATTCTCCAGTCTCTCCTTTGCACGGTTCGATCATAGTAGGATCATAACATACACACACACGCACACACGCACACACACATATATATATATTACAAATATACATCTCTGCTTCAAGGATGAGGCATCCTGTAGGGAAAAAATTATAAAAGTACGATATGTAATCCGAGATATGTACCTTATATATTATTAGCGATCATATACGGCTAATATAGCGCGAAAACGAGCTCCAAATGAGAAGCAAGTGCCATACGCACCTACTAAACTCTCAACAAACAATGAGAAACATGTATATAAGAAATTAATATCAATATATAACATACACCAATGCAACAACTATTTATGCCAATATAGCAAATGCAATCAAAAACAACAAATCCAACCATCATACAACCATCATCCGACTATCCAATCAATCCATAACCAAATCAACATTCATTCATTTCTTATTAATATTCAATGAATTGGTTTTTCAATTTAAATCACATTTGATTCATTAACATTGGATTTTTACTAACATTCGTTTATTCATATTCAATTAGTTTACATTCACTAATTTACATTCAAGTTTGTTCGCTTCCAAATCAAATCAATTCTATTTAAATTCACTAACTTTCAATTTGAATTCAATTACTTAGCTTTCAATCTCATTAATTCAATTTCATTAACATTTAATGAATTCTATACAATCAACTAACATCCAACTAACAACCAATGTATATCCAACATAACAAAATTTATTCAATATTGTAACGACCCAGAATTTCTGTCATTTGAAATTCAGATATTTAATTGATTTTAAATATCAACAAGTAAAATTTGTAAGTCGAATAATTTATTTCTCGAATATCTGGATTTAATTGGATAATTAAATCGACAATTTAATATTTGAAATTACAGAATTTTTTTGGAATTTGGGTTTAATGTGGATAAAAATGATTTATTAAGTTATATTAAATCATATTGGAGTTAGAACAATGTTTGTGAACTTTTAAAATTTAATTAAAAGTTAATTTGGGAAAATTGAATATTTTAACATTTAATCGACTAGTGAAAATAGTCATTTTTCAAACAGTCTCGGATTTCGACGAAACTAGTTTCATCGGATCCGTAATGTTAAATTATTGTAAGGTTTCGAATTTCGTGTCAATCGGATTTACGGTTTGTCCGGGGCAAGCCAAAACGCATAGAAATTAGTTTAATCGATTTAATTTAACTTTGATTGTTTATTTCCGTAACTCGCACATATGACCGAATTAGCCCCAGAAACACGTTCCATTGTGTCCGGAACGCGGGGTAAACCCTAGAAATGTCAGTCACCTCACGAGATTTGGAGTTTCGAAAATTTTGGATGAATAGTGTTTTTGTAGATTTTCTATAAAAGCACCTCAATAATTCACTTTTGCAAAATAAAACAAGCCCTAGGGTTTTAAGCAGCGGCCACCATTATAATTTCAAATGGCCAGAAAGATCACGTCTTCCTTCTCATTTTTCTCTCGATCCACTCAGTATTAACAAAAATCTCGAACTCCAACATCGAAGAGCGTAATGAGATCTTCGATGTGAACGGCTATGATCGTCTGAAACGCAATGGGGAGAGAGATAGTTGCTCGCATTTGCGTACGTTTTAAGAACGGTTTTCGAGGAGCAGGCGAAGCCGAGTGGGGCCGGTCTGGGGGTGGTGGTGCGCGGCGGTGGGGGCTATGACCTGGAAGTGGTTGATCATCGTCGAAGTCGATGTGGGGGAGGGGGTGCGTTTCAAACCCTAAATCGTGAGTTATGGGTTCAGCCGTGCTGTTTGTTCGCGTAGGGAGGAAGAAATAAACGAGCAACCCAGATCCTATTCTCTGAAATGCACGGCTTTGATTGGTTCAAGGTTAAAAATAAAAAGAATTTGTAAATAAAATTTTAATTTAAATCTTGTAAAGTTTAAAACATAGTATCTTTGTCATACGAGGTCGGAAAATTACGAAACGAATTGTGTCGGATTCGTTTTGTCGAGCACTATGCAATGAAGCTGGTGTGAGAACTCAAAACAGTTATTTATCTTTTAAAACAACAACAACAAGGGAAGTGAAAAATATCTGCAATGCTTTTGGAAAATGAAACTACCATAAGGCCTCCCCGCACACACATAATGCAAACGCAGAATTGGTGGAGATTTCTCCTTATGATAGTCAAAGATGCTTACTACGCAAAACAAATCATTTTCGATATTATTATCAGTGCATAGTGATGAAAGCATTTCGAAAATATAATGTAAATCTTAGCCAACATACGACCATTATCGTATGCCTACTATAGCTACCATGTTCAATAGCAGGTTACCGCCACATTCCATGGCAGGTTATACAACTAAAACCGTACAAGGTTCATATTGTTTCTTTGGATTTCCAACAAATGGTCATGATAAGGAACTTCCTACTGCCACATGAGATCGCCTTTGGCGGGACGTCCCGAGAAATTAACCGACTCTCTGCCAACACAAGGCCGGGTTACCTTTGTAACTAGGTAACTACTACACGAATATGCCACCCCTCGGTCCTTTGGGACCTTTACCCGAGAGCACTCGATCACAAAGCAACAACCACACAGAAAATGAGATTGGAGCAACCACATAGGTTAAGAATCAGGGCTCCATACCTCACACCACCCTATTCCAGAAGGAAATGACATACCCTAAAGGGAGCGACCCTCGTAACCCTGCCGCATATTCCTGTTTTGAACATTTCAGGGGTTTGAGGTCCGACGAAGTCTCGTCCACAAAGCTACATTTTTTCACAAAGCCACGCTTTGATCAATAAATGATCAATAAATAATCATCACACAGCAACACTCAGCATGCCACATTACCAAATTGGGAGTATATCGCTGAATAACCTTCAACTACAAAACCTCCGAGCTCGTACGTCTCAGAGAAGGGTGTTAACTAAGAGATAAATTTTCCGCCACCAACAGAAATGTATTTGAAAGAAATCTGCTTTATATCTCAAAATGTAATGTCAGACACGTAACCATACAAGTTTGTTCCGGGTTGGAACAGAACCGAAGGCACTTCAAAAGAAGCCCTTGCAATCCGGGTATTCATAATCCCGATCGAATTTCCCATCACAAAGGAAATCTCCGTACCGTAGCTAACGGTGCAGAGACAATCGATAGGTCATCCTATCGTTTTCACAAATACCCGGTCTTCAACACCGGTCTTTAATGCTATCCATTACGCCGTGTCACTATTCGAAATGGGTAGTTCAAATAACGAGCGCAATAATTTAAGAATAAGTGTAGCATTCGATTTCAACCAATTCACAACAAATAGCCATTTAAGGGTCAATACTGATAGTCCGTTATTTAACTATCAATCAATGTTCACAACATAACCCGATTCCAAATAATCTTCCCAAATTATTTATTTCCAAAATATCTTTACAAGATATAATCTCCACACTTAAACCATTTGAAAACAAATTTCAAATCAATTTTCATCTTTACAACTTTTGAAATTAAATTTCAAATCATTCTCCTTAAGCGGAAAATACTTACAAATAGTTATTCATTTTCACTGGGAATCTGTTGAGTTCAAATATTTTAAAATAATTGAAAATTTCTTATCCAAAAATATATCTGGAAAACACTTTTAAATAAAACTATCTTTCTTTAACTTTACTTAAGATATTAGTTACAAAATATTATACCTATATTGTATAAACTTAAATCCAAACTAATTTTTTCAAAATAAAATTAGTAAATAGAGTATAACTATTTAAATAACTATTTTCTAAAACAATTACTGATTAAATCTTAGAAATAATCATTTCTATAAACAATTTAATAAATCTATACTTAAAGGATTTAAAATAATTTAAGAAGTTAATTTCTCCAAAATATTCTTTTCAAAACAAATTCTAGAATTTTATATATATGAATAATATATTTTTTCAAAGCTATTCAAAAATTTTATTCGGCTTCCCAGGGAGAATACACTTTCATTTCAAAATGGTTCATTCAAACCAATTAAATAAATCCTTACCGATTTATTAAATTTACGTTCCAAATCCGTAAATTTATTTCCACACTTTTAAAAATAAATCAATGTTTACTTTTAAAACAAATTTCCCCTATAAATTTCCATTGTGAATTTACATTTCCAAATATTCACTTTTTATACGATTTTTCAAATAGATTTCAATTATTCACTTTCAACACCAAAATCAGTTTTCAATTGATTTCCGAAAACACCAAATCAAATTCCATATTGATTTCCCAAGAAATTAAACACTAAGTGAATTTCATTCAAATTTCAAATTGAAATCAATTTCTACTAAATTACTAAAATCAATTCCCAAATGGATTTCTAAATTTATTTCTTTTCAAAATAATTTCCTTTTTAAAGAATACAAATTCTTTTATTTTACAACTCTTTAAAATCCATATTTGAATAAATTTTCAACCTTTGAATTATATTATCGAAAATCCATTTATTACGCCCTTTTACCATATTTTTGGAATTTTATTCAATAAGATAAATATAAAAATTTATCATTCAAAAAATTCCTTCCTTCAAATTTATACGATTCTCAAAAATAAATTTAATTATAAATTTTCAACTTAAATTTCGAAAGTTCACATTTTACTTATTTTTGGTATCTAACAATACCAATTTATATTCGGCTAAAATTTAGCCTTTAACGATTTCAATCACAAAGATAATCACGCAAATTATAAATAGATCAACACACAACATTGAAAAAATTCAAATGTTTGAGGAATCCAGTTGGATCCCTCCAACCTGTTTCCCTGCATCCAAAGATGTTAGCACAATACCAATTCCACTTCGAGGTGAAATATCGCGGTATATGGGATTCATAAAATATTATCCGCTATTATGCGGCGCAATAGGGTCTCATCCGCTATATAATGCGGGAAAATCAACTCCAAATATATATATAATACCAATTCCATATCAAGTTGGAATTATCGCGGTATATGTGTTTAATAAATAACATCCGCTTAATATGCGGCGTATAGGGTCTATTTTAGTACAACAGATAATAATTATCATCCAATCACACAATCAAGCAATTTTAAATTTAACTATTTAAAAATTTAAATCGAAACAATTCGATTGAGTGAGAAGTTCTCACCTTGAGTTTCCGATAACAGCTGTAGCGTTTTATTTCGAATAAAATTAAACATGCATTTAATTTTACCCAAAATTATCACTAGCTCCAAACGACTCCAAACCAGCATCATTACGTAGTGCTCGACAAAACGAATCCAACGCAATTTGTTTCGTAGACCTCGTATGACAAAGATACAATGTTTTAAAGTTTACACGATTTAAATTAAAATTTTATTTACAAATTCTTTTTATTTTTAACCTTGAACCAATCAAAGCCGTACATTTCAGAGAATAGGATCTGGGCCGCTCGTTTGTTTCTTCCTCCCCACGCGAATACACAGCATGGCTAAACCCATAACTCATGATTTAGGGTTTGAAATGCACCCCCCACATCGACTTCAACGATGATCAACCACTTCCAGGTCGTAGCCCCCACCGTCGCGCACAACCACCCCCAGACCGGCCCCACTCGGCTGCGCCTGCTCCTCGAAAACCATGCTTAAACCGTGTGCAAACGCGAGCAGCTATCTCTCTCCCCATTGCGTTTCAGACGATCATAGTCGTTCACATCGAAGATCTCGTTACGCTCTTCGATGTTGTAGTTGGAGATTTTTGTTAATATTGAGTAGATCGAGAGAAAAATGAGGAGGAAGACGGGAGCTTTCTGCCATTTGAAATTATAATGGCGGCCGCTGCTTAAAACCCTAGGGCTTGTTTTATTTTGCAAAAGTTAATTATTGAGGTGCTTTTATAGAAAATTTACGAAAACACTATTCATCCAAAAAATTTCGAACTCAAAATCTCGCGCGGTGACCGACGTTTCTAAGGTTTACCCCGCTTTTCGGACATAATGCAACGTGTTTCGGAGGCTAATTCGGTCATATGTGCGAGTTACAGAAATAAACGATCAAATTTAAATTAAATCGATTAAACTAATTTCTATGCGTTTTGGCTTGCCCCGAACAAACCGTAAATCCGATTGACACGAAATTCGAAACCTTACGATAATTTAACATTACGGATCCGATGAAAGTGGTTTCATCGAATTCCGAGACTGTTTGAAAAATGACTATTTTCACTAGTCGATTAAATATTAAAATATTCAATTTTCACAAATTAACTTTTAATTCAATTTTAAAAGTTCACAAACATTGTTCTAACTCCAATATGATTTAATATAACTTAATAAATCATTTTTATCCACATTAAACCCAAATTCCAAAAGATTTCTGTAATTTCAAATATTAAATTGTCGATTTAATTATCCAATTAAATCCAGATATTCGAAAAATAAATTATTCGACTTACAAATTTTACTTGTTGATATTTAAAATCTATTAAATATCTGAATTTCAAATGACAGAAATTCTGGGTCGTTACAATCTTCTCCCTTTAAAAGAATTTCGTCCTCGAAATTACCAAGTAAGAAAAAGTTACATAATCCATTAGCTTTTCAAAACAAACCGTTCAAATTTGATTTACAAATCTCTTAAGTGTTTAACTTTTCCAAAATTCAATAGTTGAACTTCTTACAAAATATTTACTAAGTTTTCAAATCATATATAGTTATCTTTTCAAAACCAACCATATCGTTTAACCTTTAACTTCAAATCAAAACTTGGTTTTCACAAAAAATTTCCAAAATTTCCCGAAAATTTTCTTACGCCTTAAATTTTCAGAAAATTTCACCGCAACCTCCTTTGTACGGAGGAGCTTTTACAATATTACAATAGATATAAATATATAGACATCGACCCACACGGTCGGAAAACAGAAAAACAGTTCACAATTTCAAATTTACTATGGTAGCAAATCCATCACACAGAAACTCGAAAATGATACTGATGATGCTGCAGTCATCACCCTTATTATTTCCCAGCAACAGTAGTGAATTCACTGCTTTAAATTCTTTCAAAATTTTCTTTTATTTATAAATCTTGCTTATATAGTTTCACTATTTCTCTTTACTTATATAAGATTATTTCACAATTGTGAATCATTTCAATTATAGTTCCATACTTATACAATTGTTGCTTTTATATAATTTATTCTTTCACAATTGTTGTTTTTATTCAGATTATTCGAACATTTTTTATTCACTTCTATATTTTCTTACATACAATCAATCAATTCAATTTTACATACACTTTGATAATTCTGAAAAATTATTCCTTTATATATAAAATATAATCGAGGTAAAATTATTTCATTTACCTAATTTAAAACCATACTATGTCGGTTCATCTAGTTTAAGAGTTTAGAAACCCCTATCGATACAGTTAGCTAGACTGCACCGACCAGAATCTATAAACAATCAACTGATAAGTCAACACAATACAAAAAAAATTTCATATTCACTAACAAATACGTGCTCATATCTATTATTACACTCAACTCATTCTAGAGTATTGCTGACTCTATCTCTAATGAGTAATCCCCAACAGAGCCAAGGTTGTCGCTTAACCATATGCTCTGATATCAAATGTAACGAACGTGATTTTCGACTCATGAAAGTCGACATTAATACGTCCACTGTATCAACTGCCGAGCAATCGAATGCCGGAAAACCGTACCGTTAGGGTTTAAAAGAAGAGGTAGAAGAAAAAGATAGAAGAAGTAAGAATACAGAACAGAAACAATATCAGAATCTCACCATCGCAGCGGAACAACATATAATAGATAAATGAATAATCTTTAAAATAAAGAACTATATCAGTTATTACATTACATCACATCATCATCAGAGTGTACAACAACAATATACAACACAACAAAACAATGGAAGTTATACAAACGTGTCCTTACAAGTGAATTTACAGCGAAAAGATAATATCATATACAAGTAATACGCCTTGCCATCCAACTCGCCTCCTGAGCTCCATAGCACTTCTGAATCCAGAATGACCTGATAACCTGACTCTAGGCTGCCCGTGTGGAAAATTATGGGCGTCCAGAGTTTAGGAAGAGAACAATAAACTCCAGGTCAGTCATGAGACTGGTGTGAGAACTCAAAACAGTTATTTATCTTTTAAAACAACAACAAGAGAAGTGAAAAATATCCGCAATGCTTTTGGAAAATGAAGCTACCATAAGGCCTTCCCGCACACACACAATGCAAACGCAGAATTGGTGGAGATTTCTCCTTATGATAGTCAAAGATGCTTACTACGCAAAACAAATCATTTTCGATATTATTATCGGTGCATAGTGATGAAAGCATTTCGAAAATATAATATAAATCTTAGCCAACATACGACCATTATCGTATGCCTACTATAGCTACCATGTTCAATAGCAGGTTACTGCCACATTCCATGGCAGGTTATACAACTAAAACCGTACAAGGTTCGTATTGTTTCTTTGGATTTCCAATAAATGGTCAGGCTAAGGAACTTCCTACTGCCACATGGGATCGCCTCTGTCGGGACGTCCCGAGAACTTAACCGGCTCTCTGCCAACACAAGGCCGGGTTACCTTTGTAACTAGGTAACTACTACACGAATATGCCACCCCCGGTCCTTTGGGACCTTTATCCGAGGGCCCTCGATCACAAAGCAACAACCACACAGAAAATGAGATTGGAGCAACCACATAGGTTAAACATCAGGGCTCCATACCTGACACCACCCTTTTCCAGAAGGAAATGACATATCCTAAAGGGAGCGACCCTCATAACCTTGCCGCATATTCTTGTTTTGACCATTTCCGGGGCGTGAGGTCCGACAAAGTCTCGTCCACAAAGCTACGCTTTTTTCACAAAGCCACGCTTTGATCAACAAATGATCAATAAACAATCATCACACAACAACACTCAGCATGCCACATTACCAAATTGGGAGTATATCGCTGAATAACCTTCAACTACAAAACCTGTGAGCTCGTACGTCTCAGAGAAGGGTGTTAACTAAGAGAATAAATTCTCCGCCACCAACAGAAATGTATTTGAAAGAAATCTGCTTTATATCTCAAAATGTAATGTCAGACACGTAACCATACAAGTCTGTTTCGGGTTCGAACAGAACCAAAGGCACTTCAAAAGAAGCCCTTGCAATCCGGGTATTCACAATTCCGATCGAATTTCCCATCACAAAGGAAATCTACATACCGTAGCTAACGGTGCAGAGACAATCGATAGGTCATCCTATCATTTTCACAAATACCCGGTCTTCAACACCGGTCATCAATGCCATCCATTACATCGTATCACTATTCGGAATGGGTGGTCCGAATAACGAGCGCAATAATTTAAAAATAAGTGTACATTCAGTTTCAACCAATTCACAACAAATAGCCATTTCAGGTTCAATATTGATAGTCGGTTATTTAACTATTAATCAATATTCACAACATAACCCGATTCCAAATAATCTTCCCAAATTATTTATTTCCAAAATATCTTTACAAGATATAATCTCCACACTTCAACCATTTGAAAGCAAATTTCAAATCAATTTTCACCTTTATAACTTTTGAAATTAAATTTTAAATCATTTTCCTTAAGCGGAAAATACTTACAAATAGTTATTCATTTTCACTGGAAATTTACCGAGTTCAAATATTTTAAAATAATTGAAAATTTCTTATCCAAAAATATATCTGGAAAACACTTTTAAATAAAACTATTTTTCTTTAAAAACTTTACTTAAGATATTAGTTACAAAATATTATACCTATATTATATAAACTTAAATCCAAACTAATTTTTTCAAAATAAAATTAGTAAATAGAGTATAGCTATTTAAATAACTATTTTCTAAAACAATTACTGATTAAATCTTAAAAATAATCATTTCTATAAACAATTTAATAAATCTTTACTTTAAGGATTTAAAATAATTTAAGAAGTTAATTTCTCCAAAATATTCTTTTCAAAACCAATTCTAGAATTTTATATATATGAATAATATATTTTTTCAAAGCTATTTAGAAATTTTATTTGGCTTCCCAGGGAGAATACGCTTTCATTTCAAAATGGTTCATTCAAACCAATTAAATAAATCCTTACCGATTTATTAAATTTACGTTCCAAATCCGTAAATTTATTTCCACACTTTTAAAAATAAATCAATGTTTATTTTTAAAAAAATTCCCTTATAAATTTCCATTGTGAATTTACATTTCCAAATATTCACTTTTTATAAGATTTTTCAAATCGACTTCAATTATTCATTTTCAACACCAATATCAGTTTTCAATTGATTTTCGAAAACACCAAATCAAATTCCATATTGATTTTCCAAGAAATTAAACACTAAGTGAATTTCATTCAAATTTCAAATTGAAATCAATTTCTACTAAATTACCAAAATCAATTCCCAAATGGATTTCTAAATTTATTTCTTTTCAAAATAATTTCCTTTTTAAAGAATACAAATTCTTTTATTTTCCAACTCTTTAAATCCATATTTGAATAAATTTTCAACCTTTGAATAATATTATCGAAAATCCATTTATTACGCCCTTTTACCATATTTTTGGAATTTTATTCAATAAGATAAAAATAAAACTTTATCATTCTAAAAATTCCTTCCTTCAAATTTATACGACTCTCAAAAATAAATTTAATTATAATTTTTTCAACTTAAATTTCGAAAGTTCACATTTTACTTATCTAACGATGCCATTTATATTCGGCTAAAATTTAGCCTTTAACGATTTCAATTACAAAGATAATCACGCAGATTATAAATAGATCAACACACAACATTGAAACAAATTCAAATGTTTGAGGAATCCAGTTGGATCCCTCCAATCTGTTTCCCTACATCCAAAGATGCTAGCACAATACCAATTCCACTTCGAGGTGAATATCACGGTATATGGGATTCATAAAATATTATCTGCTATTATGCGGCGTAATAGGGTCTCATCCGCTATATAATGCGGGAAAATCAACTCCAAATACATATATAATACCAATTCCATATCAAGTTGGAATTACCGCGGTATATGTGTTTAATAAATAACATCCGCTTAATATGCGGCGTATAGGGTCTATTTTAGTACAACAGATAATAATTATCATCCAATCACACAATCAAGCAATTTTAAATTTAACTATTTAAAAATTTAAATCGAAACAATTCGATTGAGTGAGAACTTCTCACCTTCAGTTTTCGATAACAGTTGCAGCGTTTTATTTCGAATAAAATTAAACGTGCGTTTAATTTTACCCAAAATTATCACTAGCTCCAAACGACTCCAAACCAACTCCATTGCGTATTGCTCGACAAAACGAATCCAACGCAATTCGTTTCGTAATTTTCCAACCTCGTATGACAAAATACAATGTTTTAAAGTTTACACAATTTAAATTAAAATTTTATTTACAAATTCTTTTTATTTTTAACCTTGAACCAATCAAAGTCGTGCATTTCAGAGAATAGGATCTGGGCCGCTCGTTTTTTTCTTCCTCCCCATGCGAATACACAGCACGACCGAACCCATAACTCGCGATTTAGGGTTTGAAACGCACCCCCCCCAACATCGACTTCGACGATGATCAACCACTTCTAGGTCGTAGCCCCCACCGCCGCGCACCACCACCCCCAGATCGGCCCTACTCGGCTACACCTACTCCTCGAAAACCATGCTTAAAACGTGCGCAAACGCGAGCAGCTATCTCTCTCCCCATTGTGTTTCAGACGATCATAGTCGTTCACATCGAAGATCTCATTACGCTCTTCGATGTTGTAGTTGGAGATTTTTGTTAATACTGAGTGGATCGAGAGAAAAATGAGGAGGAAGACGGGAGCTTTCTGGCTATTCGAAATTATAATGGCGGCCGCTGCTTAAAACCCTAGGGCTTGTTTTATTTTGCAAAAGTGAATTATTGAGGTGCTTTTATAGAAAATTTACAAAAACACTATTCATCCAAAATTTTCCGAACTCCAAATCTCGCGCGGTGACCCGCGTTTTCAGGGTTTATCCCCCGTTCCGGACACAATGGAATGTGTTTCAGAGGCTAATTCGGTCATATGTGCGAGTTATGGAAATAAACGATCAAATTTGAATTAAATCGATTAAACTAATTTCTATGCATTTTGGCTTGCCCCGGACAAACCGTAAATCCAATTGACACGAAATTCTAAACCTTGCAATAATTTAACATTACGGATCTAATGAAACTGGTTTCATCGAAATCCGATACTGTTTGAAAAATGACTATTTTCACTAGTCGATTAAATATTAAAATATTCAATTTTCACAAATTAACTTTTAATTCAATTTTAAAAGTTCACAAAATTGTTCTAACTCCAATATGATTTAATATAACTTAATAAATCATTTTTATCCACATTAAACCCAAATTCCAAAAAATTTCTGTAATTTCAAATATTAAATTGTTGATCTAATTATCCAATTAAATCCAGATATTTGAAAAATAAATTATTCGACTTACAAATTTTTCTTGTTGATATTTAAAATCAATGAAATATATGAATTTAAAATGACAGAAATTCTCGGTCGTTACAAATATACTTTAATTCAAACATTCTTTAATTCAATTTGGTTTAACACATTAATTTCAATTAGTTTAATATCCAATTGACTTTCATTCAATTATTCAATTCATAACTTCTTAAGTTTCGTTCAACTCTTAACAACAACATTTATAATCCATGTTTATTCACTTATACAATTAAAGTTGAATTTCTTTATATAGCTTAAGTTCATATTCATTTAACTACTTCATTTCATTGATTCACTTTATTAATTTGTTTTGATGTCAAATTCCACCCCATTTAACTTAAGTTATATTTCGTTTCATTTCACTTGCATTTATTTTCACTATACAATTTAAGTTCTTTTCTAATTTAATTCAAATTTTATTTTAGTTAACTTTTATTTAAGTCAAATTTCCTATCACTTATTCAAATTCAGATTTTGTTTTGCTTAACAAAATTGTTTAACTATTTTAACAACTGGTTTTACTTAAATTTTCTCGCTTAATAAGTTATACAAATTATTATTTAAACTTCCAAATTCATATTATATAATCACTTATCTAATCCAATTCAATTTAACTTACGTTATATTTTAATTCCATATCTCAATTTTCACACTTAAATTTTTTTTGAAATTTTTTTCTTATTTATACTCATTCCAATTATAAGTTCAAAACTCGTTCTACTTATATTAATCAATTTCAACTTGAATTTTAAATTCAAATTTGTTATTCACAACAAAACTTCAATTTTCAAGTTCAATTTACTATTGGCAGAAAATCGATCACATAAAAACACAAAAATGATACTGATGATGCTGTAGCATTACCCTTATTATTTCCCAGCAACAATAGTGAATTCAGTGCTTTATATTCTTTTTAAAATTTCCTTCTTATTTATACATAACATTTATAAATCTTTTTATTTATATGATTTCACTATTTTACTTTACTTATATAAGATTTATTCCAAATTCACTTATCTTCTCTAGATTTATAACAATATAATCTCTTTATCTTTTGGAAAAAAATAACTTTCAAAATAAACGGGATTCCAAATTTCAAATTCTTAATCTAAATCCATTTTTATTTGCAACTATATTCATAAATGTATTCATGTTGTTTCATTTCTTATATATATAAGATTATTTCACAATTGTAAATCATATTAATTATAAATCGATTCTTTATAATTCCTTTGCTTTTATTTAGATTATTCAAACAACTTTTATTAACTTATACATATTTACATTTTCAATAACCAAACAATCGATTTATATACACTTTAATAATCCTGAAAAATTATTCCCTTTATATACAAAATATAATCGAGGTAAAATTATTTCATTTAACCAATTTAAAATAATACTATGTCGACTTGCCTCGTTTAAGTGTTTAGAAACCCCTATCGATAATATGGCGTCCCTCATACCGATCGGAATTCACAAACAACTCAACGGACAAGCATACACAATATAAAATAGTTTTATATTCACTTACAAATACGCGCTCATATATATAATACACTCAAACTCAATCTAAGGTGCTACTGTCCCTATCTATACTGAGTACACGTCAAAGCTTAGGAATATATAAAATCTAAGCTCTGGTACCACATGTGACGACTCGCGAATATGTACCCTTTGAATCGACAATAAACCACAGATGTCCGACCCGAAAAGCACAAACTTACGGAAAGTCGGGAGAAAGAAAAGAAGAAAGAAGAAGAGAAGAGAAGAAAGAGAGAAGAGAGAACCAAACGGAACAATACAGAATCTCACATCCCAGCAGAAAACATATAATATCATGTCAATATCTTTACAAAACAGAAATTCTATATACATACATCATTGGATTTCCATGTAAAGTATTTTGGTTATCGTAAAGTAAATACCCGTCTGTTTTTACGTATGGTGTGGTCCTATGAGATATCTTTGCTTTTCAAGATGTTTTATAAAAGTATAAATTAAGTTGTTTGAGTATACTCGTACAAGATCCATGTCTGACCTAGAGTTTTCTTTCTTTTCCTAAAACTCTTAGGTAATCAAATTTAGCCAAGTGATCCAGGTTTCTTACAGAAGCATTTTGAAGGAGCTGAAGCAGGTGGCTTCACTGGTGAAATTCTGTGATTGTGTAGTTTCTTCTTATCTTTCCTTTTCTCCTACTCTTAATGGCTCGTCTTTTGGTGCAAGAAAGGTGGTCATTACATTTTGGTATTATAGCCTAGGTTAAGTGAATACCTAGGCTTTGGATTAGTATCAACTCCGAGAGTGCCTATTTGTAATTTTTATTCGTATACTCACATATACATATATATATATACATATATAAATAGATCAGCCTGATAGGTTTCATTAGTACCCTTCTGCCAAGATTTATATCGTCCAAGTATTCTAAGATTATCTTACTATTCCAAAATAGCAAGACATGAGTAACAGAGGCAGACAAAGTAGGGGAGCAGGTAGCACTACAAATACAAATGGTCAAACCCCAAATTCTGGAGGAGTTCAAATTACCAAGGAGATAGCGCTCGAGCAGTTAAGAGTGAATTTCACAACCTTATGCAAGAATTACACTTACCTCGAAGGGGAACCATTTAAGGGAACTGAGTCTATCATGAAAGTGCAAGCTTGGTTGCGATCTTGTAAGAATATTTTCGAAGGTCTTGGTTTATTGGAAGAAAAGAAGGGATTTTTTTAGCAGCATGGCAACTGCAAGAGGGGGCAGCAGCTTAATGGGACTCCCTTACTGCAAATATTCTAGAAAATGAGTTATCATAGTCCCAGTTCAAGGAAGTTGCTGAAGACTAATTCTTGCCAATAACAGAAAGGACCTGGATGTATAGGAACTTCATGGATTTGAAGTGGGAGGATCTATCGATAGTAGAGGATGAGACAAAGTTCAACGAGTTATCTTGTTTTGGGCCAGAATTGATCAATAGCCCATTATAAAAGAATGAGACGTTTGTTTCAGGTATGAGGGAAGAATACACGAGAAAATGACTACTCGTATTTAAAGCACTTTTGTGGATCTAGTTGATATGGCTTTGAGGTACGAGGTGAAAGAGGCTATGCGGTAGGATCGTGTAATATGGAATAATGAAATAGTCTAGGTAGATAAAGTAGGTAAATGCAAGGAGACACCAGGATTTTATACTGGTTCGGACCTCTCGTCCTATGTCCAGTCCCTAAGCTTCACTTAGGAATTTCACTAACTAACACCCTCACGTCACCCGGAGGAATAGGTTTACAACTTACCCGAACAATCGAACGGGATTTCTTGCCTCAACTACCGAAGAGGACTTCAACTCAATTACTAAAATACAATATTTGACTTGTTGTGTTCTTGTCAACACTAATGAGTCTAATGTAGTACAATATTCCTATAATCTTATCCTCGAAATATGCAATGTGTTTGTGAAGATTTAGGAAATGTGAATTGCTATGAATCAAAAGAATGTTATAAACAAAAACAGTGATTCAAGCAATAGATTGGTGATTGCTTTGAGAATATCTAGAGAATATGAACAAGAGAATAGTAAGATTAAAGCAAGAGAATTCGGTGAATTAAATGATGTTAGAATCATGTATATATACTTGCAGAAGAGGTGCATATGTTGTCAAAGGTTGCAAACAAGAGATGCTTCCATTTCCATTGATGAATGGTTGCAACTCTTGGGAGGAAGAAGGTGTCTTTTCAGAGAAAATTCGCAGGTTCAAATTCAGTCGACTGAGCAGGGAATTCAGTCAACTGAAAATATGAAGTAAAATTTTCGGGAGCAAATTCAGTCGACTGTGCTGGAAATTCAGTCGACTGAAACTGTGCATGTGTATAAATTTGTTCCAGTTTCAATCGACTGGCTGTTCCTGTTCAGTCGACTGAACTTATAAAATATGCATAGTGAAAAAATGAAGTTTATAAAATATTTTCTAGTGTTCGTGCAAGCTTCTTGAGGATAGATTTTAACAATAAATCTAGACTAAGACATATATAAAAACATACTTTAAGTTTGTTTGGTCTTCATCGATCTTCCTTTAGCATTTGCATATATTTCTTCCTTGTTTGTTAAAGCACATTGTCATTGATCAAAAACTTCGCGTATCAACATTCTCCCCCTTTTTGATTGATGACAATACTGATTTATTCTAGAGATGTTTTACTTATTTTCTCCCCCTAAATATATGCACTATCTTTCCTACAAAACAAAGTTAGTACCATAGATTTTCTCCCTCTTTGTCATCGACAAAAAGGAAGAACTAACAGTAGTAATAATTTATCAAAACAATCACTGAGGCATAGAGAATATTTGCATAATCATGGCTTAAGAAAAGTAAAATGTTGTGACAAACAAGCATGAAATGGCTATTTATACAAGCCACTAGAAAGTTAAAAATACACATCAAACCAAAAAATTACTCATCTCTACCCCAGTTATATGAACCTTCTCTTCCTGTTGGTTCACATATGACGGGTCCTCCTGTTGGTGGTCTGTGCGCTCTTCCTCCTTGGCCACAACTAGCTCCGCTTGCGCTGCTACTTGTATGCTCTTCGGATGTCGTCCATGTAAACGTAGGTGTCGGACGTTTGCCGCGTGATGTTGAAGCAGTAGTGGTGCTTGAGCACAAGATTGCATCCCAAAGCTTGTTGAAGAATCCTTTGATTTTGTCAAGCTTATGATCTACCTTTTTAAGACGAGTGTCAAGAATTTGTTGATTTCTTGACAATATCCCCAAGGATTGGTTGGTAGTGAAGCTTGGGTCAAGAAGACGGATTTCATCATCTTGCTCGAGATGTTCTTCGTGGTGAGGTTGCGGAGGTTGTTGTTGTTGTTAATGCTAAAAGTGATGAATTTCATCAATCTTTCTTTTTGTGCCTGGAGAAATAAAGAGTCCGCATTTTGCTTTCTTGGATTCTGGTGTGTAGCCGGTACGATAATTATTCCATTTGAAAATTGGTTCATATGTCGGTGTTGGAGTGGGAAGTTTTGGAGATGTTGGAGTGTTTTCGACAAAAGAAGTGATGTTGATCGAGGAAAGAGAGTTGTTGGACGACATTTTTATAAAACTTTTATTTGTGAGAATGAGTTGTGAAAATAATATTTTTAAGATATATTTATAGTAGGAATTTTCTAAAAATATAGTGGTTATAAATCCTTAAAGTTTTTCATCCACTTAATGATTTAATGGTTACCATAATTCTGTTAAAAATGTATGGTGAATAATTTTTGACAAAATATTATGTAACATATTTGAAAAGTAAATTGAAAATCCCATATTTTCTTTATTCAGTCGACTGAACAGATAATGATAGTCGACTGAATTGTATAGATTTTTCTCTATACGATATCTTTAAAAGACATTATTCCTAACTCTCGTCATAATTTTATGAAGGAGTTTTCTAATAGAGGTTTAGTAAATATATCGGCAATTTGATTTTCAGTTGAAATATGTTCTAAATTAATTATTCCTTTTTCGATATTATCACGTAGAAAATGGTGACGAATATCTATATGTTTTGTACGAGAGTGATTAACCGGATTTCTAGATAAGTTTATTGTACTTGTATTATCACAATATATTGTAGAATTTGTTAAATCTATATTAAAATCTTTAAGTGGTTGTTGCATGTATATAACTTGAGTGCAAGCTAAAGCAGCTGATATATACTTTGCTTCGCATGTGGAAAGCGAGACACAATTTTGTTTCTTACTAAACCAAGATACAAGTGATTTTCCAATGAAATGGCAAGTACCACTTGTTCTTTTTCTATCTGTTCGACATCCATCAAAATCAGCATCACTAAATGATACTAACTCAAATGAACACTCCTTTGGATAGAAAAGACCGAAATCTTTAGTTTTGTTAAGGTATCGCATTATTCGTTTTACTGCTCTTAAGTGTGAATCTTTAGGATCGGATTAAAAACGTGCACATAAACAAACACTCATCATTATGTCAGGTCTACTAGCGGTTAAGTAAAGTAAGGAACCTATCATACTTCTAAACAATTTTTGATCTACACTTTTGCCATTTTCATCTCGATCGAGATGTGTAGTGGTACTCATAGGAGTAGGTTTAGCAGAAGTGTTTTCCATGCCGAATCGTTTAGTTAAATTAGCACAATATTTTTCTTGGTTTATAAAAATTTCATTTGTTAATTGTTTGATTTGAAGTCCGAGAAAATATGATAATTCTCCCATATGAGACATTTCGAACTCATTAATCATTATATTTGAAAATTCTTTACATAAATTTTCATTTGTTGAACCAAAAATAATATCATCTACGTGTATTTGAATTATTAAAATATCTTTGGTAGTATTTTTAATAAAAAGCGTTTGATCTACTTTTCCAATTTTAAATCCCGAGTTTAATAAATAACTTTTGAGTCTTTCATACCAAGCACGAGGTTCTTGTTTAAGACCATATAGTGCTTTCTTTAATTTAAATACATGATCCAGATATTTTTCATGTATAAATAAAGGAGGTTGTTCTACATATACATTTTCTTTAATAAAACCATTTAAAAATGCACTTTAACATCCATTTGATAAAGTTTAAAATTTTGTGAAAACATGCAAAGGCTAATAGTATACGTATTGCTTCAAGTCTTGCAACGGGAGCAAAAGTTTCTTCAAAATCAATACCTTCTTCTTGATTATACCCTTGTGCTACCAGTCTTGCTTTATTCCTTGTTATATTACCTTTTTCATCTACTTTATTTTTGTAAATCCATTTTGTTCCAATTACTGATTGATTATTAGGACGGGGAACTAATTCCCAAACATCGTTACGTTCAAATTGATTTAATTCTTCTTGCATTGCGATAATCCAATAATCATATGTTGATGCTTCTTTTGGATTTTTAGGTTCTATTAATGAAATGAAAGCTACATGACCCATTTGATTTAGTTGATTTCTTGTTCTAACTTGAGAATTTTTTTTCCCCTATTATTTTTTGAGTTGGATGATCTCGTAATATTCTAGGAGGAGATCTTAGTTCATTATTATTATTTTCAAGGTTTGTTTCTTCTATATTTATCAATTCTTCATCATCTTTTATATTTAAAATTTTATTAAAATTTTCATCAAAAGATATATGCAAAGTTTCTTCAATTAAGTTTGTTCGTTTATTAAATACTCGATATGCTTTACTTCGTTCTGAGTATCCTACGAAAATTCCTACATCAGCTTTTGAATCGAATTTTCCTAGTTGATCTTTTGTATTTAAAATGAAACACTTTGGTCCAAATATTTTAAAATAAGGTATATTTGGCTTTTTATTATTAAATAGTTCATAAGAAGTATTTTTAGTTAATGGTCTAATTGATATTCTATGTAATACATAACATGCAGTAGCAACGGCTTCCGCCCAAAAATGTTTTGGTAGAGAACATCCATTTAATAATGTTATTGCGCATTCTTGTAATGTTCTATTCTTTCTTTCTACAACTCCATTTTGTTGAGGAGTTCTAGGAAAAGAAAAGTTATGATTTATTCCTTTCTTTTTACAAAATGTTTCAAAAATTTCATTTTCGAATTCGCCTCCATGATCGCTTCGAATATTTTTAATTTTCAAATCTTTAGTGTTTTGAATTCTTTTGACAAATGTTTTAAAATGCTCAAAAGTGTCACTTTTATTCTTCATAAAAATAGTCCATGTATATCTTGAAAAATCATCAACTATTACAAATACGTATCGATTGTGATTAATGGATTGAACTTGTGTTGGTCCAAATAAATCCACATGTAGTAATTCTAATGGTTGTAAAGTCGAAATATTTTTCTTAGATTTGAAAGATGATTTCGTTAATTTTCCTTTCTGACAATCATCACAAAGATTATTTATTTTAAAGTTTATTTTGGGTAAACCTCTTACTAATTCATTTTTAGAAAGTTTTCTAATAGTTTTAAAATTTATATGACAAAATCTTTTGTGCCATAACCAAGGATCATTATCTTTGGCAAGTAAACACATACTTGAATTATGATTAATATTCATATTTAAAATATAAATATTTCTATATCTATTTCCTTCAAAAACAAGATTTTGGTTTTGATCAAAAATACTACATTTATTATTCGAGAAAGTTATTTTAAAACCTTTGTCACACAGTTGACTTATGCTAAGTAGATTATGTTTTAAATTTTCAACTAATGAAACATTTGTTATAAAAGGTAAATTTTATGTACCGTAATTGTTCACATCTCCTTTGCCAATGATATAGCCTTTTGAATTATCTCCGAAGGTAACCGAGCCACCATCAAAGTGTGTGATGTTTGTAAGCATATCTTTGTCTCCGGTCATGTGTTTTGAACAACCACTGTCTAATATCCATTTCTTCCTTATGAGTGGGACCTACAAATAAATATGAAATTATTGGTACCCACCTTTTAATAGGGTCCTAAAAAGTTAGAATTTAGGAAACCAAACCCAATTTGGTTTAGTATCCTTTTTATAAATATAGTTTTCATTATGATGAACATTATCCATAAATGTTTTAATATATATATTTCTTATTAATATATTGTTAGTCTTTGGTACCCAAATTTTAACTACCTTGTTTTCTACTTTTGTTTTAATAGGTTTCTTTAGCAATATTTGTTGTTTTGAATCAATATTCCTCTTAAAATTTTTATTTTTCTTTTTAGGAATTTTTGACTCCTTTTTATATCCTAATCCATGTTTATTGAGAATTTTCTAAAATCTTAGATAAATTTTCTCTTCCTTTGTTAAAGTTAGAAACATTTTTAGTGATGTTATCTAATCTATCTTGAAGACTATTATTTCCTAACTCAATTAGTCTAATTTTAGTTTTTAACTCATGATTTTCAGAAACAATTATGTCATTCTTTGTTTTTTGAGTTTCAATTTCTTGACTTAAAAGTGATAATTGAGTTTCCGAATTTGAATGAGATTCTTGAACTTTTTCAAGTTCTTCTTCTAAGATTTTCTTTTCATCTTTTAACATATCCCTTTCAAATTCAGCTATGTTTTGATTTTCATGAGTTTCTTTGAGTTTCTTTTTAAGAGTTTTTATTGTGCTTAAAAGTTCAGTGTTTACTTCAATTAAATCGTCGAAAGTTAAATTATTTACCTCAGATTCTTGAGCCATGAAGCATACATTTGCCTGTTCATTGTCGCTATCACTTTCATTTTCGGATGAAGATGAATCTGAATCGTCCCATGTTACAGAAAATGCCTTCTTTTTGAATTTATCCTTCTTGTTTTTGTTGTTGAAATTTTTCTGATTTTCCTTCATTTGTTCTTGACAATCTTTTTGCATGTGTCCTTTCTTGTGACAATTGAAGCATTCTATATTTGAGGATGAAGGTTTGTTCAAGAAATTCTTTTTGAATCCGTTTTTGTTTCCTTTTCTATATTTTAAGAATTTCTTGAAATTTTTGGCTATAAATGCTAGATCCTCATCTTCAGACTCTGATTCTTCCTTTTCCGCATGAAAGGCAACATTCTTTCTTTCTTGAGCTTGATCTTTCTTAGCTTGCATATTTACTTCATACGACATAAGATTTCCAATCAATTCTTCTAGTTTCATTGTAGATAGATCATTTGCTTCCTCGATTGCTAGTACTTTTCTCTCTCATTCATCAGTGAGTGAATTTAGAACTTTAGACACAATGTCAAAGTCTGTGTATCTTTCTCCTAGTCCGATTAGAGCATGATGAATGTCTTGAAATCTTGAGTACATGTCATTGATGGATTCATTTTGTTGCATTATAAAATTTTGGAATTGATTCTTCAGCATGGATATCTTTGTTTGTTAACCTTGTTTGTGCCTTCATGTATGACTTTAAGTGTTTCCCATATCTGATATGCAGTAGTACATATGCTAACACGGTTGAATTCATTTCTATCCAGGGCGCAAAATAGCATATTCATAGCTTTGGCATTTGCACTAGCTTCATTCTTTTGAATTTGTGTCCATGTAGGATAATCGGTTGTGGGTACAACGAACTCTGCTTGAGTAGCATTCCAGGCTTCGAAACTTGCTGCTTGCATATAAATCCTCATCCTTGTAGCCCAATAGTTATAGTTTAGTCCATTGAATAGAGAGGTCTTTGGGTAGATTGTCCTTCCGCAAATGTAGAACTATAGGTAGATGTTGTGCTTGTACTTGCGTTATTTTCCATATTATCAATATGTCTAATAACGGTGTTATGGTTATAGGACGGCCTTGCTCTGATTCCAATTGAAAGAGGCTATGCGGTAGGATCGTGTAATATGGAATAATGAAATAGTCTAGGTAGATAAAGTAGGTAAATGCAAGGAGACACCAGGATTTTATACTGGTTCGGACCTCCCGTCCTACGTCCAGTCCCTAAGCTTCACTTAGGAATTTCACTAACTAACACCCTCACTTCACCCGGAGGAATAGGTTTACAACTTACCCGAACAATCGAACAGGATTTCTTGCCTCAACTACCGAAGAGGACTTCAACTCAATTACTAAAATACAATATTCGACTTGTTGTGTTCTTGTCAACACTAATGAGTCTAATGTAGTACAATATTCCTATAATCTTATCCTCGAGAATATGCAATGTGTTTATGAAGATTTTGGAAATGTGAATTGCTATGAATCAAAAGAATGTTATAAACAAAAATAGTGATTCAAGCAATAGATTGGTGATTGCTTTGAGAATATCTAGAGAATATGAACAAGAGAATAGTAAGATTAAAGCAAGAGAATTTGGTGAATTAAATGATGTTAGAATCATGTATATATATACTTGTAGAAGAGGTGCATATGTTGTCAAAGGTTGCAAACAAGAGATGCTTCCATTTCCATTGATGAATGGTTGCAACTCTTGGGAGGAAGAAGGTGTCTTTTCAGAGAAAATTCGCAGGTTCAGATTCAGTCGACTGAGCAGGGAATTCAGTCAACTGAAAATATGAAGTAAAATTTTCGGGAGTAAATTCAGTCGACTGTGCAGGAAATTTAGTCGACTGAAACTGTGCATGTGTATAAATTTGTTCCAGTTTCAGTCGACTAGTTGTTCCTGTTCAGTCGACTGAACTTATAAAATATGCATAGTGAAAAAATGAAGTTTATAAAAAGTTTTCTAGTGTTCGTGCAAGCTTCTTGAGGATAGATTTTAACAATAAATCTAGACTAAGACATATATAAAAACATACTTTAAGTTTGTTTGGTCTTCATCGATCTTCCTTTAGCATTTGCATATATTTCTTCCTTGTTTGTTAAAGCACATTGTCATTGATCAAAATCTTCGCGTATCAACACGAGCCCTTGGAAAAAAGAAGCATACTCCAGCAGCACTTAGTGGAAATGGTTATAACAAGAGGAAGTTAAATTTGAATTGGAAGAATCAAGGAAAAGGGAAATGAGGAGAAGGTCAAGGAGACAAGTTTAGGAGTATAAATTATTATATTTGCAAGTAGAAAGGTCATATTTCAAGGTCCTGTCCGAACCATGAAGCTTCGAAGTAGCAAGTGAACTCATCTCTCCAACAGTCCTGCAGTCTCTTTGTTTTAATTGTCATCAACGGAGGCATATGATTAAGGACTTCCAACTCATCAAGAAGGTGCCACAGCCCAAGGTATAGGCCATTAAGAATATACTGTCAACTTCAATGGATGTGAAGGGAAAGGGCTTCCTTGAAGGTACCTGATTGATTAATGGTATTTTTGTTCGGGCATTATTTAATACTGGTGCCTCTTATAGTTTTATCTCTTGTGAACCAGTTGGTAAATTTCACCTTAACCCTATATGTGTGTCTAACCCCATAGGTGATGTTATCCATTTGAATATGATTTGTGATGTCGATTTCCTATCTTTCTCATCACCTTTCTTGTGACTCATATGTTTTAGACTTTAAGGGATTTGATATTATTCTGGGTCTGGATTAGTTATCGAAATATGGTGCGATTTTAGATCATGCTAAAAGAACGATATCATTAAAGCTAAGTTGGGAAGAATTGTTACGATACTATGTAAGGAACTTGGTATTAATATGTGTAGTTTCTTGTATGCCCTAGAGTCATCCCGTGATGAGTGAAGTTGTGTAGAAATTGTTAGAAAATTTCCTGATGTGTTTGAAGAAGTAAATATCTTACCCTCACACCAAGAGATAGAGTTTTGTGTTGATTTGGTCGCTGGTGCAAGACCCGTTGTTCAACCAAAGAGAAGGATGGATCCAAAGGAGTGTAATGAATTAGAAAAGCAAACCAATGATCTGTTAAGAAGAGGGTTGATTAGACCCCATCGTTCGAGTTGTGGATCTACTGTGGTGTTTGCAGCTAAGTCTGATGGATCTTTAAGGTTTTGTGTGGATTATAGGGAGTTGAATAAGCTGACCATTAGGAACAAATATCTCTTACCCCACATGATGATCTTTTTGATCAACTTCATGGAGCTACGGTATTTCTCTAGAAAAATCTAGCGATTGGATTCCATTAATCAAGGGTTGCTGAAGATGGTATTCCCTTATCTACCTTTGGAGGTCCTAAACATTCCTTTGATTGGTTGATTATTCCTTTCGGGCTAACCAATGCGCCTGCATATTTTATGGATCTCATGAACCATGTTTTTCAATATGTTCTTAATAATTTTGTGCTAGTTTTCATTGATGACATCTTTATCTGCTCCAAATCCAAAGAGGAGCATAAACATCATTTGGAAGTGGTGTTAGAGACATTAAGGAGACATAACGTGAAGGTGAAATTTTATAAGTTCCCTTTTTGAAAATCAAAGGTAAGATTCTTAGGACATATCATGTTAGGAGAAGATATTTCAGTTGATCTAGCAAAGGTGGAAGCTGTCCACGAATGGAAGCAACCATAGAATCCTACCGAGGTTCGCAGTTTCTTTGGTTTGGCTGGATACTATAGGAAGTTTATTCAAGATTATTTAAAGATTTCATCCCATTTGACAAAGCTGACTAAGAAGGAGGAGAAGTTTGGATGGACTCCTAAGTGTGAAGAGGCATTTCTGTAATTGAAGAATAGATTGACCAGTGCACTGGTTTTGGCTGTTCCCGATGGAAGTAGTGTTCACGGTTTACGCGGATGCATGTGGAGTGGGACTTGGTGCTATTCTGATGCAGCATGGTAGAGTGATTACGTATGAAAGTAGGCAGTTGAAGCCTCATGAGAAGAACTATGCTACTCATAACTTGGTATCACTAGCTATTGTCTTTGCATTGAAAATGCATAGACACTACTTGCTTAGTAAGGATACTTCTATTCCTCTTTGTTTCTTTGCAATCTTTAGAAATTTTAGGAGTAAATTTTTCTTCTTAAATTGGTGATAAATTTGAATTCTTCATGGACCATAAATCCCTAAAGTATCTTTTTACTCAGAAGGATCTAAACCCTAGGCAACAGAGGTGGTTAGAGTTTTGGCGACTTATGACTTGGATATTCTTTTACATAAGGAAAAGCTAATGTGATGGTGGATGCCTTAAGCGGGAATGTTGTTTTTACTCTTTTGTAGGTTACGCCTACTCTCCTCAAAAGAATAGTGAGCAAGAAAAGAAAGGAAGAGAAGCTTAGTGACGATCATCAGGTTGATTAAGGAGGGGCATTGCACAAGTTTTAAGATTGACAACAAGGAGTTTTAAGGATGAATGGATGGATCTATATACCGAATGTCAACGTTTTTAGGCATGAAGTTTTGTCAAAATGCCATCATTCTAAGTTGAGTATCCATCCACATGTCTCAAAGATGCATAGGGACATGAAGCAGATGTTTTGGTGGAACGGGATAACGAGAGAAATGAAGGAGTATAGGTTACCGTGGGTTGGCTAGCAAAGAGCACACATTTTATCCTAGTAAAACCAACAAGGATCGTTGCTTCTTTAGTTGAAGTTTTTATAAGAGAGATAGTCAGGTTGCATGGAGTTCCTATGAGTATTATAAGTGATTAGCACCTAATATTTACTAGTCAATTTTTGAAAGCATTGCCAAAAACTCTAGAAACAAAGTTGAGCTTAAGCACAACATATTACCCCCGAATAGACGGATAGACGGAGCAAGTCAGTTGGATTCTAAAGAGACTCTTGAGGGTGTGTATTATGGATTTCGGTGGATCAATGGGAGGATCACTTACATTTGGTTGAGTTCTCCTGCAATAATAGTTTCCAAGCAAGATCGGAATGACACTGTATGAAGCCTTATATGGAAGATCGTGCAAGTCACATGCATGTTGGGTTGAGACGGGAGATAGATTAGTTCTTGGACCGGACATGATCCGAAAGGCTATAGAGAAAGTTGTAGTTATTAAGAAAAGAATGAAGGAGGCTCAAGATCTCCAAAATAGTTATGTGATAGGAGGCGAAAGGATTTGGAATTTATGGTTGGAGACTTGATGTTCATAAAGATTTCACCAATAAGAGGAGTTGTTAGATTTGGAAAAGCTAGGAAGTTTTCTCCAGGGGATGTTGGACCTTTCCATTTCTAGAGAGGATCGGATTGTTGGCTTATAGGGTCGGGTTGTCAGAGAGATTGGCGGAAGTTCACAATATGCTCCATGTATCACATTTGAGGCACCCGTCTTTGATTGTGGAGCATTCGGTTCAAGAGGAATTGAAAATAGAACCGAACTTGATAGTTGTTCCAGTTTATGTTATGGATCAGGATGAAAAAAGGTTGTGTAACAAGGTGGTTTGACTGGTCAAGATTCAGTAGAGTGAGGATCCAAGAGACTGCACTTGGAAGACGGTGGATCGTATAAAAGAGTCTATCTCGAGTTTATGTTAGGATAGCTAGTCATAGGTTGTATGTATAGTGTAGTTTGTTTGCTATGGATGCTAGTGTTTATATTTATTTGTGTTTTATGACACGAATATAGGCCTTTTCCATAGTTTGAATTATCTCCTTGATAGCTAATTTCAGAACGAAATCCTTTTAAGGGGAGAGAGTGTATCGACCTAGAATTTAATCGCTATTTAAATGAATATTTAATTATATTTTAAATAATTAATAAATGGTTTTTGTTAACAAATAAAGCAATTTTAGATAATAACTAATGATAATAAAATCGTTTTCAAATTTGTTTATCAAAATATATAGTTCATAGAAAATAGAAAATGTGTCCGAAAATTATTTTTTGAAATATCGACTTTTCATTAGTTAGAAGTTATTTGAAATGTCATAACACTATTTTAAAACACATATACGCACACTACAAATTATTTGTACAAGATAAATATATGTATAAATGTGCATGTATATGCTCTCTTTTAAGTATATATATAAGGATAAAAGAAAATATTTTATAAAGAAATATATATACACACGCACATATATAAATGCTCTTTTTCAACACAAGTACATAAGAACATGACATGAATAGTGAAAGTAAGAAGGAGGGCTGTAGTATGAACGGATTTGAGGGTGGGAGGTAAGGTATGGCTATGCATGCATATGTATAATTAAATATAAGCACTTATATATATATTAATAATTTCCTATATATACTTGCTAACTTTCATTCTTTTCATTTTGCAATCTCTTCTTCCACTTTGAAAATCCTAAGAGCTTAAGAAAAAACGCCATGGCCTCCTCTTCATAAGTTCTAAAACAAAAAATATTACTTCTTTCACTAAAAATCACTTCTTTTATTCACAAAACCACTTCTACATCTCTTACAACATCTTCTGTTTCTAAACTCAAGCTCATCCACCCCAAAACCACGATGGTGAGCCTAAAAGTCCCATGGCCATGCCCAATTAGCCTAGGTTGAGCCTAAAGTTCACTTGTCCAAACCATTTCAAGCATTCGATCAACCAAAAGTTCAATTTATACAACGTTTCTAAAGCGTTTTCTAGTTTCGGCAAAAGTTCGCTTTGGTTTAGAAAAAAATTTGGTTAGTAAAACGAATATTTTTGAAAAAGAAAACAAATTGGTTTAATGATCTATCTGTTGTAAAACTATAATGTTTGTCACGTTGAAGTATCATGTTGTTTGGATGATATATGATTGCAAGTTTGTTGTTTGGTATAGATTTGTGATTTGGAAAATATTTGAGATGTTTGGATATGTATATGGATATGGATATGGATATATGATACTAGTTTATGGTATGATGGTAGTATTGATTGTCAAACAAAATTAAGTATATTGTGAGAAGGTTGTGAAAACTAATATTTTAAAAAGTCGCAAAGGACTTGAGATCCGATTTGGAAACAAAACTTTTTTCTTCTAAGCTTTGGATTTTTGAAAATCTTTTCCAAGCTTCTATCTTTTGTTTAAATTTTCAAAACTCTTACAATTGTGTTTTCAAACTCTTAAAAAAAAATTTCAAACATGCGGTAGTTAGATTTAAGTGAGATATCTACCTAGAAATCAATTCTAGCGAACTAGGCATATAGCGATAGTCAATATGGATACGGTTTGAGAAATTTCGCGATTTCGAGTTTTAAAGTGTTTTCTTTTGGATTGTTTTCGAAAACTCATTTTGCCATAATAAAGTGAGTTAAAAGTTCAACTTTTAATTATGTAATAATTTAATTTATTAATTAGGTAATTATTATTTAATTAAGTAATTTAGTTAAGTAATTAGAGTTTAAAAAATTATTTATCAAGTTAATTATTTTTAATCAAGTAAGTTTTAAATAATGATTATTCAAGATAAATATAAAATTAATTTTTATTAAATCAAGTTTATTTTAATTAACTATTTAATTAGAGTTAATTATATAGTTAATTATTATTTAATAAAAGGTTAATTATCCACCTAATTAATATTTAATTTCATAAATAAATGTTATTTAATTAAATTATAATTAAGGTTTAATTAAAAATAATATTAGGGTTATTTATGGTTTAATTTTTATCTAATTAAGATTAATTTAAGTTTATTTAAATTTTAAACTTATAATTTAATTAAGGTTGGTTTATTTTAAAGTTCCTTTCCAAACTCTATCGGTTGTTTATTTTTAACCAATCTCTTGTTTAGGAAAATTATTTTAAAACCCAAGGATCTCTTGTCCATGCTATTAAGTAGCAAAATGAATTAAAGTAGTTGTAATAAAATGTCGACACGTTTTATTGAAAGTAAGTCGACTTGTACTTATCACATATACCACACTTCGAAAATGTAATGAATATGAGGGGTTAATTTCGATAAGCGGGTCATGATTATCTAAGCATATGGAACGTACGTCCATATGTAACACTTTACACCTTGATAGTCGGATAGTCCACTGTAAACAATTTGACCTTTTAAAATTATTAAACGCTGGTTTGGAGAGACCAGGTTCAGATATTAATTGTTATCCGGAAGCCACTTGAACCAACGTAAACGTTCGAATTGGAAATATTAAAGGAAAATCTCCAAGATGAAGACTTTGAAATGCAAGGGTTGTTTGTTACTAACCCTAAAGGTGATTCTAAAATGAGTGTAATGGAAATAGTGCCTTCAGTTCGTTCATCTCCTAAACAACTTGTATGGATGTGTGTTGACATTGTGTCAACATATGATAAGCAATGTTAGCATTCCAAGTGGTAATGTTGTAATAAAGATAAAGGTGGCCTCAAGCCTCATCAACCGGGAATGATTAAAACAGGGAAGATGCAGCAAGGCTAGGTGGGTCGTTTCCATTAAGGTAAGGTCATCCCCATCTAGAGTCCTTATTATTAACTCATTTATGTTTTGGTACGGTTGTTGTTCCCAACTGAGGGGTGAACTTTTTCGATACTATCTACTAAAGGTAGGCTAGTCTTGTGTTGGCAGGGGTCGATAGGTTCGATCTCAGTGTAATATTATCTAGAGATACACCATAACGGGCAGTACCCCAATAACCCAGTCATTATATGGAATCGATTTCCAACAAGTGTCTTTGGTCTTAGTTGTATACCTATTATGCTATAATTTAATTAATGTAAAAATTTCGACTATGAGAGTTATTTGTTTGAAAATCCTAAACATTACAATAATATCACTGGATTTCCGTATAATGTGTTTTGTTATCGTATGGTAAAAACCCATCCGTGTTTATTTGCGACGTGGTCTTACAAGATACCTTTGAGTTTTAGAAGAGATTACTCAAACCAGAACCATGTCTGACCTAGAGTTTTATTTTTCTTTCCAGAAACTCTTAAGTACATAAATTTTTATGAGTAGCCAAGTGATCCGGGTTTCTAATGGAAACATTTTGAAAGAGCGGGTGTGGATGGCTTCATCGTTAACTAGTTATTATCTATTTTGTTGTGTTATGTATGATATATATATATATATATATATATATATATATTGTGATGGAGAAGTAGTATAGCTTTCGAAACTATAACCCAAGGGTATGTTTAAAGCACAGTTTCGCCCAGAAGCTCATAGGTCAGGTCGAATACCGGGTTTCTCTCCTTAGCCTATGGATCTGCCTTGCTTTGGCCGAGGCTTCCTTCTCTCTCTGTCCAGTTGAAGTTGTAATGTAATGATTCTGATGTATTATTATTATGGAAACGACAGTGTAATATCTTATATTATCTATTATATTTGTTTTGATTCATGGAGAGATTATGTGATTATGTAGTTTCTTCTCATCTTTTCTTTTCTTTTCTTCTACTGTTAATGGCTCGTATTTCAATGCAAGAAAGGAGATCGTTACAGTTAATATATGGTAGTATAATGAAGAAGTAACTAGATCCATGTAATGTTGGCGTTGATGATTCTCGGCATTGATGATCGATGCTCTTCATTGATTAAAGACGGTGTTGAATTGAAGCTGTATCGACTATTATCCTACCTCTATGGCCATCGATGATGTTCATCATCGATGCCATAAGGATAGATGTGACAGAACTCTAAAATGAGGTATTGATAGCGACTCACCAATGAGATACGCCGTCATTGAACGGGCGACATCAACAGGAAGTGTAACTGATGACCTGTAGCGTGGTCTACCAATGATGCCAACTGATTGGCGACACCGTGATATGTTGTATCTTCCAACGGTTGATTAAGTGTGGCATTACCTGGAATCGACACTATTGAGATGCAACATCCATAAACCATTTGACTTTGAATGATGGTTGGCACGAGACTTATGTGGCTTTGATCAAAGTGACGATCTCCTTTTTCCTTGCTGATGGAATGCGATGCTATTGAGTTGCGACATGATGAAATGCGGTGTGGGTGAGGGGCAACACCAAAGAGATACGACATTTACTTACACTTTATTGATCTCATGTGACACTTTTGTTCTTCGACTCGAGACTAATGACACCAATTCCTTTGTGATGTTATCGTCCATGGCATTACTTTTGATATTGAAATATGTGGTTAACAATAATAAATCGGCACCTTCTATACAAATGCATTCTTGAAAATAATTTTGAAAATATGGTGCAAACAACCTATATATACTGATAGTTCTATATGTATGCAGTTTTTCAAAAATCAAAAGTTTGTTTTTGCATTCAAATTTTCTCATGCTTCTATGAATAAAAGTATGGTTCAACCAATTTTACATTCAATTCCTACCGTCCAATACCTAACACACCGTTTCTGTCATAAAACTTTGAAAATCCCATTTTCTAAACTTATATTCTTATGAGGGAAAGGAGATTCAAATAGAGAATTCCATGTTTCCATCCTTCTCATATATACTCATTCCACTATACCTTGGAACCTTCTCTTCTACCCCGATTCTTTTCCAACTTTTCCAAGTATAGTCAATATAAGAAAATTTATTTTTAAAATTTAAAACTTAATTATTTTAAAAAAAATTGTTCCTCTATAAAAAAGATATGGAAAAAATAATTTGCAGATCTAAAGTAGATTTTCCCCTTGTCATTATTTTTTTTTATTTTTACACATTGTCATTTCTATTGAATAGCAAAAGTCATATTTGCTAACTCGTCAATTTTTCATATGCTGAACTACGGCATTTCAAAATTGAGAAAATTCCCTTTTTGTTCAAAAAAATTTCAATTAAATTTTTTGAAAAATTTAATTGTTTTAAAAAAACATTACTTTTCAAAACTTTTACAAAAACATTTTACATTTGAAATCAGAATTTTGATCAAAATTTCCAAAAGTGTTTTTTATTATTTTTCAAAACATATCAAGCCACATCCAACACAATCGGAATTTAGTTAATGTGCTAACACCTATGATTAACCCTAATCTATTATGTAATTTATATTGAATTTCAAAAATCTTTCTCTTTTTTAGCGCAACAACAACACAGATAATGACCTGTCATTTCATAACGGCCTTCCCTATCCTTTGCTTGCTAAAATTTTACCTTTCTAAAATGTTAAGGCCTTTAGAACTTAAAATTATTTTTCTTTTAGTAGCTAATTCATTAAATTTTCTAATTTATTTTATAAACTCGTAGTCTTACTTTGCATTAGTTAAGTGTATACATGATATTTTCTTGTTTATTCTGCTTTTCAATATATAGCGATCAATCCAGAAAATCAATAAAGTAATAAAAAGGAACGTTTCTCACAAAATATCCTACATGTATTTAGACATATAGATACAACTAATGCTTACAACCAACCTAACCTAAATTAGATAGTTGTTGGAAGCTTCCATTCAACATCAATTTATATTGATGATGTTTTAGCCCTACTACTTCATACTTAATAAAAATGGACATTTTTACTAACGGCCTCTCAAAATCTATTGTCACTTCGTGCTTCTATAGCCAATCCATCCCTAGATTAATACCAAACCCTACAAAATCCAAAACAAAGCAATCACAAGCAAACAAATATCTATGACTCGATAGGGCTAAGTCTCGATAAACCATGCAGAAGCTAGTCAATCCCCTAATAGGGTTTGTAACAATCAAAGTGTCAACTAGCTCGAGTTTCAATCCTAACCTATCTACTAAATCACTAGACATGAAGGAATGTAAAGTCCCGATATCGAATAAAACACGTACATGTGTATTTGAAATAGAAAACATACCCTGTATAATGACGCTCTTATCCTTCGCCGATGGAGCACTTGACGAAGCTTGAACAACTTCAAAGCATAAGCAGACACAACCTGCTTGCTTATTCTTTAGTGGATCTAGGCAGTCATTCTTCATAGTCCCTAGCTTATTTTAGTTAAAACATCATTTACTCTCTCTTCTGCAATTCCTGCTATGATAGCCCCTTTGTCCACAATTTCTTATTGTTATTCCACTTCCTCTTACCTCCCCCACCAGCTTGTGGCCTTGGGCCTTAACGATCCTAATTTTGATTAATATTATTTAGGACATTTAATTAGATAAATTAAATGAAATAATCTAAATGTTTAAGGAATTGGATTTGAATAATATAGGTTAGCCTTACCTAATTAACTAATGAACATAAAGGGAATTAAAATGAAATAAGTAAGGGTAATAAATAAGGACAAAATAGGAATAGGTTATATTATTATACCCTAAACCCTCATGCCACTTTCATTTCATACATTCATAAACAAAATTAAAATTTATCAAGGCCGGCCACCATTTGAAGATGCAAAGAGGAAGATAAGCTAAAATCAAGAGGAAGAAGCTTAATCAATTTAATTCAAGAGCAAATCTCAGCTCCTTAACATCAAGCTAAGGTGAATAATAGATCACATCTCATTTATATGATTTTCTATTTTTAGTTAAATTCCAAATTTATTTCGCAAATGGTTTGCTATGTTTTGATTCTTTAAACGAATATATATGATTGTTGATGATTATGCTATTTCATATGGATTTTATGATAAACTTGAAAAACTGGACAAATGACATCCAAATGCCTTGCATTTTTTATATAAGGTCAGAAATGTTAGTTTAGAGATGGGTTTCAAGTTTCGTAAATTTTTGAATTATCGTGGGTTTATTATGAATTTTCTAGTGTAGAAAATGGTTAAACAGGTTTAAAATTATTTACGGCTATTATAAGTTTGTTTTGGCTCGAAAATTTACGTATATTAGAAAATATATTAAAAGTGATATATGGGAATTCTTGGAGAATTTTCCAAAGAGTTTTAATAACTATATAAAATTATTTAAGATATGGGACTTAAATGTTGTATTTTTTACAAAAGGAGAAGGGGCAATTTGTAAATGTTTTAAATTATTAATCTCTATAATTTGGCAACATTTTTAGAAAATATTTTGGAAAATTATTGGCGACCAATCATATGTTGACAAAAAAAGTAAGTTAGTTAGAAAGAAATTACTTTATAAAGTTAAAATCAATTTTACAAGGTTTTGCTATTTTGCCACTTTCGGCAGCTACCTTTCGTCATCATACTTCTGCCCCCATCCTAGTCGAAACCAATACACAGGTATTAAAGACTTGGTATCTAGTGGATTAGAGATAAGAGAAAGGTATAGAGTCGAATCATGCCTTCGAAGTGATCGAGACCTTATTTTTCTTTTAATGGAAATGAGCTTGCTTTGCTATGGAATGAGATAGCTTTCAACTTGGTCAATTGTTTTAAAGAACATAACTTTCGAAAGAGGTAGCCACCTTTGTTTTGTAAAGAAGCTTTGGAAGGGGTCGTAACCCTACTGTCGCATTCTACCTTTCAAAGCAAAGCCTTCGAAAGGTTTCTTTTGTTTTAAAACCCTAAAGCCACTTCTCCATTGGATTCAAAGGGGTTGGTTTCAACGCCATCCACTTCTTTTGCTTAGGAAAAATATTTTGAAAGAGTTTCTTTCAACTTAATTCTTTTAAGACCCTTTTTATATTTTGTAAGTTAAACCCAAAGGTTTCGAAAGAAATGGTTTTAAAGGTTTCGAAACTATGTTCCACAAACTTATACTTGAACCCAATGCTTTCGAATGGTTTGAAGTAAAGGACTTTAATACTTTCGAAAGGTATCTAATGGAGGTTTCGAAGGGGATATTCTCCAGTGTTTTCAAAAGGTATATGATAATGGTTTCATAGGGGTGATTTCCCAATGTTTTCAAAAGGTTTACCTTTAGTAACTGAATGGAAGATTTCCAATGTTTTCGAAAGGCAAATTTGAAGTATTTTAAAAGAGGATGTCTATGGTTTTATAAAGCTTTCGAAAGGACACTTTCAATGGTTTCGAATGGTCTATTATAAATGGTTTAGAATGGTATGTTTTGGCCTTTTGGCCTAGAGTTCAAAGTAAAGTAGTTAATTGATCTCGAAAAGGGTACTTTTAAGGATTTCAAAAGAGATTCTTTAAAGGTTTCAAATAAAGGTTACAAAGGTCTTCATCAACATTGTTTTGAGTAAAGCGTATATCATGGAAAAAAGATTTGAGTAAAGAAAATGGTATGTTTTCCTTGTTTAAATATGAATTAAAGGGTTAAATCAATTTGAAAAGGTTTTTAAGGAAAATTTAAAGGGTAGTTAACCTTAAGTAAATGACTCGGATATTAGAATACCAGATAGGACTGGTATATGGTCACTCCCTATACATTAGCTATAGCCTCCAGTAAATTTGGGCCAAAATTCCAATGTGCATGGCTTAGTCGTAGGTAAGACTTAAATGACGTTATACAGAAAGGAATATATACAGGGAAGGAGGGTTGGTTATTGGTAAGCCCGCAAACCATTAGGACAGGTGACCCTCGGAGAAGTATGTTAAGGACAGACCGTCCAGAAGTTTGTCTCATAGATGTTAGATTATTTATTTTGTCTGGTAGGCCAGAGTCAGCCAATGGTTTTACCTAGCCAAACAAAACTATATTATTTGGACAGATAGTCCATTTATAACCCAATTTATGAGCATATATTATATTGCTATTATTGTTTTAATCAGTTTGATTGTAGGATTCTGATTTGCAAAATGGTATGTTTTAAAGGGATATTAGTAAGGGGAAACCCATTCCACTAATTGGCCTGGTCTCACTTAATATCAGTAAACCGAGATGTAATGGTATTATTTACACCAGGTTTTATGTCTGCTCAAAGTTTATGTTTTTCCCTTAAACTCTGGGGTGCTCAAAATTAATTTGAGTAGATTGAGAGTTAAGGTTTTTCAAGTTCAATGGGTGGATGAATAAAGCTTCCAAAGATGTGCAGGAGGTAAAGTTAGCTATTTAGGAGTTGTTATTTTCATTTCTGCTGTGATGTTTTAAGATTGATGTCTATTTAGTACTCTGATCATCCAAGGGACATCTTCATATGTCACTCTTGGCGTATTTTGTAATAATCATATTTGATCAAAACCTATGATTCGATTGTGGGAATATGTAATTTAGATAAGAAATATTGCTTTGAAATGTAATCAGCAAAATTATTTTAATCTATGTTGTTTTCATTTCATATTCAAGTGCTTTTGATATTATAGATGCTATTAACAGTGTTGTATATTATCACCGGAAGTTAATACTATAGATGACTGCAGCATCTGTAGTGCTTCGCTTCGGGCCACAAGATAGGGGTTTTTATACTCCCCCTTGGGTTCAACAACTGACTTAAGCTTAGGATCCAGGCTCTCGTGTCTAAGAGCCATATCCATTAGCCTCTCTAAGGTTTAATTGATGTGACTCATAAATTTTTCACCAAGATAATCATCCAAGCCCATAGTGAACTTCTCATTCATCGTGAATGGAGTATTAATAAAAGATAGATCGTAATTCGACAACTTGTCGAACTCAGTCACGTACTCCAACATAGAAATAATCTCATATCTCAAGTCAGCAAACTTTTGGAGGAGCGTTAACTTTTAAGCAGTTGGTATATACTTTTCTTCAAACCTTGCTTTAAATTGCTCCCAAATAACCTTATCCTTAGGAGTAGGAATCTTGATGGTGTTCCACTACCCCATAGCTCTTCCTTGAAGCTATCTATAAGTCGACTTCCTTTTCATCGCATCCTCTAACTCTATACCTTTAAAAATGCCTTCTCAAGTGTCCAAACAATACCGCACTTCAAAGGCTTATTCCGTTCCAAGAAATAGTTTGCCACCCAAAGTAGGATAATCATCGCTAAGTTTAGCAAAGTCGGCCCCCGATGCTTGCACTGGAGCACCATCGCCTACAGTCGCAACGAGGGAATTGGACATTTTGTACCATGTTTCACAACATCTCAGTGAACATGTTCTGCAGCTCGTCGTTGGCAGCCCCCGATCCCGCCCCCTCAATTCCAGAAACATAGTTCTTGGTAGCATTCCTAATTTTTCGACGCATCCTTACAAGCTATAATAAGAATGATCAGTCTCCTTAAAAAGGAATAAGTGTGTCCATTAATGTAGTGTGACTTATATACTATATAGTTTTGAAAGCTAAAATATAACAAGTACGCTTTCACATATATCGCTTGATCCATTCTAAGGCGATAGCTCCTTCCTTATCTCTAATGGATCCAAGTATCAACTTAGTTCATCTACACAACCTAAGCTCTAATACCAAATGAGGTGATCACCCTCCTTTGGTACCCAATACACCCGTATATGCGTTGAGGAGGTACGCGATCAATGCAGGATGATAGCTAAGGCTTTAAAGTAACGAAAATCAAAACAAAGAACTTATAGAACATTTGATAGCTTATAAACAAAATGTTATATGATAACATAGATGTAAAATAGGCAAGGCAATAATATAATCAAATGAATCATAAATAAGAACATCAGAGTGCAACAGGTTCATAGATTATACCAAAACTGAAATAATAGAGGTTATGCGTCCCAAATCTCCAGAATAAACCCTATAACTATCTCTAATGTAATACAAGTACTTGTATAGCTACATAGTACTGCAAAGTGGAATATAAGCGATACTAAACTCCAAGTATAGATATATGAAAACTAGCCTTTTGCTCGTACTCCATATAGCTCCATGCGCTATCCAAAACTATTATTCCTAATCTACTCATTTAAGAGTACATGAGATAATAAGAAGCGAAGCATAAAATCTCTAGTCAGATAATAGTCTAGTGTGAGTGATACATCATCTCAAAATACTATAAAAACCATATATAGTAAATAGCGGCATAGGGTATGAGGAAACATACCTAACATGTCCCTACATCCAATGAGTTGGCACATAAACATAACATATGGTATCACACAATATATCAAGCACACATCAAATATAGTAGCCATCACATAGCCTTGCATCTCTCACCCAAGTGCTTCAGATATACGATAATGCTTACAGATGCTCAACTCATTGCTTATGCAGATGACAAAGGACTGGATATATGCAGACGTCTAAATTATGGGGACATGCAGACTACCCTGAGTACAGGTAGACTAACCTATCCCAAACATGAGCATCACAACTTCGGAGTTACCCATCAATCCCTTAGCATACATATCGATAGTAGAACCATCTCACAGATGCTCAAATCATTGCCCCATAGATGGCTAGGGACTGGACACACACAGGCAACCAAACACATGGGTACATGCAGACTGCCCTAGGTGTACACAAATTATCATGTCCCACTTACAAGCATTACGACCTCATGTTCAACTCTACGAGTTATCATGTGGAACTCACCTTTTCGGTTTAGATTCCGTAGTCACTCGCCGCATTGAGTTGTTCTCTTTAAAATGCCTCTATACATCTATCATAAGTCAAAGAGCCATCGTATCAAAATTTCAAAGTTGTCATCATCAGCGCCACCGTATCGAAGTACCATGCCATTGCTTCACTAGTCGCCACATGAAACTCAAGGTCATCTCGAGTCGTTTGGCAGGGTCGACTCCACTCCATAACACCTCCCAAGTTCCCCATAACATGCCATGAAGAAATTCCCGAAGTATCATTGTGCTATGATAAAAATCCCTAACTTTCATTTTCATTTTGAGTATACCCAAGCCAAGCTCCAAGCAACCCCTCCCAAGACTCCAAGCATCACAAAAACCTGAATAGAAAATCTTGCCCAGGTGCTGACCAAGCCGACTAAAATAACACTGGGCATGTCTTTGAGCACATGACATAAATTTTTATTCAAGTGCCAATCAAGACGACTCACAAAAACACCGGGCACGACTCTAAGCATCGAACAAAATTTCTTGTTCAGGTGCCGGCCAAGCGAACTCACAAAAACACCAGGCACAACTCTAAGCACTAGACATAAAATCCTACTTGGGTACCGACCAAGCTGACTCGAAGCAAATTACCCTAGGCACCAAGAAACCACCGAATAGCAAAACTTGTCGTTCACTGAATAGAGCACCATCGAACACCAAGCTGACTTGAGGCAAACTACCCTCGGACATCAAGCAACCACCAAACAACAAAACTTGTTTGGCCACTAAATAGAGCTCCACCAAATATCAATTCACCATCGCAAACTACCCCAAAACACTAATCAACCACCTAACAACAAAACTTATTCGGTCATAGCACCACTGGACACCATGTCGACTCTGAGCAAACCATCATACGACACCAAGCACCAAACAAAAACATAGTAATTTCCTCAAACTCCAATTTTATGTTGAATTCTTCGCTATGCTCCATTCTTCAACCCGTATGCTTCCATGAGCATTGATATGACTCATAAATTCCTCGAGCCTATCCATCAAAGTATGTTTCACGACTTATACCTCTAGTTTTCTCCGGTGAATGTTTTCAACCATACAAGCATACAAATAAACACCATACATTCACCAAACTACATTCAAACATGTAAATCACACAATCAATCACATAAATCACTATACAAGGTGTCTACAACATAGCCTAACATATTTCAAGGAAAGTACATATCCAAATAACATGCCTAGAATACGAAAAATCCATTCATTCACATTTTTACTATAAATAAAGTTTTCGAACAGCAATAAAACATAATTTTAACTCCTTAAATGGGTCCAAAACATGTGAAAACCTATATATACATATATAATAAGGTGAGGTATGATAAATCACTCAATACCTTCCAAATTCCAAGTTTTACATGCAAATCCAAAAATAAACAGAAAATGCATGATTTTTCTTTCCCAAAAATGTAAATTTGGAGACATTAGCGAATCCTTTTGTTGTTCTACTCTTAATTTATGATTTGGACTTGATCTAGAGGAGAAAAGTGAAATTTTTGGGCATAAAATGGGTTAATGGAGGCTTAGATCTATTTGGAAGATGGTGGAAATGATTTGGGGATGTTTGTTTCAGCCAATATAGGTGTAAAACCCCAAATAGGTTAATGGGCATATCCCCAAACTCATTGATTACCTACCAAGCTGCTCCAAAAACTAACAATATCCAAACAGTCACTTTTCTTTGCCAAAAAGTCACAGTCTCTGCTACGACCACTCTACGGAAAGGGAAAACCATCATTTATTTCTAATGGAAGTGGTCCCGGATGCTAATTTAGCTTCCATCAAATGCTATAGTCATTATAATTTTTAGGGGTAAAATCATTCGTAAAATTCTAAATATAGGAAATGTTACAAGTAGGCATTTCCCAAGGTTATAGAATCATATGACCTTATATGAATTTAAAAATAATATTTCACGATCCTTCGATAAGTAAAATATGGATCGTTACATATTACATCTCATCCCATTAATCGTGAAGTTATATTTTTGAAAGTAAATCTAAGTAACATAATATCGTAAACGCTCGCTATTCCATGCCACGGAATTGGGGTACCATCAACAGTCGACAACTTGAGAGTTCCATCTCCAAGCTTCTATTCAATCGTGCAGGGAGCCTAAGGACCAAGTGGCCCCATACTAGGAAAGACTCATTTAAAAATAAGGTGGCCCATCTCAGAGGTACGATTTTTTACATTAGAGTTAAATTGATTTGCAACTCTTTTCTAGTGAGTAGCTACCTCAGGTCACCCTCTAAACATCTCTTCAATCAAGTCAAGGGGCTCAAGCAAGAGTTCCTCGTTCATATTGGCATCATAGTGCAGCCTTCAATGAGAAAGGACTTTGGATTCGATTAGAATCATGGCCATGGTTCTGTAAGCCAAAGTGAAAGGAGTATTGCTAGTTGCAAACTTATGGGTTGTTTTATAAGCCGACAATGCAAGTGGTATTTCATCAACCTGGTTGCCCTTAACTTTCTTTGCTCAATTATTGATGATGGATTTGATGATCTTATTCATCACCTTCACTTGTCCATTCACTTGTTGGAAAGATACTGCTGAAAAGCTCTTCTCAATTCGGTACCAAGAACATAATTCATTGAACCCGACACCCTCGAATTGAGTTCCGTCATTAGTGATGATCTTCTATGGAACTCCATATCTACATAAAATGTTTTTCACCTCAAATTTAATCACCTTTTTTTGAAGTGATCGATATGATAAATTTGGCTTCAACTTATTTTGTAAAGTAATCCACATTCACTGTAGCATATTTTGCTTCATCTCTTGACATCGGCAGCATGCCGATAATATCGATTCACCACATGCAAACAGTCAAGGGCTAACCATTTGCGTAAGCTCTATGGATGGGTCTATTGGTATCTTCACAAAGCTTTGGCACTTATCACATCTATGAGATTAGTTGGTTTCATCTTGACTGATGTCAGCTAGAAGTATCCATAGCGAAGAACCTTCTTTGCTAATGTCTGCCTCAATGTGTGATCACCACAACCACCTTAATGCATATCTATATGAATTTTCTTAGCTTCATCTTTAGTTATACATCTCAATAAGGCATCGAGAATACTTTATTATACAACATTCACTATAGGAAAAAAGTATTTTTGGTGGCATACAAAAAACTCTATCAAAACTTAAGGTAGCGTTTTGATGAACATCGCGATAAAACCCGCAACTAAAAATCACTAATTTTTAGTTGCATTTATTTCAACGCCACTGTAAATCTTTTTATTGCAGCGTTTCTTAAATGCAACTAAAAATATTTTTGCCACGTTTTAAAAAGGCCGCAAAAAGGCCTTTTGGCGCTAAAAATAAGGTTTCCAACTTTACCCCTGCTATACGTTTGCGTTTACTCAATGCTCCTATATGTATTTCTGTAATGTTTTTAAAATTCTACTAAAATTTGTAGATTATTTTGCAGTATTTTTTCATGCTATTATTTCTCACTAATGGTCTATTTTGTTTCTACATATCACTCAATAATCATCATATTCAAACAATTAAAAAAACATGTCAAACTTCAAAAATTGTTATTTCAGAAAATCTAAAACTCGCATATGATCACTCAGTAACGAATGGTCTATTTTGTTTCTACTACGTTCAAAAACTGTTATTTCAGATCATCATCTAAAGCATAGGATAAAGATTTTCAATCAATAATCAAAGCAAATGTTGCATCTAGAACTTTCTCCAAATTGATCATTTGAGAAGCATTAATAATTTTCAGCATGATGATTTCTTTCATTCCTCGGTCATCCATTAAACTCAAAACAAGTCCTTGCTAGAAAATCAGTTCCCCTAATAATAAAAATAGTAATAGACATGTATTGAAATGTATGAAAACATATAGCGTTCTTAGCATCGTTCTCTAAGAAATCTGTGTTTGTTGTCATCTACAAATTTGTTTCATTCCTTGCCATAGCAAACTGCATGCAATTCTAAAAAGCAACAACAAGAAAATAAAAAAGGCTTGTTTATAACTTTAAAAATGTTGATAGTCATTACTACCATATATTAATGGTCATTTTAATTTTATCACCAGTTAGAACCCATAGTTTCAAACTAGCTTGTATTAACTTATCTATACACTGAGGAACCCATGAAAAATGAATAAATGAGAGAGTAAAGAACTAATGACCAAAGTTATAGTGCTATCATTTTACTCCAAATATACCAAAATTTACCACACTTTGTAGTTTTTTCCTCAACTGCAGTTGCACCAACAAGAATCAAATCTTTCTCAATCATATCTGAGATATGTTCCAGTTTGATCTCTCTGTCTAGTGGTTGTCCTTGCTTTCTGAAACTCAGAATTCCATGTTGAGTACTCGGAATCATTAAGAATTATGTATGCCACCGCTAATGTGCACTAGCATGCTTCTCTATATTCATTTAAATGTCCAGCTATATCCAAGGTTCAAAATCCCGCTTTCTGTTTTCGTTTCGGTCAGTGAATTTTTTTGAAATTTCGGTTCTATTTCGAAATTTTCAAAGATTCCGTTGTAATTCCATTTTACTCATTTCAGTACTTTTTTTCTTTACAAATACAATGAACAGCTAATACCTTTTTGAATATAAATTTATTGCACGATCATTAGATTTACTTTTATGATCCATTTTTCTAAAATTCAACAAAATAGCCCATTCATATTTCCAACCCAAGCCCATGTACATTATAAATAACCTAATTAATTAGATTAGGCAGCCCACATACACTTACAGAGAAAACGTCATTTTCCTTTCTTAACCATAAATTGGCTCTCTAAAACACAACAAACAACTTTTTTGCTCGCTAACTTGGAAAAACACAAATCAACTACAAGATGATAATGTCGAATTCAAGTGTTTGAATATTTACTATAAACGACTAGTAAGATTTATACATGTTATTCATTTTCGTCACTGTTCAATTTTTTTTAATGGATTTTCCCCTTTATGTCGATGGTTTGTATCCTTTACCATGATTAAATGGATGTTTTTTCATTGTTTTCGACTTCTTTGTGTTTTTCAATGAAAAAATGTATTTTTAAACCTTGTTATAAGATACCGACCGAAATCGGGTTTTTGGCTAGATTCTTTTCCAATTTAGGCTGGAACCAAAACAAAATGACCGAAACTTTATTGTTCCGACCGGAATCTCTTACCTTGTATCCCCTTCATAACTTCATTCATTATTTCCAAGTTTATCATAAATAATTATATGCAATCCAAAAGAAGTTTTTTTTAAGTATATGAACCATCATAATAGGGTGTATAATATAACTGACTTACATATCTGCTCCTTTACAGAAAAGAAATATCTTTTATGCGATTACTGTAGTTTGTTTTACGTCATACGAAAAGAAACTGGGGTTTTTCCTTTTTGGTTGCCCCCAATGGGTGGGTTGCCTTATCAAATAGCCTAGCTCGCCTAGCCTAAAAACCGATCTTGGCAAGTACAAATTTTTTGAATGCTGCATCACTGCTACCACAAAATTTTACGTCTACAGCTTTTACATTTACATTTTTATTCTTTGTGTCACCTATCATGTGATTGCAGTGTTTATGTTTTGTGCATAATATTTGTAGGTATATAGGTCAATCACTTTGTGGAACCAATATACTATGTGCTTGAACAAGTAGAGTAGCTGACAAAATGATTAATAAATATTCAATATGAGCAACTATTATATACACACATGCAAAGATATAAATATGAATAAATAAATAAATAAACAAACTCAGCAATATGTTCTAAATATGAATCTGGCCCTTTTCTATAAAATAACCGTATTCTTTGACTATATTGCTCAATCTGCAAATATATCATGAGAAAATCCCACCTCGAAACTGGACATTAATGCTACAACATCATACAAAGGTTAGTTTATGCTTTAACAAAGTATTGAAGCTTATAAATGAATTGAAAAGATTGCAAATTTTAGGAGTTTCGGGAGAATTTCAAGTTCGTCCTTGCTAACACTACAACAAAAGAGGCATATTACAACGGTGGAACACAGTTGTAAGATACATATTACAACGGTGGAACAACAGTCGTATTTTAAGAAGTTGTAAAAGACTATCTATTTTTTACAACTGTGTTCTTTAGTTGCATATAACCGTTGTAATATTGTATATTACAACTGTTTCTTACCCTTGCAAATAACAATTTTACAACTGTTGGTAACTCTTATAGATATGTAACATTTCGTGTTGTAGCAGGTATGACAACTGCTGGATAACTGTTGTAGTTATCTACTACAACTGTTATTCACAGTTGCAATTAATCTTTTTACAACAGTTGATAGCAGTTATAGATTGTAACATTCGTCATATAGAAAGTATGACAACTACAACCACATCAATTGAAATTTAAACCCAAAAATATAATTGCATGCACCATTTAATAATTTACCAAAACTATAAATATACATAACTGAATCAAATTCATTCATAAATATTACTATTTATATAATTCTAACAAAACACAATACATACCAAATAAAACAATCTAAAGTATTCGTTCACATCACCAACTAAAACAGTACCAAGACTGAGCCTATATCTAATTTATGTATGCATAACCAAAATAGATGTCTACTAAAACCCAAAACAATGTCACCGAGCCTTGATGTCATACTTTCTTATAGGGAATTACATCTCCCTCTTGCTTTCTCCCTCTTCCTTTCTCACTCAGTCTTCAATGACTCCTGCAACACATAAATAAGATCACCTGTAAGGGAAATTAAACAAATGCATACTGAAAAATATAAAGATGGTTTTATCTTAATAGCAAGTATGGTCACATTTTCTAAAGGAACACGACTACATTAATACTATATGCTAAAAATATGCCAGATTATCAATAAATTTAACCTCCATAACTTTACTAAAGGATATGCCAGATTACCAAATTTTTCGCCTTATTGGGTGTATAAGAACTCTGAAAGGTTTGCTGGTTTATCAAACTTTTGGTAATAGGCATTATAATTTTTTACAAACTTGAAACTCAATTTTTTATCAAACTACTAATAACATGAATCTCTAATTTCAACTTTTCCTTGTTGTCTCTGTCACTATCCAAACCATTCCAGTCATATACGAAGAATTTCTCTTTTAAATGGTATCTTTCAGGTTTTAATTATTATTCAAATACGAAAGAATAACATATAAAAGCACATTATGTGTCAGATAGTCAAATGCTTTTATAATCTCAAAGTGTAAGAATGATTAACCAAAGGAAATAGAGTGGAAGATGATTCAGTTTTAATTCTTTGGCCTCATTTTATAGGAGATGAAAAGACATAATAGTTAAGTTGCAGCCTAAAGTCTTTCATTTGAAATATATAAAGTTGAATGATCGTCTGTATTTACACATACTTAGAGGGAATATATCGACAAATGGTAGTTAAAGTGCCTATTCAAATTTGGAACGATTCAAGAAAGGAAGTAAAGTTTTTAAATATTCCTAGAACTTTAGGTGGCTCAATTTTTAAAGTTATTTTTGGAACTTTTTGATGTTAATGGAGTTTTCTCTTGATCAAGATAACTGCTATATGAGGTCTGAAACATAATTTCTATGACTTTGTACACTTACTCGATGCATCATTTATTTTTTCACTTGTCTTAAAGCATTTTGTTTCTTGAGTGTCTTCTAATCATGGATCTCCATTTGAATACTGACCATACTATAAGTATGAAAAATATTATAATTATGAGTTACCTGGGAACATCGAGTGGGGAGCAGCTGGGTGAAGTTGGCACAGGCTTTGGAGCTATCACAACAAGCGCTCGTTAAGTCAAGATATAAGAGACCAAACATATTTACCAATTACCAAATAAACAATAGGAGCAGCAATGTCAAATCATATCATCGTATAAGGCATGATTTTGACACAAATGAATACTCTTTGCTGATAAGGTGCCACATTAGACATATTCAAAGGGCTTTTTACTTTGAAATGCCTACCTCCAACTATAATAACCATGTGCATCTCAAATACAATCTAGGATTTTGATTTCCAAACGTTTAGGAAATCTTGGAGTACGGTAAAATCCTAAAAGTAGCAATAGCCTTAGTTATATGAATAATCCTAAAGATAGTTACATCTATGGTTGGAAGAATGAGACTTCTAACATGCATTTAAGTGTTGGAAAAAAAAAAGAATTTTTGCAAACTAGTAAACCCTAACTTCAAAAATAACTGTAATAAAGTGTCGGTTCTTTTAATCTGAAATAAAGGAATGTAAAACTAATGAAATCAATGTACACATCACTTTTATATATACACCATATTTGTGCTTTACTTACTGTGACTTACTAGTAATCCACTTGTACTACAAATAAATATCTCCAAGCAGTTGCATTGAAAGTAGTTTTTGCATTCATATTATAGAGAAACTATAAAAGAGCTACTAAACATATATTGGCGCACAACAAAAGACTGCAAGTACCAAACATAGGTTGAGAAAACAAATCAGATTTACAATCAAATCTTCCTGATAAGAATTGCAGCAAACTTAGATGCAATAAATTAGTAAATGCAAAAAAGATAATATATTTCATTATATTGAAGGAAGGTACACCATCACAGCAATACATATTTGAACCCGCTACTAATTTAAAAGGTAGCCAAAATTTGATAGCATTTCTATGACACAAACCATACATATGGTTACATACGATGAACTAGTTTATTCATGACCAATACTAACAGCATGACAGCTCCTTATAACGAACCAAATCATATTATAAGTAACTTACTGTGTTTTGGATCCCTACCTGAATATTATTAGTATTTGTGCATATGGAAAGTGTAAATGGTAAGAAGATGTGAACCTGTCCGATATTTGTTGGGCAACCAGCACACCGCCGTCAAGTTCAAGGACACAATCCCCAACCTCTATCATAACAACCCGCAACTCCAAGACCACAACCTGATCTGGATCTAAAGTATTCCATAAATGTTAATAATTTAACTGTGAATACCATAGTAGAAAATTTACACATAAAAAGAGTTCAACAATCCAATAATTTGATAACGAATTAAGGTAAATATAGAGAATTAGGATCAACTTCACCCCAATTCAACTTGTTCCAGTAATTCATAGTTGGATTCATGATATAAAACAACAAACCTGGATCATCTGACCCATCTCCCCAATCAAACTAGTTAACCTTGACAGCGACAGTAAGTGCTATTTGTTGCGGATTCGAGTTTAAGGATGACTTCGAGCTGGCTACAGAAGAAGGGATGTTAGCAGGCTTATTATCGGGTTTGGGCTTGGAGGAAGCACATTTAGAGGTTTTGTGGCAACCGCCGTTAAAAAGAACGTTTTGGAGCCTAATTATGTTTGGAACATTTGGAGGAAGAGCGTTTGGAGATTGAAGTTATCAGGGGAGTGGATGATTTTGGCAGTGGTTGCGATGGATGATTTAGAGGAAGTGGATATGGATCTAGTGAAGGAGTAGTCGAATTTGGATTTAGTTCTGGATTAGGTGAAGGAGTAGTCAGACTTGGATCTGGTAAAGGAATTGTCGGTTGAGGGAACGGATTAGGTCAGATGGTAAAAACGAAAATGGGTGACGATAGATGAAAATGTAACGGGGGAATTTATGTTGGAGCCATGATTTTGACAAAAGGAGTCAAAAGTTTTGATGAGTGGAGCCAAAATTTTAACAAATGGAGCCAAAAGTTGTCTTCGTAGTATGTGTGATTTTATAAGGAACATTGCTATGATATGTAAACGAAATCTCCATTTCAAAAATGAAATACTCTAAATTACGTAAAATTATGTTTAAAAAAATAACTTATAAATATTTTATTTATTTAACCAGAATAATAATGGCATTAGAAATTTCTAAAGTTTTGAATATTTTATAATAATAGCATTAGAAATTTCTAAAATTTTGAATATTTTATAATAATTTCAATTTATTTAAAATTTAATTATTTTTAAATATTTTACAAAAAATTCAATTTTTTTTATTTTGTGAATATTTATAAATTTATTTGAATATTTTTTATTTTTGAATTTTATGAAAGTTTTAAAACTTTATTTTAAAATTTATGAATATTAAATACTAAATATTACTTTAAAATTATTAAAGATTAGTTATTAATTATTATTTTCAACTACTATTTGTTTAATTATTATTTATTATTCATTTATTATTAAATATAAATTATAAATTATTATTATTTCATGTTAATTATTGATTATTATTATTTTATTTAATTACTATTATTTAATATTTATTTTTAACTTTTAATTATTACTACAACTGGCAAAAAAGAATGGTTGTAATAGGCATTTATTACAACTGACAAAATAAAAGAGTTGTTAAAAGTAAGTTTCTTACAACTGTCTGATAAAAAGAGTTGTAAAAAACCTTTATTACAACTGACTATCTATGGCAGTTGTAAAAATACAGTTGTAATAAGGCATTTTTGTTGTAGTGTAAAGATAAGATTACATGCTTGTATTCAAACGAAAACATAATAGATCAGGGTAATTTCATATGAATGTTTTTTAATTAAAAAAAGCACTGTACCATAAAGGTGTCAACCTTAAACTGCATCCATTGTGACGAAAATACTGATTTGGATCAAAAAAGCAAGAGATTAAGCATAAGATGTATGATGCAAAGCATCAGTCAATAGACGATCATGCTCCTTTTGTTACACTTTCCTTTATCAATTTTCTTAATATGGTATGTGTTAGCATCAGAATTGGTCACTAACACCCTAAAATAGATTTGTGTAGCGAGATAAATGAAGAAAATAAATGGAAAAAAGAGGAATAACACAATAAAATGCAAAATAGAACAGTAAAAAGAAAGAACAACAAAATTTATAGTGGTTCGGCGTTAATTGCCTACGTCCATTTTGAATATACTCTTTATTTCTTGATTAGTTGCTTGAGTATAGATACAATCGACAAAGAAAGCATGAATACAATTTTGAGCAAAAAGAATGCAAGTACAAAAAATGGAAGAGTCTCCTTTAAGTTCTCCAAAAAGATCCCCAAAATGGACTCGTGCCCTCTATTTATAGATGGAGATAGCCTAGCGTCTCTGAGCTTGAAATTCTCTCCTATCACTCAGGCCCATCACTAAGCGAACTCGGCCCAATATTGATAAGATAACAAGGCCGACCCAAACATGCCGACCAGAAGCCCTTGACCTCATATGCCGAAACGAGCTTCACCTTTTACCATCCTTTTGCCGACCAGACCAAGGTATGCTGACCGATGAAACAAGCAATGTTGACCCCTTGAAGTGTCGCAACATGCTGACCTAAAGCTCTACTTGATGCTGAACTGAAGTGATCCTAGGATGCCGATCCCCAGATTATGCCAATCCGATTCAATGCCAACCCGAGGAATTGCCACCATTAACCTGAAGCTATGTCGACTCCTCCAAGTACCGATCCTTCCAAGGTGCATACGACCCCAGATTGAATGCTGACCTGGAGCTGAAGGAGTGCCGACCAGGAGTTTAAAACATGCTGACCCCAAGTATTTCAAACATGCTGAACCTATCTCAAGTTCTTATGTCGACCCAATAATATTAATGCCAACCCAAAGCGGGTGTCCCTTTGACTCGAAGCAAACTACTTAGCGACTCGAAGTAGACTCATGTCTCGACCCTCCTCCCATCAACGTTCAACTATAGCCTCTACAACTACTGTTTTGTAGCTGGGCCAAGGCATCGGGTAACATTTGCCCCATAAAAGTGCATCTTGTGAATAACATGACGCGCTTTGAATCAACGAGTAATCCGCATTTCTAGAGGCAAGCTAGTTTCAGTCAATAACTAATCGTTGTTTCCTATTAACCTTCAACGAAGTCTTATGTCGTTTGAATATATTAGTTTAGCCTTTAGAAAACCTTGGGGTTCCCTCGTTTAACTTTTCAAAAATTGATTGCACATAATCTTTCAAAGGTTGGATTAATAAGGAATTCTCTCAAGCTCATGACCATTTCCCAATAATGCATTGTTTAATCTTATTCATTTCATTATTTTTTATTTAATTATATTTTTTTTAAATTTTTTTTAAAAGGAAGGGGAGACTACCGATCCTTCGATTGCTTTACTTGGGCCAGGGTCGGCATGTTGAATAGCTGACCCACTGAAATACGGTGATCGGGTCTCCAGGAAGAGACCGGTTCATATTTGTTTCCATATATAAAATCCCATCCTCTATCTTCTTCCCCTTTCTCACTTTTTTTCTTAAGTATACCTTCCCTTGGAACCACCACACTTCTTTCTAGCCAAAATGCCATTACCATACCCGCAAATCACCTTTCCAATCACAATTCCCCATTAATCTTTAGATCTAAGTCTCAACATCCACCTACCTAGCTCGAAACCACTATATAGGTATGAATTCATGCTTCTTTTCAAACTGCTGGGCCATGCCTTTCGATCTTGACCTAGTTTGAGAGTCATGTGGGCATACAGTTTTCCATTGAGAGGAGGAGGAGAGTATGAGGGAAAAAGAGCGAGAAATGGTATAGGTTCAGCAGAGGTTTAGATATGAGGCGGCGTTGACAAAGGGTAAGGGTGGCACGATACTGAAAGAGAGAGATTGCGAGTGAGAGGTCGGCATAAGGATGGAGAGCGATAAAGAGATCGACATTGGGATGGAGGATGAGTGAAGGATTGGTATTTTTTGAGAGAGGAGGAATTGGTATTTTTCGTGGAGTGGAGGGTTCAGTATATACTTGAGAAAGGAGGGATCGGTATAGGGTTAAGACGTAAGGGTCGGCATAAGGTAGCTCGGATCGGCATTGACAAATGAAGTTATTCCAACTCAAGTTATCCAAACATTATGACCACATATTTCTTTGCCCATGCATGAAGTGATGAATAATGACACAACATAGCACATACAAGTCTATGGACTTAACTCGAAAAAATAAATCCACGGTTCAAATAACATGACTTAAATGAAATATTAGCCCAACAAATTTAGGCAACGGACTTCATAATTTGGAATATCAACATCCGTTCCTAAAACTCCTATCGCCGACTACCTTCTATGTTGTCCGGATGGTCAGCGATGACGTTCTCTTTGGACGGAAACTCAAAATTTCATTGTTTTATTTTCACTTTTCCGGTCTTAAGCTATTTTACATTTATTTCAAGTTTATCACACTAGTTAACACGTAGTACGAAAGGACGTATTATTATCATTTCTACTACCGATTGTCTTTCGAGTATAGCTTACACAGGTATGTATCCACACAAAGTGCTCTCCCCGATGTCTTCTAAGTAAGATAAGAAATCGAGCTCCGCTACTATGTCCGATAAGCCCGGGCCGAGTCAGCAGCAAGAGCTAGTAGACATCGAGCCAGCAGTTAGACCTTTTTTCCGACATCCCAACTCTTCCTACTGAGGTTATAGATCCAACTCCTGATGTCATGGATGATGCCATTATTTTGGATAACCCAATCGATTCACAAGCCTCAAAAATCGGCGAAATGGCCCTTCGTCGACTGTGCTCCATTCACGAGATTCCTTTTGAAGACGTTCTAGTTCCGTCGAGGCAAGACCGGCCCCATCTCCCCTAGTCAGGTACGCTACATGCAATAAATTCATGTGATGGGCTGGATATGTGCCACACTTCAATTCCTTTATCCGTGAAGTGCTAAACTACATGGGAATCGCCCCTACTCAATTGCACCTGAACAATTACGCGTTTAATCATGACACTTTCTTGCTCTTTATGAGCGTTCTATTTCGACCGCCAACTCTTGAGGATATCCGATATATTTACAATTTCAAGAGACAAGCTGATAGCCCCTCGTACATACTCCTTGTGCCACTGCCTAGATGCCAAGTTCTAATGGGCGCATGTAACAAGCTTTCCGTGTTCAAGCAAGAGTGGTTCTATGTGCACAGTCCTCTCGGTTTCGCGAGAAGGTGGTTGAAAGAACGTATGTTTTATTCCCTTTCCTCCCTTTATTCAATGACTTAAACCACATTCTCTCTAATCAACCAAACTTTTTAACTCTTCCAGGTGTTCGCCCACGGCCCGAAGGCACTAGGTATCCCAAGGCAGTTGAGGCTACTCATGCTACTTCAGTAGAAGACCGAGATATCAAACTGTTAGTTGTTGATGAGCTGCTCTTGCTATTTGGGCTACTAGTAGACGACCGCAGGATTGGCTTTCCAGGAAGTAGAGTGACTTCAAGGGCTACTGCTGATAGGAGGAGAGAACAAGTCGGCCCAGCAATGCCCCATGTTGAAGGAGTCCACGAGGGCACCAAGGTAGGGAGATCAAAGAAACAGAGGCCCCAGAGCCCAATAATGAACACATGTGTTCTGGACAGGTGCCAGCAGCCAATGTTCCCTTGATTAGTCAGCCGTAGCCTTCCCCCGAATTAGAAAAAGAGCACGGCGTATAGAATTAAAAAGAGGGAAGCTGGGGTGACCCCAAAAATACATTATAACTCCCATTGAGAAGGGGTCGTCGTCTCAGCAAATGGAGAGCTCGCTGAAGGGACTCTCCGACCTTTCTATTCTAGGCGACCTGTTAAATTATGATTTTGCTAACCCTGATGTTGAAGGACTCAATTCTCCTATGAGAAGCGGCAAAGGCAAGAAACTTTGCAATCAGGGAGAACAAACCCCTATGAGTAAAGCAAAAGCCATCGGTCCGTTAGGGGGATGCACAAGGACACACACAAACACTTACACTCCATCATTCACTAGCAGTCAATTTATCATATGGTATCCACTAACTTGCTCTTGTTTAACCTTATTTACAGGTGCGATGACTCATTCACACAACATTGATTACCTTCATGGCTCTTCCATCTTCCACCGCTCAGGCTAGAATTCATAGTCTGAAAAACGGAGAGAGAGAGATGAAGGCGAGGAGAGAGATTATCGTTCTAGAGAATCATCCTCTTCCTCAAGAGGGAAAACTTATGGGCACACTTCGTATCAAAGCGACCCTACAAATCCACCTGCATGTGGTAGAGATGAGTCCACCCACCGAGGCTTCCAGTTCGACGTTCCTCATGACCAGCATTCTGGCTCTTTTAGTACAATGCAGTCTCATGAGCACTACAAGAAAACATTGACTTCGTCGGGACAAATTACTTTAGCTCCTGCTCATAACCTAACTACAAGGGAGAAATTAGCTGAGCTTAAAGTTATCTTTCCAAAGATTTCTCCCAGCTATACATCCTATGCTTGGGAATGCCAAACAAACTCACTTGCATGCATAAATGATGTATATGTATAACATGATGCATTCGTACACTTGGTCGAAAAAGTCTTGGAGGTTTCTATTGAACGTCAACATGAGATTGACTGCCGCAAGTTAGAAGCCGTCTATGACAAGGACATCATAAAGTGTTTGGATAATGAATTGCTCTTATTCAAAGCCCAACTCAAGCATGCAAAAAAGAAAGCCAAAGAGACGACCAAGGCGGTTAGTCGCATAGATGCTGTTTGCACCAAAATTGGTCACAAACCCCAGAAGTAGTGAAAGCACCAGTGTTTACATACAAATCCTCGGTATCCAAGCAAAGATCTCAGATCTAGATAAAGTAGAGAACAAAAATGAAGAAATAGCAAAGTTAAAATGAGTAAGAAAGAAAAGAACACAAGGTTTATAGTGATTCAGCTATCTCCGGCCTACGTCCACTTTGAATTGATCCTTTTATTCCTTTTATATTCAGATTACAATTACAAGCCTTTGAAATCAGTAAACAAAATGGCAGAGTTTCGCCTAGAAAAGCATAAGAGGATCCCTTTTTAGTTGCCATAGAGCTGCTATTTATAGGTGTAGATCCAAAAATATCTGCCCCAAAACCTGGAATACTTCTTCTCATGTGCAGGTGGGCTTCCCAGATCGATAAGGAGTCGTTTGGATCGATCCTGACCGATCCAAGCACAATTCGTATTGATCCAAATTGGCCCCATTTGAATTGAGATCGATCATGGAGGTGCTTGAGTGCACAAGAAAGCCTTTGTGAAAGTTTCGTGATGTTTGGACTAGCAGTTTGTGAGTTATGATCGATTCAAGTTTATATTTTCCAATGCAGGCTGGTAGCTTCGTATCCATCAATGTTTCATATCAATTATATCCCAGTGCCACATGTCCATCATTTCGCATCCATTAGTCTACAGCCTTCGTATCCATAGATATACGTTGTTCGTATCCATCCAGCATCCCTCCTTCATATCGATCCACACATGCCTGCTGTCCCCTTCGTACCACCCCTTGCACCCATCTACGTATCGATCTCGAGTGTGTCCTTTGTATCGATCAATAATTGATCGATACAAAACGCTCATCCAAATCCCTGTAGCCATTGCTTCATTCTTCATATCGATTCTACCCCTGATCAATACGAAGTGCATTGGCATACTTTGACATCCAATCGTACGTGCATACAAATACGAACTCCATATCCATCAACCAGTTTCCTTCCTACAGTCAATTGATCGATGCAAAGTGCATCGATATGAAATGCACTGATTCGAAGACCAATCAATCCAAACCAATGTAGCAGTGATCGATACGAACGTATCGATGTGAACCCATTTCTGATGAATATTGATCCATCCATAACTCGAGCATACGAACTCCAATTGACCTGAAATTTGAAATGTAGCTTCTCCAAGCCTTGTGCATCATTCCCAATCGATTCCACCTTGATTGGAGCTTGAACCAATTTTGATGATATCGATCATAGCCTTGTTTCCAATCGATCTACAATCCCGATATTCCTCCTTTTTAACAATTTTGTTGATGTACCAACCTTGTCCAAAAGGCGGGATAACATTTTCCCCCCAAAACATGCCTTGCATAGGAAGGTGTGTTTTGAATTGCTTTAATCTCGACATCCAAAGTCCATATTCCATCTATAGCCACATCATATGATGCGTAATTCAATCCATTATCAAGCCATTCTATCCAAGTGCCATAGCCATATCCTTATCCGAATCCACGACTGCTCTGAGTCGATGTTCGATTCTGAATCCAGTAGACAAATCCTTAGCCAATTCCATATCCATCTGAACCCGTCAACTGAGTTTTAATCCATTGATATCCAGAATCCAATAACCAAATCCATGACCTCTCGGAATGCTTTATACAAGTTCAGGGCCTCACCGAGTCCAAATCAAAATCCATAGACCTCGTCAGGTCATTTTATCCTGCTCCGGCCTCGGCCCTTCGGTCAAGGACTTATATTCTCCGGCCTCGACTCTCCGATCGAAGATTTTTATATTCTCCGGCCATATCTCTCCGGTCGAGAACTTTTATATTCTCCGGCCTTGACTCTCCAATCGAGGACTTTTATATTGTGTTCAAGTCCATTCCATCGCTTTTCGGTGAAGGGACTTGTAACTTGCGATTACTTCCACGTCTCTCTGGTCGAGACCGTATTCGCATGACATGTATTATTTATTACATTAATCCAAATCCAATCATCACAAAGTCCAATTGATAAAATAAAAGTCTACACAACGAAGAAAAACCATATAAAATTCCGTACAACCAAGAAAGGAACCAAAGTTTGCAGAAAAATAGAAAGAAAACAAGATTTCATAAACCCAAGCATCATAATTTGTCATCATCTCAGAGCAAACCTAGGCACCGACCTCGATCCCATACATGTGTAAGTGATTTAGCTACATCACTTTGGGGTTTATTACTTTCTCAAAGCCATAAATCCACTCAGCTAATAATTAGCTGACGATGCCTAGACCCAGTACCATATTCGCCTGAGGTGGGCGGTTGCTGCTCCTATCCCACTGCCACATCTCGATTCCTTACGTACTGTTGTAGATGACCATTCTTAACATTCTCTTCAAAAATATCCTTTAAATGCCTGTAGACATTCATGTTGTGCCCATCCAGCTTATGAAATAGACAAAGCTTTCCCGATGCCCATTCATATTCAAAGGGTTCCCTTTTTGCCGGCCTTCGATACTGGAGGCGCCCTCGAGTATCCAAGTAAATTCTTTTTAGAGTTTCAATTAGATCCGTGTAAGAAGGGAATTTAGATTCCCTCCGTTGCCCTTTTGATGTGCTACCATTATCGTTCATTTTCCTTGTTCCTCTATCGTCCTTGTTTGAATCCTCCTTAGGCGGACCTTCACCTTTCACCGTAGAAACTTCAGCCTCTCTCCCCTCTCTTCCCTCTCTCTCAGCCTTTGCATCATCCTGTTTATAAACCTTTCCATGTCGTGATAAAACTCCTCAAGATCCATCGGTGGATCCCCTTCGAATGATATCTTAAAATCTGAATCATCTGCAATTCCTGAGAATGCTGCCATCAAAACCATCGACGAATCGATTCGATCCACCGAAGCTACTACCGCAGTGAAATTGGTTAAGAAATCATAGAGTGACTCTCCCTTCCACTGTTTCATCGATGTTAAAGTCGACACATTCTTAGGTCTCATGACTTGGAATTAAAATTGCCTCATAAATATCTTGATGAACTCCATCCATGTGCCAATGCAGCCGCCTTCCAGTTGTCTGAACCATAGTGCTACTATATTCGTCAAATACAAAGGGAAACACCGCGCCATGACTTCCTATGATCCCCCTAATACTTCCATGTTTCTCATGTACCTAGTCAATTGAACAGCGGGATTCGTTCTCCCATCATACAACTCCAGCATTAGTAGTTTGAAATCCGATGGATTCCTACCTTTCCTAATCGTAGGAGTAAAGGGACTCATGTTCACGTCCTCCAAATCTCTATTCACCAATCCTTCCTTCATATCCCGTTTGATCATGTCCGCCAACTCGTTATTGTCATCAAGTGGTGGCCTCTATCTACGATCTCCAACCTGCTCCCTGAGCCCGTGAGGGAATCCTGAAATTTGTCCTTCTGGACGAGCATCCATATCATGATCAACGCCAAACTATATAAAGCCACCTGGTACCCTTCCTAGAATTAAACCAACATGATTCGGGGGCGTGCCCCTAGCTTAGGTATTATTCCCGATAATTCCACTCTATCTTGAATCCCAGTTGCTCCACGCTCCTGATCCTGATTCCGGACTATCTCCGTTCCTATTGCTCTAGCTTCATGATCCCTATTTCCAGCGTTTCCTGCAGCAACGTTCTCTTCATTCTGCACTCCAGCTTGTCCAACTTGTCGGAGTAGGCTCTGCATCATCTACTCTTTCCTTTTAAGCATCCCTTCCTACATAGCCTCCATTATCATCTCCATCTTATCTTTGGTGATAAAAACAGAGGTCCCATTAGCTGCTGAAGAAGACTTCTGACCTTCTTCATGCTGACTCCTTTCCGTTCTCCATCTCCTTATTGATTGCTTCCCAAAATCCAATCCTTTAGGTTTCCAAATCTGAACTCTAAATTTGGTATAGCGAGTGCTTGTCAATTCTCAGTGAAATCACCAAAGTGTTTGTGCCAAAATTGGTCACAACCCCCAGAAGTAGTGTGAGCACTAGTGTTTGCACACAAATCCTCGATATCTAAGCACAGATCTTAGATCCAAATAAAGTAGAGAACAATAATGAAGAAATAGCAAAATTAAAATGAGCATGAAAGCAAAGAACACAAGGTTTATAGTGGTTTTGCTATCTCCTGCATACGTCCACTTTGAATTGATCCTTTTATTCCTTCTATATTGAGATTATAATTACAAGCCTTTGAAATTAGTAAACAAAATGGCAAAGTTTGACCTAGAAGAGTTGTAAAATATTCCTTTTTAGTTGCCATAGAGCTGCTATTTATAGGTGCAGATCTGAAAATATCCGCCCCAAAACCTGGAATACCTCTTCTCATGTCCAGATGGGCCCTCCAGATCGATATGGAGTCGTTTGGGATCGATCTTGATCGATCCGAGAACAATTCGTATCGATCCAAATTGGCCTCATTTGAGTGGAGATCGATCATGGAGGTGCTCGAGTGATAAGCAAGCCTCTATGAAAGTTTCATGACGTTCGGCCGGTAGTTTGCAAGTTATGATCGACTCAAGTTTGTGTTTACCGATGTAGGCTAGTTGCTTCGTATCCATCATATCCCATTGCCACATGTCCATCATTTTGCATCCATCGGTCTATAGTCTTTGTATCCATAGATATATGTTGTTCGCATCCATCCATCATCCCTCCTTCGTATCGATCCACAGATGCCTACTATCCTCTTTGTATCCATCCCTTGCATCCATCTATGTATCGATCCCAAGTATGTCCTTCATATCGATCAATAATTAAACTCTCATCCAAATCCCTATAACCATTGCATCATTCTTTGTATCGATCCCAGCCCTAATCGATACGAAGTGCATTGGCATACTTTGCCATCCAATCGATACCTGCATATCAATATGAACTGCATCAAACTGTTTCCGTCCCTAAAGTCAACTGATCGATGCAAAGGGCATCAATATGAACTACATCAAATTGTTTCCTTCCTAAAGTCAACTAATTGATGCAAAGGGCATCGATGTGAAATGCATTGATCCGAAGATCGATCGATACAAACCTATGCAGCAGTGATCGATATGAACGTATCGATGTAAACTCATTTCTGATGAATATTGATCCATCCATAACTCAAGCGTATGAACTCTGATTGACCTGAAATTTAAAACATAGCTTCTCCAAGCCTTGTTCATCGTTCCCAATTGATCCCACCTTGATTGCAGCTTGGTTCACTTTTGAGGTTATCAATCTTAGCCTAATTTCCAATCGATCTCCAATCCCACTATCCATCCTTTTTAGCTAATTTGTTGATATCCCGGCATTGTCCAAAAGGTGGGGTAATAGAGGCCACTCACAAAATGGAATTAGATGATGTGCTCCAATGCAGTGGTGCTTTGGCTCTGGAAAAGGACTCTCTGCAAAAGGAGAAAAAATTTCTAGCTCACCGTGTAGAGGAGTTGGAGGGACTTCTATCCCAGGAAAAGGAAGAGAAAATAGCAGGGCAAGAAGAATCACAGAAATATTGCGAGGAAATCATCGAAACAAGAAACTTGAAGGCAAAGCTCGATGAGGAACTCTCCCAGATTGAAGCATTAAAGGAACCCGCTCACGAAGAGGGAAAAAAGCAGTACTTTAAAATTCGACTCCCAAATTGAGGCAACGACTGAGTCCGGTAGAGAGGATATTAAGTGTTTATTCGACCCAATCATTGTTGAATCTAATACAAGGGTCCTCCTCCACCGTGACCTATCCTTCTTGGGAGATGGTTATCTCAAGTCGGTTGCCAAAGCTTGGCATACTCTCATTAAAATAAAAAAAAGTGGAGTCGAGCGTGGAAGAGACTGATGAAGAGGCACTCGCAAAAGAAGTGCTCCAAGGAAACGAGCCATCTGACTTGGCTGCGGCAAAGCTTCTAATTTGGAGGAGCTGCTTCAATGTCTAAGGAGAACGAGGATATCGTCAGGCCATCTGGCATTGAGTCCTAGGCTCCTTCTTCCATTCAATCGACCAAGACTTCATCTTCTCAACCTCTCGAGCAACATGTCGATTATGATCCAGAAAAGCCTGGACTTGGCATTCATAAATTATCTCTAATTGTTGAGGGGAGTACTCCTACGACCACTGAAAGCCAACTAGATGCCGGTAATTACATTTACCTTTTATATCTAAAAAGTTGCTATTCTTGGCGAACAATAGTCGTAATCTAAAATTTTCTTTTCATGAACCCTTGTAGGCCATCTTGATCCTGAGTCAACTCCAAGGAGGGATGTTGCCATAGAGCAGGAGGGAAAAGAAGCCGAGGAACCGATTATTGGAGACATTCCTGGTCCTGTTGTTCAAATTAGTGGGGCATTAGATGGGGATAAACCCCAAGATCCATTACTTACCAAGGAGCACGACGACGTTATGATTATGGGAGCTTCTAAGCATATTGTCAAGTCACGTATGAAGGAGCAAATCAAAGAGGAGGAAAAGAGAAGCTCAAAGTTAAGAGTGAGCCCAAGGTGGTGGAGATTGACGATCCCCTTAATAAGCCACTACAATTATTCCTCCTAGCAGGTCTATACCAATGGTAGTCCCCCCTCCTTCCTAAGGCACCTCCTCCCAAGGGAGCAAGAGGTCCGAAAAGAAACGCTTGGCTGAGATGACTCTCGAGAAGCCAAAGAAGGATAGAAAAGTGAACAAATAGTTGGAGCCTTGTAATATTTTCGCTTAGCTTGAATAAATTAGAGTCGTGCATTCTTTTTTCCTTATATTTTCCTTGTTACTAGTAGATGTATGGACTTGGCCTACGAACTTTTGGAGGAGTTGTAAGGAAATTTTGAAGTGTAAATAAAATTTTGTTCCTTTTCCAATCATTACGCGCATAATTATTTCAGTGCTAGATTAATTTTTATACTCCAAGTAGTTGTGATAATATCTTCAGGTTTTGTTGATAATTTATTATCTCAATCTCAAAGCTTCTCTGCAGATTTCATCGGGAGTTGCTGCCAACGCCAGGCCGAAATCGTAGCTAACGGTCGTATTCTGTTGGTAATGGTTTGAGCATCTTTTATCGACATGGACCGGAGTCCGTGGGTAGTAAATGATTGAAAATTCTCTCATCTATCTGCTGACTGGATACTTGGCATTTTAAAATTTTATTGCTTGGGTCTTACAGACTTTTATCACATCACTTATAATTTAGTCCGCAACAGGGGACTTGGAGATTTTATGAATCATTTATACTCTAATCCGCGTTCCAGGGACTCAGAGTACTCTAATCCACACTCCAGGGACTTAGAGTTTTTTCAAATCGTTTATGCTCTAGTCCACGCTCTAGGGATTCAGAATACTCTAATCCACACTCTTGGGACTTAGAGATTTTTCAAATCATTTTATACTCTAGTCCGCGCTCTGGGGACTCAGAGTACTCTAGTCCACACTCTGAGACTAAGAGATTTTTCAAGTTGTTTATACTCTAGTCCATGCTTTAGGGACTCAGAGTACTAATCCACACTCTGAGGACTTATAGATTTTTCAAGTTTTTTATACTCTAGTCCATGCTCTAGGGACTTAGAGTACTCTAATCCACACTCTAGGGACTTAGAGGTTTTTCGAATCGTTTAATACTATAGGCCGTGCTCTGGGGACTCAGAGTACTCTAATCCACACTTTGGGGACTTAGAGATTTTTCAAGTCGTTTATACTTTAGTCCATGCTCTGTGGACTCATAGTACTCTAATCCACATTCTAGGGACATAGAGATTTTTCAAATCATTTATACTCTAGTCCACACTCTAGGGACTCAAAGTACTCTAATTCACACTCTGGGGACATAGAGATTTTTCATATCGCTGGTCGATTTTTAGTTTTATGTGTGTGTTCATACATCACATATGTCAACGTTAATTAATTTCGACACGTACTGATATAATATGAAACAACAATATTTCATAGAAAGAATACCTTCAAGCTTTTATTAATCATAGAAAATAGGGACAAATTAATTTGTCTTATTACATATCGAAAACAAAAAACATCAAGGAAAGTAAATGCTGAAAACAAATATGACTGGAATGCAAAAAATAAACTATGTAAAATAGCGACGCAAATGCCCGCTACTCCACGCTTTGGGAAGCGTTATACCATTAACAACCGCTAGCTGAAAAGTTCCTTCTCCAAGCCTCTGTTCGATGACGTAAGGACGTTCCCATGTGAGATTCATTTGTGATGGGACCAAAAAGATTTGCTTCAGAACAAGGTCGCCCACATCAAAAACTCTTGGCCAGACTGTTGAATTATAATATTAGGAGAATTGGTGCCGATGTGCAGCTGCCCTTAAATCAGCCTCCTCATGCTTCTCGACAACAAAATCTAATGACTTCAGTAAGAGATCTTGGTTTTTTCGACGATCGTAATAAGTTACCCGATGGGAAGGGACTTCAAGGTCCATCGTTATAACCGTTTCAGCCCCATAGGCCAAGGCGAATGGAGTACGGCCAATCGCTGATTTGTGAGTGGTTCGGTATGCCTAAAATGTCGTTGGAAGTTCGTCCACCCACTTACCTCTGGCCTTTTCCAAATGATTTTTTAAGATGGATTAAATTATCTTATTTACAGCTTAACCTACCCATTCTCCTTAGGATGAGCGACTGCTGTAAACCTTTTCTTAATATGATACTTCCAACAAAACTCTTTGAATTCAGCACTATCAAATTGCATTCCGTATCGGTAACAATAGTCCACGAGAGATCGAATCAGCATATAATGTTTCACACAAAGAAATTAATGACCTTTTTGGTGATGATCATAGCTAGTGGTTCCGCTTCCGCCCATTTGGTGAAGTAGTCGACCATGACAATTGCATACTTCGCACCACCCTGGGAAATCGACAACGAGTCGACAAGGTCAATTTTCCATATCGTAAATGGCCATGGGCTAACCATTTGTGTGATTTCCTTTGGCAGTGCTCTTGAGACTTTTGCATATTTCAAAAATATATCACATTTTCTCACATAGTCAACGGCGTCCTGAATCATGGTTGACCAGTAGTACCCATAGCGAAGTATATTTTTGGCTAGCATCTGCCCCCCAGTTTGGTCGCTACATTCTCCTTCATGGGTTACTTTCAAGACGCATTATCTCGTCATGGGCGATGCACCTGAGTAAAGTAATAGAGAATCCCTTCTGATACATAATCCCATCCCGCATAACATAGCGCGTGACCTTACAAAGGACTTGCGCTCATTTGTTCCTTTTCTCGGGCAAGGTTTCATGCAACAATTAATCTTTAAATAGGGACATCCATGACTCCCTTTTGTTTTCCATCTCTGGTACATGATCAACTTCCATTGCATTTATACTTGGGGTATGTATGATTTCGACGGGAACCAATCCTTCTGCTGTCACCACTAGTGCTTGCGAATTTTGCCAATTAATTGGTTTCCCCATTTTTCTCGTGCGGGATATGCGAAATTTCGTAGTATTCGAGGTCCGCCAATAACTCCTGGACTCGGGTAAGGTATGGAGCAAGCTGTTGTCCCTTTGCCTGGTAGTCTCCCCTGAATTGGTGTACCACCAGCAGCGAGCCACAATAGATTTCGATCGATTTCACCCTAAGCTCTCTAGCAAGTTTCGGTCCAACGATTAACGCTTCATACTCGGCTTCATTGTTCGTAGCGGGGAAATCAAGCTTCAAGGCGTAACAAATCGATCGGTTCTCGAAGGTTACAAGAGCAACACCCGCCCTAATACAATGGCCATTGGACACTCCATTGGTTTGTAGTTTCCATCGTATGGTAGGAATCATATCACTTTCATTCGATTCGTCTTGCACAGTGAACTCTGTTATAAAATATGCCAATGCTTGTCCCTGTATAGTTCTTCAAGCCAGGTAGGTAATATCGAACTGATTGAGCTCGATGATCCATTTAAGTTACCTTCCAGAGGTTTCAGGCCATTGGTGTACCTGCTGCAAAGGTTGATCAGTATAGATGTTGATTGGATGTGCCTGAAAATACCAGCAATTGCGCGACCCAATCACCAAGAAGTATACTAGCTTCTCTATCTTGGGGTAATTTCTTTCTTCCTCCGTTAACTGCTTACTAATAAAGTACATGGGCTTTTGGATTCGGTCCTCCTCATGAATCAAAGCAACACTTATGGCATGCTGGGATACGGCTAAGTAAATATACAGCTCCTCATGGTCCACGAGCTTCGATAAAACAAGGGGTCTCTCCAAATGACTCACCAGAGCTTGGAATGCATCTTCACAATTTGGCGTCCATTCGAAATTCCTTTTCCCCTTTCCTTATCAAATCAAAAAAAGGAATACACCTGTAAGTTGCTCTAGATATAAATCGACTCAACACATTGACCTTCCTATTCAGGTTATGCACTTGTTTAATAGTCCTAGGTGCTTGTATATCCCAAATGGCTTGAATCTTTTCAGGGTTCAATTCAATTCCTTGTGCATTGATAATGAAGCCCAGAAAATTTCCCGATGCAATGCCAAAGGAGCACTTCAATGGGTTGATTTTCATGCCATAAAATTTGAGTATATTGAACATCCCCGCTAAGTCTCGAATGGTCGTTTGGCTGCCATGACTTCATGAGCATATCATCCACATAGACTTTCATGATCCTACTGATCTGATCTTTAAACATCCGATTCACCAAACACTGGTAGGTTTCCTCTGCATTCTTTAACTCGAATGGCATCACCATATAACAGTAAAACCCAACATCTATGACTAAAATAGTGTGCTCCAGATCCGGCATGTGCATCTGAATTTGATTGTATCCTGAGTACGCATCCATAAACGACAATAACTCATGCCCCATGTTGAGTCAACTAGCTGATCAATTTCTAGGCAAAGGAAATCTATACTTAGGGCATGCCTTTTTCGGGTATGAATAATCAACACATGTCCTCCATTTTTCATTCGCCTTCCTTACCAGTACGGGGTTAGATATCAATTCAGGATAGAGGGCAACATGAATAAACCCATTGGATTTAAGTTTATCCACTTCTCCTTAAGAGCAACAAACCTATTCGGGTCCATGCCTCATCTCTTTTGTTTTACCGAGACATACTTCGGATCAATATACAAAATATGGCTCGCGGTGAAGGGTGAAATTCCATACATATCAGAATGGGTCCAAGCGAATACATCAAGATTTTCTCAAAGGAAATCAGTAAGCTCCCTCATCATTGACGACATGTGTTGTGATCCTATTTTCAATCCCCATGACGTGATCATCGTGGCTGAATGTGATGTCAATTGTCAGTTCAGCCGGCGCTGCCTTGGCCTCCTTGGGTTCCTCTTCATCATCTCTTGGATCTATATCTCTATAGAACATATTGTATTGCCCAAGCCAAGGCTCAGGCGCTACTTCTCAATTTTTAGTAACTTAGATGCTGATGGATTTGTCCACATCCTTTCTCTTTTCCTTTCGCTAGGCTTCTCTTAGCTCAGCCACATAACAAGCATGACTAGTTGCTTGATCCCCATGCACAACACCAACTCCATCGTCCATCGAAAATTTCAAAGTTAAGCATCACGGGCCAGAGCTGCTCTAAACTTAGCCAGGGTGGGTTGGCCAAGAAAACATTATACGTGGAGTCAACATCCAAAATAATGAACGGTAGGATCCATATCCTTCTATGTTCGCGTTCACCTAACTCAAATGGCAACTCAACAAAACCCACTGCTTTAGTAGCCGCACCATTAAAGTCATGTATTCGGGCTTTAGATGGTTTCAGATCCTTAGCCTCCATCTTCATCTAATCATAAGCCTTCTTGAAAATGATATTGACAGAACTTCCACAATCAATCAATATTCTGCTCATAAGTGCGGGTCGATTATAGCAGAGATAACAAACAGGTTGATGGTAGGAGCCTCCACTCGATCGGCATCCCTACTCCTGAACACTATATCATCCGTTATCATTCGTTGTTGCGTTGCCGGAGTCCTATCCTCCGTGTTCGAGCAACACTCGAAATTCGCATGTCTCAAAGAACTAGCATAACGCTTCATTTCCTACAAACTTATCTGCAAGATGCGGCTTGCCAACTATTGTGTTTATCACCAATCTTCCACCGGTTTGAGCGGGCTCTTTGAGTCGGCACAGAGCTTGTCCTCGGTTGGGATCAGATGTTCCCTGCCCGCCTTCCTGTGAATTCTTAACAAATTATTGCAACTTCTTTTGGTGAATCTATTTTTCTATGGCATCATGGAGGTGCCTACACTCATCAGTGTTGTGCCCGTAGGACTCGTGAAACATGCAGTATTTCTCGGTTTTCTTTTGTTCTTCGATCGATTCCTTCGGACGTGACTTTCGGTTCTGGAAAGTATTACAGGTGGATAGATAAATATTTTCCAAGGATGTGTTCAGGGGCGTATATTCATTATAATTTGGGATTCTCGGCTTCCACTTTCCACGTTCCCTCTTTCGATCGGGATTTCCTCCTCCAATCCCTTTTTGTTGCTCTAGCTTATTTTGGATGTTAACTTGGACCTTTCCAGAGCTCTCGTCGGATTGCTTCACTACAATGTTGCTTTGCACCGCCTCTCTGCTTGCTTTTGTAGCGTTGCCCCTTCTTGACAACCTGGCTTCTTCCTTTCTCATAAAATGATTTGCCATTGAATAAAAACACTCCAAGGAGTAGGATTTTTCTAGCTAGCCAATCACCCAACTCAGATTCTGGTCAACCCCTCATCACGGCCATAAGGATGGTGTGGTCATTCGAATTACTAACTTTAGTAGTAGCAACGTGTTTCAATGATTCACACAAAGCTTAGATCACACTAGATAACGACATCACATCTTTAAGACGAGTAGCATAGATCTGGAACTGCTCCACGAACCTCGTTGCCAGCTCATCAAATCTAGAGTTTGACCGTAGAGGCAACCTTGTGAACCACATTATAGCGATTCCAGATATTGTTATTGGAAAGCACCTGCATTTGGTCATGTCATTTTCCCTAGCCGGTTCCATCAACTATTCATATCTTATAATGTGCTGTCGGGGTCGGTTTTTCCTTCGTAAGCGGGCAATATAGGCATGCTGAGCCTTCGGGGATATTCAGCTTGTAAAATGTTATCAGTAAATGGAGTGTGACTTCTAGAGATTCCCCAATCATCATTAGTCAAGCCCTGGTTCGCCCTCATCAGCTGCCTGACCATCGTAGATAAATCTGGAGTTTGGATAGGGGTGCTAGTTTGAAATCCATCCTACATGATTGTTCTGGTTGGCGTCTCACGAGTATTTCACGTCTTCTTGGCCTGTTAACATCTAGGTGTGTGTTCTGGAGATCCACTTCATTACCATCCTAGCGAGGCAATCGACCACTTTCCATGCACGCTCCAGAGCTTAAGTTCACCATTCCAGGTTGAGTGTGACTTCCTAGGTGTAGTTGAGAAGCCAATCTCCTGGTTAAGGGGTCAAGATCAGTTCTGTTGGATTTCCCATGATGGCTTGCCACAAATAGCTCCATTGCTCTGCTTTGTGCCGTTTTAATCCTACGACAACTACGCATGTGGTGCTCATCTGACGAAGTTGAGCTATCAGACGATGAATATGAAGTGGAATTTCCTCCAGCATTCCGGTGCTGCTGTTGAGCGATCCGGTGCATTAGGTTGGCAATCGCCTGGATTTGCTTATTCAACTGCCTCCTGCTTTCCATTAGCTCCCTCATCAGATCATTGAATTCGGCCCTGGTAATGGAATCTACAAGGTTCTAGGTGGCGACGGGTTCCACACCTGCATTAGCAGGTTGGTTGCTTGGCCTTACATGTTGGACGCTAGTAGTTTCATTAGCATCGACATTATGGGTGGTAGATCAGGTGCGTGACTTTGTCATCTTAGAGTTCTTTATCCAGGTTTCAGAAACTTTAAATATAATATGCAAACTCTTGAGAACAAACTTGGATCTCCTTCGAGGGATTTCTTCAATCCAGTAGACACAAAAGTGATCCTTACAGCCTGAGAATCAATGCTCTCGGTGAAATCACTAAAATGTTAGCACCAAAATTGGTCATTAACACCCTAGAATAGATTTGTGTAGCCAGGTAAATGAAGAAAGAAAATGGAAAAAAGAGGAATAACACAATATAGTGCAAAATTTAACAGTAAAAAGCAAGAATAACGGAATTTATAGTGGTTCGGCATTAACTGCCTATGTCCACTTTGAATATACTCTTAATTGCTTGATCATTTGCTTGAATATAGATACAATCCACAAAGAAAAGCTTGAATATAAGTTTGAGAAAAATGAAACTAAAAAACGGTAGAGTCTCCCTTAAGTTCTCCAAAAAGATCCCCAAAAATGAACCCCTGCCCCTATATTTATAAATGGAGATTGTCTGGCGCCTCAGAGCTAGAACTTCTCTCCAGTCACTCAGGCACACCACTAAGAGAACTAGGCCCAATATTGAAAAGTTAACAAGGTCAACCTAGACATGCCGACCAGAAGCCCTTGACTTTATATGCCAAACCGAGCTTCACCTTTTACCATCCTTTTGCCGACCAGACCAAGGCATGCCGACCCGATGAAACAAGCAATGCCGACCTCTTGAAGTGTTGCAACATACCGACCTGAAGCTTTACTTAATACCGACCTGAAGTGATCCTAGAATGCTAATCCCTTGCAATCTCCAATGCCGATCCTCAGATTATGCCGATCTGATTCAGTGCCAACCCGGGGAATTTCCACCATTAACCCGAAGCTATGACGACCCTCTAAGTGCTGATCCCTCCAAGTGCATATGACCCCAAATTGCATACTGACCCGGAGCTGAAGGAGTGTCGACCTAGAGTTTCAAGCATGCCGACCCTAAGTACTTCAAACATGCCGAACCTATCTCTAAGTTATTATGCCGACTTGATAATATTAATGCCGACCTAAAGCGGGTGTCCCTCTAACTTGAAGCAAACTCCTCAATGACTCGACATAGACTTATGTCTCGACCCTCCTTTCATCAACATTCAACTATAGCCTCTGCAACTACTATTTTGTAGCCCGGCCAAGGCACCACATAACAATATGTTCTTTTATTAATTCAAATCTTAGTATATTCTTTTGTTAATTCAGCTAGTTTGGGAAGTATTTGATAGAAAAGTCATACCACACATATATATGTTCTGACAGAACTGTATGAAATTCAAATCCTAGCGTGAAGTTTTTGGACTTTATATATCTACAAAGCTTGAGTATTAAATTTAGACATAGGGAATTTGAACTTGGCCCTCTTTAAATTTTGATTGCACACTATCAATCTATTATATGATGTTATATTTTACTGAGAGTGAAAACTAACCCCTCAGACTTTGACTCCTCTTAAGTTTATCATTAGTTTCTCCCTGATCATGAAGCTCATTTAAGGGGAGTTCAAACTTCAAAGTATTTCCATTATCCACATATGCATGTTTACCATTAACATGTGATTTAAACTTGGAACTTCAAAGTAACCACTAATGCTAACTGAGTAATGAACTTATACTGTTATATATAATAATATTGCAGCATAGACGAGCAATTTGCAGGTACATGAGTCGGTCAGGATTTTGAAGTTTAGTTGGTTTAAATTTGTTTAATAGGTCGATGTATTGACTATTAATTTCATTATCAAAGCCTGAAGCTTTTGTTTTTTAGATAGGCTATATTCTGTATCATGCAGCTTATCTACTGATTGTTTACTCCACTATCCTTCATCAAATCTCTTGATAAACTTCTTCTCTACTCCATGCTCCTTTTGTTACACCAATACTTTTTCTTTTTTATTATCACCTTCTTTTTATTCCTACCAATTAAGGAGAACATAGAAGTATATGATGGTGTCGCCATTGTATATAATATAATTGTTATTATACATAATTCTCTTAACTCAACTAACAAATTTAAACTGAAAGGAAGTAGCTTAAAAATAACCTCAATTAGCTAATAGAAACAAAAATCGCAAAGCTAGTCATACAACCAAAAATAGCGAATCAACAATATGCACTGCTCATAAAATGTAATTCAGAAGTAAATACTATTTTAACCAGTTAGAATCCCAACTCACCCACAGTGGCGATATGATGAGGTGCAATGATAGGTTGAGGCCTGACAATTGGCTGAGGCAAGATGAGAGGCTTGGGTGTAGTGGTAGGTTACGGTCAATACGTGATTTGATGTCTGACTACAAGCTAGGGTTTTTATTTTATTGTTTAATAATTATAAAATTTTAACTATTTAAGTTTCAGAGATCCAAAAGAAAACTCTGAGTCTTTTCTTTATTTATTGAGGAGGGGAAACTTAGTAAAACTTTTTTAAGTAATAAGCGGGAGAAAAAGAAATATGAGCGGTGGAAGAAAAAATTTCATCCACTTTATTAAATTATTAGCGGGAACACTCGACAGTGTTCCTTTATTTAATTTTGTTTTTCTACATGATTATTATTTGTACTTAGCTTAAACGCCACCAATTAACACTACAGATAACAATTTTTCTTGTAGTGATTCCTTGTATGATGAATCAAGGTACATTACACAGGAGTTTCTATCGTTCATTTTTTACATTTAGGAGTTTCCATTTTAACAAATATTATTTAATTAGAGCCATCCATGTCTCCTTTCCCCAGTAACCTCCAAGACCCAATCAATATCCATATCTTCGATGCTTGTAATCGATAACAGTTCTACCGGAATGAGTCCAAAAGCCATGCATCTCCAGAGTTGGCCAGCTTGACCGGTGAATCAGCTTTTATATGTAAAACTCCTTTTTATACTTGACAGACCGCCAATTGAGAGTCGTTGAATATATGTAATATCTTAACCCCCGGTTCTCTTGCTATTCGGAGCCCCGCAATCAACGCTTCATATTCAGCTTTGTTGTTTGTCGTTGGGAATTCTAGCCTTAAAACTTAGCATACACTCTGCCCTTATAGGGTTACAAGAATCCCTCTAAGATGACTGCCCTACACCATTGTTGCTTAAATAATGAAATAGTGCACTGTTGGAGCATCCGGCCAATGTAGGACGATGGTCTAAAGAAAGAAAAGAAGTAAATAAGAAAAATAGAAGAGAAAAATGAAAAAGAAAACATCATATAATCATAGAACCTATTGTATATCTCATGGCACATTGAATATAATATAATAATCATCACAGATATAAAATTCAGGCGAGACGTTAGTAACTACATGAACCACAGAATCAGAATACACAGATTCATATAGTTATACAAAATAGTAATAAATCTTATATAACTGATAAATAAATTCAACATATAAACTATCTATAATAATAGTAAGTCAAACACTTTCAAGGATCCATAGTGTCACACGGCGGAATAAGCAAAAATGAGTCCAAATATAAGTATAAGAAAGCATCATCTCCTGCTCATCCATCTACATAGCTCTATGTATTTCTTACATCACCTATCTAGTCTACTCATTTAAGAGTACCCAAGATAATAAGAAGCAAAACATAAAACCTTGAGTCGGACAACAGTCGGTTTGAGCGACAAACGATCTTAAAATGCTATGAAAGTCGATATAGTACATGGGATATAAGGTAAGGAGAATCATACCTAAACTGTTCTGACATCCAAAGTGTTATCACATAACATAAGATATATACTACTTCATGTCATAGTCATCATGGGTGTACTACACATCAAAATACTTAGGGGTGTCTAGATATCTACGTCAATAATATCTACATCGTGTGACATCTCTAGGGTGATAAGAAATCAAAGCAAATATAGCATACATCATTCATCCTTATATTTACTCACTCAACGCATTGGATATATGTTACACATACGACCTCCCCATCTAGTAAAAGATTACTCAACATCATGGTTTTTGGTTACTCGAATCCATGCCACTTAATAGGCCAGAAACTAGATTTCATACCCCATAACAGTGCAAGGTAAATGGATTGAAACATCATGGGATCCAAGGCATGCTCTGTAATCCAAATGAGCATCCTCACATACCCCTTCTTCACGAGTACACTTCGAAACCAACGAATATCAAAGATCCCTTTCTACATGTCATCCATAGCAGAGCTTAACCCATAATTGTCCTTACAACTCCTATCTAAAGTTGTTGCAGTTGGGAACTATTCTAGATAGACATCATTGGTGGGAGAATATCATCGTTTGTCTCATACTTTTCATCCAATGGTTCCTTTAATCCCACTCATCGTCGCCTAGTCTGCATCTTTTAGAAGTACAGCTACCCATCATCAAAGCCATCACATCCCATCATGAATCCATCATTACTGGATAATGAAATCAATGCATCGATCATCATGTATTCGCTTCACCACCAAAACCTCTCGTCGAAGAGCCACCACGTCGAAATCGAATGTTGGACGATCCATCGCATCATGCTTCACAAAGTCTCTTCGTCGTCTACTAAAAAATTGGCCAAATCGGCCGCCATCAATAGTAGTAAGTAAGAACCGAACAATCTTTAGTGGTTGATGCCAACCGCTATGATTTCATACTTAGCAATAAATGGCAAAGCACAAACCAAGTGAAAATGTCTGGTGTCTCCCTTGAAATCTGAAGCATATATCCAAGTCCATCGTCCTTAGTTTTTAGACCGTTTGGTACGCATCATAATACTCTTCCACGTACTTATCACATTTATTTGAGTTTTTATCATATGAATCTTCAGTCAATAAGCAGAAACCCTATCTCATTGTTTTAGTTCTCATCATGTGTGCGTTCGTTCGATACGAACTAAACTCTATCTTATAGGATGTTCCTAACACTATGTCACCTATGATCAGTGTTTTCAACGAAACTAGCACACATGCGACTAAGAAGCATATAAACATCTATAATAGCTTGCATGCATTTATGATAACGCATGTATAATGCATACAATACATTTAAAGAAACCAATGTGAGATTAATATCAAAATAGCCTAAGATTAGCAATTTTGTAAAAATAGTACATCAATAAGAAAATGTGTGATATTCAATTTAAAATCACTTTTTAAATTATTTTATAAAATAAGATGTAGGTTTAATATATTAAAACAACATTTTTAAAATCGTTTCAAAATGTTGTTTTTGTACTATACCAACAATCATAGTACAATGAGAGAAAATATCAGTTACATTAGCAAAAGTTTTCCAGTCTAATGCCAAGTCGTAGTAGCTCCAATATGAGTGCAATGCAAGAAACCACGCCTAAATTGGACTTCGTATGTAAAAGATATGGATAATATAAGATACCACGTTTTATATATTATTTAATAAATTAATTCACTTTACTAATCAAACACTTAGCCTAGTTAACTAATTTAATAATTACCTTTCAGTCACATGTGCAGACATGTTATAGCTCCAAACTTCACATAAATTATGCATGTACATGTAATTGTCACCTCATCTTTCTTTCTTCTTTTCCTACTTCTTGTAAATTTCCTTTCTCCTTTTCCTATTCACGCATACATCATGCCAAGCTCCCCACCCCCCGAGACCACCCCAAGACCTTGCATGTGTCGTCGCTTCGGGCATCTCCATCACCGCTGTAAAGCAGCTCCACTAATCATGGTCGTCCCCTATAGCCACAAGCTGTCACCACCACCCTAAATAACCCATGTCCATGTAATACATTCTTTTTCTTCATTTCTTCAACCGCTCACTACCTACACACATCCACCAACCACCGCACTTCTCCTCCGACCAGCCACTCCTGGCATAGCCTTCTTAGGCTACCACTAACCCAATTCACAAATAAGAATACCCGAAAGCCCAATTGCATTCAAAACTTTTCAACCACGCCGCCGCCATTATGTTCGTCTCTAGCCTCCGCCGTTTACATTTTTAGACTCCCCTCGTCGATACGAATAAACTTATATTATCCAAACTAATTTTGAATCTCCTCCAAAAATTACATCTTTATCGGACTTATTGTTTTTGGCCATCATGGTCAAATCTGGGTCGATCCGAGGTCATGGCTATGTAGCCCTTGAAAAAAATACAAAGATGGGGATTTTAATTTATTGGAAACAGTGATGATTTGACGGAAAAAGAGGAGAAGAAGAAACATGGGTGGATAGGATTTCATGGAGGAGAAGAAGATATGAGAGGGAGAAGGAATATTATGGTCACAGAATAGTGGAGCATTACATAGGGTGGATGGTAGGTTAAGGTTTGTGTGCATGCTTTTAGTTCAATTTTCAAAAATCCAATGCACGTTTTTTGCTCGTACGGTCTCTAAGAATGTCCAATCGTGATGATTCTTCGGCGATGTGACTTGTCTTAATTTTCTGTTCAACGGACGCAAGTTTGGTCAAAATCTGAGATTGTGCGTCGAAACGTTATTTTTAGGCGTTTTAAAGTCGTTGGGCAGCTGGAACGTTCGATCTCAAAAAATTTCAATTGTGCCGCTCATACATCTACTCCTTAACCTAAGAACATTTTCCACTCAACCAAATCTCTGATGCATCAATGCGCGTATATCTGCATAATACATATAACTACCGAAAATAAATCTGTGTCAAAATCGTTCTATAAAATTACTAAGGGTAAAAGATGTTAATACTCAACACGGTCCAAAGTTATTAAGTTATACGGCTCAATATGATTTTAAAAATAATATTTTATGATCCTTTGATATGTAAAATATGGGTCATTACACTCCCTCCCAGTTTAGGAATTTCGCTCTTGAAATCCCAATATCAAACAAGTCAAAATCGACCATAACTATCCTGCATGTTTAGCAACCATATAAGCATAAGTAATTGTATCAAACATCAATCATTATACATAAAACATCCACATACAATATCAAACATTAAGTACTAACATCCACGCCTATCCTCGCATGCACGACACTAAACTTTCTAATATAAAGTATCAGATATGATATCAAATACGGAAGCTAACGATAAAATAGAAATCTTACCAAGTGAAGAGCTCCGAACAAGTGGTTCTCACGCTCCCCTAGGTCTCCTATGTGCAATAGCCCTCACTTTCACTTCATTGAACCTTTGTTACTTCATCGTCTCCTTTCTAAGCTATTTCGCGTTACGTCTTACGATACAAATGGGTCTATAATGTCTCGAAGTTTTGAGTTCAATTTCGATATCATCTTCCCGATTCGATGTGAAATTACCCACCGCCTCTTGCAAGTTCTTCTAAATTCTACCAGTGAGCAATGGGTTTCAACAACTAACAATGATCTTTGACGTATCGTGGAATCAGATAGTCCACTTCACATATAATTTGACTAATTTGGATGTCGTTCTACTTGACTTAAGGAATATAAATTTAGCATTCTTCGTCAATCTGTCGACCATGAACAAAATGCTAATGTATTCTCCTCTAGTCCTCGATAGCTATTGATGAGGTCCATCGAAATCTATTCCGATTTCCACTCGAGAATCTTAAGCGGTTGTACTAAACCATTTGGTTTTTTCTTCTCATCTCTGATTGTTCATAAATCTTGAGATGAATGCTCGAGATCCTTCATCCCTTCCTAGTAAAATGTGTACCTCGAATCATGGTACATTTTATTTCCATGGTGATATACAGTCAATCTTGAATGAGAGCACTTTCATAGTACCTCATCCCTCAACCCAACGACATCGAGAAAAAACAATATCTCATCCTTATGAATTACCCTAACCTTCGTAGAATCTATAGCAGAGTACTGCTCCGAATCATCATGACCTAAGAATCTCACTTCCTTCCTTCGGAAGTGATACTTCGAAGACTTCATCATCAATCGATGTTTTCTCAACTCCTTCAACACAATCATCAATTATGTCTTATCCTACTCCTTCGTTCTCAAGTAAATGAAAAATCATCTACGAGCACAATCATGAACTTACTCAAGTGATCCCCCAAAACAAGGTATATGAGATCAACAAAGCATGCTAACGCGTTGGTTAGCCCGAATAGAATAGCTAACCAATCAAATATCAAAGTAGCATACAAAAAATTGTGATCGGCACACTGTCTCTCACTACCCTTAGTTGATGAAACCCCATTGTAAGGTCCAACTGATAGAACCCTTCATGCCATGAAGCTGATCGAACAAACCATCAATAGACGGCAGCTGATACTTGTTCATCATCTTATTTAGCTCATGGTAATTCGCATACAAAACAAATAACCATCCACCATAGTGACGAACACTATAGGTGCATCCCTCTCAAATATGCTCAAATGAATAAACCCTTATCTCAATGGATTATCCACTTGCACTTTTATTTTCCTCTGCTCTTCGGATTTCATATGCCTTAAAGAATAACAACTAGTCTATCACCTCTGACCAGATTGATACAGAACTCTATCCATATGTAGTAGTAATCCTATCATCTCATCGAATATGTCCGGGCACTCTCTAGCTATAGGCACAAATGACAACTCGTCGTGTTGGATATTGAACGAATATAGAAAGCCAACCCTCACCTCATCATCAGGTGGGTAGCCTAATACTACCTTCCGCTCATTAACCCCCGTCGTCACCAAAGGCCTCTCACAATCTACCGTCATTCCGTACCTCTTCAACCATTCCATTCCTAGACTATAATACTGAACCAAATTAAACCCATAACAAATCAATAAGAAATAAACATCCATGTCTCGATAAGGCTAAGTCTCAACAAACCATACATAGGTCGGTTGAGTCCCCAACAAAATTCGTTGTAAGTAATGGTTGACCAACTATCTCGCGTCTCAATTCTAATTTATCTACTATCACTAGATATAAAAGAATGTGAAACCTCGATATTGAATAAAACATGTATGGAAACGCCATAGGTGAAAAGCATACCCTAGATAATAATGCACTTTCCCTTCTTTTTCATCGATGGAGCACTGAATGAAATAGGAATGACAATCAATGCATATGCCTTCATGGTTTGTGCTTGCTCAGCCTGTTTGACAAAATCCTTCTACATCGGTATAGGCTCTCTAGTTGTAAAGCCTTCTCGATCAACTTGTCGAAGCTCCCGTCAATATGACCAATCTATCGTTTCCCAAGATGATCGCTCAACCCAGTGATAGGTTTTTCACTCTTTTTGAGTGGAGTATCAATGAAAAATAGACCATACTTTGACTGTATATTGAATTCGGCACATTCTTCGACATAAACGTATCGCCTTACTTCAAGTCAGCGGACTTCCTACACAACATTGACTTTTGAAAAGTTGAGACAAATATTCTTCAAAGTGAACTATGAACTGATCCCAAGTAAAATAATTCTTGGAAGTTGCAGCTATAAGGGCATTCCGCTAGTTCATAGCCCGTCCCTAGAGTTATTTAGAGGTCAACTTCTACTTCTCGTGTCATCTAATTCCAAGTCATTGAAGATTCTTTCGCAAGTATTCCACCAATCTTGCACCTCAACAGTCGACTCTGTTTCAAAGAACGGTCTACCTATTAGACTTATGTAGTTTTTATATAGCTCGACAAAGTCGACTCTGGGCATTTGCACTTGAGCACCATAATCATTTGGAGCGACGACTTGGCACTAGAAGTAAGTTTTTAGTAATAATGCCACTTGATAACACATTATTTGCATTATTGTTTATTCCTAATTGTTTGATATTTTACCTTTATTTATTTTGTTCTGTCCGTAACGCTTCACCAAAAGTGGCTCCAAAACAAAACAACCCTGCTCTCAAATTTTTGTCTCCCTCTAAACAAATTAGATCGAATTTTTTTCAATTTTCACTTTCGTTCAACCCTAGATCAATACCCACGAAGAAAATCCAAAATCCAAAATCGAAACCCTACACTCACGACCTTCAGCATCTCTGAATTCTCTAGCGAGCCGATTCAAAGAAGTCGGGCTGTCGTGTGCGTAGTTTGATTTGAGGCGATTGTCTAAAACCCTAAATCGACTTGAGGTGATTTTTTTTCTTTTTTTCGATTTGTTTGATTTTTTTGTTGTTTACTAATTATAGTTAAAAAAAATTCAATTGTCAACATTTTCCTTCTGTCATTAGCATTTTCCTCTTTGAAATTCATCATGGCAGATCTAAAGAGTGGAAGACTGAGAAAAAGCAACAAAGAGAAGAAGCAGCCAGATTTTTATGATCCATCATTTATTGTTAATCTCATTTTAAGGAAAGGAAGGCGAATATTTTTTTTCATATTTATTATGCTTTTTCCTGGAATTCTTTAGATTCATAAAACATATTGTTTGTCTGTGTATTTAGATACGCACGAAGAAGCTCAATGATCTCTCTTCAATGGTAATTTTTTCTCAGTACGCTTGCAGGCTTTGACAGTATTAATTTTTGATTTGATTGTCTATATAAGTCTTCTACGTTCTTGAAGCATGGTTCCTAATTTCTCAGTTTATTACATTGTCTATCCTATATTACATGCATCATCAAACCAACTTGGCATGAAAATTTAGCTAATACTCGTAATCATATAACTATTATAATACTCTTTGCCATGTAAGACAAATTAGTGTATTTATCTTTATTAATAGTTGGCTTGGAAGTGCAATTTTTTGGTCCGACCGCGAAGTTCCAAAATTGCTATTTATATATGTATTCCTTTAGTAATCGTTGTAATATATTTGATGTCACACTCTTTTATTGTTAGTATGAAATAACAAAAATGCCTATGTACAGATACTATTCAAATTTAACATCACTCAAAAATAGGATCTGACAATTAAGCTTTATTTACAAATTCAAAATTTTCATTACAAATATTATCAAGTCTTCATATCACTTAAAAATAAGATCTAACAAATAAACTACTTTACAAATTCATTTTTTATTAATTAATAATATAAATAAAATTTAAAACTAATAAAAAAAATAGATATTGCAACTTAAAAATAAAAATTCAAATTAAATACGTTTGATTCTTTATTAATAGTTGGCTTGGAAGCGCAATTTTTTGGTCCGACCGTGAAGTTCCAAAACTGCCCTTTATATGTGTTCCTTTAGTAATCGTTGTAATATATTTGATGTCACACTCTTTTGTTGTTAGTATGAAATACAAAAAATGCCTATGTACAGATACTACTAAAATTTAACATCACTCAAAAATAGGATATGACAATTAAGTTTTATTTACAAATTCAAAATTTTCTTTACAAATATTTACCAAGTCTTCATATCACTTAAAAATAGGATTTAACAAATAAACTACTTTACAAATTCATTTTTTATTAATTAATAATATAAATAAAATTTTAAACTAAAAAAAATAAAATAGATATTGCAACTTAAAAATAAAAATCAAATTAACTACGTTTAATTCAATACAAAAATATGACTAAATATATGTGGAAAACATTTTTTTTTTGAATGTATTGAACAAATAAAATTTGTAGAAAAACTAATTCAGATGCCTTCATCACGCGCGAAGCGCGTGCGTGCCGTCACGCTCGTACTTTATAACAGTATAAGATAATTCATACAAGTGTAGAGATAGTATGTATGAATTATAGATGAAAAAATAGAGGTGTTAACAAGATTTGGTTAAGTGTAATCCCAGCAGTTTGCCAATGTGTTTTGGTTATAGCTTAGGTAGTTGATCTTTTGCAAAAAATTCATGAAATGAACAATGCCATGAAAGATTTTTTTAACAATAGATTTCATAAATCCCCTGATAATTTTAGTGGAAAGTGATCGTACTAAGTTAGCTAAGTTTTATAAATATAACTAATTTTATATAATAATTATAATAAATCAACTAAGTTTATAAAATTTGATAAATTTTATATTAATAATACTAATAATAACAACGGTCATAATAGTAATCTGGCCATAAAATTAGTTTCGCCCTTTTATTGTGGTGCACCGAGTAACCCTGTTAATCAAAACCTTGAATTTAAATCGACCATCACAACATGTCTATCATTCGGTTGATAAGTTTTGTTACAGCAAATTCCTTTCTTCATTGTTTATTATTGTAATTCTGGATCTCTCCTACTGTGTTAGAAATTGAATTAATTTAATTTTTATGTATTATGTGCAAAATCCTCTTTAAATTTTGTTAAATGAGTGAAAACTTCGTAAATATTTTTTGTCAATTAATATAATTGGACGATTTGGTATCCATATTAAAATCACCAAGAGATGGATGTCACCTAATTATTTTCTTTCTATCAAAAAATAGATATCTTGTGACAAAACCAAATATCATTGACCACGAGTTCATAGAACTAGCGCTTCTTTTTTGAAAAAAAATATAGGAATTTTTTTGTTGTTCTTCGTCTTCTATCGAATTTTAATAAATTTTTTTTTCTTAACTAGTTTTTTTAATATGCATATGAAGGCATTGCATATGCATATGCTAATGCGTATGCATGCATCGCATATGCAAATGCATATATGCCTGGCATTGCATATGAAAATGCATATGCCTTGCTTTGCATTTGCCGTACACCAATGCATATGCAAGGAGGCATTGCATATGCCATATGCAGGCATATCCCAATGTATAAGCAATGAGGCATTGCATATGCCATATGCAGGTATATCCCAATGTATAAGCCATAAACAGGCATATGCAATGATGTATTGCATTTTCCATATGCAGGCATTGTATATGCCTGCATGTAGGCATATGCTAGTGCATATGCAATAAAGCATTTGCTGATGCATTGCAAATGCAGGCATATGCAAATGCAGGCTGGTGCATATGCATATGTAAGGTTGCACATGTAGGGCTGCAAATGCGATGGAACAATCCAAGGCTACTCCATAGTCATATGCAACAGCCATTGGCAGGCTGCGCATATTTGGCTACTACAATCACATATGTAGCATTGTCGGACTGCTAGAGTTGTAGATTAAGCACTTGCATAATCAAAAAATTGATCAAACATCGAATTTTGGTATCCGTCCAAAAATCGAACATTATAAAACATCCATAAATTCCCTAATGTTTTCTAAAAAATTAACTAAGTTTAAAATAATAATACTAACAACAATAACAAGAGACATAGTAGTAGTAATAATAATAAGCAAAAAAAGTTTATAATTCAGTTTCACAATAATTAACTAAGTTTAGAACAATAATAACAACAACAATTACAACAATAATAAATTAATTATAAGTTTCATAACAATTAACTAAGTTTATAATAATAATACCGATACTGATAAATTATAAAATTAACCAAGCTTCATAAAAAATAACTAAGTTTAGAATAACAACAACAACAATAATAAATAATAAAGTATTAACCAATTTAACCAAGTTTCATAAAATTTAACTAAATTTATATAATAATAATAATAATAATAATAATAATAATAATAAATTAACTAAGTTTATAAAAATAAACTTCATCAATTAAGTTTAATAAGAATTAAAGAAGTTTATAAAATTAACTAAGTTTATAATAATAATAAACCAATTAAGTTTAATAAAATCAACTAAGTTTATAATGATAACAGTAACAACAATAATGAAATATAAATTATTAACATCTCTACATCTAATGCATTTTATGAATTTCTAAATTTTAAAAAAAATAACTAAGTTTACAAACAAAGGTCTGTGAATTTTATAAAGATAACTAAGTTTATATAAAAATAAAAATAATTGACAAAGTTTATAAAAATTAATTAACTTTATAATAACAATAATAATAATAATAACTAACTAACTAAGTTTATAAAAATTAATTAATTTTATAATGATAATACTAACAACGGCGACGACGATAATAACAACAATAAATAAACTAAGTTAATAATAGAAATAATAATGCCTTAAGTCTTGTCCTGGTTGATGTTAATGCGTATGACCACTCTGATTCATTGCTTTTATGAGGAAACTAGCTCTTATTTAGAAGTTTTGTTCTCTACCTACAAAATTAATGTTAGTATAAAAGTCGTAGTCTTACTTCTATGAGTTTTGTTGTATAAATTCATAAATACATGTGCTTGTGTGCTTGTTTGAGTTAAGTGTAGGTATTGATGGCTCTTGACTCGTTTTTGGTTCTTTTCATGCTCATAATTCTTTGGAAATGTTCGCGAACTCACTAATATTGCTAAAAAGTACGTTTTAATACTTAACAAGGTGCATGATATGTGAAATACACACTTTATAAAATATACATAAGTAAATATTTTGTTAGTTTACCTATGCGGGTGTTTGTGATTGATATATTGTGATTTTGATCATGTTTTGATCGTGTATATTTTTGTCTTGTGTTTGGGATTTTTTAGTGCTAGCCGCGCAAATAAGACTTTAGCAAAAAAATTCGAAAAGTAGACACTTAAAATATTTTTTATAAGAAATATTTAGCAAAAAGTTTTTCTAATGTAGATACATCATTTTTTAATTTTATTCATATTCATCTTCATATTTATATTCATTTTTAATGAAGTTATTCATTTCATTTGCAGGTGAGAGAATAAAAGATTTGGGATATTTCTTCTTTTAATGCAAATAACTAGCTTTTTTAGTGTATGTATACGATAAAATATTATGTAGTTAAAATTGTGAGATCTTATGCGTATGAATATTTGGTTCTATTTAATACAATGTGTTATATCTTTATGTTAATATTTTCTATGATTTTAAATTACCTAAAGTTTATGTTTTAGAAATATTCTTAATGTAGCATTATATTACGTATTGACTATCGTGATTAATAAAGATGCAATAGGTTTTAAAAATACAAAAATAACCATAGCACTTAAAAAACGTTATAGAAAGCTTAACAAGAAAGCGTTACCAAGTAAAATATATTATAGCGCTTTACAGTTCGATGTATATTATAACATGTCAACATACGGCATTTATTAAACCACTAATTTTTTTTACAATAGCAGCCAAAACATGCTATAAAAGGTGATTTTTATAGCGGTTTTTTGTGCTATAATAAGCGATTGTTTTTTATAACTTGTTGATATACAACGTTTACTGAATCGCTAGAGCTATCACTTATAGCACTTTTAGATCACTATTGATGACTGGTTTTGTTGTAGTGTGGGCCTTCCGAATAATATTTCGCACCATCTCAGTGAATATTCTATAAATTAGGGTTTGTGACCCTCGATCCTGCCCACTTCTCAACTCTTAAGATGGAGTCAGTAGCATCATTTATCGAATGCTAGATCATTCCCGATCTATAATAAGGATGATCGGTCTCTTATAAAGAACAACTGCATCAGTAGCACTCATGTGTGCAATACTACTTAATACTATATATACTACAACATACTTTTGAAAATAAAAATATATAACAAGTACGCTCTTTCTTGTATATATGTATACTCTTGATCTAGTCTAAGGCGACATCTCCTACCCTATCTCTATTAGATCACAACTCAGGTTAATCTCATAACCTATGCTCTGATACGAAACGAGGTGACCACCCTACAACATGGATGATCATATAGCCGAATAGAGCACTGCTGGAGCATTCAGACAATGTAGGACGATGGTCTAAGGAAAGAACTAAAGAAGAGAAGTAGAAAAGAAGAGAAGAGAAAGAAAACATCATACAATCACAGAATCTGTCGTATATCTCATAGCGTATCAAATAAAATATAATAATCATCACATATATAAAACAGGCGAGATAGTAGTAATTACATGAACCACAAAATTAGAGTATACAGATTCATATAGTTATACAAAACAATAATAAACCAAAAAATAAACTCAATTGATAAACCGTCTTTAATAATATCAAGTCAAACACTATCAAGACTCCATAGTGTTACACAGCAGAATAAGCAATAATTAGTCCAAATATAAGTATAAGAAAACATCATCTCCTGCTCGTCCAGCTGTAAAGCTCCACATATTACTTACACCTACTATTTAGTCTACTCGTTAAGGGCATGCGAGAAGCAATGCATATAAACTTGAATCGGATAATAGTTTGGTCCGAGTGATAAACGATCTCAAAATACTATGAAAGTCTATATAGTATGTGGGACATAAGGTATAAAGAATCATATCTTACAGTCCCTGCATCCAAAGAGTTCGCACATAACATATGATATATGCTACTCTATATCATAGTCATCATGGTTGTACTATACATCAAAGTATTAAGAGGTGTCTAGATATCTACATCAATGATATCTGCATTGTGTGACATCCCTAATGATAAGAAATCAAAACAAACATAGCATCCATCCTCACATTCACTCACTTAGTGCATTGGATATATGATACTTGTACGACCTCCCCATATAGTCAAGGACTGCTCAGCATCTCGATTTCCCAATACTCGAATCCATGGCACTCAGTAGGCCGGGAACTAGACTACATACCTTATAACAGTCCAAGGTAAATGAATCATAACAGGGTGTGATCTAGGACAAACTCCATAACCCAACTGAGCGTCCTCACATACCCATGCTTCACGAGAACACTTTGAAACTTACAAATATCAATGATCCCATTGCATACATCTATGAGAAATGCGGATTACGGACCTTAAGGCTAGGATAAACACTAGAGGGGAGTGAATAGTATTTAAGGAATTACTAAATCTTTTTGAGTTTATGTTAATTAGAATACAAATGTATGCCATATTCAGACACAGATATGATCACAGAAACAAACACAGATGCAGAAATAAAGTAAAAGCAGTAAAGGAAAGAACACACCGAATTTTATAGTGGTTCGGAATTACCCTACATCCAGTCCCGCACACAAGTACAGATTTCCTTTCAAAAGCAATTGTACAATTACACCCTCGATTTCAAGGCCACGAGGTATACCTCTCCAGATTCACAATCCTCTGGGTAGAGATACTTGATTTCAGGTGCAACAAGTTCACCCAATTGATTTCCTAGGCTACAATCACACCTTTTCTAACTTGATTGATTTCCAAGGCCACAATCACACCTTTTCTCGCTTGATTAATTTCCAAGGCTACAATCACACCTTTTCTCGCTTAATTGATTACAAAGAAGTCTGTAACTCTGAATATCACCGAGATCTTGTTGAGATAGTGATAGAGAATCAAACCAGAAATGATCTAGTTAGATTCAATGTTGATTTCGGCAGAGTAATGGTAAGAATATGTATAAAGAAATGTGGAAGAAGAAGTGGAGTGAAAACCAGAAAAATATGATTTTAAATTCGTTGAAAACAGCCCCTATTTATAGAAGAACAACAACCATGTCCATTCGTGAAAGGATATGACGAATAGACACTTCTTTTGAAATTTAAATTTTGAAACCAACTGCCACTATGTCGACATGGGTATCTTGAGTACATGCCAAAGGACATTTTGGTGTTTTGTTTTTCTTTGAAAATAAATTTTATCTTATATTAAAACTATTTTAAACTTCTATAAATATACTTAACTATAGTTAAAATACATAAATAAATATAGAGAATAATATTTTGGTATATATAAAATGTTACTATAATTTTATATTTAAGTCTAAGTATAAATATTAAAAATTAAATATATTATTATTTAAAAGATAGTTTAAAACCAAGGATAATTTGATTTTAAAATTAAAGATTATTTTGGGGCTAAAAGTATTTAAAATCAGGATAGATGTTTTTTATTTTAAAAGGAAGGTTTTGAAATCATTTTGCAAACAAGATAATTTTGTAAAATCATTTTGAATAAAAGTTAGCAGATACAAAACAATGCTCCACTAGATTTTTCGTAGGTTCCATCATACTTAGGGTCCATCCCTTTAACAGGCTCAAAGTGGATTCCATTCCACGAATAAATTGGATTTTAAGATGTCAGTGTTTTTCTAGGAGTTTTAACAAAATTTCTAATTAAATTACTTATTATTGAAATCTTGAACTCTTGATATTCTTGATACTCATGAGTCTTTAATCTTGATATCTTGATCTTTATATTGTACAGTCTTCAATCTTGGTACCTGCATGGTTAAATCCTGCATATACATATATTTCTAAACTATAATGTTAGTATTTATATTTTATAATCTTATTTTAAGGTTGTTGTCATCGAAACCATCATCTCAAGGACTAACAATCTCCCCCTTTTTGATGATAACAACTTTTGTTTATAAAATATTACTTTTATCCTAATAACTCCCCCTAAAACTAATAAATTCCCCTTAATCTATCCCTATCTATCCTGTTTTATACTTCTCCCCCTTTGTCATCAACAAAAAAACTAACTCTAAACTATATAACTCCAAACTATATAACTCTGAACTATATAACTCCCTCTTAATCTAATACTCTGTGACATGTGATTATAATGATAGTGTTATCATATAATCAACACTTAACTCTAAAACTTAAAACTTAGTCCTAAACTACTAACTATCCTAACTAAGTATCTATATAATAATACTTTTAGTAGAACACATATAAGAACACAAATTATATAGTTATATTTACATTTTTGTAGAGAACGTAAGAAAGAACATACAACAATAGAAAAAAGAGAAAAGAAACTAATGTGTGTCTTTGAAAATAGAAGATCTATGAACCGAACAATTTGGATAGTGGAAATAGAAATTTCCACGTTGTTCGACAATATTTCCATCCTTGTCAAAGCACACTTCGCCAACGCAAACGACTTCGTCGTCTTCTTCAGCGTGCTCTTCTTCCATGAAGGCTTCTTCTTCTTCCTTGCTGTCCTCTTGCACTTGATCTCCTGAAGAATCTTCGTCAATCAAGATTGGATTAGCATGATTGTCCATTAGAAATTTTTGCAAATTTCTAAGGATTTTTCCTTGCCTTTCTTGTTCTTTGGCCATTCTAAGTTGCACCACTTGAATTTTAGTCATTAATTGTAGTGCATCCTTCAGAGAATCCTCCATTTTCGTCACTCGTGCGAGCGTTGTTCGTTGAAACGGTCCGGAAGTAGGAGAAGGGAACGAAAAGGTTGAATTTTTGTTTGATTTGGAAGAGGAGGCCATGGTTTAGTTTATTTCAGAAGTTAGAACAGAGAGAGAGAACAGAGAGAATGATCAAAATTTCAAAAATAAGAAGAATATATAATCAATTATTTGAATTTTGGTGGTGCAAATTTTCAAAAAATAAAAAATCGTTGTATGTCGACATTGGTAGGGGGATGTCGACGTGGTCCTTGAAATTTTTACTATTTGATTTATTTTGATTTAATTTTTAATTATACTTTGTTATTTATATTTTTACATTTCAGTTATTGAACAAATACCTAATTCTCTTCTTAATTTTGTAAATATAGATTCATTTAAGGGTTTTGTTAATATATCAGCAATTTGATTCTCGGAATTAATATAAACGAGAGTAATTACTTCCTTACTTATATTATCTCTGAGAAAATGATGTCTTATATCAATATGTTTAGTTCGAGCATGTTGAGTAGTATTTTTGGATAATTTATCGCACTAGTATTATCATAGTAAATTGGTGATTTTGAGATATTTAAACCATAATCTTTTAAAGTTTGTTGCATGTATATTACTTGAGAACAAGCCAAAGCAGCAGAAATATATTCTGCTTTGGTTGTTGGTAAAGAAACTGTGCTTTGCTTTTTACTAAATCAGGAAATCAGAGAATGCCCCAAAAAGTGACAAGTTTCACTTGTACTTTTTGGTGTGATTTACAACCAGCATAATCAGCATCACATTAAGATATTAAGTCAAAAGAATCATTTTAGGATAAAATAAGCCATAATCAGAGGTGTGTTTAACATATCTTATGATACGTTTTACGGCTATTAAATGGATCTCTTTAGGTTGAGATTGATATCTTGCACAGAGACAAACACTACGCATAATGTTAGGTCTACTAGCAGTGATATAGAGTAGTGATCCAATCATTCCTCTACATAATTTTTGATCTACATCTTTCGAGAGATCTTCTTTACTAAGGTACTCATTGGTTGCCATGGGAGTGGGTTTTCCACTCACAATAGTCAAACCAAATTTACTAATTAGGTCTTTAGCATATTTTTCTTGACTAATAAAGATACCATTATCTAATTGTTTTATTTGTAATCCTAAAAAGAAATTTAATTCACCCGTATGACTCCTCCCAAACTCTTTTGTCATTATATCAGAAAATTCTTTATTCATTTCAAAATTAGTTGATCCGAAAATGATATCATCTACATAAACTTGTACTAGTTGAATATAATTTTAATTCTTTTAATAAAAAGAGTATTATCTACTTTACCAATTTCAAAATTTAATTGCAATAAGTAAGATCTTAGTCTATCATACCAGGCTCTAAAAGCTTGTTTTAGACCATATAGAGCTTTCTTAAGTTTGTAGACATGATTTGGTAATTTTTCATTTTCAAACAGTGGTGGTTGTTCAACATATACTTCCTCTTTTACAAATCCATTTAAAAAGGCACTTTTAACATACATTTGAAATAATTTGAAATTATTATGATTTGCGAAAGCAAGTAGAATCCTAATGGATTCTAATCTTACTACGAGAGCAAAGGATTCATCAAAATCTATTCCTTCTTCTTGACAATAACCTTGAGTGACTAACCGGGCTTTATTTCTAACAACCTCTCCTTGTTCATTCATTTTATTTTTATAAGCCCATTTAGTTCCAATTATAGTTTTATTTTCAGATCTAGGAACAAGTTCCCAAACATCATTTCTGGTGAATAGCCAAAATCCATGAATCATCAGTTGATGCTTCTTTTGGATTTTTGGGTTCATTAGTTGATATAAAGGCTACATTACTCATTTTACTTAGTTGATTTCTAGTTTTAACAACAGATTGCATATCTCCTAGTATATTTTCTATAGGATGATCTTTTAAAAGTTTAATCCTTTTATTAGGATGATTAATTTCATTATTAATTTTAGTTGACTCTTGACTTTGAGTGGTTAAATCCTCTTCATCATTTGAATCTTCAAAAATTTTGAGATTTTCATCGAATGAAACATGCATTGTTTCTTCGATGGTGTTAGTTTTTAAATTAAACACTCTGTATACTATACTTCTATTAGAATATCCGATAAACGTACCTTTGTCGGATTTAGGATCAGATTTATCTAAGTTATCTTTTGTATTTAAAATAAAACATTTGCTTCCATAAATTCTAAAATGAGATACCTTAGGTTTCTTTCTGTAGAGAAGTTCATATGATGTCTTAACAGTTAAAGGTCTAATTAAAATTCTATTTAAAATATAACAGACGGTAACAACTGCTTCTGCCCAAAAATACTTTGGTAATTTACTATCTGAAAGCATAGTTCTCGCACACTCTTGAATCGTCCTACTTTTACGTTCTACTACTCCATTTTGTTGTGGAGTTCTTGGAAATGAAAAATTGTTAGTTATTCCCTTTTTATTGCAAAATTCCTCAAACTTTTCATTTTCAAATTCATCACTGTGATCACTACGGATGGTTATAATTTTTTTAGAGAAAGTTGATTTTGAATCCTTATTGTAAAGTTCTTAAAACATTCAAAAGTATCACTTTTATGTTTCAAAAATATTGTCCATGTAAATCTAGAATAATCATCTACATTACAAAAACATATTTACTATGATTTATTGACAGAATTTGATATGGGCCAAATAAATCAAGGTGAAGTAATTCAAGAGGTTTTGAGGTTGAAATCATATCTTTTAATTTAAAGGAACTTTTTCTAAGTTTTTCTAATTGACATGCATCACATATACTATCTACTTTAAAATTCATTTTAAGGAGACCTCTGACTAGATCATGTTTTGACAGTCTAGATAAGAGTTTTAAATTCAAATGCCCAAATCTCTTATGCCAAATCCAAGGGTCACTTGTATTTGCCAAAAGACACTGGTTATCATTTGAAACTTTCATACTAAGAATATAAATATTCATTTTCCTAATTTCCTCAAATAATATGGTTAAATTATTATTTTCAATGTGACACTTATCATTCTCAAATTTAATTTTATATCCTTTATCGCGGAGTTGACTTATACTTAGCAGATTATGTTTTAGATTCTTAACTAGAAAAACATTAGTAATAATAGGAGTTTCAGAGTTACCGACTTTGCCGATGCCAATCACATATCCTTTTGAATTGTCTCCAAAGTTAACCAGTCCTTCGTCTTTGTATATTATATCATTCAGCATATCTGCATTGTCAGTCGTGTGTCTAGAATATCCAATATCAAGTATCCATTTATTCTTTTTGATCTGCACAATTAGTCCGTTGTGGATTGATTCCTCAACTCCCATAAAGCATGTTTCCTACATATCAAACAATCTTAATAAACAACTTGTATTTGAGTATTGATTATATGCAGACTCATGAGACAATGATGATATGAATATTTCTAAACTAGTATTAACAAACATAGCCATTTTACAAACTTTTTCAAAAATCAGATTATGAAACTTTGAAAACCTTGCTCTGATACCAAATGTGAGAAATGCGGATTACGGATCTTAAGGCTAGGATAAACACTAGAGGGAGGTGAATAGTGTTTTAAGGAATTACTAAATCTTTTTGAGTTTATGTTAATTAGAACACAAATGTATTCAATATTCAGACATAGATATGATCATAGAAACAAACATAGATGCAGCAATAAAGTAAAAGCAGTAGAGGAAAGAACACACCAGATTTTATACTGGTTCGGAGTTACCCTACATCCAGTCCCGCACATAAGTTCGGATTTCCTTTCAAAAGAAATTGTATAATTATACCTTCGACTTCAAGGCCATGAAGTACACCTTTCCAGATTCACAATCAACTGGGTAGAGATACTTGATTTCAAGGGCAACAAGTTCAACCCATTGATTTCATAGGCTACAACCACACTTTTTCTAACTTGATTGATTTCCAAGGCCACAATCACACCTTTTCTCGCTTGATTGATTTCCAAAGCTACAATCACACCTTTTCTCACTTAATTGATTACAAAGAAGTCTATAACTCTGAATAACTCAGAGGTCTTGTTGAGATAGTGAAAGAGAATCAAACCAGAAATGATCTAGTTAGATTCAATGTTGATTTCGGCAGAGTAATGGTAAAAATATGTATAAAGAAATGTGTAAGAAGAAGAGTGAAAACCAAAAAATTATGATTTTAAATTCGTTGAAAACAACCTCTATTTATAGAAGAACAACATCCATGTCCATTCATGAAAGGATATTACGAATAAACGCTTCTTTTGAAATTTAAATTTTGAAACCAACTGCCACTATGTCGACATGGGTATCTTGAGTATGTTGACATGCCAAAGGACATTTTGGTGTTTTGTTTTTCTTTCAAAATAACTTTTATCTTATATTAAAACTATTCTAAACTTTTGTAAATATACTTAAATATAGTTAAAATACATAAATAAATATAGAGAACAATATTTTGGTATATATAAAATTTTACTATAATTTTACATTTAAATCTAAGTATAAATATTAAAAATTAAACATATTATTATTTAAAAGATAGTTTAAAACCAAGGATAATTTGATTTTGAAATTAAAGATTATTTTGAGGCTAAAAGTATTTAAAATGAGGATAGATGTTTTCGATTTTAAATGGAAGGTTTTGAAATCATTTTGAAAACAAGATAATTTTGTAAAATCATTTTGAATAAAAGTTAGCGGATACAAAACAATGTTCCACTAGATTTTTTGTAGGTTCCATCCTACTTAGGGTTCCATCCCTTTAACAGGCTCGAAGTGCATTCCATTCCACGAATAAATTGGATTTTAAGATGCCAATGCTTTTCTAGGAGTTTTAAGAAAATTCCTAATTAAATTACTTATTATTAAAATCTTGAACTCTTGATATTCTTGATACTCATGAGTCTTCAATGTTGATATCATGAATCTCTATACTATATAGTCTTCAGCCTTGGTATCTGCATGGTTAAATCCTGCATATACATATATTTCTAAACAATAATGTTAGTATTTATATTTTATAATCTTATTCTAAGGTCGTTGTCATCAAAACCATCATCTCAAGGACTAACAACATCATCCATAATAGAGCTCATCCCAGAACTATCCTTCCCGTCTAAAGCCATCATGATTGGGAATCATTATAGACGTCCATCGTTTGTCATAGAATACCATCGTTTGTCCCGTAACCTTCCTCCAGTAGTTCCTTCAATTCGACTCGCCATCACCTAATCTGCATCTCGAAGTACATCTATCCATTGTCAAAGTATTCACTTCCCATCATGGAATCATCACCACCGAATCACGAAGTCAATGCGTGGAGGCAACATTTCCACGCTTCATCACTAAAACCCCTCGTTGAAGAGCCGTCACATCGAAATTGAACATTGAATGATCCATTGCATCACGCTTTACAAAGCCTCTTCATCATCCATGTCAAAATTGGCCAACTCGTCCATTATTAATAGTTGTAAGTAAGAACTGAACACTCTGGAGTGTTCGGTGCCAACTACTTTGGTTTCATACTTAGCCAAAAATAGCAAAGTAAAAACCAAGTGAAAACGTCCGGCGTCTCTCCTAAAGTCTAAGGCACATTTCCAAGTCCATCATCCTTTGTCTTCAAATCAGTCGGTACGCTTCCCAATACTCTTCCTCATACTTATCTCATCCATTCGAGTTTTTATCGTTTGTACATTCAATCGATACAAACGAAACCTTATCCTAATACGATCGATATGCACTAAACTATCTTATGGGATGTTCCTAACATATGTCGCCTACAATCGGCGTTTTCAATGAAACTAAGTAAACAAGCATATGTACAACCGACATGCATGCAAACATCTATATTAGCCTACATGCATCTATGATAACACACATACAATTCATACAATATATCCAGAGCAACCACTATGTGATTAATATCAAAATAGCCTAAGTCTGGAAATTTTGTAAAAATAGTTCATCAACAAGAAAAAGTATGATATTCAATTTAAACCATTTTAAAGCACTTTTAAATTCTTTTATAAAATAAGGTGTAGGTTTATATATATATATATATATATATATATATATATATATATATTAAAAATCACGTTTTAAAGTTAGAAATCATTTCAAAATGATATTTTTATACCATACTAACAATCATAATACTATGAGACAAAATATCACTCACTCAACAAAAGCTATCCAATCCTATGCTAAGTCGTAGATGGTTATAATACGAGTGCAACACAAGGAACCGCGTCCAAATCAGACCTCGTATGAAAAAGATACAGACAATATAGGATATCGCTTTTTATATATTTGTTAATAAAATAATAAACTTTAATAATCAAACACTTAGCCTAGTTAACTAATTTAATAATTACCTTTCACTCACATGCGTGGATATGTCGTAACTCCAAACTTCACATAAATTATGCATGTACATGTGATTGCCATCTCGTCTTTCGTTCTTCTTTTCCTATTTCATATATTTCCTTTCTCCTTTTCCTATTCACGTATGCATCATGCCAAGCTCCCTCACAACCCAAGACCACCCTCAGATCTTGCATGTTCCATCGCCTTGGGCATCTCCATCACCATTTCCTAGCTGCTTCCGTCACGGTGACAGTCCCCCATAGTAACCACCTCTGACCACCACCCCAAGCAACCTACATCCATGCATTACATTCTTTTTTTCCAACGCTTCAACTACTCACTGCCTACACGCACATCCACTAGCAGTCGCACTTCCCTTCCAACCTAGAACTCCAGTCGCAACCTACCTAACCAAAGTCACAAATAAGAATACTCATAGACCCGCTTGCATTCAAACTTTTTCAAGCATGCCGCCACCATTATGTATGTCTCCAGCCTTTGTCATTTAAATTTTCGGACTTCCCTTGCCGATACGAACAAACCCATATCATCAAAACCCATTTCAAATCTCCTCCAAAAATTACATCTTTGTCGGATTTACCATTTCCAGCTACCATGGTCAAATCTGGGTGGATCCTAGGCTATGGCTGCATGGCCCCAGAAAAAATATAGAGACCTAGGTTTTATTTCATCATAAATAATTATGATTTGACAAAAAAAGAGAAGAAGAAGAAGAAATGTAGATGAATGGGTTTTCATGAAGGAGAAGAAGATGCAAGAGGGAGAAGGAAATAATGCGACCATAGAATAGTGAAGCATTAATATAGGGTGGTGTGTAGGTTAGGATTTAAGTGAACTCCTTTTCTTCACTTTTCAAAACTCCAATGCATGTTTTTTGCTTGTACAACCTCTAGGAATGTCCAATCGCGAATGTTCAGTTCCGATGATTCTTTGAAGACATGACTCATCTTAATTTTTAGTTCCAAGGCGCAAGATTCGTTAAATCCAAGACTATGCCCCGTGACGTTTCTTTTGGTCGTTTTAAGGTCGTACGGGCTGCTAGAACGTCCGATTTTAAAAAAATTCGATTATTCAGCTCATACACTTTCTCCTTGTCCCATGATATTTTCCATTTATCCAAATTCTCCGGTGCATCAGTGCACCTATATTGATGAAATACGTATAACTACCAAAATTCCAAAAAATAAATCTATGATCAAAATCGTCCGATATAAATACTAAGAGTCAAAGATTTCAATACTCAATATGACTCAAAGTTATAGAGTCATATGACCCAATATGAATTTAAAAATAATACTGTATGACCATCCGATATGTAAAATACGGTGGTTATACTCTCCTCCACTTTAGGAATTTCACCTTCTAAATACCTAAATCAAACAAATAAAAATCGACCATAACTGCCCTACATGCCTAACAACCATACAAGTATAAGTAATCATATCAAATACCAACCATCAAACACCAAATATTATCTATAATATCAAACGTCAAGAACTAACATCCATGCCAATCCTAGCATGTAGGATACTAAACTATCTAATATGAAGTATCAGATATGATATCGAATACGGGAGCTAATAATAAAAATAGAAATCTTACCAAGTTAAGAGCTCCAAAGAAATAGTCTACATGCTCTCCTTGGTCTTCCATGTGCACTCGCCTTCGCTTTTACTTCGCTGAACCTTTTCCACTTCATCGTCCCCTCCTAATTGTTTCGCATCACCTCCCATGATGTGAGTAGGCCTACGATATCTTGAAGTTTCAGGTTCAATTTCGATATCATCTTGCCGATTCGATGTCAAATTATTCAACGTCTTTTGTTAACTCTCCCAAAACCTACTAGTGAACAGTAAATTTCGACAACCCATAATGCTTTTTGACATATCGTGGAATCAGACAGTCCACTTCACATATAATTTGACTAATTTGGATGCCATTCTTCTTGACATAAGGAATATAAATTTAGCATTCTTCGTCAATATGTCAACCGTGAGCCAGATGCTAATGTATTCTCCTCTAGTCCTCGACATCCATCGATGAGGTCTATCGATATTTATTCCCATTTATACCTGGGAGTCTCAAGCGGTTGTAGTAAACCACTTGGGTTTTCTGCTTAGCTTTTACAGGCTGATAGTTTATAAATCTCGAGATCAATGCTTGACATCCTTCATCCCTTCCCAATAAAATGTCTACCTCGAATCATGCTACATTTTATTACCATAGGATATACAGTCAATATTAAACGATAGCACTCTCATAGTACCTCATCCCTCAACTCAACAACATTGAGAACAAAAAATATCTCATCCTTAAGGAGCCAACCGACTCGGTCGAGTATGTATTGTATCACCTCTACAAACACAACCCACCTCTATCTTAGTTAGGATCTCCGCTAGTCTAGCTTCATGCCTCTGACTACTACCGATCTGCTAAATATAAGTAGGTCAGATAGTCAAACTAGCCATCATCTTTGGTCATAACTCACATCAAGTTCTGAAGTCATAACCAGCGATAAACTCGATTTGTGTCCACTCTAAGAATATCGCTTCCAAACTGGCATGTCTTCTTCTCAAAGCATCAACGAATGCACTACACTTATGGGCATATAGGATATGTCAAAGTCATCTGAGGCCAAGAACTATAACGAAGGTCCAGAACTCTAACCATCGCAGTTGGCGAAGGTTAAATTCCTTCCCAGAGAAGAGATACTTCAATGATGTAGGATCGATGAACAACTCAAATGTCTGTCATAATAGATAGTGCCTCTGAATCTCCAAAACAAACACTATCGCTACCAACTCAAATCATGAGTCAGATACTTCCTCTCATGTGGTTTCAGCCGTTGACTAGCATATGCGACAACCTTACCTTTCTGCATCAATATTGCACCTATTCAAGTACCACAGGCATGTGTTTGCGCCATTGACTCTTTATTCCCACTCAGAATAACTGACATTGGTGTACTCATCAACCTCTCTGCCAAACCCACAAATACACGCTTATACCTTGCATCCCAAATAAAATTCTAATTCCTCCTTATCAAATTGGTTAATGGTGCCTTTACCTTTGAGAAGTCCTTGGTAAAACATATATAACATCTTGCCAATCCAAGGAAACTTCTCATCTGTAGCACTCCTGAATCCGTTCGAATTATGGATTACCCTAACCTTTGCAGAATCTATAGCAAAGTCCTTCTATGAAACAACATAACCTAAGAATCTCACTTCCTTCCTTCGAAAGTGATACTTTGAAGACTTCATCATCAATTGTTGTTTTCTCAATACCTCCAACACCATCATCAATCATGTCTTGTGCTCCTCTTTCATCCCTGAGTAGATGAAAATATCATCAACAATGACAAACATGAACTTACTCAAGTGATCCCTTGAAACAAGGTTCATGAGAGCAATAAAGCATGTCGATGCGTTGTTAGCCCTAATCGAATAACCAACCAATAAAAAATCAAAGTAGTGTACAAAACATTATGATCGACATATTGTCTCTAACTACCCTCAGTTGATGAAACCCCATTGCGAGGTCCAATTGAGAGAACCCCTTCTCGCCATAGAGCCGATTGAGTAAGCCATCAATAAGCGAGAGTGGATACTTGTTCGTCATCTCATTCAGCTCACGGTAATTCGCATACAACACAAAGAGCCATCCGCCTTAGTAATGAACACTGTAGGTGCATCCTACTCAAATATGCTTCTATTAATAAACCCTTGTCTCAATAGGTCATCCAATTGCACCTCTAGTTTCCTCTGCTCTTCGAGCGTTATATGCCTTAAAGGCTCAACAATTGGTCTAACACCTCTGACCAGATCGGTACGGAACTCTATCCATATGTAATGGTAATTTGATCAGCTCATCAATTGTGTTCGAACACCCTTTAACTATAAGTATAGATGACAACTCATCGTACGGGATATTGAGAAAATATAGAACGTTAATCCTCACCTTATCATCGGATGGGTAGACTAACACTACCTTTCGATTATCGCCAGTCCCTGTCATCACCAACGGCCTCTCACAATCCACCACCATTTTGTACCTCTTTAGCCATTCCATTCCCAGACTATAATACCAAACTTAATTAAACCCATAATAAATCAATAACAAACAAATAAACATCCATGATTCGCTAAGGCTAAATCTAGAAAAACCATGCATAAGCTGGTTGAGTCCTTGACAAGGTTCGTCATAACTTAATGGTTGGACAAATATCTTGGGTCTCAATCCTAATTTATCTACTAAGTCACTAGATATGAAGGAATGTGAAACCACGATATCGAATAAAACATGTATGGAAATGCCATAAGTGGAAAGCATACCCTAGATAGTAATGCACATTCCCTTCCCTTTTGTCGATGGGGAACTCAACGAAATTGGAATGAAATCAATGTGTATGCCTTCATGGTTTGTCCCTACTCAACATATTTGGGACAATCCTTCTGCACTAGGTATAGGCTCTTTAGTCGTGAAGCCTTGTCGATCAACTTGTGGAAGCTTTCGTTAATATGACCAACCTTTATACATGTAATTATACATATTTTGTTTTATTTCAAATTTATAAAAAGATCTTGCATAATTATGTAACCTTTTATGTCAAACCTTTCTTTAATTGAAATAAAATATATTAATGTTAACTTTAGATTTAATTACATAACATTGTATGATGTGACTTTAATATACATAATATATACACCCAATTATATATATATATATATACACTAAACCAAAATCATGGGAAACAAAGGCATACGTAAGGGGGAAATGAGTCTGTTATGGTGTAAATCTCAGCACCTATATGCTTATCCTTTAACTATGCACACTTCTTATGTGTTGCACTTACACAATATATAATGTTAGTATATTTAAATTTACCCACATTTCTTTCCATATTTAAATTAATCATCAATGACAATTAGTGAAGCATTAATCTAATCAGAGAGAGAGAGAGAGAGAAATGAACGGTTTCTCTCTCCGATTAAAGCAATTTCTTTCCTTAATTCATTGCATAGATTTTAGGAAAGGAAACTAAAAGTTTCCTTCTCAAATTAATTTTAATGTGTTATTGCTACACACATGAGTGTATTTGATACACTCATATATTTAAATTTATATTAAATTCAAATTCTTTCAAACTAATTAAATTAGAAAAAAGATTTATCTAAAACACTTTTTAGATTGGATCTAAAATCTCGTGAGACTTTATAGGCTCAATAGACCAAAATGGGAATTTTTTATTGAAATCCACCTATTCACCCACTTCCGACCGGCTAGCTTCCAGAAAATCACTAATTAAGAAGTAGATAAGGAAATTGACAAAGTCAAGGAGATCGTGGATAAGCTTTTTGAATGGGAAGGGCTTGCTAAGGGTCTCTCGACGATAATTAGATTAATTAGATGCTTGTTCACTCTTTTGACTCAAGAAAGATAACTAGACAAGATAGTAGGAGGATATAAGCAAGAATTAGCCGACGTAACAAAGAAAACCGAAGAAGCAGAAAAGTTAGCCAAGGACTCCAATGCAAGAATAGTCAAGCTATCAAAGGTCCATGTGCAAACTATTGTGGTAATATACGACCAACTAAAGACTGCTTACGCTCTAAATGCTAAATATGAAGAATCACTCAAAGCCAAGGATGAACAACTTACATCGCTTTAGGTTGAAGTAGATAAGCTTAAAGTAGACTTGAAGGACGAGTCACAATCTAATGTTCAAGTCTAGATAGAGCTCTTCGGCGTCAAAGAAGAGATTACAAGCTCAAAACGAAGGCCACTCAAACCAACGAAAGGGTGGAAGCTACTCTTCCCCAATTCTTTGCCTATGTAACTGAAATGAAGAATCTAAAATGGCTTAGAGAGAGTTATCCAACCACTTTGGATGATTCTTGGGAAGAGATCCTCTGCATATGTTTTTGTAAGAAACTAAAATCATGTTATTTATTGTCCAACGACCTTCAGTTTACATATTTATCTTGATTGCATAGTTACAGTGTACCTACTATTGATAATGGGTGACTTTCAATTTAATTTGCTGATTATTTTATACATACGTACACACACACACATCTTGGATGTATATATGTATGTATACATACACATACATGTATCTTTATCATTGGCAATGACAATTGATTACATCGGTTTCGACCCTTGTTGGATGTAATTTAATCCAGTCTCACTGTTTTCAATCGAGCTCCCCACTTTCAATTACTCAGATGTAGTATAGTATAATGCAAGTTCTGCATGAATCATTCATTATCAATAGAAAATATTATTAACATATAATAATTGTTATTATCATCGTCCGAGCATGTAAAGGTATTATGAGCCAAGATATTATATGATACTTAGATTCCATAAATACTCATTTTGATTGATCATTCTTATACTTGTTCTTTTCAAGTAAATATACATCATTGGTGCAAATAATAGCAACATGCAACACAAATTGGCGATTTAAAGTTCTTTTTTATGTGGTAACTTTCTTTTGGTTTGCATGCTTGAATGTGCATCACTATTTTTATTTTCCAGTGTTTTCACTATTAAAATATTTTTTATGAAATATTGCAATTTATGAATATTATGGACTAATATGTGTACAAATTATGAATATTGTGTACAATTTGTAATGTTTAATATAATGTGTTGATTATTGAAAGTTTTAATGCACTAAATATGGCATTTAGTTTTACTGAATAATGTTATAATGTATATGTACTGAAATTGAGTCACGATGATAATGTAAAGATTACAATTTTCATAGCTTCTAAGTGCGTTTAAAAAATTAATAAAACTTTTAAAACACCATTATATATTTAATAACATTTTAGAAATGCTATTAAAACATTTTTATAGTGTTTTTTACATGCTATACGTTGTAATGGCGTTACAAAGAATTTTACTAAAAATATAATAGCGTTTGATGACAACTTATGAATAATATTTTAAAGGTATAAATGTTATAATAACTTTACATTAGCGTTTTCATTATTGCTATGTTAAGTCTTTGACCTATAATAACTTACGTTATACAATGTTTTTAAAAATGCTATTGAAGGTTTAGAAGCAATTTTCAAAACCTATTAAAAGCCTAGATTGTTACAGTGTATTATGCCCATGAGTTTTGTGGAAGCGACAATACTTCCTGAGCGTCGTTCAACTTCAGTTTCCTCCCTTCAAGGAAACTTTTTATAATTCTTGTTCATTGCATGGCAAAGTTGATATTCTCAATAGTATTGCTCAGGGGAGTGTAATCTTTCGGCTTCATGCATCTTAGATGCTTCTTGGTGTCCTGCTTCTTCCCGTAAGTGCCTTGGTTTCTCCTTGTCTGGTTGTTATTTCCAACATTTACTGCAACATTTTCAATGCTCCCACTGGTTTGCTTAATAGAAAAGTTGCTCTACACCACCTCATTCGATACTCTATCACCAGTCGGTCCTATGGTTAGGTTTGCCTCTTTTAAGTGCAAAAACTAAAGAGCCTTACCATAGAATTCTTCCATAGTAGGTGGTCGCTTTCTTTTAAGCCAACTAGCAAAGTCCGTATTAGGATGAACCCTCCAAATCAATGCCATCAAAACAATGATGTGCTTCGGATTACTAACTTCAGTTACCACAGTATTGAATCACTTTAGAATCAGAGTCCCTTCGGATGGACGCTTGACAAGGATATCACATTCTTTGGCTGAGCGATATGGAGTCTAAATTGTTCCATAAACATCTTTACTAACCGATCAAAAAAAGATATTGACCTTGATGCAAGCCAAGTGAACCACATCATAACTACCAAATCTAAGAATATGGGGAAGCACCTGCAACACATTGCATTAGTAGCATAGGCATCATCCATGTGTCATTCATACTTCAATAGATGTTGTCTTAGATCTGTCATTCTATTAATAGACGACATCATTGGCATCACAAAGTTCCTGGGGTAACTCTCCTGTAATACATCATTAGGGAATGTAGCCTACTGGGTGTTGAGCCCCTTTCATCATTACTTCTTTGCTAGTTTACAATAACCAATCTTCTAATCATATCTCTAAGATACTCTTCACTGGTCTAGGCAGCTGGGCGATGATCTTCAAGGACAACCCTGAGTGCTTGACTTTGCAAAAGCTCTTGGTTCGTTGTATGATGTCTAGGCTTTCCCGTCTCTGGAAGAGCCACTTGTCCTGGTTTTATGACGCCTTGTAGGTTCTGTGGCATTCGTTTGAGCATTATCATTCTACACACAAACGTTCTTTCCAACGTCATTACCAGTGTCTTGCAAATAATCCTCATTATTAGAAATATTAACAATATTAAGTGGTTGCGCACCGCCTCCACTCTTAGCACTTTCAGTACGGACATGATTTTTAATAACGATGACGTGGACATGGCCAAAATGGTACCGCTTCCTTCATTCTGATTTTTTTACATCTAGTAGCCTTTCCTTTCAACTTTTACTTGCTTCTTTTATGTTCTAATGTGATGAGGATGAACTTTTTATGGGTTATAGTGTAATGGATCTTAAGGCAACTTTAACACTAGAAGGTGTGAATAGTGTTTTATAACTTCTACGAATCTTTTTAACTTTGTTTCAAGATTTAAGTCAAATTATTGATTATCAACATGGATCTATACTCATTAAGCAGTCGCAGATGCAATTACAGATAGATATAAAAGCAATAACTAAAATTGAAGTAACAGAGATGGCACCAGGAATTTTATACTGGTTCCAATTAACCAATCCTACATCCAGTCCCAAATAATACTATACATATTTCTTTTCAAACGCCTAATTTAACTAGGTAGCAAGAAAACCAAAATACAGCCTCGATTTCAAGGCTAAGAGATACACCTTCCTGTCACATGAGGTCAGGGTAAACTCTCTTGATTTACCAAGAAACAAGGTCGTCCACTAGATTTAAATGAGCTACTAAGAACACCCACTTTATTTGAATGGACAACAAGCACACCCAAAAAAATAAGAGTAGAGTTGTTGATTTTCAAATACAAACAGTTGTCTTTGGGATACAAGATATCATATAGCCCTTCTAATAGCGGTTTGATCTTTGAGTTTATAGAAAGAATGCTTCTAAAGCAGTAAATAATTTATAGAGAACCAATCTAGTAGTTTATGGATTAGTTCTATGTAGTTTTGAAGAATGTAGTAAGTATTTTCAAGAAATATTTCAAAGGAGTAAGAAGTAAGAAAATACATTTACACTCCTCTTTATATAGTGAATGAACTAATGTATCCATTCATAAAGAGGTGTCTTCAAAAGATACATCTTTTCAAGTTTTAAAAAACGAATTAACAGTTGTTATGTCGACATATCTGGGAGCGTATATCAATATAGCATTGTAAATTTTAAAATGATTTTCTTTTAAATTGTTTTCAAACTTCTATATTTTTGTAAAATAATTTAAACATAGTTTTAAAATATTTTGAACACATAACAAATTTTATAAAATATTTTTAAAAATATATTTTGAATTTTATATAATTTATTTTGATAAAATGTCAAAGATAAGAAATTCATTATAAAGACCAGAATCTTTTATCAGGGACTTTAACAATTTATTCTAATGACTCATAACTATAATCTAAGCTCTTGAGCTCTTCAAATATTGTCTTTAAACTTGTGAGTGTTGATCGTTTCTGAATCATGAACTTTCTTCTTTACATTGATCAGCCTTCAAGCTTAATCATTATGTACCTATGTAATATTCTACAATGTATATTATACAACTTGGAAAGACATTAGTATCTTTTTTTATATGGTTGCTGTCATCAAAATCAACATATGAGGTATTACCAATCTCACCTTTTTTGATGATAACAACCATTTAAATATTTTCGTATATAAAATATAATATAACTCCCCTTGAGTTAAATAACTTCCTTTAGTGTATGGATGTGTTATATTTTATATTTTTTTCCTCTTTTGTCATCAAAAAAATTGAGCAAAAATTAAAACTTCCCCTAAATGTGATATACAAATGAATTATGGTATCAAACTGATATCTAAATTCTAAGCAATTTCCTAAAGATTTATACTATACGCACAATGATAAATATTATACGTAAGGCATATATTTATGGAAATACTAGTTATTTTATACGTGGTATACTTAGAACATATATTTAGGACATATATTGAATAATGACTAAATTATAAATCATATACTAAATAATGAAAAAGTTAAATAAACAAGACAAGGCAAACTTTATTAATCATTCCAAAATACAAAATTAAACTATTATACAATCTAAACATACAAACAAACAATCCTAAACAAATTAACCATATATGCAAACCTATAACAATCCAAACTTAACAATATTAATTATTTCCAAACCAAATACATGTTTAAAAATACACACAAATTGGAAAAAAATTGGAATACTATATTTTCCTTGGAACTTCAATCCATCCTTCGGATCCAAAGATTGGATTTGCTCTAATGACATCCCAATCTTCTTGTTGAGTTTGAGCATTTCGTATTTTTGTTTTGACCACCTTTGATAAGAGAGGAAATTAACCAACTTGAGCATTAAAATGTCTCTCTTATTCTTGTATAATTTGCATTTGACTTAATTCCATATGCCTATGATTTCGGGGAATGAAACAGAAAGCATCTTTGAAAGATTGAAGTGTTTTGTCTAAGTTTTTATAAAGGTTTTGATGTGGAGAGCTCATTTTTATAAAAAGAACCGTTTAGAATGGAAAGATATGAATCAATGTATGATTTTTTCTAGAAAATAAGGGTTAAAAAGAGATGAAAAGACGGATTAACTAACTGATTTAAAAGTAGTTACCAATTTTCGAAGTTCAAAAATATTCAAAAACAGCCAATATACATAAACAAATGTATGTGGGGCATGTCAACATATGTACCTTAATTTGCACAATTTATGTTTTTTTCTAATTTTTTGTTTATACTTAATTCTATTCTATTTTTGAATTCTAAAGAATATAAGAATACTATTTAAAAACAAATTAAATTTCTAAGTGATTTTCATTAACATAAAAGAAAAGTACATGAACATAATAGAAAAATACGTGAAAATAACATGAATTAAAACTAGAAAAACATACAACTAAGAGAGAAAACGATAGATAAAAGATCTAAAAAGATGGTGATGATGAAAAAGAGTTTCCACCAAGTTTTCAAATGATCCTCCTAAAGTATTTGTCCACTCTGTTATTTTTCATTTAAGCTTTTTTTGGTTGTTAAGAAGCTTTTCTTAATTCATGAGAATCTCTTTGTTGGAATAATGAGATGTTTTGTTAATGCTTTCTATGAAGGTGTATGTTTCCTCCTCTTCCACTTCTTGTTCTCCCCCCTCTTCAATTTCCATACTATCGCTTTCTTCTTCTTCTTAAAGAATCTCTTGCTCTTCTTCCCTTCCCAATCTCTCTTCTTTTTTGGAAGAGATTTATATGGTTCTAATTCAAGTGGAGCATCCATAAGAGAGAGATTTGTTTTGTCAAAAACTTTGTGAGACAAAATGTTTTCATCTCTTAGATCAATACCAAAGTAATTGAAAGTTATAGTAAGATACACACCATGGTAAAGTATGTTTGCATGCCTAGAGATTTTCTTTTGAACAAAGTCATCCAAAATCACTTGAACTCAATTTATATCATATTTCTTAAAATAACAAAAGGAGCTTTGTAAACCTTTTGAGTCGGTTTATTGTAATTTATCGTCCTCGTTGTAATACTTTGTTGTAAAATAAGACTCGTTAGTCTTGTTTTAGGCCTAAAATATTTACCTTTTTTTGGAAAAAGGTACTTTATTAACAAAAAGAACAAATACTTCTATGATATGTCTCGTTAAAACCTTTCAACCCCCCTAACCTAAATGGGTGCGTTGGAAAAGGAAAAAGAGTACATATCATTTCCGTATATTAACATTACAACATACCGAATTCTGTGCCAAGCTGTCAAACAGATGGAGGAGTAAAACTTGGTCACAAACACTCAAAACCATCCGTACGAAACAGCTTGCACAAGAAAATACAAAACAAACAAAATACAAAAAGACAGTATTTTGAAAAACAAAAACAACAAACAAAATGACGACTAGACTTTTCTACCCTGCCACAACGAGGTGAGAGAATAAGAGATCCAGATGCATCGAAGAAATCTCTAAATCAATCAGAGAAAATGGCAGCGACGAATAAGATAGCAGACTACCTTAAAGGATCTAGAGCCAGAAATAGACCAGCATCAGCACTGTGTCAGGGAGGGCGAAAAAAATCAAGGATTCCGAGCTCTGGGTCGTAATTCATAATGATAAGTTTTTCCTTTTCGATTAGATTATAATCTTGAAATCTTTGATGGATGAGAGTTTTGCTATCAATAAGTATTTGTTTGATTCTCAATCTGAAAGGTTGTTCAAGACCTTTAAAAACACGAATATTTCTTTCACACCAAATATTCCAAACGATCGTAGTAAGGAAAATACTAAGATTGCTTTCTATCGGTGATTTATATTTTTCCTGAGCTTGAAGAATCAGATTCAGTAAGAAATTGATATCGTAGTTCATATCTATCTTTATGTTAAGCTTAGGCATAAAAACATCTAGAACGTTCCTCGAATAAGTGCATTGAAAAAACAAATGATTTTTATCTTCGTTTTGATTATCACACAGCACACATTTTTGATCGATGTTAGGGGACCACTTACTGATTCTGTACTTTGTTTGCAATTTGTCCCTTATGGCCAACATAGAGCATGTAAACATTTTTAGGGCACAACCCTTGTCCCATACAACGGTGGACCAGTCAAATTCGATATGTCTAGTTCTAACTATGTCCCATGCAGATTTTAAAGAGAATTTACCATACTTAGTAGGAAGCCACCACCAGAAATCATTATTCGTGTTTTGATGTATGATAACTTTTCTAACCTCATCCTGTGAGCTTAAGGGGATGAAGTTGAGTCTTTGCTTCCAGCTGTAATTAGTGATTAGCCTAGAAACTGTTTTGTAGCACCCATCCAAAGTGCTCATGGTGTTCCATCCATAAGTGTCAATAAGACTGGAACCCTGAAGCCATGGGTCGAACCATATATCAGTGTTTGCACCATTAACAATTTTTCTGTCTATATGACCCTTGCACCATTGTCTAGCACGCATTATAGTTTTCCATGTGTGTGATGCATTATTATCCATTCTGGCTACCCAGAAATTTCCTTTTTACAATATTTATTATGCATCCATTTTGAACATAAAGAATCTCCACTAATATAGTTCCATAGCAACTTAGCTTCAGTGGCTTTAGCTATATCATCAGTTTTCCTGATTCCCAGACTCCCTTCACTTTTGGTTTTGCAAACTTCTTCCCATCTCATTTTGTGAGATTTTGATTTCCATAAGAAATTTGCACACAAGGAATTGATTTTATTTATAATAGATGCAGGGAATTGAGCAATTTGTAGCCAGAAAAGTAACATAGGGTGAATAACAGTATTTATGAGTTCAACCCTACCACTAATGTTGAGAAATCTGTTGTGCCAGTTGCTGAATTTTTTATTGATTTTGTCTATGAGCAAACCAAAGTCTCTAGCTTTCAAAGAATTATTTGAAAGAGGAATGCCTAAATATTTGATTGGCAGGTTATCTGGCTTGATTTTAATTATATCAACTATGTGTTGCTTAAATTTTGCCCCTTTGCTGAAAAATAAACTGCTTTTGCCTGAATTTAATTCAAGGCCAGTAAGATTTTTCATCCTCTGAAATACATTGTGGATGGTTTCTGCATTATTAGTAGTAGCTTTCGCAAGAACGAGAATATCATCAGCATACAATAAATGAGTAATAATTGGCTCCACTTGATAAATAGGGCTGAGATTTCCTTTAAGGAATTCTAGTTCCAATTGCAAAGACAGGAATTCCATGGCAATAGAAAATAAATATGGGGATAGTGGGTCCCCTTGTCTAAGACCTCTCGAACTCTTTATAAACCCATAAGGGGACCCTTCAATTAAAATGGAAAACGATGGAGTGGATATACACTCATATATGAGGTTGGCAAAGGAGAGTGGGAATCCCATAGAGATCAACATATGATGAATAAACTCTCTGTTGATTTTGTCATAGGCCTTATGTAAATCAATTTTCAAACAAACATTATTAGAATTTTTCCTGTTAAAGCTTCTGACCATTTCATAAGCAAGAATAGAATTTTCAGAAATTGATCTATTTGGGATGAAAGCATTTTGATTATATGATATTAACTCATTCATGTATACTTTCATTCGATTGCATAGAAGATTGGCTAGAATTTTGTAAATAACATTACATAGAGATATTGGTCGAAAGTCAGAGATATTGGTAGCCTCTGGATTTTTAGGGATTAAACAAATGAAAGTATGATTAATTTCTTTGATGATTTTACCAGATTGTAGAATACCATTCATAGCTTCAAAGATATCCATTTTAATGCTATCCCAATGAACTTTATAAAATTTAGAGTTGAAACCATCTGGTCCGGGAGAACTATTTTCATTAATTTGAAAAACAGCCTCTTTTATTTCCTCCATTTGAAAAGATCTGCACAAGTTGAATCTAGCAGCATCTGTTAGGATTTTCTTACATGTAATGTTAGGAAATTGATTTAAGGCTTGTGGCAAATGAAATAAATATGAGAAATATCTAATAGCTTCTTCAGCTATTTTTTCTGATGTTGAGACCCACTGTCCATTACTATCAACTGAGAAATTGATTTTTCTATCATGCTTACTGTCAGAAATTTTACTGTAGAAAAACTCCGTCGGTCTATCCCCTTTAGTAAGCCAATTAAATTTCATTTTTTGTTCATTGTCTACAGCAACTCTCCTCATCAACTTGTGTAGATAATCACAATTAGTAGAGTAAGATTCCAAGAGATTTTCATCGAGAGGATTGATAACTAATTGATTGTAGATGTTGTTGTTTTGATCTTTCAAATTATTAATTAAAGCAGTCATATTGCTTAAATTGCTAGACCATTTTTTCAGTTTATATTTCACTGTTTTCAATTTGCAGATCATTTTGAAAAGAGGATTGCCTACACTACAAGTTTCCAGAGTTTCATGAATTGCTTGGTGGTAATCATCATAGCTATGCCAAGAATTTTTGTATTTGAAAGGTATCTTTCTCTTAGTCATATTTTGCATTTGGAGATTGATTAAAATCTGGGTATGATCACTCAGCGAATGATTACCAAAACAAATTCCAAATTTGTCAATTTTGTCAAGCCAAATAGGATTAACAAATACACGATCAATCTTACTATGAATAGAAAAAGAATTACCTCCTCTCCACGTAAAAAAGTTTCCTGAGAAATTAGGTTCCACTAGCTTCGATAGGGTAATGCAATCAATGAAGTTATGCTCTCCAACAGAATAATAACAACCATTGTTCATCCTGTCGTTACTGTAAAGAATAGAATTGAAATCACCTGCCACTAGCCACGGCAAGTTGACATTTTTGGATTGGGCCACTAGATAATCCCATAGTGGTTTACGCTTCTCCTCTTCATTGAAAGCATAGACAACAGTGCATATTATATTGAAGTTATTTGCACTGTAGAGAATACTTGTAATGAATTGGTCACTTGTATGTAAAACAATAGTAGACCAGACCGTAGAATCCCAAATGATAAGGATTCGACTTCTTAGTTCTTCAGAAATATTGTGAAAAAATTTCCATTTTTTGTCAATTTTATTTATTAAACTTTCTGTAGACTGATTAGATAGTTTGTTTTCAAGTATCCCAATAAGAGAAAACTTATTGGAATTAATAATATTTAACACTTCCACTTGCTTGTAGAGGGCATTCATCCCTCTAATGTTCCAGAAAAGGAACTGCATTAGCTATTATTATTCTGGTTGCTACTTTCTTCTGGGAGAGTAGCTTTTCCCAAAGTCTTAGCTTTCTTTGATTTTTTCTGTTTTCCTTTTATTTGATTAACCATATTTGCCCATGCAGGGTTATCCATAACTTCAGAGTTTGGCACAGCTTTGAATTCGAAGGGGGCTTCCTCCGGTCTAGTTTTGCGGGCTACTTTTGATTTGATGAGAGGCAATGGATCTGGGTTAGTAAAGTCTTCCGTTTGATTTTATGAAGGGTCTGTTATCATAAGAGCTACATCTTCTTTTGAAGAATTGCAATTTAAAACTGTGGACTGTTTCTTCTCATTAGTGTTTGAGATACTAATAACATTTAGAGATTGTATATTTTTAGACTTACTGTTATCTGCTGATGTAATAATATTCAGACTAGAATTAGTTGGCTGAGCTGTTTGTAAATTGAGAATATCATCTTGATTAGGTTCTGAACTCATGATTTCAGTTTGAATATTTTTAACATACTTTTGATCTGTAGCCTTAGGATGGTTTTGGACTTGATTGGAAACTGTAGTCAAGATTGACTGTTGCATATATGATTCTTTGCATGTTGCATTGTCATTTTAGATGAAATCATTTGTATCAATATTCATCGCTGAAATTCCTTCTGCTGTGTCTTGTTTTGCTTTCTGAACCCATACTTTGCTAAATTGACAGTGTGTTTCCGCATGGCCGAAACTCGAACAGTTAGGGCACGTACTAGGCTTCCATTCGTAGACAACTTCTTGCCATATAATCTCGTCTTTATCATTTAGTATAGGGATCTTATTAGGGAATTTAAATGAGTTTTCAATTTCTATTAAAACCCTAGCATAAGCAATCTTAATTATACCTTCAGTGAATTTATCAAGTTTGATAGGAGAACCAATAACGGAGGCAATACGACTTATCCCCTCTTCTGTCCAAAAGTCGAGAGGCAAGTTGGGTAGACAAATCCAGATCGGGATAGTATGAAGAAGTTCTTTGTTGAGTTGCATCCCTGGATGCCATCTTTTGATCATCATAAGTTTCTTATTATAATAATATGGTCCACCTTTTAGAACATTCACACAATCTTGTTCTTTATTGAATTTAATCACATAGAATCCGTTTTCCATTGAAAAAATCAAGAAATCCTCTTTTGGTTTCCAAACTCTAATTATGTAGTCTTTAGAATAAGGATAGTATGGTCTAGGGCCAACTACATAAATCACTATGGCATTACTCCATTGCTTTCTGGCATCCAAAATCACTTCAGTAGACATTTTTGCACATTTCATAGAATTAATTTCCCGAGGGTTGTAAAATTTCAAAGGAACAGAGATAGGAATATTATTACCTCTAACAACCTCATTCCACGCTTTACTGGAAGTGGATGAATAATTCCATTTAACAGAACCAGTTTTTTTACTTTGAGAAGCGTTATGAGCCTCAGCAACCATCGGGACAGATGTTCTAATCTGGTTTGTTGGAGAATTGGATTTTGCAGTTTTGCTTGAAGATTGATTAGTTCTCTTCTCAATTTGATAACAGTTATTATTAGCCGCAAATTTGAGATTACGTTTCCACTTACGGGAGATCACTGGTGTAAAACCATCGTCGGCTTGAATGGTGTTGGCGGCGGAGACTAGGGGTTCGAATCCCGGAGGATGCGATGTAGTCAGTGGATCTGGATTGGGACAATAGGATCCCTGTTCGGCAGATGGAATAGAGGGCAACATGGATGAAGGACGTTGAAAAGAAACCGAGCAGGAGGAAAAAGAAATAATCGCAGGAAAAGTATTGAGGAAGAAGATGGCGGCTCCTAGGGTTTCCATTATTTTTATAACAAAAAATTTGACTAAGAATTTAAAACTATACCATAATCAATTTCAAAAGTAGTGAAAAATTTAAAACTATACTCTTCATCATTAGAAAATAAATCATGCATAACTTCTCTATTACCATAATCAATTTCAAAAGTAGTGAGTTTATTTCCATTATTTTTACAACAAAAAATTTGACTAAGAATTTCAAAATCTAAACAATAGTAATATCTTTACACTCCTCCAAATTTGACCTTCTTCTCCTTGAATTTTTTTCCAATTTAGATTAGCATAAAACATTTTAACTAAATTAGGATAGCAATCAAAACCATTTTGAAATAAATTAGTTAAACCGAAAATACAATTTTCAAAAGTAAGATCTTGTAAACTATAACAAGAAAATTTATTGAAATATGCAAACCTTCTAGAAAATACTTTTTATATAAGCAGCATACTTAATATAAGTTTCAATGGACACTTGATCATTATGAAGTTTACTTTGATCTTTTTCAAGCCTAATGGCTTTGAATGAGGAAATTTGGCTTGAGAAAGACATTTTTGAGTATTTTTTAAAGTAGGAGAGTGAAGAATGATTTTGAATTTTGAAATACAGTGTGAGTGAATGAAGAGATAGAAATGAGTTGATTAATAGAAAGTAAACTGACATTTTCAGTTGAAAAGAAGCCTTTGCATCTTTAGAAATTAATGCAAAAAGAGGGAAATTCAAAATTTTAAATTTGAAAAGATTCTTCCATTTCCTGACTACTATGTCGATATACGTATGTAGACTATGTCTACACATAGATCAAAATAATATAATTAAACTAAGGTAATAAATTCCTACATATATACACTCATTGTTATTATTAATCTATATATATTCCTAAATTCAATAATTCAAAATAAAAATTAAACGTAAATAATACCACTTTTGCTATTTTTCATTGTTTAGATCCGGTTAATCTCCTATTGCTGTGAAACACATGTTAACATTCTCAACATCTGATTCACTTTCGCTCGACGTTGTAACAGAATCATCTAAAGTTGCAGTGTATGCTCTCTTTCTCTTTTTGAATGAATCAGTGATAGGCATGATCTTTGATTTATTCTAATATGGACAGTCTTTTTGCAGATGACTAGGTTCATCACAATTTTAACACTTAATCACAATTCTGTTTCCACAATTTTTGTTTTAGGTCTATAGAAGTTATTCATCTTTCTATAATTTAGAAACTTTCTGAAATTCCTAGTCATAAGAGCATTTTCCTCATCATTTTTATTATTTGAGTCTTAATCATCAGTTGTTGCATTGAAGACAATTGATTTCTTTTTTGTTGCTTTATTTTCTCTTTGACCCTATAACTACGCTTCATAGGGCCACAGATTATCATTAAGTCTTCAATTTTTAAAGAATTAATGTCATTAGCCTCCTCTATTGCTAATGACTATTGACCCCACTCTTAAAAAAGTGAATTAAGGACTTTTTTAACTTGGTCCTCTTTAGAGAAATTTTTACTTAGTAATACTAAAGAATGAACTATATCTTAAAATTTATAGCACGTATCAGAAATAAACTCATTTTGTTTCATTTTAAACAATTTAAACTGATTAGTTAGCATGGAATTTTTTGACTGTTTCACTTTACTAGTGCTCTCATGTGTAGCTTGTAGTGTTCTTCAGATTTTATATGTAGATTTACAAATAGAAACTCGATCAAATTCATTTTCATCTAAAGATCAAAATAAAATATTCTTGGCCTTACAATTATTAAGGGCTTAAGTCTTTTGGTCTAGTGTCCATATTGAGTATTTAGTTTGGAGTTTAGGGTATTCATTTTGTGTAATATTCCAAATATCTAAATTATTAGACTGTAAATAAATCTTCATCCTACATGACCAATAAGTATAATTACTACTATTAAACAGTTGGGGTATAGCAGTTGATTGCCCTTCTACAAAAGTGTTAAAAAAAGAACTACAGGTGTTTCTACCATTTTATACTTTTCAAAATCAAATTTCGAATTTTTGAAGACCAATGATCTAATACCACATGTGGTTTATGGTGTAACGGATCTTAAGATTACTTTAACGCTAGATGGGGTGAATAATATGTTATAGCTTTTATGAATCCTTTTAACTTTATTTTAAGATTTAAATCAAATCATGGATTATCAAAGTAGATCTATACCAATCAAGCAGTCAAAAATGCAATCACAGATCTATACTAGTTTGGATTAGCCAATCCTACATCAAGTACCATACAATACTGTACAAATTTCTTTTCAATCGCAATCTTTAACTAGGTAGAAAGCAAAATAGAATGTAATTTTAATTTCAAGACTACGAGATACACCCTCTTGTTTCACGAGTCCTGGGTAAACTCTTTTGATTTACTGGGCAACATGATCACCCACTAGATTTCGATGGGCTACCAAGTACACCCACTTGATTTGAGTGGACAACAAGCACATCTAAATAAATAAGAGTAGAGTTGTTGATTTCAAAATTCAAACAATTGTACTTAGGATACAGGATATCCTATAGCCCTTTTGATAGCGGTTTCATCTTTGAGTTTATAAAGAGAGTGTTTCCAAAATAATAAATAATTTGTAAGGAATTAGTCTAGTAGTGTATGGATTGATTCTATGTAGTTTTGAATAATGTAGTAAGTAGTTTTCAAAAAATATTTCAAGAGGGTAAGGAGTAAGAAGAAAATAAGAAAAATTAGTTATAAAATTTGTTTACACTCCTCTTTATGTAGTGAATGAATTGATGTATCCATTCTTGAAGAGGTGTGTCCAAAACACACCCCTTTTCAAATTTTAAAAAACAAATTAATGGTCACTATATCGGCACGCCCTTGTAAAATTTAAAAGTGATTTTCTTTTAAATTAGTTTCAAACTTTTATATTTTTGTAAAATAATTTAAACATAGTTTTAAATAGAGTGAATTAGGGAAAATGATAAATATTGGAAAAAAATTAGGCTGAAAGACATGAAGTTATATTTTTAGGATGAAGGACAAATGCTAGTTACATTTGGCATTATATTCAACTTTTATTCTATACAAAATGCTAGTTGTAACTAGCATTATATTCAGTTTTAAACTATACGAAATGCTGTTTATAACTAGATTTGTCCTTCAGCCAAAAAATAAACGTGTTGTCCTTCAGCCTAAAAAAGTTTCTAAGTTTTACCTTATACCTATTTTCCTGTTTTAAATACTTTAAACGCGTTATTTTTTTATAAAATTTTTCTAAAAATATATTTTTAATATTAAATAATTTATTTTGATAAAGTAGCAAAGATCAATTTTTTTGATGAAGATCAAAATCTGCTATCAAGGACTTTAACAATTTATTATAAAGACTCCTAACAATACACTAAAGTCTTGAGATCTTCAAATTTTTATCTTTAAACTCATGAGTCTTGATCATATCTAAACCTTGAACTTTAATCTTTATACCGTTCGATCTTCAAGCTTAATCATTATGTGCTTGTGTAATATTTTGCAATATATACTATACAACTTGGCAAAACATTAGTATCTATATTTATTTGGTTGTTGTTATAAAAATTAATATCTGAAGTACTAACACTTTCCTCCTTGGAACTTGAAGATGATGAACTCTCAAGGCTCTTCCTATGCCTTTTTCATTGCTGGGCTAACAAAGCGAAACATTTTTCCATTCTTTCAAAGATACCATTCTAGATATCAAGCAGTCTCTGATTCATCTCAGCCATCATTCCATCAAATTCAACTTTGGAAACATCTCCTACAGGGAAGAGGGTCGAAGCATACGTTGGTTTAGAGATTTCTTTATTATGATGAGAAGCTTCATCTTCTCCAACAAATAATCCAGATCTCGTGGAAGGTCTCTTTGTGCTATGTCTTTTAGATCCGATGTAAATTCTTCCTAAAATCATAGTAACTTCATATCCATAGCAACAACTTCTAGATCTAACTTTTGGATACTTTGACAAGCACCATTGTCGTAGTGGTTAAGTGATTCGGTATTAGTGCGAAAGGTCACAAGTTCAAAACTTGCATAGCGTGATTCGAAATATATTGACATATGGTTTTTGTTCTGTTGTCCCAATGACATGTTGGATACTCAAATCCAAAGTTATAAGCTATATCTTCACTTGAAAAGCTCGTTTCTTAGTGAAAGCACCAAAATATTGAGTCAACTGATCACAAACAGGTAAGTACGGCAAGAACGCATGAATTTTGATAGTCGTTCGACCAAATCAAGTGACTACGTCTACTTAATCTTATTACTTTTAAATTTATCATGAACACAAATGATTCTATAATAATTTCAAGTCTAGAAAACAAAGTAATCTCAGATTTCGTAGCAACTCGTAGAAAAATTGGTTCTGTGGAGGTGAGAGTATGAAAGACGAGATCTCAAAGATCCAAAAGTGTAAAAAAGTTTTTTTAACATTGCTCTAACCCCTATATTTAACGTCGAAATCCTCTGCTACAGCCTCTAGATCATGGAAGACAAGGTAAGAGTTTATATCTACAAAGATAGGGAGGAAGAACGAGTCACATTCGTGAAATAAATTCATGTCGGTTCCAACAAAAATATGGTCGATACCGAGCATGTTTTCCCATCACAGAAGTACATGCGATCCTATACCTACATAGATCTCAAGCTTCCAAGTTCATAAGTAAGTCTCATCTTTAAATCAACCACGTATCGACCACAATTGTGGCCAGTACTGACCATAATGGACTCGCTCCATTTGACTTCAAACTTTTGATGTTGCTTCATCTTATCATCTCAAGCATGCCCCCAAGTTCTTGATCCATCTAGTCTTCGTTTCGACGTCCAAATTCACTTAGAAGTCGTCCGTCTCAAATGCTTGATAATACGGGTCATGTATAAAATTTTGATAATCGTAAAAGAATATTATGCAACATTTAATTGAATTATGAGTTTGGTAAGGCTTAATATTATTTTGAAAGTGAGATTTTTTTTATATCTAATTTTTATCAGTGCATCCTATGCATTCACATCATAATGTTGTAAAATATTAATTTAAAATTTAAAGGTTGTTAAAAAATGAAACTATGCTTAACATAAATGAATTAGAAGTTAAAAAAATTATTACTATTTGTGTACACATTTTATGCTATGTTATTTAAATATCTTTATATTTGAATGAAAAATCAATTTTATTATTCTTTCCTTATATACACACACACATACATATTTTATTATTCTTCCCTTATATATACACACACACACACACACATACATATATAGATATTATGTATATACACACACACACACTGAAATTCTCATATTTTTTGAATTTGTTAAAAGAACTAATGAATATTAGTTAACTGAATTTATTTAAATAGTTTTAATTTAAGATTACATAATAAGTTAAATATATGGACTTGAGCGTAAAATATTAGGAGACTGAGAATGGTTCGTAAGTAATTATAGAAATTCTGAATGTATGTATTGAAATTAATAGAATTTCACAATATAATTGTATGATAAATTCATTCATGTAAATAAATTGTAAACTGAATCGTTAATATGTATAATTGATTGTATGTGTATTTATATATATTTGTATCCAAGTGAAAAAAATAATTTTACCAATTTGTTGATGGGCATATGCTATACATATTGTAACCGACATCTTTTGGGATTTATTTAGTGTATTAATAAATATTATTTGACTGAGTTTATCGATTAGTTTAAAATTGGATTATGAAAATAATTTAAATGTATAGGCTTTAATGTAAAATATGAAAGAGAATTAAGACAATATTTGTAAATTATTGTGGTTATTTTTAAAATGTAGGTATTTGAATGTAAAATAATAATATAAATTTAGTAGAATAATTGTATAATGTTAAGTTACATTATTTTGAAAATAAAACATCATGATTTGGATAGACATAAAAAGAATGGAGAAAACTCCCTAGCATTAATAAAGAGAGCTTTAAATTCTTTTATTTTGTTTTTATTTAACAGATAGATTGAGAACCTCCGCATACATTGTGTTTTACCAAGAAATGCCAACAACATTTCTAACAAAGGCTATGTAAGTGACATTGCCTGTTTAATGTTTACCCAATGTTTACCCTTTATTTTAAGCAATAACACAATAGTTATATCCAATAGACGTTTTTGTACATTTAATTAATGCATCTAAATTTTGTAAATAGATGAATATATTAATCATGTGTAACAAAAAATAATACAAATAATAATCAAAATAATGAAGTAAAATTAACAAAGATGACATACAAATAATTAGGGACCCATCACTCCTTCTAAAACTTAATTGTTTTAGATTACTCCCCTTTTTGAAGACTTATTTGTTTTAGATTAATCTCTTTTGAAAATAAACCGTCCAGTTTGACCTGAACTAGACAGTTAAATCCAATGAATTATATCAAACTAATGTTTTCAAATGCAATATATAATTTCTACCAGATAAAAAAAAGCTTTATTTTAGTATTACCTACTAGATTATATGATATCCAACCTTTACAAGTAAAGGATCAATCTCTAAGAGAAGGAGAATCCAAATCCAAGTACAAATGACACCATGTATATGAAAGATAAACAAAAAGCATAACCACAAATGGCTATTTCAAAGCATTCATCCTTCTGGACTGGTGATACACAATGTTTGCTGTAGATGAATCATTGGCTAGAACAATTTGATAACCATCATGCAAATTATACATTCCTCCATCTAAGAGCTGCCATACCAATCCACCATGAAAAACACCTCCAACTTTAGCTGAGTTGTAAATACTGCCATATACTTTTGATAGTAATGTATTTCGTTCAGAAACTCCTGAATTTTTCAACGATTTACCAAACTCTGCAATAACTAAAGGTTTCTTTAAATACTTTGATGTAGTATCAATGTGTGACTGGCAGAAATTTTGTAGGTAATCTAACTGGCTCTGGACACTTGATCCTTCAAACCTGCACCCCGAATTCATTGGCCCGTTAATTAGTAATAATCTTTTGTGAACCTAACCTTTGTTATGACTATTATCAGTGGTCAGTGGGAGGTTTACCGATTACATTTAATAATTATCAAAGACAAACTCTATTTGAAGGTCAATATAAAACAGGATCATTTTTCTATCATTTTCTGTTAGTAAATTGATGACTGAGATTCCTCGTTTGTTACATTGTTACTATATAGTTTCACAACCTATCAAACTAAAAACCCAAAAATTATCAAAGTTGATCAACAATAAATGTTAGTTGAGACAACATTCTTGACCCTTTTGATTTCAAACCAATATAACACTTCTTTTCCTAAATTTTAGTTGAAAATGAAGAAATTTGAAACAGATAAACAATTTACAATTTGTTGTTTGATTATTAATATTGGATAATTTTAGGGTTTATTTGTGGATAAGTTTATCAACAAAAGAGCAAATAATGAATATGATGGTGGGGACAATTTTGTAGAAAGACCAATTTTGGTAAAGTTTATTATTTACAATTTACCATGGTACAATATGACGTTTGATCAACTTCTTTATCATGCTATTCTTTTTTTAAGCTTGCTTCAGCTGCCATAGAAGTCTGTTTACCATTTGCAACAGCATTTGACAAGTTCTTTAGCGTATTTTATTTTCTCAACTTACAAAAATATCACTGCTCAATTTCTTAATTTGGATCTCAATAAGAGTGTTAAGTGTATGTTAAATGATATTAGACGCCTACTAGCTTGTTCTATTTTTGGTTACATACTAAGCAAACTTTGGTTAATAAAAAATTTAGCTTATGATAAATGATCAAAATCAAAAGCATACATACCAATTATCTGGATAAGCATGAATGGTGGCAAAATCAATTCCTCGAATTTGATTATCTACTACAAAATCTGTTCCATAAAAAGCATTATGGGGATTTTCTGATTGTTTCCCAGGAGTTGATGGCCCGTAAAATCCTTCAGCTCCTATCTCTACCATATGATTGTGATCAATGTATTTTACATATGAAGCCATTTCTTTAACCCAACTCTGCCATTACAACAATATATATATATATATATATATATATATATTTATTTATATATATAAGAGAATATAAGTTGATAACAATGTGACAAATCAAGAATTCAACCAACCTGAAATGTTTTCCCTGAAGTATCGCTCTGGCAGCGTGGTTCATTGATGAGTTCCCATGCAAAAATAGTGGGATCATCTTTGTACGCCACTTTTGTTATAGTATTCACCCTTGTAAGAATTTTCTTCATCACATATATTTTGTTAAAATTCATACACTGAAAAGCGGTATTAGAAAGTTAGCATATTGATACATACCTTGACATGGTTTTTATAGAAATTCTTAACGAGTTTGTTTGTGTAAAAGTCGTCTTCAGAATTGATGTTTTGGCCCCTCTCTTTTGCCCATAGAACGTATTGTTTTCTACCACCAAAATCTGCATAGTTATTAACCATGCTAAGAATAAGACGGATACCATTCTTCTGCGCCTCAGCTATAACTATATCCAATCCCTGTATGACCAAAGTCATGTTTTAGAAGTAATATTCAGTGAACAATAACAAAGAAATGCAGCAATTACGTATATTTCGCATATGACCTTGAACATATTTTCATTGTAATTGCCTGGAGAAATCTGCAACGGAAAAGAACCACCATCGCTAAAAGCCCATGTTCTTCCTACCGTAAGTCCGTGCTTTGAAGCTTGCTGCATTACAGATGCAACGCTATAGTCTTGTTTCGTTGTTCCAGAAGCCGCAAGCATCATCCAGTACGCATTGAAACCATTAAAGTAGAAGTTTTTCCCTTTGAGAATGAATTTTCCACCATTTGTGTGTACAAACCCATTATTTCGTGCTTCACAAAGGATTATGCTTAGACTTATGATGAGAAGGTAGCAGAGATTTTGGTTTTTCATCTTCTTCTAGATTTCTAATTTGGCTTTATTAAAAAAAGGAAGAGTACGTTTTGTTATATTTAACCATTTGATCATTTATATTACATAACAGTTTAAAATGACAATAAAATAGGTGATTAAATTGTGTTATTACTTGTCATGTTATGTTATCTTAGGTTTTGAATGTGCATCGAATGTTAATTAACTTAGGATTTTTTCTAAACAATATTGCTTGCTCTAAAGATTTCTTTCTTAATTTTGCACACATGAATGATACGGAATAATTTGACTCCATTTAAATCCGCTAATAAAACGAATGGACGCTGGAGTTTTTTTCAGGGAAAAATATAATACAGGGCATTTTAGAGATATACATTCAGACATTAATTTCTCTTATAGCATTCTGCTTTAGGCATCAAACTCGTAACTGATAATTAACATGTGGAATAAGTCATAATCTGGATGCATTGGACCCAAATATTTTGTTAATCTACAAGCATATATTATGTGGTTTTTAAAATAATAATAATAATATAGTTTAACTATAAACAGCTTTAATTTTCTTTGTTTTTTCAAAAAATACTTCAAAAATGCTAACATGTTTTTTTTCAATTAGTTGGTGGTTTAAACTAAATTAATGGTCATGAGTTCTATCCTCCAAATCAACACTTCTTTAAATTAATGAACCATATTAAAAAAAATACTTCAAAAATGTCTAATTTTTTTGGTTGTGCATTAGAAATTGTAGCTAAAAGTCACTTGTAGTAAAAGGTCACAAGTTCAAATCATGATGTCAATGTTTATTTTCATTTTCAAATAAGTTAAATGAAACATATGTTTTTTGACACTAAATTCATCTACGGGCAACATATGTGAAGGTCCAATCATTGAATTTTGTTTTTGGACCCAAATTCAAATAATACCTCCCTAATAGTAAGTGATGATGATGCTTTACGATGAAAGGTGGAATATAATCTTAAGGGATTAATGGTGGGACACATGTTTTTTATATTTAGATTTCTACTTATAACAGTTATGTTCACGTTAAATACAATCAAGATAAATACGCAAACATATTAATTGTTACATCCATATTTTTCAAAATTATTTCTAAGATAAACTGATGCAAGTGACAGGCTAAAAGAACTGCCCTCACGAAAGAAGCTGGCCCAGAAAAAGGAAGAAAGAACAATGTCCAAATAGGGCCACACCAAAGCCTTGAGACAATAGGAAAACATAAAAACTGCATCATTCGATCAAGTATAGCGTTGACGCTATAATACTGCATCGACGACCCAAGCTAGCCACAAAAGTGCAAAAACCGATCTGTAACTTTAACACTCAAAAGGCGGAACTGCGGCATAACCTTCAAATTGTGTAACTACCAAATATCCAAATACAAAGGTTGTACTGTGGTTCTGAAAGTAAGCCTTCACGGGACAAAGCTGCGGCAGAATCTTAAAATAACAGCAGAGTAAAAGGATTGTGCTGCAGTGCCGAAAAAAGCAATCCTGATGAAATAGAACCGCGACACCATCCTTAAATCAATTACAAGCAATAGGGATGCGTCACAATTTAAACTAATATTTAAAGTGACAAGGCTGGGATGTAGTCTTATATCGACATCGAAATAATAAGAATGTGTCGTCATCTTGATGTGACAGAGCAGCACCACAGTCCTAAAAACACTGCCCACAAACAGAAGGACTCGAGGATGAGATGATGGAGTATGACTATTTCACAACCAAGAGCCGAGCCTTATTCCTCAAAGGAAAACCAAAAGATCCCAATTTCATCACCAAGGTCATTAACTCGGCTCAAAGACAAGGGCGGTGGCGCGGCCCTCTATTGATAAGAACAGCTCGGAACAAGTTCATGTAAGGCAATCACTCTTCAAAATAGCAGTGCAGTCTCTTCTACTAAGCCATACAACTCAACTCCCACTGCCTCCAATATTATGTTTTGCTGAAGTTTCAGATTGAATAGTGCAATACAACCGGGGAAGTTTTGATACAGTTCGAATAATATGCAATGTCACTATCCCTGACATAATGAAGGACAACTTCTAATAAACTAAAGAGAAGTTCTGAAGTGCTGATAATAATGTAGTTCTTTCTAAAATGGATGGCAATTTCTCATTGTGGCTTCATCCACACATGTGTGCAGTCCACTAGCATGTTGCTTTACAGAATTGTAAAGCCCTAGTCTATTCAAATTTGGATTTTCCCACTTCAATTTCAAACTTTTCGCCTAAGTTTAAAATTCTCCAACTCAAATCACAATTTCTCGTCGAAGACCACATTAGCAAAATTCATAGAAGAAATCAACAAGATGGATGATCGACACATGGTAAGATCCAAAGGTATAAATCAAAAGAGCCGAAGGCCACTTCCATAATTTATGTATAGTAAATAAGCAAGTTGATGATTGACACATGGCATAATCAAAGGGTCGAAATTAGAAACATGTGTGATCGACAAAAGCAATTCTCATAATTCTCTGTATTATAAAACGAAAGGTACTATAGCATAAAAAATAGGGAATCTTTGAGATCTTTCCTTTTTTAGCAATACTGGAATAAAAAATTGTACTCTCTGCTATTGTTTGTTTGTGTTAAGAATCAAAAGAGGAAGAAAATGACATTTTCTCATTAACGCGTGATTCACTAACATCCGAACCATATAAATTCTATGTCATTTTATTACTTTCAGTACTTTATGTTGCTTTTTCAATTTTAAGTCCTAAAATTAGATTATATTTATTAACGAACTTGACAGGGACTTATCATCAAGTTTTGGATATTTTACCTCATAATTATGTTACCATTATTGCACATTATAACTTCCACTAAATCAAGCTTAACATTACTTAATTTTGCTGGTTCCTAATCACGAAAGCATTCAGCATCATAATTACATTGAAAAAATACTTGGGTGTTTCTAAGATGAAAAATCTCATTAACATTAATGAAAATATGCAAGAAAGTAAATGCAAACATATTCAGATTCGTAATTACAAAGATATGAGATTCGAGTTTTGCCTTTTGCTCCCCAGGATTCGAACCAAGCGAGATTTGGGCTTCAAGATGATGAACGAATGGATTAAAAAGCTCAAAAGATGACAAAAATAATGTAAATAAGAAGTACAAAAAGTTTGGTAAGAATTTGCTAATTAATATCATATCGGTACCGAGTTGTTTTGTGAAGTGAGGCCAATTCTAAAGTTATAAGTGATGATGTCTTATACTTTATAGAAAAAGACAAGATTCATATAGGATAATTCAGGTCAGCATCGACATGATTTGTAAGAGCAATTTTGACAATGAAACTTGAAAACTTAAAGACTAGAACAGATACAGGGAAAATTAAAGGTGCAAGTTGCAAAATCATGTTGGCATCGAGATGATCGTGTTGATTATGCAGCAAGTGAATGATAGTGGCAATCTTAGGAGTGAGAATTGTGATGCTGGCCCAAAACTAATAGATACTAAGCTCAAAAGTAAAATAAAAATCAACCGTAAAATTAAATAAAAACCTGCCAATATTAACCCATTGTTTCTAAAGAAGCAAACATGAACTACTCCTGATTATGATTATGTCACCTCGTTCTGCAATGAGGCCTCATCCCATATAGACCCTAAAGAGGATGAAATCTATCGGTTAAAAGCTCACATAGAGCAACTAGCAAAACTTCGTCGATAAAACAATAGAGAGGAAGTAAAGGAAGAAGGTTCATCCCCATTCAGTGGGACTGTTATAGAAGCAGACTTCCCTGATAATTTCCAAGCCCCATCGATTGACAAAGTTGAATGGGATCACCAATCCAGATGCCCATATATGCACCTTTGAATACTACATGGATACGCTAAAAGTCGAAAGAATGGCCAGGCGTAAACTCTTTCCACCTGGCTGGGGCGGCTTCTAAATGGTTTCAAATGTGCGAGCCAAGGTAGGTTTGTCCTTGGCCTTAGATAACTGTAGATTTCTTAAGACAGTTCAACTCTAGGAGGGAAGTCGATGTGAATACAACGTCCAACGTGAAGCAGGGTGAGGCTGAGAGCCAACGTAACTTTATAAAATGCTTCAAGTCCGAGGTGCTTCGGATTAGGGTGACTTGTGATCAAGCATTGCTGATGGTATTTCATGCTGGAATTAGAAGAAACACAATCATGTGGGATAAGAACAGTTGGAAACCATCCCATAGTATGAAGGCATTCAATAAAAGGGCCAACCTCTACATCAAAATTGAGGAAGTTAGTACTATAGAATCACATTCCATTAAGAGAACTTCTGCTCCCCACAAGGAAAAGAAAAGGATAGGAGAATGATGTCGTCCCTCAGTAAAGCGGCAAAGAGAATTCAACTTCATAAAAAAACTCTCCTCACCCACACACCTATCTAGATATATAAGATGACCAGAACTCGGCTAGCTTACAAAATCCCTAACAAGGGGAAGAAACCAAAACAAAATAGGGGGATCCTACTGCCACATCCACAGAGCCAATGGTCACCGCAAAAATAACCGCTGACACCTGAGAAATGAGATTGAGAGACTAATTCAAAAAGGGTACTTAGGCGGCTATCAGAAGGAAAACAATGGGGAAATGACTGGGAACCTCACCTCAGATCCAAATGAGCCATACCCCTTTAATCTCATAGCCTCAATCCATAGAGGACCATACCCTTCAGGAAAATGTAAAAATATGTGAGAGGGATTTATGCAAGAGGCCAGCGTGGAGCAGATGACCATATTCTATGTAAAACAAAAGCCTGTGTAGGATATAGTCTTCACTATAGTTGACGCCATTGGAGTTGTCTTGCAACATCAAGATCCGCTTATAATTATGGTGCAGATCTAAAATAGCATCATGAAGAAAATCGTCATGGATTCTAGGAGTTTTATTAATGTCATTTAAAATCTGCATTTGATAAGATGAAGTTTCCAGCAGAAATACTGAAGCCATGCCCTGAATCGGTTTACGACCTTAATAACACTATGATAGTTCCTATTAGATCAGCACGTCTTCTCGTCACTACTGGAAGTAATCCTATTAAAAAATCATTCTATTCAAGCTTCCTGATCATCAATCAACCATCCCTATATAATTCATTTTTAGGAAGGGTCGCACTGCTTGACATGGGACTAGTAATATGCAGAAGGATCTGCTTATGAATTTCCACACCCCCATTAGAGTAGGGTCATTTATAAGGGAGCATTTACTGGTTAGGGAGTTATATAATGTAAACCTTAGTTCTAGCAATAAAATTGTTTAAAATTATTCTATTGGCTGCTCATATAATAGTAATAATAATAATAAAATGGAAAGTAAGCCAGTTCTAAGAACTGCATCGGTACTAGGTACTAGGGCTAAACTAAAATTCATCATTCTACGATCATAGCATCAGTAAAAATAAAAAAGAGGGAATATATGCATATTTTAGGCACTAATGAGTACAACTCAATCCATGCATGATATTTTTCCGAAGAAGCTCAAAAAAGGCTTTCTATACTGCATTCCAATCTGACAAAGAAGAAAGTAAAATAGATCCAAGAATAGGGGAAACAAGAAGAGAGTTAAAACCATTAGATGGTCTCGAGGATATACAGATAGACCTGGAAGATCCTTCAAAGGTTCTCAAGACATGGAAAAACCTCAACGCATAGATCAAAGCAGAGTTAATGGACTTCCTTAAAAGTTTAATAGATGTTTTCACTTGGATGCGATCAGATATGGCAGGAATAGGATTAACTATCATCTGCTACGCACTCAACATAGATCTAGATGCTCACACAGTCAGGAAGAAGTGCAGCACCTTAGACTAGGAAAGATATAATGCTTTACATGAAGAAGTTAAGAAGTTGAAGGAAAATGGGTTCATTAGAGAAGTGTATTACCGGAAGTGAATTGTGAACCCTGTTCTTATAAATAAGTCTAATAGGAAATAGAGAATTTGCGTTGACTATACCATCCTCTATCTAGAATTGATCAGTTGGTGAATGCAACTAGTGGCCATGAACTTCTTACCTTTATGGATGCATATTTAGGTTACAACCAAATAGCTATGTTTAATCCAGATCAAGGGCATATCGACTTTGTGATAGACAAAGGCTTATACTGCTACAAAGTCATGCCTTTCGGATTCAAAAACTAGAGAAACCTACCAAATATTAGTTAACATGACATTCTCAAGCCAGATTAGAAAAAATGTAAAAGTGTGTGTAGATGATATGCTTGTTAATTCAAAAATAGCACCAACTCATGTGCGTGACCTGGAAGAGACCTTTGTAATCCTGAAGCAGTATAACTGAAGTTGAACCCTTTGAAGTGCACTTTTGCCATCTAGTTAGGAAAGTTTTTGGAGTACATAGTGAGTGCTTGTGGCACTGAAGAAAATCCAGAATAGATCGAGGCCATAAGGATTATAGGAGTCCCAGAGAAACCAAAAGATTTCATAAGCCTAAACAAAAGGGTGGACTCTTTAAGCAGATTCATTTTCAAAGCAACAAATAAGTGTATACCATTCTTCGATCAGATGAAAAAGAGACGAAATTTCGAATGGAGTGAGGAATGCAAAATTATATTCTAGAATCTAAAATACCATCTGATCAGTACACCTGTCCTATCAAAACCAATAATGGATGAGGAATTGTATGTATATTTAGTTGTAATCGATAAAGCTATTAGTCCTGTAGTGGTTTGAGAAGATGAAGAGACTCGGAGTCCTATCTACTTCACAAGAAAACGCCTCTCAAAAGCAGAGCTCAATTAGTTAATCATTGAAAATCTAGCTTACAATCAACTTCTCATAGAAGGAAACTATGACTGTACATTCAAGTGCATCCCATCAAGGTCCTCACAAACAAACCATTGAAGAAAATACCACAGATGCTAGAGACATCAGGTCGCCTACTAAAATAGGAAATGGAGCTCAACCAATATGATTTCTCCTATCGCTCTAGAAAAACAATCAAGGGGCAAATGCTAGCAGCATTCATTGTCGAATGCATGTTTCCCACTGAACCACAATCTGCGCAGGAGGAGCCCACTCCACAGTTTTGGCAATTATTTATGGACAAAGCACCCAATGAGCAAGGAGCATGAATTGGATATGTATTGATCACCCAAGATGAGAAAAAATTACATTGGAAAATGCTGATTGGGTTCAAAGTGACCAATAATGTTGCAGAATATGAAGCTCTCCTTATAGCTTAAGGATGGCTCAGGTAATAAAGGTAACCCTTCTTGAATTTCATAGCAATTTACAATTAATTGTGAACCAAATGCAATGTAATTACCAAACGAAAGAGCCAACTCTAGCTAAATATGTGCAATTGTCTAAAAAGTACTATAACAGTTTGAATAATTTGATATAGAGAAAATTCTACATGATGACAATTCTTCTGCAGGTATATTAGCCAAACCTACAAGCACTAAAACGGAAAATGAAATGGAAGTCGTTCCAATAGGATAAACATAAATCCAAGAGTAGTTCCCAATCATCCCCATCCCTCAGCAAGCAGAGAAAGAGATGGATGAACCCTATCAACAATTTTTGATAAACATAATTCTATCTCCAAATAAGAATGAAGCCCGCAAAGTAAGATACTATGCTCCATACTTTTACTTCTTGGATGGCATATTATACAAGTGAGGGTATTCTACTCTTTATTTTAGAAGCGTTTCTAAAAAATAAGGAGCACTAGTCATGGGTGAAGTACATAAAAGGTGATGCGGGAATCACTCTAGAGGGGCTAAGTCGGCAAAAAAAGATTCTAAGGCATGAATACTATTGGCCCACTGCACTTCAGAATGCACATGAATACGTAAGGAGATGTGATAGATGTCAAAGGTTTACTAGTATCCCAAGACAACCATCCCTTGAGCTTATTCCATTGGCTACCCCATGGCCATTCGACATATGGGGCATAGATTTGATAGGACCACTTCCTATGTCAAAAGGAGGGGTAAAGTATGATGTGATGGTAATAGATTACTTCATAAGGTGGGTGGAAACTTTTTGTCGTGAGAAAACCCTTAAAAATAGTTTCAAACAACAGAACCCAATCTGAAAGTATGAATTCATGGAGCTTTGTGAAAGGAATGGAACAATAGAAAATTTGTCCTCCGTTGCACACCCCTATGTGAATGGACAAGTCAAAGTAGCAAACCAAACCAACAAGAAACTGCTTGAGAAAAGATATTAAATGCTAAAGGGAAATGGGTGGAAGAGTTATCTCTAGTACTATAGGCTTATGAGACCTTATACATGTCTCCCACTGGCCATACACCTTTCTTCTTAACCAACGCTACCATGCAATGCCCCCAATTGAAACAAAAATTCCATCAAACAGAAGTAAATCGTATGTGGCGGAACAAAATAAGAAATTAAAAGAAGTCACTCTCGATCTTATTCAAATGATAAGAGATAAGGCATTAGTCTAATCCATCGCATACTGAAAAAAGATGGCAAAAAATTATGATGCTAGGCTCAAAGAAAGAAATTTTACAAGAGAGACCTGATACTGCAAAAAGTGGTTGGTAACACCAAGGACCCAGCAGATTGGGCCTATCTAGATTGGGAAGGCCCCCTAGTTGTAGAAAAAACCTTAGCTAATGGGGCTTACCAACTCTCAAGGCATGATGGAAACCTAGTGCCAAGAACTTGAAATTCAGAGCATCTCAATGCTTTCTTTTTATAAGTAGTGTTATTTGTATATCAAAATAAAAAGCATTGTAATTATTATGGAAAGTAGTAATATAAAGAACTGGACGTAGGGTTATTAAACGGTCCGAACCAAAATAAAAATCTCTGTGTTAGTTTTACTGACAAAGTAAACAACATTGAGTAGTATCACAAACTACTCGGCTTTTCAGCCAAACAATCACATTGGAAGAAAGGATATTAAACGACTTGAACCGATACAATAAAAAACCATGCGCATGAGTTCAGAAGGTTGTAAACACGTTACTTAACTTCACAATCAAAAATAGTTTGCCTAAACATCAGAGCAGACCATGCCAAACGTACAAACAAAGATAACAATCTGCTCCCAAATAGTGGAGCAGACAGTGCCGAGCGCACAAACACAAGGCAAATGTAAAGCTAGAAGAGAAGAAAATCCAAATAAAATTAAAGGAAAGTAAAGAAAATTTAAAGCTAAGAAGGAACTTATAATTCTTTATAAGAAATTCTAATTTACATAGTACCTTTACGAGCATTTGTACAACAAAAAGAAAAAAGAATGTTTTTTACAACTTAGCTTTAGAAAAGTGTTTACTTAGCTTTAAAAAAATGTTCTAAACTATAAGCCCTAAAATACTACTACAACTATTATGTATCATGTCTAAGGGATGCTTGCCAGAGGATGGTCCATTATGAAATGAAAGTTCTTCCTAGGGCCATATTTTGCATCTATCCATAAGTATGTCAGATCCTCCACAGTCACCATGAAACTTTATTTATTATAGAACAAGCTCAGGTCGAGTATGGGGTAAAAATAATTAAAGACATCTATGACTCATTGTAAAGAGATCTTCCATATCTTACATCTGACGTTCTCTTTCCCAAGCTTCTCTTCAAGATCGACAAGTTGACCCCGCTCTAGTACAGTAGCAGGTGTAGTTGCAACACTGAGGACAATCTGAGCTTCTTGTAATTGATCTTCGAGTTCATAAATCTTAACCATAATAGTCACCCTCATCTCCTCTTAAATCTTTGTCAACTCAACCTTTGTCTTTTTTTGAGTCTCTAGAGTAGCCAACAAAATATTTAAGAGCATCTACCTTCCACCCTTTCCTTTGTATGCGAGGAAGCACCTTCGGCCTATATTGCTCTATCTGCTACTTATAGTGGGTTTCCATCCTTTTGAGTTTCCAGTTTCCTCATCCACTCATTCTATAATGAGGCATCCACACTTGCAGGAGAAGAAAGGGATGCATACAAGCTAAGCCCCTTTGCCTCCTCTCCTTCTTTGGCACCCTCATTTTCTTCATTATGGACAACCTAAATAGACGTGTTTTCTATAGTATTCTTAACTTTCTTAATCTCATCTTCATAGAAAATCCTATAAAGAATTTCACTCTCCTTAAATGTCAGCTGCAATTTGGTCGCTTTGGAGTTTGCAACATCAAGTCAGTACATAACCTGACATTGTATTGGTACCGACACTCAAGTGCATCCTTAGCTTATTTAAGCTCAAAACGGGCATTTCTCAAGTCACTTTCAAGGCCTTTTGACTTGAGGTTGGTGATGTGGATTTTGGCCTTTATTTAACGATTTGGTGATGAAGTTGTGTTAGTGATGGATGCGTTAGAGAGTTAGAGTTGATTGTGATTTTTTGGATAAAGATAGTAAATCAAGTCTTGATTTCTTCACGGAACGAAACCCGAGTTTTGCCTTGGTGCTTTCCATGTTCTTTTCTATCTTCGTCCATAGAGTCAAAATTAACTTGCATCAAGTTCCACCATTAATCCGACATGACATCTTGCGGATTGATTTTGGTTTTCCTAGGAAGTGATAATAGCTTAGGGTAGAGTCTCATATGCAGCTCATGCTGTCATCACTTTCCAGAAAATTGAAATTGGCTTAGCTAATAAATCTCTACTCAATTCGGTCCCACTGATCTATAGTTTCTCACTTTGGATTAATCCTATCATTTCACAGTCAGTATACTTGGAGTAGGAAGAGCTTTCCATGTCGCTTCAGACAGTGGATCCGTTATCGATCGTTGATCGATGACGGGTAAGTGTAGGAAAAATAACTTTAATGAATTATACGAAAAACTCTCCTCTTTCTTTGCTGCGAGTGAATTTTCTACAAAGGTGAATTTTCTACAAAGGATAGAGCGTTTGTAGTGTTTAGGAAACCAATCCCATCCCACATAGGTAACATGCTACACTTGCCCCAGTCAACACTTGAAATCTGATGAGTCGGCACAAATCAATATTTTTTCGGAATTTGATTGTTAAGCGTAAGGGGACTTTAAGTTATAAATAGAAATATCTTACCACGTTCGATACAAGTTATGTTGTATAGAATGAAGCACCTGTCATCCCATCATAAATCCAGTGGAGAAAGTCCAGCACTCTCAAAAGTTGAATCGACATCAGTTATGCCTTCACAAACGGTTTCATTAGCGCCTACCTCTTCAGCACCACCAGTTGAATATGGTTAATTGGTTCAAGTTAGTCGGTCATAGATCGAACTCCTCCAAACTTTAGAGTTTTACTCAACCCTCCAGAGAGAGCTTTCTCCGTTATCTCTAATAAATTTCAGCATAACATTTCTTATAGCATGGCATTCCGGATGAAGACATACACCTTCATTGAAAAACGAGTTTGCACATGTGCCACCTTTAGGGTATATCGCTTGCCACTGGTACATGTGCTTGAATGGAGCACTTCCCCCTTCAATCACCTCTTGAGAGAGACTCTTCTAAACTTTAAAATTTCTCTTTCAAATTTACCCCAATGGATACATAGTTTTGACTTTCTCCATGTTTTATTTATGCGAATATTTAATCATGCCTCGAGCTTTGATGTGAATTATTTCCTCTCCTTCAAGAAGAGAGATGAATGTCCACCCCTTATGATCATTGAGGCTCAAAGAAACTGCGAAATCGTGCTATGTCTAAAAAGTAACTTGTCCCAATTCAAGACCCAATATTTTTTCATTGGGTATCTTGAGGGATTTAATCGTCTTTGGACAACAGGTGGTAAGTCTTCTCTTTCTCCTTGATGTTATTTCGAGGCCAAACAAAGGTCTATGTCTTGATTTCATCTTCCACAATCTGAAGGCCATAGATGCTAAAGAGAGATTGGTCAAGTTTTTACTAACATACGAGAATTTTCTCTGGTACAGGTTGTTGCATCTTAGGAGATCTGCCGTAACTGTTGAAGTTCCATCTCCTTTTCTAGGATTCGAACACACTCCACTTTTTCATATCATGACTCCGCATAGGGCAATTTACTAAAAGAAGAAGTCCCATCTAACGGAACAACTGAAGAGATTCATAAAGGTAAATGTGTTACGGCCGAAGCCAATTGCCCGATTAGGATGCCTCCAATCCCGGAGGAGGGGGAAGAAGAGTTCAAGCAACATGAGGGCAAGGCAACTATGATCACAGAAAACGACTAGGGTGAAATTAAGAAAACTAGTAGCTATGATTCCTCCCCTAATGATGATGAATTTGATGCAAGTTCCAATGGAGGAAACTTCTAATCATGCGACGAAACTCCGGGAATGAATGAGTCTTATTCTCTCAGATTTGCCTCCCTAAGATATTTCTGCTAAAGATGCTCCCTCAATAGCCAAACGACTTCATGCTTCTCCACCTAAGGAAACTGGTATTGGCTTTGGGGACTTGAGCAATGTTTATGTAAACATCGATGAACTCATGAAAGTTAATTTTGAGTTCGAGGGATTGCCTTCTCGCCCTGATCATGTTGTGTCTAGAGTTAACCCGATTCCCACTGTGGTGGCTTCCCTATTCGATTTGTGAATTCCTTCTAGGCCACCTATGACACGTTATACATTTCACTAGGGTCATGTAGACTTACATATGCATTATTTAAGTTCATTTCCTACCGCTAAAGTTCTTCATTTATTTTTCATATCAGGTGCTATGAGACGCTTTAGTCCTTATGAGGACCTTGAAATTTTTTCGATGCACAACGCTGCTCAAGACGAACTTCAAGCCACCATCAGCCCCAAGAAACTAAAGAAGAGTGGAGAAAGTGGAAAGAATTAGAAACTGAGATCCATCTTCGGGACGATAGGGATCGAAGTAAAGTTTATAGGAGTGGTTATGAGAAGAGAAAAACTCTCGATGATCTGGAGGTGCAATCCAAGAAATCGAAGGTAGATCATGGCTCTCGTCCTTCCGAGCACCAAGCGTTTGCCCGGCTCCAGTCTCTGTTGGAATTGAAGTTATGACTTTTGTTGTTTAATTCTCCCCATCAACCAAGGCCAAGTCAACTCACGAAGTGTGTGACGCCCCACCTTTATACTCACACTTGCCAAGGACACTACGGAGTAATGCCGTCAACTAGCACGAAGAATAAGGTTATTGAGGAGCGACCATCCATGTAATTGCTTTGTGCGAGCATCGATATGTCAGATAGTATAACATGGATTTAATCCGACATACCGATACAAACTCAAAGCTACTACACAGTGGCTATATGATCTTCAAAAACAAATATAGAAATAAGTATAACACAAATCAGTCACAGACATCCATATCACAAGGGCGGAAACAGATATGAATATAACACATAGAAGTGTACATCAGAGTAGTGGTCAAATAAGATCCACAATATCACAAAAGAATAGATACAAGTGCTAGACAAAGAATAAATATACACCAAGGAGTCTCTAACTCGAATGTATAAAACAAAAACTACTAATCTAAAGTAGTTAGCCAAAAATCAGGTGACAGTCCCTGATAAGAAGTCAAGTAGAAGCACCTGTAATATCTCAGTCTGACCCGAGTATTATTTAATAAGAAAATAATAAACGGATCAGTCTAGCTTTAAATATCAGATAAAAAATGAGATAGAATAAGAGATACGATAAAAACATATGATAACAATAATGTCATACTGTGAAAAGTATACATTAGAAAATCAACCAAAATCATACAATATCTCAAAAATCTCATAACATCAAAAAGAATGTCATATTATTTATTTTATTCACCAAGCCACCAATATTGACAAACTTATCAATGCCAATCGTAAAATTTGGAGAAACACGAATTTTAGAAATCATCAATTAGAAATCTAGAAATCACAAAAAGGGGAGGCCTATCACAAAACGGGAGCATGAAAACTCATCAACACCTGTATCACAAATGAATGCTATTCCATGGTTGCTAACCATAGAGCTGGTGCAACGACGTAGTATAGCGTTACACCGATGGACCTGAAACTCCAATAATACGAAACAACGTTGTAGTACAGCGTTACGCCCGATGAACCAAACTCCAATAATACGAAACAACGATGTAGTACAGTGTTACGTCTGATGAACCGAACTCCAATAATACGGAACAACGACGTAGTACAACATTACACCTGATGAACCAAACTTCATAAAAGAACATTGGTCGCTAACCCACAAAAATGAGTTGAAACTCCAAGAATGCATAGAAGAAATGAGGCAAAACTCAATAAAACGAGGTGTAGTCCCCTTCGTGGACAAAGAGACATCGCATATCGCAAGTCTAAATCACAAAATGATCATCATCGATCATCAAGAAGTGATAATTACACTAAGCTAGTAAATAAATGAGTTTAGCTTCATGTCCAATAACCAGTGGCTTAACTTAAATATTTATGAAAAAATTGTAGATTTCCACTTAGAAATTGTCACAAAAGTTTCAATCGAACAACTCTAAGAATTAAGCGACAAAGTAAACGCAAGCGTTTCATACCACTTGTTTTGCTAAGTCATTTAATTGGATTTCTCGAACGAATGAGGAAAATTTTGTATATACTAATAGGTTGGAAAACGGTTTTATATACGGACTTTGTATTAAAAATAGAGTTGAAATCATTTTAATGAAAGAGTTTTGATATTTACTACTAGTATAGAAACCTTTGTATTTTAAAGTGACAAGTCACAAAAAATGATCGTAGAAACAATCAATCAGCAAATATTCACATACGAAGACGTGAATCAAATCCATAGAAATCGATGCCAAAGCCATCAAAATGGACATTCCCAAAAATCCCAAAGTGGAAGTTATCAAAGTCGATAATAAATGATAACAAAAAATCGGATAATCACGAATCGATTAAAATTGAAATCTCAAACAAAATAGGCAAAGTGGGCTGAAGCAAGCAGGTCAGTCGATTGGACCAGGTGGTCAGTCGGCTGATCCAAAGCCTAGAAACTTTTGGATTTCCAGGTCAGTCGACTGGACCATCAGGTCAGTTGACTGATAAGGGGATAGAGATTTTTCTGCCCCTAGTTCAGTCGACTGACCTCTTGGTTCAGTCGACTGACCTCCTGGTTCAGTCGACTGACCTCCTGTTTCAGTCAACTGAACCTGCTTCATCAACATTTCAACCTAGCCCCTTTGTAGGGAAAAAATCATATTACGGAATGGAAGCGAACGAGCAAGCAACGACGACTAGGGATTTACGCCTAGCGACAACCCAGCCTTGTATGGCTCTCCGAAATACCCCAATGTGTTCAAACATCAAAGATAGGATTTTTAAAGATTTGACCTCAAAACACCAAAAATTGGAATATTCACCAATTCAATCCAAATCAAAAGCAAATGAACATAAATAAGTGCTAGGAATTCCTACTTAACAACAATGATAAGTGTAGAAGTAGATGTGAGTTCAAAAACACAACTTTTCTTAGAAACAACAAAGGAGAAGCTTTTAAAACAAGGCAAGATCAATTCCTCTTCAACTCCAACTCAAGGAGCTTCAATCTAAGCTCATAAGAAAATGTTTCCTAAGTTAGGGTTTATGAATTTCTGAAAATGGAAGAGGGATTGAGATGGAGAAGATGAAGAAGATGCTTATCTAGGCTTCTCTTGGATTTTGGAGCTAGAACTTGTATTTGCAAAAGAAACTAGGGCTTAGGATTTTAGTTTCCAATCTTCTCCCCCATTTTGCTAAAGCTTGAGTGTTAGGAAATATTATGAAGGAATAAAGAGGAGAGGGGGTGGAGCTAGGGTCTTATGTTAGGCTATTGGGCTGAAACTCAATACCTAAAGCCCTAAATGAAAATGTCGAAATTCTAGCTAACTCCAAACATATCGATGTCTATGCTCAAAAAGGTCGCAAATGACATTTTGGACTCAATGGAAGTGGTCTCGAGTCCTAATTCGACTGTTTGTAAAAAGTATCTTTTCGGACTTAAATCCGACTAACAACGCTATATTTAAATATACAATCGTAAAATATGCGGCTTGTTACAAAATGCTAGCTTTTGGTTCTTCATGCCTCCATAAAAGGCCAACTTATATTCTTTAATTTGGTTCCCCTAAGCCTGAAGCTAAGCTCCTCGGATTGTTTCTCAAGAGTGTTACATTTGATCATGACCTGTGCTCACTCCATAAAAATTCTTATATACCTCGCCTCCAGGCGATTCAAAGTAATTTGGATCAAGTTGAGCGATGTAAGATGTTATGTAAGCAACTGGTAGACACAAATCGTAAAAAACTACCAAGAAATTCTTTCCTTTGAGTCAGAAAAAGATGATCATAAGAGGATGTTAACGGAATGTGCTACCAAAATCGAGTAATTGACAAAGGAGAGAGACGCTTCACTCCGAGAGATTAAGGGCAATGCTAGCTTGCTGAAGGAATTAAGAAAGGCCCGCACAATAATAGAGATCGTGTTTAGAGAAGAAATTAAGAAGGCCCACGCTGATGAAGTTAAGCTGAAAAAGGAGCCAAAGATTCACGACAAGATCATCGAAGCTCAAAAGAAATCTATTGCCGATCATGATGAAGCCGTCGAAGCTCGTAAAAAGACAATTGTTGATTATGCGGGAATGGTGGAGTCCTGTGAAAAGACCATTTCTAACCACGCTCAAATGATTGTTTTGCTTTAGGAAAAATTCGCATAGCTTAACACTGGAAAGACCAAGTTGAAGTTGAGAAGGCCACCGTGACGGCTGTTGGCACCAAAATTGGCCACCAACACCCAATTATAAGTGAAAGCACTAATATCCAGTCGCAAATCGCAAATACAATATATATAAAGAATATAATATAAAGAACAACTAAAATTAAAATGAAAGCAATTAAAAGAGACAGGATTTATATTGGTTCGGCTAACTCCGACCTACGTCCACTTTGAAAAAATCCTTCTTATTATACTGAAATTCGATTGCAGTTAAAATCCAGAATTTTAGAATAAAAATGGCAGAGTAGCATCAAGATAGTAGACGAAGAGAAGCGGAATGAAAATCCTCTTTTCAATGCCAAGCCTATTGTATATATAGGTGAAATTTCGGCTACAGGGCCTTCTCACCTATATGGGCCCACCACAACGATTGTCGAAGCTAACCCGTCCATCCTATGTCGACCTAGAGCAACACCATGCCGACCCGAAGTAGAACCTAAAGTGAATACTATGCCGACCCAATGTAGAACCCAAAGAAATTCTATGCCGTCCCGGAATAACAATGCCGACCGGAGCAACACCATGCTGACTCGAAGTAGAACCCAAAGCGAACCCAATGCCAACCCGAAGTAGAACCCGAAGCAATACCAATGCCAACCCAAGTTGCTTCAATGTCGACCTAGAGTAACGCCATTGCCGACCTAGATTTATGCCATTGTCAACCCGATGTTATGCCATTGCCGACCCGAAGTAACATGCCAACCCGAAGTAATATGCAGATCCGAAGCGAATTAACATGCCGGCCTGAAGTGGAAATAGAAGTAATACCAATGTCGACCCGAAGTTGAACCCGAAGCAATACCAATGCCGACTTGAAGTTGCATCGATGCCGACCAGATGTTATGCCATGGCCGACCTAAAGTTAGGCCATTGTTGACCCGATGTAACATGCCGACCTGAAGTAATATGCCGACCCGATGCGAATTAGCATGCCGACCCGAAGTAGAACCCATAGCAATACCAATGCCGACCCGAAGTTGAACCTGAAGCAATACCATTATCCACATGAAGTTTTTTCAATGCCGTCCTGGAGTTATTCCATTGCCAACCCGAAGTAACATGCCGACCCAAAGCAATATGCCGACCCGAAGCGAATTAGAATGCCAACCCGAAGTAAAACCCGAAGCAATAACAATGTTGATCCGAAGTTGAACCTGAAGAAATACCAATGCTGAACCGAAATTGTTTCAATGCCAATCTAGAGTTATGCCATTACCGACCTGAAATTATGCCACTGCCGACCCGAAGTAACATGCCGACCCGAAGTAATATGCCGAGCCAAAGAGAATTAGCATGCCAACCCGAAGTAATGACTATGGTGACCCAATGCAACTCCTTGACCGACTCGAAGCAACTCCTTGGCTGACCCAAAGCAACCCGACCATTGCCAAAATCCATATTCCAAATACACTGCATCGTTTTTCCATCGATTGTGCTTAATATTAGCTTCATATTATTATCCATAATTGATTGTCGATCCATTAATCTGAACCAGGTCTATGATATCCAACCTTGATAACCATGTAGTCGATTGGGTTAAATCCGCCTGTATACTATCTTGTGAAAAGGTAGGTTAACAACAGTGGACTACTTGGAGCTGCAAGATACTTTTGAAAGGAAGATTGAGAAGATGGATGACACCATCTTGAATTTCTACATTAACTGCTTTCTATACCAGGGCAGCCTCAACTATTTGTGCTCCAGATTACGCATACTCTTACCGTGGTTTGGGAAGAATTTTTGGCCCATTTTCGAGAGAACGAGGATGTATGCACCGAGCAAGAGTTGGAGAGGGCTATCTCAATGATGAGGCGAAGAAGGCTTTGGTAGAGGACGTGAGATCATTCAGATTGAGAGAGAACAAAAGACCGCCGATGTTATAGCAACTACAAATTCCAAAGCACTATAAGAGCCTTTCATTTCTGGGCTTGGTGAATCATTAGAGCAATCTTTTGATCGGTTAGGAGCTATTCCAAGTTCAACAGGTACTGCTTTTTTGTCAGTTCCTTCAACAGCTATCTTAGAAGCCTTGGGTGGTGATAAAACTTCGTCAAAGTTCATGCAGCCATCCAAAGAAGGAGAAGGTGGGGAGTATGAGTTTGAAGTTCTCGCCCACTCTTCTAATGCAGGTAACCTTCTTGTTTCCCTCGAGTTTGAGAATTTTCAACTCATGCCGCAAGAATAAGATGAATTGAATGATTTTATTTTTGATCTTATAGGTATGTCTTCTTACGTACTGAACTGCTGATTTCTTCAGTCATGGGGCCTGCTTCTATTTCGACTACCTCAAATGCTTGTTTTTATATCCACTTCGATTGCTACATCTGTATCTGGCTAACAACCAGGGCCAGAATCCGATAAGATTACGGCATTGCACGGCCTGGATAACCCTTTTGTATCTATGGAGGCGATTTAACAATGATTGACACCCGAGAGCAGCAAGACTAAACTGGCAAGCTAAGTAAAACCGAAAAGAAGATGGTGGTCGTTAAGAAAGAAAAGATTGCAGAGAGAAGTCTTTAAGGATCTCCTGTAAGTCCTGGAAGCGCAAGACCAAGGGAGAGTCTTCCGAGAAGGTCGAAGAACAAGGAGGAAACCTAGGCACAGAGTCGATAATTGATATTTCAGGTAGCAAAACAACTCCTGGCGGGGATTCTGAGAAAAAGAAGCAACTTTTGACCAAAGATGAGAAGGGAAATAGTGGAAAGAAACATTGACGGACTCAATTAACAGTGGAGCTGGATATTGGGACATTTTGATTTGTTTGACATGCATTTTGTACAAGTGTAGAGTCCACACTTTGTACTTTTATTGTGACGACCAACAAATCCGTACCCTTTGAATCGACAATGAACCACACATGTCCGACCCAAAAAGTAAAAATTGACGAAAAGTCAGGAGAAAGAAAAGAAGAGAGAATAAGAGAAGAGAAGAAAGAGAGAAGAGAGAACCAAACAGAACAATATGGAATCTCACATCGCAATGGAAAACATATAATATCATATCAGTGATCTTCACAAAACAGAAACTGTATATACATATATTTATTAGAGTTCAACAATCAATCAATAGTTATTAGCTTGGACAGTTATAATAACCCGTCCTCACAATTGCTGATAATATAAACAACTAAAAACATGGATAATCAATAATCAAAATAGAAACGTGTATATGAAATGAAGATCTCCAGCACTTTTACTGAAGCTCCAAAAGCACCAAATCCGGACCTATAAATAAATTCGGTCTGACCCGAGCATTGAAAGGGAGGAACGTCCGGATCAGGCTGGTAAACCAGCGTGAGAAACACACCCAACTGAATTTATTAAATTGCCAAACTTTTCCTTTATCAAAACAAAAGTATCTCCTAAGACACGCCCACACATAAACACGGACATGTTTTTACCTTACGATAACTAAAAACATTTGTTAACTAAAAACATTTCATATCAAATCATCTGATATTATAATAGTGTCTAGTATACAAATAATATTAATCATAGCCGAAATGGTTACATTGATTAAATTCCAGCATATAACCCAAAATAGGTAATATAATCAAAATGGCAGGTACGTAGTGGAGTTTGGATTTTAATACAAATAATTAGGGGGAAAGACTACCTTCCGGTGGTACATCTATAGAGGAATGTACCGAGGACCATCATAAAGGATCCTCTACCAACACAAGATCAACCCACCTCTATAACTAGATGGTACCAAATATATCATCCTCTGGTCATTACCGAACTTTTTGGAGGGCAATCATAGCATACAAACCACAATAATTAGATATACGACGTAATATATATCTAGAAGAGGATGATCATACCCTACTTAGGAGTTACCACTTAGCCTTACCGCATCTAACCCTATTTTCGTCATTTCCGTTGATGAGGCCTGAGGTAACGATTACATTTCACATCACATATGACATTACTTGGAATGCCACATGGCCATTTCAGTTGACTACTAATTATCTTCCATGGAAAGACAACCCTTAAGTTCATACATCTCAAGGAGGGTGTTAAGCTAAGAGAAGTTGCCTTCTCCGCCACCACTGATGTACGTTTGTAAAAACCAATGTACACAATATTTAGAAATGCAATGTCAGACAAACATCCATACAAGTTTTTTCAGGAACAGGACAACCCGAAGGTACTTTTCTACCACATCCTGTCGGGGAATCCATAGTATTAGTAGCAAATAGTCCTTGCATTGGATATTTCATAATGAAAAGACCACTGCTACTATATGTATAATTTTAACCGCAAATAATCAACAAGTAGTCCTACACTATGAAAATCCTGAATATCAATATCATCATAGGAAACTTTCAAAATCGTCGCATATACGATGGTCCGAAGTGGTTTTCAGATATATTTGATCCTGGCCTCTTCGCACCAACAGCTCAAAATCGTTTCTCAACCTCACATAAAAACTAAGTCTCATAGACTTATCTCGTCTCCAACTTTCAACTTGCTATCCTTCGGCCAAGAAGGAAGCTCGATAGATTGGAGTAATACTCTACATGATACGAATCAACATCCTCAACACAAACGATAATCAAGCCTACACAGAAGGCTAATGACTAAATAGCTCCCACATCAAGTCGAGGAACTAAAATGGCCAAATTAGATAGTCGGTTATTCAACTATCAAAGCAAAAAAACAATATTCAGCACCATAAGCAATCACTAGGTCCATTTAATTAATCTTTTATTAATTAAATCACTTGCCAAATATTCACTTCAAATTATCTTTAAAAAGACATAATCTCAAAACCACTTCAATATTGGAAAACATTTCCATATACTTATTTAAACAATATGTAATTCACAACTCAATTCATTTTCAACACTTAGAAAATATTAGATGTACTTAAATCATGATTAAGTATACATTTTATTCTTTAAGGAAAACATTCTCTTAAACATCTTTTATTTGGGTTAAAATGAATGTTGCATAAAACTCGTTACGACAACCCAAAACCACTAGTATAGGGATTCGAAAATTATATAGATATACAAATCCTATATACTATACAAAACATCTCCTTTCGAAAATCATACTATAACAACAGTGTTATAGTCCATTATTTCCTTACTTCTCGAAAACGTCTATTTCAACAATAAATGTTGAAATCTATGTGTTCGATACTTAACACATTTTAAAACACCTTCAAATCATTTAAATCTATTTAAAATATCACTTCCCAAAACGTTCCATTTTATTTAATATATTATTCACTGTCCTAAATTGTGAATTTAATTCTCTAATCCAAATCCAATATTATTGCAACTTTTAATTTAAAGGATAATTCACTGTCCAAAATCGTGAATATATTTCCTTCAATCCAAATTCATTTCTTACATATTTTATTAAAGGATTATCCACTATCCAAAATCGTGGATATAATTCCCTAGCAAATACATTGCTATTGCACATTAAATTTAAAGGATTATCCACTGTCCAAAATCGTGGATACAATTCCTTTAATAAGCTTCAACAATTAACTTATCAAAATAAGTTGATTTTGGATTTATAAAACAATTTTTATAAATTCACATTTCTATTTTATAAAAACTTCAAGTTATAAATTCCCTTTCTTAACCAATTCCATATATACCTCAATTACATGCCAAAATCCAAATTATAAGTTAATTACTTATAATTCATTTATTTACAAAATCACTCTTTTATAACTTCACAAATCCATAAATCCATAAATCTTATTTTCTTATAAAATCCATTTATAAATTCATTTTAAACATTTACAAAACTCCTTAATAATTCCATTATTTTTATTTATAAAAATTCAATTTTATAAATCTTATATAAACCGTTTGTAATAATTCAAAAATCTCAATTTAAACTATTTTACCAAATAGTGAACTTCTATTTCAAAAATTACGTTCTGATTTTATTTCATAAAAATCATAATTTTTATAACATAGAAATTATAACTTTTATTTATTGAAAATAAATCCATTTACTTAACAATTAAAAATTCAATAAAATGTATATTTTTCGAAATCACTTGAAAAATCCTTTTTAATTTGAAATCATCATTTAACATTTTTAAATTACCAAAAATAGGCCAAATGCTGCAACAGCACTAAATACATCAATCACATCAATCCTGACATCCAAAACATCATATATTATATGATAACAACATATATCATAATATCTATAAATAAATCAATACTGGTGAGTAATCCAGTTGGATTCCTCCAACCTATCACCTACAACAAATATACATACTAAAAATATATGTACAATGTCCGCTTTGAGGCAAATGCGTGTACAAAGAGTCATCCGCTCATACACGGGAGTATAGGGTCTCATCCGCTCCAATAGGCAGGAATATATCCAAATATCAATCAATATATATATATATAATGTCATATATCATCCAAAAACTCATCAACCATCATAAATAAAATTTATTCTCTCTTATATAAAAGTACTAGTGAGTCAGAAGAGTGAGTTGTACTCACATTGCTTCTAATAGCAGTTGCAGTGTTTTATTCGGAATAAAATTAAACAGTCGTTTAATTTTATCCAAAATTTGAACTTGCTCCAATCAACACAGAACTAGCTCTATAATGTAGTACACATCAATACAGACCCAACGCAATTCGTTTCGTCAAAAAAGGTCCTCGTATGACAAAGTTATGGTACTTTAATGTTTGCACAAATTATTATATAAATTAATTTTAAATTTTCATTTTATTTTTAACCTTGCTTCATCGTGACCATTGATTTCAAGATTTCAGATCTTGGCCGTGTATTACTATATTTTCCCCATCAGGCTTTTTACAATCAAACAAACCCACCGGGCCGTCATTCTTGCTCGAATTATTACGCCACCATCGTTCATCTACACGATGATCCACGACCACCACGTCGAAGCACTTCGCGAATGGTACAACCGCCTAGAGTACGGTCAAGCTTGGCCCTATATTTTCTTTTAAAAAACACATGTGAATGGCCGGCCTTTGAACTCGATTTGACGCCGATCGGTTCCACCATTTTCGATCACCACCATTCATATCGAAGATCTCGATGTGCTCTTTACTTTTGTAGTTGAAAACTTTTCTTATAGATTGATGCATTTAGAGAAAATGAAGGAGGAAGCGTGCGAATTTCTGACAATTGGAATGTGGGTGGCGGCTAGACCTAGCTTGGCTAGGGTTCGTGAAAATTATTAAAAAGTTTGACCTTTTATAGAAAACTTCGCGATACTATTCACCCAAAAAAATTTCGAACTCCAAACGAAGCATGCCGCCTGGCATTTATAATGTTTTGCTGCTATTTTGAACACAATGGAATATATATCGAGAGCCAATTAGATCGTATTTGGAAGATAGGTTTTCAAACTAACTTATTTAAATTTAAAATTCACTTAAATAAATTTCTACGCGTTTTAGCTTGCCATGACTAAACCGTAAATCCGATTGACACGAAATTTGAAATCTTATAATAATATAACATTATGGATCCAATGAAACTAGTTTCGTCGAAATCCGATACTATTTGAAAAATGGCTATTTTTACACATTAATTAAATATTAAAACATTCAATTTCTACAAAATAACTTTTAAATAAATTTTAAAAGTTCTCTAACATTGTTCTAATTCAAATAATATTCAACTCAACTTTATAAATCATTTTCATTCACATTAAATTCAAATTCCTATTATTTCTACAATTTCAAATATTAAATTAACAATTAAATTATCCAATTAAATCCTTATATTTCAAATATAAGTTATTCAGCTTATAAAGTTTACTTTTGAATATATAAAATCAATTAAATATCTGAATTTCGAATGACTAAAATTCTAGGTCATTACATTCTCCCCTACTTAAAAGAATTTTGTCCTAGAAATTACCAAGTAAGAAAAGGTTACAAAATCAATTAATTTTTTTCAAAACAAATCATCCAAATGAGATTACCAAAAATCCATTCGTTAAACTTCTTATAAATTTTTTTTCTAAATTTTCAAATCCATTCATAGTTATCTTTTCAAAACCAACTAATATCATTTCAATTTATAACTCAAAAAACCAAAATTTAGTTTTCACAATTTTTTTCCAATATTCCCAAAAAAATTCTAACGCCTCATATTTTCGAAAAAATTCTCCAGCCTCTCCTTTGCACGGTTCGATCATAGTAGGATCATAACACACACACGCGCGCGCGCGCGCACACACACACACACACACATATATATTACAAATATACATCTCTGCTTCAAGGATGAGGCATCCTGTAGGGAAAAAATATAAAAGTACGATATGTAATTCGAGATATGTACTTTATATATTATTAGCGATCATATACGGCTAATATAGCGCGAAAACGGGCTCCAAATGAGAAGCAAGTGCCATACGCACCTACTAAACTCTCAACAAACAATGAGAAACATGTATATAAGAAATTAATATCAATATATAACATACACCAATGCAACAACTATTTATGCCAATATAGCAAATGCAATCAAAAACAACAAATCCAACCATCATACAACCATCATCCGACTATCCAATCAATCCATAACCAAATCAACATTCATTCATTTCTCATTAATATTCAATGAATTGGTTTTTCAATTTAAATCACATTTGATTCATTAACATTGGATTTTTACTAACATTCGTTTATTCATATTCAATTAGTTTACATTCACTAATTTACATTCAAGTTTGTTCGCTTCCAAATCAAATCAATTCTATTTAAATTCACTAACTTTCAATTTGAATTCAATTACTTAGCTTTCAATCTCATTAGTTCAATTTCATTAACATTTAATGAATTCTATACAATCAACTAACATCCAACTAACAACCAATGTATATCCAACATAACAAAATTTATTCAATATTGTAACGACCCAGAATTTCTGTCATTTGAAATTCAGATATTTAATTGATTTTAAATATCAACAAGTAAAATTTGTAAGTCGAATAATTTATTTTTCGAATATCTGGATTTAATTGGATAATTAAATCGACAATTTAATATTTGAAATTACAGAAATTTTTTGGAATTTGGGTTTAATGTGGATAAAAATGATTTATTAAGTTATATTAAATCATATTGGAGTTAGAACAATGTTTGTGAACTTTTAAAATTTAATTAAAAGTTAATTTGGGAAAATTGAATATTTTAACATTTAATCGACTAGTGAAAATAGTCATTTTTCAAACAGTCTCGGATTTCGACGAAACCAGTTTCATCGGATCCGTAATGTTAAATTATTGTAAGGTTTCGAATTTCGTGTCAATCGGATTTACGGTTTGTCCGGGGCAAGCCAAAACGCATAGAAATTAGTTTAATCGATTTAATTTAAATTTGATCGTTTATTTCCGTAACTCGCACATATGACCGAATTAGCCCCCGAAACACATTCCATTGTGTCCGGAACGCAGGGTAAACCCTAGAAACGTCGGTCACCGCACAAGATTTGGAGTTCGGAAAATTTTGGATGAATATTGTTTTTGTATTTTCTATAAAAGCACCTCAATAATTCACTTTTGCAAAATAAAACAAGCCCTAGGGTTTTAAGCAGCGGCCACCATTATAATTTCGAACGTCCAGAAAGCTCACGTCTTCCTCCTCATTTTTCTCTCGATCCACTCAGTATTAACAAAAATCTCCAACTCCAACATCGAAGAGCGTATTGAGATCTGAAATGCAATGGGGAGAGAGATAGTTGCTCGCGTTTGCGTACGTTTTAAGCACAGTTTTCGAGGAGCAGGCGAAGCCGAGTGGGGCCGGTCTGGGGTGGTGGTGCGCGGCGGTGGGGGTTATGACCTGGAAGTGGTTGATCATTGTCGAAGTCGATGTGGGGGGGGGGGGAGGGTGGGGGGTTGCGTTTCAAACCCTAAATCGTGAGTTATGGGTTCGGCCGTGCTGTGTGTTCGTGTGGGGAGGAAGAAATAAAGGAGCAGCCCAGATCCTATTCTCTGAAATGCACGGCTTTGATTGGTTCAAGGTTAAAAATAAAAAGAATTTGTAAATAAAATTTTAATTTAAATCTTGTAAAGTTTAAAACATAGTATCTTTGTCATACGAGGTCAGAAAATTACGAAACGAATTGTGTCGGATTCGTTTTGTCGTGCACTACGCAATGAAGCTGGTTTGGAATCGTTTGGAGCTAGTGATAATTTCGGGTAAAATTAAACGTGAAATGTAACGAACGCGATTTTCGACTCACGAAAGTCGACATTAATACGTCCACTCTATCAACTGCCGAGCAATCGAATGCCGGAAAACCGTACCGTTGGGGTTTAAAAGAAGAGGTAGAAGAAAAAGATAGAAGAAGTAAGAATACAGAACAGAAACAATATCAGAATCTCACCATCGCAGCGGAACAACATATAATAGATAAATGAATAATCTTTAAAACAAAGAACTATATCAGTTATTACATTACATCACATCATCATCAGAGTGTACAACAACAATATACAACACAACAAAACAATGGAAGTTATACAAACGTGTCCTTACAAGTGAATTTACAGCGAAAAGATAATATCATATACAAGTAATACGCCTTGCCATCCAGCTCGCCTCCTGAGCTCCATAGCACTTCTGAATCCAGAATGACCTGATAACCTGACTCTAGGCTGCCCGTGTGGAAAATTATGGGCATCCAGAGTTTAGGAAGAGAACAATAAACTCCAGGTCAGTCATGAGACTGGTGTGAGAACTCAAAACAGTTATTTATCTTTTAAAACAACAACAAGAGAAGTGAAAAATATCCGCAATGCTTTTGGAAAATGAAGCTACCATAAGGCCTCCCCGCACACACACAATGCAAACGCAGAATTGGAGGAGATTTATCCTTATGATAGTCAAAGATGCTTACTACGCAAAACAAATCATTTTCGATATTATTATCAGTGCATAGTGATGAAAGCATTTCGAAAATATAATGTAAATCTTAGCCAACATACGACCATTATCGTATGCCTACCATAGCTACCATGTTCAATAGCAGGTTACCGCCACATTCCATGGCAGGTTATACAACTAAAACCGTACAAGGTTCGTATTGTTTCTTTGGATTTCCAACAAATCGTCAGGCTAAGGAACTTCCTACTGCCACATGAGATCGCCTTTGGCGGGACGTCCCGAGAACTTAACCGACTCTCTGCCAACACAAGGCCGGGTTAACTTTGTAACTAGGTAACTACTACACGAATATGTCACCCCTCGGTCCTTTGGGACCTTTATCCGAGGGCACTCGATCACGAAGCAACAACCACACAGAAAATGAGATTGGAGCAACCACATAGGTTAAGCATCAGGGCTCCATACCTGACACCACCCTTTTCCAGAAGGAAATGACATACCCTAAAGGGAGCGACCCTCGTAACCCTACCACATATTCCTATTTTGACCATTTCCGGGGTGTGAGGTCTGACGAAGTCTCGTCCACAAAGCTACACTTTTTTCACAAAGCCACGCTTTGATCAACAAATGATCAATAAATAATCATCACACAGCAACACTCAGCATGCCACATTACCAAATTGGAGTATATCACTGAATAACCTTCAACTACAAAACCTCTGAGCTCGTACGTCTCAGAGAAGGGTGTTAACTAAGAGAATAAATTTTCCGCCACCAACAGAAATGTATTTAAAGAAATCTGCTTTATATCTCAAAATGTAATGTCAGACACGTAACCATACAAGTTTGTTCCGGGCTCGAACAGAACCGAAGGCACTTCAAAAGATGCCCTTGAAATCCGGGTATTCACAATCCCGATCGAATTTCCCATCACAAAGGAAATCTCCATACCGTAGCTAACGGTGCAGAGACAATCGATAGGTCATCCTATCGTTTTCACAAATTCCCGGTCTTCAACACCGGTCTTCAATGCTATCCATTACGCCGTGTCACTATTCGGAATGGGTAGTTCGAATACGAGCGCAATAATTTAAAAATAAGTGTAGCATTCAATTTCAACCAATTCACAACAAATAGCCATTTAAGGGTCAATATTGATAGTCGGTTATTTAACTATCAATCAATATTCACAACATAACCCGAGTCCATATAATCTTCCCTAATTATTTATTTCCAAAATATCTTTACAAGATAAAATCTCCACATTTCAACCATTTGAAAACAAATTTCAAATCAATTTTCATCTTTACAACTTTTGAAATTAAATTTCAAATCATTCTCCTTAAGCGGAAAATACTTACAAATAGTTATTCATTTTCACTGGGAATCTGCTGAGTTCAAATATTTTAAAATAATTGAAAATTTCTTATCCAAAAATATATCTAGAAAACACATTTAAATAAAACTATCTTTCTTTAAACACTTTACTTAAGATATTAGTTACAAAATATTATACCTATACTGTATAAACTTAAATCCAAACTAATTTTTTCAAAATAAAATTAGTAAATAGAGTATAACTATTTAAATAACTATTTTCTAAAACAATTACTGATTAAATCTTAGAAATAATCATTTCTATAAACAATTTAATAAATCTATACTTAAAGGATCTAAAATAATTTAAGAAGTTAATTTCTCTAAAATATTCTTTTCAAAACCAATTCTAGAATTTTATATATATGAATAATATATTTTTTCAAAGCTATTCAGAAATTTTATTCGGCTTCCTAGGGAGAATACACTTTCATTTCAAAATGGTTCATTCAAACCAATTAAATAAATCCTTATCGATTTATTAAATTTACGTTCCAAATCCGTAAATTTATTTCCACACTTTTAAAAATAAATCAATGTTTACTTTTAAAACAAATTTCCCTTATAAAGTTCCATTGTGAATTTACATTTCCAAATATTCACTTTTTATACGATTTTTCAAATAGATTTCAATTATTCACTTTCAACACCAAAATCAATTTTCAATTGATTTCCGAAAACACAAAATCAAATTCCATATTGATTTCCCAAGAAATTAAACACTAAGTGAATTTCATTCAAATTTCAAACTGAAATCGATTTCTACTAAATTACTAAAATCAATTCCCAAATGGATTTCTAAATTTATTTCTTTTCAAAATAATTTCCTTTTTAAAGAATACAAATTCTTTTATTTTACAACTCTTTAAAATCCATATTTGAATAAATTTTCAACCTTTGAATAATATTATCGAAAATCCATTTATTACGCCCTTTTACCATATTTTTGGAATTTTATTCAAAAAGATAAATATAAAACTTTATCATTCTAAAAATTCCTTCCTTCAAATTTATACGATTCTCAAAAATAAATTTAATTATAAATTTTGAACTTAAATTTCGAAAGTTCACATTTTACTTATTTTCGGTATCTAACGATACCAATTTATATTCGGCTAAAATTTAGCCTTTAACGATTTCAATCACAAAGATAATCACGCAAATTATAAATAGATCAACACACAACATTGAACAAATTCAAATGTTTGAGGAATCCAGTTGGATCCCTCCAACCTGTTTCCTTGCATCCAAAGATGTTAGCACAATACCAATTCCACTTCGAGGTGAAATATCGCGGTGATGGGATTCATAAAATAATATCCGCTATTATGCGGTGCAATAGGGTCTCATCCACTATATAATGCGGGAAAATCAACTCCAAATATATATATAATACCAATTCCATATCAAGTTGGAATTATCGCGGTATATGTATTTAATAAATAACATCCGCTTAATATGTGGCGTATAGGGTCTATTTCAATACAACAGATAATAATTATCATCCAATCACACAATCAAGCAATTTTAAATTTAACTATTTAAAAATTTAAATCGAAACAATTCGATTGAGTGAGAAGTTCTCACCTTGAGTTTCCGATAACAGCTGTAACGTTTTATTTCGAATAAAATTAAACATGCATTTAATTTTACCCAAAATTATCATTAGCTCCAAACGACTCCAAACCAGCTTCATTACGTAGTGCTCGACAAAACGAATCCAACGCAATTCATTTCGTAGACCTCGTATGACAAAGATACAATGTTTTAAAGTTTACACGATTTAAATTAAAATTTTATTTACAAATTCTTTTTATTTTTAACCTTGAACCAATCAAAGCCATGCATTTCAGAGAATAGGATCTGGGCCGCTCGTTTGTTTCTTCCTCCCCACGCGAATACACACATGGCTAAACCCATAACTTACGATTTAGGGTTTGAAATGCACCCCCCACATCGACTTCAACGATGATCAACCACATCCAGGTCGTTGCCCCCACCACCGCGCACAACCACCCCCAGACCGGCCCCACTCGGTTGCGCCTGCTCCTCAAAAACCGTGCTTAAACTGTGCGCAAACGCGAGCAGCTATCTCTCTCCCAATTTCGTTTCAGACGATCATAGTCGTTCACATCGAAGATCTCATTATGCTTTTCGATGTTGTAGTTGGAGATTTTTGTTAATATTGAGTAGATCGAGAGAAAAATAAGAAGGAAGACGGGAGCTTTCTAGCCATTTGAAATTATAATGGCGGCCGCTGCTTAAAACCCTAGGGCTTGTTTTATTTTGCAAAAGTGAATTATTGAGGTGCTTTTATAGAAAATTTACAAAAACACTATTCATCCAAAATTTTCCGAACTCCAAATCTCGCGCGGTGACCGACGTTTCTAGGGTTTACCCCGCTTTTCGGACACAATGCAACGTGTTTCGGAGGCTAATTCGGTCATATGTGCGAGTTACAGAAATAAACGATCAAATTTAAATTAAATCGATTAAACTAATTTCTATGCGTTTTGGCTTGCCCCGGACAAACCGTAAATCCGATTGACACGAAATTCGAAACCTTACGATAATTTAACATTACGGATCCGATGAAAATTGTTTCGTCGAATTCCGAGACTGTTTGAAAAATGATTATTTTCACTAGTCGATTAAATATTAAATATTCAATTTTCACAAATTAACTATTAATTCAATTTTAAAAGTTCACAAACATTGTTCTAACTCCAATATGATTTAATATAACTTAATAAATCATTTTTATCCACATTAAACCCAAATTCCAAAAAAATTCTGTAATTTGAAATATTAAATTGTCGATTTAATTATCCAATTAAATCCAGATATTCGAAAAATAAATTATTCGACTTACAAATTTTACTTGTTGATATTTAAAATCAATTAAATATCTGAATTTCAAATGACAGAAATTCTGGGTCGTTACAATCTTCTCCTCTTAAAAGAATTTCGTCCTCGAAATTACCAAGTAAGAAAAAGTTACATAATCCATTAACTTTTCAATACAAACCGTTCAAATATGATTTACAAATCTCTTAAGTGTTTAACTTTTCCAAAATTCAATAGTTGAACTTCTTACAAAATATTTACTAAGTTTTCAAATCCATATATAGTTATCTTTTCAAAACCAACCATATCGTTTAACCTTTAACTTCAAATCAAAACTTGGTTTTCACAAAAAATATCCAAAATTTCCCGAAAATTTTCATACGCCTTAAATTTTTAGAAAATTTCGCCACAACCTCCTTTGTACGGAGGAGCTTTTACAATATTACAATAGATATAAATATATATATACATCGACCCACACGGTCGGAAAACAGAAAAACAGTTCACAATTTCAAATTTACTATGGTAGCAAATCCATCACACAGAAACTCGAAAATGATACTGATGATGCTACAGTCATCACCCTTATTATTTCCCAGCAACAGTAGTGAATTCACTGCTTTAAATTCTTTCAAAATTTTCTTTTATTTATAAATCTTTCTTATATAGTTTCACTATTTCTCTTTACTTATAGAAGATTATTTCACAATTGTGAATCATTTCAATTATAGTTCCATACTTATACAATTATTGCTTTTATATAATTTATTCTTTCACAATTGTTGTTTTTATTCAGATTATTCAAACAATTTTGATTCACTTATATATTTTCTTACATTTTCAACAATCAATCAATTCAATTGTACATACACTTTGATAATTCTGAAAAATTATTCCTTTATATATAAAATATAATCGAGGTAAAATTATTTCATTTACCCAATTTAAAACCATATTATGTCGGTTCATCTCGTTTAAGAGTTTAGAAACCCCTATCAATACAGTTAGCTAGACTGCACCGACCAGAATCTATAAACAATCAACTGATAAGTCAACACAATACAAAACAATTTCATATTCACTAACAAATACGCTCTCATATCTATTATTACACTCAACTCATTCTAGAGTATTGCTGACTCTATCTCTAATGAGTAATCCCCAACAGAGCCAAGTTTGTCGCCTAACCATTTGCTCTGATATCAAATGTAATGAACGCGATTTTTGACTCATGAAAGTCGACATTAATACGTCCACTGTATCAACTGCCGAGCAATCGAATGCCGGAAAACCGTACCGTTGGGGTTTAAAAGAAGAGGTAGAAGAAAAAGATAGAAGAAGTAAGAATACAGAACAGAAACAATATCAGAATCTCACCATCGCAGCGGAACAACATATAATAGATAAATGAATAATCTTTAAAACAAAGAACTATATCAGTTATTACATTACATCACATCATCATCAGAGTGTACAACAACAATATACAACACAACAAAACAATGGAAGTTATACAAACGTGTCCTTACAAGTGAATTTACAGCGAAAAGATAATATCATATACAAGTAATACGCCTTGCCATCCAGCTCGCCTCCTGAGCTCCATAGCACTTCTGAATCCAGAATGACCTGATAACCTGACTCTAGGCTGCCCGTGTGGAAAATTATGGGCATCCAGAGTTTAGGAAGAGAACAATAAACTCCAGGTCAGTCATGAGACTGGTGTGAGAACTCAAAACAGTTATTTATCTTTTAAAACAACAACAAGAGAAGTGAAAAATATTCGCAATGCCTTTGGGAAATGAAGCTACCATAAGGCCTCCCCGCACACACACAATGCAAACGCAGAATTGGAGGAGATTTATCCTTATGATAGTCAAAGATGCTTACTACGCAAAACAAATCATTTTCGATATTATTATCAGTGCATAGTGATGAAAGCATTTCGAAAATATAATATAAATCTTAGCCAACATACGACCATTATCGTATGCCTACTATAGCTACCATGTTCAATAGCAGGTTACTGCCACATTCCATGGCAGGTTATACAACTAAAACCGTACAAGGTTCGTATTGTTTCTTTGGATTTCTAATAAATGGTCAGGCTAAGGAACTTCCTACTGCCACATGGGATCGCCTCTAGCGGGATGTCCCGAGAACTTAACCAGCTCTCTGCCAACACAAGGCCGGGTTACCTTTGTAACTAGGTAACTACTACACGAATATGCCACCCTCCGGTCCTTTGGGACCTTTATCCGAGGGCCCTCGATCACAAAGCAACAACCACACAGAAAATGAGATTGGAGCAACCACATAGGTTAAGCATCAAGGCTCCATACCTGACACCACCCTTTTCCAGAAGGAAATGACATACCCTAAAGGGAGCGACCCTCATAACCTTGCCTCATATTCCTGTTTTGACCATTTCCGGGGCGTGAGGTCCGACGAAGTCTCGTCCATAAAGCTAGGCTTTTTTCACAAAGCCACGCTTTGATCAACAAATGATCAATAAATAATCATCACACAGCAACACTCCGCATGCCACATTACCAAATTGGGAGTATATCGCTGAATAACCTTCAACTACAAAACCTATAAGCTCGTACGTCTCAGAGAAGGGTGTTAACTAAGAGAATAAATTCTCCGCCACCAACAGAAATGTATTTGAAAGAAATCTCCTTTATATCTCAAAATGTAATGTCAGACACGTAACCATACAAGTCTGTACCGGGTTCGAACAGAACCAAAGGCACTTCAAAAGAAGCCCTTGCAATCCGGGTATTCACAATTCCGATCGAATTTCCCATCACAAAGGAAATCTCCATACCGTAGCTAACGGTGCAGAGACAATCGATAGGTCATCCTATCATTTTCACAAATACCCGGTCTTCAACACCGGTCTTCAATGCTTTCCATTACATCGTATCACTATTCGGAATGGGTGGTCCGAATAACGAGCGCAATAATTTAAAAATAAGTGTACATTCAATTTCAACCAATTCACAACAAATAGCCATTTAAGGGTCAATATTGATAGTCGGTTATTTAACTATTAATCAATATTCACAACATAACCCGATTCCAAATAATCTTCCCAAATTATTTATTTCCAAAATATCTTTACAAGATATAATCTCCACACTTCAGCCATTTGAAAACAAATTTCAAATCAATTTTCACCTTTATAACTTTTGAAATTAAATTTTAAATCATTTTCCTTAAGCGGAAAATACTTACAAATAGTTATTCATTTTCACCGGAAATTTGCCGAGTTCAAATATTTTAAAATAATTGAAAATTTCTTATCCAAAAATATATCTGGAAAACACTTTTAAATAAAACTATTTTTCTTTAAACACTTTACTTAAGATATTAGTTACAAAATATTATACCTATATTATATAAACTTAAATCCAAACTAATTTTTTCAAAATAAAATTAGTAAACAGAGTATAGCTATTTAAATAACTATTTTCTAAAACAGTTACTGATTAAATCTTAGAAATAATCATTTCTATAAACAATTTAATAAATCTTTACTTAAAGGATTTAAAATAATTTAAGAAGTTAATTTCTCCAAAATATTCTTTTCAAAACCAATTCTAGAATTTTATATATATGAATAATATATTTTTTCAAAGCTATTTAGAAATTTTATTTGGCTTCCCAGGGAGAATACACTTTCATTTCAAAATGGTTCATTCAAACCAATTAAATAAATCCTTACCGATTTATTAAATTTACGTTCCAAATCCGTAAATTTATTTCCACACTTTTAAAAATAAATCAATGTTTATTTTTAAAACAAATTTCCCTTATAAATTTCCATTGTGAATTTACATTTCCAAATATTCACTATTTAGATGATTTTTCAAATCGACTTCAATTATTCATTTTCAACACCAAAATCAGTTTTCAATTGATTTTCGAAAACACCAAATCAAATTCCATATTGATTTTCCAAGAAATTAAACACTAAGTGAATTTCATTCAAATTTCAAATTGAAATCAATTTCTACTAAATTACCAAAATCAATTCCCAAATGGATTTCTAAATTTATTTCTTTTCAAAATAATTTCCTTTTTAAAGAATACAAATTCTTTTATTTTCCAACTCTTTAAATCCATATTTGAATAAATTTTCAACCTTTGAATAATATTATCGAAAATCCATTTATTACGCCCTTTTACCATATTTTTGGAATTTTATTCATAAGATAAAAATAAAACTTTATCATTCTAAAAATTTCTTCCTTCAAATTTATACGACTCTCAAAAATAAATTTAATTATAAATTTTCAACTTAAATTTTGAAAGTTCACATTTTACTTATTTTCGGTATCTAACGATACCAATTTATATTCGGCTAAAATTTAGCCTTTAACGATTTCAATTACAAAGATAATCACGCAGATTATAAATAGATCAACACACAACATTGAAACAAATTCAAATGTTTGAGGAATCCAGTTGGATCCCTCCAACCTGTTTCCCTACATCCAAAGATGTTAACACAATACCAATTCCACTTCGAGGTGAATATCGCGGTATATGGGATTCATAAAATATTATCTGCTATTATGCGGCGTAATTGGGTCTCATCCGCTATATAATGTGGGAAAATCAACTCCAAATACATATATAATACCAATTCCATATCAAGTTGGAATTATCACGGTATATGTGTTTAATAAATAACATCCGATTAATATGCGGCGTATAGGGTCTATTTTAATACAACAGATAATTATTATCATCCAATCACAAAATCAAGCAATTTTAAATTTAACTATTTAAAAATATAAATCGAAACAATTCGATTGAGTGAGAAGTTCTCACATTCAGTTTCCGATAACAGTTGCAGCGTTTTATTTCGAATAAAATTAAACGTGCGTTTAATTTTATCCAAAATTATCACTAGCTCCAAACGACTTCAAACTAACTCCGTTGCGTATTGCTCGACAAAACGAATCCAACGCAATTCGTTTCGTAATTTTCCGACCTCGTATGACAAAGATACAATGTTTTAAAGTTTACACAATTTAAATTTAAATTTTATTTACAAATTCTTTTTATTTTTAACCTTGAACCAATCAAAGCCGTGCATTTCAGAGAATAGGATCTGGGCCGCTCGTTTGTTTCTTCCTCCCCATGCGAATACACAGCACGACCGAACCCATAACTCGCGATTTAGGGTTTGAAACGCACCCCCCAATATCGACTTCGACGATGATCAACCACTTCCAGGTCGTAGCCCCCACCGCCGCGCACCACCACCCCCAGATCGTCCCCACTCGGCTGCACCTACTCCTCGAAAACCATGCTTAAAACGTGCGCAAACACGAGCAGCTATCTCTCTCCCCATTGCGTTTCAGATGATCATAGTCGTTCACATCGAAGATCTCATTACGCTCTTCGATGTTGTAGTTGGAGATTTTTGTTAATACTGAGTGGATCGAGAGAAAAATGAGGAGGAAGACGGGAGATTTCTGGCTATTCGTTATTATAATGGCGGCCGCTGCTTAAAACCCTAGGGCTTGTTTTATTTTGCAAAAGTGAATTATTGAGGCGCTTTTATAGAAAATTTATAAAAACACTATTCATCCAAAATTTTCCGAACTCCAAATCTCACGCGGTGACCCGCGTTTTCACGGTTTACCCCCCGTTCCGGACATAATGGAATGTGTTTCAGAGGCTAATTCGGTCATATGTGCGAGTTATGGAAATAAACGATCAAATTTAAATTAAATCGATTAAACTAATTTCTATGCGTTTTGGCTTGCCCCGGACAAACCGTAAATCCAATTGACACGAAATTCTAAACCTTGCAATAATTTAACATTACGGATCTAATGAAACTAGTTTCGTCGAAATCCGATACTGTTTGAAAAATGGCTATTTTCACTAGTCGATTAAATATTAAAATATTCAATTTTCACAAATTAACTTTTAATTCAATTTTAAAAGTTCACAAACATTTTTCTAACTCCAATATGATTTAATATAACTTAATAAATCATTTTTATCCACATTAAACCCAAATTCCAAAAAATTTCTGTAATTTCAAATATTAAATTGTTGATTTAATTATCCAATTAAATCCAGAGATTTGAAAAATAAATTATTCGACTTACAAATTTTTCTTGTTGATATTTAAAATCAATTAAATATCCGAATTTCAAATGACAGAAATTCTCGGTCGTTACAAATATACTTTACATTCAAACATTCTTTAATTCAATTTGGTTTAACACATTTAATTTCAATTAGTTTAATATCCAATTGACTTTCATTCAATTATTCAATTCATAACTTCTTAAGTTTCTCTCAACTCTTAACAACAACATTTATAATCCATGTTTATTCACTTATACAATTCAAGTTGAATTTCTTTATATAGCTTAAGTTCATATTCATTTAACTACTTCATTTCATTGATTCACTTTATTAATTCGTTTTGATGTCAAATTCAACCCCATTTAACTTAAGTTATATTTCGTTTCATTTCACTTGCATTTATTTTCACTATACAATTTAAGTTCTTTTCTAATTTAATTCAAATTTTATTTTAGTTAACTTTTATTTAAGTCAAATTTCCTATCACTTTTCAGATTTTGTTTTGCTTAACAAAATTGTTTAACTATTTTAAAAAATGGTTTTACTTAAATTTTCTCGCTTAATAAGTTATACAAATTATTATTTAAACTTCCAAATTCATATTATATAATCACTTATCTAATCCAATTCAATTTAACTTACGTTATATTTTAATTCCATATCTCAATTTTCACACTTAAATTTCTTTTGAATTTTTTTTCTTATTTATACTCATTCCAATTATAAGTTCAAAACTCGTTCTACTTATATTAATCAATTTCAACTTGAATTTTAAATTCAAATTTGTTTTTACAACAAAACTTCAATTTTCAAGTTCAATTTACTATTGGTAGCAAATCGATCACATAAAAACACAAAAATGATACTGATGATGCTCTAGCATTACCCTTATTTTTTCCCAGCAACAATAGTGAATTCAGTGCTTTATATTCTTTTTAAAATTTCCTTCTTATTTATACATCACATTTATAAATCTTTTTACTTATATGATTTCACTATTTTACTTTACTTATATAATATTTATTCCAAATTCACTTATCTTCTCTAGATTTATAACAATATAATCTCTTTTTCTTTTGGAAAAAAATAACTTTCAAAATAAACGGGATTCCAAATTTCAAATTCTTAATCTAAATCCATTTTTATTTGCAACTATATTCATAAATGTATTCATGTTGTTTCATTTCTTATATATATATAAGATTATTTCACAATTGTAAATCATATTAATTATAAATCGATTCTTTATAATTCCTTTGCTTTTATTTAGATTATTCAAACAACTTTTATTAACTTATACATATTTACATTTTCAACAACCAAACAATCGATTTATAAACACTTTAATAATCCTGAAAAATTATTCCCTTTATATACAAAATATAATCGAGGTAAAATTATTTCATTTAACCAATTTAAAATAATACTATGTCGACTTGCCTCGTTTAAGTGTTCAGAAACCCCTATCGATAATATGGCGTCCCTCATACCGATCGGAATTCACAAACAACTCAACGGACAAGCAGACACAATATAAAATAGTTTTATATTCACTTACAAATACGCGCTCATATATATAATACACTCAAACTCAATCTAAGATGCTACTGTCCCTATCTATACTGAGTACACGTCAAAGCTTAGGAATATATAAAATCTAAGCTCTGGTACCACATGTGACGACTCGCGAATCCGTACCCTTTGAATCGACAACAAACCACACATGTCCGACCCGAAAAGCACAAACTTACGGAAAGTCGGGAGAAAGAAAAGAAGAAAGAAGAAGAGAAGAGAATAAAGAGAGAAGAGAGAATCAAACGGAACAATACAGAATCTCACATCCCAGCGGAAAACATATAATATCATATCAGTATCTTTACAAAACAGAAATTCTATATACATACATCAATCAGAGTTCAAGAATCAATCAATAGTTATCAGCCTGGACAGTTATAATAACATTTCCTCACAATTGTTGATAATATAAACAACTAATCACAGCGGATAATTAATAATCAAAACAGATACGTGTATACGAAATGTAGATCTCCAGCTCTCCCGCTGAAGCTCCAAAAGCACCAAATCTGAACCTATAAATATACTCGGTCTGACCTGAGCATTGAAAGGGAAGAACATCCGGATCAGTCTGGTAAACCAGCATGAGAAAGACACTCAACCGAATTTATTAAATTACTAGACTATTCCTTTATCAAAACAAAAGTATCTCGTAAGATACGCTCACACATAAACACATACATGTTTCTACCTCATGATAATAAAAACATTTCATATCAAATCATCTGATATTATACTAGTGTCTAATATTAAAATAATATTAATCATAGCTGAAATTGTTACATTGATTAAATTCTAATATATAGCACAAAATGGGTAATACAATCAAAATGACGGGTACATAGTGGAGTTTAAATTTCCATACAACTGACCAGGTGAAGGGACTACCTTTCGACAGTATATCTCTAGTGGAATGTACGGAGGACCATCACAAAGGATCCTCTACCAACACAAGAATGGCCCACTTCTATAACTAGATGGTACCGAATATATCATCCTCCAGTTGTTACTGATTTTTTCTAAGGGCCCTCATAGCATACAAACCACAATAATCAGATACACAACGCCATAGCATGTAAAGATATATTTAGATGAGGACGATCATACCCTACTTGGGAGCGACCCACTTAGCCTTGCCGCATCTAACCCTGTTTTGGTCATTTTCGGTTGATGAGGCCTGATGTAACGATTACCTTTCACATATCACATCACTTGGAATGCCATATGGCCCTGTTGACTACTAATTGTCTTTCACAAAAATACAACCCTTAAGCTTATATGTCTCAAGGAGTGTGTTAAGCTAAGAGAAGTTGCCTTCTCTTCCACCACTGATGTACGTTTGTAAAAACCAGTGTACGTAATCTTTAGAAATTCAATGTCAGACAAACATCCATATAAGTTGTCCAGGAACGACAAACCGACGGTACTTTCCTACCACATCTTGTCAGAGAATCCCTAGGATTAGTAGCGAATAGTCCTTGCTTTGGATATTTCATAATAACCGCTACTATATGTATATTGGGATTTTAACCCCAAATGATCAACAAGCGGTCCCCCACTATGAAAATCTTGAATATCAATATCATCACAGGAAACCTGCACAATCGTTGCATATATGCTGGTCCAAAGTGGTTTTCAGATAAATCTGATCTCGGCCTCTTCGCACCAACAACGCAAAAGCGTTTCTCATCCTCATACAAAAACTAAGTCTCGTAGACTTATCACGTCTCCAACTTTCAACTTGCTATCCTTTGGCCAAGAAGGAAGCTCGATGATTGGAGTAATACTCCGCACAATACGAATCAACATTCTCAACACAAATGATAATCAAGCCTACACAAAAGGCTACATATTAGTGTATGACTAAATAGTTCCCACATCAAGTCAAGGAACTAAAATGGCCATATTTGATAGTCGGTTATTTAACTATCAAAGCAAATAAACAAATATACGGCACCATAAGCAATCACAAGGCCCTTTTAATAAATCTTTTATTATTTAAATCACTTGCCAAATATTCACTTCAAATTATCTTTAAAAAGACATAATCTCAAAACTATTTCAATATTGGAAAACATTTTCACATACTTATTTAAACAATAAGTAATTCACAACTCAATTAATTTTCAACACTTAGAAAATATTACATATACTTAAATCACGATAAAGTATACATTTTATTCTTCAAGGAAAACATTCTCTTAAGCACCTTTTATTTGGGTTAAAACGAATGTTGCGTAAAACATCGTTACGACAACCCAAAACCACTAGTATAGGGATTGGAAAATTAGATAGATTTATAAATTCCATATACTATACAAAAGATTTCCTTTTGAAAATCTTTTACTATAACAGCAGTGTTATAGTCCGTCATTTTCTTACTTCTCGAAAACGTCTATTTCAACAATGAATGTTGAAATCTATGTATTCGATACTTAACACATTTTAAAACACCTTCAAATAATTTAAATCTATTTAAAATATCACTTCCCAAAACATTCCATTTTATTTAATATATTATTCACTGTCCAAAATTGTGAATATAATTCTCTTATCGAAATCCAATATTATTGCAACTTTTAAATTAAAGGATAATTCACTGTCCGAGATCATGAATATATTTCCCCTAATCAAAATTCATTTATTCTGCATATATTATTGAAGGATTATCCACTGTCTAAAATCTTGGATAAAATTCCCAAACAAATACATTGCTATTACACACTAAATTTAAAGGATTATCCACTGTCCAAAATTGTGGATATAATTCCTTTAATAAGCTTCTATAGTTAACTTATCAAAATAAGTTGATTTTGGATTTATAAAACAATGTTTATAAATTCACATTTCTATTTTATAAAAACTTCAAGTTATAAATTCCCTTTGTTAACCAATTCTATATATATCTCAATTACATGCCAAAATCCAAATTATAAGTTAATTACTTATAATTCATTTATTTACAAAATCATTCCTTTATAACTTCACAAATTCATAAATTCATAAACCTTATTTACTTATAAAATCCATTTAGAACTTCATTTTAAACATTTACAAAACCCCTTAATAATTCCATTAGTTTGATTTATAAAAATTCAATTTTATAAATCTTATATATATACCGTTTATAATATTTCAAAAATCCCAATTTAAACTATTTTATCAAATAGTTAACTTCGTATTTCAAAAATCACATTCTAATTTCATTTCACAAAAACCATAATTTTTATAACATAAAAATTATAACTTTTATTTATTCAAAATAAATCCATTTACTTAACAATTCAAAATTCAATAAAACTTATATTTTCAAAATCACTTGAAAATCTTTTTTAATTTGAAACTATCACTATAAAAATTTTAAATTACCAAAATTAGGCCTAATGCTGCAACAGCACTAAATACGTCAATCAAATCAATCTTGACATCCAAAACATCATATGTCATATGATAACAGCATATATCACAATATCTGTAAATAAATCAATACTGGTGAGGAATCCAGTTGGATCCCTCCAACCTATCATCTGCAACAAATATACATATTAAAAATATATGTATAATATCCAGTTCGAGGCAGACGCGTGTACAAAGGGTCATCCTCTCATACACGGGAATGTATATGGTCTCATCTGCTCCAATATGTAGAAATATATCCAAATATCAATCAATATATATAATATATCATATGTCATCCAAACAATCATCAATCATCATAAATAATATTCATTCTCACTTATATAAAAATATCAGTGAGTCAAAAAGAGTGAGTTGTACTCACATTGCTTCCTATAGAAATTGTAGTGTTTTATTCCCAATAAAATCAAACAGCCGTTTAATTTTACCTAAAATTTAAACTAGCTCCAATCAACTCCAGACTAGGTCTAAAATGTAATGCTCATTAATACGGACCCAACGCAATTCGTTTCATCAAAAACGAACCTCATATGACAAAGTTATGGTATTTTAAAGTTTGCATAAATTATTATATAAATTAATTTTAATTTTTCATTTTATTTTTAACCTTGCTTCATCGTGACCGTTGATTTCAAGATTTCATATCCTGACCGTATATTACTATTTCTTCCCCATCAGGCTTATCGCGATCGAACAAACCCACCAGGCCGCCGTTCTTGCTCGAATTATTACGCCACCATCGAGCATATACACGATGATCCCCGGCCACCATGTCGAAGCATCTCGCGAACGGCACCACCGTCTAGAGCACAGTCAAGCTTGGCCTTATATTTTCTTCGAAAAACACATGTGAATTGCTGGCCTTTGAACTCGATTTGCTGACGATCGGCTGCACCTTTTTCGATCACCACCGTTCATATCGAAAGTCTCGTTGTGCTCTTCGCTTTTGTAGTTGAAAACTTTTCATATAGATTGATGGATTTAGAGAAAATGAGGGAGGAAGCATGCAAATTTCTGGCCATTGGAATATGGGTAGCGACTAGACCTAGCTCGGCTAAGGTTTGTGAAAATTATAAAAAAGTTTGGCCTTTTATAGAAAATTTCATGACACTATCCACCCAAAAAATTTCCGAACTCCAAACAAAGCGTGCCACTCGGTGTTTATAATGTTTTACCCCTATTTCAAACCCAATGGAATATATATATATATATATATATATATATATATATATCAAGAGCCAATTCGATCGTATTTGAAAGATAGGTTTTCAAATCAACTTATTTAAATTTAAAATTCACTTAAACAAATTTCTATGTGTTTTAGCTTGCCACGACAAAACCGTAAATCCGATTGACATGAAATTTGAAATCCTATAATAATATGACATTATGGATCCAATGAAACTAGTTTCATCAAAATCCAAGACTGTTTGAAAAATGGCTATTTTTACACGTTAATTAAATATTGCAATATTCAATTTCTACAAATTAACTTTTAAATAAATTTTAAAAGTTCTCTAACATCATTCTAATTCAAATAGAATTCAATTCAACTTTATAAATCATTTTCATTCACATTAAATTCAAATTCCACTTATTTTTGCAATTTCAAATATTAAATTAACAATTTAAGCATCCAATTAAATCCTTATATTTCAAAATATAAGTTATTCATCTTATAAAATTTACTTTTGAATATTTATAATTAGCTAAATATCTGAATTTCGAATGACTAAAGTTCTGGGTCGTACATTTTTTATTGTAGCACTTGTACCTTTTATTTTGTTGATTGATATTGTGTAGGTATGGCCCTACATTTTGGATTTTTTTATAGAAAATGTTAAGAAATGAAAAGATTAATGTTTCAATTGTTATCTCTTCTATGTTCTTCCTTATTTGTCATGTATTTAGCTTGCTTTTACACTACTTATGTATGCACATGCATGATTGTTGTTCTGCAAAATTTGTATACTTCACATTGCCATGCCGTGTTTTGCGGTATATGATGCCTTTATTTTTGTGATTTCACGCATTACATATGCATTTTTATATTTTATAATTAGATCTATAATGATTGCCAAAATTCTTTGTTTGGAGAAATGGATCTGTAGAGTAGTTTTCCTTTCAACTAAATGTTAGTAGTGTGTGCCCTACTACGCAGGGTTTTTTCTTCAAACATTGACAGTGACCGGTTGATCCGAGAGATTCCTAGGATGTCTATAGCCGAATCTACCTTATGGTTCCTATCTTTTGAACTGATGACTCGAGCTTCTCAGCTCTAGGAATTTTAGCGGTCAATAATCAAATTTCTTTGCAGATTTTTGATTATGCGATATTGTTGAACCTACGTCAATTACTTTTGGTTATGGGAGTGGATTCTTGTTATTCCTGTAGTAAATGAGTTTCTTGGTGTTGTCATGACAATATTTGCAATTACAAGATCTCAATGGTTCGCTAATAGTGCCGCAGCAACATCAAGTAGTGCTTGCATGGTGTGCAAGCTTTTGGGAGTGCGCGGCTTACGAACTGTGCTGCTTTTGAGAGTGCGCAGTTTATGAAATAAGCGGCTTATGGAATCGGTATCATCCATCGATCCGGAAGGGTTTGGAATCTCTCAATGGTACCAATCTTCTGGTAACATAAGGAGTTCGTGCTTCGAGAGCATGGTTCCATAGCTCCAGAAGTGATGCACGGTTTATATGAGTGCACGACTTAAGTGATTATATTTTCTTAAGCTTTCCATAACCCAAGAAGCGGTACATGGCTTATGGAATGCGCGGCTTCAATTTGGGCCTTCTCGGTGTTCATGAAGCTGCGCCGATTCTTAGAAGGTGGGGATTGAGTTCCGTCGATCTAGCAGTTTGAGTCGATTTGCTCCTATTGACTTAACGAGTAGATGAGGCATACTTTAGCATGGTTCCATTATCTCAAGTAGCAATTGGATGGTTTTGATTCGATTTGATCTCGTTGACTCAGCAGTTTAGTTTGGTGCACATAATTTTACTGGTTCAGAAAGCGAAGCAATTTTATTAATAAAAATTGGGCAAGTTTTGCATATTTACAATGCCTTCAATATTCCAGGATGGCTTATTTGTGGAATATTATATATAAGAGAGTCTTAAATCAAGTAACGACGCATCAATTCGATGTTCAAAGCTTGAGGAATTTAGGTTCCATAAATGGTCATTGACTTAAACGTGTCATCCCCTAGCCTTTGGCCGATCCCATAGGGCCCTTTCCAGTTTGGTCTGAATGTCCCTGTTACAGGGTAGACCCATTTGAGGACAAGTCCCCCACTTCGAAAGTACGGTAATGGAATTTGGAATTAAAGTATCATGCGACCTTCTTCTAGTGAGCAACAGTCTTTAACTCGGCTTCTTCCCACTTCTCGTAGACCATATCAAGTGACTTAAGTAGGAGTTCCTCGTTTTGGCTTTGATTGAAGTTTTGCCTTCGGTGAGAGGGGAGTTTAAGTTCGACTAGAATCATTGCTTATAAACCATATGCCAAGGCAATTGGAGAGTGCCAGGTTGCAGATTTGTGCATCGTCTTGTAAGTCTATAGTGCGAGTGGAAGTTCATCAACCCGGTTTTCTTTAGCTTTAGTTAGTTGCTTTTTGATGGTGGACTTAATGATCTTGTTCACTGCTTCCACTTACTCGTTTTCCTGTGGGTATGCAACAACGGAAAAGCTTTTCCCGATTCGGAAGCGTTTGCAAAAGTCTTTAGACTCGATGCTTTTGAATTGAGTCTTGTTGTCTGTGATGATTTTTTTGGCACTCCAAACCTGCCAATAATGTTTTTAGTGATAAAAATAATTACTTTCTTTATCATAATAGTGGCCAGCGGTTTCGCTATGGCCTGTTTGGTGAAATAGTCAATTGCCGCTATTGCATATTCAGCTCCACCTCTAGCCATTGGTAATACACTAATCAAATCAATTCCCCAGATCGTGAATGGTCATAGGCTAACCAATTTTGTTAGCTCTGTCGTAGGAGTTTTATTGATCTTGCCGAATCTTTGGCATTTTTCGTAGCACCAAGCATAATCTTCTATGTCGCGGTTTATTGTTGGGCAAAAATACCCATACCGGAGGACTTTCTTTGCAAGGGCTTTCCCCTCGCTGTGATCTCCATGATCACCTTCATGAATTTCCCTAAGAATTATTTAGCTTCATTGTTAGTCAAACACCTAAGCAGGGGTGAAGAATCCCCTTCGGTAGAGTATTCCATCTTGTACTACAAACCAAGGCACCTTCCAAAAAAGCTTGATTCTTTTATGTAGGGAGTGTTCCTTGTAGGAGGCAGTCCTTCATCGGTGTCATCTACATTTTTGGTCTTTCAGTTGTTTTGACAATCCTATTTATATTCATCTTTCTTATGCTTAGAGTGGTCATAGTTTCGACCGGGACTAGCCTCATTGACTAAACTTCTCCAGAATTGGCCAGTTTGGCTAGATAGTCTACCAGCGTGTTTTGTTCTCTTGGGATATGAGTCATGGTGTAATGCTTGATGTCATTTAGCAGTTCCTGCACTTTAGATAAATATGTGGCGAGATTCTCTCATCGAGCCTGGTATTCGCCTTTCACCTGGCAAACGACTAGCTGAGAGTCATTGTAGATGTGTGTGGACTTTATCCCGAGTTCCTTCACAACTTTCAGCCCGTCAATCAATACTTCGTATTCTACTTCATTATTGGTTGCAAGAATTTCTAAGCATAAGGCATAGCAAATGGATCGTCCTTTGGCGGTTTCGAGCAGTATTCCTGCCCACAAGCAAAAGTTGTTAGATGCACCATCGTCCAACAACTACCAATATGTTTCCACTTCCAGAACTATTTCTTCTTTGTTATCTCATATTGTACACTTAGCAATAAAGTCTGCCAGTGCTTGCCCATTTACCGCTCTTCGAGGATGGTAAGTAATTTTTATTGACTTGATTCAATGTTCCATTTGATAAGCCGTTTAGAGGTCTTGGGGCAGTACAACACTTGCTTTAGGGGTTGATCTGTTAGTACTTTGATCGGGTGTGCCTAGGAGTATGGTTGTAACTTTCTGGATGCGATTAAGAGGCAATAAGCTAGTTTTTCCAATTTCGAATAGTTGTTATTGGCTCCCGTGAATCGCTTACTGATGTAATATAGGGGTCATTGGATCTTAGAGTCTTCTCGTACGAGTGTGGCACTTAATATAAGGGGAAAGATTGCTAGGTTGACAGTCTATAGTCTTGGACAGGATTGGCGAGGTTTTCATATGTCGCAGCAGCTCTTCGAACGTAGTTTGACAAGCTTGATTTCATTCGAAATTCTTCTTTCCCTTATTTTGCTCATCAAAGAACATGATACGTTTGTCAGTTGCTTTTAAGATGAATTGGCTTAGTGCTACAACTTTTCCATTCAAGCTTTGTAACTCCTTATTCCTCGAAAGCCTCGACTTCCCGTAAAGCAGTAATTTGTTTAGGATTTGCTTAGATGCCTCTGGCACATACAATGAATCCCAAGAACTTTCTAGAAACTACACCGAAGAGACATTTAAGTGGATTGAGTTTCCTTCCATATTTGCGCAGTATTTCAAACATTTTGGCAATGTTGTCTAAGTGGTTTGCAGCTATGCATGATTTAACCAACATATCATCTATGTAAACTTCCATAGTCTTCCCGATCTGTCGTTTGCCTATTGTTGGTAGGTTGCCCCAGCATCCTTTAAGCCGAATGGCATTACTCTGTAGCAGAATAACCCCAGGTCAGTAAAGAAACTGGTATTTTCCTGGTCAGATTCATGCATCATTATCTGTTTGTACCCCGAGTAAGCATCCATAAAGGATAGTAGTTCATGTCCAGCCATTTCGTCCATAAGTTGGTCGATACTAAGCAATGGAAAGCTATCTTTTAGGTATGCTTTGTTTAGGTCCAAATAGTAGATACAGGTTCGTCATTTTACATCAAGCTTATAACGACCTTGACTCAACCTTCAAAAATCGACACCGAATAAATCACCCGTATATGTATGCCGCAGATTCAAACGCCAAATCTGGTTCGTCGGAGCTTATAACACATCAAGTATAACAACAAAGCGGAAGAAAAATGAATAATATCATTCACATACAACAGTTGATACAACACATTGGTACAATTGGGATATCAATACAAATACCAGAGATAGATAATAGCGGAAGACACAGCAGTAGCAACGGAAAAACAATAACTCCAATGCCGAAGCTCTAAAGACTCCAGAAGCTAGATCCACCAATATGCTTTTCAAACGCGAAGCGAGAAACCCCCATCACGTTGCATTAAGCAAACTAGGTAACTCCAGAATAAAGCAAATGTGATTGCCAAGATCCAAAGGCTTCAAAGATATCGACTCTATACCTAATATTTGATTATCTAAAAAACCCAACCCTAGACTGCCCGTGTGGAAAATTGTGGGAACCCAGAGTTTAGGAAGGGAAAAGTAAACTCCAGGTCAGTCATGGGACTGGTGTGCGCAAACGAAAATAGTTTATCGTTAACAAAAGCAAAGCAAAAGAATTTAAAATAAATCCGCAATGTTTTTTTGGAAAATGAAACTACCATAAGGCCTCCCGACACATACACAATGCAATCGTACACATGTGAGAGATTTCTCCTTATGATAGTTAAACATGCTTGATATGCGAAAATCTTTTTGATATTATTATTAGTGCATAATGGAAATCATTTACAAGTATAATATTAATCTTAGCCAGCACCATTATAGTATGCCTACTATAGCTACCATGTTAAAATGGCAGGTTCTCCAACTAAAGCCGTACAAGGCGCCTATTGGTGATTGGATTTCCAATAAATGGTTAGGCTAAGGAACTTCTGGGCCACATGGGTACGCCTCTCGAGGGATGCCTCGAGAACCTACCCGGATCTCTGCCAACACAAGGCTGGATTACCACTGTAACTTGGTAACTACTACACGAGCATGCCATCCCCCGGTCGTTTGCGACCTTTATCCGAGAGCTCTCAACCACAAAGCAACAACCATAAAGTAATGAATTTGTAGTAACCACATGAGTTAAGTATCTAGGTTCTATACCATGATACCACCCTTTTCCAGAAGGGAATGAACATACCCAAAAGGGCGCGACCCTCATGACCTTGCCGCATCTTTCCTGTCTCAACCATTTCCCGAGTGTGAGGTCCTGATGCAGTCTCCTCCACAAAGCTACGCTTTACACATAAGTCATGCTTTGATCAACAAATGATCAGCAACATATAGCAACACTCAGCATGCCACACTACCAAATTGGGAGTATATCACTGATAACTATCAACTACATAGTCTCTGAGCTCGTATGTCTCAGAGAAGGGTGTTAAGCTAAGAGAATAAATTCTCCGCCACCAAACAGAAATGTATTTGATTGAGATCAGCTTTATATCTCAAAGTGTAATGTCAGACATACAACCATACAAGTCTGTTCCGGGTTCAAACGAAACCGAAGGCACTTCATCCAATAAAAGGAACAAGCCCTTGCAATCCGAGTATCCACAATCCCGATCGGACTTCCCATCACATATGGAGATCTCCATACTGGAGAAATTCAGTGCAGAGTCATTCGACAGGTTATCCTATCGTTCTCAAAGGCACCGGTCTTCACTATCGCCTTCAATTGCCATCCATTTCGTCATATCACTATTCAGAATGGGTGATATGACACAGAGTCCTCTCCCGGCTAAACCGAATAGTGAGCACGATATTTTAAAAACATATGGATATATGGGATCTTAGTTAAGTCACAACTTAAAACCCAAAAACCCTTCTTTAAATGGTTTAAACAAATTACCCTTTTCAAATCTTGAAATTAAAAGATTCACTTCACAAAGTTTACCGATTTTTCACAAAGATCCATTCACAATATTTAAACAAAAGATCTATATTTGAGATCCTCTTTTTTTGAAAACAAGGTTCACCAAATATTTCACAAAGATTCCTTCATAGCTTTCGAAACAATTCCATTTCAAATTTGAAATCTTTTCAAAAAAACTGGAAATCCTTTCTTTATTTGAAAGTTATTATCATTTGAAAACTAATAGTTTTCGTTTTGGAAAAATCCTATTACATTTGCACCAGTTAAAGCCCTTCAAGTATAAAACTTAGGTTAAATTCAAATTCCTAAAACAATACTTTTAAAACAGTTTAAAACCTATATAAACACATTCATAACCTGTGTAACCTTTTTAAACCATAATTTCAAACATAGAATTCAATTTCAAATCTTGAATTTAAATTCAAATCAAACTATTTAAATTTCAAAACTTTATCAAGTTATTCAAAATAACTTTTATCATTGAAACTTCTTTTCAAAAGCTTTTCATATTTAACCCAATTCCATTTCCAAAACTATTTTGGATTCAAAATTTAACTTTTAAGACCATTTCAAAAATCTATGACGTAACCCATTTCCTCGTGCGATCCATATTTGTGTGTGTATGGTGTAGTCCATGGGTTTTACACAATAGTGCAACATCATCAATCATCACGGATTCAAGCATAGCAATATCGATAAGCATTATAATCTATAACGCTTATCGATATTAACAGATTCATAGATTAATAATATACATTCATCACAGATAAAATAAATTACATTCATCATAGCTCGAATCAAAATAATTCATATCACAAAGCAACACACATCGGCGATATCAAACAATTCAAAGCTTTTCATACAATCCAAATATACATAAGTAAGATCAATTAATTATCTGATTAATTTAAATCAGATTAATTACTTATGAATAAATTACTAATCCTAGTTGATTATCATTAATTAACTACAATTTGTGTATTAATTATCCCTTAATTATTTATTAATTAAACTTAATTAATAAATTAATCAACTTTAATTATTAATTAATCAAACTAAATTAATAAATCAATTAATTTTAATCATTAAATAATTAATCTTTAATTATTTAATTATCCTTTGATTAATATCCTAAATTAATTATAGTAATTAATCAATCCTTAATTAATTACCATTGATTAATTTTCCTTAATTAATTACAATAAGTGATTATCCTATTCACAAAAATTAATTACTTTGAGTAACTATCCTTTAATCACTTGATTAATTAACTTTAATCATTAATTAATTACTTTTAATTAAGTAATTATCATTAAGTAATTAATTACCCTTTAATTAATTAAGTAAATATCTTTCAATTATAAATTAACGAACCTTTATTCAATTTAATTAATTAATCTTTAATTAAGTAATTATTCTTAATTATAATTATCCTTTAACCACCTTCATTAATTAATTCTTCCTTAATCACTTTCATTAGTTAATAATTCTTTAACTATTTAAGATTTCATCAATTAAAAGATAACCGTTTATCTTTATTATTTTTAATTATCATTTAATCCTTATTTAATAATCCATTGGAAATAGGCCATCATCAATACATTTATTAACTTAAAATCTTTAAGTTAGATTAAGGATTATAAAATCATTTCATTTTTTTTCAATCATTCATTTAAGTAGAAAAATTAAATTTATAAACTTTAAAACCAAAAGTTATATAGATTTAAAACACTTTTAACTTAATAAATTTGAAACATTTTATTTTTAAACCTTCTGACCAATTCAAACTCAAACTTAGATAAAAATTTATCATCTGCAAAAGAACTGTTTTGTAAGAATTGTTTTAAATACAACTTGATCGGGTTTTAAAAATAAAAACTGTTTTATACCAAAAAATTCAAACTCGAGACCAATCTCGAGTGTTAACCCGGGCCAAATCACGTTTTACTCGAGTATGTCCGTGAGTCATCTCCTGCTACTTTATTTTAAACTTTGTTTTAAATTTAAATTTTAACACTGTGATGAACAAACACACCAACCCGATGTTTTCTTCGAGCCATCGTCACGTTTTCACGAGCGCGACTTCAAGTACAACCTCTTCTTCCTCAATTCTCTAATAAACCCAGACATACCCACACTCGCGTGCACGTGCACAGGTGATCAGATCACCCCTGACCAACGTCGAAGTCCTCGACACAACGGCGACGATCCCACCTATCATCCCCAGCACCCAGATCCCCTCAACTACGAAGAGTTCGAATTTGAGCAAGGTAGCCAACCACTTGGAACAACCCAATCACCGAAAAATTCCATACGACGCCACCTCTGGCCATCTGGGTCGTCGATACTTCATCTAGAGCTTCGCCACTCAACCACGAACCTATTCCTCCACCATCGATCATCTCCAGATCACCCACGACCGCGCCATTGTCTCGGTTTTAACGTCGACAAACACGCACCCTAAATCCTACTATCACGTCGTATCGCCCTCTCGACCATTTATAAATCCAGTAACTATTTTTCCGATGATCACTAGGCCTCCGACCACCTCCAGCATCAACCGCGCCACCCTGTTCATTGCCAATCATCGGAAAATGCCAAAACTCCCAATATTGGTCAACTCATAAATTCCCATCAATTTAAAACTTAAAAATCTCAATTTTGTTGTCAAAATTCATAAATTTCAAGTACGAATCCAGTCATATAACTGAAACTTGAAATTTCTATATTTGAGTTTTTCCGATGTAAAATGTTTATTACTGTAATACTCAAATTTTAAAATTTTTATTCCATAAATACATTTGCAACTATTTTTAAGATTGGTATTACACTATTGTGATCAACTTTCATTTAAAAATCATCACCTAAATCTATTTATAATCTGAGATACAATTTTTTTTCTTGAGTTTGGCTAACCTGCTACTAAACAGAAACCTATCTATACATAGATAGGCATGCACATCCATTACATATATATACACACACATTCATATTCACACCAGAGATTTTCACAGCATCAACATCATGCATTTATCAAAACATCACAAAGTATCAACAAAAACATAGTTTGCTCGCCTGACTGCAGAGAACAGAGAAGAATATAGGCATGAAACTTGAACTGTTTGAACTGGAAAATGATTTTGCCTTAGATTTGAAACTTGATATTGATTTGCACTATGATTTGCTTTGTTCTTGATTTGTTTTAGGTTAAAGTTGTAAATCTTCAACTGCATGTTGCTTTGGGATGATTCTGCTTTGATACTGATCTGCTTTTTATTTTCTCGGTTTGATTTCTTTTCTTTGATCTTAGTTTTGAATTTCCTTTCGGGTTTTGGTTTTAAACCTTTCTTTGATTACTTTCTTTTGAGTTTGATCACAAATTTGTTTTCGATCTGAAATGATCAGATTTTTCTTTGATCTAGATTGGTTTTAGATTTGGGATGCTTTTGATTTTCTTTTTATTTGAAATTTGTATTGCTTCTTTCTTATGCATGTTATTTAAAATTAAATTTAAAAGAAAAACTTTTAGTTGCCACTTGTTCATTTTGTATTAACATTTGTAACTTAAGTAAACACTTTTAATTACAAATTATATTATGCTTACATTTGTTAATTTTAAAAATGTTACACTTGTTAAAAAAATCAAATTTAGGTTTAAGACCTTGTTTTAAATTAATTTAAAAATTTGTTTTAAACCCCTACTTTATTATAATTTATGAAACATATTTTTATGGTTTATATATAACTAAATTTATACATATGAATTTTTTTTGAAAGAATATTAACCTTTTTAAATAACCTTTAAGAAAAAATGATTTAAAATCAAATTATACTTTTAACACTTGAAGATGATAATAATATTTAAATATAACTTTATATATATATATATTATTTTTTCTTATTTAAATAAATACATTTTCCTTTATTAATATTTATTATTGACATTCAAATCAAAATTTTATTTACAATTCATTTTAAATTCCCAAATCAATATTCTAATAAAAATTCATATCTTTATTTATTCTGTAAATTTTCATACTAAATCATAATTAAATTCACAATTTAATCCCAAAAATTAAATTAATCATCAAATTAAATCTAGCTAAAAACCGAGAATGTTACAGGGCTTCTTGACTAAGACCTGGTTGAACATCATACCCATTCGGGGTATGTTGCATCATGGATAAAACTGTTCACCATTAGCTTATCCACTTCTCTCAGTGCTTTGGACCAGTTGGGTCCTAGGCTGCGTCTCTTATGCTTTATTGGTGTATACTTAGGATTAATATTAAGTGCATGGCATGCAATCTCCGATGAAACTCAATACATATCGAAATGTGTCCGAGCAAACACATCCAAGTTGGCATAAAGAACTTTGATGAGTTCCAATATCTTGTTTCCAAGAGTGATCCAACTTTCAGGACCGTGTTGGGCCATCCATATCGACTGGGATAGACACCGTTAATTCTATTGGTGTTGATCATTCCTCCTCTGAACTCTTCTTTCTAAGATCTAAAGCCTTATCAAATTTGCTATGGTCCCTAAGCGAGGGGCGGTTTTGTATTTGCTATTAGCTAGGTTCACAAATGTGGAGAGTTTTCCCCATATTCTTCCCCTTTTCATTTCTTCTAGACTCACGTAGTTCTGCGATTTAGCATTCCCTAGAAGCACTTTGGTCTCCTTTGATAACCCTAACTCCATTCTCTATTGGAAACTTCATGGTTAGACACAACAGAGCTAAAGTAATCCTAAATCTACCAAAGCGGGCCGACCTAAGAAAGCACTATAGGTGAATATTTCATATACAATCGCAAAGGGTTGAATAAGGATGACTCTTTGGTCATCTTCTCCGAGTTCTACAGGTAAATCAATTGTTCTGATGGGTTTCTTAAGTTCACTAGTGAATCCCTAGATCTTCGTTCGGTAAGTGGATACATCTTTCATATCGATCTTCATTTGATCAAACGTGTGTTTGAAAAGTATATTCATAGAACTGCCATTGTCCACCAATACTCGTCGGACCACGGCTGGTCTGGTTCCTATTGTCACGACTATGGTTCAAGGGTCGGAGCTTCTATTCCTTTAATGTCTCGATTTTGGAACATTATGTCTTTACTCAGGGTCCTCTACTACTTGGCAAGAGTTCCATCTTCGATCGCAAAGCATGAATCTTTCAAAGCATGTCTTAGTGAGCTCGCATAACGTTCTATTTCTCCCCAACCATTCAATGCAAGATAAGGTCCTCCAGATATTATTTCGACAATGAGTCTCTTGTCGGTCGGTCTAGATCCCACTTCGTTAGTTCCAGTTTGGTTTCCTCGATCTCTTGGAGCTTTGGGAGCTACAGGCTGGTCAGCATTTTGTGGTTTCCTCACATACTGCTAAAGCTTATTTTTCAGATTCAGCTCTTCAATCGGGTTTTTTAAGTGATGACACTCGTTCATGTTGTGCCCATGTGTTTCATGGAAGCGGTAGTACTTTCTAGAATGCTTTTATGGTTCAGTTGCTCCTTTTCAGGCGGCTTCATGTATTCTTCCGTCCTCTATGTCGTGAGGCAGATATTCTTAGAGTATCATTGAGTGGAGTGTAGACTTCGAGCCTCAAGCCTTTAAATCGCTTACTATTTCCATTTTGCTTGTTGAAATTCTAATTTTTCCTTTTCTAGTTCTTATCCCTTCCTGAAGTAATCAGAGAGGTATTTGTGTCTTGGTTCGTCGCCATACTATTCTACGTAACGTGGGTTGGTTATAGGTTAGCTGGTTTTCTTCTAGCTCCTCTACCTCTTTCAATCTCAAGCGCTGGCTCACCTTTTGATTAAAGCCCTTCTAGATGGTCGGTTGTTTCATATTGATCCATTTTTCGAATTTAGTATCAAGATGGATAGCGTAGACCTAGGCTATAAAGCCCATATCTTCATTTGGGTTACTTACTTCAGTTACCGTGGTGTTAAGCTGACTCATGAAGGATTTCAAAGATTCATTTTGTCTTGGGAATAGGCCCGATAAGGACATCACGTCCTTTGGTTGTGGCATGTGAAGCCTAAAAAAATCAAGGAACTTGTTGCTAATACACCGAAAGTAGAGATGGATTTAGTGAGAGCCTTATAAACCACATAGAAGCAATTCCCTCTAGAAATATTGGAAACCATTTACATCGAATAGCATTCATAGCATTCGCTTCGTCCAATGTCCAACTATACTTGTATAAGTAAGGTTTCGGATCTTTAATTCCATTGGAGGATGGAATAGTCGGCATAGTGAGCTTTTTAGGATATTGCTCATTCAAAATGTTATCACTAAAGAGAGTCCAGCTTGGAGTGAATCACCTTTAATCTTCTCTTCTATTCTTTCTTTCGTCCATCTGGCGCTTGACTATGTCAGAGATATATGCTCGGATGTCCGGTAATCCGTGGGTTGGCTGTTAGTAAGTATACCAAGGTCTGATTTTGCAAATGATCTTGGTAAGTGGGCTGAAGCCTAAGCTCGCCTATCTTCGGAAGAGCCACTCCATTGGAGTTCCATTGGCTTGCGGTTGGTCGTATATGGGCGATTTGGTCCTCTATGCTAGTATTGAGTGCGTGAGTGTTTTCTTTTAAGTCATCATTGTCAAGTTGTTCACAATATTCGAAGTCAGAGAGATCCACTGTTATATCTTCCCATGAGATTTTCGTCCTCGGATTCAAGTTTGTGGCCATCTGCTTTGCAGCTGGTGGAGTGCTTGCATTTCGTTCTATGGTGATTCCTCTAATTCCACCTACCACTCTTTCTTACTTCTACTTTCTGTTTCTCCTGCTTAGGCTAAAATCGAAGGAGTTATCTAGCTCCATGGCAGCCACTAGCTTTGGAACGACTCTCGTAGCAGTCAGTGATTACAAGGTTAGGATGACATTTAGTTTTTCCATAAGAGCCATTTGGCTGCTCTCCATCTTTTAGTTGATTTTGTCAAACATCTTGTTTAACTCACCTCTAGTGATAACTTCATGCCGGATAAAAGATCCCAACATCTGATCTCTTGTGTTGGCATCGATTACTTCAACTTGCTGAGGATTGGTTTCCTCTTCATCTATTATAGCTTCTACGGATCTTCCTGAAGCAGTTCTCTTTCTTCTTAGTGCCATTGATTCTCAACCACCAATTTTCAAAGCCAAGATTGGGGATCTAAATTCCGAACATGTCCACTCTAAAGTAGATAGCTAAACTGAGCCTGAGTTCGGTTCTTAGTGAAAGTACAAAACTATTAACTCAAGAAATGGATCAATACCCTACATTGAGTGTGAAAGCACTAGCCCTATTTATCAAGGCAAATAAAATTGAAATGGGAATAGTAGATCGCATAAAATTAAAGGAACAAGAAGGTTTTTATAGTGGTTCAGCTGTTAATGAAGCCTACATCCACTTTATAACTTTCTACTAACCGACTGCTGTTACAAGTGGAATTAGATTACCATATGATTGAATCTCCTAAGTTAGATCAAGTCACGAGTGCAAGAGTTCACTGAAGAATCACAGTGAACCCCTAGGTGACTGTTTTGTGGGTGGAAAGAGTGAAAAATGGTTTCTACAGAGTTCCAACAACCAGTCCAAAAAATCCTCTTTATGTTGTAGGAAGGATTGTATTTATAGGGGTTGAAGAGCTATTAGGCTAGTACACTTTTCCAAAGACATAAACATCACAATACGAAAGTGCTCCAAAAGTTTCCCAGTGATCCAACTTAATGTGATGGATATCTAGTGATTCTTAGGGAATGGACTGCTAGCAATCCTTGTACTTTAGTGATTTTTGGATCATCTCTTTTCGGTTGCATTCTTTGCCTTATGTAGATGCTCTTTATGTAATATGGTAACTTGTTGTCCTATTTTGAAGGTGCTTTATATAAAAGTTGGATTGCACCATGATTGGGATCAGCTAATTGCTCACTTCTTGAACTAGTTTTCTTGAAATATCATGAAATGGTAGGCATCTCTAGGGACGATATTGGATTATGATGCAAGAAGACTAGAGGGCCCAAGAGCAAGCATTATGGATCGCCAACGATCCATCGGCTTAGCCTTTATAGCATCTTTCTTCTTGCGTCCTTCTCTTCATTTTCTTCTGGTCTTCTTGGTTGATCCTTGAGTTATTTTGATTTGTTTTAGATGTTCTAGTTCTTGTTGGATTCTGTTGGATTAAAAGCCCGGTTAACATTTGCCCCCCCCAAAGTATGCCTTCAATGGAAACAAGGCGTGCTCTAGAAGTAACTGCTTTTGAGTTCCCATTTAGCGAGGTTCAAGTGGTCGTGTTGAAGCCATCATGCGAATTTATCTTCGGTTATTCAACCGCCCGTTGAGTTCTGATGTGAATTGTCATTGCTTATAATAATGAATCAATTTTGACCCTACAACTTTCCAAATGCGTACAAATAACATGTGGATCTTTCTTAACGAGTTTGGAGCAAATTGATTGCAATTTGATGGGTCGCTAGCGATCCAAGGACTTAGCAAAATTTTTCAGCGTAACTTCCTTCTTAACCTCGTTCACGACGACCTTTCTCCTTTTCATGCTTTTCTTTGTGAACAAATCTAACTTCTCTTGTGAAACCTAGATAGCAAGGATAGGGAGAGGGAGAAGAGGTTTTCATATTGCTACCAGTAAGGCAAAAGAAAACGAAACTACAAATAAGAGAATGACCTTTTTTTTATTTAGAAAAAGTGTGTTTGTTGGAGAAGACGAGATTGACAATTAGGATTTTCAAAAGCAGGTAAAGATTAAATAAGAATAAAAGGGAAAGATTTATACTTACCTCGATTAATAACTTAGCCACATAATCACATGATGAAAGAACTAAAAAATGTCAACTAATTAATAACAATGGAGATTATTGATAGGATCCACTTAGATTTTCTTAGGATTCAAAAAGTTTAAAGTAACAATTTTCTAGAAAATTAGACAATAAGGAAATTACACATGTACTAGGGCATTAAATGAGAAACAACTATAAAGAACTTTTATTTTGGAAAATACAAAAAGAAAAGATAGGAAGTGATGTGGTACCGAAAAATATGGATATAAAGACAAGTCCATACCATTTCTATGATTAAGGCAGACTTGGGGGGCAAGTGTTACACCCATATTTCCAAAACTATATCTAAGATAAACTAATACGAGTGCAAGGCTAAAAGAACTGTCGCATGAAGAAAGCTGGACCAGGAAAAGAAAGCAAGAACAAAGCCCAAGTACGACCATGCCAAAGTCTCAAGACTATAACAGCACACGAAATTCACATCATTTGATCAAGTATATTATTGCCACTATAATACTACGCCTATAGCTTGAGATACCCACAAAAGTGAAAAAACCAATCTGTATCCCTTACACTCAAGAGTGGAATTGCGGCACAAACTCCCACTTGCATAACTCCCGAATACCGAAATACAAACGCATGGGAAATGGTGTAGTACTATTGTGAGTGGATCTTAGGCTAATTTTAACATTAGAGGTGTGATGAATAGTGTTTTATAACTTATACGAATCTTTTTAAATTATTTCAAGATTCAAATTTAAAAACAAATAATAAACCACATATATGTTAATAAACAGTCATAGATATATAAATGCAGTAAAAGTAAAGTAAAAATAAGAGAGATGATACTAGGAGTTTTATATTGGTTTGGATTAGCCAATCGTACATCCAGTCATGTACAGTGTATGAACATATTTCTTTTCCAACGCCTATTAAGTAGGTTGCAAGAAAACCAGAATATAGTCTTAATTTCAAGGCAATGAGATACACCCTCCTGGTTTACAGGTTTAGGGTAAACTCTCTTAATTTAATCTAACAACTATATCATACACTTGATTTTACCAGGCAACAAGCACACCCACTTGATCTGAACAGGCAACAAGTACACCCACTTGATGTGAACGGCAACAAGCATACCAAGCAAATAATAGTACGGAGTTATCGATTCCAAAACACAAACAGTTGTACTTTGGATACAAAATAACCTATAGCCTTTTTGATAGCAGTTTGATCTTTGAATTAATGAGAAAATACTTCCAAAACCAGTGAGTAGATTGTAGAGAATGGATGTAGTAAAGTAGGGATTAAATCTGAATGAATACAAATAGTATAGAAAGTGGATTTTGTGAAATATACGATGAGAATTTAGAGTAAGAAGAAAGCAAAGAAAGTAGTTAATAAAATTCATTTTCCTTTCCCTTTATATAGTCCTTGATGTGATGTGTCTATTCGTGAAGAGATATAACCAAAAATACAACTATTCAAAATTCAAAAGGCATCTCTGCAAAAGTCTATATATCGACATACATTGGTTGGTCATAGAAACATACCCTTACTAATTTTGAAAAACAATAATTGTTTTAATATTTTTATCAGATTCTAATAATTTATAAAACTTTTAAAAGAGTTTCTTAAATACTTTTAATATATAAACTCTTTATAAAATATTTATAAAATTATACTTTAATAAATATAATATATATGAAGTAAATATTCGATAAGAGAGTATTCAAAGAACAAATGGTCGCCATCTAAGGATTGTGACAAATTATTCATGTCTTTGTCTTTAAACTTATAAGTATTCAAATATCTTGATCATCTCTGAATTTTGATGTCTAGTCTTTTTACCGATCAATCTGCAGACTCGATTATCCTGTACTTGCATAAACCTACATAATATCTTGCAAAATACTCTATATAACTTAGGAAAACATTAGCACCTATAATTTTTTGGTGTTTGTCATCAAAATAAATATCTTTGGTATAAATAAAAGGTTGTACTGTGGTTCCGAATGTAAGCCTTCACTGGTCAAAGCTGTGGCGCAATTTTAAAATAACAGCAAAGCAAAACGATTGTGCTGCAGCCCTAGAAAAAGCAACCTTGATGACATAGAATTGTGATACCATCCTTAAAGAAATTACATGCAGTAAGGATGCAATGCAATCTTAAACTGTCATTCAATATGAGCGGGCTGCATCGCAATCTTATAACAACATCGAAGTAATAACACTGCGCCACCATCTTGATGTGACAGAATAGCGCAACAATCCTAAAAACACTGCCCACAATAATAAGGACCCGAAGGATTTGGCAATGGAGTAAGACTTCTTCGCAACCAAGAGCCAAGCCTTATCCTTAAAGGAAAACCAAGATATCCCAACTTCAACCCCAAGATCATTAAACCCAGCTCAAAGACAAGGCGGTGGCGCAACCCTCCATTGATGAGAATGACTCGAAACAGGTTAATGCAAGGCGATCACTCTACAAAATAGCGCCACAGTTTCTTCTATTAAGCCATTCAAATCAACTCTAGCCGTCTCTAACACTACGCTTTGCGTATGTTTTATATTGAATAGCGCGGTATAGCTTTAGAAGTGTTGATGTAGTTTGAATAATATACGGTATCACTACATCGGACGTAATGAAGGTGCGACTCCTACTAAATTAAAGCGAAGTTTTGAGGTGCTGATAATAATGTAGTTCTTCCCGAAATGGAGGACAGTTCTTATTGCGGCTTCATCTACACATTTTTGCAGTCTACTAGCCTGTTGCTTTATAGAATCATAAAGTCGTGGTCTATTTGAATTTTGGTTTTCCCGCTTCAATTTCAAACTTCATGCCTAAGTTCAAAATTCACCAACTCAAATCACAGTTTCCCGATGAAGACCACATTGGCATTCCTTGTACAAAAGATCAACAAGACGGATAATCGACATATGGCAACATCCAAAATTAGAAATCAAAGAGCCTAAGGCCACTTCCATAATTCATACACAGTAAACAAACAAGATAGATGATTGACACATGGTGTAATCAAAGGGTCAAAATCAAGAACATGTGTGATTGACAAAATCTCACAATTCTCTATATTATAAAAGCAGAAGGTACTGTAGCATAAATTTGGGGAATCTTTGAGACCTTTTTTTAGTGACGTAAAAATCAAAAATTGTACAATCTGCCGTTATTTGTTTGTAATAAGAATCAAAAGAGAGAGAAAATGACATTTTCCCATGGATGTAAGTCACTAAGATCTAAACCACATAAGTTCTTTGTGTTATTTTGTTACTTTCAATACTTTATTTTTCTTTTTCTGATTTAAGTTCTAAAATTAGGTTATATTTGTTAACGAACTTAACAAGGACTTGTCATCAAGTTTTGGATATTTTACCCCATAATTGTGTTAGCATTATTATGCTTAATAACTTCCACTAAATGCAAGCTTAACATTACTTAATTTTTCTGGTTCCTAATCACAAAAGTGTTCATCATCGTGATTATTTCGAATGAAATGCTTAGGTGTTTCATAGACGAAAAATCTCATTATCACTAATGAACAATTATAAAGAAAGTAAATGAAACATATTCATATTCATAGTTACAATGATATGAGATTTATGCTTTGCTATTTATTATTAAGGTTTTGAACCAAGCGACTTCTTGATAGATTATGGCTTAAAGGCGATAAAGGAATGGATCAAGAAGCCCAAGAGAGGATAATAATGACGAAAAAAAGAAGTGCAAGAAGTTAGTTAGAATTTGGTAAGTAAAATCATGTCGGTGCCGATTCATTTTATAAAGTGAGGCCTACTTCGAACTTATAAGTGATGGTGTCTTGTATTTTATAGGAAAAAAAGATTTGCACAGGACAAATCATCGTGTTACTGACATGATTTGCATGAGAAATTTTGACAACGAAACTTGAAAATTTGACTTGAAAAAATATTAGGAAAAGTGAAGGCGCATGTTGCAAAATCATGTTGGCACCAAGAAGATCATGCCGGTATCAACATGATTTGATTTATAAGTTTTACTTGTTCTTTGGCCTAAAAGCATGGATCTGAACTCTTACTTGGTCTTCCACCAATGGTGACTTTGATGAATGGATTCGCTATAAAACATGTCCTTTAACAATAAAAAAGGATCTTCTTTCCTTAGTAACTTGATTTCTGCCATAAGTTGCTGCTGAACTCGAATTCCCTTTGATTCCTTGATCTAAAATGCTATACTTCAGTTGTATTTGTAATAGACCGTCTAGAATAAAATATAATAGATGTACGCAGTGATTTGAAGCTGAACCATTTAAAATTTTGTGTGTTTTACTCTTGATTTCATTTTAACATCTGTTTATCTCTTTGTGACTAATTTGGAGTGTTTTATCATTTTTTTGACCCAAATATTTTTGTTCTTTCACTAAGAAAGAAGATATTTAGGAGTAGATCAACATTTTAACTTTGGATTCAAAGAATCGGAAACATAGATCTAGTGCTTTTTTAGTTGAAGGTGTATGGTTACTTGGATTGAAGAAGAGTCTACAAAAATATCTGATAAGATTTGACCTCAAGGAAAGGTACCACAAGATCTGAAATTAGTGCTAAAGGAGATCATGAAGGATCTTAACATGCTATAGGAGAGATTAATCAATGTATGCATGCTTTACCAACATCCTCATCTCAACCGACTGAAGTCGTAATAAGAGCTGAAATGGAAATGATGATTTTGTTATGAATATAAGGAAAATGGAGCAACAAAAGAGCAAAATAGATATAACGAAAGCTATTTAAGAGCAATTGGTGTTGGATCTACCCCGACAAAGGATCGGATCACAGAGGCGAAGGAAAGATAGAGGGGCATTATCATCTCCAAACTCTAGCAAAGAAAGATGTCTTCTATAGAATAGAATAGAAAATACAGAAAACAACCTATGCAAAGAGTGACTGAGGCAGCATAGAAGATAGCTGCAAAATATAGCGCAAATTGGGTAAAGATAAAACATGTTGGTAGCGACATGTCCAATCAAGTAGGTACTAACATGAATGCTGAAGCAGTGAACTTGTTCGATTACAAAATAGAGTTAATGGATGTTGGTGTTGATGATGGACAAGCTACTGGTGCTTAGACTAGTGATGCTCATACAAACTCCAAAAAACCAACTAGGCATCAACGTAGAGGGTATTGGCAAATGGCTTCCTAAGGTACAAAGGAGCCTAGACATCATGCAACGAAGCAAGAGTGTTTACAGAGTTAAACATTCAGGGTTGTGGCAGATGCTCATCATCCAACTGCCTAAATTAGCAAGGAGTACATCGCTGATATGGTTAAGAGGTTGTTGAATTAAAAATCAGCATAGAAACAATGATGATTGGGCTTTATTACCAAGTTGAACCCTATTCACAAAGAACATTCTAGCGAAGAGGTATGCAAAGAAGTTCATGATGCAGACCATGTCGTATTAAGATGGAACAACCGATCCAAGGCAGCATATGATGAACTACAAATGGCATATGAAAATTGCTGGCAGCATATGATGAACTACAAATGGCATTGATCAACGGGGTTCATCCAAGAATGGATTTCGGAAGGTGGCTCAAGAGAAAACTACCATTAACCATAGAAGAATTTTATCAAAAGACATCCCATTTATTGCATTTGGAAGAGGCATATTTGGCTGTCGAAATAGCTGCTGACGGTCAAGAGGGACCGAGTACTGCGATACAAAGCAACATTACTATCAAATATAGTGGTCATAGCTGAAAATTGAGAATACTAAAAACAATGCTAAGAGAAAGGACCAAGGCAGTGGAAGGAAACAAGATGCCAAGAAGTGCACTAGGTACACTTGATTTGGAGATTATACTCCCTTGAATGACAGTGTTAAAAATATCTACCTTGCTACACAAGGTACCGAGTGTTACAAGAAACCGCCTTTAGGAGAGGCTATTGAGGAAGAAAGACGGTTGGGAAAGTATTGTTGCTTCCATGAAATACATTAGCACAATACCAACGAATATAGGCATTTGAGAGATGTTATCGAGGATTTAGTTTAGAAGAAAAAGTTGCTGTAGTATATCAGTAACCCATAGGCTGGTGGGCAAACAAATAACAGACCCCAAAGGAAGTCTACCCAAGGGAATCAACTTGGGTGTAGTGGAAAAGGACTAAGACAACAAACGAGAGGAATTGTGATTAACGTTATATCTAGAGGCTCGCATCCAATGGAGAAGGGTTGAAATGAAGTAAGTACTAGGCAGTTCACTGTGACGTGTGCCTCAAGAAATGTACTTTTCATAGAGGATGTGGTTCCAACAAAGCAATAGAGGGGATGATAGATGATATTGTGTTTAGAAATAAAGATTATGATGAGGTTAAAGTGCCAAAGCTTGACCCGATGGTGATAATGGCCACAACAGGGGTAGGTACAGTGCAGCGAGTCCTTATTGACTATAGGGCCTTGGTGAACATATTTTTCAAACAAACCTTTCACAAGATGTACATTGGCGAGAAGGATCAAAAGCATTGTAAATCCTGCATCCAAAAGTTTACCGAAGAGGCTAAGATGCCAGTGGAGTGCATAGATTTGTCAGTTGAGTTGGGACAAGATGACCGCAAAAGTGTGCAGGTGCAGACATCTTTTTGTGAAGGATGGATTTTCAATTTACAACTTTTTTCTGGTCGATTGACTCTTGTAATTTTTCAGGTCGCGATTACTCTATGGTGTCTAATAATGAAAATTCCAACTACGATAGAGTAGGGGTGATCCAAGTGAAGCAAAGCACATGTTAAGAGTGATACGTTGTTGAGCTTAGAGAGGCGAAGTGACATGAGAAAGGGAAGGATGTAGGGAAGCATCTTTGAATTAAGTCTTCCAACGCATAGTAACTACCGCCTAGGTCTTGATTCGGGCCTAACAACAAGATTTATAAAATAATGGACACACAAAAATAGCTAGAGGGCATAAGGAAATCCCCAACAAAGCTGACAGTGACATCCCGATCGATGATGAGGATCCCGTAAAGGTTTTCAAGTTCAAATCTCAGCTCAGCCTAAAGATGAGGAAGGAGTTGGTAGGATTTCTCCCGGCAAACGTGGACATGTTTGCACGTTTTGGAATTATGGATCTTAAAGAAAATTAAAAAATAGAGGGGGGAATGGTGTTTTCTAATTTTTGTGAATATTTTTAATTTTTTTAAGTTTAATATTGAATCATAGATTTTCAATACAGTCAATCACAAATTCAATCACAGATAAAAATAAAGTAGAGAGTTAAAGAGATGACAACATGGATTTTATACTCGTTCGGATTTCCCCTGGATCCAGTCTCGTAAAATTGCTTGTACTGATTTCTTTTCAAATTCCTATTTTAAAAAACAGAAGGAAAATCCAATTGCAATCTCGATTTCGATGCTACGAGATACACCCTTTTGATTTTTTGGGCTCAAGGCACACCCCCTTGATTTGGCCAGGCTATAAGCATATCCACTCCGATTTTCATGCTACCAAGCACATCTAATTGATTTGAACAGGCTACAATTATACCCCCAAGCAAATGAAAATAGAGTATGATGGTTTTTCTAAAGACAATTCTTAAATTTTGTGTATAATGGATCCTACAACTGATAGAGTTAGGGGCATGCCTGGGGGAAATTATGTAATATGTTACATATATGTAATATGTTACATATATCTAACTTGTTGACCAATCTTGTTTGAAATAAATTCATTCAATTATATACTTGATATGATGTGGTTATATTAATTAATCAATTTAATTAAAGTATATTTAATAAAAAAAATCCATAAATGGTATGTTTGTGACAGTGGTTACAAAGTGTTGTAACCGTGAGTAATTTATCACAATGAACCAAATTTACCAATTTAAATGTTCCTAATCAAGATGCATCGAGACTGGATATCGATGTATCCATTGAGACTAGAGTACATAACACCCTCCAAATGTTGGGCGGTGTATTACTCATGACTGCCGGTGATATCAAGGGGTTACGTATTGATAGTTATTGGATAATATGAAATGACTCACTCGATAGTTTTCTATTAGTTAATATAACTAAGGTCAAGCAGAGAATATAGATGTGAATAATTTAAACAGTTCTCTCAAGTTGAGAACACTGTTGATCTTCAACGTGTAAGCTCCGCTTTAATTATTGTTAAACCGTAGCATGGCGTCCATCGAATGACTATTGTTGGCTCTAATGGAAGCATTGGAAGTGAAACACTATTAAAGAATGGATTCGTTTCCTCAGTTATATGAGGTTAGTTGCATGGCCAACTTAAGTCAACTCAAAGTAAAAGTCTCTAGCCAGAGCATTTCGGTTAATAATAATTGTTATTATTAAACTAAGGACTTTGTGTTTAGACTATAAAGTTGAATGTGGATGATATTGGACTTTTGACCATTACCGATTTCTAAATCCAAAGTGATATAGTTTTGACGAAGAGAATTGGTGTAAATATTTTTCAATATTAGGTACCATTTACAACAAGTAAAATTAGATTTTACCAAATTTTCTGCAAGCGATAAATTTAACCAAAATGTCACACCACCTCTTAAGTGACATGTGAACATTAATATTCGAATAGTTTGATATTAGTTCGCTGACTGAATTTGCACCTTTAAGTTGTATAACCGTAAGGATGAATTCTCTAAAAAACCACATTATTTAATTAATATATAAAACGTTTTAACTTGATTAAATTAATTGGTATTTGAGAAATATTATTTATTATTTATTTGATGTTTGGAAGTTTTTTGAAACTATTTTAATGCATTTATAAATGTTATATTTGCACGCATTGATATACGATATCGATGTAATTTAAAGATAATTCCATGAAATGATTTATGAAAATTTTATGTCATATGATGACACTATTTATGAAAATTTTATATCAATTGATGACATGATTTGTGGAAATTTTATGTCGTTTGATGACATACACGTAAAGAAAGGATTGGAGAGAGAGTAATCAAGGGAATTGATTAGGGAAGTTTCATTAAAGAATGAGAAAAGTTTTATTCTTTCAAATAAAACATATTCTCTAATTCATTTTGTACATATAGTTCATTCTTTCTCATTCATTATTTTTCTTTCTCTCTTCCTAATTTTTCATAGCAGAAAACACGTCACCTAGCAAGCACGTGCCTACGAGCGATGCGATTGGGATCGATACAAATGAACTGATACGATTTTGGCAGCCCATTGAAAAGCCAAACTTGCATTGATCTTATCTCAAAATCTACAAGTCTAAATGCCAGCAAATTTTCACAGAAGTTTGCGTACAATCCCAAGAATGTCCATGCTTGATCTTGACTCGATTGGTCAAGATCTTGATCGATACGAATTCCATTCATATCGATCATGAATCGAGTCGAAATCGCTCGGGATCGATCTAGTGGGCCCAACCACATGAAAGGAGTCTTTTGAGATCTAGGTGGGATATTTGCAGCGTACACCTATAAATAGCAGTCCAAGTGTTTCAGAAAGAGGATTTTTTGGCTCTTCTATGTCCAGCCTCTGCCGAAACTACCTTTGTACTTCAATTCTACTATTGTAACTCATTGTAATCGACGAACAAAGATCAATAAAAGTCAGCCATTTCATAGTAGACATAGGCCAAACACCGAACCACTCTAAATCTGTATGTTTCTACGTGTTTCCTTTTAAATTTTGAGTGTTCTTCACGTTTTTTTTCCTACATGTTTGCTATCTGTGATCTGTGATTATAAACGGGTGCTTTCATAAACAATTAGGTATTTGTGATTAATTTTGACGCAAACAACCATTTAGAAAGATTGAATAATGTGCAATGGTAGATGTGATTTAAAGTATAGTTGGGATGAAGAAAGTGAATGATCAATTTCACTTCATAAAGAAACATCGAAAACAAGAATTGTAATAATGAAAATAAAATATAATTAACATTGGAATAAGAAATATGATTTCTATTTTGAAATGTGTTTGTGTAGAAAATTGATTTTTGTGAGATTTATTTTTGTGTGTTCAAGATATTTGATCAAAGAATTCCCTATTGTAACTTGTTGTGTATGAAATAAATAGTCTATATTAAGTGAATGATTGACCTCCAAATTAAGTATGCTATTATAGCAATGACAGAAATAGTGGATGCATGCTATATAGCATTTATTGATTGCATCAAATTACAAAAATTGTTTTTTGTAAAACATACCGAGCATTATTTATGAAATAATGATTGTATTTTGGTGACAACTTAAAAAAAGACATAGTTATCTTTCATTGTGAATATCATGAATATTCGCTTTGAAAACTATAATGTGGTGTTTGTTTTCACAATGAAAGCGATCCATTGGAAATACAAAAGTATCTAAAACTATTTACTATTATTTTGGAATTATAGCCTAAGTCGTAATTTTGAGAAATAATTTTTATTATATGATTATGAGTCATATGACATTGGTTAATTATATCTCAAATAATTGAAGAGTTATGCACCCAATTAGTGCAGGCATCATAAGAGTTTATGAACTCATCGAATTGATACATATAAATGTATGCAGTCGTAAGTCTATTAATACTAAAATGGTTCTACTTACTTCATCATATTCACCAACAAATTATCATGACATGGACATGCGTATTTGGTACACATGTAGTATGTCTATGGTAAACTCATAGAGTGTAAAAAATAAGTAAATAAAATAAAATACAATAGAAATGATTCAATTTGATCGAATGAGTAATAAATTGGAAAAGTTCCAAACGTACCAAAAAATGAATAAATTCAATCTCAAAATTCACTCCTTCTTGTGATACATAATGATGCATCGATAAGTAGTAATCGAACTTTGTTGGAAATATGCGATTAACTATGAATGAAGTTGAGTTGGCTTCTTTCTATAAGATCATGTACTTAAGAGTAGTACACAAGTTTAACATTATTTTATCCAAATAATAGTTTATAAAATCATACAAGATGAAGGTTATAAAAAACTCCAATATATCCTAGACCAAGGAATTGGCAGGTCGTGCGAGTCGAAAGATTGCACGTAATAATCGTTCATAAGGGATCTTGTATGAATCTCTCCAAAAGAGTTTTGGAAGACTGTCACTGAATGACATATTTAAGTTTTGAACATAAGTTTTGTAAATTAAAACCAAATCGATTTTATAAATAAAGAAATGCATAAAACTTTAATGAATACCTATTCTTTTGCATAAAGAACAATTGTTGTTTTAAGAAATACCAAATTCACTGTGAAGAAATTTCTTTGAGGATTAGTGGTAGCAAAATGGGATAGGATACGATCCATAAATAGAACTATGTAGATGAGATGAAATGGAACTGGCTAATTTAAACGAACACAGTGCATTATAATGTCTAATAAGCATTCTCACAAATTGAAGAGAAACTATAGGTTTCTTAACAATGTCAAAAATATATGATACTCGGTTGTTTAGTTAAACCATTAAGATTGTTGGCTCTATGGTATGATACACAAATCTAAAAATATTCTAAGTACACTATCAGCATATGATTTTGGTAGTCGTGACCGAAGGGATATGATCCATCGGCCACGATTATGTCTTTATGAGCAAGACGAATGTAGTTGGAACTAAATAAGCAATGTTGATAAGAATAATATTAAAAATTTCATTGCTGAAATTAGCGTAATAGATTCGGCATTCAATGTGCTCAATATAATTCAGATTTACTCACAAAATTACCACTAGTATGACGGTATGTTTGGTACATATGTATTGAAATAGAAAATTCTAAATAATGATTTGGAGTTAACTATTTACGTATAATAACCAAAAATGTCTCGAAGTTAGTGGGAGCGATATTGAGTTTGTAAATTTTTGGATATGATCTAAGAAATGATAGAAAGTATCATTTTATAAACATCAAAGTAAAAAAAATATTTTGAGAGAAATATCAAATAGTTTGATTATCAACCAAAATGTAGAGGAAGCGTGTATTCATAAGAAAGAACATTAAAAGGTATATTGATATTTCCAAACTATAACAACATGTTGTTGATTTTAACGATGTACTTGTGTTAAAATCAACTTTAGTTGTTTTATACTCAACTTTGGATTGTAAAAGATGTCTTTTATAGTGAGTAAAAAGGATATTGGGAATATCCCAAATCAATATGCAAAGACACCTTATTAAATTGTTTATTACGGAACATGTGAGAATAATTCCTTGTGCATTGGCAATAGGAATGATCATACTAGTTAAGTTGTCTACGACAACATGATTTGTTTGTATATTTGATACATGAAGCAAATATCAAATCCAAATTGATACCACTAAATGGTTGTTCGAAGTGTTCTCGTATATTTTTGAAATACTAGAGAATTGTTTACAGAAACAAAAACTCCTTATTAACGAGTGTTCGGACTTAAATTTCATACGTGATATTGAGTATAGTATGTCAATAATAAATTCAAGTTAAGAACCTTTAAGTTGGAAATTTTCTAAATGAAAGGCCATGGCTGATTCAATGAAAAAGGCTAAGTACATCGCACTGAATAGCGCTGAATAACGCCGTAATGAAAGCAATATATATAAAAATATAAGTGCATAAATTTATAACTGATTCAATTCCAAATGCTGAGAATTTCATAATATTGTTGTATGAGAACAATTTTGCAATATAGTTGTAACAGAAATGATAGTTCACTATAAGTTGAGAGACATACTTTGAATTATTCCACACGATAAAGTAGTTTACACCGTCGAAGAGCGTTGATTGAAAGAGTAGACAGTTAAAACATAATAGCATACCTGTACATAAATGGACTGACCCAATTGGTTTTGAGAAAACTAATTGGAGAAGTTAGAATAAGATTCCATAATTGACTCCGAGTGCAAGTGGGAGATTGATTGAGTTAGAGATATGCGCTAGAGGCAATTATGTAATTTGTTACATATATCTAACTCGTTGACCAATTTTATTTGAAATAAAGGTGTTTTCTTTCTATTATATACTTGATATAATGTGGTTATATTAATTAATCAATTTAATTAAAAGTATATTTAATAGAAAATCCATAAATGGTATGTTTTATGACAGTAGTTACAAAGTGTTGTAATCTTGAGTAATTTGTTACAATAAAACAAATATATCATTTTAAATGTTCCTAGTCAAGATGCATCGAGACTGGATATCGATGTATCCATTAAGACTAGAGTACATAACACTTTCCAAATATTGCACAGTGTATTACTTATGATTGTTGGGGGCACCAGGGGTTACGTACCATTGGTTATTGGATAATATAAAATGACTCACTCGATAGTTTTCTGTTGGTTAATATAACTAAGGTCAAGTAGAGAATATCGATGTGACTAATTTACATAGTTCTCTCGAATTGAGAATATTGTTGATCTTCAAGCTCCACTTTGATTATAGTTAAATCGTGGCATAGCGTCAATTGAACGACTATAGTTAGGTCGAGTGGAAGCACTGGAAGTGAAACACTACTCAAAAGAGGATTCGTCTCCTCGTTTATATGAGGTTAATAACACGGTCAACTGAAGTCAACTTAAAGTCAGTCTCTGACCAGATATTTTGGTTAATAATGATTATTACTGTTGAACAAAGGACTTTATGTTTGGACTATAAAGTTGAATGTGGATGATATTGGAATTTTGACCAATACCAAATTCCATAAATCCAAAATGATGTTGTTTTAACAAAGAGAGTTGGTGCACATAATTATCATTATTAGGTACCACTTATAATAAGTAAAATCGGATTTTACCAAAAGATGTGCAAGTGATATATTCAGCCAAAATGTCCACCACCTGCTAAAAAATGTGAAAGTTAATATTTGAATAGTTTTATATTAATCGCTGACTGAATTTACACCTTTGAGTCGCACAACCATACCGATGAATTCTCTGAAAAACCACATGATTTAATTAATTTATAACTTGTTGCAAATTGATCAAACTATTTGATATTTGAGAATATTAATTATTATATATTTGATGTTTGGAAGTTTTTTGTACTTATTTTAGTGCATTTATGAAAGTTATATTCGCACGCATTAATATACAATATCGATGTATTTAAAGATAATTGCATGAAACTACTTATGAAAATTTTGTATCATTTGATGACATGATTTATGAAAATTTTATGTCATATGATTACAAGATTTGTGGTAGTTTTATGTCATTTGATGACATATGCGTAAATAAAAGATTAGAGAGAGAGAAATAATCAAAGGAATTAATTATAGAAGTTTAAATTAAAGAATGAAAAAAGTTTCATTCTTTTAAATAAAACATATTCTCTAATTAATTTTGTATGTACAATTCATTCTTTTTCTTCCTGTTCTTCTAACTTTTCATGGCAAAAAATAAAATCAAAATTTAAAAATCTTTCAACATCAAATAAAACTACAAAAAAATAATAAAAAATTGGTTCATCCATCTCTTGCAAGGATGGGTTGGGGGTCTTGAAGATCTAAGGAGATATCATCATTCAAGGTGTGACTTCTAGGCAACATCTTAAGGGGAATTCTATAATGACCTACCTTTTCGACCCTTACAAATCGACCCTAATACATCAACGGTATCCACGAGTCAGAAAGATAGATTGTTAGGGTTAAAGAAAAAGAAGGCAGAATAGAATCTCACATCGTGACAAGAAGATATATAGTATATACAAGACCTTTACAAAAGAAAACATTCTTATCATATACACATCATTAGAGTACACTAACCTATTAGCTTAGACAGTTATAACAGCCATCTGCGCAATTGCTGATGAATGCATACAGAGTCAAGAACTCAGAACAATATAAAATAAAAGATATTAAATACATCTTGTAGAATCCAACTCATCTTCTGAAAGCTCAAAGTATCTAGCTAAATCTGGAAAATATGCTCAGACTGACCCGAGCATTATCGAAAATATTGCCCAGGTCAGTTTGGTAAAACCAGTGTGAGAAACTCAAGTCACAAGGAATTTTATTTATTATAGCTTGTAAAATCCTTTAAAATCAAAGGTATCTCGTAAGAGCACGCTAAACATAGACATGGAAGGGATTTTACCTTACATAACCAAAACATTTATATCAGAAAATTCAGTGATATTATAATAACGTCTAAGGGTGAAAATAATAATAATCAAGTAGCTGTGATGCTCGTGAGTGTACATCACAATAATACTATGTATAAATCAAAAATTGTTAAGATGCATTCGCTAATTGTGTAGTATTCCATGGAGGTGGTCTCACTACTTTGAGAAACAATCCTCCTACACAAGGATTTTAGTTATCCTTCTTAAGCAACAATACACCCCTAATGATGTGCTATAGGAAAAATTAGCAAGTCTCGCTAAGACTAAGTACATCGCCTCACACATGCATAACAACTGTAGGTAACGTCTAGATGGAACCGACTGCACTCTATGGGTTTGCCAACCCTACTTGTCATTCCTCTTACCTCTGGTTTTAGTCATTACCGCCGGTGAGGCTATGTCCAGCGTTCTAGCTCGTGCACTGCCATTAAAATAGATCATGGCATCCCACATGGATTCTCATACCCCAACGGGTCTTGTAATCACACATGGATTATAATATCCAAACAGATCTCGGAATCACACATGGATTCCCACACCCCAATGGGTCTGTGAATCACACGTGGATTCAAATATCTTAATATATCACGAAACTCCTCTATAGAACCGTATGGTTTTTGGAGTAGTTATGGTACGAGCCATCTCTTATGAGTACACTCCTCCTCTTACCGGGCACCTCAAAAACAATAATCGGTTTCTCGAAATGCTCAATACCAGTTCTTAGGAAATCATCAGACAATACATAAGAGCGGGTATCCCCCTTTAACCGTTTAGGTGGACAGATTTCCTCATCATTTTTCCTAGAAGAACAAACAAGTTATATGTACAATATAACACCATGATGTTAAATGTACGGATATTTCCAGAGTTAAATTCTTTGGTGTTAAGTAGGTAATATTTCTATACCATCAAAATTAAGAACGATTGCGTATTTAGGCCAAGATTTTGATAGTCGGTTATTTAACTATCAAACAAACAAACATTCAAACAGAGATTACATTTTCCATGGAAACCACCAATGCCTTAAAGTTAATCTTTGATTAATTAAATCTCTTTACAAGATAATTATCAAAATATTCATATACTTATCTCATTAGTATAAGTATATTCACAAACTATACCTTTCCAAATTTGGAAATCCTTTCTTATAAAATGGTACAAGTATATTTTCCAAAACTCTTAGAAAAATTCCTATTTCTAATCATATTAAATGTACCAAACCTAAATGTTGTTTAAAACGAGATAAAGATAACCTCAAACACTACTCCTCCGATATTAAGTGTGAATGAATGCCATGTACTATTATAATTAAGGAGGTCAGTTAAGGGAAATCCAATATCAAATTCTTTTACAAATTACTTCAAGAAATCCTTTTAAATATGCCTCTTTAATTTATGAAATCTCCTTTATTTAAACTCCAAATTCATTTATAAAACACTATATAAATTCCTAAGTTTATTTATAAATACCTGTATATAAATTTCCAAAACATTTGTAAAACTTTTTTCCAAATATCCAAAATCATCTATAGAACTTCTTTTACAGTTTTCCTTGTTTAAAACAAAATTTATATTTAATAAACTTTCTAAGTATATATGGTCCTATTGATCAATAATAAATTATTTAGAATAACTTTAAATAACAAGTTAATATTGAACCTCGCTTTATTTAATTATTTTTAAACCTCATTCAGAATAATAACTTTTGAATCTCATTAATAATATATTAAATTAATTAAGCACTATTATTTTATTAATAAGTTAACTTCAAAACAATATAAATATAACAATTAATTAACTTTAAAACATTATTGATACAATAATCAATTAACTTTTAAATAATGTTAATATGATAATTAATTAACCTATAAATATAAGTGTTTATGCATGCCCATGAGGACCCACATTCAATCACAATGTGCGTGCATTAATTCAACAACACACTTTTGTGTGGCTGTAGAGTAAATATATATTATTTTTGTAACATAAATCATCATATTTCTTATGACTTGCCTAAAAAGAAAATGTGAGTGGATAATATCGTAGATCTATTTTACCATTACATGGATTTCAAGTTGTTTCTTAAACTCCATATCATGTGTTCGGTTAAGTAGTAATTTGTAGTCTTTAGATGCACATCAGTCATGGTCAATATTGGTAGAGTCGAAAAAGAAAGAGGGTCATAAACAGTTCACCACTTCTACTTTCATACAATATCAGACACAATTCAAATTAAAGTATTTGTTCGATATATAAATAAAAATAGCGCATTAAACTTGGAAAATTTTCCTTAACATTGAATTTTCGACTATCGGTGTAGCTAATGTTCATGTGATATCTTCATATGAAACTTCGCTTATCTTAATGCCTAAAACTACAATCGAAATTAAATGGAGTAGATGCGAGAATCGTCTTGAATCGTCATAATTCGACGTTCTATGGTTAGATAAAAATATGAGTTGAACGAAATAAATTATGATGTTTAGCACCCAGAGTTTCTATCCTTTTGTTATTCTGGTTTGGGTTTAACCCGTTATACTTTATGTAAACATTTTGGGCCTTGGGCCTTTTTATCTACTTCAAAAAAATACACGCCTCTTCTCGAAAATTCCATTAGATTTGCTCTGAACTCGAGCTATTAAAAAATTAAATGGGTGCGAAGATTGATTTTATTCAATGGAAACAAAAATCAAATTAAAATAAAATGAATAATTTTATCTTACATATGTCGTGGTTGTCCTACAAAAATGACCCAGACATTTATTACGTAATTATATGCAGCAATAAGAAAAGTAATCAAATGAAAACCTTAAACGGGACTATAGCGTATTGCAATATATTTGAATTGGCTATGAGTGGAAAAAATGTAAAATAGTTACAATTTGTGGCGTCAATTTTACTTCAGACCATATTAGCTATTGTATTAAAGGTTCCGAATTAAACTTTTATCCGTGGTCCAGAATAGTATAGGACATGCCCTGATCCTGGAGATGTATGTATTTGTGACAATTAATGAGCCACGGATATAAATACTTGCATGGTCCCTTACATACCAACCCTTGTCAACTTGTCGGTTTTAATGCTTGTAGATTAACTGTTTTCTGTAGTAGGGCTTCTTAGCCGAAGTCAACTAATGTTAGGAATCTATGCCGTTTTGATAAAGAAGAAATAAATTACAATAGAAGCTTTCGTTATTTTCTATTTTCTAACTTTTGTTTGTTTGTAAATATCAAGGTCCATTAAGAGGGGAAAATTCAATTTGATAGTGGGTTCTATTCAAAAGGCATCATAAAAGCACTTGGAATTTATACATGACGGTCATAAGATATATACATGGCAATATATTTTGAATTGTTTAATAAATTACAGCAAATTTTGCGCTTTATAATAATCTAAAATTACTCGATTCTTTATGTTTTGAGTAAATTTATATCTATAACTTAAGGATATTTGAATAGTGATTGGCTAGAGATAGGATTTCATGGGACAATAATTTTGATCAATAATAATTTGATTATCATCATTTTTCATGGCTGCTGAAAAGTAACTCCGTATACAAACCCCTAAGCTGAACTTTAATATTTTGTTTAATTTATTCATTTTGATTAAATACATAAATGAACAAAGTTAAATTGGACTTGACATCATGGGTTGATCCCCCAAGCTTCACACTTGTATGGGTACTTGTGCTATGTGTTTATTGTTTATCATCTTTTGTTCAAATACTAATGCACCGTGTTGTTTAATTGACTTTACTCATATACAAAATGCTATACAAAATGCATCCGTAGGGCAATCAGCAAGATGAATGGAGAAAAAATGCAGGAAATAAGTTACCAATGGCTCTATCTAATCTATCATTATCACATAAAATATACATAGCTAGTGTCAGAAATGTATTTTTAACTTTGTTGTGTACATTTGATGTACTACTAAAACATATATATTTACATCTCATGCACATGCCTACATGATAAAGAAACACTAAACAGATTAGTTATAGGGAGTTTTATGGGTCCATTATGCATTATTACCGAAATCAATGCTCAATGGCTCCACATAGCAAACCATAAGCAATAGGATAAGTCAAACAGTGTCGAAATCCTAGTCACAAAAGCCGAAACCCTGCTAGCTATTGTCACTACTGTAACCGCACTTCTACTCCCAACCTTGAACTCTGTCCTATTGTCACTACTGTAACCGCACTTCTACTCCCAACCCCAAACCCTGCCAGCTTCACATCATAATTTTTCATATCAATTTCATAAGCAACAAAAATGCACAGTTCTACTGATAATGGTATAGGCACTACAATGGGAAAATATAGAGATCTTAATAATAAAATCTAGTAAACTAATAATCGGGAATAACAATTTCATGGAGTTTTAGTTACTAATTTTACATCATTGTTATTATTGTGCATTTTTGAATAAAACCAAATGAGCAAAGAAATCTCAATATGTAGCTCACTATCATCTGCTATTTTTCATGGACTAGAGTCTACGGTGAAATAGATGTTAGACGACATGTGGACAATGACAATACTACCAACAAAAGTAATAAATAACACTAAAAAATTTAAATTTCTAGTTTGCTACATGCAATTATTCAATACTACACATATGTAGATATTCAATGCTACGGGTAACACTGAATTTTTTGAATGTGAACAAAATATTATAAACAATGCAAATGTCCTTACATGAGTGCATATGAATAACCTTACATGAGTGCAGCAAACTTACGTCAGTTAAGTAATTATTGCAGGCTATTCCCACTGATGCTCCTTAAATGGATAATATTGCAGTGATTCATGGAGAAAGTGTAACAAATATTGCATGTTAAAATTAATTTGCTTCATTTGGTAGTGAAAAAGACAAATCGCGAACGGTAACAATCATACAAAGATATAGAAACAATTGGTAGTCCAATGACAATGAAGAATGAGCAATGAGTGATGAAATATGAATGATGTAAACATAACAACAATAACAATCAATAACAATAATGTTGGCCAAAAAATAAACAAACATAGATTCAAAGGTAGGTTAATGATAATTTACAGAGGAAAAAATGAGCGATGATTTGAAATATTGCTGGTTAATGATAATTAACAAAAACAATATAAAAGTGTAAAAAATCCCTAAGAGTGATTAATCAACAGTAGTAACTTTGCAGCAGTTGTCGATTGCAAACTGCGATGAACGATCAATTAGGAAGCGAGATAAGGTGTCGTACTTGTAAAATACCTAAAAGTATTCGAAGATCCTCATCTAAGGGGGAACAGTAGATGGTTTGGAGCACAATAATCTGGTTAAATTTAGGATTAATAATATGTGGTCAAAAATAGCTAAGTAACTTGATGATTCAGAGCAACAGCTGTTGATTGCAAACTGCAGTGATTGTTCGATTGGGAACCGTGACACGCATAGCACTTGTAATTTCTGACAGCTAATAGCTTTGGCAATGAGGCAGAGGCATATGTGTTGTGTGGATAGCGGATCATCGACGGTGAGGAAAGTAATGGTCAAGGGGTAGGATTTGGTTGAAGCGACTGCAGATGCAAGATGTGAGGTCGAACGAAAGGAGAAAGGATAGAGGTTGGATATAGGGGCAGTTTCGGAAATCCCAAAAGACATGGTTGAAAATAGTGGTTGGAATTCTCATTATTAACAGGAAAGACAATTAAATAACTTAAATCCATACAATTGGATAATTTTAATTAAAAATTAAAGTATAGTTAAATCACTTTGAACAAATAATTAAAATATAATTAAAACATTTTAAAGCAATAGCTAAATAACTATAAAATAATAATTAAATATTATTAAATAACCTTAAGAAATAACTTTTAAGAACCATATTAGTAAAGTTGTTAACTTTAAATCATTATTCAAAACAATTATTAATTACCTTTGGAACAATGTTAATAAATAGTTATTACCTTTTAAATCTTCTTACTAAATAATAACTATTCTTAAAATAACTTTCAAATCAATAATTAAAATTTTTAAATTTGAAAGAGGCTTAATGATCACGAAGGTACTTAAACTACCTACTACATCATTTAATATAGCTTTCCAAGTTAATAACTGATATTTACGTAATCAAAAACTATATAAATAAATTCATCATTTGACCGTCATTGGCTAACATATCACTTATTCAAAGTTTCATATCAATTGACAATATATAATCAGATGTCCAAATCTATAAAATAGCAGAACGGAGATTTGTTCTGCTAATTGAATGTCAGATTAATTTAATCAGTGGAATGGTGTCTTATTCTGCTAAACAGCTGTTCAAATTACCTTATTCAATTTACTTTAATAGTATGATGTTTATTTGGCCAAATAGATAACACCCATTAATAATAATTAATTAAACTACATTGTTTTCAAAATTAACGTAATTATTATAGGCAGTATTAATTTATCTTTAAATTATACTACACCAAAATAATCAACATGTTACGTCGAAACGTTGTATTCGTTAATACAAACATAATGCAAAAATCTGCGGGTAAATCGAATTTAATATGAATGAGATATAACTTGTTAAACTTTGCTAACCCTTAATCTATATGTATATATCATATAAAAAATTAAAATCTCACCCCATAAATCAAGCCTGGCCCATAATCACGATCGCAACCACCTTCTACAATGCCAACTTCCTCTTCTTCCTTTCTTCTTCTCAAAACTCCAATAACCCTAACTCACACACAAGGCACGCGAACACCATGCACGTGCACATCTCCATAGACTACTGCCTCGATGTTGTGCCACCACCTACAAACGCACACCACCTACATATCGCATCTCCCTGACTCCGTCCTCCATGTCCATTCCATCACTATTTCGACCACAAAGCCCAATCTATTTCTAGGCATGCACCATATTGCACTCAAAAATCCAAGAACCACCAATACCTCAATTATCGGTCATCACTTCTACCACCATTGTAATAACCCGAGTTCCAGTGAGTTCGGATTTTTTGCAAAAATGCTAAAACCCAAATCCACTGAAGCCCGAGTTAGGTGTCTGGTATCCTAACAAATAGGAAATGATAAATATATCAGAGCTCAAATAAATATCTCACAGCGGAACTGAGTAAAATATAGTAATAAGTAAATACACACCAAGGTGATAACACTTTTTTAAACAAGTGTCTCAAAGTTGGAAATCTCTGCCATCTATCTAACCTATGGGATGATGTGAGAAAGGGGTCAAAACTAAAGTTCTGGTGAATGGACAAATAATACACTTCTAAGCATAATTCTACATATACCGTTCTATTTCCATTTTCTATTATATTAGGTTTATTGGGTTTATAATACTCTCGCCTCTGTGCGTGAATCGTACCTATCTTCTCCCTAGTAGAATAATACCTACAACCAATATATATATATATATGTGTATATATATATATATATGTAGCTACATGCCCAAAGACTGCATCAGTCCCAGGTACAACCCATAGTACCTTCCACATCCTCTTAGAAAAGGACTCCATCCTCTCGCTACTAGAGCGTACTGTAACTACATCTGTAAAGGACATTTCCGTGAGGCCTACAATACAGATATTTCGTCGTTTACTACGAAAACATGAAACTACATCCGCACTAGCTTATACTAGTGCTCGGACATCCACAATGTACCACCTAGTGCGTACCTTGAGGACTACACGTAATCATTCTGTCTACTCTCTGAATTCCGCCAACAAGGTCTACCTTGTACGGAACTCGGTCGGGGATTTTCTATATCTGTAAAGGTCCTCTTCGTTAGGCCTACACTATAGATATTCTACTTGGTCTATCTCTTTTCTCATTGTGGCTATGGCCCCATGCAGCCCACCCTCAACTAATCGAAAGACCTATCAAGAGCTAAGTGGCTGTTCCCTACTACAAACAATCTAAACATCCAATTGGCTATGCCCCTCATCCATTGTCTCGATAGTGAAAGAATCATTGGCCTGTTGGCTTAGCTCTAGTTTTTTCCGAACTCGCTCTGACTAATGATGGCTAATATCAGCATGCAACTATCCTTATGGGTCCTGCCCGCTATAACCTACTCGCAGACTAGATTACAGTATCATATAAATATCCTACTCCATCATCAACCTTTTAACTGCCTACAAAGGTCTACTTCATTAGGCCTGCAATGCAAAAGCAGTCAAGGCATACTCTCTTGATGGAATAGCTATAGACCTGCCTACGGGGGTGCAGCTTCGTTAAGCCTGCCCTAGAGGGCCATCTAACCCAAAATAACTAAGGTGGACGTGCACTTTCTGTACTAAAAAATCTGTGATGAACTTCTTCGTTAGTCTCTACTATTATTTTTGCTTATTAACTTAATCCAAGATATAAGTTTGATAGAATAAGTCTCTTCTATTTCCTTCTTTTTAATTATAACCTACGTGTTACAATTATACTTGAAATTGTCACTTTTATATTATTTTCTTTCTTTTATAACCTACATATTATAAATGTAATTGCAAGTATCTCTTTTCTAGTCTAGTCTATCTTTTTTTATTATGATACTAATTTAGTTCTCTTATATTGTATAACAGTCTTAACTTGGGAATGTCCAACTATTATTAAGTTACTTATCATAATATCTGCTTTACTTTTTACTCTACTATCTGCGCGATAAATTCAGATCTAATCATTAACTTGATTATTTCTTTTTCTTTAAGTTCTTTAATGCTTCGTTTTATTCTCTTTTATTCTGGGAATTAGTTCTATTCTATTTGGTTGGTTACAAAAACTGTACCATATTTCAACATAAAATAATGCCATAAACAATAACCCGTAACTGCAAGATATTTCTTTTGTTATTTTTTTAATTATTGGATAATGCAAAATACAGTAATGTCTATTTTTTGCACTAATTTCATTTCTCTTGTTTTTATTCCTGCAATTACGATTACCATTTTGCTTACAATATTAAATTGTGGAAATGTATCCTTTTTCTAACAACCAACAAATCTATTATGAACTTCCAAATCAAGTTATTCATTAGATTTTCCCTTTTTATTTCATCCTCCATGTTTTGATATATTTTACTGTAAATTTCTCATTTTTAGACTTATGTCTTTCTCTACAATTTTTAAGCCTAATATCGCTTATATTCATTTGGATTTCTTTCTTTTTCCATAAAAATAACATTTGCATATAAGTACACTTTTCTTATAAATTTACAGTTTCAACAAAATAACTACATAACTAATTATTGAAATTAGTTCAAGTATAAGAAATGCCAAATTAAAAAATTCAACAAGAATCTAATATCATCAGCATAAAAATATATAATTTAAATCCACTCACCTGAAAAGAAAACACTTAAAATTCCAGATCTGATTTTTATTCCAGTTCTATTATCCATAGCTTTTCCTTTTGCAACCCTATTTGGATCCATAAACCAGAATTTGTATGGATTTATAAATATGTATCCAATTGAAGAAAATAAACAGATAAACTAGAAAACTAAATCTAAAAACTCACCTTATACGGACGACTTAATTTGGACATCTCTTCTTTAGATCTGCAGTTTCTACCTCCAAATTGCAAATCAGGAAACCTAAATCTAATATATTTTATTTTTGAAGAATTGGAGGAGAAAGAAGAGAGACAATGCTTCGGTGCCCATTCAGAAAAATATAGGTTTGAAGGATAGTCCTACATGTTTATTTGTAGAGAGCCAAAGCAACGTCGTCCGTTCGTTTAAAGTGATTGAAATCCAGCCGTCAAAAACAAGCAAAACACATAAATTTTGACGTGTCTAGCCTTTTTGTTTTATACGTATTAATTTATTTTCTCTATTTTTAAACGTTAACTTTTAACTGTTGTCTATTCATTCTAATTACTTTCTATCAATTGCAAATTTAATTCCCCTTATAACATATGTTTATTTTTAAATTTAAACATTTCTAATTAATGTAAATTAATTTCCTTTATGACGCGCGTCTATTTTGAAATTCAAACGTGCGTTATTTCTGGAATATATACGTGCATATATTTATAAACAATTATATTTACATACATTTACACGTATAATAATTTTTGATACGGAACTTCGAACGTCAATAACTTTTTCATACGAAGTCCGTTCGAGGCATATTATATATGTAAATTGATCAGAAAATTGCAATGGACACAATGACATAACTTTCGAGACCATATTTTGAAAATTTCAAAAATGCCCACTTTCATTGTTTATAATTATTTTGGTTATTTAACTATCTAAAAATGGGGCGTGTTACATTCTCTCACCCTTTAGGAAATTTCGTACCCGAAATTCGATAAGGATAAAACTAAGTAATTCTCCGCATCAATTATATCCATTTTATGTACATCCAATATTTACAACAATCTGTGTCTTTGTGCAAAGTGTCATTTCATATAAGATATATGCATGTACATGAATTTCTAAGGGTACCTCATATATGAATGCTTTTCTCTTTGAAATATGATGCAAGCATCCTGAATATACTTGCAATTTTTATATGAATGCAATATTTTGAAAACTCGAAACATTTTTCATCCAATTTTTCCCACACTTCTACTGAATAGAGGCATAGTTCAGTATTTTTTTCATTCAAACCCTAACACACAACTTTAATATTCAAATTTGAGTAAAATCTAATTTTTCAAACTCGATTTCTTATGTCGGAAAGAAGGTAGAAAAAGAAAAACCCCACATTTCCACGTTTTACTTTTGCACACGTCTTTCTTTGTACTTCGGACTTGTGCCACATTATATAAAAATCTCTATTCTCTTTCCTAAGCATAGTTCACATAAGAAAAATTTTCTTTTCCAATTTTTTTGTTGACGTTTCTATCGCTTTCTTTAAATTTGTTGTTTTCCTTTTAGTTAATCTTTTTGACTTTTACTTTTCTTTTATTACTTACATCCTACTTTTTTATTCTCTTCTTATGAATATCACAGAAAAAGAGCATTATACTAGTTAGCACTGACTTGCAATAATAAAGACAAAATGCTTACATAGGAGTACGATCTCATAACTAAAGAGAAAACAAGTCTTACTACAAAGCGATACTAGATAAATAAATATAGCAGCTAAACACAACTATCATATAGGGCTAGGAGGCCTAGGAACATGTCCAGCCTGATATAGGAAGGTCCTACTCTAGGAATCCAAGTAACTCATATGCTCCTCCTGTCGCCTATTACTCGTTCCTAACTTGCGTTGTATTACTCACGGTGGATAAGATCTACTCATCTTTTTCATTCCATACTCAAATTGGAATAACCAAGTCTCATTTACTGCAACGAATAAGGATTTCAATCTATGCAGTCTCTATCTAAAAAAGCAAATAAGTATGGGGAAACTTTCTCTTTACCTTTACCTTTCATTTTTCCACAACTAAGAACTACCTATCCCAACTACGTGTGTCTTACTATCTTACTAATATTACTTCACTATTCTTCTATAGTCTCCACACATGAAGCAACATTCCTAGGTTCTCACCAGTGTCCTGTACACTTTATGGGAACTTTTATTATTCCTACTAAAAGAAATCACTACCATCTCTTACATAGCCTTACACATTTCTCGTCACACCTAGGAAATGATTCGTATCTACTCCACATTTAAAAGTTCGGTTTGGTATTTATCATTTCATTTCAAAATTAAAGCTTCTAAATTTTTAAAACAACAAATCCCAAAATCCTTGCGTTTAGAAGTATTACTTTGAAGTTTCTATTAAATTCAAAGATACTGGGTTACTTAACATTTTATCTTTCTAGACTTGCATCTTTATAGCCTTTTGAATTTAAATTATTCCCCAAACTTAGAGATGAAAATTTACAAATTCTAAGTTCAAAACTTATTCCTCTTTTTCTTTTAAAGACCTTTACAGCTTTCCATAAAAAAATTGGATTTTTAAATTTAACTATTTGCTAAGTTTTCCTCTTCCAAAAACTTATTTACTTTTTCACCAAACCATTTTTCTTTAAATCATGCCTTGCTTGTCCACGAAACATTTTTTCTTGACTTACAAAGATGTCATCACATGTTTTCAAAACAACTTCTTTTCATAGATTTTCAAATTTATGAAAACTGGAGAAGATAAGAACAATTGTTTTATCAAAAAGTTTCTTAACTTTCCTACTCTTCGAATTACCTAACCTTGGAGGAGTTTCTAACTTACTACAAATGGGGACTTTCTACAAAGACAAGCAACCAATGCACATAATCAATGAAAATATGAAATTTCCATTGCTTAGCGTTCCTTCTAAGGCTCTCTATAATATCCCTCCTAACTAACACTGTCTCTAATTATTACACTTCTTATTACACCTATGGTTTTATACCATAATGTATTAGAACTATTTTCTCTTATGAGAAACCATTAACGCTGAAACCTTCTCTTACGAGGAACTTATTTTATAATTTATCAAAATAGGCTATATAAAATATGGTGTTTTCCATACCTTGTAGATCTCTTTCACGTATTCCTTATAACTTGCACAAAACATCTTTATTTGTGATTTGGTTTCATATAAAATTGTATCATTATTCATTTCATTCCAATAGGTTAAAGTATATTTAATCTATGTTCACTTACAATAAACATTTTCTATGTAATTTATAATTTCCTAATATTTAATTTACATTATTCTCAAAAGAACTCATTTTCGAAACTGTTTTAATATTTTTGTAACTAGAAAACATTTCCATATACATGTTTAAATAATAAGTGTACTTACAAACCACTTTATTTCTATACTTAGAAATTATCTTTAAAACACTTATTCTGGGTCAAAACAGATGTTGCGTAAGACAACGTTACTACAACCAAAAAATACTTGTATATGGATTCAATTAAAATAAATGTTAATAAATCTCATATGCTATGTAAAAACATTTCCTTTACGAGTCACCTACTGTAACAATAGTGCCATAATCTATGCTTCCTTTATTTTTCATAAAAACGTCTATTACAACAATAAATGTTGTAACCTATGTTTTCGACACTTAACAAACTATAGGTTTTATATTTAAAATCTGTGTTTATCTACAAAGAAACTAGCGAGCTTTAGATGCTCTATAACTCTTTAAAAAAAATTTCTCTTTTAACCAAATTTACATCATATAAAAATCAATTTAAATTTCATACCACTTTCTTTTTCAAAAATCCAATATTTACTTCCTAAAACATATTAAAAATTATATTTTTCAACTTTTCAATTCAAAAAGTTTTATTTTATTGGGCTAGACATAAAGTGGGAATACCCTTCCTAAACCTTGGAAATTCCATTTCCTTGCTAAAGTCTCTTATTCCTTCCAAAATAAAAATACTCTTCCTACTATCCCTAGGGAACTTCCCCACTTTCTATAACATATGGATACCAATCTTCTCTGAAAATATAACTTATTGCATACTATAGATCACAATAACATAGGGCTCAACATCCTTGGGTCATCCCATATACGAATAGCAAACTATGCACAGATATATTTCTAAAAACTTTCCATATGTTAAAATCTATAATTGGGGACTATTTGGATTTTAGTACATAATATATTTATGTTTTATTCAAAAATACAAATACGTTCACTCATATTTCCAAATCTACTTTGGATATACTAACCTAGGTCTGATACCAAATAACAACCTGAGTTCCAGTGGGTTCAGATTTTTCGCAAAAAATGCTAAAACACAAATCCACTGGAGCCCGAGTTGGGTGTCTGGTATCCTTCAAATAGGCAAAGATAAATATATCAAAGCTCAAATAAATATCTCAAAGCGGAACTGAGTAAAATATAGTAATAAGTAAATATTCACTATGGTAATAACACTTTTTAAACAAGTGTCTCAAAGCTGGAAATTCTCTGCCATCTATCTAACCTATGAAATGATGTGAGGAGGGGGTCAGAACTAAAGTTCTAGTGAATGGACAAATTATACACTTCTAAGCATAATTCTACATATACCGTTCTATTTCCATTTTTTGTTACATTAGGTTTACTAGGTTTATAATACTCTCGCCTCCATGCGTGGATCATGCCCATCTACTCCCATCCATTCCCTATATGTATGTAGATTATTGAAATTAGTTCAAGTATAAGAAATGCCAAATTAAAATATTTAACGGGAATCTAACGATATTATATGTCATCAACATAAAAGATACATAATTTAATCCACTCGCATGAAAAGAAAACACTCCAAATTCCAGATCTGATTTTTATTTTAGTTTTATTATCCATGGCCTTTCCCTTTGCAACTCTATTCGGATCCACAAACCAGAATTTGTATGGATTTATAAGTCTGGATCTAATTGGAAAAAAATAAATAGATAAACTAGAAAACTAGATCTGAAAACTCATCTCATACGGATGGCTTAATTTGGACGTCTCTTCTCTAAATCTGCAGTTTCTACCTCCAAATTGCAAATCAGAAAACCTAAATCTAATGTATTTGATTTATGAAAATTGGAGGAGAAAGAAAAGCGACAGGGCTTCTGCACCTATTCAAAAAAATATGGGTTTGAAGGCTAGCCCTGCACGTTTACTTATAGAGAGCCAAAGCAACTTCGTCCGTTTGTTTAAAGCGATTGAAATCTAGCCGTTAAAAACAAGCAAAACGCGTTAGTTTTGATGTGTCTAGCTTTGTTTTTTATACATATTAATTTATTTCCTCTATTTTTAAACATTAACTTTTAACCGTTTCCTATTCATTCTAATTAATTTCCATCAATTTCAAATTTAATTCCCTTTATAACACATGTTTATTTTGAAATTCAAACGTTGCTAATTAATGTAAATTAATTGCTGATTTGATAAACATTGCCTACTAATGTTAATTAATTACCTTCAATTGCTGAAGTCAATTAATTTCCTTCATGACGCTTGTCTATTTTTAAATTCAAATGCACGTTATTCTAGAATTTATACGCGCATATATTTATAAGCAATTATATTTACACACATTTACATGTATAATTATTTTTTGATAGGAAACTTCGTACATTAATAAATTTTTCATATGTAGTTCTTTCGAGGCATATTATGTATGAAAATTTATCAAAAAATCGCCACGAACAGAATGGTTTAAGTTCTTCACGCCATATTTTAACAATTGCAATAATGCTCATTTTCACTATTTATAATTATTTTGGTTAGTTAAATACCTAAAAATATGGGGTGTTACTACCACCATACGAACCGCCAACCTTCCCTTCACCTTTGGCTAAAACAGCTTAAAGCTCGGTCATCCCCATCACCGCTAGTTTATAAAAACCGGTTCCCCTTGCGATTTAACCTTAATCGAGCTATTCACGACATTCTAAAGCACTAATCGAAAACTTGTGACAACCCAGATTTTTCCAACAATTTAAAATAGAATTGTTAATTGATTTTAAAATATTTAAAAGTCAATTTTAACTTGAATTTAAGATATCGATAATTACTTGATAATTAAACCATTGAATTATATAGTTTAAATATTGAATTTAATAATTGAAATTGGGTAAATTGTTGATTTTGAATTTTTAAGCCTGTTGGAGGAATTCGATCAATTTATTATTCAATGTAATTTGATCGAAATTCCTCTATCCAATAGATCTTTTACTTGGAGTAATAATAGAGAGTCTCCCTCCTTTGCTCTTTTAGATAGATTTTTTGTTTGTGATGATATTGAGGATAAATTCCCTATATGTAGAGTTTCAGGTTTACCTTTTACCCTTTCTGACCACTGTCCCATTATCCTTACTTGTGATAGTCATAGATTTTTGAATAAGGTTTTTAAATTTGAAAAAATGTGGTTTTTAGAATCTGATTTTTCTAATTTAGTCATTAATAAGTGGTCATCTATGAATTATTTTTGCCTTAAGTATTATGGTAATTCTGCTAAAATTTTTGTGCTTAAACTTAGAAACCTCAGGTATTTTCTTAAAAAATGGAATAAAAATGTTTTTGGTAATATTAAAATTAAAAAGGATAATATTCTTAATGAATTACTTAAACTTAATAGGATTGAAGAATCTAGACAATTAAATATTGGTGAAAGGAATGTTCTTAATAATTTAAAAGAGGATCTCTATTCTATTCTTGAAAAAGAGGAAGTTATGTGGAAACAAAGATCTAATTTTCATTGGATAAATGAAGGTGATAATAACACTAAATTCTTTCACAATCTAGCTAATAATAGAAAACGTAGTAATACAATTAACTCCATTTTAGTTAATGATGTGGAATTAGTTGATCAAAGAGATCTTAATAATGCTTTTACTGATTATTACAAAGACATTTTTGGCACCAAAATTAAGCATAGAGTTAGTGCTAGATGGAATGATCTCTATCCATCTTCCTCTAACATTAATCTTTCTGATTTAGATGCCCCTTTTACTATTGAGGAAATTCGTAAAGCCATCTTTGATTTACCTGGAGACAAATCTCCGGGTCCGGATGGTTTTCCTATTTTCTTTTATCAATCTTTTTGGGATGTTTTAAAATTAGACTTAATGTGTTTGTTCAATGATTTTTATAATGGTAATCTCCAATTAGGTCGTTTTAATTTTGCTAATGTTATCTTATTACATAAAAAAGTGGGCGCTAATACTTTAAAAGATTTTAGGCCCATCTCTTTGATGAACTGCTCTGTTAAAATTATTTCTAAGGTTTTAGCTAATAGGCTTAGTTTAAAAATGAATGACCTCATTGACTGTTCGCAATCTGCTTTCATTAAAGGCAGGAATATTACTGATGGTGTTGCGGTTGTTCAAGAATATATTAATTTTTGTTGTAAAAATAATATAACTTGTGCTATTTTAAAATTAGATTTTGCTAAAGCCTTCGACTCGGTTGATTGGGATTTCCTTATAGAAATTTTCCGTGCCAGAGGCTTTAGTAATAGATGGATTAATTGGATTATTATTTTGCTTAAAACGGGTAACTCCTGTATTATGGTTAATGGTGTTTCTGGTAATAAGATTCAATCTAAGAGAGGCTTAAGGCAAGGAGACCCTTTATCACCCCTTCTGTTTAATCTTGCTGGTGATGTTTTTTCTAAGATTATTAAAAATGCCGTTAGCAATAACCTTTTGGGTGCCATTGGTAATGATATTTCTTCTTTTGGCTTATCTGTCCTTCAATTTGCTGATGATACTTTGCTTTTTTCCTCCCATCACCCTAGACATATTATTGCTCTTAAATTTATCCTTTATAGTTTTGAATTATTATCTGGTTTAAAAATTAATTTTGATAAAAGTTCCGTTTTAATTTTAAATGATATTGATAATGTAGAAAATTTAGTTGCTAATACGTTAAATTGTAAAACTATGAGTTTTCCTTTTGACTATCTTGGTTTTGTTATTAGACCTTCGAAACTTAAACATGATGATTGGTTAATTATTATTGATAAGATTAAAAATAGGATCAATAATTGGAATGTTAGATTTCTATCTAGAGCAGGTAGATTGGTTTTGATTAATTCTGTCTTATCAGCACTTCCTATATATTGGATGTCTATGCATCTGTTTCCCGACTGGGTGATAGATAAAATAGATAAAATTAGAAGGGATTTTCTTTGGAGCGGTGATAACCCCAATAGTAGTATTAAATGTTTAGTTAATTGGGATACTGTATGTAAATCTAAAAAAGAGGGTGGTTTAGGAGTCATTAATTTACATAATATGAATTTGTCTCTTCTTGGTAAATGGTTATGGAAATTCAGGGACATTAGTGATAAGGCCATTTGGAAAGATACTATATCTAATTTTTATTACAATGGTAGTTATAATTTATACCATATTAGTTCTTCTAGTTTTAGAAATATTTCTTGTTTTTGGAAATCTATTTTAAAATGCAGTAATATCTTTAACTTGGGTTTAAATATTATAGTTCATTCTGGTAACTGTACTTCTTTTTGGCATGATAGTTGGATTTCTACTACTCCTCTTAAGATTGAGTTTAAAGATTTATATGATATTTGTAATTTCAAATTTGCATTAATCTCTGATGTTTTCAATTCTGATAGTGATCCTCCTTGGACTTTTAATTTTAATTGTATTTTAGAAGGACCTACTCTTAGACATCTTTTCTTGCTTTATGCTAAACTTAATCTTTATTATATTGACAATGATAATGACTTTATTAGTTGGGATTGGGATAAGAGTAAGAAATATACTTCTAATTCCTTTTACAAATTTATCAACTTTTCGGGGGTTTCTGTCAATTGTTTTAAATTCATTTGGAAGTCTAATGCTCCTCCTAAATCTAAGATTCATATGTGGCTCATCATTCATGGTAAGTTAAATACTATTGAATTTTTAAAAAAGAAAAATATTAGTATTGACAATAAATGTTTTTTTTGCAACACATTTTTTGAAGATATTAATCATATTTACTTTGATTGTTTGGATACCTATTTTATTCTTATTAAGATCCTTAATATTTTTGAGTTTCATATTAATTCTAGAATTTCTGATTGCTTATTTTATTGGAATTCTTTTAGATTCATGTTTAATAAGGATTTTAGATATTTGCTTGATTCTTTATTCATTATTTCTTGTTGGTATATTTGGTTTGAAAGAAACCAAAGAATTTTTAATAACAATTATCAACAAAATAACAAATTGATTATTTTAATCTCAAATTTCTGCTTAAAGTGGATTTCTAATCCTAAATATAAATTAGCTAAAAATAATTGCTTTAAGGACTATCTTAATAAGGTTAGAAATAATATTAACTCATTTAATCTTAACTCCAATTATACTGTTTCTAATAATTCTTTAAATCACATTTCTCTTTCTTTTCTAGGATCATAATTAGTTTCTTGTTTGTGTCTGTTTATTCTAGCTTTAGTTCTCTCTTTTGGTTTCTATACACACATATATGTATATAAATTTTATTTATATACATATATGTGTTTCTCTCTTATTTGTTTGCTAGTTCTATTTCAGGTGTTGTTTAGGTTGGATGCGGGTTCTTCTCTTATCAGGTTTGCTGGATAGCATTTAGCTTTTTCAGACTTGCTGGATGGCTCTTCTCAGAGACGCGGATTGCTCCTGTCTTGTCTCTTGGTCTTCTTCTGATTTTCAGTTTGGTGCTCTTCCTTTTGTTAGATACCTCTAACACTTTAGTATTGGGTGGTGGCCTTGCCGGAGCTCGATACTAGGGTGTAATGGGCGGTGGCTTTGCCGGAGCTCATTCGAGGGGTTTCTACTGCTTTATTTTTATTGTTGTTTTAGACTTGCCACCTGTCAGGCATGTTGGCAGCTCCATTTTTTAGTTATATATATAGTATTCCATGTGTGCTCTCCTCTCATGATAGAGGATCACACATTTTTCTCAAAAAAAAATAATGTGAAGGCTTATAAATTTATAATGATGATACTGAAGATAATAGAAAGGTTGAAATTTGATTTAAAGGTGATTTGTTCAATTTTGAAAATATATCGTTTAAATTGAATTTAAAAATAGCCTTCCGAGTCATAGTCTCGGAATTCGATGAAACTAGTTCCATTGGATCCGTAATAATTAGTTATTACCGGATTTCAATTTTCGTAGCCATCGGAGTTGTCGTTTGACCTTGGCAGCTCAAAACGCTTAGAACTATTTTAATCGATTTAATTTAAAACTGGTCGTTTTCTTCTGTAACTCGCGCATATGATCGAATTAGGCTCCGAAACACGTTCCATCGTGTTCAGAACGCGGGTAAAACCTTGTAATTGCCTCGCGGCATTTCTTAAGAGGAGTTCGAAAATTTATACGGTAATTAACGGGACGTTTAGGGAGTTTTATAATATAATATAAATTAAAGTCAAAATAGGCAGAGATATTTTTATAATAGCGTACTCGAGAAGCCATATGCCCAAAAGACATTTATTCTTCGTTCTCTCTCTCTATTCTATAATCAGAAACGAAATCGATCTCAAAAAAAATGGCTGCTAAATAAAACCGCGTCCCTCTTTCATTCGAGCTTTAATTTATTCAACCCTAATCTAATCGAAATCAAGGATCCGAGGCAGCTCGAGCTCACATCTAGCATTAGATTTTGGTCGCGAGGCAAGAGGAAGAGGCGATGGGGGTGGTTCGCGATCGGCTTTGGATGGTGATCGCGAGCGTCGTGTTGCGATTAGGAAGGTCGTGGCTTTGGAAGTGGTGACTACGAGCATTACTAGGGTTTTGAATCGCGTGAGCAGGTAGGGTTGACTCGGCTCGAGCTCGAATTTGTATGCAAGCAGAGAGGTCGCGCGTTCTCTCTCTTGTCCTCTGGGTTGCTCATCGATCGCGATAAGGAAGTTACCGTAATTTTGGTTTTGAGGCTGCGGCTAGGATTCGAGGGGAATGTGGAGTTCGAGTCGTTTGTTCAGGCTTGTTTCTTTCCTCCTTAACTAAGGTATTATCTTTATTCAATTTATATATATGTGTTACGCAGAGAAAATAAAATAAAATAAAGATATACCCACAAAGAATGAATATCAGTATGTGAATTTTTTTTACAAGCATGGATAAATATAACTGTCATGCTAAAATATAGTTAGGTGAGTGAAGTTTTAAGTATATAAAAGCTTAGGAATAAGGAAATTTTATAGTGTTGAATATCTATATAAAATTAGATTTTTGAAAACTATAGATTACTTGTTAGTATATGGGTTTCAAAGGAAAAGAAATAATTATTTATTTTTGGAAAATTGGTTTGAATAAAATAATTGGAAAATAAAATTTTATTTAAATGGTAGTTGATAGTTTAATTATTTCAAGTATTAATAAAACCCAAAATGTTTATACAAGGTTTATAATCGGGAAGCCAAGTCGCATATGGAGTGGATTGCAAGTTTAAAGAACAAAGGTGAGTAAATCTCACGTTGTTGGGTTTTTATTTAAATTTAAATGATTAAATTTAAATAATTAGATGGATGATTGAATTGTTTGGATGTGTACTGATGATTTGGTGATTTAGTTTTTGGTTGCTCTCGAGTTAATTGTGATTGACTCGAAGTATTTGGGGTTTAAAATTTTCTTACACTTAAGTCATAAATACGAAAATGTTTCCATTGTTAGTAAAAGCTTAATGAATTGTGATTCATCAAATTTGAAGGTAATTAAAATGTATAATTAATTAATTTAATTAATTAATGGTTCAGGTTGATTTATTTAGTAATTAAGGGTTTTGAATTAATTATTGAAAGTTTAAGTCAATTAATTAGGTTTGATTAATTCAAAATAATCATGGATAGCTTGTTAGATAATCAATGAAGGTAATTAATAAAATAAAATTACTTTGTGAAATTTATCAAGAGATTTATTAAGATAGTTAAGTAAAGAGTAACTAATGTATGAACGAAGTAGAATGAAGATAGTTAATCACAGTTTTGGGATTTATCGAAAGGATTAATACGGTGGTTTGAATTAATGAAATTAAATTTGATTATGATAAATTAAATAAAAATTGAAATCCTTAATTTATATAATTAATGATGAAATCAAAGATTGACTAATTAAGATTGATTAACCCATAAAAGAGACTTATGAAGTTAATTAATATAAGTTATTACGGATTACTGTAATTTAAACAGTGAATTAATTCATGAGGTAATTAAGATTGCTATTGATTGTGTTCAAGATGGATTATATCGTGATAATTAATTAAAGATAATTATTTGAATGCAATCGAAGGACAATTAAATCCAATGTGATTGATTAAGATGAAAATGAAGGGTTGATTAATTAATTGATTTGAGATCAATTAATATTTAATGAAGGAACGGAAGTGGATGGTATTAGTAATTCCATCAGGATTAATTTAATTAATTTGGAAGTGATTAAGTTTTGCTTATGAATGATTGGATGGTATTGAATGCTTTGGATGAATTGATATCTCTGATAAGAAATATTGTGTATTCCATTTGGATAATTTGGGTAAGTGTGGCATGAGTTGCGAAGAGGCCGAGGTCGGGTATTGGGAAATACCCGAAACTACTTCGAATTTTTATATAAATTGATTTGTGAAATCAATAGGCTGGAATGAAATAATTTAAGTGAATTGTGTTATTTTATCTAAGTTTGGTACTTTGAAATTTATATGTGGAATAAGCAGTGTCTATAGTAAATTGGGAATTGGTTAAATTTATATAAGTTAACCCTGTTTATATAAGTTGTTTGCTTCGGTATTCCATGTTAGTTGGGTTTACTCACGCTGGTTTCCAGCCTGACCCGGGTGTTACTTTGGTGTAATGCTCGGGTCAGACCGAGTATTACAGATTTTTCAGGTAGAAACGATCCGGAGCTCAGGAGGCGAGTTGGATGGCAGGATCGTACAGAATATTTCCGCTGAATTTATATTATTGTTAATCCGAGACATGATAAATGTAATTATTCTGTCACTGAATATTATGTGAAACTCTGATGTATATTAAATGTAATCGACAGTTATAATATTCTTTTGTAAACTGTTATTATTTGTTATTATATTTTAACCGCTGCGAATGTGAGATGTTTGGTGTTTCTGTTCTTCTTCTTCTATCTCTTTCTTCTTTTTCATAACTATCTGGAATTTTCGGGTGTGAAAATTTCGGGTCATTACATTTGGTATCAGAGCAGAAAGGTTAAGCGATAACCTTGGCTCTGGTGGGAATTTCTCATTAACTAGAGTCGAATGAGTTGAGTGTGTGTGTGTGTGTGTGTATGAGCGCGTACTTGTTATTTTCTTATATAAAGGTTTTAAATGATTTTATATAAAAGTATATTTTGATATATATATATATATATATAAAAATATTCTCTTCTAATGAAACATTTAGGTGATTGGTTGTTAAATTTTTGGAATTAAGAATTAAATTAAATTAATTAAAAGTGAAACTCTAGAATTAGAACTCAGAAATTATAATTGTTTGAAACTTTAAGTGAACAAAGTTATTTTGGTTTAAAGGGGTTAAACCAATCGTTGAGAATTTAGCTCGAAATATGTAATTCAAGATGGTTTAAATTTGAAATTGGAATTGAATTCATTCAAATTGAATCTGATTTGAATTAATTGGATTTGGGATTGAAGATGTATAAGTTCAAAAATTTAAATGGAAGATTTTAATTGGATTGAATTGAAATGATTGAAATTGAAGTGGGTTCAATTGAATGGATATTAGTCCAAAGTAATTAGAATAACTTTGGAATTGTAATTAAAGTGGAATTGGATTAAAATCAAAAAGGGATTTGAAGTATAGATTGTAAATGTAATTTATTAATTGAACTACTTCATAAATAAATGAGATTAAATTTTAAAATAGAATTTCAAAGAATATTTGAAAATAAAGTAAGATGAAAATTCCAGAGTAATGTTTAAATATGAATTGGATGAATTGGGAAATTGGATTTTTGGGAAAAATTTAAAATTCCTTTGGGTTTGAAAGTGGTTTCCAAAGGTTTTGGAGAAATAATAGGATTATTTCAAAAATATTTTTGGTGTTGAATTTGAAATCTGGGAGATTTGAAATTAAAAATATTTGGAAATGTTTTTAAAGAGATAAAAGCATTGAACTCTTTCAGTCACTGGAAAATAACGTCGGTGATGACTGCAGCATTATCGGTGTTCATTTTCGAGTTTTCTAGAAGAGATATTGCTACCAAAATTATTTTAAATTGGAATTGTTTGTGAACTGGGTTTGGTTTTGAAATTCAATGGGATAATTGAATTTGCCGCAGAATTGTGGATATAGTGGACGTGGTATTGAAATTTTGGAAAATTGTTTAAACTCTGGAATCTTGATTAAAATGTTTATATATAGAATAATAAAATTATAATGGCTAAATAAAATGTATAATTCCGAGTTAGAAGCAAAATGTGAATATAATTGATTATAAATAGAATTGTAAAATCGAAATTTATAATTGAAGCTGTAAAAAAAAAAGAGAAATCAAATGGAATTTGATTTAAATTTGGAAAGAAATGGAGAATTAATTCAACTTAAATTGGGGGTAAATCAAGTCCAATGGAAATTGGAGTTATTTAAATTGGAATGGGATCAATTTAAATGGAGGAGGAAATTTGAATGGCATTGTTGGGAAAGTGAACAGTTTTGACTCTAGACCATTTTCAATATGAATTGTTTAAATATAAATAGTTTTACATCTATTTTCTTATCTATTTACTATACAAATTTCTTTTAAAACCCAAACTATTTTATACTTGTTTTATCACTACTTTGGAACTACTTAACTATTTTACAACTGTTTTATAAACTAATCACTAATCTTTAACTAAGGTACAAATAAATTACTAATTTACAACTATTTTGCAAGTATCTAGGATTTCTATAATTATGTAACTATTCTCTAACTATTTTACAATTCGTTAACTATTTTACAGCTATTTTGCAAACTATAAATTATTTTTCAATTACTTATCTATTTTAAAATCTTCAAGCTATTTTCTAAAAATAAACTGGTCGGAGTTCAAACTGGTATTGATTCAAATACTCAACTGAGATAAGAATTGAAGTAATAATCCAAATGGGGATTAAGGAAATTGATATTGGAAGGAGTAATCAAATTTGAATATTTGATTTGAACAAACAAAGTTATATAGCTTTATTATATAAGACAAATCTTCCCTTGTTGAATCTGTGATTGGAAGAAGAATTTTTAGTAAGTGTTTGAAGTATAAAAGGAATTTTATACAAGTTTGAAAAGATCCAAAGTTTTAAACATTTTTATATAAAGGATCTTATGAAGATTTTGGAAAAAGGTTTTGGGAACCTTTGGATTTGGAAAGGCTTATGATTTTTGGGTAAAATCAATATTGGAATTTGGAAAGCCTATTTTGAGAATTATCGATTTTGGGATAATCGATTTTGTGTAAAGGAGCTTTGATAAAATTCATACTAGGTGTATGATTTGAAAGATACTATATGTGTATAGTATAAAGTGTTTTGATGATGGCTCTGGGGAAAAAGGCGCTCCCTTGGAATGGACTTCTCAGGAGTGCCACTGGGTGGTGCTGCCTGGAGCCCGAGGGGGTTCTAAAGTTGATCCTGTGAGGAGTCCGGACAAAACTAGTTCCTGAGGATTATGAGTAGTGTACTATAGCGAAAGTCATGTGTGCCGCGGAGAGCCAACAGTCTGCGTTTGATTTTATATCGGTAGACTGCGACACTATGGTATACCACATAGCGAAAGTCGTGTGTGCCGCTGAGAGCCAACAGTCTGCGGTTGAGTTTATCTCGGTAGACTGCGACCTATGTAAGGGTGGAGAAGTTCATTTTGATAGCGAGATCAGAGGCCGCGGAGAGCCTGCAGTTACATGGACTTTTGTTGTGACTGCAACGTAACCCTGGATGTAACTGTGATCTGTTGTGTGGGTTCCATGGCGTAATCGAGAGTGCCGCGGAGAGCCTGCAGTTACATGGACTTTTGTTGCGACTATAACGTAACCCTGGTATGTAACTATGACCATGGAATGGGGGTGATGATTTCCAGAGCATCCTCACTAAAAAAAAATAAAAAAATAAAAAAATAAAAATAAATCTTTCCTCTATTTTCAAAATTGTTTTCTATATTTCAATAAAATTGTTTTCCAACTATTTTCACTGGGTGTTGAAAACGGGTTTACCAAGTACCTATAGATTTTCAGTCCTACGCCTGATCAACGTATGACTGAATTTCTGTGAGAACAAGGATGGACTGGTTGAGACATCGAGTTATAAGAAATATTTTTATAAAAAGCTATTTTAATTGTATTGTATAAATTTGAAGGCATTCCTAAATTTTAAAGTAAAAAGGGGATTTCAAACTGGAATTATAAAATAAAATAGTGCTGGATTGAAAAAGAAATGTGATGGTTTGAATTATAAATAAAATTCAAGGGTGATTTGAATAATATTTAATGAGATTTGCAAGTGGATTGGATATAAGAGAAGTGATTATAATAGAAATAGTTTGAGTTTCAAAGCAAAATCCAAGTAAATAGAAATAAATTGAGATGGTCTTGTATTAATAAAATAAATTCGAAATAAACAAGTAAATTAAAAAATTTAATGGAAGTGAACTTAAGTTGATGTTGGAATAAATTAAAGTAATTAACTTAAGTTTAAAGTTTATGGAAACTTGGCTTCGAATAAGGATAAAAGCGTATTAAATTAAAGCTTGGATAAAATTAATTTGAAAATGGTTATAAATTTAAAAATATTGAATATGCTAAGTCAATAAGGTGATGAAATGAAATGGGTATGTATGGTTGGTGAATAAATTAAAATGGAATTGAATTAAATAAAACTGAGTTGGAATCAATTTTAATTGGTTATAAAACTTAAAACAATTAATTATTCACATGGATATTATCAAATTGCGTACAAATGATTATCGTTTAACGTAAGCGAGATTTAATCAAATTAAATGTTATGAATTAGTGGAAGCGATATAATTGATTTTTGAATCAATTGAAGTGAATATGAGATTGTTTTGCTTAAAATGAGTTGAATGCAAGTAATTGTGTGTAAACCATTAAAATTTAATGAAAAGGCATATAAATTTGGCTGGAAACAATCAGATGTGCGTTAAAACATATAAATTGCTTATTGGAAATGTTTGGTGCTTGTTATTTATGTAATGCATGTGTTTGGCTTTTGAAAGTAAGTGTTAGGTTAATAAAATTTCTATATATGGCACTTACATATTTAAATTGAGTAAGTACAGGTACAGGGAAGCCGTTTGGCTAGATTTGGGTATGCTAATTGCTAGAATTTATAAGCTGCTTGTTTAAATGCTAAATAAGGTACGCCTACGCGATAAAAATAGGAAATATGAACTGGTTTTGCTTTTTCCGACCGTGTAGGTCGATGTATACATATTTATATATATTGTCAAATTGCAAAAGCTCCTCCGTACAAAGGAGACTCTGCCAAAATTTTCTGAAAATTTTCGGAGTTAGAAATTTTTTGGAAATTTTGGTTAACTATAAAACAATTTTAAATTGGAAGTTAAAGTAAACTAGTAAATGAAACTAATATGAATCAGTTTAAAAGAAAGATATAACTCAATATTAGAAATCAAAAAAATAAATTGAATTCAAATGAAACGGCGAAAACTAATTTGAATAAAAGTGGGTATGAAACTTATGTAAAGAGATGTATAAAATGATTTATAAGGCTACGATTGGATATTGTTGCTAAGTGAGATATGCAGGTATTAAAGGTAAAAAGAAAGTTGGATTTGATTTCCAAAGATAAATGTGAATTGCCCGACAAAAAGGTATGTATTTAAAATTCTGTATGAAATTGGATTGGGTTTTTGATGTAGCCACTTGGCTTTTGTTTTCTTTTTGGTATTTGAGAGCCCGTAGAGGCCTTTTGTAGTAGTACCGAGCTAGCCGCGCAAAGGAGACGCTGACAAAAATTTTCGGGAATTTAGGGAGTTAGAAAAATTTTGAGATAATTTTGATAGTTCAAAAATTAGGTTTTAAATTGACATTTAAATGATCGAGAAAAGGGATATCGTTTGATATTGTGGAAGAGTTTGGGAGATAGTAAGAATAATAAAGGGGTTTTTTTTATGAATGATAATTGTTAAGTTGTAGAACTGTTTGGTTTTGGGAAAAAGTTGACCGGTATGGGACATTCTTCCTAACTAGTAATTTCGGGGACGAAATTCTTTGAAGGGGAGAGGAATGTGACAACCCAGATTTTTCCAACAATTTAAAATAGAATTGTTAATTGATTTTAAAATATTTAAAATTCAATTTTAACTTGAATTTAAGATATCGATAATTACTTGATAATTAAACCATTTTTTTAACCAATTTCCATTTATAGAATATTTTAGCAGTCAAACAATTAAATAAGTTAAATAAATAAATAAATAAATAAATTTTATCAAACAATTTAATCTCCCTCATATTAAATTTATATAGTTTAAATATTGAATTTAATAATTGAAATTGGGTAAATTGTTGATTTTGAATTTTTAAGCCTGTTAAAAATAATGTGAAGGCTTATAAAATTTATAATGATGATACTGAAGATAATAGAAAGGTTGAAATTTGATTTAAAGGTGATTTGTTCAATTTTGAAAATATATCATTTAAATTGAATTTAAAAATAGGCTTACGAGGCATAGTCTCGGAATTCGATGAAACCAGTTCCATTGGATCCGTAATAATTAGTTATTATCGGATTTCAATTTTCGTAGCCATCGGAGTTGTCGTTTGACCCTGGCAGCTCAAAACGCTTAGAACTATTTTAATCGATTTAATTTAAAACTGGTCGTTTTCTTCTTTAACTCGCGCATATGATCGAATTAGGCTCCGAATCACATTCCATCGTGTTCAGAACGCGGGTAAAACCTTGTAATCGCCTCGCGGCATTTCTTAAGAGGAGTTCGAAAATTTATATGGTAATTAACGGAAGTTTAGGGAGTTTTATAATATAATATAAATTAAAGTCAAAACAGGCAGAGATATTTTTATAATAGCGTACTCGAGAAGCCATATGCCCAAAAGACATTTATTCTTCGTTCTCTCTCTCTATTCTATAATCAGAAACGAAATCGCTCTCAAAAAAAAAATGGCTGCTAAATAAAACCGCGTCCCTCTTTCATTCGAGCTTTAATTGATTCAACCCTAATCTAATCGAAATCAAGGATCCGAGGCAGCTCGAGCTCACATCTAGCATTAGATTTTGGTCGCGAGGCAAGAGGAAGAGGCGATGGGGGTGGTTCGCGATCGGCTTTGGATGGTGATCGCGAGCGTCGTGTTGCGATTAGGAAGGTCGTGGCTTTGGAAGTGGTGACTACGAGCATTACTAGGGTTTTGAATCGCGTGAGCAGGTAGGGGTGACTCGGCTTGAGCTCGAATTTGTATGCAAGCAGAGAGGTCGCGCGTTCTCTCTCTTGTCCTCTGGGTTGCTCATCGATCGCGATAAGGAAGTTACCGTAATTTTGGTTGTGAGGCTGCGGCTAGGATTCGAGGGGAATGTGGAGTTCGAGTCGTTTTTTCAGGCTTGTTTCTTTCCTCCTTAACTAAGGTATTATCTTTATTCAATTTATATATATGTGTTACGCAGAGAAAATAAAATAAAATAAAGATATACCCACAAAGAAGGAATATCAGTATGTGAATTTTTTTTACAAGCATGGATAAATATAACTGTCATGCTAAAATATAGTTAGGTGAGTGAAGTTTTAAGTATATAAAAGCTTAGGAAGAAGGAAATTTTATAGTGTTGAATATCTATATAAAATTAGATTTTTGAAAACTATAGATTACTTGTTAGTATATGGGTTTCAAAGGAAAAGAAATAATTATTTATTTTTGGAAAATTGGTTTGAATAAAATAATTGGAAAATAAAATTTTATTTAAATGGTAATTGATAGTTTAATTATTTCAAGTATTAATAAAACCCAAAATGTTTATACAAGGTTTATAATCGGGAAGCCAAGTCGCATATGGAGTGGATTGCAAGTTTAAAGAACAAAGGTGAGTAAATCTCACATTGTTAGGTTTTTATTTAAATTTAAATGATTAAATTTAAATAATTAGATGGATGATTGAATTGTTTGGATGTGTACTGATGATTTGGTGATTTAGTTTTTGGTTGTTCTCGAGTTAATTGTGATTGACTCGAAGTATTTCGGGTTTAAAATTTTCTTACGCTTAAGTCATAAATACGAAAATGTTTCCATTGTTAGTAAAAGCTTAATGAATTGTGATTCATCAAATTTGAAGGTAATTAAAATGTATAATTAATTAATTTAATTAATTAATGATTCGGGTTGATTTATTTAGTAATTAAGGGTTTTAAATTAATTAATGAAAGTTTAAGTCAATTAATTAGGTTTGATTAATTCAAAATAATCATGGATAGCTTGTTAGATAATCAATGAAGGTAATTAATAAAATAAAATTACTTTGTGAAATTTATCAAGAGATTTATTAAGATAGTTAAGTAAAGAGTAACTAATGTATGAACGAAGTAGAATGAAGATAGTTAATCACAGTTTTGGGATTTATCGAAAGGATTAATACGGTGGTTTGAATTAATGAAATTAAATTTGATTATGATAAATTAAATAAAAATTGAAATCCTTAATTTATATAATTAATGATGAAATCAAAGATTGACTAATTAAGATTGATTAACCCATAAAAGAGACTTATGAAGTTAATTAATATAAGTTATTACGGATTACTGTAGTTTAAACAGTGAATTAATTCATGAGGTAATTAAGATTGTTATTGATTGTGTTCAAGATGGATTATATCGTGATAATTAATTAAAGATAATTATTTGAATGCAATCGAAGGACAATTAAATCCAATGTGATTGATTAAGATGAAAATGAAGGGTTGATTAATTAATTGATTTGAGATCAATTAATATTTAATGAAGGAACGGAAGTGGATGGTATTAGTAATTCCATCAGGATTAATTTAATTAATTTGGAAGTGATTAAGTTTTGCTTATGAATGATTGGATGGTATTGAATGCTTTGGATGAATTGATATCTCTGATAAGAAATATTGTGTATTCCATTTGGATAATTTGGGTAAGTGTGGCATGAGTTGCGAAGAGGCCGAGGTCGGGTATTGGGAAATACCCGAAACTACTTCGAATTTTTATATAAATTGATTTGTGAAATCAATAGGCTGGAATGAAATAATTTAAGTGAATTGTGTTATTTTATCTAAGTTTGGTACTTTGAAATTTATATGTGGAATAAGCAGTGTCTATAGTAAATTGGGAATTGGTTAAATTTATATAAGTTAACCCTATTTATATAAGTTGTTTGCTTCGGTATTCCATGTTATTTGGGTTTACTCACGCTGGTTTCCAGCCTGACCCGGGTGTTACTTTGGTGTAATGCTCGGGTCAGACCGAGTATTACAGATTTTTTAGGTAGAAACGATTCGGAGCTCAGGAGGCGAGTTGGATGGCAGGATCGTACATAATATTTCCGCTGAATTTATATTATTGTTAATCCGAGACATGATAATTGTAATTATTCTGTCACTGAATATTATGTGAAACTCTGATGTATATTAAATGTAATCGACAGTAATAATATTCTTTTGTAAACTGTTATTATTTATTATTATATTTTAACCGCTGCGAATGTGAGATGTTTGGTGTTTCTGTTCTTGTTCTTCTATCTCTTTCTTTATTTTCATAACTATCTGGAATTTTCGGGTGTGAAAATTTCGGATCGTTACAAAACTGGTCATGGTCATCACTTCTGCCACATCCCATGGCTTCTCCTCGACACTTCCAATACCACTCACGGCCTTCAGTTCGTCAAACATTAATTTTTAACCCAATGGCGATCATCTTCTCCTCCATGAAAAATCAAGCTATTAAAAATCACAAGAACGCTTCTAAAAATCCCCAATCATCGATATAGACCCATATATAAACTCTGTTCATCAATCCATGATCGTTGAAAATGATCATTTTCTCGACCATTCACTGTTTTATGCATATCTCTCAAATTACTTGATGAAAACCCATGAAAGTACTTTTAGAAAAGACCAGACTAGAATACTAATAGCTTTGTGTTGAACGATTGGGCTGAAAGTGGATAGATTAGAATATTGTGATTTTTGAGTAAAGATGGATGAATGTTTTTCTTGGTTTTTGACACTTACATTAATCCGAAGATGAAATAGAGTGGATGGTAGATAATGGCAACATGGTTAAATGATAAACTATGATGAATATAAGTATAGGAAACCCACACCAACATCCAATACAAGATATGACTGCACAGATCAAAAGGACAAGGGTCAGTGGGGACATTGGCGGCTGGTTGGGTGAAAGAGGAGAATAAAGGTGGCTGCACTATTCAAAGATGGCTGGGTTGAAGATGGATGTGCTCTGTGTGTGTACTTATGTGTGTATAGTTATGTTTTGGAAAAACTAATTTTTTTGGGTACTCCGTTACATAATATCTCGTTCACGTACAAGGTGCAAACGAAAAAAATGAAAATATGATCATGTACAACTTTATAACGCGACCACAAAACAAAAATAAAATACACTAATTAGCTTATTCTGTAAAATTTCAAAAACACCAACATTTGCCATAATATATGTCAAATGAAAATTTACTTATTTTTCAAATTAAAAATTATGGAAAGATTCTAAAAATTAAATCAAAAATACAGCATTAAAATCAAGTCATTTTAATATAAACTGATTTTCTTATAATTTAAATTCAAATTTAAATATTTAAATAAATTGAATATTTAAATGAAGAATCAAAGATACGGGTCGTTACACTCTCCCTCTTAAAAAGAATTTCATCCATGAAATTTCACCACGTGAACACCTAATACTACACATAAGTCTGCATGATGTTCATAGATTATCCACGTATGAAATCTGATTTATTCATTTACTCGAATATGTAGCTTTACTTCCAAATTAGTATCATTCATCTAATTTACTAGTGTGGACTCTGATCAGGCTTATTGGTTAGAAACCTTCATTCCCCTTACAAAGCCGCAAACTATGATAGAAAACTTTGGTTTCACATTAAGAACACTCACCAAGTTTTCACCATCAAAAAATGAATGATAAATCCTTGTTCAAAATGGTGTGAAACACCTCAAATCATGTGCTCAAATCTTGGATCGAAAATATATGAGAGGGGAGAATGATCCACGTACAACCTACATACTTATATTATTGGCTCTTATTAATAACAATTCTATTCCTGCTAAAATTATTTCTAAAAACATTTTATAAAAATTCCAACTAAGATTCAAACATTTTAGACGAAGAAATTTTGTTTATGAAACTTTTTCATAAAATCAATTTACTTTATTTATTTATATAATGTTCTCATACATCCTAAGAGTATATGTAGAACATTTAATTTTATTTCTGTTCACTTTTAACTATTCAGATGGAGGACCAACATAATTTAGGTCTTAAAACCGAGTCGACCAATACAATCTCTTTATCCATTTGGTCTGGTAAGTTGCTAAAAAGTGTAGGATGCTAGTATCCAAACTCCTTCCTACAATCTACTTTTGTTTAGACACTTAGAGATAAAATGTTTATTAGCCGACCCAATAAAATCGAATTAATTTTTAACTTCCTAAATGTTAAACTTAAAAGACACGGTTTAATAAAACAAAGTTTATTAAACCTTCTTAATAAATTTGACCTGATTAAAACTTCTTTACTTAACCCATCTCAAATCAAGGTACCATTATAATTTGGAAACTTAAGAGTTAAATACCTGGATATTTATTTCAAATTTTTTTTAAACACTACATATATATTTTAATCCATAACAGTGCACACACAAACACACCCACACACACACACACACACACATATATATATATATATGTATGTATGTATGTATGTATGTATATATATATATTACCTTACTAAGATGGGTAATACTTAAGAGAAGTGCTCTGGACACATCTCTTTCCCATTTTTAGTTATTTTCGAGCCACTCGAACTAGTTAGTTTAAAATATCTTTCTTCATTTTCAATTTCCTTTTTGAATATTTCCAGCAAAATATTTTCGACGAAATATCTAATTCCACTTTGCTTTGGATTAGTTTGGATTTGAACTCATTCCATCCGTATAATGACAAAGAGAATAAGTTACTAAGTGCACAATACCATTCGTCTAAGAAAACATCTGATCGTCAATTAGAAGATTATTCCCGTAATGATCTGCCTTTCTTACATCTAAAGGCGACACCTAACACGTTCTCGATATTTATGTGCCAATCTTTTAAGTGCCCGTAAGAAGGTCGTTTAGGGTAAAGAAAGAAGAAGATAGAATAAAATCTCACAAAAACGTGACTAGTAACATATAATATATATAAATTAAGTCTTTACAAAAGAGAGAACTTTACTATGAGCAATCATCAGCGTACACTATCCTATTATTAGCCTGAATAGTTATAAAAGCCTTTTTTACAAAGGATGATAAATTCACCAATCAATAAAGTGGAAAAATAAAGAAATATTGTCACAACCCATTTTTTTCGTACCGATTTAAACCGACTTTGAACCACTCTTATCGGCTAAATCGTACGGAAAGACGGATAATGAAAGAAAGAAACAAAGAAGATAGAAATAGAAAGAAGATAGAAGAAAAGAGAACAAATCAGAATCTCACAGCGGAACGAATAAATTATAATTTAAACAAATCTTTACATGAAACCAAAACCGTTACCTTTATATATAACATATACAGGTTTTACATCAGAGTTACAACCATACAACTTGGACAGTTATATCAATCTTGTCCTTACAATCATAACCACACGACCAAAGGATTGCATATAAACAATTACGAGAATACGACTCCTAATCCAGCTCTTCCTTCTGAAGCTTCCACTCTTCCAGTTAAACCTGGAAATATGCTCGGTCTGACCCAAACATATAGGAAAAACACCAAAGCCCGGGTCAGTCTGGTATACCAGCATGAGAAAACACAATCAACTTGATTATTAAATTTTGAAAATTCCTTTTGAAAACAAAAGCATCTCGTAAGACCACGCCACAAATAAATATGTCGGGTTTTTACCTTACGATAGCTAAAACATTTTTAGGAAATCCTCTGATATTATTTTAGGGTCTATATACAAATACTTATTAAAATAGCCGAAATTGTTACATTATTAAATTCCAGCTACTATCCATAGAGTGGGTAATACAAACAAAACTCGCACAAGGCGTGTAGGAAGAATGGATTTCCAACTAATGACAAGGCACTGGGGTACCACCTGTCACGATACGTGGCCTAGATCACAGTACCAAGGATCACTCCCGACCCCCTGCAACACAAGACCGGGACTATCCCTTACTAGATAATCCCGAGTAAGATCACCCCACGGTTGGGATCAGCAACCGCACCACTAAGCCGAAATAAAAAGGGACATCTAGACAGGGATGACCTCACCCTGAAATGGGTGCTACCCACCTAGACTTGCTGCATAACTCCTGATTTTCAGTTATTTTCGTTTGATGAGGCTCGAGGCTAAGCGTTACCTTTTTAGAACATATCCCTTAGAATGCTCATCGTCCACCTGACTATATTCTGAAAGCATTCGTCCATACAAGTCCGTTCCGGGTTCGAACGGAACCGAATGCACTATTCCTACTACATCCATTTTGGAATCACCCTCAGGATTAGTAGCGAGTAGCCCTTGCACTTCACTGCTCCATCTTCGACTCCAAGCTCTTGTCTTCATTCCGAAAACGTATCGTTGGATCGAAGTGGTTTTCGGATTTCAAATCCGATTCCGGTCTCTTCAAAACAACGTTCGCTATTTCCCGGTATACTCAACCCTGGTTCTTTAGGAAATACACCGACGAAATACAAGATCAGAGTTCACCTCCTAACCGTTATTGTACGGGCCTCCTTATAATTCGTCCTAGACAACAAACGAGTTTATACGTACGGTATAGCACCTCGATCGGTAACCGTACCATATAATTCTTGAGTCTCCTCTAGATATTTCCAAAGTCAGGTTTTGTCCAATTTTGATAGTCGGTTATCTAATTATCAAAGCAATCAATCAATACAACAAAGTTATTTTCCATTGCAACCGTTAAACCTTGTTCACCTTTTAAAATCCAAGTGAATTACCATCTATTTAAGAAAGCTTATTTCATTTGAAATATATATAAAACTATTTCCTTTCAAATCGTAGTTATAAATTTATAAATATAATTTCAAGTTAAATAAATAAAATATTCTTCATAAAGGTTATTATAATTTATTATTTAAACTACTTTTATTAAAGAGATTTTAATTGAAGAAAATATGCTTAAATATTAATAAAAATTGTTCTTTAAAGTATCTTTACAAAATGAGTTAATACTTGAATCAATTTAAAATTTATAACTTAAAAAGATTTTCAACGGTAGAAATAAATAGCTACTTTCAATATTCCAAATATTGATAAATCTTAGAAACATTTCTAAAAATAATATTATTATATTACTTTATTTAAAAAAAAACCAATTTCATAAATCAATTCAAATCGATCAAGGCTTATCAGTCCAAACGGTACTTATCAATTCACATTTCATAATTCACAATCTCAGATATTCAAATCAATCAACTTCCATAGATCGATTCAAAATATATTCTCAATATAATTAACAGGCACATAACAGATATATGCAAGAACAACAGATTGGAGATTATCATTACTAGAACAATTTTTCAGACACAATCAGATCAATGGCTTACACCCTACACAATAATTAGATTCATTATACAGCGGAATGGTGTCAGTTTCCGCTGTGCGAATGTCATCTAGTTTAAACAATCTAAATAAATGCAACTAATCAATTGAAATCATTTCAACATTTTGGCCATAAAATTATTAAATGGCATTCATTCCCGATTGATAATTAGATCCTATCCAAACAAGCATATACAATTTCACATATTAACTTCACAATAGATCATACGACGACGTAACATTCGTCGATACGAACCATTCATTCCATAACACTTTATTTATGAAATGATTAGAATATACTATAACTTAAGGACATGAATTCACTTCAAAGTATAAGTATTTATTTCCCTTTATTATTTCAATTATATTTCACTTTTTAAATTAATCATCCTTGATTAATTATTTTCTAATTACATTAAGTAATTAACTTTTAATTAATTATACAAAAATTATTTTTAACCATTTCATCAATTAACCTTTAATTGCTTAATTAATCACATAATCCCTTAATTAATTATAATTAATTATTTGATAATCATTTAAATTGATTACTTATTCGTTAACTAATCAACCCTTTATCCCCTCAGTAATCATTATAAATTAAAAATCTTTAAGCACTTGATTAATTCAAAGCTCAATTATAATGATCTTCTAAATCATCTTTACTCTACTCAATTTATTCGAATAAACTTAAGTAAAAGAATTTTATCATTTAAGTTAAATCAAATATTGATATAAATTTTACCTAAATAACCATAATTAAGTATTAATATAAACTATTTGTTATTATTAAAACCCATTGTTTTTAATTAAAGCTTAAATAATATTTAAGATCAAAGATATTGTTTAAAAGATTCACATATATCATCATACTTGTTAAACGTAAGAAAACAATATAAATTTAAAACTTTTTATATACCAATTCTTTTAAAAATAATAAACTTTTTAACCAAACTAAACCCTTAATCAGCCCAAAGCAACAGGCTCGACCAACAAATCAAGCCCGATATAAGCCAAGCCGATACCCTAAAAAAACAAATCAACAATGTAACCAGTTGGGCCGAAGCCCAACCCAATACCAAACACCACCCCCTTCTTCCCCAATCTTTTGCTGATCTCCCATATTCCACCTCCAGGAATACAAACCAAACTCGAACGGAGATCATCTCCTGAAACACACTTCCTCGAATCAACGTTGATAATCGCCGAACCCAAACGTCACTCAACCTTCAACATGACGACGAACAATCCACGCATTGCGACATGCTACCTGGAACCGCGTGCACTGATACACGTGCATGTGTACGGCCATAACTTCGGCCAACTCACTGTCGCGACACCTCAAATCAACTCCACAACAATGCTCGAATTCAACAAGCTACTCGTCGAGGCAAACATCACCGATGATCGAACTTTCGAGCTTCGGTGTCGAGGATTTCAAATGCGAAGTCCACACTCCACTACAAATCCATCTTCTGCTTCAACAACTATCCATAATTTCGAACATCATCCACTACGATCGAGTGCTCACACATGCAGCTATCCATGGGCCGAAACCCAAGAACTCCGGTCGCCCCTTTGTTTCTCATACCCGCCGCGACATGACCAGGGTTTCGACCCCTCTAAAACCCAAAAACAACCATGCATGCGCATCCAAAAACATATTCGTAAATTCCACCATGGTGATCACCTTCCCCAAGTCAGCCGGCACCCGCCAGTCCTGGCCGCACCACCCCTCGACGAAGAAATCGCCGGAAATTTATTTTTGAACAGAAAAGGTTCAATTCCAAATTTATTACAAACTAGGTGGTTAAAAATCACAATTTAACCTCTAAAAATCCTATTTTCAACAGAGAAACCAACATGCATGCTTGAATCTTTGATTCAAATATTTTTAAATTTCACAAAAATATGATTTTTACTATAAAACTAACCCAATGCTAACTACACATCATAAGTAATTCAATAACCAACTTTAACTTAAACTATTCTAGTAAATAAACATATTTCTAGTTCATAAAATTTTCAAATTCAAACTAGATCAACAGATATGGGTTTTTAAAGTGAAGATAGATATGATAAACACTGTAAACAGCGCGTGCATAAAATTTTCATTTTGAAACTAACTGGTTTTCTCACCTTGAACATTCTGGTTCCTGGTTCTTTTAAAACTTGATGTTGAATTTGAAAACTTGAGATCTTTGAACTTGCTCCCAGGTAGCTAGATTCTTTAAACAGAGATTGCTTCAAGATCTTTTTTTTAAGTTTCTAGATTTTTGTTTACAGAGCACTTCTTCTATTAACTTTTGTTCCAGTATGGTTTAATGTTTGCTTAGTTTTAGACAGAGGCTTTTGTTTCAATTTAGTTACTTGTTTAAACAGTCCAGACAATATATATATATATATAGATATAGACACACAATTTTGCAGTAAAAAATGTTAGACAGAAATGACACTTGGAGGCTGAAGCAATATTTTCTAAACAGAGAGAATTTTGAAAAGAAACTTAAGTGATTATGTTGGATTTCCAGATTTTAAAGTGCCAAATGTTAGTTTGCTTTATTGAAAATTTCTTACTTATTTACCCATAGTTTTAATTAGATTAATTTAGTTTACTTGCTCCTTTTTGTTAATCTGCATTTACATTTGACAATAGAAAGTTTGGAGGTCCATTATTGTATTGTTTATATATTCCATACCATATTAATACACATGCAACTACGTTTAAGATTTCAACAGTCCATACTTAAGGTTGATCAAGTATAAATGTGATTGCCACTTTTACATTTTAAACAAAAATAAAACTTAATTAAATAAGACTTAAGGTATGTACTCTTATTTGTTTTAAAATAAAGATGAGGAATTAATCAATTAAAATAACCCCCTTTTTGATTAATACTTTTTAATAAATATATTGTTACTTTAAACAAAATGAAATAAAATAACATTTATATTTCCATATAATTTTATACCAAATGAAACTTTAATAAAAATAAAATCTATACCATAGATTAAATTTCCAAAATAAATTAAGTCACTCTCCTCTTTATAATATAAAAATATATAACTTCAAACAAACTAAGTTTCATTAATATTTATGTATAAATAGTTTTTCTTATTTATTTATGTGATTTTTATACATATCAATTTATAACATTTCTCTCAATTAACTATTATAAATTTTTCTTTTAGCTTATCATAACATATATATATATATATATATATATATATAATTGTCTTATTCAAAGTACATATTTTTTTAAAGAAACTTAAAACTATTTTATCCAATATAAACAACATTTTTTGTATATACCAAATCAAAGTATAACACTTCCACTTCATTAAGAATTTTCATCTAATTTTATTACATAAAAATTTATCATTCTATATATGAAAATAATGAATTTTCAATAAATTTAAATTCCTATTATATTTCAACTTTAGAATAAATATATATTTTTATCCTTGAAACAAATACATATATAAAATCTAAACAATATATACATATTTTACTTTAAAACAAAATATATATTTAAGAAATTTTATTTAAGTCAACTTTATAATTTAATATAGTTTTGAAAACCCAAGTTATATTGATTTTAGAAAAAAATTATATAATGATAAATCATTGATTAATGGAAATATTGTATATTAATACAATATCATTGAATATTATAAATAATATTCACAACTCGGGATGTCCAAAATCCCGGGTTGTTACATTCCTTCCCCTTTAAAAAGAATTTCATCCCCGAAATTCCATATTTAAGCTAGTAAAAATTATCCACTCATAATAAAGTAGATCAATAACAACTCAAACTACACTGGTAAACATAAAGATTCACATAGTATATCAAAATATACATTACTTTAAGCACTATCCAAAATATTCCTACAAATGTTATCACCATCCATCAACCATACATAAATACACAGATATGTAACTACCCTACCAAACACTTAACATCCATGATGTCCATGGGTCAAAACACAAACAAAAACTATATATACATCGAGGAGAAAACAACCCAACTCCTACTATGGACTCCCACTATCGGAGTCCTCCCTCTCAGGTCCTGATAACTCACTAACCTTTCTATCATTATCAGGAACTTGAACCTCCTCTGGATTAGATTCACCAGCAACTGGTCCCTCAACAACTTCACCTATATTCTAAATGAAAGCATCATCGTTATCAGATTCGGGATCTTCTTCCACCTCGAATTCCTCCTCGTCATTGAACTCCTCTTCTTCTTCGACCTCAAATTCTTCTTCGTCGTCGAAGTCCTCTTCTTCTTTCTGATGAGGCTGAGGCTGAGGCTGAGGCTATGGTTGAGGCTGAGGCTGAGGCTGAGGCTGAGGCTATGGCTGAGGCTGAGGCTGAGGCTGAGGCTGCTCAACCGGCTCTTCAGGTGCCTCCGACTCTTCTTCTTACAAAGATGGCTCATTAAGTCCCACCTTAATCCTTCTGACTTCGTCCAAGTCACCATCTCTTCTAGCTCGCGCCAAAGCTCCACCACGATGAATAATAGGGGTTATCTATAATCAAAACCAAGTCCAAAAATGAGATCCTAAGGTTTAGAATTCTATAAGTTAAGAAGTTCATCAAAGTTTATACTTCCAATTTATTCTACCACTTTGAATTCTCATTATCCAAGATTTGATAAAACCATCTTTACAAGATAATCCAAGTACATATATTTTTGAAAAGTAATTATAGGTAGAAAAATATTCACACACATATATAATAAGTGTTTTTATAAACATTTATTTCTTCAATTTGTAGATCCATGTATATATATATATATAACAAATAAATTGTTATAAAATTTCAAACATTCCCAATCAATTAATCTAATTAATAATTAAAATTAATCACATTATTCAATCATCATATAATTCCTAGTTAATGACCTTCACAATAACTATTAACAATTCTTTTAATTGTAATTTATGTCTAATCACTGAATTAATTAAGTGTTAATTGTAACCCAATTAATCTTTAATTACTTGGTTAATAAATTTTATCTTTAAAGAGTGGAAAATTTCCCAAAAATTTACTAGTTTAAAAACTTTTCAAATACCAATTTAAGAGTTTTCCAAATTTCTCTTGTAAATAAAACTTATTAAGAATACATTTTCCACAGATTCAAATTCTAAAGGGTTCAATTTCTAAGGGTATACTCTAGTCAAAAGGACAATCCAATGCATATACTTAAGGTTGTTAGCTAAGACCACACAGAAACCAGATGATAAATTATTATCATCACAACCACTCATTTTAAATTCCATATTTTTTTTAAATCATATTTTTTATGTGGAAAATATATTTGGGTAAAATTATTTCATCTACCTCTTTTTCAAAACAATATTGTGTTCATTGGCCTGGTTCAAGTGTTTAGAGATCCCTATCAATAACGTTAGCTACTCGTATTGACCAGAATCCATATGCCACTTAACCGATCAATTAACACAATATAAAACCATTTTATACAACTAACAAATACGCACTCTCGTATATACATACACACACACACACACACTCTGACTCAACCGGTTGCTATAGACTCTATTCCTAATGAGCAACCTACTCGAACCTAGGTATTCACTCAACCTAGGTTCTGATACCACAATGTCACAACCCATTTTTTCTGTACCGATTTAAACCTACTTTGAACCACTCTTATCAGCTAAATCGTACGGAAAGACGAATAATGAAAGAAAGAAAGAAGATAGAAATAGAAAGAAGATAGAAGAAAAGAGAACAAATCAGAATCTCACTGCAAAACGAATAAATTATAATATAAAAGAATCTTTACATGAAACAAAAACTGTTACCTTTATATAGAACATATACAGGTTTTACATCAGAGTTACAACCATACAACTCGGACAGTTATATCAATCCTGTCCTTACAATCATAACCACATGACCAAAGGATTACATATAAACAATTACGAGAATACATCTCCAGATCCAGCTCTTCCTTCTAAAGCTTCCACTCTTCCAGTTAAACCTGAAAAGATGCTCGGTCTGACCCGAGCATATAGGAAAAACACCATTGCCCGGGTCAATCTGGTATACTAGCATGAGAAAACACAATCAACTTGATTATTAAAATTTGAAAATTCCTTTTGAAAACAAAAGCATCTCATAAGACCACGCTACAAATAAACATGTCGGGTTTTTACCCTACGATAGCTAAAACATTTTTAGGAAATCCTCTGATATTATAATAGGGTCTATATACAAATACTAATTAAAATAGCCGAAATTGTTACATTTTAAATTCCAGCTACTAGCCACAGAGTGGCTAATACAAACAAAACTCGTACAAGGCGCGTAGGAAGAATGGATTTCAAGCTAATGACTAGGCACTGGGGTACTACCTGTCACGATACGTGGCCTAGATCACAGTACTGAGGATCACTCCCAACCCCCTGCAACACAAGACCGGTACTATCCCTTAATGGATAATCCCGAGTAAGATCTCCCCATGGTTGGGATCAACAATCACACCACTAATCCAAAATAAAAAGGGACATCTAGACAGGGATGACCTCACCCTGAAATGGGCGTTACCCACCTAGCCTTGCCGCATAACCCCTGATTTTCAGTAATTCCTGGTTGATGAGGCTCGAGGCTAAGCGTTACCATTTTAGAACATATCCCTTAGAATGCTCATCGTCCACCTGACGATGTTCTGAAAGTATTCATCCATACAAGTCCGTTCCGGGTTCGAACGGAACCGACGGCACTATTCCTACTACATCCATTTTGGAATCATCCTCAGGATTATTAGCGAGTAGCCCTCGCACTTCACTGCTCCATCTTCGACTCCAAGTTCTTGTCTTCATTCCGAAAACATATCGTTGGATCGAAGTGGTTTTCGGATTTCAAATCCGACTCCGGTCTCTTTGAAACAACGTTCGCTGTTTCCCGGTAAACTCAACCCCGGTTCATTAGGAAATACACCAACGAAATACAAGATAAGAGTTCACCTCCTAACCATTATTGTACGGGTCTCCTTATAATTCGTCCTAGAGAACAAACGAGTTTATACGTACGGTATAGCACCTCGATCAGTAACCGTACCATATAATTCTCGAGTCTCCTCTAGATATCTCCAAAGTCAGGTTTTGTCCAATTTTGATAGTCGGTTATTTAACTATCAAAGCAATCAATCAATACAACAAAGTTTTTTCCCATTGCAACCATTAAACCTTGTTCACCTTTTAAAATCCAAGAGAATTTCCATTTATTTAACAAAGCTTATTTCATCTGAAATATATATAAAACTATTTCCTTTCAAATCGTAGTTATAAATTTACAAATATTATTTCAAGTTAAATAAATAAAATATTCTTCATAAAGGTTATTATAATATATTATTTAAACTACTTTTATTAAAGAGATTTTAATTTGAAGAAAATATGCTTAAATATTAATAAAAATTATTCTTTAAAGTGTTTTTACAAAATGAGTTAATACTTGAAACAATTTAAAAATTATAACTTAAAAAGATTTTCAAAGGTAGAAATAAATAGCTACTTTCAATATTCCAAATATTGATAAATCTTAAAAACATTTCTAAAAATGATATTATTATATTACTTTATTTTTAAAATAAAACTAATTTCATAAATCAATTCAAATCGAACAAGGCTTATCAGTCCAAACGGTACTTATCAATTCACATTTCATAATTCAAAATCTCAGATATTCAACTCAATCAACTTCCATAGATCGATTCAAAATATATTTTCAATATAATTAGCAGGCACATAACAGATATATGCAAGAACAACAGATTAGAGATTATCATTAGTAGAATAATTTTTCAGACACAATCCGATCAATGGCTTACACCCTACACAACAATTAGATTAATAATACAGCGCAATGGTGTCAGTTTCCGCTGTCCGAATGTTATCTAGTTTAAACATTCTAAATAAATGCAACTAATCAATTGAAATCATTTCAACAGTTTGGCCATAAAATTATTAAATGGCATTCATTCCCGATTGATAATTAGATCCTATCCAAACAAGCTTATACAATTTCACATATTAACTTCACAATGGATCACACGACGACGTAACATTCGTCGATACGAACCATTCATCCCATAACACTTTATTTATGAAATGATTATAATATACTATAACTTAAGGACTTGAATTCACTTCAAATTATAAGTATTTATTTCCCTTTATTATTTCAATTATATTTCACTTTTTAAATTAATCATCCTTGATTAATTTTTTTCTAATTACGTTAAGTAATTAACTTTTAATTAATTATACAAAAATTATTTTTAACCATTTCAGCAATTAACCTTTAATTGCTTAATTAATCACATATCCCCTAATTAATCATAATTAATTATTTGATAATCATTTATATTGATTACTTATTCGTTAACAACTCAACCTTTTATCCCCTCATTAATCATTATAAATTAAAAATCTTTAAGCACTTGATTAATTCAAAGCTCAATTATAATGATCTTCTAAATCATCTTTACTTTACTCAATTTATTCGAATAAGCTTAAGTAAAAGAATTTTATCATTTAAGTTAAATCAAATATTGATGTCAATTTTACTTAAATATCTATAATTAAGTATTAATCTAAACGATTTGTTATTATTAAAACCCATTGTTTTTAATTAAAGCTTAAATATTATTTAAGATCAAAGATATTGTTTAAAAGATTCACATATATCATCATACTTGTTAAATGTGAGAAAATAATATAAATTTAAAACTTTCTATATACCAATTCTTTTAAAAATAATAAACTTTATTTTTAACCAAACTAAACCCTTAATCAGCCCAAAGCAACAGGCTCGACCAACAAATCAAGCCCGATATAAGCCAAGTCGATACCCTAAAAAAACAAATCAACAATGTAACCAGTTGGGCCGAAGCCAAACCCAATATCAAACACCACCCCCTTCTTCCCCAATCTTTTGCTGATCTCCCATATTCCACCTCCAGGAATACAAACCAAACTCGAACGGAGATCATCTACTGAAACACACTTCCTCGAATCAACGTTGATAATCGCCGAACCCAAACGTCACTCAACCTCCAACATGACGACGAACAATCCACGCATTGCGACATGCTACCTGGAACCGCGTGCACTGATACGCGTGCATGTGTACGGCCATAACTTCGGCCAACTCACTGTCGCGACGCCTCAAATCAACTCCACAACAATGCTCGAATTCAACAAGCTACTCGTCGAGGCAAACATCACCGATGATCGAAATTTCGAGCTTCGGTATCGAGGATTTCAAATGCAAAGTCCACACTCCACCACAAATCCATCTTATGCTTCAACAACTATCCATAATTTCGAACATCATCCACTAGGATCGAGTGCTCACACATGCAGCTATCCATGGGCCGAAACCCAAGAACTCCGGTCGCCCCTTTGTTTCTCAAACCCGCCGCGATATGACCAGGGTTTCGACCCCTCTAAAACCCAAAAACAACCATGCACGCACATCCAAAAACAAATTCGTAAATTCCACCACGGTGATCACCTTCCCCAAGTCACCCGGTACCCGCCAGTCCTGGCCGCACCACCCCTCGACGAAGAAATCGCCGTAAATTTATTTTTGAACAGAAAAGGTTCAATTCCAAATTTCTTACAAACTAGGTGGTTAAAAATCACAATTTAACCTCTAAAAATCCTATTTTTAACAGAGAAACCAACATGCATGCTTGAATCTTTGATTCAAATATTTTTAAATTTCACAAAAATATGATTTTTACTGTAAAACTAACCCAATGCTAACTACACATCATAAGTAATTCAATAACCAACTTTAACTTAAACTATTCTAGTAAATAAACATATTTCTAGTTCATAAAATTTTCAAATTCAAACTAGATCAACAGATATGGGTTTTTAAAGTGAAGATAGATATAATAAACACTGTAAACAGCGCATGCATAAAATTTTCATTTTGAAACTAACTGGTTTTCTCACCTTGAACATTCTGGTTCCTAATTCTTTTAAAACATGAAGTTGAATTTGAAAACTTGAGATCTTTGAACTTGCTCCCAGGTAGCTTGATTCTTTAAACAGAGATTGCTTCAAGATCCTTTTTTTAAGTTTCTAGATTTTTGTTTACAGAGCACTTCTTCTATTAACTTTTGTTCCAGTATGGTTTAATGTTTGCTTAGTTTTAGACAGAGGCTTTTGTTTCAATTTAGTTACTTGTTTAAACAGTCCAAACCATATATATATATATATATATATATAGACACACACACACACACAATTTTGCAGTAACAAATGTTAGACAGAAATGACTCTTGGAGGCTGAAGCAATATTTTCTAAACAGAGAGAATTTTGAAAAGAAACTTAAGTGATTATGTTGGATTTCTAGATTTTAAAGTGCCAAATGTTAGTCTGCTTTACTGAGAATTTCTTACTTATTTACCCATAGTTTTAATTAGATTAATTTAGTTTACTTGCTCCTTTTTGTTAATCTGCATTTACATTTGACAGTAGAAAGTTTGGAGGTCCATTATTGTATTGTTTATATATGCCATACCATATTAATACACATGCAACTATATTTAAGATTTCAACAGTCCATACTTAAGGTTGATCAAGTATATATGTGATTGCCACTTTTACATTTTAAACAAAAATAAAACTTAATTAAATAAGACTTAAGGTATGTATTCTTATTTGTTTTAAAATAAAGATGAGGAATTAATCAATTAAAATAAACCCCTTTTTGATTAATACATTTTAATAAATATATTGTTACTTTAAACAAAATGAAATAAAATAACATTTATATTTTCATATAATTTTATACCAAATGAAACTTTGATAAAAATAAAATCTATACCATAGATTAAATTTCCAAAATAAATCAAGCCACTCACCTCTTTATAATATAAAAATATATAACTTCAAGCAAACTAAGTTTCATTAATATTTATATATAAATAGTTTTTTTTATTTATTTATGTGATTTTTATACATATCAATTTATAACATTTCTCCCAATTAACTATTATAAATTTTTCTTTTAACTTATCATAACATATATATATATATATATAATTGTCTTATTCAAAGTACATATATTTTTAAAGAAACTTAAAATTATTTTATCCAATACAAACAACATTTTTGTATACACCAAATCAAAGTATAACACTTCCACTTCATTAAGAATTTTCATCTAATTTTATTACATAAAAATTTATCATTCTATATATGAAAATAATGAACTTTCAATAAATTTAAATTCCTATTATATTTCAACTTTAGAATAAATATATATATATTTATCCTTGAAACAAATACATATATAAAATCTAAACAATATATACATATTTTACTTTAAAACAAAATATATATTTAAGAAATTTTATTTAAATCAACTTTATAATTTAATATAGTTTTGAAAACCCAAGTTATATTGATTTTAGAAAAAATTTATATAATGATAAATCATTGATTAATGGAAATATTGTATATTAATACAATATCATTGAATATTATAAATAATATTCACAACTCGGGATGTCCAAAATCCCGGGTCGTTACATTCCTTCCCCCTTAAAAAGAATTTCGTCCCCGAAATTCCATAGTTAAGCTAGTAAAAATTATCCACTCATAATAAAGTAGATCAATAACAACTCAAGGTAAACATAAAGATTCACATAGTATATCAAAATATACATTACTTTAAGCACTATCAAAAATATTCCTACAAATGTTATCACCATCCATCAACCATACATAAAAACACAGATATGTAACTACCCTACCAAACACTTAACATCCATGATGTCCATGGGTCAAAACACAAACAAAAACTATATATACATCGAGGAGAAAACAACCCAACTCCTACTATGGACTCCCACTATCGGAGTCCTCCCTCTCAGGTCCTGATAACTCCCTAACCTTTCTATCATTATCAAGAACTTGAACCTCCTCTGGATTAGATTCACCAGCAACTGGTCCCTCAACAACTTCACCTATATTCTAAATGAAAGCATCATCGTTATCAGATTCGGGATCTTCTTCCACCTCGAATTCCTCCTCGTCATTGAAATCCTCTTCTTCTTCGACCTCAAATTCTTATTCGTCGTCGAAGTCCTCTTCTTCTTTCTGATGAGGCTGAGGCAGAGGCTGAGGCTATGGCTGAGGCTGAGGCTGAGGCTGAGGCTGAGGCTGCTCAACCGGCTCTTCAGGTGCCTCCGACTCTTCTTCATACAAAGATGGCTCATTAATTCCCGCCTTAATCCTTCTGACTTCGTCCAAGTCACCCTCTCTTCTAGCCCGCGCCAAAGCTCCACCACGATGAATAATACGAGTTATCTATAATCAAAACCAAGTCCAAAAATGAGATCCTAAGGTTTAGAATTCTATAAGTTAAGAAGTTCATCAAAGTTTATACTTCCAATTTATTCTACCACTTTGAATTCTCATTATCCAAGATTTGATAAAACCATCTTTACAAGATAATCCAAGTACATATTTTTTTGAAAAGTAATTATAGGTAGAAAAATATTCACACACATATATAATAAGTTTTTTTATAAACATTTATTTCTTCAATTTGTAGATCCATGTATATATATATATAACAAATAAATTGTTATAAAATTTCAAACATTCCCAATCAATTAATCTAATTAATAATTAAAATTAATCACATTATTCAGTCATCATATAATTCCTAGTTAATGACCTTCACAATAACTATTAACAATTCTTTTAATTGTAATTTATCTCTAATCACTGAATTAATTAAGTGTTAATTGTAACCCAATTAATCTTTAGTTACTTGGTTAATAAATTTTATCTTTAAAGAGTGGAAAATTTCCCAAAAATTTACTAGTTTAAAATTTTTTCAAATACCAATTTAAGAGTTTTCCAAATTTCTCTTGTAAATAAAACTTATTAAGAATACATTTTCCACAGATACAAATTCTAAAGGGTTCAATTTCTAAGGGTATACTCTAGTCAAAAGGACAATCCAATGCATATACTTAAGGTTGTTAGCTAAGACCACACAGAAACCAGATGATAAATTATTATCATCACAACCACTCATTTTAAATTCCATATTTTTTTAAAATCATATTTTTTATGTGGAAAATATATTTGGGTAAAATTATTTCATCTACCTCTTTTTCAAAACAATATTGTGTTCATTGGCCTGGTTCAAGTGTTTAGAGATCCCTATCAATAACGTTAGCTACTCGTATTGACCAGAATCCATATGCCACTTAACCGATCAATTAACACAATATAAAACCATTTTATACAACTAACAAATACGCACTCTCGTATATACATACACACACGCACGCACACACTCAGACTCAACCGGTTGCTATAGACTCTATTCCTAATGAGCAACCTACTCGAACCTAGGTATTCACTCAACCTAGGTTCTGATACCACAATGTCACAACCCATTTTTTCTGTACCGATTTAAACCTACTTTGAACCACTCTTATCAGCTAAATCGTGCGGAAAGACGAATAATGAAAGAAAGAAAGAAGATAGAAATAGAAAGAAGATAGAAGAAAAGAGAACAAATCAGAATCTCACTGCAAAACGAATAAATTATAATATAAAAGAATCTTTACATGAAACAAAAACTGTTACCTTTATATAGAACATATACAGGTTTTACATCAGAGTTACAACCATACAACTCGGACAGTTATATCAATCCTGTCCTTACAATCATAACCACATGACCAAAGGATTACATATAAACAATTACGAGAATACATCTCCAGATCCAGCTCTTCCTTCTAAAGCTTCCACTCTTCCAGTTAAACCTGAAAAGATGCTCGGTCTGACCCGAGCATATAGGAAAAACACCATTGCCCGGGTCAATCTGGTATACTAGCATGAGAAAACACAATCAACTTGATTATTAAAATTTGAAAATTCCTTTTGAAAACAAAAGCATCTCATAAGACCACGCTACAAATAAACATGTCGGGTTTTTACCTTACGATAGCTAAAACATTTTTAGGAAATCCTCTGATATTATAATAGGGTCTATATACAAATACTAATTAAAATAGCAGAAATTGTTACATTTTAAATTCCAGCTACTAGCCACAGAGTGGCTAATACAAACAAAACTCGTACAAGGCGCGTAGGAAGAATGGATTTCAAGCTAATGACTAGGCACTGGGGTACTACCTGTCACGATACGTGGCCTAGATCACAGTACTGAGGATCACTCCCAACCCCCTGCAACACAAGACCGGTACTATCCCTTAATGGATAATCCCGAGTAAGATCGCCCCATGGTTGGGATCAACAATCACACCACTAATCCAAAATAAAAAAGGACATCTAGACAGGGATGACCTCACCCTGAAATGGGCGTTACCCACCTAGCCTTGCCGCATAACCCCTGATTTTCAGTAATTCCTGGTTGATGAGGCTCGAGGCTAAGCGTTACCATTTTAGAACATATCCCTTAGAATGCTCATCGTCCACCTGACGATGTTCTGAAAGTATTCATCCATACAAGTCTGTTCCGTGTTCGAACGGAACCGAAGGCACTATTCCTACTACATCCATTTTGGAATCACCCTCAGGATTAGTAGCGAGTAACCCTCGCACTTCACTGCTCCATCTTCGACTCCAAGTTCTTGTCTTCATTCCAGAAACGTATCGTTGGATCGAAGTGGTTTTCGGATTTCAAATCCGACTCCGGTCTCTTTGAAACAAAGTTCGCTGTTTCCCGGTAAACTCAACCCCGGTTCATTAGGAAATACACCAACGAAATACAAGATCAGAGTTCACCTCCTAACCGTTATTGTACGGGTCTCCTTATAATTCGTCCTAGAGAACAAACGAGTTTATACGTACGGTATAGCACCTCGATCAGAAACCGTACCATATAATTCTCGAGTCTCCTCTAGATATTTCCAAAGTCATGTTTTGTCCAATTTTGATAGTCGGTTATTTAACTATCAAAGCAATTAATCAATACAACAAAGTTATTTCCCATTGCAACCATTAAACCTTGTTCACCTTTTAAAATCCAAGTGAATTTCCATTTATTTAAGAAAGCTTATTTCATCTGAAATATATATAAAACTATTTCCTTTCAAATCGTAGTTATAAATTTACAAATATTATTTTAAGTTAAATAAATAAAATATTCTTCATAAAGGTTATTATAATTTATTATTTAAACTAATTTTATTAAAGAGATTTTAATTTGAAGAAAATATGCTTAAATATTAATAAAAATTATTCTTTAAAGTGTTTTTACAAAATGAGTTAATACTTGAAACAATTTAAAAATTATAACTTAAAAAGATTTTCAAAGGTAGAAATAAATAGCTACTTTCAATATTCCAAATATTGATAAATCTTAAAAACATTTCTAAAAATGATATTATTATATTAATTTTTTTTTAAAATAAAACTAATTTCATAAATCAATTCAAATCGAACAAGGCTTATCAGTCCAAACGGTACTTATCAATTCACATTTCATAATTCAAAATCTCAGATATTCAACTCAATCAACTTCCATAGATCGATTCAAAATATATTCTCAATATAATTAACAGGCACATAACAGATATATGCAAGAACAACGGATTAGAGATTATCATTAGTAGAATAATTTTTCAGACACAATCTGATCAATGGCTTACACCCTACACAGCAATTAGATTAATAATACAGCGGAATGGTGTCAGTTTCCGCTGTCCGAATGTTATCTAGTTTAAACATTCTAAATAAATGCAACTAATCAATTGAAATCATTTCAACAGTTTGGCCATAAAATTATTAAATGGCATTCATTCCCGATTGATAATTAGATCCTATCCAAACAAGCTTATACAATTTCAAATATTAACTTCACAATGGATCACACGACGACGTAACATTCGTCGATACGAACCATTCATTCCATAACACTTTATTTATGAAATGATTATAATATACTATAACTTAAGGACTTGAATTCACTTCAAATTATAAGTATTTATTTCCCTTTATTATTTCAATTATATTTCACTTTTTAAATTAATCATCCTTGATTAATTTTTTTTCTAATTACGTTAAGTAATTAACTTTTAATAAATTATACAAAAATTATTTTTAACCATTTCAGCAATTAACCTTTATTGCTTAATTAATCACATAATCCCCTAATTAATTATAATTAATTATTTGATAATCATTTATATTGATTACTTATTCGTTAACAACTCAACCCTTTATCCCCTCATTAATCATTATAAATTAAAAATCTTTAAGCACTTGATTAATTCAAAGCTCAATTATAATGATCTTCTAAATCATCTTTACTTTACTCAATTTATTCGAATAAAGTTAAGTAAAAGAGTTTTATCATTTAAGTTAAATCAAATATTGATGTCAATTTTACTTAAATATCCATAATTAAGTATTAATATAAACGATTTGTTATTATTAAAACCCATTGTTTTTAATGAAAGCTTAAATATTATTTAAGATCAAAGATATTGTTTAAAAGATTCACATATATCATCATACTTGTTAAATGTGAGAAAACAATATAAATTTAAAACTTTTTATATACCAATTCTTTTAAAAATAATAAACTTTATTTTTAACCAAACTAAACCCTTAATCAGCCCAAAGCAACTGGCTCGACTAACAAATCAAACCCGATATAAGCCAAGCCGATACCCTAAAAAAGCAAATCAACAATGTACCAGTTGGGCCGAAGCCCAACCCAATACCAAACACCACCCCCTTCTTCCCCAATCTTTTGCTGATCTCCTCATATTCCACCTCCAGGAATATAAACCAAACTCGAATGGAGATCATCTCCTGAAACACACTTCCTTGAATCAATGTTGACAATCGCCGAACCCAAACGTCACTCACCCTCCAACATGACGAAAAACAATCCACGCATTGCGACATGCTACCTGGAACCGCATGCACTGATACGCGTGCATGTGTACGGCCATAACTTCGGCCAACTCACTGTCGCGACGCCTCAAATCAACTCCAAAACAATGCTCGAATTCAACAAGCTACTCGTCGAAGCAAACATCACCGATGATGGAAATTTCAAGCTTTGGTGTCGAGGATTTCAAATGCGAAGTCCACACTCCACCACAAATCCATCTTTTGCTTCAAAAACTATCCACAATTTCAAACATCATCCACTATGATCGAGTGCTCACACATGCAGCTATCCATGGGCCGAAACCCAAGAACTCCGGTCGCCCCTTTGTTTCTCAAACCCGTCGCGATATAACCAGGGTTTTAACCCCTCTAAAACCCTAAAACAACCATGCACGCGCAACCAAAAACAAATTCGTAAATTCCGCCACGGTGATCACCTTCCCCAAGTCACCCGGCACCCGCCAGTCCTGGCCGCACCACCCCTCGACAAAGAAATCGTTGTAAATTTATTTTTGAACAGAAAAAGTTCAATTCCAATTTTCTTACAAACTAGGTGGTTAAGAATCACAATTCAGCCTCTAAAAATCCTATTTTTAACAGACAAACCAACATGCATGCTTGAATCTTTGATTCAAATATTTTGAAATTTCACAAAAATATGATTTTTACTGTAAAACTAACCCCAAGCTAACTACACAGCATAAGTAATTCAATAACCAATTTAACTTAAACTATTCTAGTTAATAAACATATTTCTAGTTCACAAAATTTTCAAATTCAAACTAGATCAACATATATGGGTTTTCGAAGTGAAGATAGATATAATAAACACTGTAAACAGAGCATGCATAAAATTTTCATTTTGAAACTAACTGGTTTTCTCACCTTGAACATTCTGGTTCCTGATTCTTTTAAAACTTGAAGTTGAATTTGAAAACTTGAGATCTGTGAACTTGCTCCCAGGTAGCTAGATTCTTTAAACAGAGACTGCTTTAAGATCTTTTTTTTAAGTTTCCAAATTTTTGTTTACAGGGCACTTCTTCTATTAACTTTTGTTCCAGTATGGTTTAATGTTTGCTTGGTTTTAGACAGAGCTTTTGTTTCAATTTAGTTACTTGTTTAAACAGTCCAGACAATATATATATATATATATATATATACAATTTTGCAGTAACAAATGTTAGACAGAAATGACTCTTGGAGGCTGAAGCAATATTTTCTAAACAGAGAGAATTTTGAAAAGAAACTTAAATGATTATGTTGGATTTCCATATTTTAAAGTGGCAAATGTTAGTTTTCTTTACTGATAGAATTTCTTACTTATTTACCCATAGTTTTAATTAGATTAATTTAGTTTACTTGCTCCTTTTTGTTATCTGCATTTACATTTGACAGTAGAAAGTTTAGAGGTCCATTATTGTATTATTTATATATGCCATACCATATTAATACACATGCAACTATATTTAAGATTTCAACAGCCCATACTTAAGGTTGATCAAGTATAAATGTGATTGTCACTTTTACATTTTAAACAAAAATAAAAACTTAATTAAATAAGACTTAAGGTATGTATTCTTATTTGTTTTAAAATAAAGATGAGGAATTAATCAATTAAAATAACCCCCTTTTTGATTAATACTTTTTAATAAATATATTGTTACTTTAAACAAAATGAAATAAAATAACATTTATATTTTCATATAATTTTATACCAAATGAAACTTTGATAAAAATAAAATCTATACCATAGATTAAATTTCCAAAATAAATCAAGTCACTTTCCTCTTTATAATATAAAAATATATAACTTCAAACAAACTAAGTTTCATTAATATTTATGTATAAATAGTTTTTCTTAATTATTTATGTGATTTTTATACATATCAATTTATAACATTTCTCGCAATTAACTATTATAAATTTTTCTTTTAACTTATCATAGCATATATATAAAATTGTCTTATTCAAAGTACATATATTTTTAAAGAAACTTAAAATTATTTTATCCAATATAAACAACATTTTTTGTATATACCAAATCAAAGTATAACACTTCCACTTCATTAAGAATTTTCATCTAATTTTATTACATAAAAATTTATCATTCTATATATGAAAATAATGAATTTTCAATAAATTTAAATTCCTATTATATTTCAACTTTAGAATAAATATATATATTTATCCTTGAAACAAATACATATATTAAATCTAAACAATATATACATATTTTACTTTAAAACAAAATATATATTTACGAAATTTTATTTAAATCAACTTAATAATTTAATATAGCTTTGAAAACCCAAGTTATGTAGATTTTAGAAAATTTGTATATAATGATAAATCATTGATTAATGGAAATATTGTATATTAAAATACAATATCATTGAATATTATAACTAATATTCACAACTCGGGATGTCCAAAATCCCGGGTCGTTACAAATATGTAGATAAGTCTTGGGCATCTAGCTCGTCTCCTGAACTCTCAAGCATCTTAAGCTAATCTGGAAAATATGCTCGGTCCGACCCGAGCATTAAAGTTAAGTGACACACGGATCAGTCTGGTAAAACCAGCGTGAGAAAACTCAAGTACTGTGGGAAACATAAAATAATTCTGTGAGACCACGCTACTAACATGGAATGGGTTTTTACCTCACAAGATCAACATTCATAGATGAAGAAATAGGAAACAAATCAAAAATTCTATCCAAATATAAATAAATGAGCCTAGATAGTTAAATATCTAAACTTAAAGAATGAACATAAATAATTGAACATTGAGAACAACCCTAGTCACTTCTCGATGCAATTAATAAAATAATTCAATGATTTGAATTAACAATAAGGAAAAGAATTTTCCCACAATGTATATGGGACCATTCCACCAACTGTGGAACGAGTTTCCTTTCACAATAACAATATCCAATCTCAACCATGGATGCAAATGACTAAATATCACAAAATTCTCTTAACACTTCCCGATGTAATTATGAAAGAAGTTAATTTAAAATTTTGGAATCAAAGGAAATAACAGGGAAATTTTATAACAAATGACTTGGAGGGTGCGCCCTCTGTACCAAAGGTATAACTCTAGGAATATACATAGGTGGGTCATATACTCTATGACACCTCTAGGATACGTCTAGGCCAAACCCCGCCAACCTTGCCGAGAATCCGAACATTTAACATCTCAATGCGCAAAACCGAATCCAATCTAGAGTGAATGTGAAAATACCCTAATGGGAGCAACCCCACATAGCTTGGCTTACACTCACTTTTTGGGTTTAATTAATTCCGACGAAGGATAACAATTCTCAAAAGAGCAACAAATCATTTTTAAGGTGATGATACACCGTAAAGAAAGCTGTATCCGATAGTTAATAAATCAACTATCGAGGATTATTAAAAATGATTGTATATGGAAAATAAATTTCATATTCTTATTACTCATCAATTCCAAACAAGTGCTATCCCTTAATTGAAAATGAAGTGGGTAAATTGAGGTAGTGTTACCTCTAGGCATTGCCTTGATGATATTTCTAATCTACGAGATAGAAATGAGTCCATGTCTCGACATTTAGTGTTAAAAATATGACTAAATCCTTTTTATATAAACGATATCGTTTACGGAACTACTTTTTCATAACCGAATTGAACTTTACTTTAAAACTAAACTTGTGCTCGGATTTCACATTTTAAGTAATAACTTTTAAAAAATGATTGATTAACTTCAAAACCCAAATTTATTACTACAATCTCATTATTTAAAACGATTGCTTGACTTTTAAAACAATGCTTGATTATTTCATATAGTTTTATTTAAAATAATTAATTAGCTTTAGTCCCAATTCATTGCTTCAAAACAAAACTATTTAAAAAGATTAATTGACTTTAATCATCCTTGTTCAAATAATTAATTAACTTTAAACTTTTATTACTAAAATAAATAATTAAAATTTAAAACCTCATTATGAAAATGGTTAATTAATACTAATCTCATTTTATTTAAATAATTAATTATCTTTAAAACATCATTATTAAAATGACTGATCAGTTTTAAAACATCCTTATTAAAATAATTAATTGATTTTAAATCATTATTATTAAAATAATAAATTTCTTTTAAAACATTATCATTCAAAAAAATTAATGTATTTTAAACCATCTATTGTTTAAATAATTAATTATCTTTGTAAAACCCATGCACAAGATTTAATTAAATACTTCAAAGGGTATATCATTTCCAATCAAACATCACATAACTTAAATATGGGGATAGGTATTCAAAAGCAAATAACAACTAGGCACATATAGAAAACATCACTTATCAAGTATCAACCTACTGGCATATAAATCAATATCCAAATAATATAATAAAAGAACGGGATTTATTGTGCTAAAGGATGTCATTTATATTTTATCTAATCAAATTAAAGCAGCACGGGTTTTTATTCTACAAAATAGATGTCAATTATAATTTAATTAGTGGGTGTTTTATTCTGTTAGACGTATATCAATTACAACTACTTAACAAAACAATTTTTTAGTCTGTTAACAGGTTTCATATTCAATCAGGGTTACTTAAGGGTAATCGAAAAAGAAAATCCCTTCGATAAAATATTCTTTAAAAAAGAGTTTACTTTCAAAAAAAAACCGATTTGGTAGAAATAAAGTAGGTTTAAATTTTAAAAATTCTATTTAAGAATTAAATAACATTTAAACTCTTTATTTGATAAAAATTAAACATATAATTAATAATTAAATAATAATTAACCATTAATTAAATGATAAATAATTTAATATTATTTAAAATATTTAATATTCAAATAAATCATTATCTATTAATTAATCTCAATTAACAATTAAGTAGTACTTAATTAAAACTTAAATAATAATTAAATCTTCATTAAAAATAATAAATCTTAATTAATTTTTAATTAAATCTTAACTAATAATTATTTAAACCCTTTATTAGATAAATAAATACAATTAATCATTAATTAATAAGTAAACACAAAATAATCCTTAAATAAATTATTGATTAATAAATTAATTACAAATAACTTAATTAATTAATAATTAAGTACTAATTTCATTTATCAACAAATAATTAAGTACTAATTATCTTAATTAATTAATTAATAATTAAATAAATAAGTAATTAATTAATAATTTCCTTTAACAACTTATAATAAGCTTTGAAAACACATTTTAAAAAGATATTTAGGCTACAATATTTTAAATTAAAAAAGTGTTCTTTTTTATGAACTGCATTTATAGCGACAATCGCTGTATGGCCCGAAATATTAAAACTTTATTTTCATGTCAACTAGCTTTCCAAAACTTAAACTTTTGTATTTCAATTACAATAAAAACTTTGAAAACAAGTTCTAGAAAGTAAAGATAAGATTTTAAATTTTTTGTAAACGTTTCTGAAAGTAAAGTCAGAAAACAATTTTTCAAACCCAAGGATCTTGATGTCGTTTTGACAAGTCTGAATATTAACTCCCTTAGCCTACAAATTTGAAAATACAAATTCAAACAAATATAAATGTCATAACCTTATAATATAAGCAAAGGTCTCAACTTTGAAACGTTACTAACTTTTAGATAACTTTTCCAAATTTAACAACATTTACATCCAACCCATACATAAATCCAAACCAAAATAATATAACACACCTTACAACCATTGTATTTTCATTAACGTTTAAAAATTTTAAGAAAAGGAAAAGTAAGTTTTCTCACAAATATGCTTCCAACTTTTATCCAAAGCGACCAAAGATGAATCCGACTAACAACAACACTATGACACCCACCTTCTCCTTCCTTCCCTGTTAAAGGCTCAGCCCAAGGTATGGTGCACACGGCTAAGGGTGGTGAAGCTTGGCTTTAGAAAGTAGAAGGATTTCGGATTATCAATGAATTCACAAAATCAACCCGAAAGTGGGTCATCTTAAAACTGATTTTTGGACAAATTACTCACGTAAATTGAAAAGGTTGTCAAAGGGAAAATTCTTGAAAATTCTCTTCTCTACAATTTCGAGAAAAGAATCACATAATTTGAATAACCTTTAAGGGAGATATTTTCAAAAGAAGAAGAACTATTTTCAGACTTGAAAATATGGGTCCAAAAACACTCTGCAAATAAATGATATTTTGATATGGCTAAGCTTAAAATTTGAAGAAGTGGTACGAATGAAAGTTGTAGCCACTAGAATTTTATACGGTATTAAAAAAATAGTTTCTCTATATGGATAAGAGACGAGGAAGATATGATAAAATAAAAACGAGGAAAATTTTGAAGAAATGAAGGCTAATTTATAAGTAAGAGATAAAGCGAATTACCTAAATGCCCTTGTCCTTTAACCTCCACTACCCTCTTGCCACCTCACCTAGCCTCCTCCACCTCATGTACTCGCGCCACCATTTGGTCCCTCCTCCATTTCATGAGATAACATCTGTTTAATTACATATGTACTAATGTTTAAACATGTTTCATGTGATGTGATATTTACTTTTTACTAAATTTATATTTTAAATCTTATATACTTAAGTATGCACACTTATGTATATACTATTATATATATATATATACTAAATCATTTACAGATTTATGTAAATATATTTACTCTAGAGTTCCCGACGATTCCAATAACTTTTATTCGATGAAAAGTCGAAAATTCAAAAGATGAATTCCGGTCACACTTTTAATTTTTCTTCAAACTAAATATTTTTGTAAACAAATTTTGGAAACTATTTTATAATCATTATTTATTATTTAAAAGGGTTTTAGTCTAGTTATAAAAATCTATTATTTGAATATTTAAAGTTAATTAAGTATTCCCAAATTGAAGCGGTAAAATTCCGGGTCGTTGCACTCTTCTCCAAATTTTAACCATAATCCTTATCCAGAAAGCAAACCAAACCAAAAATACTGAACTTTATTCAATGATCCATACGATGTACATAGATCGTTCCTACAAAATCTGATTTGATCACTCACTCGAATATATAGCTTTTACTTCCGAACTAGTATTGCTCACCTGACTTCCTAACACGGACTCCAATCAGGCTTCTTAATTAGAAACCCCATGTTCTCCTAACGTAGCCATATACGGTGATAGAAAACTTTAATTCCATATTAAGAATCCTCACCAATTGTTCACCATCAAAAATCGATTGTGGATCCTTATTCGGAACGGTGCGAGATACCTTAAAGTCATGCACTCGAATCTTGGATCTAACTTATGTGAAAAGAGGAATGATCTACGTTCAATTACATACTTATTTTATTGGTTCCTACCAATACTAGTTCTATTTCTGCTAAAATTATTTATGTAAACATTTTATAGAACTAACTTAAGCTTACCTTTTACAGTATTCTACTACATCCTAAGTATATACCACTATCTAAGACAAAATTTTCCATTTTGAATTTATTTCTGTTAAGAAATTTTGAGATCCAATTACCCGATTTTATTTCAAAACTCTTCTTGAAATGGTTTTTATGCATTTTGATCATAAAAATATATTTACATTGCCCAAGCAACCCAAAAATAATACTAAGAAACTGGGTACTACCAAACAGTATCTTGCATTCCCTTACCAAAAGGGTAATACTCAAGAGAAGTGCATCCAAACACAGCTACTCGGGCTAGTTAACATAAAATTCTTCTTCTATTTAAAATTCACTTTGTGGAATAAATAAAAATATACTTCTTACCTTCCAACGTATTTATACTTATAAAAACATTCAAGTAACAATATTTATTATTTTCTCCAAAAATCATTTAAAATAATAATAATAATATACATTTATAAGAATAAAACATTTCACAATGTTTACTCTTCGTTTAGATTATAATAAACAACTTTAATTACAATCAAATTTAAATTTAAATTCTTTCATCTCAACACTATCACAAGGTGTTCTATTTAATTTAACTAATACTACAATTTCTCATAAATTGTCTAAGCCTAACTAATCAACAATAAATGATAATGATCAAACATTTTCATTTTCTAACAACAAATATATCCTATATGACTCTAATGGTTTTCTAAAATCTTCTTTTATATATAAAATATAATCTAGATAAAATTATTTCATTTACCTAATTTTAATACAATGATGTGTTAGTAGACCTTCTTTTAGTGTTTTAGAGATCCTCTCTGAATCCATAAACCACTCAACCGAGAAGTCAGCACAACATAACATATTTTTATAAAAAACAAACAGGCGCCCCTATATATATATGCTCAAACACATTCTAGGGTCTCGCTTATCCTATCTCAAATGAGTTAACCCCACCAAAGCCTAGGTGTTTGCACAACCTAAGCTCTGATGCCACATGTAACAATCCACCTTTCTTACACCTAAAGACGACACTTAATACATCCTCGGTATTCGCGTGCTGATTATTTAAATGTCTGAAAGACAATCGTTATTGGTGAAGAAAAAAGAAGACATAATAGAATCTAAGAAAAATGTGACAAGTAACAAATAATACATAAATCAATTCTTTACAAAAGAAAGAACTTACTATAAACAATCATCAGAGTACACAAACCTATTTTCAGCCTGGACAGTTATAACAATTTGTCCTTATAAATGCTGATAAATTCAACAATTAATACAGTAGAAAAATAAAGAAATACGTAGATAGGTCTTGGGCATCCAGCTCGTTCCTAAAACTCTGAAGCATCTTAAGCTAATCTGGAAAATATGCTCAGTCTGACTCGGGCGTTAAAATAAAATAAAACTCGGATCAGTCTGGAAATACTAGCGTGAGAAAACTCAAGTATTGGGGTAAACATATAAAAATTATGTGGCGTCACGCCGCTAACGCGGAATGGGTTTTTACCTCACAAGATAAGCATTCATAGATGAAGAAATGGGAAACAAATCAGAACTACAATCCAAACAATAATAAATGAGCGTAGATAGATGAAAATCCAAACTTAATGATTGAACACAAATAATTAAACATCGAGAACAACCTTAGTTTCTTCTCGGTGCAATTAAGAAAATAATTCAAAGATTTGAATTAAAAATAAGGATAGGAATTTTCACACAATATATATGGGACTATGCCGCCAACTTTGGAACGGGTTTACTTTCACAATAACAGTATCCAATCTCAGCTATGTATGCGAATAATTAAATATCTTGAAGTGCTCTCAACACTTCCCAATGTAATTAAGAAAGAATTTAATTTAAAAACATGGAACAAAGGAAAGAATATGGAAATTTTCTAACAAATGAGTTGGAGGGTGCGCCCCATTGTGCCATAAGTATACCTCTAGAAATACACTGAGAGGGTCATATACTCTATGACACCTCTCGGACACGTCCTAGCCGGATCTCTCCAACCTTACCGAGAATCTGAGCATTTGACATCTCAATGTGCAAAACCGAATCCAATCTAGAGTGGAAATGAAAATACCTATGGGAGCAACCCCACATAGTTTGGCTTCCACTAGCATTTTGGGTTTAGTCAATTCCGAAAAAGGATTAAAAAGCTCATAAACCAACAAACCATTGTTAAGGTGACAATACACCAAGACGAAAGCTAAATCTGATAGTTAATAAATCAACAATCGGGGATCTTTAAAATGATCGTATATGAAAATTAAATTTCACATTCTTACCATTTCTCATTGATTCTAAACAAGCGCCATCGCTTATTTGAAAATGAAGCAAGCAAGTTAAGTAGTGTTACCTCTAAGCATTGCCTTGATGACAATTTTAACTTTGAGATAGAATTGAGTATATGCCTTGACGTTTAATGTTAAAAATATGACTAAACCCTTTCCATGTTGGAACTATTTTTCCATAACCAAATCGAACTTTACTTTTAAAACCAAAGTTGTGTTGGGATTTCACATTTGAAATAATAACTTACCAAATTGATTGATTAACTTCAAAACCCAAATTTATTACTTCAATATCATTATTTAAAATGATCAATTAACTTTTAAAACAATGATTAATTATTTCATTCACTTTTATTTAAAACAATTAATCGGCTTTAATCCTAATTCATTGCTTCAAAGCAAAACTATTTAAAAAGATTAATTGACTTTAATCATCTTTGTTTAAATGATTAATTATCTTTACACTTTTATTATTAAAATAATTAATTAACCTTCAAAAACCTCATTATTAAAATGGTTAATTAACCTTAATCTCAATACTATTTAAATAATTAATTATCCTGATCAGTTATAAAACATCATTATTAAAATCACTAATTAATTTTAAATCATTATTATTGAAATAATAAATTACTTTTAAAACATTATTATTGAAATAATTTATTTATTTTAAATCATATTTATTTAAATAATTAATTATCTTTGTAAAACTCATGCAAAAGATTTAACAAAATACTTCAAAGGGGATACCATTTCCAATCAAACATCACATAACTTATGTATGGGGATATGTATACAAAAGCAAATAACAACTATGCATAAATAGAAAACATCACTTGTTAAATATTAATCTACTAGCATGCAATTCAATGTCCAAACAACATAATAGCAAAATGGAAATTTATTATGCTAAACAGATGTTATTTATATTTTATCTAACTAAATGATAGCAAAACAGGGTTTTATTATGTTAAACAGATGTCAATTATAATCTAATTTGCAGAACGGTGTTTTATTCTTGTAAATCGATGTCAATTACAATTTAATTAGTGGAAGAATGCTTTATTCTGGTAAACAGATGTCAATTACAATTTATTTAGTAGAACGTCACTTTATTCTGCTAAACAGATATCATTGGGTTTTACATTCAATTTGGGTTACTTAAGGGTAATCGACAAAGAAATCCCTTGGATAAAATATTCTTAAAAAGAGGGTTTGCTTTCAAAATAAAACCATTCTTTTAGAAATAAATTTGGTTTAAACTTTAAAACTTCTCTTTATTAATTAAATAACATTTAAACTCTTTATTGAATAATTATCAAACCTTTAATTAATAATTAACCATTAACTAAATAATTAAATAATAATTAAATATTATTAAAATGGTTAGTCTTTAAATAAATCTTTATCTATTAATTTATATCAGTTAATACTTAAATAATACTTAATTAAAACTTGAATAATAATTAAACCTTCATTAAAAATAAATAAATCTAAATTTAGCTTTAACTAAATCTTAACTTAAATGTAATTAATTTAACCCTTTATCAGATAAATAAATAATTATTAATTATTAATTAAACACTAATTAATCCTTAAAAAAATTATTAATTAATAAATTATCTTTAATTAATTAACTAATTATAACTAACTTAATTAATTAATAATTAAGCATTAATTCCTTTTGTTAACAAATGATTAAGTACTAATTACTTTACTTAATCAATCAATTAACTAATAATTACCTTTAAAAACTTATATTATGATTTGAAAACACTTTTTAAAAAGTTATTTGAGTTAAAATATTTTAAATTCAAAAAGAGGTCATTTTTCACGAATTGCATTTATATCAACAATCGCTATATGACCCGAAATAACAAAACTTTATTTTCATGTCAACTAGCTTTCCAAAACTTAAACATCTGTATTTCAATTACTATAAAAACTTTGAAAACAAGTTCCAGAAAACGAATATAAGATTTTTAAAACTTTTGTAAACAATTTCTAAAAGTAAAGTTAGAAAACAATTTTTTAAACCCAAGGATCTCGGTATCGTTTTAACAAGTCTGAATACTAACTCCCTTAGCCTATAAATTTGAAAATACGATTTCTAACAAATATACATGCAATAATCTTACAATATAAGCCAAGTCTCAACTTGGAAACTTTTACTAACTTTTACATCACTTTTCCAAATGTAACAACATTTACATCCAACACATACATATATCCAAACCAAAACAACATAATGCACCCAACAACCAACATGCTTAAAACCAAGTAAGAAATAATTATTTCGTCATTAAGGTTTAAAACTTCAAGTAAAGAAAAAGTAAGTTTCCTCACAATTATGCTTCCAACTTTTATCCAAAGCGACTCGAGATGCTTCTAACCAACAATAACACTATGACACCCTCCTTCTCCTTCTTTCCTTGCTAAAAGGCTCGACCCAAGGTATGGTGCACACGGCCAAGGGTGGTGGAGCTTAGTCTTGGAAGGTCGAACGATTTTGGATTATCAATGAATTCACAAAATCAAACTCGGAGATGGGTCTTCTTTAAACTGATATTTAGACAAGTTACTCATGGAATTTGGAAAAGTTGTCAAAAGGAAAATTCTTGAAAATTCTCTTTTCTATAATTTTAAGAAAAGAGTTAGTCAATTTTGGATTGATTTTAAAGGAGATATGGTCAAAAGAAGAAGAGGTTTTTTCGAACTTGAAAATAAGGGTTCGAAAATACTCTGTAAAGAAATAATATTTTGACTGGCTAAGCTCAAAATTTGAAGAAGTGGTGCAAATGAAAGTTACAACCAGTGGAATTTTATATGGTTACTATGGGCGTCAACATTGTCCACCAACACCCAACTAAATGTGAAAGCATCGCCAAGTCATAGATCGCAGATTTTATATGATATAGAGAATATCATATGAAGAATAATCAAATGAAAATGAAAGCAAGTAAAAAAGAGACAAGATTCATAGTGGTTCGGCTAACTCCGGCCTACGTCCATACTAGAACAATCCTTTTTATTATACTAAAATTTGATTACAGTTACAATCCAAGATTCCAAAATGAAAATTGGAGAGTAACCTTTAGGTAGGAGAAGAAGAGAAGCAAAATGAAGGTCCTTTTTATAAAGCCAAGCCTGATGTATTTATAGGTGAAACTTAGGCTACAGGGTCTTCTCATCTATATGGGCCCACCATAACGATCGTCAAGCCCAACTCAACCAAAAATAACGATCAGCCTATCTCTACCAATCGATATCCCTCCACTTGATTCAATGTCGATCCATCTTCCTAAAATGCGCTGATCCATAGCATTCCAACAAGCTACACCAATCCATCCACCTCCAAACCAATGTTGATCCCCTCTTCGTTCAAACCAATGTCGATCCCATTTCCTCTAAACCAATGCCGATCCATGCTTCAACGATCCATCCTCCATAGGCAATACTGATCCCCCCTTTGCTTCGACCATGCTGATACCTAGCTAACGTCCAAGCCTTGGCGACCCAAGCTATGCCAACTCAACCCCTAGCCTTCCTCTAAGCATTGTCGACCCAACCCATAACCTTCCTCTAAGCCTTGCCAACCTGACCTTAGCCTTCCTCCAAGCCTTGCCAACCCAAGCTTATGCCTACTTGACCCTTAGCCATCCTCTAAGCCTTACTGACTCGAGCTATGCCGATCCCTTCTATGTTGTTTCATTCCTAGCCGACCCCTTCCATGTTGACTCAAGCTTAGCTAACTCATGCCGATCCATATCACACCGAGCCCTCTTACGCCGATCCTCAGTAAACCAATCCCCTCTTATGTAGATTCTTCCTTATTCAAGCCAAAATCCACCTTCCAAGAACTCTGCATCGTTTATCCATCAACTGTGTCTAATCTTGGCTTCATATTATTATCCATAGTTGATTGTCCATCCGTCCGTCTGAACCAAATCCATGATATTCCAACCTCGATAACCATGAAGTCTATTGGGTAAAATCCGACGGCCTTGCCAAAATGCGGGTTAACATTTTGCCTCCCAAAACATGTCTTGCAATAGGAAGTCATGTTCTGAATTTCCATAAGCCCCAAATCTGATGTCCATAATCTGTTGATCGTTATATTATCCAACCTAGAATCCAATCTATTGCCAATTCAATTCCTTGATCTCTCCAGATCACTAGCAAAATTCGTTACTGTTCCGTATCGATATCTATTTCCAAATCCATTAACTGGGAAAAATTCCTCCAAGCCTAGCCGACCCGAGCTTATTCCGACCCGACCCCTAGCCTTCCTCCAAGCCTTGCCGACCCAAGCTAGGTCGATCTCTTCTATGTTGCTTCTTGCTTGGTCGACCCCTTCCATGCCGAGCCAAGTTAATCCAATCCAACCCATTCCAATCGATATCACACCGTGACCTCTTATGTCGATCCAAGTAAACCAATCCCTTCTCATCCGATCATTCCTTATTCAAGGAAAAATCCACCTTTCGAGCACTTTGCATCTTTTATCCATCGACTATTTTTAATCCTGACTTCATATTATTATCCATAGTTGATTGTTTATCCATCCATTTAAACCAAATCCATGATATTTCAGCGTCGATAACCATGAAGTCTATTGGTTTAAATCCATATGCACATGGCCTTGCCAAAAGGCTGGCTAACAGTTTCAAAATAAGAATTTCTCCATTAGGATAAAGGATGAGGTAGGTATGATAAAATAAAGAGGTGGAAAATTTTAAAGAAGTGAAGGGCTATTTATAAGCAAGAGAAAAGGCGAATTACCTAAATGCCCTTATCCTCTACCCCCCCTCCATCCTCTTGCCAACCCACCTCTCATGTACTCACACCACCATTTGGCACTCTCCCTCCATTTCATGAGAAGACATCCATTTAATTACATATGTACTAATGTTTAAACATGGTTCATGTGATGTGATGTTTACTTTTTACTAAATTTATATTAATCCTATATACTTAAGAATATACCTTATGTATATACTAGTATATACATACTAAATTAAAGATTTACGCAAATATTTTTACACTAGAGTTTACAACGATTTCGGCAACTTTTATTCGACGAAAAGTTGAAATTATGAAAACGAATTTAGGTCATATTTTTTATTTTTCTACGAACTAAATATTTTTGTAAAAAAAATTTGAACCATCATTATTTATTATTTAAAAGAGTTTTATTTTAATTATAAAACCTATTATTTGAATATTTAATGTTAATTAAATATTAAAGCGGTAAAATTCCAAGTCATTACAATTCCGATCATCACAAAACCTATCGGGACTTATTTCCCCCAATCAATCCAAAGAATAAACACCTTAAAGTATTTTTTTCAAAAGTATTTATATTATAAATATTTTAAGTGAACCCCTCTACTATTTCAAAAAATATTTATACCTTAAAACCCTTCCAAGTAATTTTTTTTTTCAAAAGTCATTTGGAATACTAAGGTATATAACAACTTAAAAATAAATCCCTTTTGAATCATTTCTATTAATAAAATATCTCCAAATAATACTTTTATTATTTCCCACAAACCTAGAACACCATTTCCAAAAGCACCAAGATTTAAATTCTCAGATTCCTTTTATTTATAAAACACATAAATAAATTTTACTAAAACATCTTTATAAATCTATTTCCCCAAATATTTAATTTAAAATATTTTCACTTTAATATAAACTTTTAGTAAAACAAAATTTTATATATAATCATTTCTAAAATATTTATTTCAAAATATTCTAATCTTTATTTTAATAAACACCATTTATTAAAACTTAAATTTTGCCCAACATCATCAACGAACACCTTATGGTCAAATTATGAAACTTAATACACAAGGTGTTCATCTCAATGTTCCATTCTATCTACCCAATCTATGTTTCAAAAAGGAAAGTTCCTGGTAGATCAACAAATAATAGTCAATGGGTAGAACTGGGCGAGTGGGACTAATCAAATTCTAGACGATAGTGACTGGAAAATATCATTTTCTAAAAAACAAGCACCACTAAGAATAAATATATCAAATTTTTGAAAAATTATTCTTTTACATATGTAAAAATATTCCTTCGTAAAATTATTTCATTTACCCATTTAAAACAATATTGCGGTGATTTGGCCTTGTTCAAGTTTACAGGAATCCCTATTGATAATGTTGGCCAAAAGCATTGATCAGGATTCATAAACCACTCAATCGATCAACACAATATAAAACATATTTATAAAAATATATACATGCTCACCCAACTCATTCTAGGATATTACTAATACCATCACTAATGGGTTACCCATTTTAGGGTGTTACTAACCCTATCCCTAATGACTTTACCACACAAAGGCCAAGGTATTTGCTCAACCTAGGCTATGATACCACATGTAACGACTCGCTTTTTCGACCCTTAGAAATTGACACTAATACATCCAAGGTATTCACGTGCCGAAAAGACAGATTGTTGGGGTTAAAGAAAAAGAAGGCAAAATAGTTACTCATATCGTGACGAAAAGATATATAGTATATATAAGATCTTTACAAAAGAAAACATCCTTATTATATACACATCATCAAAGTACACTAACCTATTATCTATCTAGACAATTATAACAGCATGTCCATGCAATTGCTTATGAATACATATAAAAATCAAAGAACATCAAAATAGGGGAAAACATAAGATATATGAATACGTCTTGGAGAATCCAGCTCGAGTCATGAAAGCTCCATAGTAAACAAGCTAAACTTCGAAAATATGCTCGGGCTGATCCGAGCATTATAGAAAACAACGTCCAGGTCAGTCTGGTAAAACTAGCGTGAGAAACTCAAATCAAGAATTTTATTTATTATAACTTGTAAAATCCTTTAAAATCAAAGGTATGTCGTAATATCATGCCGCATATAAACATGGACAGATTTTTATCTTACGATAACCAAACACTTATATCTGAAAATTTAGTGATATTATAATAATGTATAAGGGTGAAAATAATAATAATAATCAATAGCTATGATGCTCATGAGTGTACGCCACAACAATACTAGGTATATAATCAAAAATCACTAAGGTGCATTCGTTAATTGTATAGGATTCCATGGAGGTAATCTCGGTACTTTGAGAAATGGTCCTCCTACACAAGGATCAGACTTATCCTTCCAAAGCAACAACACATCCCTAAAGATGTACTACAAGGAAAAACATAGCTGGTCTTGCTAAGAATGAGTGCATCGCCCCATGCATGCATAATAACTATAGGTAACATCTAGGTGGTGTCGACTGCACCTGGTTTGCCAACCCTACTAGCCATACCTCTTATCTCTGGTTTTAATCATTGACGCTGATGAGCCTATGTTCGGCGTTCTAGCTCCTACACTACCATTAAAATAGATCATGGAATCCCACATGGATTCTCATACCCCAACGAGTCTCTGAATCACATATGGATTCCAATATCTAAATAGATCTTGGAATCACACATGGATTCCCACACCCCAATGGATCTTGGAATCGCACATGGATTCAAACATCTTAATATATCATGAAACTCCTCCATAGAACCGTATATGACTTTTGGAGCGGTTATGGTATGAGTAATCTCTTACGAGTACACTCCTCCGCTTACCGGACGCCCCAAACCAATCGTCGATTTTCCAGAATGCTCAATACTGATTCTTAAGGAAATAATCAAACAATACAGAAGAGCAGGGATCACCTCCTAACCGTTTAAGCGGACGAATTTTCTCATCATTTGTCCTAGAAGAACAAATGAATTTATACATACACTATAGCACCACCGATGGCAACTGTACCATATTATTCTCGCGTTTCTCCTAGATATTTCCATAGTTGAAATCCTTCCTTGTTAAGTAGGGAATATTTCCTTACCACCAAAATTAAGAAGGATTACGATTTGGGCTAAGATTTTGATGGTCGATTACTTAAATATCAAATAAACAAACATTCAAAAAGAGATTATATTTCTCACGAAAACCACTAAGCCTCTTAAAATTAGTCATTGATTAATTAAATCTCTTTCAAAAAATATTTATCAAAATATTCATATACTTATCTCATTGGTTTAAGTATATTCACAAAACATACCTTTCCAAACTTGGAAACCCTTTTTACATACTTATAAAATGGTACAAGTATATTTCCCAGAACTCATAGAAAAATTCCTATTTTCGATCATATTAAAATGACCAAACCTAAATGTTGTTTAACATGGAGATAAAGGTAACCCCAAATGTTATTCCTCTAATGTTAAGTATGGAACGAATGTCCCATACTATCATTATTAAGAAGATTAGTTAAGGGAAATCCATTCTCAATTTCTTTTATAAATTTCTTCAAAAAATCCTTTTATATAAACCTCATTCATTTATGAAATTTTCTATATTTAAACTCCAAATTCATTTATAAAAAACATTATAAATTCCCAAGTTTATTTATAAATACCTTTTTATAAATTTCCAAATCACTTATAAAACTTTTTCCCAAATATTTGTATGAACTCCCTGTTTAAAATTATTTAATAAACTTTCTAAGTCAGTAAAGTTCCATTGATAAACAATAAATTACTTTAAGCATTGCTATTAAATTACCTTTAAAACTTATTCAAAATAATAACTTTAGAATCACATTAATAATATATTAAATTAAATTTAAGCACTATTATTGTATTAATAAGTTAACTTGTAAATAATATAAATATAATAATTAATTAACTTTAAAAAATTAACTATATAATAATCAGTTAACTTTTAAATAATGTTAATATGATAATTAATTAACCTATAGATAAAATTAAATAACTTAAATCCATATAATTAAATAACTTTAATTAAAATTAACGTATAGTTAAATCACTTTGAATAAATAATTAAAATATAATTACAACATCTTAAAGCAATAATTAAATAACTTTAAAATAATAATTAATATTCTGAAATAATCTTAAGAAATAACTTTTAAGAATCATGTTAATAAAGTAATTAACTTTAAATAGTTATTAAAAAAATTACTAATTATATATCTTTAGAACATTATTAATGAATAGTTATTACCTTTTAAATCTTATTACTAAATTATTTATTCTTAAAATAACTTTCATGTCAATAGTTAACATCTTCAAATTTAAAAGAGGCTCAATGATCATGATAGTATTTAAACAAGTTACTATATCATTCAATTTAGCTTTCCAAGTTAATACCTGATATTTACATAATCAATAACTATATAAATAAATTCAACACTTAACCACCATTGGTTAACACATCACTTATTCAAAGTAGCATAACAATTAACGATATATAATCAGATCTCCAAATCAATAAATAGCAGAAGGGGGATTTATTCTGCTAATTGAATGTCAAATTAATTTAAATAGCAGAACGGCATTTTATTCAGCTAAACAGCTTTCCAGAGAATCTTATTTAATTTACTTTAATAGTACTTTGTTTATTTGACTAAATATGTAGCATCCGTTAATTATAATTAATTAAACTATATTATTTTCAAAATTAACGTAATTATTATCAGACAGTATTAATTTATCATTAAATTATACTTCATTAAACTAATCAACATGCTATGTCAAAGCGTTGTATTCGTTAATACAAACATAACTCAAAATTCCGCTGGGAAATCAGATTTAATATGAATGAGACATAGCTTTTTAAAGGTTACTAACCTTTAATATATATATGTGTGTGTGTGTGTGTGTGTATCTATGTATGTATGTATGTATGCATGTATATCTCTGTGTGTGTGTGTATCAAATAAAGCATTAAAATCTCACCCCATAAATCAAGCCCGACCCACATTCACAACCGCATCCATCTTCTACAGTGCCAACTTCCTTTTCTCCCTTTCTTCTTCTCAATTCTCCAATAATCCAATTCATACACATATGCACGCGAGCACCGTGCATGCACACATCTCTTATGCCACAGTTTTAATGCTGCGCCATCACCCACAAGTGCACCACCACCAGCACATCGCATCTCGTCCCGCCTCCGACCTCCCAAGTACATTCCATCACCATTTCGACCCCGAAGCCCAATCCATTTCCAAGCACACACCATGTCGCGCTCGTAAATCCAAGACACACCAACACCAGGATCATCGGTCATCATTTCTACCACCATCATACAAACCGCCAACCTTCCCTTCCCCTTTGGCTAAAATCGCTTAAAGCTCGGTCATCCCATCGCCAATAGTTTATGAAAACCGATGGCTCTTTCCATTTAACCCTAATCAAGCTATTCACGATACTTCAAAGCACTAATCGAAAATCAGTCACAGTCATCACCTTTTCCTCGTCCCAAAGCACCTCCCCGACCCTTCCAATACCTCTCACGACCTCCAGTTTTTCGAAATTTAATTTTTTTAACCCAATTTTGATCATCTTCTCCTCTGTGATAAACTAAGCTATAAAAAATCATGAGAACACTTCAAAAAATCCTCAATTATCGATATGAACCCTTCTATACCCTCCATTCGTCAATCCATGATCGTTGAAAATGATCATTTTCTCGACTACTCGCTGTTATTTATACATATCTCTCAAATACTTGACAAAAACCCATGAAACTATTTTCAGAGAAAACTAAACTCGAATACGAATAGCTTTTTTGTTAAACGATTGGGTTGAAAGTGGATAGATTGGAATGTTTTGATTTTTGAATAAAGATGGATGGAATGTTTGTTTGGTTTTGACACTTACAGTAAGCCAAAGATGAAATAGAGCGGGAGGTGGATGATGACAGCAAGGTGAAATGATAAATGATGATGTATATAAGTATAGGAAACCTATACCGTCAACTAATACAAGATATAACGACACAAATCAAAGCTACAAGGTTCAGACGGGACAATGGCGACTGGTTAGGTAAAAGAGGAGCATAAAGGTGGCTGCACTGTTTAAAGATGGTTGGGTTGAAGATGAATGTGCTATGTGTGTGTGTGCTTATGTGTATATAGTTATATTTTGGAAAAATTAGTTTTTTTGGTACTCCGCTACACAATATCCTATTCGCGTACGAGGCGCGAATGATAGAAAAAAATTATGAACACGTACAGAATTATAATGCGATCACATAACAAAACTAAAATATACTGATTAACTTATTCTGTAAAGTTCCAAAAGTATCAACATTTTTCGTAAAATACGTCAACGAAAATTTACTTATTTTTCAAATTAAAAATTATGAAAAAGAATTCTATAAGTCAAATTAGAAATACGCCATTAAAGTCAAATCATTTTAATAAAAAATGATTTTCTTATAATTTAAATTCAAATTTGAATATTTAAATAAACTAAATCTTTAAATTTGAAGGCCTAAAAACATGGGTTGTTACAAATTCATTTTCAAGGTGTGTTTGAAGGCTTTGGGTAATAAGGTGTGTTTTTCTCCTATAGATAATGATATTTGATGTAATATTTAATGAAAGATAAATTTAACAATCATAATTTATATGTACATATCATTGCCTCATTTAATTTGAAAATTGATTATGTAGTTTGAATTTTTTATTGAATGAATTGGTTGGGGAGTTTATTTTAATAAATCAAAATTAAAATTTGTATATTTAAATATAATGTTCTTTTTTTTTGGAACTATGTTCGAAACATTTAATTTGAAGTCCAAATTTTAGATCAATTTTGTATGTTCAATTTATCATTGGTTTTTTTTGTAGTAAATCAATACTAAAATTTGTATATGTTTAAATATAATGTTTTTTGAGACTATGTTCTAAACATCCGATTTGATGTCTAAATTTTAGATCTAGAATTTTGTATGTTCAAATTTTCATATGGGTTCTTATTTTGTTAAATTAAAATTTGTATATGTTTAAATACAATGTTTTTTTGAAGATTCATGTTTTAAATCATACAAAACAAAGTTTAATTTTAGATTTGAAAGTTTACATGTATGTATTTTGTAATTGTATTATATTAGAAATCAAAAAAAGGGAAGATGTTTTGACAATAAATCTAAATTTAAATTGATTGTTATAAATCACTAAATTGTAGAATTAAGAAGATTTGATTGAATCTTATGCACACATAATTAATATTTTGATAATAAATTTACTTTTAAATTGATTGCTATAAATCTCTAATTTGTATTAGTTAGAAAGACGATTTAATCTTATATACACACAATTAATTATATATATATGTTTGTATATACGAAATTTATTACATGTTCATATTATCAAAGTATGATTAGATTTCTTTCCAAAAGGAGAAAACAATTTAAATGAGGCAATAATATATACATACTTTTATTTTTGACTATTATATCCTTATATTATGATGCCTATTAATTGTCATTTATATACTACATTAATTTAGTTTATAAAATGGGAAATTGAATCAATCATCCTTGTTACGCTTTATTTATTCCCATTTTTCTTTTATGTGATTAGCTTTCCATTTATTTTTGTTTATACATCTACACCTTGTCATCAATCGATAGCACCTATCATACGTTGCATTTACAAAATTTACACTGTAATATATTTGTTTATACTTACATTCATGTCATATGCATGTTGCTAATTAATGACATTCATATAATCAATCAATTTAATTAAATAAAGAGGAATGAAAGGTTTCTCTCTGTATAAATAATATGCCCCCTCATTAATTGAATAAGTTAAGAGAAGGAAATGAAATGTTTCCTTCTTTGAATAGTTTTATACCCCACCATTAATTGACTAAGTTAAGGTAATGGAAGAGAAAAGTTTCCTTCTTTAAATAAGTTTAATATGTAACCTTCACACCCAAATATTTATGTAATAGTAAATGTGATATACTCTAATTTATATTCATATTAAATTATAGTGAAACTTTATTTATGAAATTAAATAAAATATTGATTTTATTTAAAATAAACTTAGAAAAGTTTGAAGTATATTTAGACTTCATAGGTCCATTAAAGAAACAAAACAGTAAAAAATTTGAAATCCATCCATTTCTCCGCTGTAGGCTAGACCTATTGCAACAATAGCCTCTTGGACAGCACTTTGATCTTTAATTTAAGAGAGAGAGATGATTTCAGAATAGTAAGAAAGCATTATTGAATCAATACACAAAAGTGTGAATTGATTCTAAGTAAGTTTGATGAGAATTTGATATATTTTTAATGGGGTTTTCAAGAGAATAAGAGGATAGAAGAAAATAATATAATAACTAATTGAAATTCGTTTGAAACCTCCTATATATAGTTTATAAATAGATATGTCTGTTCGTGAACAGTTGCGGAGAATAGACACTTAAATTCAAAATTTGAAAAACTACATGTATGTCAATATGCCATCTTGATGTATGTTGACATATGCTTGTGAAACTAGAAACTCTTTTCTTTTTAAAATATTTTTTAAAATACTATACTTCGTAAAATAATTTGATACTTTGTAAAATAATTTAAAAATAGTTTATAAACATTTTAAACTTTGAAAACCTTTTATAAAATAATTTCAAATATATTAGAAAATATATTTTTTTTGAAAATATAATAGAGAAGAAAACAGGAGATAGAGATCAAAGATTGCAACCAGGGACTTTAACAAAATTCTAGGACTCTATACGCTATATTATAGTCTTAATATCTTGGTCTTTATATTTATAAATCTTCATGTCCATTTCTTGAGTGTTTATACTTTATAATCTTTGATTCAACATCTGTATAATATCCTGCAGTATATACTATATAACTTGGTAAAACATTAGTATCCATATTTTATACAAATGCGTATTGTTATTATCAAGGTTGTTATCATGAAAATCAATGACTAATGTATTAACAATTTCCCATTTTTGATTTTGGTAACCATTTAATATCATGTACATATAATATGATATAACTCCCCCAATTTGGATAACTTCCCCTAAATGTGTGCATATGTATATTTTATATTTTTCTCCCCCTTTGTCATCGACAAAAATGGGTGAGAAAAGATAAAACTCCCCTTAAATCAAATACTTAGAAATTATAGAGTCAAATAAGATTATGGTATATGATGTTTTTAAGTTGATTACACCAAATACTTATAAACTATACACTATTTTATAGTAAACATGATATATATATATATATACATACATACATATATGTATATGTGTATATATGTGTGTGTATATATGTGTGTATATACATATATGTATATATATATATGTTGATATGTAATAAATAAGACAAAATAATCTATTAATTCAATTTAAAATCAATCTTATCATATTAGTCAATAATAAAAACACACAAATCCAAATGTCGATTCTAATAAACAATCCAAACTAAGACAATCAAATCCAATTCAAGTTTACAAAACTAAACCAAACCAAAGTCACATTCTAAGGGGGTATATACGTACATGCATGCATGCATGCATACATACATACATACATACATACATATACATATATATATATATATGCACATACATACATATCAAATTCAAACCTAATAACTAGATGTTTCATTGACCATCGGACTTAAAGATTTGATCTACTTTGATGGCATTCCAATCTTCATTATCCTTATTAGTAGTGCATTCTTAGTTGTTTTGGATAGTTCATCTTCGATTAAGGAAGAAATCATCTATCGAAGGGCATCAAAATGCTTTTCTTGTTCCTTAATCATCTACATTTTAACTTAACTCTAAATTCCTTTAATTTCTTAAGATAAAAGAGAGAATATTATTAAAATATTGAAGAGTTTATTCAAAGTTTCACATATTTTTTGATGTGGAGAAGACATTTTTGTAAACACATATTTGAGAATGAAAAGAGCTTATAGAATAAAATGATAAGTGAGTTTTCTAGCAGAAATTGGCTTATATAGGAGTAAAAAAATCATTTAGAATGATTGAATAGGAGTTAGTTATTTAATTTTGAATTTTAAAAATGTTTTCCAACTGGCCATTATATGCCGATACATTTATAGTATGTATGTCGACATACATAGATGAAATTTCAAAACTATTTTATTTGTTATAGTTTTCGTTTCTATCTTATACCATTATATATTTTATAACTTTCAGAGACTAATAAACAATATATAACACTAAGAAATATATTTCATTACTTAGAATTTAAAGGTACATGGATTTCAAAGAAAAAAATACATGAAATGGCATTAACTTAAACCAAAAGCACATAATATTTAGGAATACAAAGCTAGAAATCATAAGAAAATAACTAGATAGGCTTAGAAAGATGTAGATGACGACAAATTTCCACCAAGCTTGCAAAAAGTATAGGATCACTTTGTTGGAAAGAGAAGTGAATGTTTTTTACTAAATGAACGCTTAAGCTTCTTTTGGTCTTTAAGAAGTTTCTCTTGGTTCCTTAGGGTCTCTGTTTTAGAGGGATGAGATGATTTGTCAAAATTTTCCAAAGAAATGTCCACTTCTTCCTCCTCCTCCTCTTCTTCTACTTCTGTTTCATCGCCTTTTCTTCTTCTTGAATTTTTTGTTCTTCAGTAACATCCCCCTACGAAAACAGCGATATAAAATACATTGATACATATAAACACAAGAATATGGAAGAATTTTAAACAGCAAATAAAATTCACCTTCCAATTCCAAATACTTCAATTTTATTACATAATCCCATTCGCAGACCATGTTCAGATAACAAATAATAATAAAATACGCCAAGAGCGACATATGAAGATGCCCACTTGGTTGATCAGAGTACATACTAAGGCATCAAAACATTATGCCTTTACACTCAAACATACAGCGGAAATAAAATAACTTTAGATAACTATTTGCCTCATGCACGCCTTCAGAAGCTTTATTCGTCTAAAGAGAAAATCTGAAAACCGTAACTATCAACCTACTCAAAATCAATCAAGTACCTGAGAGTTTAAAGGAAAAACACAAAATTTTGAGTCAGACATAAGCCTAGTATGAATAATAATCCACCATCCAAAACCACTAGATATTTAGTGAGACCATGCCGCTTAGAGGAATGGTTTTTCCCATCACTAGTATCCCAAAACATTTATACAACCATATACTACGCTTCTTGCATCCACAATGGTTAAAAACACAATATTTCAAAATATTATGATGATATGCAAAACAAATAAATCAAATCAAGATTACCCATCCCTGTTCATTCTTATTATCTGTCTCAATTCGAGTTTCTAGTAATAACCTGTTAATATTTATGGACTATCTATCCAAATACTTAGTTTTCATGTGATCACTAAGAACCTACTGGTCCAATATCATATTTCTTATCCTAGTTTTCATGAGCTAACTAGGAATCTTTGGTTGACATCCAATATCTTAATTTGGATATAGTTTTCATGGGATAACTACAAACCTACGGCCCCTACAAGTATCAAATCATAGTTTTCATGGAATGACAATGTACTTATTGGCCCCTGCCAATATCATACAGTTTTCGTGAGCTTACTGTAAATATATTGGCCCCTGTCAATATCTTTGAATTAAGGATTTAACATTTGTTAAGTTATATTCACTACTAGGTCAACCTAACTGGTTATGATGCCCTTTCGCCAAAATACAGTTATGGGTTGAAAACAATGTGAATAACATATCAAAATCTTTATTTAAATATGCCACGGTTTTCCCTTAGAATGAGAATGGGTTATTAGTTTTGAAAACTTAAAACATCACCATAGAAACCCTTGAATGGCTTCCTCTGAATGCATTAAAACCTCTTTCCAAAACTTTAAGCATATATACACCTTTGAAACCAATAACACCTTTCGATGGTATCGAGAAAATGTTCTTTAAAACATAGGTTTTGAAACAAATAAAATACCCCTTTCGAAAGCATAGGGTTCTACCCTTAAAACATTATTTGGATCAAGATGGTTGTATATGAAGGTATCTCTTTCGAAATAACCAAAAACTAGTGTGGGGGAAAATTGATGGTGTCGAAGCCATCTAGTTTAAATGCAAAAGACATAAAAATCAAAACTTCGAAGGTCTGGTTCGAAACCCCTTTCGACTCTGTCTCTTTCGAAACCCCAACCCCTTTTGGAAGTGATTAAGAAAAAGTTTAGTATAAACAAAACAAGGGAAACTCTTCGAAAGCATTATTGGACAACATGGTCGAAAGGTAGAGTGGCTAGGCTTCGACTAAGTCGAAACCAACCCTTTCGAATGCTTTTATTTAAGGAAAAAGGACCCCCCCTTCGAAAGCTAGTACTTTAGTATTAACATGGCAACCTACTTTTGAAAACTAAACATAGACCCTTTCGAAAACAATACATTTCGAATAAGTCAAAAGCTTTAAGAAAAACAAGGCAAGGATCTTGACCTATGAAAACAAAATAGGATTTCGACCCCATCAGAAGCCTACCCTTTCGACACCAATGCTTCCGCCTATCTTCCAATCCACTACATATCTCCTAAGAGATACCATGTGTATTGGTTTCGATTATGAAGGTTTCGATATAATGGTTTTGACCATGATGATTCAGACTCAAAGGGGTCGAAAGGTACTTACTATTAAAGGTGAGACACCTTTTGCTGATAAAAGGCTAAATCATAGCAATTTTAAAATAATTTATTTTTAACAACTTGCCTTGTTGTAAAACGCTGATTGGTTACCATAAAATTTTTCGACTCTGCAACATTTATCCAGATCCTAAATTAAAGGATTTAACCGTTAAAACCTTTCAATATACCCTAAACGACAATTTTCAAAAAAGCCCTTCCTTTAAAATAATTTATTTCCCTGAATAAATCAACTGGGAAAAATTCCCAAAAATCACAGAAATTTGAATATCATGTAATCTAACATATTAAAAATTTTAGACCAAATTTCTTTCTGAAATTCAAAAAATAAATGTTTAACAAAATTTAATCATATCCTTCAAATATTCATAGTATAATTTCCATAACTTAGAAAATTCTGAAAATCAACACCCATTTCCAAAATCATTTATGCTTGACATAAAAAATTTCCATGGCATTTTAAAATCAATATCTCACGGTTTTACCCTTAAACCATACGAATTTCATACAAATTTTAAAGGTTTAAACCAAACACTCCATAAATTCGAGCATATCATCATCCAATATATCATGGAAACAAAATAAATATTCAAATCTAAAATCAAGTGAATATATAACCAAAAAGAGATGGAATAAATTATTATTCACCTTAAACTTGATATGGAACTTGAGATTTGAGGTTGATTAATTCTTCCTAGCTTGGTTCTTAACTTTAGATTAAAATTTCCCTTCTTCTTCCTTGATAATGGTTGGTTCTATTAGGGACCTTGTGTTTATTTTAATTTGAGAAATAAAGTGAACGTGTATTGACAAAGATATGGAGTGCATAACCGTGTAATTTAAAATGGCTATTGACTAATATGCCCACATGTAATTATATTAGCGTTTAAACCAAATTAAAGCTCATTTATCTTATTAATTAGCACGATAATAGATTAATTTAATCAAATCTCAATCTCCTTATCATCATTGTTATATTTAACTTATCTAATTAAAATTTTTGAATAATGCCATAAAAATAAGAGATGTTACAGGCTCCCCCTAAAGAATTTCATCCTCGAAATTCAGCAAGAACAAAATAATAAACTTAACAATCCTCTGTGACAACTCCTAACAATCATACTAATCTAACTGACTAGAAAATATCTATATAAATCTTATATAGACATACCCTCAAAGAAAATCAGGATGAGTATCTCTAATCATGTCCTCTGTCACCTAATCTCCACTAAAGTTTCACCAACCAGATTGTCTTGTTTCTTAATCTTTTCTCATCTCTAGCTACAACCCGAACTGGTTTCTAATAATAGTCAAATTAGGCTCTACCACTAAGTCATCCAACCCTGTTGGAGGAATGGTAGCTTTTGGATCATGCACATACTTACGAAGATGAGACACTTGAAATACATTATGGACACCTGCCAAACTGCTCGACAATTCTATTCCATATCCGAGCTTTCTAATCCTTTCTAAAATCTGGAATGGACCAACATATCTTGGGGCTCACTTCTCTGAATTTCTAAATCTCATTACATCATTCATAGGTGATACTTTAACTAAAACCTTATCTCCAACTGGGAATTCTAGGCCTTTATGCCTCTTGTCTACGTAACTCTTCTGCCTTGACTAAGCTCCCTCATCCTCTCTCGGATTAACTCAATCTTCTCTGAATCTTCTCTGATCAATTCGGACCTAAGACTAATCTGTCTCCAGTCTCTAACCAACATGCATGTGATTTTCTTGGTCTTCCCTATAAAGCTTCAAACGGCGCCATTTCTATACTAATCTGGTAACTATTGTTATAGGAAAATTCGACCAGATGTAGTTGATCTTTCCAAGATCCACCAAAGTCTAATAAACAAGATCCCGGTAAATCCTCGAGTACCTTATTGACTCTCTCTATTTGCCCATCTGTCTGTGGGTGATATGCAGTACTCATATTAAACTTGGTACCAAGTACTTCCTATAGACTCTTTCAGAATTCACTGGTGAACAATGCATCTTTGTCACAGACTATACTACTGGGAACTCCATGTAGTCTAATTATGTTCTTCATGAATAATTTAGCTAAAATAAGTGTCGTCCTGGTTGACTTAACAGGAATGAAATGGGCACCCTTGGTCAAACTATCCACTATAACCATATGCATTCATTACCTATATTTGACCTTGGAAACCAATCCATAAAGTCCATGGATATCGAATCCCATTTCCAAACCGGAATCTCTAAAGGCTGAAGCAAATCACTGGGCTACTGATTTTCAGCTTTCACTTGTGGACACTTTGCACACTGTCTAACCCACAAGCCAATATCCCTCTTCATGCCTTCCCAATAGAAACTCATCTTCATATCCTGATACATCTTGGTTCCTCAGGGATGAATCGTAAACTTGGATCGATGACATTCTCCAAGAACTTGTGTGATGCCCCCACCTCTATGCTCACAGTAGCCAAGGACACTACGGAGTAATGCCATCAACTAGAACGAAGAATAAGGCTGTTGAGGAGCGACCATCTGTGTAATTGCTTTATGCGAGCACTGATATGTCAGATAGTATTATATGCATTTCATTTCAAAATCTGACATATCAATTACAAACTCAAGACTTCTACACAATGGCCGTGTTCTTCAAAAACAAATATAAAATAAGCATAACATAAATTAGTCACAGATATTCATATCACTAATAGTGGAAACCGATATAAATATAACACATAAAAGTGTACATCAAAGTAGTGGTCATACAAGATCCACTACACTACAAAATAATAGGTACAAGAGCTAGACAAAAGAATATGTATACATCAAGGAGTCTCTATCTCGAATGTATAGAAGCAAAAACTGCAAAGCTAAAGTAGTTAGCCAAAAGTCAGATGATGAAACCTGATAAGAAGTCAAGCAGAAGCACCTGAAATACCTCGGTCTGACCTGAGTATTATTTAAGAAGAAAATAATAAACGGATCAGTCTAACTATAAATATCATATAAAATGAAATAGGATAAGAGATATGATAAAAATATATGATAACAATAATGCCATACTATGACAAGTATACATTAGATAACAACAAAAATCATACAATATCTCAAATTTTCTCAGACACCCAAAAAGAATGTCATATTATTTATTTTATTCACCAAACCATAAATATTGATAAAGCTTGTCAATATAAATCACAAAAATTAGTGAAACACAAATTCTAGAAATCATCAATTAGAAATCCAGAAATCACAAAGGAGCAGGCCTATCAAAAACGGGAGCATGAAAATCCCCCAACGCGCGTATCACAAACATGATGCTATCCCATGGTCGGTAACCATAAAGCCAGTGCAACGATGTAGTACAACGGTACATTTGAGAAGCCTGAAACTCAAATAATTCGAAACAACGACGTATTACAATCGTATGCCCCATGAACCTGATAAGGCGGAACAACGACGTAGTACAACGGTACACCCGATGAACCGAACTTAAATAATTACCATGGGTCGCTAGCCTATAAAAATGAGACGAAGCTCAATAAAACAAGGTGCATTCCCCCACATGGACAAAGAGACATTGCATGTTGATAGTCTAAACCATAAAATGATCATCATTGATCAATAAGAAGTGTGAATTACACTAAGCTAGTAAATAAATGAGTTTAGCTTCATGTCCCATAACCACTGGCTTAACTTAAATATTTACGAACAAATTGTAGATTTCTACTCGAAAATTATCACAAGAGTTCAATTGAACAAGTCCAAGAATTAACCGACAAAGTATACACAAGTGTTTCATACCACTTGTTTTGCTAAGTCGTTTAATTAGATTTCTCATATGAATGAGGTAAAGGTTTGTATATACTAATATATTGGAAAATGGTTTTAAAACAAACGAGCTTTAGATTAAAAGTAACATTGAAATCATTTTTGTAAAAGAGTTTGAGTATTTACTACTTACATAGAAACCTTTGTATTTTAAAGTGAAAAATCACAGAAATGATTGTAAAAACAATCAATCACCAAAAATTCACATTCGACGATGTGAATCAAAACCATAGAAATCGAAATCAAATCCATCAAATGGATATTCTCAAAAATCGAGAAAGAAGTCATCAAAGTCGATAATAAATGACGACGACCAATCGAATCAACCAAAAATCGATATAAATGGAAAGCCACATAGAAATAGGCAATTTCCCTGAATTTAATGGTGTTAAACGTCTGGTACTTTCCCCAGACGTCCGAGCTGAAGGTCTGGAATTTTCTTCAAGATCGCCCAGACGCCTGGGAAGTTAGCTCAAACGTCTGAGCTGAAAGATTGGAATTTTTAATCCGTAGCTCTAGACGTCTGAGCATTTCACCAGATGTCTGAGCTGAAGCTCAGGGCAAAATTTTGCCTAGGCCATTGATGGCCAAATCATATCGGAAGTGATCGAATGAGTTATGATGGCTAGGGATTTTGGCCAAATGACAATCCGGCCCTATAGACTCATCAGTACACTTTGAACAACATGTCCAAACATCTGTATAAGGGTTTTCATTGATTTTGACTTCAAAATGCCAAAAATTGGAAAATTCTCCAAACAAATTCAATTCAAAAGCAAATGGATATGAAATAAATGTTAGAAATCATACTTAACAACTATCAAAGGTATAGACATAGATGTGAGTTCAAGAACTCACCTTTAAACCCAAGACAAAAAGTGAGAAGCTATAAAACAAGACAAGATCAATCTCTCCTCCACTTAATTACAAGAACCCTCAATCGATGATCAAATGTAAATATAACCTAAGTTAAGGTTTAGCAATTTATGAAAATTGAAGGGATTGAGATGGAGAAGAAGAAGAAGATGCTTACCTAAGCTTCTCTTTGATTTTGGAGCTTCAATCTTGAATTTCCTAGTAATCTAGGATTTAGGAATTTTGATTTCCTCTTCTTTCTCCCATTTTCCTTTAGCTTGAGAGTGTTAGGAAAATAGAATGAATGAAGAGGGGTGTGGAGTTAGGGTATTTTGTTGGGTTAGTGGACTAAAACCCAAATCCATAGCCCAATAGAAAAAATAAAAAAATTCTACTCAACTCCAAACATATCGATGTTTATATTCAAAAAGGCCACAAACGCCATTTCAGACTCAATGGAAGTGGTCTCGAGTCCTGATTCGACCGTTTATAAAATGTAGCATTTCGGACCTTAATTCGGCTAAAGATGCTACATTTAAATAAAACATTTAAATATATAATTGTAAACCATACGGGTTATTACAGAACCCCCCTCCTTAAAGAAATTGCATCCTCGCAATACTTAAGAAGAAAATAAAAAGTAACGACCATAAAAGCATATCAACACAAAAGAAAATTTTGAAGTGCGAAGTTCACCTTAAAATTATGAGAGTAGTCCAGATGTGTTCCCTCGATGAATTCTCTGGATTCCCAAGAAAAATCCTTAGGATTTGCGGACCATTGAACTTTCACAAACGGAACATCTTTATTTCGAAGGCATTTAGCATCCTAGCAACGATATGAATAGGATGTTGCTCATAAATCAAATTAGGTGAAACTTCAATTTTTTCAATAACACCGGGCTCAAGAATAGGATCGGAATCCCTCAAAGCATTTCCTTAGTTGAGAGACGTGGAATACGTCATGAATAGCAAAAAAATTGAGCCAGTAATAAAAGGCGATAAACCACGGAACCAATATGTTCGGTGATGGAAAATGGACCAATATTTCGAGCTGCTAATTTTCCCGATCGATTGAAATGCACAACACCCTTCATAGGTGAAACATAAATGAATACCAAATCTTCCATAGAAAATTCTAAATTCCTTCTTCGATTATTGACATAGAATTTTTGTCTACTTTGAGCTTCTTTCATCCTATGACGAATAAGGTCAATCTTTTCTATGGAATCACGAATAAAATCTAGATCTAAAACCAGCTTCTCACCGGCCTCAAGCCAACAAGAAGGAGACTGACATGGCCTTCCGTAGAGTGCCTCGAAAGGTGCCATACCAATACTAGATTGGAAGCTATTATTATAAGAAAACTCAACAAGAGAGATATGATCTTTCCAACTTCCACCAAAATCAAGAATACATGCATGAAGAAGATCTTCAAGAGTTTGATTCACATGCTCTGTTTGTCCATTGGACTGAGGATGACAAGCAGTGCTAAAATTAAGCTTCATTCTTAAAGCTTTTTGAAGACTCTTCCAAAATCCACTGGTAAATAATGGATCATGATCGCTAACAATAGAGGTAGGAACTCCATGCAATTTAATAATTTCTTTAACATAGAGTTTGGCCAAAAGAGGTACGGCCCGATTAGACCGAACGGGAATTAAATGGGTGGATTACGTTAGTCTATCTACAATTACCCATAAACTGTCATGACTCGAGCAAGAATGGGGAAGAACGTCGATAAAGTCCATGAAGACTTGATCCCACTTCCAAACGGGAATGTCTAAAGGATGCAGTAACCCATCGGGCCTTTGATGCTCGGCCTTAATGAGTTGGCAAGTCATGCAACTCTTAATGAAGTTAGCAATATCATATTCATTCCATTCCAATAATAAAGTCGATTCATATCCACGTACATTTTACTACTACTGGGATGAATGGTAAATTGGAATGATGAGAATCTTCAAAAATGTATTTACAAAGATCACTAGTATTTGGTATAATAAGTCTACCAAATTTTCGAATACTACCACGAGTATCGGTTTCAAAGTCTTTCAAACCACCAACCTTATTTTGATCCCTACAACTTTGGCTAAGAAGAGCCAATTCAAGATCTTGCTTTTGAGCTTCAAGGATGCGGTCCAAAAGAGAAGGATGAGCCTCAAGGCTACATAAAACAAGAGATGAACATGAATCGGATTACGATCTCACAAGTGGATAAAGTCTCGAGTTCATTTCATTAGGATATCATCATGGAAACAACCGCTTGTTTCTCACGGCTAAGGACATCGGCAACACGATTTCCTTTTCGGAGTATAAAGAATATCAAGATCATAAGATGCAAGGAACTCGAGCCAAAGTTGTTGATGTAAATTAAGTTCCTTTTGAGAAAATAAATACTCCAAATAGTTATGATCGGTGTAGAGAACAAATTTCTCTCCTAAAAGATAATGATGCCATATTCTAAGGGTGAAAACAATGGCCGCGAGCTCTAAATCATGAGTGGAATATCTAGTCTCGCAGACTTTAATTGCCTAGAAGCATAAGAGATAACACGTTCCCTTTGCATGAGAACGGCTCCCAAACCAACACGACTAGCATCGGTATAAATAATAAAGTCTTGGTTCCCCTTGGGAATCACAAGAATAGGAGCAATGGAAAGGTGTTTTTTAATTTCTAAAAAGCAGCTTCACATTTGTCTGACCAAATGTACTTGACTCCCTTCTTTGTCAAACTAGTAAGAGGTACAGAAATTTTAGAAAAATCTTTTATGAACTGACGGTAATAGCCCGCCAATCCAAGAAAACTACGAATTTCCATCACACTCCCCGGTTTCTTCCAATTTTGAATCGCTTCAATCTTTGAAAGATGCACAGAAATTCCGGATTCAAAGGTAATATGTCATAAAAATTTCATACGAGATTTCCAAAGTGGAACTTAGAAATTTTTGCTTTCAATTGATTGCTCCTAAGAGTTTCCAACACAATTCAAAGATGTTTTTCATTCTCTTCCTCGGTTTTAGAATAAAGAAGAATATCATCTATAAAGATGAGAACAAATCGATGAAGGAAGTCTTTGAAAACTCAGTTCATAAGGTAAACGAAATAAGCTGGAGCATTCATTAAACCAAATGGCATAACAAGCCATTCATAAGATCCATAACGAGTACGGAACGGTGTCAAAAGAATGCTATCCTCAGCAATATGAAGCTGATGTAAACTGGTTGTTACGTCTAACTGTGAAAAGCCTCTAGCACTGCTATGTTGATCGAATAGATCATTAATCCGAGGTAAAGGAAATTTATTCTTGATGGTGAGATCATTAAGCTTGCGGTTGTCAACACAAAGCCTAAGTGTACCATCAGATTTCTTCACAAAAGTAGCCGACGCTCCCCATGGAGAGGAACTAGAACGAATAAATTATTTTGTTCCTAATTCGGATAATTGTTTACACATCACCTCATTTTCCTTATTGGATATACGATAAGGAGGACGAGTGATAGGTAGAGCCCCAGGGATTAGATTAAATCTGAACTCAATTGCTCCCTTAGGGGGTAATCATAAAACGGGTTCAAATATATTGGAAAATTCATGAACAACGTGAATGATGGAAATGACATCTTCCTCATCATCATTATCGTCATCATGTGGATTTAGATAATATAAGGATGCCACCGAATTGGAATCTGAATCTTTAAGAAAAATAGAAATCTACTTAATAGATTGGGGATGTCGAAGATGGATAGTCCTCTCAAGAGATAAGATGTGGGCTTCATAACGGTTAAGCCAATCCATTCCCAAAATCATTTCGAAGCCCAAGTAACGCATGACATGCAAATCGTCACGGAAAGCATAATCACATAAAATAATCTCAACATCTTTACAAAATAAAGTAAGTGTTGCGGATCCACTAACCGAATTCCCAATTCTCAGTGAAGTCATCAAGCACATAACATATAAACAAGTTCTTTTGACATAAAAGAGTGAGATGCACCCGTGTCAAAAAGAACTCGAATAGGTTGATCACGAAACATAATAATGCCAACAAGGATAAAATGAGAAATACCTTGACCAAAAGAAGTGTTACTAGGAGCTTGCACAACATTTAAATTTCCCACTTTCTTGCCTTGAAGTTTAGGACATGAAGATAAAAGATGACCCAAACCTTTGCAACAACGACAAAAAAGGAGTTTCGAACACCTATTAGCATAGTGGTGCTTAGAACCACAATTGTAGCATTGTCCATGACTAGGGGTAGGAGTCTTTGCTACCGAAATTGCTTGCTTCCCTTTCTTGTTGGGATTAGGCTTGAACTTAATATGCCTCTTCTTCTTGTTGTTGAAGTTTTGTTTGGCACCCCAACTTCAACATCACTTTCTTTATCGGCCTCTTCAAGTCAAAGAGCGATACCAACAAGTTGATCGAAAGAAACTTCTAATTTCAAAAGTAAAGGCTTTTTGAGATTCTTATTCAACCCATAAACAAACCTCTGATTTTTCTTCAATGGCGTATTAATATACTCGACCTCATATTTAGAGAGAGATTCAAAAGATACGACATAATCTATCATAGAAGATTCACCTTGAACAAGGTCAATAAAGCATCGGGCTAAAGTTACTTTTTCAGCCTCCGGCACAAACATTAATTCGAACCTTTTCCAAAATTACTCCCAAGTAATATTCGCTTCGATAATATCAGAAATCAAAAGCTCATTGCAATCTAATGCTCTTTCCTAGAGCATGTTAGAAGCCACTTGGACACGATGTAGATTTATAAGATCCATGGGAGAAAAGATGTGATCGCATGTTATAAGCCAAGCTTAGACTTCTTAACGCTTTCAGAACCCTTGAATGGCCTTCCAACCCAATTGGTATAATCATGCACAAGCGTGCAAACCCAGATTTAGGATGAGTAGGCTTTGGAATGAGTTCGACAGCTTGAGAAATTTTTACAAGATGTAAAAGCTGTTGGACAGACATGAACACGACATCGTGAGGAGTGGCACTAGATTGATCGGCGCTTGGAAGGCCAGGCCTAACCATTTCTCTTCTTTAAGAAATAAAGAAAGAAAAGGAAAAAGTTATTCTTAGAATGAATATCAAACAAACTTGATTGACAAAACAAGACATCGCAAAAGAAGTTAAAGAGTACGGGTCCTAACACTCGGATAAATCCTAAGGCGTGATTCCTAAGAAAGTCTTAGGACAATGATCCTTACTGTAATATTCTATATTTTTCCAAAGTTTGGCTCCGATATCACGCTATGACGCCTCCACCTCTATATTCACACTAGCCAAGGACATTACGGAGTAATGCCGTCAACTAGCATGAAGAATTAGGCTGTTGAGGAGCGACCATTTGTGTAATTGCTTTGTACGAGTACCGATGTGTCAGATAGTATCATATGCATTTCGTCTAGAAATCTGACACAACAAATACAAACTCAAAACTACTGCATAGTGGTTGTGTAATCTTCGAAAATAAATATAAAATAAGCATAACATAAATCAGACACACATATTCATATCACTAATGGCAGAAACAGATATAAATATAACACATAAAAGTGTACATCAAAGTAGTGGTCATACAAGATCCACTACACCACAAAAGAATAGGTACAAGAGCTAGACAAAAGAATATGTATACATCAAGGAGTCTCTATCTCGAATGTATATAAGCAAAAACTACAAAGCTAAAGTAGTTATCCAAAAGTCAGATGATGGAACCTGATAAGAAGTCAAGCAGAAGCACCTGAAATACCTCAGTCTGACCCGAGTATTATTTAAGAAGAAAATAATAAACGGATCAGTCTAGCTATAAATATCATATAAAATGAGATAGGATAAGAGATATGATAAAAATATATGATAACAATAATGCCATACTATGACAAGTATACATTGGGTAACAATAAAAATCATACAATTTCTCAAATTTTCTCAAACACCCAAAAAGAATGTCATATTCTTTACTTTATTCACCAAACCACAAATATTGATAAAGCTTATCAATATAAATCAAAAAAATTGGTGAAACACAAATTCTAGAAACCATCAATTAGAAATCTAGAAATCACAAAGGGGGAGGCCTATCAAAAACGGGAGCATGAAAACTCACCAACACGTGTATCACAAACGGGATGCTATCCCATGGTCGCTAACCATAGAGCTGGTGCAACGACGTAGTACAATGGTACGTCCAAGGAGCCTGAAACTCAAATAATTCAGAACAACGACATAGTACAATGGTACGCCCGATGAACCTAATAAGGCGGAACAACGACGTAGTGTAACGGTACGCCCGATGAACTGAACTCCAATAATCGAAACAACGACGTAGTACAACGGTACGCCCGATGAACCGAACTTAAATAATTACCATAGGTCGCTAGCTTATAAAATGAGATGAATCTCAATAAAACGAGGTGCATTCCCCCACATGGACAAAGAGACATCACATATCGCTAGTCTAAACCATAAAATGATCATCACTGATCAGTAAGAAGTGTGAATTACACTAAGCTAGTAAATAAATGAGTTTAGCTCCATGTCCCATAACCACTGGCTTAACTTAAATATTTACGAACAAATTGTAGATTTCCACTTGAAAATTGTCACAAGATTTCAATCGAGCAACTCTAAGAATTAACCGACAAAGTAAACACAAGTGTTTCTTACCATTTGTTTTGCTAAGTCGTTTAACTAAATTTCTAATACGAATAAGGTAAAGGTTTGTATATACCAATTGATTGGAAAATGGTTTTTTAAAAAACGAGCTTCAGATTAAAAGTAAGTTGAAATCATTTTTTGAAACAGTTTGAGTATTTACTACAAGTATAGAAACCTTTGTATTTTAAAGTGACAAATCACAGAAATGATTGTAAAACTATCAATCGCCAAAATTTCCACATTCGACGACGTGAATCAAAACCATAGAAATCTATATCAAATCCATCAAATGGATATTCCCAAAACTCCAGAAATAAGTCATCAAAGTCGATAATAAATGACGATGACCAATCGGATCAACCAAAAATTGGTATAAAATGGAAAGCCATATAGAAATAGGCTACTTCCCTGAATTTAACATTGTCAGACGTCTGGTGCTTTCCCCAGACTTTTACGCTGAAGGTCTGAAATTTTCTTCTAGATCGCCTAGACGTTTGGGAAGTAAGCTCAGACATCTGAGCTGAAAGAATGAAATTTTTATTCCGTAGCTCTAGACGTTTGAGCATTTCACCAGACGTTTGAGCGGAAGCTCAAAGGCAATATTTTGCCTAGCCATTGATGGCCAAATCATATCGGAAGCGATCAAATGAGTGACGAAAGCTAGGGATTTAGGACAAACGACAACCAGCCCTATAGACTCGTCAATACACTCTAAAAAAACATGTCTAAACATCTATTTAAGGATTTTTCATAGATTTTGACTTCAAAATGCCAAAAATTGGAAAATTTCGCCAAAACAATTCAATTCAAAAGAAAATGAATATGAAATAGATGTTAGGAATACATACCTAACAACTATCAAAGGTATAGACATAGATATGAGTTCAAGAACTCACCTTTAAACCCAAAAAACAAGTGAGAAGCTATAAAACAAGGCAAGCTCAATCTCTCCTCCACTTAACTGTAAGAACCCTCAATCTATGATCAAATGCAAATATTACCTAAGTTAGGGGTTCAGGAATTTCCAAAAATTGAAGGGAGATCGAGATGGAGAAGAAGAAGATGCTTACCTAAGCTTCTCTTTGATTTTGGAGCTTGAATCTTGAATTTCCTAGTAATCTTGGGTTTAGGAATTTTGATTTCCTCTTCTTTCCCCCATTTTCTTTTAGCTTGAGAGTGTTATGAAAATAGAATGAATGAATGAAGAGGGGGTGGAGTTAGGGTATTTTATTGGTTTAGTGGGCTGAAACCCAAACCCAAACCCAAAGCCTAATAGAAAAAATAGCAAAATTCTACTCAACTCCAAAAATATTGATGTTTATACTCAAAAAGGTCACAAACACCATTTTGGACTTAATGGAAGTGGTCTCGAGTCCTGATTCGACAGTTTACAAAATGTAGCATTTTGGACCTTAATCCGACTAACTATGCTATATTTACATAAAACTTTTACACATATGATCGTAAAATATGCGGGCTGTTACAACTTCTTTTCTCAAATCCTCCACATTCGGAACACACAATTGTCCCTTCTTATTAGCCATCCTTTCTAGTCAAGGCTAAAATCCCTTAAATCATCGATCTTTATTCCATCCTCATGCCTCTTAATCCTCTTAGCTAGTACTGCATCCTCATTCTACTTAGAAGCAATTCTCTCAATCAATACCGGTCGGACTTCCAAACAAGAGAACCTAACAGAAATCTAACTAGAACCAGCAGTTGATCTTAAACGCACTACACAACTGGCCAAAGCTTCCAAATCTTTCCATACTGCCAAAGTAGCTAACACCACGTTCTGATGTTTTCTACTAAGAGAATGTGCTACCTTTTTACTTTTTCATGGGTATACTCTATACCAAAGTCATAAGCTGCCAAAAACTCCAACCACCTATGATGTCTCATATTCAACTTCTTCTGAGAGAATAATATCGTAAAGACTTATGATCGGTATAAAGCTCAAACCTCTCTCCTAAGAGATAATGACTTCAGATTTTCAATGCAAAGATCACAGTTACCAACTCCAAATCATGAATATGATATCTTACTTCGTGCGGTCTAAGCTGCCAGGATGCATAGATAATAACCTTATCATTCTACATCAATACTGCTCCTAGTCCAATTCCATATGCATCAGTATATACTACCAACCCTTAGTTTCCATCTGAAACCGCTAACATGGGTGCATTGGTCAACAAACGCTTTAACATAAGGAATGCTTCCTCACATTTGTCGGACCAAACAAACTTCGCCTCCTTTCCGGTTAGCTTAGTTAAGGTTGCTGCTATCCGTAAGAAATCCTTAATGAATCTTCGGTAGTGGCCAGCAAGTCCAAGAAAACTTCTCATCTCAGTTACATTCTCTGGTCTCTTCCAATTATTAACAACTTCGATCTTATCTGGATCGAATGACAATCATTTCTCTGAAACCACTTGACTAATAAACTTAACCTCTCTCTTCCAAAAATGACACTTGGTAAACTTTGCATTTAGCTGATTCTGTCTCAACATCTTGAGCACCACTTTAAGATGAAATTCATGCTCCCTCTCATCCTTAGAGTACACTAGAATGTCATCTATGAACACCATAGCAAACCTATCTAGGTTCTCTCGAAAAACTCAATTCATAAAGTCTACGAAGAAAGCAGGTGCATTCGTCAATCCAAACGGCATCACCAACCACTCATATGAACCATATCTAGTTTGAAATGTTATCAAACGAGTACTGTCCTCTGCCACTCTTAACTGATGGAAACTTGTCGCTAAATCCAACTGGGAGAATACTCTAGCATCATTCAACTGATCGAATAGGTCATCAATTCTGGATAGAGGATGCTTATTTTAATTGTCCATTCATTTAGGTTACGATAGTCAATGCACATCCTTAACGTCCCATCTAATTTCTTTACGAACACTATGGCTGCTCCCCAAGGCGAATCGCTTAGTCTGATAAAATTCTTTCCTTCTGGATTCACTACCTGCACCTTCAATTCTTTCAATTCAATTGGCGTCATTCTGCCGGGTGGTCAACTCATAGACTCAGCTCCAGGCATACGATCTATTTTAAACTCAACGGCTCTTTTAGGGGGTAATCTAGTGACTGGCTCAAAGACATCTGGAAACTCTCTTGCAACCCAGAAAACTTTTCATTTACTATACTTATAAAACTGCAGCATTTATCCATATCCTAAATTAAAGGATTTAATCGTTAAAATCTTTCCATATAGCCTAAACCGACAATTTTCAAAAAAGCCCTTCCTTTAAAATAATTTATTTCCCAAATAAATCGACTGGGAAAAATCCCAGAAAATCATAGAAATTTGAATTAATTATATAATCTAACATATTAAAAATTTTGAACCCAATTTCTTCCTAAAATTCAGAAAATAAATGTTCAACCCAAATTTATCATATTTTTCATCAAAAAATCATAATAAAATTTCCATAATTTGGAAAATTCCAAAAATTAAAACCCATCTCCAAAATCATGTTACACTTAACATAAAAATTTCCATGGCATTTTAAAATCAATATCTCACGGTTTTACGTTTAAAACTATATGGATTTTATACAAAATTTAATGGTTTAAATCAAACACTCCATAAATTCAAGCATATCATCATCCAATATATCATGGAAACAAAATAAATATTCAAATTTGAAATCATATGATTATATAATCAAAAGGAAATGGAATAAATTATTATTCACCTTAAATTTGATAAGAAAGTTGAGATTTGAAGTTGATTAATCCTTCCCAGCTTCATTTTTAGCTTTAGATTAAAATTTCTCTTTTCCTTCCTTCATAATGGCCGACTCTATTAGGGTTCATGCATTTATTTTGATTTGAGAAATAAAATGAACATGAATTGAAAAGGATGTGGAGTGTATAGGTATGTAATTTTAAATGGCTATTGACTAATTTGCCTATGTATAATTAAATTAGCATTTAAACCAAATTAAATCTCATTTATCTTATTAATAAGCACTGCGATATATTTATTTAATCAAATATCAATCTCTGTATCATCATTATTCTATTTAATTTATCTAACTAAATCTCCTAAATAATTCCGTGAAAATTAGGGATGTTACATCTTCTTCCCTGCAAATCTTTGTTTCTTTTTGGGAAGTGTCTCACATGGTTTGAAAAATGGTGGATGTGCATGAGAGAAATGTTGGCATTGTAGCAAACTTTTTAAGGAATAGTTTGTTATCCTCTTAAATCAACACCAAAATATGTAAAAAAATCAAGTAAGATACACATCATGGTAGACTATGTTCTCGTGCCTAGAAAAGTTCTCTTGGAAATAGTCATCTAAAATGACTTGCGCCCAATTGATGTTATAGTTTTCATAAATAGCGGAAAGTGCTTTATAAACTTTTTGAGTAGGGTTATTGTAATTACCTATCCTCGAAGTGATACTTTGTTGTAAAATGAGACTTATAAGCCTCGATTTTAGTCGAAGATTTTTATATTCAAAATCAAATTCTTCATCACTTTTGAAAATGTCATGAAAAGCTTCATGGTTTTGTTCATCAATCTGAAAAGTGGAGAGGTCAATTCCACTAGAATTACAACCAAGTATCTGACCTAAAATTTCATAGTTTAAAACAATTCGAATGTTAATAACACTACTCCAAAAATTTCTCCCTGAAAAATCTTTCCATCTAAATTTGCGCAAAACTTTTTAACCAAATCCGCGTAACACATAAAATCACTTTGAGAAGAGTTGACCAAACCATGATTTTCATTTTGAAAACAAAGTTTTTGCAAATCATAAGAGTGAAAATCATCAAATATAGCAAATCTATCGAGAATTTTTTTTCGAAAGTAGCATACTCCATATAAGTATCAATGGTTTCTTTATCATTGAAGAGAAAACCTTTGATTCTCTTTGATAGCCATATGGGTATTGGAGTTTGGTTAGAGGAGCCCATTTTTGAGTTTTTTGAGGAGATAAGATATTGAAGAGATGTTTTAAATTTTTGAAATAAAGTGAGTGATTAAATGGATAAAGATAGGGTGAACTGATAAAGAAAGAAAAGACATTTCAGTTATGAAAAATGCTCTTTCAGTTTTTGAAATAATTGAAAAGGAGCGAGAATTCAAATTTTGAATTTGAAAAGAAACTTCAAAATTGTGGCATGTATATTGGCATATTCCTGGGGATATGTCCACATGTAGCCCGAAAATTTCAAAAATAAAACCAAGATAACATATTCCTATATATATATATACATATTCTTATATACTTATAATCATCCCAAGATTTGGCGTATGTGGTGGCAGCTACAACTACGCATCATATATGGATGGAAAGGGTTAGGCGAGGATTCGAAGGGAAAAGCTGTTCGATGGAGCAACGATGTAAACTGATTGAACTTGATGTTCGATGGCAGCTACAGGGAAGATTCCGCCATCGACATTTTTCTTTGATCGAGAAGCATAAATTTCTACAATCGGGATCGAACTAGATGATGCTGGATGAATTTAAGGTGACTGCTCTGAAGAAGGTTAGCTAGGGTTTTGTACGCTCGTGTTTGTTAGGGGTGGGGTTGGGTAGCTTTATGGATGTGGAGGGGTTGCTGATTACCCGCTTAGGCCGGTTGTTTTTAGTTTTTTTGTATAGTGCTTTCATATTTATTTCTCTTTTGATTTTTGTATAATTTTATACTATATTAGAGTTGTTAATAGAGGATATCATGCTCTTTTTCTTTGCCACAATGGTAAGATTTTTTAAGGAGGCGAATCCTGCTATTGTATGGATCTCATTTGTTATTAATAATAGAACCTTTTCTTTCAAAAAAAAAACCTTATAATCATCCAATATTATTATTACACTATAAGTTGTTTCTAAAATTCAACCAAAAAAATCAAATAAAAATTATTAGATAAAGGTACTATTTTTGCTGCTTTTTGTTGATCAGTTCCGACTACTCTGTTATAGCCATGTAACACATATTTAAATTCTTAGTATCTAGTTCTTTGTCACTTAAGGAAGTGCCTGAATCATCTATGGATGATCTATAATCCCTCTTTCTTTTATTGGATGAATCATTAACCTGTGAAATCTTTGATTTATTTGGATGTAAGCAGTCTCTTTGAAAATGACCAGGTTCATCACAGTTGAAGCATAAGTTGCACTTCCAATTCCATAAGTCTTTTTTTAGATTTTTAAAAGTTGTTCGGCTTTTTATATTTTAGGAATTTTTTGAAGTTTCTAGCCTTGATAGCAATATCCTCATCATCATCGTTTGAATCCTGATCATCGGTTATTGCACTTAACGCAATGGATTTCTTTTCTATTGCCTTGCTTTCCCTTCTCCCCTACAGTTGTGCTTCATAGGACATTAGATTGCCTATTAATTCTTCAATTTTCAATGTACTAATATCATTAGCCTCTTCAATTGTTAGTGTATTTTGATCCTACTTTGAAGAGAGTGAATTGAGGATACTACTACTTGGTCCTCTTCAATTTTTTTTACCTAATGCAACTAATGAATGCACACCTTGAAATCTATAGTACATGCCAGAAATAGAATCATTTGGATTCATTTTAAACAATGAAAAATGATTATTTAGCACGAAAATTTTAGTCTGTTTCACTTTGTTAATGCCCTCATATGTAACTTGCAGTATTCTCTAAATTTCATATGCAGACTTGCAAATAGAGACTCTATTAAATTCATTTTATCTAGCAAACAAAATAGAATATTCATAGCTTTAGAATTATTATATGAAAGTGCCTTTTTGTCAATAGTCCATTGTGCAAAAGTAGTTTAGGGTTCAGTATATCCATTTTGTGTAACTTTACAAATATATAAACCATTAGACTATAAATTGATCCTACACGACTAATAAATGTAATTACTGCCACTAAAAAGTGGGGGACTAGCAGTAGGTTGTCCTTCGACAAAAGTGTTAACAAATAAATCAACAGAGTTGCTAGCCATTAAAACTTTTCGAAAATCAAATTATGAGTTTTTGAAAACCTAGTGCTCTAATACCAAATATGGGTTGCAGAATTATGGGTCTTAAGGCTAATTAAACAATAAAGGAGAGTGAATACTGTTTTTTAACTTCTGTAATTCTTTATAAATTTCTTTTAATTTTAATATTAAATCATATATTTTCAACACATAATTATATCAACAATCAATCATAGATGCAATAAAAAAATAAAGCAACAAAGTAAATAAGGAGTTAATGAGATGTTAGCTTGGATTTTATACTTGTTCGGATTTATCCTACATCCAGTCTCGTACAATAGGTTGTAAAGATTTCTTTCCAAATGCCAATCTTCAAACGGGAAAAAGGAAAACCCAATTACAATCTTGGATTCGAGGCTACAACACATGACCTCCTGATTTTCCAAGCTTAGGGTACATCCATTTAATTTGAACGAGCTATAAGGACACCCACTCGAATTTCCTGACGACCAAGCATACCCAATTGATTTGACAGGGATATAATCATACATAAGCAAATGAAACAGAGTTTGATGGTTTTTCATGGATAATTTTTTGAACTTTGGATACAATTGATCTTATAACCTCTTAGATAGCACTTTTAGAGAGAGAGGGATGATTCCAAAACAGTAAGAAAGTAGTATTGAATCGATACACAACGGTATGAATTGATCTTAAGTAATTTTAAAAAGAATTTGATATACTTTTAATGGATTTTTCAAGAGAGTAAAAGAAGGGAAAAATTATTATAATAACTAATTAAAAATTCGTTTGAACCTCCTATATGTAGTGTATGAACAAATGTGTCTGTTCGTGAAGAGTTGCAATGAATAGACACTTCAACTCAAAATTTAAAAACTGATTTTCAGCATGTATGTCGACATACCATCTGGGTATATGTCAACATATTCTTATGAAATTTAAAAACTATTTTCTTTTTTAAAATAATTTGAAAATACTATACTTTGTAAAATAATTTGAAACTTTGTAAAATAATTTAAATATAGCTTACAAACATTTTGAACATTCAAAGTCTTTTATAAAATATTTTTAAATATATTTGAAAATATAAAAGATAAGAAAATAGGATATAGAGATCAAAAATTACTACCAGGGACTTTAACCAAATTCTATGACTCTATACACTATGTTATAGTATTGATATCTTCATATCTTGACCTTTATACTCGTAAGTCTTCTTGTCCATTTCTTGAACCTTTATACTGTATAGTCTTCGATTCAATATCTGTATAATATCCTACAATATATACTATATAACTTTCAAAACATTAGTATCCACATTTTTTATAAATGTATATTATTGCTATCAAGGTTGTTATCCTGAAAACCAATAACTAAGGTATTAACAACTTTCTCCTTTTGATTATGACAACCATTTAATATCATGTATACACAATATGATATAACTCCCCCTGAGGTAGATAACTCTCCCTAAGTTATATAACACCCACTGAATGTATGCATATACATATTCTATATTTTTCTCCCCCTTTGTCATCAACTAATATGGGTGAAAAAATAATAAAAACTCACCCCAAATAAAATACCTAGGAACAATAGACTCAAATTGTAATGGCCTTGAATTTCACTGCTTTGATTTGAGGGTATTCAATTAATTTTAAATATTTAAATAAATGATTTTATAATGGAAACAAAACTCTTTTAAATAATGAATAGTAATGGTGAAATAGTTTTTTAAATTTGTTTACAAAACATTTAGTTCGAAGAAAGATCGAAATGTGACCGGAATTCGTTTTTCGAATTTTTGACTCTTCGTCAGCTAAAAGTTATCAGAAGCATTCTGAACTCTTTAGCATAATTATACACATTTGTAAATATGTTAGTACATGTATATATGTGTGTTAAAGTATGTACTTATGTGTTTATACCTAAGTATATAAAGTTCAAAAAAATATAGAAATGTCACATCATTAGAAACATTAAGTACAAATGTACTTAAACATGCTCGAATGGAAATGAGAAGAGGAACAGGGGTGTAGGAATGAGTACATAATGTGGAGGAGGCTAGGTGAGGTGGCAAGAGAGTAGTGGAGGGTAAAGGATAAGGGCATTTAGGTAACTTACTTTTTCTCTTGCTTATAAATAGCTCTTCACTTCTTCAACTTTTTCCTCCTCTTTATTTTATCGTATCTTCCCCAACTTTTATCCTAATGGAGAAATTTCTTTTTTTAAAACGTAGAAAATTCTAGCGATTACAACTTTCATTTGTACCACTTCTTCAAATTTTGAGCTTAGTCATGTCAAAATAACATTTCTTTGCAGAATGTTTTCGGACCAATATTTTCTAGTCCGAAAATACTTTTTCTTCTTTTGATCATATTTCCCTCAAAACCAGTCCAAATTGAGTATTTGTTTTTTAAATGTCAGCAAAGAGAATTACAATAACTTTTTCTTTGAGAACTTCTCCAAATTTCAAGAGTAACATAGCCAAAAATCCAAGAGAAGAATGACTGAATTTTGGGTCCAGTTTTGTGGAATTCAACATTATCCGAAGTCCCTCCACCTCACCAAAACAAGCCCTCACCTTACGTATACATGTCATGTGATGGAGGAGCCATATTATACAATGGTGGAGCCTATTTATAGTTTTTAAGTCCAAAGATCAAGTTTTGTATAGTTCTAAAGTTATTTCAAGTTTCAAAAGGGTTTTGCAAAGTTTCGGCGAGTAAACTTATAACATTTGGAAAGATGTTACCTTTGCATATATGATGCTTATATGTTATTTATATATGTTTTTAATGTTTGAATTATGATATGGTTTGGTTGTATATGTATGTGGTAGCTTGTGTTTTAGCATTTGACTTGAATCGATGGATTAAAGTGATGCATCTGGATTTAAATTTGTAATCTTTGTGATGCATGGTGATGACATGATTTAGTATTCATAATCTTAGATATGTAATTAAATAGTTTGGAAATTAGAACTTGAGGTGTTGAGAAGGACTTGAGATCCATTTTGAATATTAAATCGTTTAATAGTTTTGATTTAGTAAATGTTTTGTTTTCTTTTTTTTAGTTTCTAACTTTAGTTAAAGTTTTCCAAACTCTTTTAAATTATGTTTTAAAAGTAAGAAAAAGTGAAAAGTCAAAGTTTTGGATGGTAACTTAGAAAAGTGATTCTAAATTATTACATCCATAAAGATGGTCACTATGGATGCAGTTCGAGGAATTTAACAATTATCAAATTTTAGAAGTGTTTCTTCTAAATGTTTTGAAAAACCATTTTCAAACTAAATCAGTAAGCACATTATTTAATTAAATATGTTTTGATAATTAATTAATTTATTGATTAAGAATAATTATTATTAATTAGTAATTAAATTAAGTAATCGACATTAATTAAGTAAGTTTTTTATTGATTAGTTAAGGAAGTTGTAATTAATGATTGATAAAGTTAAGGGATAATTAAGTATTAATTTTTATATTAATCAAATTTAATCATTTTAATCAATTATTATTTAACTAAAGTTTAGTTATTTAGCTATTATTTTTAGATTAATTAAATAATTATTAATTAATTAATTACGGTATAATCATTAATTAATTAGGATGTAACTAAGATAATTAAGGTTTAATTATGATTTAATTTTGATTTATTAAGATTTAATTTATAATTAAGCTTTAATTTATAATTTAAATTAATATTTAAATATTAAAACTTATTTTAAGCATTATTGGTTATGTTTTAAGTAAGTTTTCTTTAAATCAATAATATTAGATTCAAGTAAATTAAGAAAAATGGCGACATGCGATTGAAAATGGCGACTCGTGTTCCCTTTTCTCTGGCAATCCTATTCTTCTGCTTTTCTTCGTCGGCCTCTGTTTTTACCTTCTGCGTTTCCCTTTAGTGATGTAGACGCAGACGAGTGCTCTGCATGCTTGTGGAGCTGCTGCCGTTAACGTTGACTTGGTCGCGTCGGCTGTCCCTAATAACCCTTTTTCCATCCTTTTAAGCGATTTTAACTCGACGCAAGCGAATTCCGAACACGTTGATCCTATCAGAACTCTGAGTTTGAACCCGTTATTCCCTATGCTATCAAACGAAGGTAATTTGTCTTGGTCTCAAACTTTGGTTGGGTTGAATTTTAGTTCTGGAGTTGGTGAATCCGTGGCAGAGCAGTCTGGTTATGATCTTGCGTCTGATTGTGTGGTTGAATCTGATGACCGTGTTGTCGCCGATGTATTCATCAAGGCTAATATTGGGTTAACTTCAGGTAGCACATCAGGTGCTTGTTGTATTGCCAAAGACAATTTTCCCCAGTCTGTTATTTCTCATGCTAATCCGTTGGTCCCTCCTTTGCCACGGCCTGCTCCAAAGTGGTCATCGTTGTTTTCCAAGCTGCCTAATAATGCCAGTATGCATTCGCCTCGTCGCTTTGATATAATTGAGAATGAGGTACGATGATTCCGCCCATGGAAGTGACTGAGGCTGGCATGGATTTTCGGAAAGAGCACTTGGTTGGTTTCTTTCTTGACTTCAATCCTCCCTATCATTTAGTTAAGTCAAGGTGCAACCAGGTGCGGAAGCCTAGGAGTGGTTTGAGTGTTCACTTTGATAATGAAATGTTCTTTTTTAAGTTCTTGTGTAGTGATGAAAGGCAACGTTTTTGGAGGCCAACCAAATTCTTATTGATGGGAAACCTTTCATTATCACAACTTGGAGTCCTACTATGGATCGTGCGAAAGAACAAGTTTTATCTATTCCTGTCTGGGCCCACTTTTCTCATATTCCATCTGTTCTCCAGCCTCTTATCGGGATCGAATGGCTAGCTGGTCTAGTAGGTATGGTGATATGTTATGATGCAAATACTATGGCCAGAAAGAAGCTAGTTTATGCCAAAGCTCTAATTGAGATTACTCCTGACAAACCTTTGCCTATGGTGTTAAAGTTAGATTAGATGAGAGCCATGTAGCTGAGATCAGAGTTTGCTATAGTTGGAAACTTGAGATTTGCTCGTCTTGTCAGTCCTTTGGCCATTGTGTTGAAGCATGTTCTAGACCGGTTGTTCCCCTTGTTGACCAGATTCCTCTTCCTCGTCCGCCTTTCCGGAAGTGAGTTCCGAAGTTTGCTCCTTTAGTTCCCTTAGTTGATGCTCCGGTAGCTCCCATTGTTATAGCCCCCATTGTGGATGCTCCTATAGTTTCTCCGGTTTGCGTAGCTTCTTCTATTTCAGTGCCTGTTGTAGCCCCATCTTTTGGTTCTCCTCCTTCGGCCCTGGAGATGGATCTTTCTGCTTCCCTATTTGATATCATTTCCTGGAATTCTGATGAACGTGCTTGGATTCACGCTCCTTATGATATGAGATACTCACATAGAGGGACACATTTTATGCATTTATCAGTGACATTGGTGGCTAGAGTCTTTTTCTTTTCTACCATATTGAGGGAGATGGTTTGTGCCTCACTAGGGTTGGTGAGATTGGTGAGGAGTACAAAAGTAAGTTTTATGATGTCACATGGGATAGGAAATTTCTTTACTCGCCTGACTCAGATGGATATGATCCTCGTCTGGCTGCTCTCTTCTCAGAGTTTTCTCATGTTATTGGTCCTTCTTCGGTTGTTGGTCGTGATTGTTCCTCCTCTTCTGAGGAAGATTAGTCATGTTGTTATAGTAGTTTAGGCTCTTATGTCTAGCTCCTGTGCTTTCAAATTTTCCCATTTAGTTGCTCTGTGCATGTGAAGAGCACCTGTTTTCTCATTTTATATACAGTGGCATGGCCCACTATAAAGCCGGCTAGCTTTGCTAAAAAAAGTTTTCTGTAAATAAGTGAATTGATTTTAAATCAAGGGATCTCTTATCCATGACATTTAGAACCAAACGACTGTGGATGAGTTATACCAAGTTGAATTGACTTGTGTGGACATCAATTTAGCAGAATAAAATACCGTTCCGTTAATTAAATTGTGATTGACATCTGTTTAGCAGAATAAAACACTGTTCTGCTAATTAAATTATAGATGACATTTATTTAAGTGAATAAATCACCAGTCTATTAATTAACTTGTATTTGACATCTGTTCCATTGAATAAATCAGCGTTCCACCATAGTTCACCAAGTAGATTATGTTGACATCTATTGGGTAAATTAAAACCCATTCTGCTATTATATTAACTGAGACATGTGTTTAGCAGAACAAATTCCTGTCTGCTATTTTGGTAATTTGGATATTTACTTATATGATTGATTTTTATTGGCTGATTCCGTTATACATATCTGCTTGTTATGTAAATATCCATGTTATGACTTGAAAAGTAAACTTAGTGAAATGTGATCCATTACGGTCACTAAGCTTCTTTCTGATTTTTAAGGTCAAATACTCTTAATGATGGTTTCAATTTAAGTCATGATTTTATTAAAGGTGTCATAAATAATTGTTTTGTTTACCAAAAAGACTTTATTAAATGAGTTTAATAAAGTGGTTTTGGTATTTATAAAAGACTTTTGTAAATTTAACATGGTGATTTATAAAGAGGGGGTCTAGAATTTAAGTAAAGGAGAATAATAAATAAAAGTGATTTATTAAAAGGATTATAGAAGGAAATCTATAAAAGAAATTGAGATTGGATTTTCTTTAACTGGCCTTCTTAATTCCGGTGGTATGGACATTCATTCCATACTTAACACAAAAGGAATATTGTTTGAGGTTATCTTTATCTATAATTTAAATAACATTTGTTTTGATCCTTTGATATGATTTGGAAATGAGAAACCGTTCACAACTACTTTATGAATATACTTATGTCCGTGAGATAAGTATATGAATGTTTTTGATAAACACTTTTGAAAAGGGTTTTAATAAATGAAAGATTTGGCTTGAGGCTTAGTGGGTGCTATAGGTAATTAAATTTCTAAATTTGTTGTCTGCTTTTTATTTGACAATTAAATAACCGACTATCAAATCTAGACCAAAATATAAATCTGGAAATATCTAAGAGAAACACGTGAGTTATATGGCATAGTCATCTTCGACGTTGTTGTACTATGCGTATAAATCTCGTTTTGTTCTTCTAGGATAAATGATAGGGAGATCCGTCCAGTAAAATGGTTAGGAGGTGATCGTTGCTCCTATGTATCGTCTAAATATTTCCAAAAGAACCGAGGTTGAGTTTATTGAAATTATCGAATGTTGTTTTGAAGAGATTAGGATCGGACAAGTATAAATTATACGAAAACCACTTTGATCCAACTTAAGTGTATTGAACAGAAGATATCTTGAAAATGACTGAAGACGGAGCTTTTGAGTGCAAGGGTTACTTACCACTAATCTCGAGGGTGATTCCAAAAAGGATGTAGTAGAGATAGTGCCTTCGATTTTGTTTAGTCCTAGAACGAACTTGTATGGATGAATGCTGGTATTGCATTTTTGCCTGGAGGGCAGTGTTAGCATTCCAAGATGGTCTTTTAAGGAGAAGTTAAATCATTACCTCAAGCCTCACAACCCAGTAATGGTTAAAATATGGTAGATGCAGCAGGGCTATGTGGGTCACTCCCATTAGGGTGTGTCATCACCTTTCTAGATTACCATATTATGGATTTGATTGTGCATGAGATATCTTGAAAAAGGTTAGGAAAAACCAATGTGATGACACTATTCGATACTATCCATGTTCAAAAGCAGACCGGTTCCGTATTAGCATGGGTAGACCAAGTTCAGTGTCTGACTCTCGTACATTTTATCTAGAGGTGTACCATTTCTGGAAGGTAGTCCCTTACCTTGTCATTTGTTGGAACCCATTCTCCAAACATGCCTTTACGGTTTTGATTATAGAGCCTAGTATACTGGAGTTTAACAATGTAACAATTTCGACTATGATTAATATGTATTTGTGTCCTAGACATTATGATAATATCAGAGGATATTGTATAAAAATGTTTTGCTTATCGTAAGGAAAACCCATTCGTGTTTATCTGTGATAACCCAGATTTTAGAATATCTGTAACTGATAAATTAACTGAACTTAATTAGTAGAATACTGATTTATAATTTAATTAAACAGTTCTGGTAATAAAAATATACATACATGTATTAGTTTGATAATCCTCTTAGTATATTTATTTAAATTGGCAAAATAGATATTTTCACACAATAATAATAATGTGTTGTTTATATATATGGATATAAATAGATTTTAAGTAAAATAATTATTTACAAATTAAATTTGTGATTGTTTAATATATATATATATATGAGTTGATTTAAATTGAATTTGAATTTGTGATTTGAAATCCAAAAGAATAAATATACATGATTATTTTTAGTGAATAATTAAGATTTTAAAATCATTCTCTTTTAAAGTTATGTATGTATAAATACTAGGAAGTACATGAATATAAATTGTTAAACATAAATTGATTAAAAGGAGATGTATTTATCTAAAATGGGAAATATAAAATTTAATTTGTATATGTATACAACATTTAAAAAAATACATGAAATTAATCAATACAAAATATAAATATGAATTAGTATAGAAACATTCATATACCTATAAAAATACAAGTGTAAGAAGAATACAATCCGAATTAACAAGTGTAAACAAATGTAAGTTAATTTTAACAAGTGTCTTTAACCTCTTTTTATTTTCAAAATAATTAATTAATAAGAAAACTAAGTTATATAAACATCTCCATATTCCTCTTTCATTTTCTTTGATCTGTTGATTCTCTAGAACAAAACAAAACAAAAAATGAATGAAAACCCGAACAGATCAAACAGAGAAACCAAAATCCTGTAGCAAACCAGAGGATTTATTCAAACAATAATCTTTTCAAAACAAGTTTTCAACTTCAAGTTAAATCAAACAAGGTTATTGCAACATCAAAGCCTAGATCATCTCAAAAACTAGTAGCAATTCATCTCAGTTTTAAAAACAAGAAAATTCAGTTCATATTCAGAGAACAAATTCCACTTTCAAGTTTCCAGATCAAAACATCTGGCACTTCCAGTTTATAGCTTTCTGTCCAGACATTTGAACTGTGAGTAAACTACACTGTTTCCTCTATTTCTTTTTCCAAATGTATGTGAGTAAAATTCTAATTAAGGCTTAAATTGATTTAAATACATAATGCATGTGATAATATTGTATAGTAATGGGGTAGATAAGATTTGCATGAATGTTTTTGAACTGTATATAGTTGAAACTTCCTGTATAATGAGTGCATGACTGAGCAGATGAGTATGTATCTTCCTCTGTTAAAATTCAGGGACAAATCACCTAAATAAATTCATTTCTCTTCATAAATTAAATGTTGGACCATCAAGATTCTCAAATCAAGCCTCTCTATTCATAAAACAAAACCGTGAATCAATTTTTGTACAGGTGAGTAAACTATTCTCAGATCTACTTCCCTTATATTATGTTTGAGTATAATTGAAAGGGAAAGTATTTGATTTTATAACTATGTCTGTGCCTGTATATATGTGGGTAAAAGACCTATGGAAATTCTTTTGCTTCTATTCTTTCTCTGGACATTATCAAACTTGAAAAAAATTCAAGTATTCTTAATTTAAACAATATTAGATTGTGATGTTTGGATGAGATAGGTGTGTATTTAGGTATATTTACTTTTTAAAATAATTTCATAAACAAAATAATATGCAATGGCCCTAAAAGGAAGATATACAGCGAAAGGAATTTTTTTATAAGAAATCAACTAGTTTAATTCGTGTTTACACCTATACGAGTGAATCCGTCATGGGAAAATAGGATTTTTAGTGGTTATAATGTGATTTTTAGACAAAGGATGAAGTGGAAAGGGAAGTTGATCGAAATTTGGGGTTTTTGTCGATTGATAGTGATCGCGAGACCCTGAGGCCTCAGGATTTTGACCAGAGTAGGATCGAAGGTGGGAGGTCACGAGAAAAATGGGAACATATTTTTCTGTTAGCCGTAACATCGAGGTGATGAGGATTTAGGGTTTGGATAGGTTTTCTGGAAGAGGTTGTTTCGTTGATCTTCGCGGCGTCGTGATGGCACAGGGAGGTTGCGCGCGTAGGGGGATCAATGCAGTAGGGGAAGGCGAGTCTTCCGATGAAGTTGGAGGGTCTATGGTGGTAGGATGGTCAGAGCGAGAGCATTATTGTATATACGTTCTTCTAACAGGGCAATGAGTCGAAGCTTGTTTCGAACAGGATGGTTAGTCGAAGCTTTGGAATGGGTTGAATGGAATGAGACGACCGTGTGAGATTGGTATGGATGATCGGCGTCAAGGCATGATCATCAGAGGGAGCGTGCATGGATACGTGCACGTCTTGTGTCAATCATGTAGCTTTGAACTGATTTGCTGAAGGAAGAAGGAGTAGGGGTGTTTCGTGTAGTATGGGTTTTGGGCTCGAAGCTGAAGGATGTTAGGCTCGAAAATGAATCGGGTTTTTTCTTGTTTGAGTCGTGAAGTGTGTGAGGGAATTACGTATTGACCAAAACATTAGAAATGGAAAACTTTTGGTCTATCTGGTTCAATATAAAATAACCAACGGATTTAAAAGCAAGTCTCCATGATTTAAAATTTTAAGGTAAATGCCTTTGAAATTAAATGGTCTTTGGTTGGAATAATTATACAAGGAAATTAACTTGTGATATTTATTAAATATAATTAGTGATTTAAATTTATTAATGTGATTAACTACGGGTTAATTAATTAAAAATTAAAGGATAATAAATCAAGTGATATTTACTTAATAATTAAATAAGTATAATTATTTAGTGTAGTCAAAGAATAATTACTTAATGGAAGAAATTAAAAAGGATTAATTACTTAAGGTAATTAATTTAAATAATTAATTAAAATGTGTTTAGTTAAAGGATAGTTAATTTCTGAATATGATTAGTTAATGAGCAATGAACGAATGAGATTAATGAAAGTAATTAAGGATGGTTAAGTACTTAATGTAAATTAATTAAAAAGTAATTACTTGAATGTGATTAAGTATAATTACTTAATGTAATTTATAAGGTGTAACTACCTAGTGAAGTAAGTAATGAATTACTGGATGTAATTAATTGAAGAATGGTAGTAGTTTTGGGTTTAATTACTTTGTGTAATTAATATGAAGGATAATTACTTAGTAGAAGTAATTTATGATTAATTACTTAGTGTAATTAATCAAATAATTAATATAATTAATTAAAGAGTAATTAATTAAGTAATTACAGAAGGGTAATTACTATTTATGATTAGTTAAGATTGATTAATGGAAGTGATTAATTAAAATATAATTAATTAATGAAATTAATTAATTAAGGATAAATGTAATTTAATTATAATTAATTAATTATTAGAAATAATTAATTAATGTAGTTAATGAGAGTAATTAAAGGTTAATTACTGTAAATGGTTAAGGGTAATTAATTTATGAAATTAATTGAAGAATAATTACTCTATGTAATTGAAGATAATTAATCAAGGTGACTAATTAAGATGGATATTTGAAGAATGATTGATTAATTAAAAGGTTGTAATTAATTAATGGTTGATTAAGCAAAGTTAGGTGATTAATTCTTAAGTAACTGATTTAATTTAAATTAATTAAATTAATTATAATAGGGATTAACAATGATTGCTTATGAATGATTGTTTGAGTAGAATATCTAAATTGGTTGAAATCTATTGGATGATATGTTGTGATATTCGATGATATGAAATGTGTTGTGATATGATATGTTTGGGTGGACATTTATAATGTGGTTATTTAATGATGATGAATTGCTTTGTAAAAAGTGACATTTTGTATTTAAAGTTGAATTGCGTTTCACTTGAATAACTTGAGTTAAGATGGTAATGAATTCGAAGAGACTGGGGTCGGGTATCAGTAAATACCCGAACCCACTTCGATTTGTATCATACTATGATTCTTAATAGTTTGATATGTGAAAAAATAGGTTAAAATGGAATAATTTAAACGACTGGACCATTTAAAACTAAGTAAAGGTACTTAGGAATTGATTTGTGAACATAAGTATTTACTATAACAAGTTGTGAACTTGTAGTAATGAACGAGTTACTTGGGGTTTTATGTAAGTTTTATGCTGTTGTATTCCATGTTAGATGGGTTTACTCACACTGGTTTCCAGCCTGACCAGTGTGTTACTTTGATGTAATGCTCGGTTCAGACCGAGTATTACAGATTTTCAGGTTAGGATGTGCTAAAGCTCAGGAGGCAAGCTGGATGGCAGGAACGTATGGAGTGTTTCCGCTGTGATATATTTCTGTTTATCTGAGACATGTTGATTTGTATATGTCCAGTGTTTGTGTATGTGTGTAACTATGATGTGTTAAAAAGTGATAGATACAGTATTCTTTTGTAAACTGTTATTATTTGATATTATATTTTATCCGCTGCGAATGTGAGAATCTATGTTTTGTTCTGTTTCTTCTTCTATCTCTTTTCTTCTTTTTCCCTAACTATTTGGAATTTTCGGGATTGAAAATCCAGGTCATTACATTTGGTATCAGAGTAGAAGGTTAAGCGAGAACCTTGGCTCTTGTGGGATTACTCATTAAGGATAGGGTAATTGGTACCCTATAATGAGTTGAGTGTGTGTGTGTGTGTGTGTGTGTGTGTACGAGAGCGTACTTATTATTTTCTCAAAGATTTTAAATGATTTTATATAAGAATATATTTTGATATATAAAGCAATATTTCTTTTTAATAAATATTACGGTAATTGATGGTTAAATTATTGGAATTAAATTAAGTGGTAATAGAAATACAACCAAATTGAAATTAAATAAAGATAAGTTTGAAATGGATTCAAACTGAAATTTAAATTTTGAATTTGGGAAGGAGTTTCAGAATAAGATAATAATGAATTAGTTTCCAGATATGGTAATCTTGGTTATTGTCATGCATGATTGTTGTGTTTAATAGTAAAATGTGTATTAATGAGTAAGCAAAATGAAATGTTTTAGGAAAGTAAAACATTTGGGTAAGTATGACTTATAAATTGAAATTGGAGATGATCTAAATTGTGAATTTTTAAATCTAGGTCTAGAAATTTGAAAATTCTTTTTGAAGTTAAAACCAAAGATGGTTTAAAAATTAAAATAACTTGGTGTGTAAAGGTAATAATATGTATATCTAAGGAATATACATAATATCAAAGGTGGTTTGAGATAAACTATAAATGTTGAGTTTTAAATTTGGAATGAGATGTGATACCCAAAGCGATAAGTTTTTGAACTTAATAAGTGGAAAGGTTATTAATGTGCAGTTTAAAATTTGAAGTGGGAATTCAAATTTGAGTAAGGATTAACGAGATTAAATTGAAGTGAATTTAACTTAGAAGAAGTTAAGCAAGTATGAATGATCAACCTGATTTGGAAATTTCAAGATGAAATTGGGATTTAACTTGGGAAGTTAAATATTTAATTTGAATTGGGAGTTTGTGTGATCTCAAAATGGGTTTGAGATCTGTAGATTGAAAATGTATGGGTTTTTAAAATAATTTGGATAATATTATCCTATTAATAATCTTTAAACCGTGAATTGGATTTGAATTATTATTTGAACCTAGAAATAGGTTTATGAAGAAGTAAAGGTTAAATTGATTTAAGGCAATTAAATCAACATTTGGAAGTTTAACTCGAATTTATATAATTCGAGATGATTTAAAGTAAGATTGAATTTGAAATTAGTTCAAATTGAAATTGATTTAAATAATTTGGATTTGTGATTAAAGTTGAATAGCTTTAAATTCATATGAAATTTGATTTGAATTTGGAAAGAATCGAGGATAATTCAACTTGAATTTGGATTAAATTCAAACCGGGGTTGAAACAAATTTAAAATTTAAAATTGGTTCAGTTTAAAATTTATTTGAATTAATTGGAATTATGATTGAAGATGGATAAGTTCAAAAATTCAAATGGAAATTGGAATTGGATGGTTTGAAAAGAAATTGAAGTTGAATGAGTTCAAATTCAAATAGGAAGTTGATTTGAATTTGGGATGAGAATGGAAGTTAACTTAAATTGAAATTGAAAGTTAATCGAAAATTGGCAATTGATTGGAATTGGGATCAATTCAAATTGGAATTGAACCAATTTAAATGGAAGTGGAAATTTAAATTGAATTGATGGAAATAGAAATTGGTAATTGAACAATTTGGCTCTGGACTATTTTCAAAATAAATTGTTTTAATATAAATCAATTTTTCCAAACTATTTACTATACAACCTTTCTTTTTAAAGCCAAATTATCTTATACTTATTTTAAAATTATTTATGGAACTATTTAACAATTTTTCAACTGTTTTATAAACTAATTTCTATTTTTCAACTACTAATTACTATTTTACATCTATTTTGCAATTATCTAACTATTTTATAACTATTTAACTACTTTCCAACTATTTTATCAATACTTAACTATTTTACAGCTATTTTACAAACTAATAATTATTTTTAACTGCTTATCTATTTTTAAAAAAATTCAAGCTATTTTCTAAATATAAGTTCGTCGGAGTTCAAACTGTTTGTGGTTAAATACCCAATTGAGATAAGAATTGAGGTAATAATCCAAATGGAATTGAGACAATTGTGAATAAATTGGATAGAGATAAAAAGGGATGTGAATAGAAAAGAGGATTGATTTGGCTAATAATCAATAAAGATAAATACGTAGGATGTACGTATATTATTCTATTCGCATAGTGATTTGATCCGGAATCAAGCACAGAATTTCGAGATAGTTTATCGATCCGAGTTGGGACTTTTCACTCGATTTTCGACGGCGGATCTAGATATGGATTGTTGATTGGTTCTGGATGTTCTCTATCATAGTTATGGCTATGTAAGGAGAATAACGATTTCTGATCAAGAAACCAGATCTGAGTCCGCACTAGGAAGTCGGGTGGACGATAGTAGTTCAGAAGTGAAATTGTGTGATCGAGTGAGCGAACAAATTGATATAGCATACGAATGGTATGTGTACATCGTACGGGTTTGAATGATATTGATATTGAAATTTATGGATAAGAATTGTAAAATGTTTTTTGAAATGGAAGTAATATGGTTAATATCTTTATAAATGTAACGATCCCAGATTTTTACTAAGTTTAAATTAATAATTAATTTAATTTTTGAATAAAAATTGTGAAATTAATTGGTGAATTGATTTGAGTTTCTCCAAATTCGAAAAAAATGTGTTTTATAAGTTGATTGAGAATAGGATTTTGGGTATATCTGAATACCACTAATTTAAATAATGTATTTGAATTGGGATTTATAAATAATGTAAAGATATATGAATTTAATCTTATGAAATGGATTTTAAAAGTTATGTAAATATAATGAATAAATGCAAATGTAAATAAGACAACAAGCATTTAAGTTAGAAATACATATTTAAATTAGAAATAGAATAGATATATAAGATAAATTAAAATATAAAGTGAATACATTAGAAAAATTATAACAACACATTAACTATAGAAATTCATTTATTTTATAAAGCCATAAGACAAGAATTTTTTTATACATTCAACCACATTCAAACATATATATGAAATTATTGCAAAAGAAAGAACATATAAATATCTATGTATGAACAATGAAAAGGATAAATATGAAAAAAAGATAAGTAAGCTTATAAAACAAGACAAATATCATTAATGCTAGCACACAAAATATTATCTATCAGCCACAAAAGTAGAACAAATCAGCATAGTCAAAATACAAAGAGAAAAAAAATGTCTGACTTATATTGTACAAACAAATAATAATATATCCTGTAAACTTCTTTTCATATGTATCAATCTTTATCTCAGTTCGATCATCAAAACTGAGTAGCTTCTGAAGGAAGCATCATCTCAAATTTAAACAAAAATTCAACTTAACAATAATCCAAAACAATACAAAACCAGAGAATCAAAGAAGAAGGTTTTAGCTAACAAATTCAAGCTGGTTTCAAATAGCAGGCTCTGTTCTTTTTCCTAAAAACAAAATGTGTAACATTTTTTTTTAAATTTTAAAGTATGAAACTGTTGCAATCATATATGAGAATAAGTATGATCGAATATATGTATGAATGCTCTGAGTATCTTGTAGGATGAATGGTGTGCAGGCTGTTGATGTGTGTTCTCTGTCTTAGATTTTAACCACAAGTTTTGCTTCAAAAATCATTTGCTCTCGATCTACTTATTGTTTGGATTTCATGTTAAAACAAAATTTGTTTGTTATAGTATGTATTAAAGTTTTAAAAAAATTATTTCAGGTAAAGTAACTTAGAATTTTCTCTGGAAAGCAAGAAAACTGAATACAACTTCCAATAAGTCAAAATTCAAACTTTTTCAATTACGAATTCAGGTATGTAATCTGAATTCGTATACTATAACATGATTTTCAAAACTTGAATCATAATTTTTAGAGCTAGGATTTAAAAGCAGTTTGGGTTTGTTCGAATTGTGCATTTCGAGTTGTCTTCGGTGATTTTGATGGTCGGAGGGGTCGAGCTTCCTCCTGGAGGTAGAGGAGTGATCAAGGGTTGCAGGAAAAATAGTGAGAGGGTGTACAGATGAACGTGGCGGCGGCGGCGAGCGTTTGTAATTTGTAAACTTAGTTTTGGCTTGGGTTCGTATTTTGATTCGTTCGTCGTCTGTGATTGATCTAGTGTTTCGGGGTTTTGGGAAATGGTAGTTTGGTCGTTGACGAAGTCGTAGCCGAAGTAGTGGATTTTCTGGTGGTTGGAGCTTCATGGTCGAGGTGATGACAGGTTAGGTTGTGATGGGTTTTGTTATTTCCAGGTTTGGGTTTTAACTCGAATTCAATTTCGAGGGGATGATGGAGTTTCTGATGGTCGGGAGGTGGGTCATGGGTGATCGTCGACTTGGTCGACGATGCAGCGTCGACCGAAGGTGACGGCGGTGCCGTGCACGAGTTTCTGGTAATCTGGAAATTGGGCAGTTTAGGACGAAGCAGGGTGGACTCGAGATTTTCTCGAGTAACTCGAGTGATTTACTCGAAGTCTTTAAGTGTTGAACTCGAAGTAAAGCAAAAAAGTTGCCTCGGGTTGTTTTTGTCCTGCTACAGGTTTTAGCAAACCTGATAGTAAAATTTGAATTTAAAGCAAATTTAAATAGAATTTAAATTATGAGATAGATAAAAAAATAAGTTTAAATCTAGATGAAGTTAGATTCAAAATGGCTTTGAAATCTTAAAGTTTTAAAATATCTAAAAGAGGGTTTCAGGTTTATTTTAAAACCCGATAGTTTTCTAGATTTTAAAATTTAATTTAAAATCTGGAGACAGAATTTAAACTGGGTTTAAATTCAAAAGTTAATTTTAGTTTTCAAATAAACTTTTGAATCTTAAGCTTTTAAAATGAATTGGGATTTTAAATCAAGAATTTAAAATCAAGGTTTTAAAAGCGAGTTTAAATCAAGGTTTTAAATCCAAGTTTAAATCAAATGTTTAGATATGGATTCAAGTTTCTTGAATTCAAATCTATGATTTGAATCAGTTTTTAAATCTAAATGTTTTAAACAAGTTTAAACAAAATAGATTTTTAAAGTAATTTGTTTTCAAATAAATATTTGAATTGGATTTTGATAAAGTTCTTTTATAAAAAGGATTTTGAAAGGAAAGTTAAATAATTTGTTTTCAGTTGAATTTGCAAGTTAAAATGTAATGTATTTTAAAGCTTAAATTTTAAATAAAAATTTAAGTAATTTAGTTAGAACTTTTCTTATATAGGTTTATAAGTTGATATTTAAATTTGGTTAATGTTTAAATATATATTCATTTTGAATCTTAAATTCAAAATGAAATTTGAAACTAAATTTAGAAGTGTAATGTTTTAAATACACTTTAATATTAATGAAGTCATTAATAAAGAAATGGATTACCTTAGAGATAATTAAGGTATTAAAATGATTTAATGAAAAAGATAATTAAGGAATGACTTATTTATTTAATTTATAAATTAATGATTTAGATTAATTTATAATTAGATATTAATTAGCAAAGTAATTAAAGAATTGTTATTAGTTAATGAAGGTCATTAACTAAGATTATTTAAATAATTAATTAATGTGATTAATTTTAACAATTAGTTAGATTAATTAATTAATGATAATCATTTATGAAATTGTGTAAGTGTAATTACTTTATGAAAATAATTAAGAAATTAATTGCTCATTGTAATTAATTGAGTTTAGTTTGACTAATTTAAGTTAATTGTCAAATATTGTGTACTGGATTGATATTTCTGGTATGTGATTGTGATGCTATGTAATGTGAATTGCTTTGTGCTAAACTGCGATTTGTGATTTGTTTCTGTATTTATGTGAAAACCCTTTTACTGTAAACGGAATTTAAATTTTGATGCGACAAGGAGTCGGATTCCAATTGGTTATCCGAAACCCACATCGAATCGTAATGGTAAATCTTTGTGATTGATAAATTGACTTTATCTGTGAATCTGTGAATAAAGATAAGCGTTATGGATTATACCGCTTATCGAGATTGATATGATCGAATCTGTGATGATTGATGATGTTGCACTATTGTGTGAAATCCCTGGACTACACCATACACACACAAATATGGATTGCACGTGGAAATTGGTTAAGTCGCGGATTTTGAAATAGTTTTGAAATTGAATTTTTGAATCCAAATAGTTTTGGAAATGGATTGGGATTAAAGTAAAATGTTTTTGAAAAGGAGTTTCAAAGATAAAATTTATTTTTGAATAACTTGATTACGCCTTAAAGTTTAAATAATTTGATTTAAATTTGAATTCAAAAATTTGAAACTGAATTCTATGATTTGAAATTTGGGATTAAAGATGTTATACAAGTTATATATGGGTTAAACCATTTTAAATATATTGATTAGAGAATTTGAATTCAAATTCAAAGGCTTTAACTCGTGCAAATATAATTAGATTCTTCTGAAACGAAAACTATTTGTTTTCAAATAATAAAAGCTTTCACATAAGAAATGAACTTCCAATTTGTGTTAAAAGGATTTCTAGTTTGGAATGAAAATTATTTCCAAGTTATGAATAAGTCTTTGAAAACGGGTTTGAAAGCTACAAGTTAAATCTTTGATTTAAAGATTGGATGAGTTAATCCTAATCGAAATGGGAATTGTTTTGAAATCTGTAAATGAATCTTTGTGAAACTGGGTGAACATTGTGAAATAAATCTTTTGTTTAAATATTTAAAATGGTAAATTGTTTAAACCATTTGAAAGAAAGGTTTTGGGTAATGATTTGTGACTTAACTGAAATCCCATACCCATATGTTTTTAAATATTGCGCTCATTATTTGGTTTAGCTGGGTGAGGACCTTGTGTCATATAACCCATTCTGAATAATGATACATCGTTATGGATTGCATTTGAAGACCGATGGTGAAGACCAGGTGTTTGCGAGAACGATAGGATAACCTATCGATTGTCTCTGCACCGAGTAGCCATGGTATAGAGATTCCCTAAGTGATGGGAAGTCCGATTGGGATTGTGGATACCCGGATTGTAAGGACTTCTTCCTTTATTGGACGAAGTGCCTTAGGTTCTGTTCGAACCCAGAACAGACTTGTATGGTTGTATGTCTGACACTACACTTTGAGATATAAAACAGATTTCTTTCAAATACATATCTGTTGGTGGCGGAGAATTTATTCTCTTAGCTTAACTCCCTTCTCTGAGATGTACGAGCTCAAAGGTTATGTAGTTGAAGGTTATCAATGATATACTCCCAATTTGGTAGTGTGGCATGCTGAGTGCTGCTGTGTGTTGATGATCATTTGTGACCAAAGCATGGCTTTCATGTAAAGCGTAGCTTTGTGGACAAGACTGCATCAGGACCTCACACCCCGGAAATGGTCGAAACAAGAAAGATGCGGCAAGGTTATGAGGGTCGCGCCCTTTAGGGTGTGTCATTTCCTTCGGGAAAAGGGTGGTATCATGGTATGGAGCCCAGATATTTACCTATGTGGTTGCTCCAATCTCATTTACTATGTGATCGTTGCTTTGTAGTTTAGAGGCGCCTCGGATAAAGGTCCTAAAGGACCGGGGGATGGCATGCTCGAGTAGTAGTTACCTAGTTACAAAGGTAACCCGGCCTTGTGCTGGCAGAGACCCGGTTAGGTTCTCGGGACGTCCCACCAGAGGCATACCCATGGACAGTAGGAAGTTCCTTAGCCTGACCATTTGTTGAAAATCCAAACAAAACAATACGCGCCTTGTACGGTTTTAGTTGTATAACCTGCCATGGAATGTGGTGGTAACCTGCTATTGAACATGGTAGCTATAGTAGGCATAAGTGCGAAATGCCTATGCTGGCTAAGACTAATATTATATTTTTGAAATGTATTTCTACACTATGCACTTGTAATAATATAAAAGAAAATTTTTCTCGTATCAAGCATGTTTGACTATCATAAGGAGAAATATCCTCCAATTCTGCATTTGCATTGTATGTGTAGTGGAAGGCCTTATGATAGTTTCATTTCCTAAAAAGCATTGCGGATTTATCTTAAATTTTGTTGTTGTTTGTTTTTAAAGATAAAATGTTTTTGTTTGCTCATACCAGTCCCACGACTGACCTGGATTTTATTGTTCCTTTCCTAAACTATGGGTGCCCATAATTTTCCCACACGGGCAGTCTAGAGTTGGATTTTCAGATAGGCAGGTTTAGTAGATTATTTGGAGTTAGTTCAGTCTTTGGATCAGGGCTGCACTTACTTATCTTTGTGAAACATCGTTATTGGGGGTTCGAGCTATTTCTGGATGGTGCCTTGGAAATGGAGATTACCGATACTGGAGTTCTCTTTTGAAGACCATATTGGAGATATTATTCCGTTGCTAGTATTGTCTTTTCTTTCTGCTGCTAGTGTCTTGTATCATATCTCTGATGTATATAGATATTCATTGTATCATTCAGTTGTATCAGTTATTGTATCAAATGTTGTATATTGATATTATTCATTTCTTCCGCTGTGTTGTACATAATGTGTTATAAGCTCCGACGAACCAGATTTGACGTTTGGATCTACGGCATTTGAATATGAGTGTCGTATTCGGTGCCAATTTTCGAAGGTCGAGTCAGGGCCATCACAATAAAAGAGTAATCAAATTTGAATATTTGATTTGGAATAAACAAAGTTATGTATCTTTGTTATATAAGATAAATCTCCCCTTGTTGAATCTATAGCCAAAAGAAAAGGCTTTTGAAAATATTTGAAGTATAAAAGGGGTTTTATACAAGTTTGAAGTGATCCAAAGATTTTAAAAAAAAGTTACTTATATATATAGAGGATCTTATGAGAATGATTTTGAAAAAGGTTTTTGGAACCTATGGACTTTGGAAAGGCTTTTGATTTTTGGAAAAATCAATACTGGAATTTGGAAAGCCTAATTTGATAATTATCGATTTTGGGATAATCGATTTTGGGGAAGGAAATTTATATGGGATTCACACTAGGTGTATTGGAAGATACTATATGTGTATAGTATAAAGTGTTTTGAAAATGGCTTTGGAGAAAAAGGCGCTCCCTTGGAATGAACTGCTCAAGAGTGTCACAGGGTGGTACTGCCTTGAACCCTAAGGGGGGGTTCTAAAGTTGATCCTATGAGGAGTCTGGACAAAATTAGTTTCTGAGGATTTTGTGTAGTGTGTAGCGAAAATCGAGGGCGTTGAGGCCTACAGAGGCATTTTGGTTATGCTGTGACGACAGTGTAACTCAATGTCACTGCGATCTACTACAGACTATAGCGAAAGTCGTGTGTGCCGTTGAGAGCCAACAGTCTACGTTTGATTTTATATTGGTAGACTACGACCTATGGTAACGTAGCAAAAGTCATGTGTGCTGCTGAGAGCCAACAATCTGCGTTTGATTTTACATCGGTAGACTGCAACCTATGTGGGAATGGAGAAGTTTCATTTTGGCAGCGAAAATCAAGGGCGCTGATGCCTACAGTTACATGGACTTTTGTTGCGATGGCAACGTAACCCTGGAATGTAACTGCGAACTGTTGTGGGTTCCATGGCATAATCGAGGGGCGCGGAGTGCCTACAGTTACATGGACTTTTGTTGCGATGGCAACGTAACCTAGGATGTAACTGCGACCATGGATGGGGGTGATGATTTCCAGAGCATTCTCACCAAAGATATTTCCTCTATTTTCAAAACCGTTTTCTATATTTTTAGTAAAATATTTTCTAAGTATTTTCACTAGATGTTGAAAATGGGTTTACCGAGCACTTACAGATTCTTAGTCTTATGCCTGATCAACGTATGACTGAATTTCCGTGAGAATGAAGATGGACTTGTTGAAACATCGAGTTATGAAATGATAATTTCATAAAACTATTTTGACAATGCTATATAGATTTTAAAGTGTTTTAAAAAAGTGTTCAAAGAGGAAATTTAACCGATATTAAGTATTTTAATAAATTCTGGCTTCGTTCCTTTTCGCGGACGAAAAGATTCAAGGGAAGGAATGTGATAACCCGGATTTTAGAATATCTGTAACTAATAAATTAACTGAATTTAATTAGTAGAATACTGATTTATAATTTAATTAAACAATTCTGTAATAAAAATATATATACCTGTATTGGTTTGATAATCCTTTTAGTATATTTATTTAAATTGCCAAAACAGATATTTTCACACAATAATAATAATGTGTTGTTTATATATGGATATAAACAGATTTTAAGTAAAATAATTATTTACAAATTAAATTCGTGATTGTTTAATATATATATATATATACATATATATATATATGAGTTGATTTAAATTGAATTTGAATTTGTGATTTGAAATCCAAAGGAATAAATATATATGATTATTTTTATTGAATAATTAAGATTTTGAAATCATTCTCTTTTAAAGTTATATATGTTTAAATACTAGGAAGTATGTGAATATAAATTGTTAATCATAAATTGATTAAAAAGAGATGTATTTATCTAAAATGGGAAATATAAAATTTAATTTTTATATGTATACAACATTTAAAACAAATACATGAAATTAATCAATACAAAATATAAATATGAATTAGTATACATTCATATACCTATAAAAATACAAGTGTAAGAAGGATACAATCCAAATTAACAAGTGTAAACAAATGTAAGTTGATTTAACAAGTGTCTTTAACCTCTTTTTATTTTCAAAATAATTAATTAATAAGAAAACTAAGTTATATAAACATCTCCATATTCCTCTTTCATTTTCTTTGATCAGTTGATTCTCTAAAACAAAAACAAACAAAAAATGAATGAAAACCAGAACAAGATCAAACAGAGAAACCAAAATCATGTAGCAAACCAGAGGATTTATTAAAACAATAATCTTTTTAAAACAAGTTTTCAACTTCGTGTTAAATCAAGCAAGGTTATTGCAACATCAAAGCCTAGATCATCTCAAAAACTTGTAGCAGTTCATCTCAGTTTTAAAAACAAGCAATTCAGTTCATATTCAGAGAACAAATTCCAGTTTCAAGTTTCCAGATCAAAATATCCGGCACTTCCAGTTTATAGCTTTCTGTCCAAACATTTGAACTGTGAGTAAACTAAACTGTTTTCTATATTTATTTTTCCAAATGTCTGTGAGTAAAATTATGATTAAGGCTTAAATTGATTTAAATACATGATGCATGTGATAATCTTATATAGTAATGGGGTAGATAAGATTTGCATGAATGTTTTTGAACTGGATATAGTTAAAACTTCATGTATAATGAGTGCATGACTGAGTAGATGAGTATGTATCTTCCTCTGTTAAACTTCAGGGACAAATCATCTAAATAAGTCCATTTCTCTTCATAAATTAAATGTTGGATCATCAAGCTTCTCAAACCAAGCCTCTTTGTTCAAAAAAAACGGTGAATCAATTTTTATACAGGTGAGTAAACTATTCTCAGATCTAACTTCCCTTATATTATGTTTGAATATAGTTGAAAGGGAAAGTATTTGATTTTATAAATATGTCTATGCCTGTATATATGTGTGTAAAAACCTGTGGAAATTCTTTTGCTTCTGTTCTTTCTCTAGACATGATCAAACTTGAAAAATATTCAAGTACTCTTAATTTAAACTATATTAGGTTGTGATGTTTGAATGAGATAAGTGTGTATTTGGGTATATTTACTTTTAAAAATAATTTCATAAACAAAATAATAAGCAATAGCCCTGAAAGGAAGATACACAGTAAAAGGAATTTTTTTATAAGAAATCAACTAGTTTAATTTGTGTTTACACCTATACGAATGAATTCGTCATGGGAAAATAGGATTTTTAGTGGTTATAATGTGATTTTTAGACAAAGGATGAAGTGGAAAGGGAAGTTGATCGAAATTGGGGTTTTTGTCGGCTGCTGGTGACCGCGAGACCCTGAAGCCTTGGGATTTTGACCACAATAGGATCAAAGGTGGGAGTTCACGAGAAAAATGGGAACACATTTTTCTGTTAGCCGTAACATCGAGGTGATGGGGATTTACGGTTTGGACAGGTTTTCTGGACGAGGTTGTTTCGTTGATCTTCGCGGCGTCGTGATTGCACAGGGAGGTTGCACGCTTAGGGGGATCAATGTAGTAGGGGAAGGTGAGTCTTTCGATGAAGTTGGAGGGTCTACGGCGGTAGGATGGTCGGAGCGAGAGCATTATTGTATATCTGTTCTTCCAACAGGGCTGTGAGTCGAAGCTTATTTCGAACAAGATGGTTAGTCAAAGCTTTGGAAGGGGTTGAATGGAATGAGACTACCATGTGAGATTGGTATGGATGATCGGCGTCAGGGCATGATCATCAGAGGGAGCGTGCACAGATGCATGCACGTCTCTTGTCAATCCTATAGCTTTGAACTGATTTGCTGAAGGAAGAAGGAGTAGCGGTGTTTCGTGTAGTATGGGTTTTAGGCTCGAAGCTGAAGGATGTTAGGCTCGAAAATGAATCGGGTTTTTTCTTGTTTGAGTCGTGAAGTGTGTGAGGGAATTATGTATTGACCAAAACATTAGAAATGGTAAACTTTTGGTCTATCTGGTTTAATATAAAATAACCAACGGATTTAAAAGCAAGTCTCCATGATTTAAAATTTTAAGGTAAATGGCTTTGAAATTAAATGGTCTTTGGTTGGAATAATTATACAAGGAAATTAACTTGTGAGATTTATTAAATATAATTAATGATTTAAATTTATTAATGTGATTAACTACGGGTTAATTAATTAAAAATTAAAGGATAATAAATCAAGTGATATTTACTTAATAATTAAGTAAGTGTAATTATTTAGTGTAGTCAAAGAATAATTACTTAATGGAAGAAACTAAAAAGGATTAATTACTTAAGGTAATTAATTTAAATAATTAATTAAAATGTGTTTAGTTAAAGGATAGTTAATTTCTGAATTTGATTAGTTAATGAGTAATGAATGAATGAGATTAATGAAAGTAATTAAGGATGGTTAATTACTTAATGTAAATTAATTAAAAAGTAATTACTTGAATGTGATTAAGTATAATTACTTAATGTAATTTATGAGGTGTAACTACCTAGTGAAGTAATTAATGAATTACTGGATGTAATTAATTGAAGAATGGTAGTAGTTTTGGGTTTAATTACTTTGTGTAATTAATATGAAGGATAATTACTTAGTAGAAGTAATTTATGATTAATTACTTAGTGTAATTAATCAAAGAATTAATATAATTAATTAAAGAGTAATTAATTAAGTAAGTAATTACAGAAGGGTAATTACTGTTTATGATTAATTAAGATTGATTAATGGAAGTGATTAATTAAAGTATAATTAATTAATGAAATTAATCAAGGATAAATGTAATTTAATTATAATTAATTAATTATTAGAAATAATTAATTAATTAAGGATCATTAATTAATGTAGTTAATGAGAGTAATTAAAGGTTAATTAATGTAAATGGTTAAGGGTAATTAATTTGTGAAATTAATTGAAGAATAATTACTCTATGTAATTGAAGATAATTAATCAAGGTGATTAATTAAGATGGATATTTAAAGAATGATTGATTAATTAAAAGGTTGTAATCAATTAATGGTTGATTAAGCAAAGTTAGGTAATTAATTCTTAAGTAATTGATTTAATTTAAATTAATTAAATTAATTATAATAGGGATTAACAATGATTTCTTATGAATGATTGTTTGAGTAGAATATCTGAATTGGTTGATATCTATTAGATGATATGCTGTGATATTCGGTGATATGAAATGTTTTGTGATATGATATGTTTGGATGGACATTTATAATGTGATTATTTAATAATGATGAATTGGTGTGTAAAAAGTTCTTGTATTTAAAGTTGAATTGTGTTTCACTTGAATAACTTGAGTTAAGATGGTAATGAATTCGAAGAGACCAGGGTCGGGTATCAGTAAATACCCGAACCCGGTTCGATTTGTATCATACTATGATTCTTAATAGTTTGATATGTGAAAAAAATTGGTTTAAATGGAATAATTTAAATGACTGGCCATTTAATACTAAGTAAAGGTACTTAGGAATTGATTTGCGAACATAAGTATTTACTATAACAAGTTGTGAAGTTGTAGTAATGAACGAGTTACCCGGGGTTTTATGTAAGTTTTTTGCTGTTGTATTCCATGTTAGATGGTTTACTCATGCCGGTTTCCAGCATGACCTGGGTGTTACTTTGATGTAATGCTCGGGTCAGACCTAGTATTACGGATTTTCGGGTTAGGACGTTCTGAAGCTCAAAAGGCAAGTTGGATGGCAGGAACTTATGGAGTGTTTCCGCTGTGATATATTTCTGTTTATCTGAGACATGTTGATTTGTATATGTCCAGTGTTTGTGTATGTGTGTAACTCTGATGTATTAAAAAGTGATAGATACAGTATTCTTTTGTAAACTGTTATTATTTGATATTATATTTTATTCGCTGCGAATGTGAGAATCTGTGTTTTGTTCTGTTTCTTCTTCTATCTCTTTTCTTCTTTTTCCCTAACTATCTAGAAGTTTCGAGATCGAAAATCCGGGTCATTACATTATCTGTGGCGTGTTCTTACAAGATACCTTCAGAAAGGTTTTATGAGTTATAATAAAGTTCCTTGTTATTTGAGTTTCTCCAAGACGTATTCACGTACCTTATATTCTTCTGCTGTTCTATTTTGTTCTTATCTATATTTATCAACAATTGTAAGGAAAGACTGTTATAGCTATCCAAACTGATAATATGAAAGTGTACTTTGATGTTGGGTATAATAATGATGTTTCCTTTTGTAAAGATAATATGTATATCATATATTGCTCGTCACGTTTGTGAGATTTTGTTCTTCCTTTTTCTTTCTTCACCCTAAACGACATGTCTTTCGGACACTTAAATGATCGACACATGAATATCGAGGATATATTAAGTGTCGCCTTTTGGTGTAACAAAGGTAGATCGTTACACAAAATAAGATTATGATACATGATGTTTTTAAGATGATTATATGAAATACTTATAAACTATACACTATTTTATAGCAACATGGTATATATTGATATGTAATAAATAAGGTAACATAATCTATTAGTTTAATTTAAATTTATTCTTATACGTATTATTCAATCAGAAAAACACACAAATCCAAATGTCAATTCTAATAAACAATCCAAACCAAGGTAATCAAATCCAATTTAAATTTACACAGCAAACCAAAGTCAAATTATAAGAGAGAGTGTATGTGTGTATCTGTATTTATTTACATATAAAATCCAAACCTAATAACTAGACGTTTTGTGGAACTTCAACCCAACCGTCGGACTCAAAGATTAGACCTACTTTGATGGCATCCTAATCTTCATTTATCATTGTTAATAGCGCATTCTAGGTTGTTGGATGTTCATCTCTAATTAAGGAAGAAATCATCCATCGAAAGGTATCAAAATGGTTTTCTTGTTCCTTGATCATCTAATTTGACTTAACTCTAAATGCCTTTGATTTCTTAAGATAAAAGAAACAATATTGTTAAAAGATTGAAGAGTTTGTTCAAGGTTTTTCATATAATTTCTGACGTGGAGAAGACATTTTTGTAAAAAGATGCTTGAGAATGAAAAGAGAGTATAGAATAAAATGATAAATGAGTTTTCTGGAAGTAGGCTGATTTAGGAGTAAAATGTCATTTGGAATGATTAAGTAGGTGGTATTAATTTCAATTTTTAATTTTTTTTCCAACTGCCCGTTGTATGTCAACATAGTTATAGTATGTATGTCAACATAGTTATAGTATGTATGTCAACATCGTACCTGAAATTTCAAAACTAGTGTCTTTTATTATATTTTTTGTTTTTATCTTCTACCATTATATATATAACTTCCAGAGACTAATAAAATAATATATGATAGTAAGTAATATGTCTCATTACTTAGAATTGAAAGGCACATGGATTTAAAAGAAAAAATACATGAAAATGACATTAATTTAAACTAAAAGCACATAATATGATGAAATACAAAGCTAGAAATCACAAGGAAATAACTAGATAGGCTTAGAAAGATATAAATAATGATGAATTTCCACCAAGCTTGCGAATGATTTTTCCAAAGTAGTTATCCACTTCATTGGAAAGAGAGGTGGATTTTTTATTGAATGCTTAAGCTTCTTTTGGTTTTTAAGAAACTTCTCTTAGTTCCTTAGGATCTCTTTATTAGAGGTATGGGATGGTTTTTCAAAACTTTCCAAGGAAGTGTCTACTTCTTCTTCCTCCTCTTCTTCTTTTACTTTCATTTTATCTCCTTCTTCCTTTTATTTTTGTTGAATTTCTTGTTTTTCTTCCCATGCCAGCTTTGCTTCTTTTCGGTAAGTGGCTCATATGGTTTCAAAAATGGTGGAATGTGCATGAAAGAGATGTTGGCCACATTAAAAAGTTTTCAATGAATGGTTTGTTCTCCACTTAAATCAACACCAAAATATATGGAAACTTTAGTAAGACACATACCATGGTAAAGTGTATTCTTGTGCCTAAAATGATATCTTGAAAAAATTCGTTAAAATGACTTGTGCCCAATTGATTTTGTAGTTTCCATAAATAGTGAAAAGAGCTTTAAAAACTTTTTGAGTAGGGTTATTGTAAATACGTGTCCTCGTAGTGATACTTTGTCATAAAATAAGGCTCATAAATCTCGATTTGGTCAAGGATTCTTATGTTTAAAATCAAATTCTTCATCACTTTTGAAGATGTCATCAAAATCTACATGGTTTTTTTATTAATTTGAAAAGTGGAGAGGTTAATTCCACTCGATTTACACCCAAGTATGTGACTCAAAATTTCACAATTGAAAACAATTCAAGTATCATTAACACTACTACAAATTTGTCCCCCTTCTCCTAAAAAAGCATCTCATTTAAATTTGTGTCAAACATTTTAAACAATTCTGGATAACACATAAGATCATTTTGAGAAGAGTCGTCCAAACTAAGAATTTCATTTTCAAAATAAAGTTTTGTAAAACATAAGAGGAAAAAAATCATCTAACATAGCAAATCTTTCGAGAAATTTTTTTTTGGAAGTAGCGTACTCCATATAAGTATCAATGGTTTTTAGTATTGAAGAGAAATCATTTGATTCTCCTTGATAGCTTTATAGGTTTTGGAGTTTGGCTAGAGGAGGCCATTTTGAAGTTTTTGAGGAGATAAGATAATGAAGAGATATTTTGAATTTTGAAATAAAGTTAGTGATTGAATGGATATAGATAGGGTGCATTGATAAAGAGAGAACTCACATTTTAGTTTTTAAAATAAATTCAAAACAATGGGAAATTTAAATTACGAATTTGAAAAGAAACTTCAAAACTTTGGCATGTATGCCAACATATATCCTAGGGGTATGTCTACACATAGCCTGAAAATTGTAAAAATAAAACTAAGATAACCTTTTTCTATACACACACACACATACACACTCTTATATTCATCTATTATTATTATTATTAATATATAGGTTATTCCTAAAAAAATCAAAATCAACCAAACAAATGAAATAATTTTTTTTTGATAAAAGGCACTGTTTTTGCTACTTTTTGTTGATCAATTCTGACTACTCTATTATAGCCATGAAACACATATTTACATTCTCAATATTTGGTTCATTGTCGCTTAATGAAGTGTCCAAATCATCTAAAGTTGCTATATAAGCCACCTTCCTTTTCTGAACGAATCATTATCTGGTGAGATCCTTGATTTATTCAAATGCGGGTAATCTCTCAAAAAATAACCAATTCATCATAGTTTAAGCATTTAGTTGCAATCCCATTTCCAGAAGTCTTGTTTGTATATTTTCGAAAGTTGTTCACCATTACATATTTCAGGAATTTTCTATAATTTCTAATCATGAAAGAAATTTCTCATCATTTTCATTGTCTGAATCATGATCGTCAGTTATTGCATTGTACGCAATAGATTTCTTTTTTGTTGCCTTGCTTTTTCTTTTTCCCTGCAATTGTGCTTCATGGAACATTAAATTTCCTGTTGATTCTTTGATTTTCAAAGTACTAATATCATTGGCCTCTTTAATTGCTAATGTCTTTTGATCCTACTCTAAAGAGAGTGAATTGAGGATTTTTCCAACTTGGTCCTCTTTAGAAATGTTTTTACCTATTGCAACTAACAAATGTACTATATCTTAAAATCTACAATACATGTCAGAAATAAACTCATTTGGATTTCATTTTAAATAACTGAAACTGCCTAGTTAGCTTGGAAATGTTTGGTTCACTTTACAAGTACCCTTACGTGTAACTTGCAGTATTCTCCAAATTTCATATGCAGACTTACAAATAGATACTATTAAATTCATTTTTATCAATGAAAAAAATAGAATATCCATGGCTTTAGAATTATTCTATGCAAGCGCCTTTTGGTCAGCAGTCCATTGTGAAAAATTAGTCCGAGGCTCAGCGTACTCATTTTGTAACGACCCGTAAATTTCGTGGATTTAATTTGGTTGAATTTATGAGTTGTGTAAATTTAAATTCAGTAGAAATAAAAACTTATAAATGAATAATGAAATGAACGCTAATAATATAAAATGGTGTAAGTATTGTACCTGGATATGAAATTTATATAAAGGGAATTAATTAATTTGTTAATGTAAATTTAGAAAATACTATAATAAATGATTATTCCATTTCGTACTTGTAAGCTGTTACTAAGTTGCGTGTTGAGAAGGGTTGATTGAATTGATATTTATATTTAATTTAAATGGAAATACTAAAGGCTTACAAATAACGGAAAATTTAGGTAATAAAAGTTAGCACAAGTGGATAAATAATAACCATATAAGGGAATAGCATTAATATAAATTAAGTTGGAACAAATTGGATGTTGAGAAATAAAGGTAAGCATTCAATATATTAATTAATGTTGGTGATGATAACGTACTTGGTGATTTATTTTATAGTAACGGAAGTGGGAACGTAATGTAATAAAAGCGTAGATGTAGGTTAAGTAATAAATTGTGGATTTGGGGAATAAGTTGAACTTTTGATAATTAAGATAATTAATGCGGAAAATATGTAAAGTAAGTTATAGAATGTAAGTAACTAATTGAAAGAAAATTTAGTGTGTAAAATTTTATAGTGAGTCAATTGGTTAATTTATAATAGTAGGACTTGTTGAGATAAATGAAATCAAATTTTTATTTATTACGTTGAATTAAGGATTACGTTGAAATAAGATATTTATGTGATAATTTTTAATCCAAAGGGTAAACCCTTATATTTGAAATTAAAATGGACTTTGAGGATAATGATGTGAAATCATGAACCAATGTTAGTGGCATCTTTATTTTGGATAAAAGTTGAGGATATAAAAGCTGAAAATCTAATAAATGGGTTTTTGAGAATTTTGATTTATAATCTCTAAATATAAGGAAGTGGAGGAATTTAACACTGAAATTTACAGACTTATCAACTTTTAATTGACATCTAAACTTATTAAATCATTTAAATTGATTATGAAATATATAAGCGATAAAATTTGGCCAACTTTAGAATTTAGATATAAAATTGGACTTTTATAATTTATTTTAATTTATTTAATTATTATAAAAATAGCCATTTTGGCCACGGACTCGGATTCCGACGAAACCAGTTTCATCGGATCCGTATCGGTGAATTATTGTAGGGTTTCAAGTTTCGTATCGATCGGACTTGTCATTTGATCGTACGGACGCGAAATGCCTTGCAATCGATTTAATTAAAAATCAATTTGGAAATTTTGTTTTCAGCATAACTTCTTCATACGATCAAATTTGGACATGAAACTTTTTCCATCGCGTTCAGAATATTTTAAAATACCTATTTGGATATATGGGTTTAATAAATTTCGTTCCGAGGTTAGAACGGACTTTTTGGCCAACTACCGTTTAGCACGTTCGTAACTCGTGCCCACCAAGCCTTCTACAATTTGTCTATATATGCTGTGATAAACCCTAGCCTCCACCTTCTATCATCTGTCTGTACGTTCATTTTCTTCATCTCTTTCTCTTCCTCAATGGTTGCAAAACCTAGATCTATCTACAGTTCAAAAATCAAAAGTCAAATTTTAAATTCTCTAGAAAAATTCCAGAAAAATATAAGTCGTAGTTCTCGATGTACGTAATCTGCTGGCATGGTTCGTTTCTCGATTTTGTTTGTCGTTTGTCCAGAAATTGCAAATCCTTTCTGGCCGTTCGTTATGGAGTTTAGACGATCCAACGGCTTCGACGATCAGATAGTACCGTTGCGAAGATGGCGTCGAGGAGATCTTTGTGGTGGCGTTCGTCTGTGTCGCAGGTCAAGGTGGTGGCCGTGGTTAGCCTGGGAAGGGGCGGCGGTCGCACGTCACCTGGGGCGACCGGAATTCTCGGCGTGGGTACCTAGGGGGGCGGCCTGAGGTGCTGAAGATGGTGGCGTGCTCTGATCATCTCGATAGTGGGCGAGGTTGCGGCGAAAATTTAACCTAGGGTTTCGTTCATGGCGGCTTCTACTGGAGGCACGATGTTCTTCACGGCTTGGGTTTCTGGGTGTAACGAACGCGATTGGTGGAAACGTGTTGACGTGGCAGTGAGTTATGTTTTCTTTTATTTGTTTTAATTTCAGTTTCAAATCGTTTAACGAGGATAACTTTCTCATACGAAGTCATTTTCACACGAGATTTTTTTTGTTAGGATCGAAATTTAATTCCAGATCTGATGACGCTGGTTTGGAAAGATTTGGAGACCGTCGAAATTTTGGGTTTAAATCGGATTTAAATTCGATTTAAATTCAAAAGGTGAGTGTTTCACCCACTCACAACTTTTAAAGTTTCTTATGTTTGTTAAAATGAATTCATAAAGTGATTAGAAATTTATCGATTTTTGTTTGGTGTGCTAAATTGTCGTTCTGATTCAATTTGACATTTATTGCATTTAATTATCATTTAATTTAATATTGAATTTTAAATTGTCAATTTAATGCATGTATTGATTATCAGTTATATATTGTGTTGTTGATTGAATTGGATGATGTTTGTGATGAATGCTCAATTGGTGAATTTGATGAATGAATGTTTATTTTATATATAAATATAAACTGCAAGTTCGTTATGGATTATTTTTATTAATTCGGGATTGCGGTTTGAAATGATATATAACCGTAAATATTTAAATTGTGGATTGAAATGATAAATATCCGTACCACTTGACCCTAGGGTAGAAAATTATATACGGACACCGGATTGGTTAAATTAAATGATTTTTTTTAAAGCTTTAATTTTTGAATCTGGATTTAAATGATAATTTGAGAAATATATGATTTCTACGGATTGAATTATTATCGGAATTTGAGTTTATGATAAAATTTGTATTGATTTTAGGGTATTGTTAAAAAGAATTTATATGAAATTTCAAAGTTGAATTTTTGAATAAAAGTGAAATTTGTCAAAATTGAGAAATTTGAGTTGTTGAAATATAACTTTGAAGTGTATTAAAAATGGAAATAATGTAATTTAATATTTCAAACATGAATTGAAATCGATGTAAACGCAATGTTTTATTTATAGAATGTGAATGGAGTTTTGAAAGTGGATTTTGTTGATAAAAAAAAAATTGAAATGGTTTTTGTGTGAAAATGACATGAATAGTAAATTGATAGTATTTTAAAATTCATACTTTAATATAAACTATTTTAAAATATATTACCATAAAGACTGTAATTATTAAGATTTTTAAACTATTAAACTATTTTACCTATCTCAACTATATAACAAATCATTTTAACATATATTTTAAAACCATTTAATTTATATTAGACTAGTTAACCCTTTTTAAGTTTTTTTAAAACTAATTAATCTATTTTAAAGCTAATAAATCTATTTTAATTATGTTTAATCCACTATAAATTTACTTAACCGTCTTAGATCAATTAAACAATATTTTAATCTATAGTTAAACTATTCTAGAGTAATTTAACTATTTATAACTATTATACTTATTTAAACTATTTCTAAATTCCCAGTCTAAGTAGAGAGGAAATGTTAATTAAATGCTTGGTTTTAAAAGAGAATAAAATGAACTGATGATTTGAAGTAAGAATGTAACCTGTTTGGAAATATGAAATTGGGAAGAAATTATGGTTTTGGAAACTGGAAATGATTTCAAAGTGAATAGGCTTTGAAAGCGAATATGATTTGAAAATGACTATGATTTGGAAGTGATATGTTTTGAAATCGAATATGATATTTTAATATAAATTGTAAATCGACCTTTGAAATATAAAAGAACCATCCGGTGTGTAATAAATGATTGGTTGTTAAAGAGACCGGGATCGGATATTGTCTTATAGTCGGCCAATACCGAAAACTACTTTAACAACCGTGTACGCGGTGGAGATTCCAGAATGAAGTAGGATGGTGGCGACGTTCTCGAGGTATATTACGTGGACCCAACTCCCGTGAGTTGGCATAAATGACTAAAACAGGAGCTATACCGGGCTACACAAAGGGTCGCACCCTTTCATCGAGCATGCTCCATCGGAAACCATTCTATTACTTTTGTGATTCGATATGTGGCGCCACTTTGATTCGGGGTATTGTTCGAGGTGGGCGGAAGCTGCTGGCTTACCGTCACCATCGGTCCGGGAGTGCAAACGGTGTATCCACCCTGGCATTGCCTCGCGTGCCGTGTCATCTCCTTATATCGAGCCCACTACGATTTTGGTTTAAAGATCCGACCGTGTTAAGTTTCACCATCCCCTTAACGCTATTTCCTATATGATTATACTTTACTGATTAGACACTACTATATATAGCGCAATATACTATATAGTAAATAGTTTAACGGATCCTTAAGAGATGTGAATCCTGAGCATCTTTTGAGTTACTGCACTCATATTTATTTCTGTTGATCTAACTCACATAAGATCTTTTAGTTCTTACTCGAGTGTTTTGTCTTTTCAAAATTCGCTCGGGTCAGTCCGAGCATTTCAGGATTGGAAGATTTTTTCTGGAGGACGAAGACGAAGATTTGTAGTATTATCTACTACATTATTCCACTACACCATTTATTTCCGCTGCATTAATTAGTATTCTCTGGTATGTGTACTCTGATATGTATTATATAAATGTAATCAAAAGTTTTGTAAAACAGCTTCATGAACTGTATATTTGATTATTATATTTTATCCTTCCGCTGTGAGATTCTTTTTTTTGTTTATTTCTTTCTTGTACTTCTTATATTTCCCATAACAATCCGTCGTTCCGTATGGTTTGAATTGGCACGTGCGTCTGTTTAAATCGTGCGAAAAGGCGGGATGTTACATCTGGTATCAGAGCAAGGTTTAGCGAAAAACCTTAGCTTTGTGGGGTTTGACTCTTTACTAATTGGGTAGTAATACCCTATGGGAGTCGCTGAGTGTATATATATGAGAGAGCGTATTTGTTAGTGTTATAAAAAGGTTTTAATATTGTGTTAATCTGTCCCGTTTTGTATTTATAAATTCTGGTTGGTGCATGGGACGCTGTGACATCAATAGGGATTTCTAAACACTTAATAGGACAGACCAACATAATATTTGTTTTATATAGGTGAATGAAATAATTTTGCCTATTATATTTTCTATATATATAAAATAAAATTTTCAAATGATAGCTATATTTGGTTGCAATATATTGGTTGTTAGGAATAAAATTTATAAATAATAGGTAAATAAGATTAAAAATAAATAAAAGTAATTTGGGAATTTAGAATTTAAGTTCAGGGGTTTTGAAAACTTCTTTCAAATGATTTGGAATATAATAATATTGTTATAAGTATTTTCTGATATAAATATTTAATATAATTTAAAAGAAATTGTTTTAAAAAAGATTTTTGGAGAAAATAAGTTTTGTACCTTCCTCTTGGTCGCTGGAAAATAACTTCGGTGATGAGTGCACGCATCATCGACATTCATTTTTGAGTTTCGAAGTGGGAAGGCCACTATAGTAATTTACTGCAAAATTGTTAAGAAATTTTTTTCGTTTTAATTATAATTGGATGTATATGTTAAGTGTAGATATCTATCTATTATTTTAAATGATTTAAGATTTAACCCGGCATTTAATTCTTCAATTTCCATTAATTAAATTGTTTTAATTATTGTAGTGAATTGAAACATAGGAAATTAATAAATTAAAACCTCTAAAGGAAATAAGAGATTTAATGATAGGTTATAAATGGTATTAAATGAAATTTGAAATTATAACCTACGAAATAAGGAATATTATTATTGAACGTTAAATTAATCATAGGTAATGAGGAAACTTGTGTAACTTTCAAGTACATTAGTTAAAAACATATATAACTCACCAAATATAAGAAGTTAAATGTTTTAATAAGAAAATGTATAGGAAATTGTACAAGTAAACTTATGTAATGAAAATATTCAGTAAATTTCTTTTATTAATAAGAATTTAAGTATAACTGTTATGCCAAGTAACTAAATTGAACATGAATATTATTAATAGATGAATATAAATAAAATCAAGTAAATGAATGAATATGCAAGGGAAAATAATTTAAAAACAATTAAATGAAATAATAAGTATTGATGTTCTAGTGTTACGGACTTAAGTATTATAGGAATGATAATAAACGTAAGTAATAAGTTGAAGTTACCTCAGAATAAAATAAGAATAAAAGATGAATACTGGAAAATGACTGTAAACTTAAGTTAATAAGTTTACCTACCAAGAAATTTGATTTAATAGATAAAAATAAATAATGAATAAAAAGGAAAATCAAACAACAATGTATGATATGGAATTAATAAGAATGAACTTAATTTATTGATTGAATTTGTTGTTTGTTTTGTTTTGTTTTGTTATTGTTTGATTTATGGTTGGTTGGGTAAAGAAATTTGAAATTGTTGGATGAATAAATAATTTATTTTGTTCCATCTAAGACTGTTGAGTAAATGATGCACTTGATAGTTATTTTTCATTCCGTACAATTTCAAGTTTTGAACCCGAACAACTATTTGCTTGTCGATTTAATGGTTGTTGTGTTTTGTTGTGTATGTTGTTGTTGAAAAGGATGGTTGTTGTATTGATTTGTTGTTAGGGATTGAAACCACTTAATTATTTCACTTTATATAGTTAACCCTTTGGATCTTATAAGTGAAATGCAGGTTATGGAAGCAATTGCTACTGCTTTTGGTTCCATAAATTAAGCGTAAATTGCCCGACAAATAGGTACGTTTCGGATTTCGGTTTATAGCGCTATTTTATATATTTTCCCGTGTTGGGATATAATATTTTGGATAATATGTAATATAATTGTTATATTTTAATATTATATTTTCTCCCAAGCCTCTCCGGACAAAGGAGACTCTGCCAAAATTTACCGTAAATTTTGAACTTAGGAATATGTTGAAAATGTTTTCCTTAGTAATTTAAGTATAAAAAGATATAATGATTATAAAATGGGTATATTTTATTTAAGGTAATAAATTTAGTAAATTATTGTTTATAAGTTAATATTTTGAATAAGAGGTATTGTTATTTAATTCTTCCTTCTCCCTTCTTTTTCCGTTTCGGGGACGAAAAGTTTTGAATGGGGGAGAGTGTAACGACCCGTAAATTTCGTGGATTTAATTTGGTTGAATTTATGAGTTGTGTAAATTTAAATTCAGTAGAAATAAAAACTTATAAATGAATAATGAAATGAACGCTAATAAAATAAAATGGTGTAAGTATTGTACCTGGATATGAAATTTATATAAAGGGAATTAATTAATTTGTTAACGTAAATTTAGAAAATACTATAATAAATGATTATTCCATTTCGTACTTGTAAGCTGTTACTAAGTTGCGTGTTGAGAAGGGTTGATTGAATTGAGATTTATATTTAATTTAAATGGAAATACTAAAGGCTTACAAATAACGGAAAATTTAGGTAATAAAAGTTAGCACAAGTGGATAAACAATAACCATATAAGGGAATAGCATTAATATAAATTAAGTTGGAACAAATTGGATGTTGAGAAATAAAGGTAAGCATTCAATATATTAATTAATGTTGGTGATGATAACGTACTTGGTGATTTATTTTATAGTAACGGAAGTGGGAACGTAATGTAATAAAAGCGTAGATGTAGGTTAAGTAATAAATTGTGGATTTGGGGAATAAGTTGAACTTTTGATAATTAAGATAATTAATGCGGAAAATATGTAAAGTAAGTTATAGAATGTAAGTAACTAATTGAAAGAAAATTTAGTGTGTAAAATTTTATAGTGAGTCAATTGGTTAATTTATAATAGTAGGACTTATTGAGATAAATGAAATCAAATTTTTATTTATTACGTTGAATTAAGGATTACGTTGAAATAAGATATTTATGTGATAATTTTTAATCCAAAGGGTAAACCCTTATATTTGAAATTAAAATGGACTTTGAGGATAATGATGTGAAATCATGAACCAATGTTAGTGGCATCTTTATTTTGGATAAAAGTTGAGGATATAAAAGCTGAAAATCTAATAAATGGGTTTTTGAGAATTTTGATTTATAATTTCTAAATATAAGGAAGTAGAGGAATTTAACACTGAAATTTATAGACTTATCAACTTTTAATTCACATCTAAACTTGTTAAATCATTTAAATTGATTATGAAATATATAAGCGATAAAATTTGGCCAACTTTATAATTTAGATATAAAATTGGACTTTTATAATTTATTTTAATTTATTTAATTATTATAAAAATAGCCATTTTGGTCACGGACTCGGATTTCGACGAAACCAGTTTCATCGGATCTGTATCGGTGAATTATTGTAGGGTTTCAAGTTTCGTATCGATCGGACCTGTCATTTGATCGTACGGACGCGAAACGCCTTGCAATCAATTTAATTAAAAATCAATTTGGAAATTTTGTTTTCAACATAACTTCTTCATACGATCAAATTTGGACGTGAAACTTTTTCCATCGCGTTCAGAATATTTTAATATACCTATTTGGATATATGGGTTTAATAAATTTCGTTCCGGGGTTAGAACGGGCTTTTTGGGCCAACTACCGTTTAGCACGTTCGTAACTCGTGCCCACCTAGCCTTCTACAATTTGTCTATATATATGCTGTGATAAACCCTAGCCTCCACCTTCTATCATTTGTCTGTACGTTCATTTTCTTCATTTCTTTCTCTTCCTCAATGGTTGCAAAACCTAGATCTATCTACAGTTCAAAAATCAAAAGTCAAATTTTAAAGTCTCCAGAAAAATATAAGTCGTAGTTCTCGATGTACGTAATCTGCTGGCATGGTTCATTTCTCGATTTGGTTTGTCGTTTGTCCAGAAATTGCAAATCCTTTCTGGCCGTTCGTTATGGAGTTTAGACGATCCAACGGCGGATCATCAACGATTCGACGATCAGATAGTACCGTTGCGAAGATGGCGTCGAGGAGATCTTTGTGGTGGCGTTCGTCTGTGTCACAGGTCAAGGTGGTGTCCGTGGTTAGCCTAGGAAGGGGCGGCGGTCGCACGTCACCTGGGGCGACCGAAATTCTCGGCGTGGGTACCTAGGGGGGCGGCCTGAGGTGCTGAAGATGGTGGCGTGCTCTGATCATCTCGATAGTGGGCGAGGTTGCGGCGAAAATTTAACCTAGGGTTTCGTTCGTGGCGGCTTCTACTGGAGGCACGATGTTCTTCACTGCTAGGGTTTCTGGGTGTAACGAACGCAATTGGTGGAAACGTGTTGACGTGGCAGTGAGTTATGTTTTCTTTTATTTGTTTTAATTTCAGTTTCAAATCGTTTAACGAGGATAACTTTCTCATACGAAGTCGTTTTCACACGAGATTTTTTTTGTTAGGATCGAAATTTAATTCCAGATCTGATGACGCTGGTTTGGACAGATTTGGAGACCGTCGAAATTTTGGGTTTAAATCGGATTTAAATTCGATTTAAATTCAAAAGGTGAGTGTTTCACCCACTCACAACTTTTAAAGTTTCTTATGTTTGTTAAAATGAATTCATAAAGTGATTAGAAATTTATCGATTGTTGTTTGGTGTGCTAAATTGTCGTTCTGATTCAATTTGACATTTATTGCATTTAATTATCATTTAATTTAATATTGAATTTTAAATTGTCAATTTAATACATGTATTGATTATCAGTTATATATTGTGTTGTCGATTGAATTGGATGATGTTTGTGATGAATGCTCAATTGGTGAATTTGGTGAATGAATGTTTATTTTATATATAAATATAAACTGCAAGTTCGTTATGGATTATTTTTATTAATTCGGGATTGCGGTTTGAAATGATATATAACCGTAAATATTTAAATTGTGGATTGAAATGATAAATATCCGTACCACTTGACCCTAGGGTAGAAAATTATATACGGACACCGGATTGGTTAAATTAAATGATTTTTTTTTAAAGCTTTAATTTTTGAGTCTGGATTTAAATGATAATTTGAGAAATATATGATTTCTACGGATTGAAATATTATCGGAATTTGAGTTTATGATAAAATTTGTATTGATTTTAGGGTATTGTTAAAAAGAATTTATATGAAATTTCAAAGTTGAATTTTTGAATAAAAGTGAAATTTGTAAAAATTGAGAAATTTGAGTTGTTGAAAAATAACTTTGAAGTGTATTAAAAATGGAAATAATGTAATTTAATATTTCAAACATGAATTGAAATCGATGTAAACGCAATGTTTTATTTATAGAATGTGAATGGAGTTTTGAAAGTGGATTTTGTTGATAAAAAAAAATTGAAATGGTTTTTGTGTGAAAATGAAATGAATAGTAAATTGATAGTATTTTAAAATTTATACTTTAATATAAACTATTTTAAAATATATTACCATAAAGACTGTAATTATTAAGATTTTTAAACTGTTAAACTATTTTACCTATCTCAACTATATAACAAATCATTTTAACCTATATTTTAAAACCATTTAATTTATATTAGACTAGTTAACACTTTTTAAGTTATTTTAAAACTAATTAATCTATTTTAAAGCTAATAAATCTATTTTAATTATGTTTAATCCACTATAAATTTACTTAACCGTCTTAGATCAATTAAACAATATTTTAATCTATAGTTAAACTATTCTAGAGTAATTTAACTATTTATAACTATTATACTTATTTAAACTATTTCTAAATTCCCAGTCTAAGTAGAGAGGAAATGTTAATTAAATGCTTGGTTTTAAAAGAGAATAAAATGAATTGATGATTTGAAGTAAGAATGTAACCTGTTTGGAAATATGAAATTGGGAAGAAATTATGGTTTTGGAAACTAGAAATGATTTCAAAGTGAATAGGGTTTGAAAGCGAATATGATTTGAAAATGACTATGATTTGAAAGTGATATGTTTTGAAATCGAATATGATATTTTAATATAAATTGTAAATCGACCTTTGAAATATAAAAGAGCCATCCGGTGTGTAATAAACGATTGGTTGTTAAAGAGACCGGGATCGGATATTGTCTTATAGCCGGCCAATACCGAAAACCACTTTAACAACCGTGTACGCGGTGGAGATTCCAGAATGAAGTAGGATGGTGGCGACGTTCTCGAGGTATATTACGTGCACCCAACTCCTATGAGTTGGCATAAATGACTAAAACAGGAGCTATACCGGGCTACACAAAGGGTCGCACCCTTTCATCGAGCATGCTCCATCGGAAACCATTCTATTACTTTTGTGATTCGATATGTGGCGCCACTTTGATTCGGTGTGTTGCTCGAGGTGGGCGGAAGCTACTGGCTTGCCATCACCACCGGTCCGGGAGTGCAAACGGTGTATCCACCCTGGCATTGCCTCGCGTGCTGTGTCATCTCCTTATATCGAGCCCACTACGATTTTGGTTTAAAGATCCGACCGTGTTAAGGTTCACCAACCCCTTAACGCTATTTCCTATATGATTATACTTTACTGATTAGACACTACTGTATATAGCACAATATACTACATAGTAAATAGTTTAACGGATCCTTAAGAGATGTGAATCCTGAGCATCTTTTGAGTTACTGCACTCATATTTATTTCTGTTGATCTAACTCACATAAGATCTTTTAGTTCTTACTCAAGTGTTTTGTCTTTTCAAAATTCGCTCGGGTCAGTCCGAGCGTTTCAGGATTGGAAGATTTTTTCTGGAGGACGAAGACGAAGATTTGTAGTATTATCTACTACATTATTCCACTACACCATTTATTTCCGTTGCATTAATTAGTATTATCTGGTATGTGTACTCTGATATGTATTGTATAAATGTAATCAAAAGTTTTGTAAAACAGCTTCATGAACTGTATATTTGATTATTATATTTTATCCTTCCGCTGTGCGATTCTTTTTTTTGTTTATTTCTTTCTTGTTCTTCTTATATTTCCCATAACAATCCGCCATTCCGTATGGTTTGAATTGGCATGTGTGTCTTTTTAAATCGTGTGAAAAGGCGGGATGTTACACATTTTGTGTAACATTCCAAATATCTAGATCATTGGACTATAAATAAATCTCCATCCTATATGACCAATAAGTGCAATTATGCCATTAAAAATTGGAGGTCTATCGGTAAATTGTACTTCGACAAAAGTGTTAACAAATGTACCAACTGTATTGCTAGCCATTAAAACTTTTCAAAAATCAAATTATGAGTGTTTGAAAACCTATTTTTATGATAGAAAACGTGGGTTCTGGAATTATGAATCTTAATGCTAATTAAACACTAGAGGGGGTGACACCATTGATTTTATATTGGTTCGGATTTCTTCTATGTCTAGTCCCATGCAATTGCTTGTACATATTTCATTTCAAATGCCAATTTAAACAGGCAGAAGGCAAATCCAATTACAATCTAGATTTCGAGGTTATAAGACACACCCTTCTGATTTTTCAAGCTCAGGGTACACCTACTTGATTTGGAAAAGCTATAAGCACCCACTCGGATTTTTGGGCTACCAGGCACACCCAATTGATTTGTACGGGCTACACTCACACCCAAATAAATGCAAATAGAATTTGCTGGTTTTTCCAAAGACAATTTCTTGAACTTTGGATACAGTGGATCCTATAACCTCTTGGATGACACTTTGATCTTTAATTTAAGAGAGAGATTATTCCAAAACAGTAAGAAAGTAGTATTAAATTAATACACAATAGTATGAATTGGTTCTAAATAATTTAGAAGATAATTTGATATATTTTTAATGGAGTTTTAAAGAGAGTAAGAGGAGGGAAGAAAATGGTATAATAACCAATTGAAAATTCATTTGAAACCTTCTATATATATTGTATAAACAGATGTGTCCGTTTGCGAAGAGTTGCGACGAATAGTCACTTCAATTCAGAATTTGAAAAATGTATTTACGGCATGTATATCAACATAACATTAGGGTATGTGTCATCGTATGCTTGTGAAATTTGAAAACTCTTTTCTTTTTAAATTTTTTTGAAAATACTATACTTTGTAAAGTAATTTGATACTTTGTAAAATAATTTAAACATAGTTTATAAACATTTTAAACTTTGAAAATCTTTTATAAAATATTTTCAAATATAATTGAAAATACATTTTGTTTGAAAATATAAAAGGTAAGAAAATAAGAGATATAGATCATGAGACTTTAACAAAATTATGTGATTTTATACACTATAGTATAGTCTTGATATCTTCATATCTTGATCTTTATATTCATGAGTCTACATGTCCAGTTCTTAAGTCTTTATACTGTAAAGTCTTCGATTCAACACCTGTATAATTCCTGTACTATATATTATATAACTTGGAAAACCTTAGTATCCATATTTTATATGAATGTATATTGTTGTTATCAAGGGTGTTATCATCAAAATCAATAACTAAGGTATTAACAGTGTTTACTTGGACGCATTTCGATATGCATTGAATTTCATCGAACATAGCATGTCATGCATTAAATGTGGATCCAAGGTACCCTCTTATGAAACAAAAGTGACATAATATGGAACTAGAGTGATCTACTACGTTGAAAAAAGAAATGGTTAAGCTGAAGGAAAATGGTTGACATGCGTTAATAATTCCAACTTGAAAACGTCTTCTCGAAGGGTTGTTAACCCCTTATCATGGATTGAACAACTTTTGGATGGGAAAGTCAGACATGAACTATTATTCTTTATGGGTGCATAATCTTGTTTACTATCAGATAGATATGTACTTCCTAGTTCAAGAACATACGAGCTTCATCATTGATTTGGTGTTGTATTGTTATCGATTCATGTCATTTGGTCTGAAGAATGATGGAGCTACCTACCGTCGACTGGTGAATAGGATGTTTAAAGATCAAACTGGACGTGCTATGGAGGTTTATGTAGATGACATGCTTGTGAAGTCACAACGATCGATGAATCATATAGGTGATCTCTTTGAAATGTTTGATGTACTTTAGAAGTATGGAATGAAGCTCAAACCACTGAATTTTTTTTTGGGAGTCGCATCGAGCAAGTTTTTGGATCTTACTATAAACTCAAGGAGCACTGAGAAAACCCAAAACAAATTAAAGCATTAAAGGAGGTTGCTTTCCAGAAGACGAGGAAGAAAATGAAGAGCTTGAACGACAAGTTTGCAACACCGAGTAGATTCATCTCGAAGGCGACCGATAAGTGCATTTCGTTCTTCGAGCCTTCAAATAAAAGAAGGGGAAGTTTACCTCGATAAGGGAATATAAAAATTCTTTCCAAAATTTATTAGAACATACAAAGACACCACTAGTTTTATCGAAGCCCTCGGAAAGAAAAGATTTGTACATTTACCTAGCAGTCTCCTCTCATGCATTAATTACAGCCTTGGTGCATAAGGAGAGCAGTTCAAAGTCTAGTATATTACATCAGTAAATTATTTACTAGAGCATTATACTATTTTTGATAACTATGTGGAAGTTGGGGCTATGTTTCCTGGCTCATCTGACTAAAGTTTCGATTCAACCGTTGAGCGAGTATTACATTAACCCCAGTTTTGAGAAGGTTAATAAAATTGAATAGTTGAGGTAGTTTGATATAGTTTACCATCCGAGGAAGGCGATTCGAGTATAGGAATTGGTGAATTTCATTGACGAGTTCACCATTTGAGATGATGAAAAGGAAGAGGAATGGGTTTAGCTTCCTCAGTGGAAGTTATAGAGAGACGAGTCTTCAATGAGCATAATTCTGGGGTTGGCGGTTGCTCTGGTGACCCCAAAGAGAGGAAGGATCTATTATTCCTTAAGGCTAGCATTACTGATGAAGGAAAAAACAAAGTCAAACATGAAGCGTTGATTGTGGGACTTAAGATAGCAAAGGAACTGGGAGTGGAGACGTTGCATATATTCGACGACTATTGATTGGTACTCTATCAAATGTAGAAGGAATTTCAGGCTAAGGGAGTGAACTTTTCCCTTACCCAATGAAAGTAGTGGAGTTACTAAATGATATCGAAAAACACAATAACGCATATCTTTAGGGAGGAAAACATGAAATTGTTTTACTGGTCGAGCTGGCCCACTCTGAGGATGCATGGCTTTTGGGTATCGTCCCAGTTAAGCTTTAACTACTCCAAGCATAGATGAGATATGTAACACCTCACCTCTATATCTATATTGCCCAAGAGTATTACTGAGTAATACTATCGAGTAACATGTAGAATGAGGCGGTATGGGTAAAGTACACTTGAACATTTCCATAATATAAAAATCACCCACCTCGACGTAAATAGTGTGGGTACAAAGCATTAAACACATATGGTGCCTAAGGATAGCATAATACAGAATATAAAAATAAATACAGAGAACACAGAGTCATCAACACAGCGATAAAATATAATACATCATATACGTATAAATGGGATACAAAAAGTCAAATTCGCACGGAATCTCAAATATATACAAGATTAATCTGATACATCTAATCCAAAATCATATACATACACAAGTCCAAATACATGATATACAATACAACTAGTAATACAACCTCTAACTAAGCCCAATAATAAAATTTGGTCTCATAATCCATGAACCTGAAATGTCTCGGACTGACCTGGGTATTATATAAATAATAAACGGGTTAGAATAAGTCTTTATTCAATGGAGAGAATATAAACGATATCTTAAGGAATAATATACTCGACATAATAAGAATCTAATCATCAAAGGCATAATCAAACATCCACGGCACGTCGTACAACATCTACAACATGTCAAACATCAAACATCCATCATACACATCACACATTGCATGCATTGCACACATCACACGGATCACACGCATCACATATCACATACAACACAACTGAAATACCAATTCATTTATATTTAATGGAAATATTCGATTTATTTATTTTATTCTTCATTTTTAATTTCATTACTGCCACCCGCATTTTATTTATGTTGTTTTTATTACTACTACCAAAAGCCAAGTCTACACCTGAGCATTGATGCTTCTCAGGTGACCCAAATCATAATATTTTTGTGAGTGTCCTTACCAACCTTTAGCAACTTAATAAATGCATTTCGATTCCTCGCCTCCTTGTTCCTCACTCCCATTAACCTTCTCATTTCATTCTGGATTTATCCCATTGACCCATGCAACAGATTGTGACCATGCAACGAGGATCCATGTCGCCGCAATGACATCGGGGAGCGACCCTACGGTCGGTCAAGCTAGGATGGAGCTAGCAAAAACTTCTGGCTATCGCATCATTGTAAGGGACTTCGTACTCTTTATTCCACTCAAAAGCTGAGATAATCATATTCCTGCTTTAAATTAAATTATGGAATAATATACTTTGCCTAACCATCAAGTCAGAATTCCAATAATATCGACAGTATGGGTATAAAATATAGCATAATCCACCGACATCCAAATAGCAAATGCTCAATCATCAATGAATTATTTGACATTATACTCTTGTTGAATAAATAAATACACCCCACAAGGACGTTCGATAGCGCCCAATGAAATATAATTATGTACACAACATCCTCTGTTAATCAACATCAAATAAATTTCCGCTTTGCTTATTAAGGCACTCTCGCTTAAATCGCTTCCTAATTCACTAATCTTCATTTTATTATTTATAATTCAATACAATGGTTAATTTTACTTCATATCGTTCATATCAAACAAATCACAATCATCCACACTAATTAGTGTATTATTGATTTAATTTGTATTTAACGAGATGGAGATTTTTCATTCATACATTTTACTTCATTTTATTTCCCACTTATTATAATAATACTTTATTTAAATTTAATCACAAAACATCTCTCTTATTTATTCCCTGCCTTTTTTAAAATAATAATTATGGATTCTCTTATTTAATTTCAAACTCATGTTTCAAAATAATTTATTTGGTTTCAAAGAAGCCTTCATTAACACTCATCAATAAATTTTTATAACCTCAAAAATACTTTCTCTTTAAATTTCCACTTTAAAAATAATATGGAAATACTACAAAGAAATTTAGATCTTTCAAATACCTATAAAATCTCTAATCTGAAAATATTCTCTATTCAAAATATTTGCATACCCAAATATACTATTTCAAAATCATTATTTAAATCCTCGTTTATATTCAAACACTTCTTTTAAAGCTATTAATGCATCAGAATAATACACACACACACACACATCACTTTCAAAAATTCACTTCTTGTTTGAAAATTATCAAATAAAAAAGTTTGCATTCATCTAACAATTAATTCAAAATATTATTTATAATCCTTCCCCTTTTTAATTCTAATTATTCACCCTTTTAAAGATGCAGATTTTAAACTTCATTATCTAAGTCTCCTTTAAATATTTTTATAGTCATCTATAATAAATATTTAAATCTTCAAAAAAATTCTAATTTTATCATAATCTCAAAATTCATCATTTCACAAACATCATATCATAAATGCCCTTCCTTTATTTTTATAATCAACAGTAAATAAGTATAACTATAGATATTCAAATTCACTTGTTTAAATAAATTTCAAACTCATCTTTATAATTTTTCATTAATCCTAAGTAATCTCAATATTAAGTAAAACATCCTTCTAGAATTCGATGTTTATCTCCAAATAATTTATTCATTTCTAATTACATCTTTTAATTTAATTTTCACTTTTCTAAACAATTTCAAATTCCATTCAGTTATTTGCAAACATCGAATTATTAACAATTATACCAAATCAGCAATCCAACATCAATCATCATAACATCATTACATCTATTCAAACAACATCAATCATCTATTATCAACCAACAACCAATTTTATCCAATCAATCAGCCATCCAGCCAAGCAAACAAATCAAACAATTATATATGGGAATATGCATCAAATAAAAATAAACATAGTTGTGAGTGAGTAAAGCTCACTGGAATGATGAAATTTCCAAACCAAAGCTTCAGCCATGATGTACGTTAACCACTGCAAGCCAGCCCAAATGCACAACAGCCATGGTCTAGGCTCTAATACGCTTAGTAGAGAAGCTGCAGTCATTGATGTCTATCCCTTTAATCCTCACATACGCCTCCACCCATCCTCATCATCACCAACATCAACCATGTGTTGTTTGCACTCTCCATCACGCGTGCATCCACAAACACACGCACACACGCACTCTAATCGACCTCTTTCCTTTGTCCAAATCATGCTGGCCACCTTCTTCAGTTTACGATGTCTTCAAGTCGCGACTACAGACTCACAACCTCACTCCATCACCACACGCCCAAAGCCATGCCTCGCTCCATGTCGTCGACTGCATCGCAACAATCCAAGCGCATTATCAGGCTACCTCCCATCTTGAACGGAAGCTCCTCCATTGCATCATATGGCATAGTTAACTCTAGTTGCCCTCCCCTTACATCATTGGCCTCCGAGATTTGGCCAGGCCAGATCGCCACTTCGATTTTTTTAATGATACGAATTGATTTTCTTATTTGGAAAATTAAGGCAAGTGCTAAAAAAGAGAATTGGGTTCAGGTTTAGTTGGGAAGCGGTTAGAGATTTCCAAAAGCGGATAAAGGAAAAATGGGTTTAGGCATAATCTACTATGTAGTCTTTATTTAATTTCAATTCAATTTTAGTTAATTTGCAATGCATTTCAAATTTGAATTTCAGTCGTTAAAGTAAATTTCAAACTTGCATAAATTGGTCCACATCTCATTTTACAAATTACAATTGATAATTGACAATTTATTTGCTTCAACGCTTGTTTATTTTTATTTAATAATTCATCACTTTGCTACAAAATAATTTTCGAAGAGGATTTTTTAATTTAATACAACTTATTAGAATAAAATATTTTATTAATTGGAATTTAGTTCACTAAAATTTATTTCAAAAATATATAATCATCGTAAAAGTCGAGTCAAACACCTTTTTTTTAATTAATTTTATTAATTTATACGGCTTAAAAAACCGGGCTGTTACAAGCTTTCACCCTTAAGAAAATTGCGTCTTTGCAATTTCTTATAGAGAAGTCGACATTTGCAGTTCATACCCTGCCTTTTCTCATAATCATCACTCATCTATCAAACTCAACCACTTCATTCTCTATGTGGCTCACACTCTCCAACTCATTTCATCGTATGCTATGATTTCAAATTGATTTAATTAACGACTTTCTACTCTTCGTATAAGATAAATTTTTGTGAAAATTTCCCAAGTGTCGAATTTTTCGGAAAATTTTGGCAGAGTCACTTTACATGAAGATCGTTCTGAAAAATCAAAACACAATATAGTTACAAAATATACATCTTCGAAGAGGCATCCCGAAACATGGGAAAACAATATAATATCACAACAAATAATCGTATAACGCAAAAACGTATCTTTATTTAACATTTTTAAGCATTTTGCTTATTGTTTAGTGAGCAAAAGTGAGTCGACATCGCCAAATTGTTCAAGCAAGCTTCATATATACTTATTGCAACTCTAAGAACTCATATAAGATCACATTTAAAAGGATAAAGTAATATTATACTCGTATGACTATGTAATAATGTTGCATCTTCACTTTTGTCGATCTTGCATTAAAATTATAAGTATAAAGAACGCACAAAAGTAAAGTCATAGAGTCTAGAATTTTGCTTCCGAAACATCTTTCGGATTATTAAAACATCAAACATTCAAAGAATAATGCGATAATTTTCAAAAGGTCAAAATCCGAAACGACTATGTAACTGCAGGTCTTCCACTGTAAATCACGTTTTAGCCTTGTAAACATCAAAACTTTACTTAACCCTTCAAATAAAAAGTTGTGGCTTATGTTTTAAGCTTTTCGGAATGGGAAAAACATTAAAGTTGGACAAACGTTCAAAAGTAAGTTCAGCTCGGTTTTGATGTATTTCATTTCGGGATAACGAGCATTGCTTTCATTGTCTTACGTTTAAACCATCACAAAATTCAAAATATTAGAAAGTGATAAACATCAAAATTGTTACTCATGTCGTAGTCTAATTAACGGAAAAAGAATCGATAAAATTGGATCATTCCACCGTAAATTATTATGCCTACATAAGTAAGAACCATTTTTTTTTTAATTTTCAAATCTATCTATCCATCCATCCATCCATCTATTACTTCTGTTACTAATATTGAAAAGGAGAAAACACAATTTGCATAAAACCACAGTTTGGCAAGTGACATGCATATTTCTAATTCCACGTGTTGCTCAAGCTGTTTCTTTTCCTTTTTCCACGGTCCAACAACTGGTTAAACCATTAAAGAATTATCTGCCTTCTTCCTTCGATTGTTATAATTTGGTTAAATATCTAAGGATGTGTCCAACCCTCCTACTTTGTAATGTCACAAATTAATTATGTGTCATGGTTTGTTTAACATTCTGAAGAACATATTAGATGACTTGATATTAAAATACAAATTCACATCTTTCTTTACTGGAATGCAATTGTAGTAAAATAAACTAACATTTATTAATTTGTTTATGTGTCATCGTATAAGTTGTGCTTACCAATTGACATTGTCAAGTAGAATGTCTACTACTAGACATTCTCTTTCACAATGTCTAGTAAATGTTTGGGGCTAGCTCTATTTACACCCCGAAAATTGCCTTACACACCCCGGTTAGCTAAACAAAAAATACCCACCCCGCTATTTTCTTTTAACCCCCCAGTTTATTCCATAAATAACCCCGTTGTTCTCAATTTCTAACGTCGGTTTTTATAATAAAAATCACGTTCGGGCTGAGCTTTGTTTTATATAAAAGCTCAATTGGATCGAGCAATGTTCCGTATGAAACCTTGTTCGGACGGAGCAAGGATTTGTAAGAAACCTCGCTCGAAACGAGCGAGGTTTTGTATGAAACCACGCTTGTACCAAGCTAGGTTTTTAATAAAAAACACATGCAGTGTAGCGAGTTAGGTTACCTCACTCGCTTCAAGCTTGGTTTGTTAGGTTCCTTCACTCGCTCCATACTTGGTTTTTTGTGTTTCCTCACTCGTTTGAAGCTTGGTTTTTTGTGTTTTCTCACTCGCTTGAAGCTTGGTTTTTTGTGTTTCCTTACTCGTTTGAAGCTTGGTTTTTTATATTTCCTCGCTCACTCCGAACTTGGTTTTTTAAAGACCTAAATTCGTTATTTTTACGATATACAGCTACAGGGTTGAGGGCAATTTTGTCAAAATAATTTGTTTTAAATTTACCGGGGGGTGAAAAGCAAAACAAGGGGTGGTAATAGATGCTCCCAATGTTTGGACACATCATTATTTACATTTAGTATACAGTTGCATTGAAGATAGATCCTAATTATGAGCATGGCAGCGACATTGCATTATTCAACAGGGAAGGTTGGAGATGCTCTAGACTATATTCCTCGTCTGATATTTCAGTTATAGATTCAGCGTTTGTCTCTCCATTTCCTCTCCTCGATTCGGTTTTTCTTCTCCCCAATTCCTTTTCTCGATTCGATTTCCCTCGCCACCGTTTCTCTACGTATCTTTACTGTCCACTTTTCTCTATTTTCACTACCATATAAATTTCAATCTTAAACGCAAAAGGAGAAGCCAATGACATGTCAAATGAATAATGTACAGCATCTTTCTTTTATTGCTACCCGCTTTCATCTTTTGTAACCACCCATTTCTCGCATTTACTTCATGTTCATCCCTATTCTTCGCTTACTGTTAGTACTTCGGTTGTACCATCGTAATTATTTCATGCTCTTCCTTCTCTTCCCCCCCTTCTCACTACTTCTTTCCCACTTGATCTGAAAGCCCCAATTTTAATAATTTGATAACCACAGTAGTGAGTAACCTCAATTCACCGATTGTTCTTCTCTATTGCTTTCTATAAGAATTTTTTCCATGGTTCGTATTCTGGACTTCCTTATGCATGCATTTAATGTCAACCATTTTCAGGTATGAACAATAATTTTTAATTTGAAAGTATTCTTTGAATAATGTTGAATGAAGTAATTAATAAAATTGTTGCTTTTGTCAAAACAATGCTTATGTCAATTGAGTTTTGGATTTAAGAAACTGGATTAGGTCAGAGATCTAATTTTCTAGGAAAATTTTCAAACATAAACTTGTTTTTGAAAACAATAACGCAAATAACCCTGTTTTGAAAATAATTACAAACATTGACCTGTTTTTGCCAGGTAGACGTAGGCGATTTTTCAAAATTCGCCTTCGGGCGAATTTTCAAAATTCGCCTTCGGGCGAATTTTCAAAATTCGCCAACGGGCAACATTTGAAAATGCGCATGAAGGCGAATTTTGAAAAATCGCCTTCGTTAAAACCCTGCACAAAACAAGACAGCCAGCAACCCTTCTCCCCACTTCCTCATTTCCTCAAAACAAAACAAAACCGAACACAAAAGCCCCAAATTCCTCAAAACCTTCCTCTACTTCCATTTCTTCAATTTTTAGACAAATTCTTTCACAAATTAGTCAATGGCAAGCACGTCTGGTATAGAACAAGAAATAGGTACGAATCTATACCCATAATTTGGTATTTCTAATTTAGGGCATGAATTTGTTGCAAATTTACTTCATGAACAAAATTTGTGCTTGTAAAGTAAAGCATTTGAATATCGCCGTTGATAATTTGTACACTTTGAACTTGTTTGAACTAAGGTAGTTGTATGTGTACAAAATGCAATAGGTTACTTTGTAAAACATTTTAATATGTACAAAAAGTATGTTAAGCAATAGGTCGAGCATGAATTGTTTTTGCATAATTGTTTGGCTTCCACAACTTACTTCATTGTTTGTTTTCAAGCATATAGTTTGAGCATTTAATATTTTGAATATTGCATGTTTTGTTCTTTCATGCAAATAGTATCTATTTAATCACACAACTTACTTCATCATGATGTGTGTGTGTGTATGCGCGCGCTATGTGTTTTTTTTCAAACCATGTTGCGATAGAGTGTACAAAATGCAATAGGTTACAACTAAGGTAGTTGTAGTTTATAAAAGCCATATTAAAAATCTATATGAACGACAAGGAGTTTACGTGCATTCATACTACTTTGTGGGTTATGAGGTTGTCAATTTTTGGTTAGTGTATAATTTTTATCGAAATGAATTGATTTTTAATATTTGTATCTTGTAGAGTATGTGGAGATGGAGCCCGGACCCGTTGATGGAAGGGTATTATTTCTTCAAGCACAGCATCGTACTTCTAACGATATATGGATGCAGGTGGTTTTTTAAAAAAATATAATTTTGTGTTAGTTGGTATAATTCCGGCTTTCTAATTATATATTTATCATTTGTTCAGCCCGACGATCCAGATACAACTATTGGTCACTCCACATCGGTGAAGAAGGTGAGTTCAAGTCATCCAGGAGTATTGGCTGAGATTGAGAGGGCTGGTTTTTTACACATAATGAAGTTAGGATACATCCAGCTTGACCACTATCTTATCACTACTTTGGTAGACAGATGGCGACCAGAGACCTCCACTTTTCATTTCCCTGTTGGTGAGATGACGATTACATTAGCAGATGTTGCAGTGTTGTTAGGTTTGCCTATTGAAGGCAATGCAGTGGCTTATGGAGGAGTGGCATATGACTATATGCAATTGTGTCATGATTTACTTGGTCTTGACCCACCCCCCGAACAAACAAGGGGCAATGAGTTTGTGGAAATCATGTGGTATAGACGTCAATTGTCGCACGATATTCCTGCTGATGCTACAGAGGCTCAGATTCAGCAGCGAGCACGTGCTATTATTTTGCACATCATTGTTTCTCGATTGATGTGCGACCATACAAAGACTCGGGTAGATCTGAAATGGCTACCGTATATTGCTGATTTAGGGGAGTGCGGTAAGTTTTCCTGGGGCAGTGCTGTGTTATGTTATACGTATATGGAGATGTCCAGACTCTCTCTTTTGGAGAATAAATCTATTGGTGGCTGTCTGACACTACTACAGGTTTGAAACAAACTCCAATAATTTACTGCTTTACATGATTTGTCTCATTTTTGGTCTTAACTTTTTCTTATAAATGCAGCTTTGGTCGTGGACTTATCTTCCAATCGGAAGATTGTTAGTAACAAACGTTGTTGTCGATCAGTCGATGCCGCTTGGGTCTCGGTATTTTTTTATCCTTTCAAATAAATTATACAGTGCAATTTCCATGTGTAATATATTCTAACATATTCTAACAGGTGGGTAGGGCCAAAAAAAACGCGCCAAACTCCAAAACGGAGTGTGAAGTTCTATCGCAACGAGTTAGATGTGTTGAGTCAAGATTTTTATAGAGTTTTGATTTCTGACAAAGGGATAAGCCGTGATCGACAAAAAGAAGTTATTCAGACACAAAGAGCTCCATATGATTAGAGGTTGATTATTTTGTATGTTAGTAATGATTATTTATGTTAAAATCTATCCTCAAATAATCTAATGCCTTTAATCTTCGAATATATATATAAATATATATGAGTGCACATTAACTGTGCAGTCTGGACAAAACCGGTCGACCGGTCAAAACCAGGTGGTCGACCGTTTTTGCCCAGAATGCACAGATAATGTGCACAAGTGAACATAACGTGTATATATATTCAAATTCCTGTCTACTGGTCATTTTTTGACCCGTCGACCGTTTTTAAACAGAAAGCAATTTTTCCAAAAGACACTTCTTTTCTCCAAAGGTTGCATCTCTTACCTTTCATCAAAGATCATATCTCTTAATGGCAACTGCTCACAAAGAGTTACAACCATTCTTCTCTATATAAACTCATCTAAATCATTGATTAAAATAACATGATTGTATATGCTTTTTACTCTAATCTCTGATCTTACTTTCTACATACTCCTGCATTCTAAAAGCTCTCAATTATTTATTGAATCATTGAAACTATTTCATATCTTTTGATTCAATAAGTAATATACTTTCCTTAATCTTTTCAAAACATCATTCGCATACTTTGAGGATAAGATTATAGGAAGGGTGTGCTACTAGTGACAAATCTGTGTTTTCAAGAGCACAAGTTGTCAACAACAATTGTATTTGTTCTTTTGTTAAAGTCCTCTGTGTTGTAAGAGGCAAGTGTTGAAGTCCTCAGTGTATTAGAGGCGTGAAATCCCGTTCGTTTGCTCGGGTGTTGTAAACCTGTTCCTCCGGGTGAAGCGAGGTAGTTAATAGTGAAAATCCAGATAGAAGTCTGGGACTGGACGTAGGACGGTGCTCCGAACCAGTATAAAAATCTCTGGTGTGATTTTTCTATTTTTATTTTTACTTTGCTACTATCATCTATTTTCCGCATTTATATTATAGTCCATATTACACGATCCGTGTGTACTATATTAGCACGTGCATTCGTATACACACCGCACTTTCATTTGATATCAGAGCCTGGTTTTCTAGAGATCGTAACAACATCCTAAAATAAATGGCTACAAAGAGATCTAGTCAAGGCAATAAGAAGAGGAATAGCAATAAAGAACAATCAAAGGAGCAAACAAACAAATGCTTCATGGCAAAAGATAACGAGGTTAGTGATCTAATTTTTGATGATATGATAGAAATAAATTCAGAACTTCTAGACACTTTAAAAAGTCTCAAAAGAAAATATAAGGAAGCTCTGGAAAATCAGAAGAAAGCAGAATTCGAAAGAGCTATGCTTAAAGACGAGAAGAGAATATTAGAAGAAGAACTTGAGAAAATTCAAGATTCAGACAATTCTCAACTCGCTCTATTAAGTCAAGAAATAGAAGCTCAAAAAGAAAAGAATAATGCTCTAGCTTCTGAAAATCATGAGTTAAAAACAAAAATTAAAATTGTTGAGTTAGATAACACTAGTCTCAAAACTAAGCTTGATGACATTACTAAAAATATTTCCAATTTTAATAAAGGGAGAGAAAATTTATGCAGGATTATTGAAAATTCTCAACCTGCTTCAAATAAGAAGGGATTAGGTTATGTTAAGAATTCAAAAGCTCACAATGATAGAAGTGGTGTAGGCTATAAACAAGCTAAAAGTAAAAATAGTACTAGATATGCATTCATGTATACTAACTTTAGTGCTAGTACTAGTAATCAAGATAGTTTTAAAACCAGGTATAGTCATAATAGTACTTTGTTTAGAAATGATAGAAATTATTCTTCAAGTACTAAGCTAATGACTAATAGTATTAAGATATGGATTCCAGCTAATATGATTGATCATGATAAACAACTTTATATTAGCAACTATTATAAGAATGTAATTTGTAATGAAAATTATATTTATAAAGGTTCAACCACACCCAAATGGGTATGGTTTCCAAAGACCTAGCCCCCCGGACCCTAACATAGTAAGTGGGTACCGAAAATTATTATTATTTTTTGCAGGTACTCAGAGAAACAAAAGGAAAATGATAGATTTTGGAATTTCAAAGAATGTTCCATATGTTTAATAGAATTACGTGCTTACAACAAAATATGGACTTCGGTAAATATGGTAAAATTTATTTTACTTTTCCTTCATAATTAATAATGAGTTTATCTCGTTATATACAAGATATTTTATATAATTTTCCCTATTCTTTTTTATAATGACAAAGGGGGAGAAATTCATATGCATATAAATAAAGGGAGATATTATACTTAGGGGGAGATGTTATACTTAGGTGGAGCTTTAAAGATATTATCTGGCACTTGTACTAAATAGTGTCGTGTTTTAATTCGTATTAGACTTGTGTGTATTATCATCTTGTGTGAATGTTACTCTTGATCTATGGTAGTAGTTTTATGTTGCTTATAATCTCTTTTACATCCTCCATTTAAACAACTCCTTTTTGTCGATGACAAAGGGGGAGAAAATTGTGCTAACAGTATATATGCAGGACACAATCTCAGGGGGATATCTTATACAGGGGTAGATTCATAAATATGTTGTCATCAATCAAAAAGGGGGAGAATGTTGAGTCAAGATTTTTATAGAGTTTTGATTTCTGACAAAGGGATAAGCCGTGATCGACAAAAAGAAGTTATTCAGACACAAAGAGCTCCATATGATTAGAGGTTGATTATTTTGAATGTTAGTAATGATTATTTATGTTAAAATCTATCCTCAAATAATCTTATGCCTTTAATCTTCGAATATATATATAAATATATATGAGTGCACATTAACTGTGCAGTCTGGACAAAACCGGTCGACCGGTCAAAACCAAGTGGTCGACCGTTTTTGCCCAGAATGCATAGATAATGTGCACAAGTGAACATAACGTATATATATATTCAAATTCCTGTCTACTGGTCATTTTTTGACCTGTCGACCGTTTTTAAACAGAAAGCAATTTTTCCAAAAGGCAATTCTTTTCTCCAAAGGTTGCATCTCTTACCTTTCATCAAAGATCATATCTTTTAATGGCAACTGCTCACAAAGAGTTACAACCATTCTTCTCTATATAAACTCATCTAAATCGTTGATTAAAATAATATGATTGTATATGCTTTTTACTCTAATCTCTGATCTTACTTTCTACATACTCCTGCATTCTAAAAGCTCTCAATTATTTATTGAATCATTGAAACTATTTCATATCTTTTGATTCAATAAGTAATATACTTTCCTTAATCTTTTCAAAACATCATTCGCATACTTTGAGGATAAGATTATAGGAAGGGTGTACTACTAGTGACAAATCCGTGTTTTCAAGAGCACAAGTTGTCAACAACAATTGTATTTGTTCTTTTGTTGAAGTCCTATGTGTTGTAAGAGGCAAGTGTTGAAGTCCTCGGTGTATTAGAGGCGTGAAATCCCGTTCGTTTGCTCGGGTGTTGTAAACCTGTTCCTCCGGGTGAAGCGAGTTAGTTAATAGTGAAAATCCAGATAGAAGTCTGGGACTGAACGTAGGACGGTGCTCCGAACCAGTATAAAAATCTCTGGTGTGATTTTTCTATTTTTATTTTTACTTTGCTACTATCATCTATTTTCCACATTTATATTATAGTCCATATTACACGATCCGTGTGTACTATATTAGCACGTGCATTCGTATACACACCGCACTTTCAAGATGTGCTAGAGGATGACAAGGTTACATGGACACCGTACACACAAGATGTGCTAGCACAGCTTCCAGCCATGTGTACAGCTGCTAGATACTTGTGGACTGCGAGAGTACCACTCCTATCTTATACCCAGGCTGCATTTCACTTACCCGACAGGGTTATGAGACAGTTCGGCATGATGCAGCATATACCAGATGATGCGCCACCCTGCACGTCTACGTACAATGCAGAGGAGTATGTTGCCTACATTCAGTTGTGGAATGAGCGACATACAGATACCCAGATTGAGAGGGAGCCCACCATCACGCTAGAGCAGTACAAAAGGTGGTACTGGAACATAACACGACGATATGTTTTTACGGCGCCAGTGGAGGCAGTGTATAGAAGTCCGTACGTTCCCAGAGCACCACTTGAGAGGAACGTGGTAAGCTGATGTTGTAAGTAGTATATCAATTAGTTATTATAGTTGTGTCTCTGGCTAATTTTCATTCAACTTTACAGGCAGCTGGTATAAGCAGGGCTTGGAAAGAAGCTGAAAAGCTTCGCAGACGACAAACCGACGAGGAGGGGAGGAGGATGTGCACTAATATCCAAAGGATTCTAGATGTTGTATTGTGCAGGAATAAACTTGATAGGCCAAGACCTCCATCTCCACCTCCAGCGCTTGTGTACACCCGACGTCGGCCTAGAGGAGGTGCGGGTTCATCGTCACAGGGCACCTCGTCCTAAGGTGCACCGGTACACGAAGAATTTGTTCCTGGCCCATCTCAACCAGCGCTCGCATTACCTTTGTCTTCCACTGCGCGCAGAGATCGGAGTAGCAGCAGCAGCAGCAGTAGCGGTTCTAGACCACTGGTAACGCGTCGGCAGAGAAGAAGCTTGCACGAATTTCATGATCTTCATGAGTAAATCTATATTGGTGCTAGATGCGAGTAGTTAGAGGTTGTTTGGATTTGTAAAATTTGTGTTTGGATTTGTAATATCCGTACGAAGCAATATTGTTTGGCTTTGCCAAATGTTGTTTGGATTTGTAAAATTTGTGTTGTACCGTACGAAGTAATGTAGTTAGATGCATTTCGCTTAAATTTGAGATGTTGTATTTCATGAGCTGCATGTTAAATTTGTCCATTGAGCGACTGCTCTGTTGCCGTGTTGAATTTGTAAAATTTGAGATGTTGTATCTGCTGCTCTGTTTGCAGCAGCAGGTTTCTTTGAGCGAATTTTGAGAATTCGCCAGTAGGCGAATTCTTAAAATGCGCCTGTAGGCGAAATTTAAAAATTCGCCTGAAGGCGATTTTTGAAATTTCGCCAATTCAAACCTGCACTGTAAAAACCAGTTGACCCTTCTTCCTTTGTCATTTCCTTTTGCTTCAAAGTCAAACCAAAAACCTAAATTTGTGCAAAAGCAATCGCAGAAGTCACTAAGGTTGGTATTTTGTCATTTTTTGCCTCTCTTCTCACATATGGGTGTGTAGTACGCCAGTCTTCAATTTTGTTCAAATCGGAAAGGAATTCGACCCAAACCATGGTTGCAAATTTGACTAATTTTGGTATTTTATTTAACTTTTATTTAGGCGAAAATGGATGATTGGGAGATCGATGATCAAACAATGATGGAAATATATGATGACTACGAACAGAATAAGGTTGCAGATGATGAGGTAGAATTTGTTCCGGAGACCGAAGTGGAAGATCTACCAACAGTGGGTGCTACAGAGACAAATGAGGAGACAAATGAAGAAGTAGAGAGTGAACTTGTTTGTGCTACGTGGGAAAATGTCGTACTCGAGAATCCCCAACCGGTTCAACAATCAATGCATACCAGGCTAATGACTGTACTTGCTCATCAAAACCCTAATACATCAAGTTCTAGCATCAGTGGACGTTCGGTACTTTGCTATTGCGGAGTTGAACGTAACATTGTTGTTTCCAAAAGTCAGAGGAATGCAGGACGTCGCTTTTACGGCTGTAAAGCGTATATCGATGCACAGACGCGTCAGGAGGTGAATAGATGTAAATTTTTTGAATGGTTCGATCCTCCAATGACCAAAAGGGGGGTCCAATACGCGCTTGAGATGCAAGCTACGGTTAGTCGCTTGGAGAGGATGAATATTGCAATTCGCAATGAAATGCTTGCGGGGTGCTACCGGTTACCACGAGATTGACCGTATGTTTTGATGTAATGGTCGTAAAGTAATATAACGTGGTTGCTGTTTGTGTATGCTTGCCTTTTATCATCTGTCTGTCCTGTATTTTCTATTGAGAGGTATCTTGTAGTTCAACAGCGTAATAATCTGTTGAGTATTAGTGATTTCGGGTGTTTTCCTATTGGCGACTTTTGTAAATTCGTCTTCAGGCGATTTCTCAAAATTCGCCATAAGGCGACTTTTGAAAATTCGCCTAAAGGCGACTTCTGAAAAGTCGCCTTCAAGAAAAAGTTTTATATCTAGTCAGCTTTTGCACTGGCCTCCTCATTTCCAAACACCAAGTTTTCAGATCTGAAGAACTCATTTTCTTTCAGCTTACAATTCCAAACACCAAAACTCTTTTTTCTTTCGATAATCAGTTGGTTGTTGAAATAGAGTCCTTGCTAGCCTACGCAAACGTCTACGCTATATCTCTGTATACGAATTGGTAAGAAAATTACAAACCCTAGCTTTGTTACGTCCATTAAAATATTTTCGTACGAATGTACAGAAATTGTTTGGTCAACCAAAACTTATTTGTATGTAGAATGGCTAGAAATCTCATTCCAACATTTTGCTACTACGACGGTGAATTGATCGTCGACGAACAAAAAAAACAGAAAGTATGTCGGCGGTTTTTGTAAACCAGGGAGAGTACGCAAAGGTTGCACACTATTTGAGTTGAAAGAATCCGTGTACAAAGCGACAAAAATAAGCGCAATCGAATTTGATATTGAGTTGGTGGTTAACTGGCCTACGGATTCAGGTTCAAAAGCAATAACACTTTCGGACGATGAGGATGTTGAAGTTATGTTTTCTGCGGTTAAAAAATCCATAGAGTTGTACGTTGGGAAAGTTGCAAAAGAAAATCTGCAAGAACATGTACAATCTCCTATCGTTAGTACAGGATTAGGGCATTTTACAGAAATGTTGGAAACTGATAATCCTTCAGCAAGCTTAGGTTCTCCTACTTACAGTAATCCATATGTACATGCTGAGGGTCATGGTCATCCTTCCATAAACTATGGGTTCATGCATTACATGATGTCGCAACCAACTCCAGAACAGTACTTTCCATACTACACACCACCTACGACGCATCCAAGGTATTAAACTTAACATTGGAATTTATTTTTAAATTACAATTGCTAATACTTTCTTCTAACACATTCAGCTTCCAACAACAAATGCATCTACAAAATGTCTGTGCTGAACAACAAAATATTCATTTACCGCAACCGTTATATCCTACTCCATCAGAAATGTATGATATAAGTCAAAGGTTTGTTTAGCAATTTATTCGAGTAATGTTTCCTATCTACTCTAGCTTCGTACTAAAATACTGTTGTAAACAGATGCACAACTATTGAAGATACTGCTGTAGAATGTGGTGCTGGACCGTCACAACACTCGCATGATTCCAATATTGACACTGATATGCATGTTAATATAGATGGAGACACCGGTCATGTTCCTGCAATTGATAGTATGGTTGTTGCGACGAGGACTAACAATGATGCGTGTTGGGTAGAACGAATGCAGGTGCACAATGAATCGTTAAACTACGACTTTCCGAATGTAGATGATGTTGAAGGTGATGGTGAAGAAGCTCAAATGGAAGTGCCGTTGGATGATGATCTATGTACTGTCCAAATGATGGCAAGATCGGTCGTTGCTAATCTACAATTTTCTAGGGAAAATTTTTCAACCGCGTGCATACAAAATGGATTTGCTGTTGGAATGGTATTTGAAAGTAAGCAAAAAATGCTACACCAATTAACCGAATGGTCAATTCTACATGGAGTTTCATACAAGCCGATCAAGTCGAATAAAACTATATACACCGTTATCTGTAATGTTGACACCAACTGTCCATGGAGAATACATGCAATAGTCTCAAAGAAATCGCAGTCTGGCTGGTGGGAAATCAGAAAGTTGCCTAGCGAACATACCTGTGTCAATCCTACAGTTAATTCCAACCACAAGCAAGCCACTTCTGATTTTCTTGTGTCAAAAATCATGTCATTTGTCAAGGCCGATTTGGATATCTCAGTAGGTACAGTCCAAGTGCTTGTAGACGATCAACTGTTCATCAAAATTAGTTACATGAAAGCTTGGCGGGCATTAAACAAAACAATAGAAAGAATTTATGGTGACTGGGCCGAATCGTACGCGACTTTGCCTCAGTATTTCGAGGAAATAAAGAGAAGTAATCCGAGGACTGTAGGCCATGTGACCCACGTTGAAGTTGGCGTATTTGATCGTGCATTTTGGGCATTTGGCCCTTGCATTACAGGTTTTCTACACTGCCGGTCATTGCTATGTATTGACGGGACACACTTGTATGGTAAATACAAAGGGACATTGCTTGTTGCTACTGCTGTAGATGCGGATGACTGTCTGTTTCCATTAGCTTATGCAGTTGTCGAATCCGAGTCATATGATAGCTGGGGTTGGTTTTTTTCTTGCATGCGTGAATTCATTCACAGTGTTTGCAATCATCGTATTACTTTCATATCGGATCGGATGAAAGGAATTCCGAAGGCTTTACAGGAGAGGTGGCGAGAACCACATAAACATAGGTTCTGTGCACGACATCTTAAAGCTAATCTTCAAACGGCGGGTTTTAGGGATAAACGACTTACATCTTTATTTTATTCCGTTGCATGTGCTTCAGAAGTGGTTGAGTACAACAAAATCAGAGAAGAAATTAAAGCTACAAATTCACGAGCTCATGAATGGATTGAAAGAAGTTTAGGGAATTTTGATGAAAATTGGGCCCTGTGCAAAGACGATGGAGGACACTTTCATGTTATGACCACCAATGCATCCGAAAGTTTTAATGGTGTACTAAAAGGTGCTCGATCATTACCTATAAAGGCGTTGGTTGCACGAACCTTCTTTCGATCGGTTGAATATTTCTGTAAGAGACGAGAGACGACGGACGCTATTACAACACGTTTGACTCCAAAATGGGAAGCTAAAATAGCAGATCGAGCTATTGAAGCACGTCGTTGTAAACTAGTTCGCTTCAGTCGAACCGAATGGCAAGTGATTCATTGCTACGGCGATGAATTTAAAGTGTTAATTGATGGTCCTAACTGCTCATGTACATGCAACATCCCCTTACTACAAAAATTACCATGTGCGCATGTAATGGCGGCTTGTTAGGCATAGGATTACGGTGCTAACAGAGCACATCATGAGTTCGCATCAGATTGATATTCTGTTCGGAGTTACAAAGCTTCATATCAGCCAGAGTTTCATCCCGTTCGTGATAAGAGATACTGGAGACTATACACCGGTCCACATATATTGCCTCCACCTACAAAAAGACAACCTGGACGACCTAAATCTACAAGGATGAAAAATGTTATGGACGAGCTTCAAACGCTAAAACAAACAGGTGCAGCAAATGTGGATCGCAGGACCATAACAGAAAGCGATGTACTGCGGCGACCTAACCTTCCTTTATCAAATGTACTGCGGCGACCTAATTATGCTTTCGGTGTATTCAGCTTTAAAGACATGTTATTTCTATGTATCAAACTACCTAGTCATGTATCAAACTTAAATGAACTTTGCAATTGTAAGATTTGCAAGCTGATATGTACAAAAGTTGTTAGATTTGAAATTATATATCTATACGATTGTGATGTACTCAAGTTGATATGTACAAAATCTGATAAACTCTTTGCTTGCTGTCTTGTTTTGTGCAGGGTTTTAACAAAGGCGAATTTTCAGAACTCGCCTTCCTGCGAATTTTCAAAAGTCGTCCGTTGGCGCATTTTGAAAATGCGCCTGAAAGCGAGTTTTGAAAATTCGCCTTCGTCTACCTGGCAAAAACAGGCCTATGTTTGTAATTATTTTCAAAACAGGGTTATTTGCGTTATTGTTTTCAAAAACAAGTCTATGTTTGAAAATTTTCCAATTTTCTAAGCTACGTTTTAGGTATTATAACAAATGGGTGCTCTGAAATTCTGGGTAGTGCAACTAGAAATATTGAGAACATAATGACGCTAAATGCATTCTATTCTTAGAGGTAATGAAACTCGCAACATGATCTTTAATTTTTTTTTAACTTAATGTAATAGACCGTGTTATGGCTGCTATTTTAGTTATTCTTCACATATATACTAAATCTGAGAAGGGGATTTTATTACAGGAAATTATTGTCAAGGACAAAATTTCACAGCTTTTTAGCCTCAAGGACAGACCTTCAATATTTTATCCTGAAGGACAACTTTCTGTAGGTATCAGTTTTTAGTTATTGACAGCAGTTTTTAGGTATCAGTTTGTAGTTATCGGTAGCAGTTTTTAGGTATCAGTTTTTAGCTCGGTATCAGTTTTGTTGTCCTTATGAATAATTTGGAAAATGTTTGTCCTTGTAAATAAATTTTAGAAGAATGTTTGTCCTTGTGGCAAAAATATTGAGGTCGTGTCCTTGAGGCAAAAAATATAGAAATTTTTGTCCTTTAAATTAATTTCCCCATTTTATTAAATCATTGTAATATAATAACCTCAACACAAAAACCCAACTATTGTTCTCCGTAAACCAAAATAGCAAGTTCATTGATATCCAATTGCATCATATAGTATATGAAGCTCTAACCTCAATTACTAAAATAGTATATAAACATTGATACTCCCTGTCAATCTTTAAACAAGGATATTTATGAATGTTGTTTATTTTCACGTATTGATATTCATACAATTTTATGTTTTCATATTCTTTAAGTTGATATACTAATGGTGAAAAATCAGTTGATATTTTCATTTCAATTCATTCCTGAACTAATTTTTGTTTGACCATCATGTCACTCTTACTTTCACTGTGTTATTCCGACTGTATACTAGCTAGAATCAATTTGGTTGATGCTATGTTGTAGTGTATGCAATCGTTGGAACTTTAGTGGAAGATCGTAGAAGATATGCGGTCTATGTTGTTTCTCTTCTATTCGAGACTAGGGCAGTGCAAAATTGGACCATTTGTTCAACTTATCGATGACCACATGGATTTTCGAAAAATATATTTAACTCCATGTATCCGCTCATTAGTTTCAAGTAAGAATTTTATACAACCTTATACATTGTAAAGTTTATTATATGTTTCTAATTGATTGCTTTTAGTTACCATTTGTCAAAATTATTGCCTTTTTACTTTCACTAGAAGCAATTATTTCCCCATTGTTTATGATTATATAATTACATGTGTAGTTAAAACATGTAATGTTAATCTATAACTTGATATTCATTCATTTGAAAGCAAAACTCAATTATGCTTAGGCTCTTTACCATAATTTCAAGAATAAACATAGTTCATGTCTAATTGATAGGTTGATAGCATCCTGCATCCTAGAATTGGAGAATATACTTGATAATACCATGTCTCGTGAAGAAGTGATTTAAGTGATATACTGCTTTGAACAGTAAACGGTCATTGTATTAGTAAAAAATACAAGTATTACCCTTCATAGAAACATACGTGCATGTGATTGAAGTATGATATTATTATTACTTTTAATTTTTCTTGAAATATTAGATCTTCTCCAGTCAATTGAATACATTATTCAGGAATTGAGGTTCACACTCTTATAACTATGCCTTTTGGAATATATGGGATTAAGAATAGTATGCAAAAGGCTGCCAAAAGTTTTATTTTGTCCTCAAGTGACTTTTGCCTATAGAAGGCTTATTTCTGTAACAATGAATGTGTTTGTCTTTTGAGGTGGCCCATTTATGAATTAGAATGCAACTGTTCTATGACTAGATGAGTAAGACGCTAACATATTTGTAGTCTACTGAAATCTGTCATATTAGTTTGTTTGCTTTCCTTGCAACTTTAACTTTGTGCTTACTAGGAGATAATTTATTTTTATTTTTTCATCTTCCAAATAAAGGAATGATCTAGTTTGACTATAGTTGGCAACGTAGACTTGAAAGGTAATATGAAGAGTCAACAAATGTGATTCATCAACCCTCTTATAAGCTAGCTATGATTGACAATCACATATTTTGAAAGATAAAGTTTCATTTCTGAATACGAAGAATTAAATAATAATCGTCTACGGATGCGGTGCAGTGGAAAGGAGACTTAGGTTGGATTTCTACCATGTGCTTTCCTATTTTATATAAATTTACCGATGTATGGAGGCTTGGACGGGTTCTGCTGGGTTTTCGAAAGAAAAAAAAACGAATGGCAATTTAATTTACTTATGCACAATTTTTATTCATAAATCATTTCAAATGTGCGTGCTATTAAAACTTAGCTATGATTATCAATCAAATAAGTTAGATAAGATTTGTTACATATTATGTGCTGGCGTGGTTAGATTTGTTACATATTTGTTCAGTTCTTTTAAGAACTTTGACTGTCCAAATATTTTGTAACTAGCGATTTCTTACCTTTTTGCTCAGTTCCTTATAGTGCCTCATCTTGAACCTCAAAAAATTGGTCCTTGTGGATTTTTTCTATATTAGGTATGTTATAGTTACTAATCCTTTTTTTTTTACCTTTTATGTATTCCATTCTTTTCAAATTAGAGATAGACATTTTTTCTGTAGACATTTTTCAAGTTCTTTGTCATATTTCATTTTATTTTGATTGATTAAGATTTTGGTTTTATGTGCTCTAAACTAATTTATTTTTCACCCTAAATAAAATTTCTACTTGAGTTTGAAGTCATATATTTTTATACTTAAACATATAACTAAAATTTTATGACCTTCAGACTTTTACAGCGAAAATAGTTTCAGTTTTAGATTATTATTATTTTCTAATTTTTGGTAACATCTCATTCAATTACGAAGTTTCAAGACAACTAAAAAAATTAGTAACAAAGCATTAAGATGTTACTTTTGTAATATATGCAAATGTAATTCTATATTAAAATAATTGTCCTAAGGAACATCTTAATGCTTTTGTAATATATAGGGACATGCTTACAACCATGACTTTGCAACATAGAAGCTCAATGTCTAGCCATACAAGGGGACTATATTTTTTACATTATGTTTTAGATTATGTTATCGACATGAATCTTCTTGACCTATCGTTTATTTTTGCTTAAAACAGTATATAAATTCTCATGTCATGTTTTATACTTTAATTATTGCAAGGGCACTTTGTTAAGAAACCCTGTTTATTTACTTCGCGGACTATTTGAATGCACATTTAGATTTTTTTTTTTTTTTTTTTTTTTTTCAAATTCATATGTAAGTTTAGTCTTTATAATATCCAATATTGGTAACCATGAAATTAACATTATACTTAGTAGCAGGGTTTTAGTCTTTGTCCCCTTTAATCATGTTTCTGGTAGTTTGAAACAATAAAGAAAAATGTTCATTGTTTTAGCTTTTGCATTACATCAGTCATACATGTACTATATAACGGGGGATAAGAAAATACATAGTCGTGGTTTTTTGGATAAAATTTTCAATTATGCTTCCTAACTGTGCTTTTTTATATAGATTGCCTATGTCCTTTAAAAGAACCTACCGTGAATCAGTATACAAGACAAATATGTTTTAATCAAAAAATTTCCAAAAAATAACAAATGTCAATACAAGTAATAAACTTCGTAAACATTCTCGATTTTTTGATTTGACAAACTTTAGATGCTTATGCAAGTTGTTTGATCTCCGAAGATTACATACTCACTGCACACCATGGCAATATATGCATACAACCCACCAGTTTGAACATGTGAATAAATTTCATACTAATGTATCACCGTATGCATGTTGCGCATTAGACTCATCATTTTCTAGTTTGATTCTTTCTAGATCAACCACGTGCGATGACAATGATAGCTTGGCACATCCTGAATCAACGATGCAACAAGAAATAGCCATAAATTGAACATATTGAAGACTGTCCACTTTTAAGTTTCTAAGTTAATTCTTGCTTTTGGTGGCAAATGCCTACATCAATTTCCGTCTTTGTAGCGACGCCAAAATGTTGAGTTATGTATTGATTCCTAAACTCTTATAGTTACACTTGCCTAGCAAATGAATTGCAATTTGCTCCTTGCAATGCATCAGAGACGTATTCCTACACATTTTGCAAAGTTTTATCGCATTTTAGTCCCAAGAATTATGTTCTTCAATATACAATAAGCTTAATGTTTGGTCCTACTAACTGTATCAATGAATTTATTCGTCTCACATATAAATATATAAGAGGGAATTAGGGAAAATGACAAACTTTGAAAAAAAATTAGGCTGAAGTTTCAATTTTCGGCTCTAGCACAAATGCTAGTTATAATTAGCATTATATTCAACTTTTACACCATACAAAATGCTAGTTATAACTAACATTGTCCTTCAGCCTAAAAAACAAACTTGTTGTCCTTCGGTCTAATTTTTTTTCTAAGTTTGTCTTTTTGTCTATTTTTCCGTTACTCTAATAACTAAGATGCTTTAAATCTTCAGTAATCGTTGGTATATCCATGAAATAAAACCTTTGTAGCTTGTGTTTAATATTCATATTTATTGGGAGTTACTGCAAATAATTAAGAAGTTCGAATGGTTAATTTTCCAACTGTAAACATAACTTTGTACATCGCATTTAGTTGATTCAAGTATAGTTATTTTTCACTGAAAGAAAAAGTACTGTTTGATCATCAGGTTGAATTTGTATGATTTAATGCGCTCAAATAATAGAAATCTCGAACTATTTCGGCAAGTTATTCACACAAGGGGTTGGATTTTACAAGGGTATTGAAAGTGATAGCCTATTTTTAACATTAAAGTTAATGTCATGTTTCCAAGAGGTCAGGCCCGTCAGGGATCAGTGGAAGCCAGCACTTGCATGTATACGATGAGAGTTTTTTTTAAAAAAAAAAACTACCGGTGTAAATCGCACGTGTGTGCATCTAATAGTGAAAAGTATTTACTTTTTATCTAATAAAAATATTTATGGATGAATGTGATATAAGTGCAAAAACTTTGTTAGTCACAACATTTTTATTTCAATCAAATTGACTATTTTATTTCAGACAAATCGACACTGAATTTCTCTTGATGGGTGGTTGATAAGGGAACGGCGATGAAGGTTGCAAGCAGATGGTGAGATTCCGTTGATGGATGTAGAGCATTTTTGGAATTTCGAAAGGATACCGTTATTTGCATCGAAAATGGTTACAAACATCCAAGAATAGTTTTTGTAAAGAAGTAAATGAAGAAAAACAAAATTAAACCGAGTAAAAGAACAAGCAAGCAACATAGAATAAGCAGTAATCAAAGACACGGAGGTTTATAGTGGTTCGGCGTTGTATGCCTACGTCCACTTTGAAGATTATCCTTTATTACTCTTTAGTGAATCTTACAACAATAAAACAAAGCTAGCACTTGATTACAATGGAGTCTAGAGTAACAAGCATCGTAAAGATCCTGAAAATGAACCAGTAGGTCTGTATTTATAGGGTGAGATGACGAGATATGCAACGACTTGGCATTTCTAACCATTCACATCGACAATCATCCACACATGTCAGAGTTGAATTGCTCAAAACAACATATTATTAATTTATATTTGGCAAAACTTTAGCATATACGTTAAATAAATCACTCGCAGAATCACAAACATAGAGTGATATAACCAAAAGCAGCGGAATAGATATATAATAGTTCATGAAGCTGCTATATAAACATTAGAGTTAAAGTACAATACAACAGATATCTTGGATACACAAAAGTCTCAAGTACATAAACAAATGACAAATCTGAACATAACCATCAAGGAATAACTGCAAGCCGAATAGACAACAGATAGATCTCCAAGCAAAGCTCCAAGCTCCAAAGGCGAGTCTCAAATGTTGTGACACTCAGTCTGACCCGAGCATAAAGCAAAATACAAAACACTTGAGTCAAGATTAACATTCTTATACCAATAAATCAACATAAGTGAAATGTCAACTGAAATACAAATAACTTAAAGGATATTTGAGATTCTCATCCTTTAAGGATTCGTTAAACTATCTATATACATAGTACAGTATGCTACATAGATACCGTCTATAGCAAAGTAACTATTAAAATAGCGTTAAGACGTTATACATATCTCCTTAACACGTTTTATATATTCACGTAGTCTATACAGTACTGTAATTCCTCCGAAAACTGGAGCGCTATCAGAGGGCAGTCCATTGGTATGGTAGAAATCAAACTCGTAGAAGGCGCGATAAGGCATGTGATAAGGCAAGCGAGACAATACCAAGGTAGGATTCTACCGTTTGCACTTCCGGACTGGTGGTAACGCATAGCAGCTACTACCACTCACTTTGAGACACACTCCCAAATCAAGGATGCATCCAATTAAATCACAAGTAATAGAATGGTATCGAAAAAATATGGCCGGTCGGAGGTGCTACCTCATTTAGCCCGGTATAGCTCCTGTTTTAGCCACATCAAGCTGACTCACGGGTGTCAGGGCTGCGTTAATACCTCATATAGAATCGTCGCTAAATCATCCTGCTTCGTTCTGGATCATTCACCACGTACACAGTTGTTAAAGTGGTTTTCGATATTGGTAGAGAGTATGATAATATCCAATCTGAGTCTCTTTAACAACCAAAATGTTTATTTCACACCGTGGTCGTTTAAATTGCAAATAGTTCATTCTTTATATCAAAATATTACATTCATTTCAAAATCATACCACTTTCGAAATCATATTCACTTTTGAAATCATATCATTTTCAAAACCGATTTTATATCATATTACTCCGGAGATCATATCACTTTTAAAACTATATCGCTTCCGAAATCATATTCACTTTATATAATAATTCATTTTCTAAAATCATAACCACAAAATAGGCAAATCTATTATATCAAAATTTTAAATTTAAACATTACATCAAAATCATAACATTTTCAACTTATCGGTTTAGATATTAGAATAGTTATACATTAAAATAGTTTATATAGAAAAATAATGTTTAGATTAAATAGTTTATATATTAAAAAGATTTTATATCGAAAACAGTTTCAAATTTGAATTATTTCCTCTAATTTCACAAATCAATTCAAATCAATTTTATATCCAAAATTCAATTTAAATCAATCTCGGTTCACTATAGGTCGAAATGATACATACCCGAACGAGCTATATATTAAAGAAAAATCGTTATGTGTTGAAATTATAGACTCGAGCGATTTTATGGATTTCGAATTTTAAGTCGGGACTGCGGGTTGAAATGATATATCCCGTAAATTTTAAATTATTATGGGTTGAAATGATATATATCTGTATCACTTGACCAGAGGGTAGAAAATTATATACGGACACCGGATTGGTTAAATTAAATGATTTTTAAATCCTTAAATTTTGAATTCGGTTAAATAATATTTTGAAATAAAATTTGATTTATATAAACTGAATTATTTTTGAAAATCCAAGCTTTAAATTTTGAAATTGGAATTGGTTTAAATGAATTGATTAAAGAATCTAAAGTGAAATTTTTGAGGTTGAATTTGAAGTATAAATGAAATTTATCGAAATTGAGTTATTATAAACGTTTAAATATTTAACTTTGAAATATAGATTTTGGAGTAGCTTAAAGTTATAGTTCAAACATGGATTTGAAATCGATATAGATTTAATAGGTTTTATTGAGAATCTGAATTGAAAGGTAAAATTTGAGTTTGTCAATTTGAAAGCTGAATATGGTCTAGATTTGTTGAAATGGAATAAATAGTTTAATCTGATATTACTTGCAAAGTAATTATTTTAATATAAACTATTTAAAATATACAATTTTAAATTCAGATTTGCTTAAATTTTCAAACCATTTTACATTAAACTATTAAACTATGTTTAACCCATTTTAATCTATTTTAAGCTATTTAATCTATTTTAAACTATTTAGACTATTTTAAACTATTTTAACTATTTTAACCGCTTTAAACTATTTTTATCTATTTTTATCTACTTTAAACTATTTTAACTATTAAACTATTTTAATCTATTTTACACTATTTTAATCTGTTTTAAACTATTTTAATCTGATTTAAATCTATTCTAAACCATTTAAACTCTTTTAAAGTATTTTGAACTATTTTAAAACTATTTTTAAATTATTTTGAAACTATTTATGACTATCTAAACTATTTTCAAAAAATTCAAACCGTGCAAGACTAAATTTTATTATATTTAAATCCTATATTTAAAAACGAATATGGTTAAATGATGTTATAACATGAGTTGGGATTTGAAATGATATTTTCTAGTGAAATGAAATATTTTGAGTAAATAGGATGATTTTGAAATGAGGGTTTAATCTATTTTGAAAATATGATTTCAAAAGTGGTATGGTTTGAATTGAATACGATATCAATATGAAATTATTTTGGAAGTGTAAAAGAACCATCCGGTATGTAATAAGCATTTGGTTGTTAAAGAGACTGGGATCAGATATTGTCATACTCTCTGCCAATACCGAAAAACACTTAAACAACTATGCACGTAGTGGAGATTGCAGAATGAAGTAGGATGGTTTGACGAACGATTCTGTATGAGGTATTAACGTAGCCCTGACTCCCTTGAGTCAGCTTGATGTGGCTGAAATAGGAGCCATGCCGGGCCAAGTGAGGTCGTATCTCCAATCGGACACATTTCTTCGATACCGTATTATGACTTTGTGATTGATTTGGTGGCCACCCCTAGATTTGATTTTGAAAGTGTGTTCCAAGATGGGCGGTAGTGGCCGCTATGCGTTACCACCAATCTGAATCTGCAAAACGGTAGTATCCTACCTTGGGCATTGCCTCGCGTGTCTTGTCACATGCCTTATCGCGCCCATTACGAATTTGGTTTGTACCGTACCTATGGAGTGACCTCTGATAGCCCTCCAGTTTACGGAGGAATTACGGTACTGTATAGACTACGTGAATATATAAAAAATGTGTTACGAGGGATATAAGTAACGCCTTAACGCTATTTTAATACCTTACTTTATTAATAAACATATTATAATAGCATATATTACTACATAGTAAATAGTTTAACGGGTCCTTAGGAGATGATACTTCCAAATATCTCTTAAGTTGTTGCACGCACGTTAGACACTGGATAGGATATGTAAAACCCTGTAGACATCTCTGAAGCCGTTACACTCATATTTATTTACTGTTGATTTAACTTACATAAAATCCTTTAGTTCCGACTTGAGTGTTTTTTCTTTTCATTATGCTCGGGTCAACCTGGGCTTTTCAGTATTGACCTTATCTTTAGAGGACAAAGATGGAAATTTGTATGCTATTTATTTATATTCCACTACATCATGTTGTTCCACTGCATTATTTATTTATTCCTGTTGTATGTATACTCTGATATATTGTAAAAGTGTAATCAAATATTATTTGTAAAACAGCTTCATGAACTTTTTATTTGATTATTATATTTTATCATTCCGCTGTGAGATTTTGTGTTTTGTGTTCCTTTCTTTTCTCTTCTTTTCTTATTCATCTCATAACAATCCTCCATTTTGAATGGTTTGGATTCGACATGTGTGGTTTATTGTCAATTTTAACTGTTCAAAAAGGCGGGTCGTTACACATGTAGTATACATATTGAAACTTTCACCTTTTAGGTTTATTAATAAATATTAGTTGACTAAGTTTAACAATTAGTTTAAATTTTGGACCATGTAATTAAATAAATATGCAAACTCAATGCAAAATTCTGTGAGAGAATCATGAAAGATTTATAAATAATTGTAGATTTTTTTAAAGGTAGGTGTTTGAATGTAAAATAGTATGAAAAGTTTAGTAGAATAATTGTAAAGTGGAAAATTATAGGATTTTGAAAACAAAATATCAAGACTTATAGAGTATTGGAGATAACTCGTAGAATTAATGAGAGAGCTTCAAATTCTTTTTGTAACGGCCCAAAATTTCTGTCATTTGAAATTCGTATATTTAATTGATTTTAAATATTAACAAGTAAAATTTGTAAGTCGGATGAATTTTATTTCGAAAATCCTGTATCGTTACAATGTGGTATCAGAGCATTTGGTTAAGCGACAACCTTGGCTCTGTTGAGAATTACTCATTAGAGATAGAGTCAGTAGTACTCTAGAATGAGTGTGAGAGTAATAATAGATATGAATGTGTATTTGTTAGTGAATATAAAATTGTTTTATATTGTGATGATTGGTTTGTTGAGTGGTATATGGATTCTGGTCAATACGAATAATTAACGTTATTGATAGGAACCTTTAAACACTTGTACAAAACAAATTCGACACGATATCGTTTTAAAATAGGGTAAATGAAATAATTTTACCTAAATTATTGTCGTATATAAAAGAGAGAAAAAAAATTCTGTGAATTATTAAAATATATGATTGCTTGGTTGCTAGAAAGTGATGATATTGAATTATTATCATTAAAGTTGAAAAAGAAATTGAAATCGTAACTCCAAAGTTAAGAAATAAATTCACATACAAATAGAATGAGAGAATATAAATTGTAAATGTGATTTGTAATTTGAAGTAAAATTCCAAAGGAATATTTGGAAATGTTTTGAAAGAGTTTGCAATTTGGAAAAGATTAAATTCCTTTTTGAGTTTGAGAATGGTTTTCAAGGGTTTGGAAAAATGTTTTTGGAGGGATAAAAGCTCTAAACTCTTTTCGGTCGCTAGAAAATAACTTCGGTGATGACTGCAGCATCCTCGGTGTTCATTTTCGGGTTTCCAAAAGAGGGATTGCTGCAAAATTATTTTAAATGGAAGTTGTTTGGAAAATTGGGTTCAGATTTTGAAATTCAAAGGATAATTTGAATTGGTTTCAAAAATGGTTTTGAAATGTTGGAAAGACTCTGCAATCTGATAAAAATAGTTATAGAATAAAATTTATTAAGTTGAAAATGAATTTGGGGTAGAAACAAATGAATTGAAATTGAGTTTGAATTATGGAAATAAATTTATGAATGAATGAATTTACGATTGCAAGTAAATGAAAATTTGTCAAGTTGGATCAAATGAAGCTAAGTATTAAAATAAAATTAGTAAGTAAAACTAATTGAAGAAATGACAAATTTAATATGGTTGAAATGAATTGAATTCAACATTTATAAATAAAGGGTAAATTAAATTCATATGGAATTTGATATCCAGTTTAAATATAAGTGGTTATAAACCGAAATAGTGAATTGAATTGTGTTTGGGAACGAACAAAAGAATAAAAACTGAAATTGAAAACTGAATATCGAAAACCAATTTGAATCGTGCGAGATGAAATGAGTTAGAACTTGTAATGAATTAGTAAAAGAAACTAATTTAAAATAGCAAGATGAATCAGTTGTGAATGAAAAATAATTGATAAAATTCAATATTCAGAAGGTAAATTGAATCCAAATAGAATTGAAGTTGTAAATCGAATTCAAATGAAACTGGTAATGTGAGATTGAATGAAAAAAGATATACAAGTGGATTAAAGGAAATTGGAATTTTGATTTCGAAGATAAAAAAATTGAATTCTTGACAAAAAGTATGTATTTGAATTTCAGTATGAAATTTGATGATTTTTTTGTCCAGCCACTTGGCCTTTTTTCCTTTTTGAAATCTGGGGGCCGTGGTGCCATTTTTGTAGTCGTACCGAGCTAGCCGCGCAAAGGAGACGCTGGCGAAATTTTTCGAAAATTTAAGGCGTTGGAATATTTTTGAGAAAATTGGAAATTTTTGAAAACTATAACTTTGATTTTGGAGTGAAAAGTTAAACGATATAGTTGGTTTTGAAAAGATAACTAAGTAGGATTTGAAAACTTAGTAAAGTTATTGTAAGAAGTTTAACTATGAATTTTGTAAAAGTTAAAATGTTTAAATGAATTCGAAATTTAATTTGAACAAATGGTTTTGAAAAGTTAATGGGTTTCAAGACTTTTTCTTACCTGGCAATTTCGAGGACGAAATTCTTTTAGTGGGAAAGTTTGTAACGACCCAGAATTTCTGTCATTTGAAATTCGTATATTTAATTGATTTTAAAATTAACAAGTAAAATTTGTAAGTCGAATGAATTTTATTTCGAAAATCTTGTATCGTTACACTTTTGCTTTACTATCATTTAACTAGTGCGTAACCCGTGCCTTGCACAAGATAATATTGTTAAAAAATAGTATTTATGCTTTAATTATTACCAAAAGTAAAATTTTGTAATGCAATATATGATAAATTTATTATGATATACTAATAATAAATTAAAATGACATGTGACGCTGAAATGTAAGGTTAATGGTTCAATCCTAACTGACTACGTATCTTTTTATTAATTAATGTTCCCACTGAAATATAATAATTATAAACTGAATTTGTTAATACTGTGGATGTAAATAATTTATGTTAGAAAATCAAATCTACTACGGTTTCGATGACAACAACTATACAATGGAAATCAAATATGCATATATATATATATATATATATATATTTCTATATACAGGTGCTTGCTAGAACAACATCACTAGAAAGACAAGAACAAGGCTCAAAAAACACTACAAGAGACTACAAGTCGATAGGATCAAAGAAGCACAAGAAAAAGAGCACAAAAAACTGATACGCACAATATCAGACGTCTGGTTGCACAAGCCAAACGTCTGAAACAGTTCTCTGGAACAACAGACAGACTGAACTAGACGTCTGACAATTGCATTCAGACGTCTAATCTACTACTATATTCAATATATATATATATATATATATATATATATATATATATATATATAGTATCAAACGTCTGAAACATATTCCAGACGTCTGATTTCAAACTCGAATTTTAAATTTAAACTTCAACTGCCACACTCAAATAGACATCTCCGCTTCTCTTCACTGCAACTCTATATCATCAACAGAAGCAACTGTAGAGTACTTGTTAATGGATGCAACTACTTGAGGAACCTCTCTACAACTATATATATCATCAAGGATCAAGAGAACAAATTACCTTACTTACTTATGCTCTCTTATTACATATTCTATCATATATTCTTGATCTCTAGCAATCTATACATGTATTTCACTCTTCCAAATATTCAGTTCTTCACAGACAATACCCTCTAGATATATATTGGAAGCATTTGTACTAATTAGTCAATATCCGTGTTATAGAACATATATTTGACAAGAACAACTTATTGTAACCAAGCCCGTTCCTTCAGGCGAAGCGAGGGTATTTGATAGTCGAATTTTGAAGGGGAGCTTTGGGACTGGGCGTAGGTGAGAGGTCCGAACCAGTATAAAATCTTGGTGTGCTTATTCTATATTTACTTAGATTAATATTGTTTTAGTTGCATCATATATTTTATCACATATACTTGCATATACACTACACGATCCACCCTGTAGACTTTGAATTGGTATTAGAGCAAGGTTTGATCAAAGTACAGTAACACATTTTTGAATCACTTTAATATGACAAGTATTTTTCAAGAAGGTTAATCTATAGCACGACCCCCACTTTTTAATGGTTCTAACTATGCATATTGGTCAACACATATGAGAATTTTTAGGAAAGCTAATGGATTAGAAATTTGGTTAGCCACTCAAAATAAATTGAAGCACCTGACACTGCTATGAACACATGGAATGATACACAAAAAACCACAGCTTCTAATAATGCCAAAACTATGAACGTTTTATTTTGTTCATTTGATAAGAATGAATTTTCGCGTGTCATGTTATGTAACACTGCATATGATATTTGGCGTACCTTACAAGTTACACACGAATGCACAAACAAAGTTAAACAAACTAAGATGTCAATTTTACAAAATCAATTTTTATCATTTAAAATGAAACAAAATGATTCTATAGTAGACACGTACTCTAGATTCCAAACCATTCAACATGATTTAATGGCACTTGGAGTCAAATTCACAAATTTTGACTTAATATCTAGAATACTCAATTCTTTAACTCCAGAGTGGGAAAGAAAAGTATTAGCTATCGAAGAATCTAATGATCTCTCAACACTCTTAGTTGAAGAATTGATAGGAAATTTAGAGTCCTATGAAGCTAATTTGCAGGCATGAAAAGAACAAAATTCGAAAAAGAAAAACATAGCATTCCCTGCAACAAATGAAGACTCCGACTTAAACCAGGAAGAAATTGTATTTATTGCCAAAACTACAACAAATTTAAGAAGTGTGGGAAAATGACTAGATTTCAGAAAGGAGGAAAATCAAGCTCAACAAATCAAACATCAATCAAGTGCTATGAATGTGACCAATTTGGACATGTGAAGAAAGATTGTCCCAAGTTCGACAATGATAAAAAGAAGAACAAATTTGAAAAAAGAAAAAAGAAAAAAGCTTTCAAAGTAACATGGGATGACTCGGATTCTTCTTCATCATCAAAGAGTGACAGTGATAGCGGCGGAGAACAAGCTAATGTATGCTTTATGGCACAAACTAATGAGGTATGTCCCGAACTTAGCTATGATGAATTATTAAAACTTGGCATGGAATTAGATGATAAATTTAGGCAAATTAAAAAATTGAATAAAGAACATATATCCAAAATAAATAGATTAGAACTTGAAGTAGGAATGCTAAAAGATGAAAAATTATTTTAGAGGGGGAACTAGAATTATCTCAAGAAAAAATTAAAAATAGTTTGGTTGAAAATGAGGCTATGCTTATTGATTTTGAAAAGTCTAGACTAGAAAAGGAGGCTATGGTTAGTAGAAAATGAGGCTATGGTTAGTAGAAAATTTAAAACACAACCTACTTAGTATTAGTCAATTATGCGATAAACGTTTTCAAATTAATTTCGAAAAAGATAGATGTAACATTTCTGAAAATAACAAACAACTTATCTTTGAGGGTTTTAGAAACAAAAATATTTATGTCTTAAATATGAATATACATCGAAATTCAAATTTATGTTTAACCGCCAAACATGACGATCCATGGTTATGGCCTAAACGATTTTGTCATATTAATTTTAAATATATTAATAAATTAGCAAAATATGAGCTAGTTAGAGGTTTACCTAAAATAAGTTACAAAGTATAAAATTTATGTGACGGTTGTCAAATTGGAAAACTAAAGAAAAGCTCTTTTAAATATAAAAATAATATTTCTACAAAACAATTATTAGAATTATTACATTTAGATTTATTTGGTCCAACTCAAGTACGATCTATAAATCACAACAAATATGTTTTCGTAATAGCTAATGATTTTTCAAGATATACATGGACTTTATTTTTAAAACATAAAAGTGACACCGTTGTATGTTTAAAAATTTTGCTAAAAGAATTAAAACTCAAATGGATTTGAAAATTAAGAATATTCGAAGTGATCACGGTGGAGATTCAAAAATGATCTTTTACTAATTTTTGTAATAAAAAAGGTATAAGTCATAATTTTTCTTTTCCCTGCACGCCTCAACAAAATGGTGTAACAGAAAGAAAAAATCATACGTTACAAAAATGTGCACGAACACTGTAAAATAGTAGTGGTCTACAAAAACATTTTTGGGTTGAAGCTATTGTTGCGGCTTGTTATGTTTTGAATCGAGTAACTATACCACCTATGACTAAACATACTTGTTTTGAAATATTTTTTGAAAGAAAATCTAACGTATCATACTGTAAAATTTTTGGATCAAAATGTTTTATACTAAATACAAAAGATAATTTAGGAAAATTTGATCCAAAGGCCGATGAAGGAATCTTTGTTGGATATTCGGATCGTAGCAAGACATATAGAATTTTTAATAAACGAAATAGCACAATTGAAGAAAGTTTACATGTTTCGTTTGATGAAAATTTTCTTAACCATCATACTAATGACGATAAAGAAATAATTTCAATAACAAATACAACAAATTCTTTTAATAATGATATAAATGCACAAAATAATACTTTAGTATCATCTCCTAGAATTCTAAAAGACCATCCAAAAGATAACATCGTTGGAGATCTTAACTCCAGATAACTAGAAATCAACTTATCTAAATCATATAGCATTTATGTCAAATTTTGAACTGAAAAATTATAAAGAAGCTTCAAACGATAATTCTTGAATAATAGCGATGCAAGAAGAATTAAATCAATTTGAACGTAATAATGTTTGGGAATAGTACAAAGACCAGAAAATCAATCGATTATTGGAATAAAATGGGTATTTAAAAACAAAGCAGATGAAAACAGAAATATAGTTAGAAATAAAGCACGTCTAATCGCTTAAGGTTATAATCAAGAAGAAGGTATCAACTACAACGAAACTATTACTCCAGTAGCAAGACTCGAGGCCATACGTACATTATTTGCTTTTGCAAATCATCACAATTTTAAATTATTTCAAATGGATGTCAAAAGTGTTTTTTTAAATGGTTTTATCAATACTATCATTCCTTGCCTTGGTAGTCATGAGAAAATCACGGAATTAGAGCACAAGCCCTATATGCTATATTCAGTGGAACAAGGGTTAATGGGGCAAAATTTATATTTGACGAGCTCAAACATTTTTGGACTCGGTCACGCCCATCCATCATCTATTCTACATATATCATGAGACTTCTACGAGCTCACAACATCCCCTTATATTTATCCACTTTTGAAGATATTTCTTCGAAATATGCATACATAAAATCTTTCTCCTTGATGCACTTACTGGAAAATCCTCCGAAATTTATATCATTTGAAAAGTGGACGCAACGTCGTCAAGCCAGACAAGCTGGGCTTCCACCTCAAACACAACTTGAACCATCACAAGAGGTGGAGCGGCATCGAGAAAATACTCCTCCTCCTCCCGCACCCTTTAATTATACATCCCAGGATGACATTTTGGAGACTCGCACTGAGATGAATCCAAATGAGAGTATTCGCGACTTAACTCTTCAAAATCAGTTTATTTTATTTCGAAATAAAAAATTATTGGCTAAGCGCATTGATAGCTTTTAAACATCCTTTGCTTCTTGTCTAGCCACAGTTGAAACATCACTTTCAACTGTATGATCCATTTTAAAGGAGGTTCTTCAAAGGGTTCGTGGTCCTACACCACCTTCAAAAGATTGACCAACTCCAGTGCCTTCTCCTCCTCCTTCGAAACATTCCAAACTTTTTGACGAGGAGAAAGAAACTTTCGAACAAACTCGATCATCTCCTAAAAAACAAGTGAGTTCTTCCAAGGATGAAGATAAAGGAGATGATCAAGATAAAGCTTCCTCAAAAGATCCTTAGATTTCTTAGGATTCCATCTTTTGTATAAAAATGATAAAAATCTATGAATGTAATCGATTAATGTGATTAATGAAATTTCCTTTTTGGTGTGTTATTTCTGTATATATTTATGTAATCTTCCAACGATTGGTAAATACTTTATGGAATGGAAATATTGTCTACAACTAAAAGTTATAAATCCTTTTTGATAATGCCAAAGGGGGAGAAATAATAAAAATCACAATAAATGATGGAAAGCACATATTTAGGGGGAGATTATAAAAATATATATAAGTACATTGTATAGTTGTCATCATCAAAAAGGGGGAGATTGTTAGAAAATCAAATCTACGGTTTCACTGACAACAATGGAAATCAAATATGCATATACATATGTGTGTGTGTGTGTGTGTGTGTGTGTGTGTGTGTACAGGTACTTGTTAGAACAACATCACTAGAAAGACAAGAACAAGGCTCAAAGAACACTACAAGAGACTACAAGTTGATAGGATCAAAGAAGCACAAGAAAAAGAGCACAAAAAACTTATATGCACAATATCAGACGTCTGGGTGCACAAGCTAGACGTCTGAAACAACTCTCTGGAACAATAGACAGACTGAACCAGACGTCTGGCAACTGCACTCAGGCGTATGATCTACTACTATATTCAAAAATATATATAGTATCAGACGTCTAAAACATATTTTAGACATCTGATTTCAAACTCGGATTTCAAATTTAAACTTCAACTACCACATTCGAATAGACATCTCCGCTTCTCTTCACTATAACTCTTCATCATCAACAGAAGCAACTGTAGAGCACTTGTTAATGCATGCAATTACTCGAGAAACCTCTTTACAACTATATATATCATCAAGAGTACAAATTACCTTACTTACGCTCTCTAATTACATACGCTATCATATATTCTTGATCTCTAGCAATCTATACTTGTATTTCACTCTTTCAAATATTCAGTTCTTCACAGACAATACTCTCTAGATGTATGTTAGAAGCATTTGTACTAATTAGTCAATATCTATCTTATAGAACACACATTTGACAAGAACAACTTATTGTAACCAAGCATATTCCTCCGGACGAAGCGAGGGTGTTTGATAGTCGAATTCCGAAGGAGAGCTTGGGACTGGACGTAGGACGGGAGGTCCGAACCAGTATAAAATTCTGGTGTGCTTATTCTATATTTACTTAGATTAATATTGTTTTAGTTGCATCATATATTTTGTCACGTAAACTTGCATATACACTATACGATCCACCCTGTAGACTTTCAATTTGTGTTATGTGATATATAATTTTTTTATCTATATGAGTGAATAGATAATATTACCACTTATTTTAATATGATTTTTATGTATTTATTCAACTGTCATTTTTCTTAACGGTTTGTAAATGGATCAATGAATATTAATAGTTTAATTTATTAAATAATTTGAATTAATAGTAACATAACTAATTAAATATAAGGAGTTGAGTATAAAAATTTGAAAAAAAACTGAGAAGAGCTTTGTACATATTTGTAATTGAGAAAGATCATCTTGAGAAAGATCATCTTATGGCCAGCTTATCCGCCTGTGAGCTTTTATCCATTATTTAGTTTTCATTTTGAAACGATTTTAGTTTTGTAATTAACCATGTAGGAGGGTCATACTTACAACTTTGATAATCGCAGAATAATATAATGTGGCGTTGATGTGATTTATGAGTTGGGTATGGTTTAATAACATGTTGAAAGTGAGAATGTTTAAATAATATAAATTTTATCAGTGTAATCTGTGCATTCACATCTTAATGTTGTAAATTATAAATTTATCTTTTAAAAATTGTTAAAAATAAGATTATCTTTTTAATGTACAACAATTTTTTTTTTGAGATAAACGAATTATAAATTAGAAGAGTTATTATATTTGTGTATACATTTATGTTATGTGATTGAAATATCCTACATTTGGAAAAAGAAATAATTTTTTTCACATATATACGAATATTGTATATATTGAAATTAACATATTTTTAGGATTTAATAGATGGATTAACAAATATCAATCAATCAAATGTTTAAATAGTTTAAATTTAAGATTTATACAATTAGTTAGATATATGGACTTGAATGTAAAATATTATGAGTGCATTGAGAAAAAATTCTAGGTAATTGTAAAAAAATCAAAATTTAGGCGTTTGATGTTAATAGAATTCTACATTGTAATGTATGATAAGTTTATTTTGTGAATAAATTATAAAATATTATTGTTAGTATATATAATTTATCTTGTGTGATTTTTATATATTTGTATCTAAATGAACTATTTTACCAATTTGTTGATGTGTATGTAGTATACATATTGAAACTTTCATTTTTTAGGATTAACTAATAAATATTTATTGACTAAGTTTATCAATTATTTTAAAATTTTGGATTATGCAATTAATTTAAATGTGTGGGCTTTGAAGTAAAATATTGGGAGAGAACTGAGAAAATTTTGTGAATAATTGTATAATCTTTTAAGAAGTTTGTATTTGAATGTAAATTTAGAATTTTAGAATAGTTATAAGTGGTAAATTTTAGAATTTTGAAAATAAAATATCTAAACATGCAAATAATTAAGTAGAATAAAGAAAACTCCTAGAATTAATATAAGAGCTTAAAATTCTTCTACTTTACTATTATTTAATAGATATGGTAATAGATACGAGTATGGGTGTTTAAAATGAAATTTTCATATTTTCGTAATTTAGTACATGAATCAACAGATATTAGCTAATTAGGTTTATCTAATTATTTTAAATTTAAGATTGCATTATTGATTTCATTATACAGACTAAACTGTAAACTATCATGAGAAAAACGGGGTGACTTTTGTAAATAACTGCGGCAATTTTAAATGTAGATGTTTGAAGTTAAAAGCTGAATTTTATAAAATAAACTCGTTATTTTATTTTATGTGATTTATATATCATAGTTGGATGAAAATATAATTTTATCATTTAGATTGACATAATAGTAATATATACATATCCCAGTTATCTTCTTTAGTATTCATTAGAATAAATAATAGTTAAATAAATTTATTTAACTAATTTAAATTATGTATTATGTAATTATCCTAAATAAAAAATGTTTGGAGGTAACCGATAACATATTTGTTGTATAAACCTTTAAATGAACGTATCAAACTAAAAAAGGACCGAACAGAATTAGTATAATAAGCGTAAAGTAACAAAATAAAAGATTTGAAAATAAAATAACAAAAGAGAGATTAAAAGAGAAAGGTATGAAAAATTCTAGAATCAACAAGAGAACTAGGAATTCTCATTTCTATTTCTATGTTGGTTAACTGATACATAAGTTAACAATTCCTTCACCTTGTATTCTCACGTGTCCATCAACAAGCTTCCACGTACTATTTAATTTGTTTAGGAATTAAATGTGTGAGCTGCCATTTTCATGCGTGCTTTCATATGTTGTGCACGCATGTTTTGAATTCATGTATAAATTACATATGTGCTGCAGCATTACTCTGTGTAATATATGTCGCTTAGAGGTATTATAATTGATGCATATATACTGCACTCCGTATTCAAAATGAGTTGGATATCTAATTATCAATTAAAAAGGCAAATAGATATTTACAGAATGTTGCATTATTTTGACTCAACTGGTGTTTTCAAATTCTATAGTTGTTGAATGGGTAAAATTGCCATACAGTACAAAATTAAGTTTCCTTTTCTCCACAAAGATTACTGCATAACTCCAAACTTTAACACAAAGATTGCAGCCTGCACTTCCACATACTATATATACACATATATTTTCATTTATTATTTATTCAATGTGTGACATATATTCATCTTGCTTGCCTGCTTTTCTGTCCTACCGCCTTCACATATGTATTTATAAATAAATAAATAAATCGTAAAATTATAAATTGCTCGGCTTTAGTTCAAACCAACTCCATAATAGAGCACTTTGATACGATCGCAATGCAAAAGACCGCGTTTCAAACAGACATTATTTGCATAAGTTATTAATTTTAGAAATTTATAAAAATGTTAGTTTACTAATTAAAATTAATTAAAACTCCCAACGTAGCAGATACCAGCATTCATTAAAACAGGGCATTAGCCGTTACCGTTCCCACCACGTGGACCGGAACGGTAACGGGGAAAAATAAAGACGCAAACGCACTAATAGCCATCATTTCGTGCTTCCCGTGTTGTAAATTTTCAAAATAATTTGGGCATTGGGATTTGGTTTTAAAGAAGAAGAGGAAAAGAAAGTTTATTCTCACATCTTGAAATATATGAAACTATTTTTATTTAAATATAGGTTCCTCGAGTGGAAGTTAGGCCCTTTAGGCACCCATATGTTTGTTCTATTATGAGAAGAGAAACCGTGCATAACAATCATACATGCGTGACCAGATCGGGTTTGAGTTTGGGTCCAAACAATTTCTTGGGCAGAGTTATTTTGTTAAAACAGGCCATATTCATATTCGAATTTAAATGGACATATTTGGCGGGAAACGTGACCGTTTAAAAGGCGGGACATTTTGTACGCAAATGAATTGACACGGACGTGACTCTTGCAAACGATTGGATGCGTCTTCACACAACAAAAAGACACCTCTCTGCAACTATAAATAGCAACACCCAAAAACAGTTATGAATTAATTTTCTTCTTTTAGAAATTTGCAACACCTGAAAACTGTTTCAGAATGCTTATGCAATCTTGAAAATTTGCAACACTTGAAAGGTGTTGCAAATTTTCTCTTCTTCTCCTCTCTCTTCTCTAATTTTGCATCATCGATGAACATCAAAAGAGTGTTCTTAGCCGGATCAAATTCGTACACACTTTGAATCTGGCTACGTTGTTTCAAGGCTTCACTGAATCCTGAAATCGATAATTCTATATCCCGTTTGTATCTATTGGGCTGATCTTTTGTCTAAAAGAATCTACATAGTAGATCCTTGAAGTCAGAAGTATAACAAACTCCTCATCATAATACCTGAGTCATCGGTCGAATTTCCAACAATTTTTAGACAATATTTCATGGTTCGAGTTCAAGCAACATCAATGCCCTACAAGTCATGAATCAACACTTGACGTATTTGGAGAGGTTTGATGGCGAAAACTTCACACCTTGGCAAGAAACTATGAAGTTCTTTTTTATCAACATCCAGCTCTTTTACATTCTTGAAGATGATTTGTAGGTTATATCCGAAGAAACTTCGAAAGTTACGGATGAGTTGAAAACGAAAAGTGTGAAGTGCAAAGAAGATGATTTCTTGTGCAGAGGACACATACTCAACGCACTGTCCACTTCTGTGTAGATTGCAATGTAGATTGCAAATAGAAGTCTGTAAATAGGCAAAGCACCTTGGACTACATTAGAAAGTAAATACCAAATATCTGAGGCAAGCAATAAGAAATTTATAGTATGCAATTTTATGGATTTTAAAATGAATCATAGTAAGTCCCTTATTGGACAATTTAATGAAATTATATATATATATATATATATATATATAGTAAATTAACTTAAAGATTCCAAGATTGAACCCCTGAATCCTTTCTTGTTGGAGTTATAATTTCTAGACTCCCACTCTCTTGGAATGATTATAAGAAGAAATTGAAACACGTAGAGAGGGATTATGATTTAGAGAATTTACAGCGTCATCTTCACATAGAAGAGGACCCTCATAAACGAGAACTAAATGATAATCCGCAAACTGAGTTTCATTCTATGGTGAATAATATTGAATTGATAAATTCGTTGAAGCCTGAGAATGAGACATAGACCACTCTAAGAAAGATAAGAAGGAAGGTGCTTGATATTTTTGTAACAATCTCGGCCATTATGCTCATGAATGTCATCAACGAAGAAAAAAAAGAAGGCGAATATGGTCAAAGATACATTGGTGGCAGCAGTGCAAGAACAAAACTCCGTTAGGGGCATAGAAAATGATTGGTGGCTTGATACTGAAGCGACCATTCATACATGCAAGGACCGTAGTCTCTACAAGAACTATGAAGAAATTAGCCAAGATGAAAACCAAGTTACTGGAGCAAATAATGTACACAGCAAAGTGATTGGCAAAGGCACTATAGAACTACTGTTCACTTCATGAAAAACTCTCACTTTAGTTAATTTTTTTCATGTACCCGATATTTGCAAGAATTTGGCCTTTGGATACGTTCTTAACAAAGAAGGATTCAAGATAGTGTAAGGGTCTGACAAATTATTGTTATCCAAGAACGGAAAGTTCATTGGATAGGGATATTCTTGCAATGAAATGATTAAGTTGAATTTAATAAAGAAAACTTCTGCTTATATCATTTATTCCATTGATTTATGGCATACTAGATTAGGACATGTTAATTATATTTCACTTAAAAATATGAATAAGTTAGTACTAATTTTTGATTGCAATTTTGACACTATCTCTAAATGTGAAATTTATGTTCAAGCAAATATACATAGAAAATCGTTTAAATCTATAGAAAGTTAGACTAGTCTACTTCATCTTGTATATAGCAATGTTGGTGATTTAAAAGGTCACACAACATATGGTGGAAATAAATTCTATATTACGTTTATTGATGATTGCTCTAGATATTCTTATGTTTATCTAATGAAATCAAAAGATGAAGTCTTTGATAAATTTAAAATGTACAAGGATGAAGTTGAAATGCAATCAGAACTTAAAATAAAAGTGTTACATTCTGATCATGGTGGTGAATATTTTTCAAATGATTTTACTTTATTCTATGAACAACAAGGATTAATTTATTAGTGTACTGCTCCTTATACCACTCAATAAAAGGGAGTCGCTGAAAGAAAAAATAGGACATTATTAGAAATGGTTAATGCTATACTAATTAGTTCAAATTTACCTAACACCTTATGGGGCGATACCATTTTATCCACATGTTATATTTTAAAAAGATTTCCTTTGAAAAAGAAGAATATATCTCCTTATGAACTATGGTTTAAAGGAAAACTTAACTAATCAAGACCTAAAGTTTGGGAATGTTTAGCATATGTTAGAAAACTAGATCTCAAAAGGCCAAAATTAGGAAATAGGATATTTAAGTGTGCTTTCATAGGTTATTCCCTAAATAATATAACTTATGATTTTATTATCCTTGATGTTTTTTAAAGATTGAGTCTATGGATGTAGAATTTTTGAAAACAAGTATATAGCCCAACGTCAAACTACCAAGAATCCATTGGCATCATCTAGTTTAGAACATATTAAAACAAATGATAACAATGACGACATCTTCTCAAAACAATTAGAATGTTTCAGTATGTAAAGAGGATGCTAAACGAAGGAAGATAAAACAGCAAGGATAGAAAAAGACTATGGTCCTAACTTCATTACATATCTTGTAGAAGGAAGAAAGAATAAAATTCTTAACATCATGTAACGACCCGTAAATTTCGATGATTAAATTTGTTAATTTAATATCGAAAGAAATAAAAAAAAATTGGAATTTAATAATGAAATAAATACTAAAATGAATAGTAACAATGTTAATTAAGGCTAATTATTAACAGTATGAGCGAAATTCTAATAAATGAAATAATATAAATATTATACCTAGTTATAAATTGGATGTAAGAAAACAACTGTAAATATTTAATTAGCTAATGAAATAATAATATAGTTAATGGTAATTGGTATTTTATAAGAATTGTTACGTTTGTTTGTGAATAATGAATTCATAAGTATAATTAAAAGTTATGGTAATGATTATTATATGTTACCTATTTATTTGGTCTATTAAAATTTAATTGGAAATAAATTGCAATCAATCCACTTCATTTGTGCATTAATGTAGGTTAAGTTGATAATGCAAATGTTGGTTAATTAATGGAATACGGTGTAATTAATTGTGATATAAATTAGTAGTAGTTATGACAATTTATTTGTAGATAATAAACTTACATGGGTTAAATTGTAGTAATGGTGGCGATTGCTGTTGTTACCAATATATTTAATCAATTGAAATTAAATGCAGAAAAACGTTACACTTGTTTGATTTAATACAATAACTTAAAGTGTGGTTGTGGTAAAATAAATAGAAATGTAAATTCATTGATAAGGTAACAATTGAGTTAATAAAAGAATGAAACTGAGATAAATAACTAATTGGGATTTTATATTTTAATTTATGTAAAAATTTGACAAAATCTAATATAATGGAAATATAGTAATTAATACCAATAAAAATGGAGATTGAAAGGTATTAATGTAATGAGATGTAAAACAAATGTTAACTATGTTATTAGGTTTATAATTGGTTGAGTATAAAGATTAAAATCAAATTAAAGCAATCTATTTAAATTTAATTATAGTGAATCAGATTTAATTACGGTGAAACCGAACACTGTAATTAGTTTAATAACCAACATTGAATTGTCATATAAACTTGTATTAAGTTATGGTAAACGTCTAAGTGATAAAAAATAATAGAAATTGTAATTTATTAACTTTGAATTGGAAAAGTGATTTAATTAATATAATATTAATTTATTTAATTAACTGAAATATAGCCATTTTGGCCACTGACACAGATTTCGACGAAACTAGTTTCATCGGATCCGTAACAGTGAATTATTGTAGGATTTCAAATTTCAAAGCGATCGGTCTTGTTGTTTGATCGTATGGACTCGAAACCCTAGAAATTAATTTAATTAAAATCAATTTGAAATAAGCTGATTTTAGCATAACTGCTTCATACGATAGAATTAGAACTTGAAACTGTTCCATTGATTTTAAAATCATTGAAAATAGCTGTTTTGATATATGGGTTGATCCATTTCGCTCCGGAGTCGAAACGGGCTTTTCGGGTCGTTTATCGTTCAATCAATCTTGTACATTCATCCTATTTCTGACCTAACTATAAATACCTCGTTATAAACCTAGCCACTCCTTATTCTCATTTGTCTGTATGTACATTCAACTCCTCGGTCCAATGGCAGACAAATCCTAATTTCTAAATTTCAAATTCAATTCTAAAAACCAAACTCCATAAACTATATCGAATTATATATCGATTTGAAGCTCTCGACAAGCGCATCTCAGATCTGTAATTCGTTTTCTGATTTGAATCGCTGTTTATCCAGAAAGTGAAGAACAAATCTCGGTTGTTCATCACGTCGAGATCAACCTCGTCGAATCGACAAATCTGAGGTGCTTTTTGTAGAGGATGCCGAGGAGATTACATCTAGGTAATTAGTTTGGCGAACTAATGGTTTGATCGACATGATTAATTCGAACTAGGGTTACTGGTAGGCGACGACTGTGGGTTTTTCTGGCGAAATTGACGACGGAGAGGTCATGCGAGGAGGGGGGCACTTCGCCTGGAGGAGACGACTCGGCCTGGTGGGTCGCGGCTGTCCATCGCGTTACGTTCGGTGATCGTTCGTGGTAGCTTCAATTCGATCATCGTGGGCCAGGGTTCGACTTGAGCAATGACGCGTGTAGTCGGCTTTGTTGAACGAAGGTGACGTGTCTTGAGTTTTATTTTATTTATCTTTAATTTAAAGCGTATGATCTTTTAACTTCAATAACTTTTGCATACGAGGTCCGATTCATGCGCGGTTTGTTCCACTGGGATCATATCAAAATTTCTGATATTTTGACGCTTGTTCGGACGAATTCTGAAACTGTTTGAATTTTGGGTTTAAATTGAATTTAAATTCAAAGGTGAGTGTTTTAACCCACTCACAACTTTTAAAATTTCTTATGTTTGTTAAATTAAAATTATGATGTGATTAGAAATTTATTTATGCCTGTTTGGTATATTTTAAATCATCACCTCCACTAATTTGAATTTATTTGAGTTAAATCGTTATTTAATTTATTATTGAATATAAATTGCCAGTTAAATGCCTATTATTGATTATCAGTTCTATATTTATATTTATTGATTGATTTGGATGATGATTGTGATGAATGTTTGACTATTGATATTGGATGAATGGATGTTGTATTTTATATCATTATAAACTGCAAGTTCACTATGGGTTGAAATGATACCCGAATGATCTATAGATTAGGAAAATATCTTATGGGTTGAAATGATAGACTCAAGCGAATTTATGGATTTTAATATTAATTCTGGATTGCGGTTTGAAATGATATGTAACCGTAAAATTTTAAATTGCGGACTGAAATGATAAATATCTGTATCACTTGACCCTAGGGTAGAGAATCATATACGGACACCAGATTGGTTAAATCGAATGATTTTAAATCCTTAACTTTTAAATTTAACTAAATGATATTTTGAAATAAAATTTGATTTATATAAATTGAAGTATTATCAGAAAATCAAGTTTTGTGTTGAAATGTGAATTGGTTTTAATTAGAATTGCTTTAAGAAATTTAATTGGAAGTTTAAAGGTTATACTTTAAGTATAAATGAAATTCTATCAAAAATGAGACATTGAATTTGTTTGAAAATAGCTTTGAAGTATTTTGAAATTGGAGTAATTCGAATTGATATTTGAACATAGATTGAAAATGAGATAAAATGCAATAGGTTATTGAAACTAAAAATTTAAAGGTTTGAAATTTGGTTTGTTGATTTGGAAATTGAAATTTGTCCAAATGTGTTGAAATGAATTGAATAGTTTAATTTGATATAAATTCTAAATTCATATTTTAACACAAACTACTTTAAATATATATATTTAAAAATATCTAATTATTAAGATTTTCAAATTTATTAAACTTTTAACCAATATTAACTATATAAATTATTTTGATCTATTTTAAACCATTCTCATTTATTTTAAACTAATTTAAACCATTTTAATTTATTTTAAATATAATTAATCTATTTTAAAGCTATTTAATCTATTTTAATTGTATTTAATCTAATTTAAATCTATTTAACTATTTTAAATCAATTTAAAAGTATTTTAAACTATAATTAAACTATATTAGAGTATTTTAACTATTTATAACTATTTAAAACTAATTTCTAAATTTCTAGACTAAGTGACGTGAGAGTATTTAAATTCAATTCAATAGGTTAAAAAGAGAATAAGGTTAAATGATGTTCTAACCTAAGTTGGGGTTTAAAATGTTATAATAAATTGAAATGATGATTTTGAAGTAAGAATTTAACCTATTTTGGAAATATGATTTTGGGAAGAAATTATGATTTTGGAAACGATATGATTTGGAAGTGAATAAGGTTTAAAGTGAATATGATTTGAAAGTGAATATGGTTTGAAGTGAATATGATTTCAAAGAGATGATTTGAAATTTGAATATGATATTTTGATATCAATTATAAAATGATTTTGAAAATGTAAAAGAACCATCCAGTTTGTAATAAGCGATTGGTTGTTAAAGAGACCGGGATCGGATATTGTCATACTCTCTGCCAATACCGAAAACCACTTTAACAACTATGTACGTGGTGGAGATTCTAGAAATGAAGTAAGATGGTTTAGTGAACGTTTTCTGTATGAGGTATGATGTGACCCTCACTCCCATGAGTCAGCTTAGATGTGACTAAAATCAGGAGCCACGCCGGGCCAAGTGAGGTCATTCCTCCTATCGGATAAACTTCTTCGATATTATATTCCGATTTTTGTGATTGATTTGGTGGCCACCCGTTGATTTTTGATTTAGGAGTGTGTTTCGAGGTGGGCGGTAGTAGCTGCTATGCATTACCACCATTCCGGATCCGCAAATGGTATATCTACCCTGGCATTTCCTCGTGTGCCATGTTCATATGCTCTAGCGCACCTTCTACGAGTTTTTTTTACCATACCTATGGGGTGCCCTCCGTGTAAACCTCTCGGAGGAGCATACGGTACTGTATAAACTATGGGAATATACAAAATGTGTTAAGGGGGATATGGGTAATGCTTTAACGTTATTTTAATACTTTTACTTTACTGTAGACATATTATAATAGCGTATTATACTACGTAATAGATAGTTTAACGGATCCTTAGGAGATGTGAATCCTGAGCATCTCTTAAGTTACTACACTCACGTTAGACACCAGGAGATGTCAAACCCCGTAAATATCTCTAACGTCGTTCCACTCATATTTATTTACTGTTGATTTAACTTACATAAGATCTTTTAATCGAGTGTTTTGTCTTTTCAATTTGCTTGGGTCAACCTGATAATTTTAGGATTTTGAAGACCTTATTTCTGGAGGACGAAGATGAAGATTTGTACTATTATTATTTACTATAGTTAATTCACTGCATCATGTATTCCGTAGCATTATTTATTATTCTCTGTTATGTATAACTCTGATCTGTGTTGTATAAGTATAATCAAATGTTTTGTAAAAGTGCTTCATGAACTGTTTATTTGATTATTATATTTTGTCATTCCGCTGCAGGATTCTGTTTTTTTTTTCTTTCTCTACTTTTCCTTATTCACCCCCAATAACAATCTGCTCTTCTGTATGGTTTGAGTCCGACGTGTGTGGTTTATCGTCGATTTTAAATTGTCCAAAAAGGCGGGATGTTACACATCACAAGGTATGTAATGAATGTTAATGATGATTCAAAAACTTATTCTGAGGCTATGAGGTCCAGATATGCTATTTTATGGAAATAAGCTATCAATGATGAAATTAATTCAATTTAGGAAAACCAAACTTGGATTTTGATTGATTTACCTCCTGATATTAAACCAAGGATGCAAATGGATAATCAAGAAAAAGTTGAATACTGATAGATTCGTTGATAAATTTAAAACCAGATTAGTAGCAAAGGGTTATAAGCAAAGACATGGAGTGGATTATTTTGGAACGTATGCTCATGTTGCTCGCGTTTCCTCAATTCGTTTTTTGATAGCACTTGCATTCATTCATAAACTTGTAATACAGCAAATGGATGTGAAAACTGCTTTCCTAAATGGTGATTTATAAGAAGAGATATACATGGAATATATAGAGGTTTTATATATCCAGGCCAAGAAAAGAAAGTTTGTAAACTGATAAAATCTCTTTATGGTCCGAAGCATGTACTCATGCAATGACATAAGAAGTTTGATAAAGTAGCATTATCATAAGACTTTATTGTTAGTGATGCTGGTAAATGTGTTTATAGAAAATCGGATGAAATCGTTTGTATTATAGTATGTTTATATGTTGGTGACATGTTAATATTTAGAACTAATATATCTTGTGTGAAAGAAACTAAGAAGTTTCTTTCCTCTAAATTTGATATGAAAGATCTAGGAGAAGCTGTTGTAATTTTAGGGACTAAAATCTTAGGAAAAGAGGAAGAGTTGGTATTAACCTAATCTCATTATATTGAGAAATTTCTCAATAAATATGGTCAATATAATGACAAACCAACACCGAGTCCTTTAGATCCTACTATTAAATTGGAGAAGAATCCTGGACATAATATATCTAAACTAGAATATTCCAGTATTATTGAGGGTCTTATGTATGCTATGCATTGCACAAGTCTGACATGGCACACGCTATCAATGTATTATGTCATTTTTATGAGTAATCAAGATATGGAACATTGGAAAGCAATTTCAAGAGTTCTAGCTTATTTGAAAGGTACCATCAGCTATGTTCTTTCTTATAAAGGATATCATACTGTATTAGAAGGGTATAGTGATGCTACTTGGAATAATGTAGAATCAAAATTCAAATACACAACTGGATGGATATTTACATTAAGAGGAGTTGTTGTGTCTTGGTGTTCCAATAAGGAGACCTATGTTTCTGACTCCACTATGTTGTCAGAATTGATTGCATTAGCAGATGCAAACAAGGAGGCAGAATGACTTAAGAATTTACTAATAAAAATTCCCTTATAGAACAAGCCATCACCAACAGTCTTGATTTACTGTAACAATCAGGCTACGACATATAATATTTCCGATAAAACATATAACGAAAAGTCTGGACATGTAAGTCTTAGACATCATATGATAAGACAATTACTCAAAAGAAGAGTAATCAATGTTGAATACATAAAAACAAAGAAAAATTCGGCTGATCCATTTACTAAGAATTTTCTAAAGGCTTTGATTTCTACAAAATTGAAAGAAATGGGCTAAGGTCTGTGAATGAAAGTTGATCATCCTTAATAGAAACTCAGCATATGTCTTGAAAAGGAAGTTCAATAGGTACCAACAAGTTAAGAGAATGATTATGGAACACTAAAACAAATTGCCCATCATTAGTGTTGGATTATACATAAAAGAGGATGGATGAAGATCCTTATAAGTCCAGGTAAAATCGCACGGTATATTGTAGAAACACCTTAAGGGACTCACGTATATGTGTATGGAAATCTGGCCATTTCCTAAGATAGTAAGATTGCTTTCTAAAGTAGACTCATCAAATCAGTATTTGAGCACATGACATTAATGTACTTAACATACATAACACTATATATGGAAATTAGTTATGTGACTGTTTCTGTGCTATCACAAGGGGCACTTGGTTCAAGATACGTTCAACATTGACCTCGAGAGAACTTTGAATAGTTTACACTAAGTGAAGGTTCAAATCCAAAAGATACCTATCATTTATGTATTGATTTCCACGATGATGCAATACTTGATTTTGGAACTATGTTGGCTTAATCCCAGTTGGGTACTTAGGCGGTCACTTTAGTGATGCAGTCGTTTATTTCATTTATTTTACTTATTTTGAAAATGGGGAAAAATTGTTGTGAATTTTCAAAATAATTTGGGCATTGGTGTTTGTTTTTAAAGAAGAAGAGGAGGGAAGAAAGTTTGGTCTCATGTCTTAAAATATATGGAACAATATTTATTTAAATATAGGTCCTTGAGAGAAGGTTGGGCTTTTTGGGTACCTAAATGTTTATTTCATTATAAGGAGGGTAGCCCTGCATAACAATCAAACTTGCGCACAACCACCCTTTGTCCGACCGATTAAACCGAACTGAGATGGATCGGATTTGGGTTTGGGTCCAAATAATATTCTTGAACAAAATTATTTTGTCAGACGGGCCAGATTCAAATTTGAATTTAAATGGACATATTTGGTAGGAAATGCGACCAATTGAAAGGCGAGACCTTTTGTATTCAAATGAATAAACACGAACGTGACTATTGCAAATGAATGAACGTGTCTTCTCACAATAAATGGTGCCACTCTGCAACTATAATAGCAACAACCAGAAACTGTTGCGAATTAACTTTCTTCTTCCAGAAATTTGTGATGCCTGAAAACTATTTCAGAGTGCATCTACAATCTTGAAAACCAGTAACGCCTGATAGGTGTTGTAAAGCTTCTCTTCTTCTCCTCCCTCTTCACTAATTTTGCATCATCAGTGATTATCAAAAGAATGTTCTTGGTCGGATCAAAGTCATACACACTTTGAATCCATTCATGTTATTTCAAGGCTTCATTGAGTCCTGAAGTCGATAGTTTTACAATCCATTTGTAACTGTTGGGCTGAATTATTATTTAAAAGAATCCACTTAGTGGATCATTAAAGTCAGAAGTATAGCAATCTTCTTATAATAATACTCGAATCATTAACCAAATTTCCAACATCATGTGTACAATCTTTAGGCCATCGTGTGCCTCGACGTGTCCCCTTATTTTCCATTTTTGTGTCAGGTAATAGCACTGTAACATAGAATAACTAGTGTGTAACCCGTGCGTTGCACACGGTATGTTGTTGAAAATAATATTATATATTTAAAGAATATAATTTATTATGCAATATCTGATGATTTTTGTTAGGATAAATGAGTTATAAATTGAAATTGCTATATTTATAAATGCGTATTTTTGTTATGAGATTTGTTTATTTTTATATTTGAATAAAAAAAAATATCATTTTTGTTGATAAAAATGAGTTATATTTCGATTTATTATTTTTTAGAATTCATTATCTAACAATTAAATAAATGAAAGTAAACATTCTTAATAAATTTTGAAATTAACATTTTTATAGAATTTCATAAATAAATTCGTATGCATATATTCGGAAATTGACATTCAGATTTTGATACATTTGACTAAAAGATAAATGATGTATACATTAAATTTCAAATATTACTTGAGAGAACAACGATAAATACCTAAAAATAAAAGTGTAATACTAAAGACTCAATATATTTGCATCTATTTATAGGTCTCACGGGACATATTTATCAAAATAATTATATGATATATCACATTGATAAAAAATATTTATTTAACTACTAAAAGAAATAAGAAGTGAAAATAAGACCTAAAACGTTAGAAATCATATTTTCATTTTAATTATGTAAAAAATGATTTTTAATCCATTTTTTCATACCTTGCTATTTTTATTTTATAATAAAATTTTCAAAAAATACTTAACATTTATGTGAAAAAGATAATAAAGTATGAAAGAAAAATATTTCTAAACAAAATATGGCATGATTTTTGTCAGTTTGGTTAACTCAGATTACAAATACAACTAATCAAAATGTAACATTTTGTACAAAAATGTAATAATTGAGAATATTTATCTTTATTCAATATTATAGAATACAAACATTCATCACTTATCATTAAATGTAATGTTATTCTTCACAGAATACAATCTAATAATGATAAAGAGTCCAATATACGTACCAATTTTATAAAGAAAAAACGTTATTTATGTTTGTAATGATGTATCGATTTTGAAAACAAATTTTTTGTATATACTTGTTTGTAATGAAGTACCTCTTTTAGAAAGAAAAAATTATGTTAATGATTTTTCCCTATTCTAATGTCCGTTCGGGTATGTATCATTTCAACCCATAGTGATTCTATTCTAACAGGGAACTTGCAGTATGAGCATATACATAAACAATATAAACAATTATACTAACATGTCAATGTCACAATATACTGTCATATACCACATGTCAGGTGATAATTAACAAAGTTAACATGATAATATCATGAAATAACATATCATATAATCATTATTAACTTGCGTAAACATTTTAATTACTAATCACTTGTCATCCATTTACCATTTCATAAGTAACAATGTCAGAGTGAGGACTCACCTTTTTCCAAAGCTAGAGACCAAAACAATACACAAGAACGATTTCAAAAGCACGAAAAGCACAATTAGATTTGAATGGATGGAGAGCCTTGTAAACAACACAAAATATAACATACATAAGTACAAATATAAATATTGAAATACAAATAAAGTCAACAACTTTTTTTTGCAAAACAAGAGAGATAACCAAACCTTAGGAGCAAAAGACTTGCACAAGACTACATAAGCTTGGTCAAAATGCAAATGGGCTTGATCTAGCCACACCTAGGCTCGGCCTAGGTCATGTACGCTTGGCCATGAGTCATGAGACATGGTTATGGACATGAAAATGGAAGGCAAAGGCATGGAGAGACAAAGGTATGCAAGGGGTCACGGGATGGAAGGTTTTGGATCAAGGGATGCAAGGTTTTGGTGCATCTAAGGCTCTGCCATTGCCACTACAGGCCAGGTCAGAGGCTGATGTGAATGTCCAGAGGAGATGTCATGTGTTGGTGGTGGAGCTAGGAGTGGCGGCCGAGGCTAGACATGAAGGTGATGGGGGAAATGGCGTGTCTAGGCATTGTTTTGGAGTTTTTGCAAAGTTTTTGTGGTGGAAGCTCTGCTTAGTGGTTTTTGTGGCCAGATTTGGATAGAGAAGAGGGGTGGTTGGTCATGTATGATGAGGAGAAGGAGATGGTGGTGGTGGTCGGTGAAGATGGTGGTGGTTGTGGTCGAACAAAGCATGAAGAGATCAAGGCAAAATCAAGCGAAATGATGAAGAAAATAGGAAAAAGGAAGCCATTAACTAACAATATTTTTATCAAAATAAAATGGCCGTGAGAATTGAATATGAAGAAGTATTTTCACGTGAAAACACATAGAAATCCACAGCTAAAGGTGAGGGAAAGTGGAAGGTCACCAGGAAAAGGAAGAGGCAAGCAAAGGAAAGGCCACAAGTTAAAAAGCACAAAAGCCTCTTCGAATTTCCAATTTTAATAATTCACTTTAAACAAATAAAAAAAAGTCAAGTGAATAAAATAAAAAGCTGAACAAAATAAAGTGAAAATGAAAATAACATAATGTCTTATGAAAATAAAAAATAAATAAAGAAAATACTTTATTTAATTGAAACTAGAATTTAAAATTGTAAACAAAATAAAACTAATATTGGAAAATTTCAACTACACTTCTAAAATATTTTAAAAATAAAATATATATACATAACATATCATGTTACACATGTAAACATAAATTAGAACATGACATGACAAATTAAAATATTATTTATATAAATTAAAATAAACAATTTTGTTAAATAAAACAATTTACATACAATAGTTAAAAAGCATAACTTTCACAATATTAATCAGATTTCAACGAAACGAAAGCAATATACTTAAAATTGTATTTACTTTCATAAAATAAAGATAAATTTCAAAAGTTCAAAATTCAAAATTTTAAATTAAAAGTCAAAGTCAAAGTTTGACCATATTGACAAAAATTCATATTTCTGAAAAATATTCTATTTATTTATGTTTGGAATTATAATTTACATCAAAATCAAAATTTATATTTAAAATAACAAAATTTAATCATTTTAATAAATAAAATAAAGTTTTTAAATTAGGAAATTCAATTTAAAAATAATTACAAAATATACAATTAAAATAATCACAAAATACAGAGTTGTTACAACCTTGCTTGGTCAAAATCAGGGTCAACAACATATAGGGGATATTTGGGATTGTAAGTCTTTAAGTGTAACGACCCGCAAATTTATTGCTTGGATAAATACTTATTTTTAAAATACTTAGATATGGGTTTAAAATTAAGAAATAATCATGTTTTAAGTTGTAAAGAATAATATTATTTTGTTTGGGAAAAATACTTGCGGACAAATTACCGAGGTAAAATATTGATAATTTGTAAATATCGTCTCAGGTAAAATATCGATAAAATAGCCGAAAATTATTTTATCAATAAAACTGCTTTTAAACAATAAGGATCATGTACGACTCTATTTTCATACACTAACATATGTATTCAAGCAAGATTATAAAATAAAATAATTTATTTTATTTTTGGAAAATAAAATGTATTTATGACATCGATCGTTGATATCATTGATCTTATATATTTCCTCGAAAATTCAAGTTAAGTTTAAATATTAAATAAATGGGTTTTTATTTACAAATAAATCTATTTTTAAATATATAATAATGATGATCAAATAAATTTTTAATTTTTTTTACCAAAATAGATAGTTTGTAGAAAAATAAAAAATGTGACCGAAGAACGTTTTTTGGAATTTCGACTTTTCGACACCGGAAAGTTGTTGGGAACATTGTTCGTCATTGTGCACTATACACACACATATAAGAGTTAATTAACCAAATAATAATAATACACTAATAGTATATTATCTTATGTTAATTATGTTTAGCAAGTGATGCGATAAGTCATTGTTTTAAAAATAATAACTTATATATATAAGTATATATCATTATCTCTTATCATGTATTAGCCTTATCATCATTATCCATCATAACCTAGAGGGTGTGACTAGAGAGGGGAGATGTGGAATATAAGGGGGGGGATGTGGAATATATGACTTGTCAAAATAATGACATGTTAGAATAATTTAATCTAAGGTTAGTTTGGTAATTTTCCTACTTTCTTCCATCTATAAATACGCATCCCCTTCACCATATTTTCATTTACTTCTCCATTTCCATTTCCCTAAAACTTTCTTCATGTTTCATGGCTTCTTATGTTAGGTTAAGTTTTTTTTTAAACCAAAAGATTTAAATTGTTAAAGATACAAACTTGTTTTTAAACTCTTTCTTCTCCATTTTCCCCCACTTTATTTGACCATAACTTCCTTTATCTTAAACCAAATCAGGATTTTCTTTTCGTATAAAATTTCAGTAGCTACAACTTTCTTTTTTTATCACTTTTTCTAATTTCAAGCTTAGCTTTGTCAAAATCTCATTTCTTTGCAGTGTACTTTTAAACTCAGAAATTCAGGTCCGAAAATAGCTCTCCTTCTTTTGACCATATCTATCTCAATTGAAATCTGAATTGAGTGATTACTATTTTTAAATTGTAGAGAAAAGAATTTACGAAAACTTTTATTTTGATCGCTTTTCCAAAATCTACGAATAATATGTTTAAAAATCAAGTGGAAGTTAACATATTTTTAGGGCGATTTTTGGTGCATCTAAGGCATTTCAAGTGTCAAAGATTTTTGGTGAGTAAACTACTTTATTTTGGAAAGGTTTTTGACTTTACTATGATGTGTAATTGTGGTGACAATATGATGATAAAATTAATGGTTATTATGTTGGTCGATAGTGATTCGATGGATGCTTCCATTTGGTGTTGAATTTGAGATTTGAATGCGGTGTTGTTGAGTTGGTAAGCATATAACCTTATGTTTGTATGTATGTTTTATTGTGATGTTAAGAGTATGGTAGTATGGATTTATTGTTATGATTTAAGAACCAAAGTATGTTGAGTTGAAACAAAGTTAACAACTTTGTGTGTTGCGACGGACGTGAGATCCGATTTGAATCAAAAACTATGTTTTCTTGTTTTAAAGTTTGGAAATTGTTTCAAAATTTCTATCTTTGTTTCTAAGTCTCAAAAACTTTAAAAATTATGTTTCTAAACATGAAATAGGAAATAATAATCAAGTGCTTTTGCTTAAAATATATTTAAGCAAACTGCACTCATAGCGATAGTCGTTATGGACGCAGTTCGACAAATTGTCGATTTTTGTTTTCAAATATTTTCTTTTGGAATTGTTTTGCAAAAGCTTTCCAAACTTAATTAGAAACATAAAAAGAGATTAAGTTTAGATTATTTAATAAGATAATTATATGTGATTTGCAATTAATTAGTAATTAAGTAACTGACTAGGGTTAAGTAACACTTAAGGAAGGTTAATGATTAATTAGTTATTAATAAGGTTTTTGATTGGTGATTAATGGAGATAAGAAGTAATTAAATGGTAATTATTATTTAATTAAGTTAAGTAGGCTAATTAATTATTATTATTTAATTAAGTGATTATTAAATTAATTTTTAATTGATTAGAATTTAACTAATAATGAACTGTTTAAACTTTAACTAAGAGACACTAGGAAGATAATTAGGACTTAACCAAGTTTATTAAGTTAATTAAAGTTTGATTATGAATTAATATTATTTAATTAAGATATAGTTAGGGTTTAAGCTAATTGAATATACTTTAATCTTTTTAAAGCTAGGTTTCAAATCAATTTTCTTTTTAAGATTAATTGATTTAAAATCAAAGGATCTCTTGTCTGGACCATTAAGTAGCCAAATGAATTGAGGTAGTGATTATAAAACGTTGACACATTTTATGAGAAGTAAGTTGACTTGTATTTAGCACAAAAGTTGAATAACGGTAACGTGATAAACACGAGGAAGTTAATTTCAATAAGCGGATCATGATAACTTAAGAATATGGAATATACTTCTATATGTAGAAAATTTACACCCGATAATGGAAGTATCTATATTTGTAACTTGGACATCTACCTATGGTCGATTGTATGTTCTTTGTGAATCCCTTACATATCTGATGTTTGGTAGTATCTATGATATAACTTGGATAAGTAAACCCAAATTTAATGATCCATTGTAGTCATTAAGCCTCCATTTGGTTTTGGAAAGTTAATGTTTTATTTTCTTTTAAACTGGAAAGATATTTGAAGAATGATTTGATAATTTTTTTGAATACTATATAAAGAAGTTTATGAAATTTTTTGAGGTATTACTAAATGAAGTTTGAGAAATAGTTTTGAATGTTTATAAAAAGATTTTATGAACGGGTTTGGATGCCTATATAGGAAAGTTTTATGCAAGATTTGAAAGTTTATGAAGAAGTTATATAACCAGTTTTGAATAATTATAAAGAGTTTCATAAAGGAGTATCGAAGTTGATAAATGTTTTGTAAACGGGTTTGGGTTAAAGCAAAGAGGATTTTATGGATAAAGAAATTTATAAAAGAATTTATTGAAAATAATTACAATAGAAATTTGAGGTTTGGATTTATCGAGGCCGGCCTTTTAAAAAATGGTTGTATGGAACATCCACTCCACACTTTACACCGAAGGATAGTGCTTAGAGTTATCATTTTATCCAATTTAAATAATGTAGTTAATTTTTTTTTAGAGATTTGGTAATGGAAAATCTTACAAATGTTTTGTGAATATACTTATGTCAGAAAGATAAGTACATGAATGTTTTTGAAAGAGATTTATTAAACAAAGTTATGTTTTGAGGCTTAGTGGTTGCTAATCTGAAATGGAATTGGTTGTTGTTTGTTTATTTGATAGTTAAATAACCGACTATCAAGTTTGACCCAATTTGACTTAACAAGTATGAATGTAAAATTCGAGTTTCCGACAAGGACTGGAATACTTACTTCCAAAAGAACCGAGAATGAGTCAACCGAAATTATCGTTGTTGGAATGAAGAGACTGGGATCGATCTATATTCGAAAACCACTCCGCACCAACATGTAGGTTCGAGTGGAAGACATCTTGATGATGATTGAAGATGGTGCTCTTTGAAGTGCAAGGGCTACTGTTACTAACCCTGGGAGTGATTTCAAAATGGATGTAGTAGAGTTAGTGCTTTCGGTTTCGTTCAGACCTAGAACGAACTTATATGGATGAATGATGGCGTTGCAGTGACGCCTGAAGGGCAGTGTTAGCATTCCAAGATGGATTGCTATTCAGAAAGGTAAAACGTAGCCTCATGTCTCATCGACCGGGAATTACTAAAACAGGGGATATGCAGCAGGGCTATGTGGGTCGCAACCATTAGGGTATATCATCACCCTTCTAGATATATACACAATCATCAATGAATTCGTGTACATGGAAGCACTGGTTAAAGGTTGCAAAGCAACCGGAGTGATGATATATTCGGTACTATCCAACAAGGGATAGGCCGGTCCTGTGTTGGCAGAGGTCTTTAGGTACGACCTTGATACATTTTTCTAAATGTGTACTATGACGGACGGTACCCCGATAGCCGTGTCATTAATTGAAATCCATTCTCTAATACGTGTCTTACGTTTTCGATTGTAGAGCCTAGTATGTTGGAAAGTGAGATGCAAGCATTTCAGTTATTTTATCTATTTACTTTAAACCTGGACGCTATGATAATATCATTGGATTTTGATATAATTTTTTTTTGTAATCATAAGATAAAAACCCATCCGTTTTTTATGTGCGGTGTTGCATTACGAGATACCCTTTGTTTGAAAAAATTTCAGATGTAGAAATCAGTTTGTTTGTTACTTGTTATCGAGTTTTTCCCACGCTGATTCACTAGACTGACCCAGACGTTATTCCATGTATGACTGTCAATGGGTCGTGTCAAATTGGGTCAAATCGGGTTCGGGTTAATTTTTAAACGGTCAGATCAACCCATTTATTAAACAGGTCATATTTTTTGAACCCGAACCCGACCCATTTATAAACGGGTTGACCCAACACAACCCATGTAACCCGTTTAACCAAAACGGGTCAAGTCGGGTCGTGTTTAAACAGATTGACCCGTGTAACCCATATAATTCGTTTACACAATATTTGAAAAATCAACAATTCTTTTCAAGTGTGTTTAGTAAAATAAAAGCATACACATATTGTAACTCATACTCGTCATCGAATATAAGAAAATAACATCATACATGAGCATGTACTAGTAGAGTAACACAATTTAACATGATACAACATTCGAGCATATAAATCTACCTAAATAGTTCCTCCAAATTTGCAAATATTCAATAATCAACATGAAAATGATATTCAAATACAACATGACAGCTACAATATGATAATGACATTACGACAACAAACAATCTTGCTAGCAATTCGACACGTATGACAGAAGCTTCCATGAATTGTTGGCACTTAGTCCATAGCCAATTTGCATCATGTAGGATACAAATATTCCTGCAAAAGTTGAATTATCATCATGTATACGTACCTTTTCAAATATAGTATAGTCTACTATAGGAGTAAACACTTATAAATGTAGTCTTGCACTCTCACTACTCTTGGATTCCTATACACATCAGGTCTGCCATTAAATAAATGGAATCAAAGATACTAACCTCAGCAACATGATGTATATGAAAGATTAAAATAGAAACTGTACATGCTCATAACGTACCTATATATGATTAAACTGATACGCTCCTAGGCCTAAAAACTCACATATGAACACAGACTCCAAGTACACTTGCATGCACTACAAATACAGCCACACTTAGCCTCACACATGCACACCCTAAACACACTGGAAGCAAACATGTGCATGCAGTAAAACGGAAGCACGCACACCCACTCAGTTTCACAATCATGATGTACACAAAGGAGCTTGAGAATGAAATCAGAAGCGTGCAAAGAGAAGAAACCATAAACAACAGCTCACTCTCTTACGCTAACTCATACATACATGAAGTCACACATATACACAACCATGCACTCGTATATAATCACAGCCACTTCACACTTGAACTCCCAGCGCGCGCGCACACACCTGACTCCCAATACACACACGCCTGCACACACGCACACACATTTTCACACATATGTACAGATATGCACACTAATGCCTTTTTCCTGTACCTTAAAACACACAAACTCTAAAATATACTTGACCTTTTGAAATGGAAGAAAATATTATTTGATTTACTTTTATTCAATGTCGTATCTGTATTCGATCAGAAACTATTCAAAATATAGAAGATATTCAGGAGCACATAAATATACTGCATTTTAAATGTACACTCTGTAATTGTACAGCTGCATACATTTTTGTAACAAAATTTATTAGTGTGTTGCAATTTTTTCTGCGGTATAGTGAAATTCACCCTTTGAACCGAAATAAGTATTATAGACTTCTGCTACTTAGACTTGATCTTCAAAATATACACTAAAACCGCTATTTGGTATATACATAATTGTATTTAGAAGAATTGGGACCAAAGTATAAAATAAAAATATTGTAAAGAACCCTCCGAAAAATTTCAGCTAGCATCTGATTTGTTGTTTTGCAAATGAATTTGATGAATCTATTTCATGTAAATGCTGAGAAATACATTAATTTAGTGTAGCCATGGTTCTCAGTTACAGTTTTGTTTGTCTGGCTTCTTGGCCTAGCTATGATAGTTTTGCTTGTTTTAAGCATTTTGAAACTGACTTTATGAATCGGTTTTCATTTTTGTATAATCTAATCTATGCTAATATTACTCCAACTAAAAATGAAACAAATTCTATAATTATAAAATATGAAGTTTAATAAATCAAATAATACGTACCTCTTATACATATGTGCTCATAATCATATACCAATATGTTGATTGTTAGAAGAACACATAGCGGTTTGAAAGTGAGTACCGCTGATTTCTAAATTGCTAACGTCCTCCGTTAACTCTTCAAGATTAGGTGGCAAAGCAGTAGCACCTGTCAAGTTATTAAATTTTTAGAAATCAAATTTTATGCAGTAAAAAATATAATATAGAGTAAGAAAGTTAACCTCCATCTCCAAATATCTAATCTCGTGTACATATGATTGCATCAACAACTTCGGGTTTAAGTGCACTTCAGTATTGCTCGGGAACTCGACCACCTACACTTAATGATGCTTCTGAATTCTGATGCAACCGTAGATATAGGAATGGATAGCACATCACCAGCCATAATAGACAATTCTTTAAATCAAAACTGATTAGCTTTCCAATACTCAAGAATATCCAAATTTGTCTTCCTATCCAACTTTGGCTCATCCAAGTACAATTCCAATTAAGTTTTTTGAGCTGAAAAGGTAAATTCTTCACTCTCAAAAGTCAAAGTCCTACATATATGTAAGATATAGTAACTAAATAGTGTAATAGAGAAAAAATTATTAAGTTTAATGCGTCGTTATATGAAGTTTACCTTCATAACATCCAAGCATTCTTTAGAAACTAAGATATCACCAGAAGAAGATTGACTCTGACTACTAGAAGCGGTGTCTCTTTTTTTACCATATATGTGCATGTAAATATCAAAAAAAGCAAACAAAGTTTCATAAACTTTATTCATTTATACAGAACCACCACCATAAAGCCTCATATACGAAAACTACATAAACTGAATCTTATATCTAGGATTTAGAACGATAGCAATCGAGAGAATAAGACTGTATGCCTTTCAATACTTCTCAAATTTTCCAATCATACCACATGCAATCTTACTCATAAAACTATCGTCATCAGCCATAGCTCTTTGCAAAGCGTCTTGAACAACAAATACTTGAAGAACATACATATTTGCGATAGGATATTTGGAGGCAAAAAAAAAGACAATTCACATCATAAAAAACCTTCAAAAACTTACAAATTTGTTCCACTTTCACCCGTTCAGATTGAGAAAGAGTGTGCTTATAGTTAGAATTGCTCAATTGTAAATGGCGGAAAACACGTTGATAATAAAGAGCACTCTCAAGCAAGAGAAATGTGAAATTCCATCTAGTAGGAACATCATGACGTAAACCTTTTTTACACTCCAAAAAACATGAGATATGCACTCTAATTTTTTTTGTTTCCTCGCTTGTGGACGTCTTCTCCCTAATTTTAAACACACATATATCAACTTCTTTTAGCCCATCTTGCACTATAAAGTTAAGAATATGAGCATAACATCTAATGTGAAAAAAATCACCATCCATCACCAAAGAATTCCTCAACAAAAGCTGCTCCTTCACCAAATTAATAAATACATCATTTGCACTAGCATTGTCTAAGGTAATGAAAAATATTTTTTTGTCAATGCCCCAATTAGTCAACAAATAATAAATTTTTTCGGACAAAGCAACTCCGGTATGTGAAGGAGGCATAAAACTAAAATTTAACGCTCCTTTTTGAAGTATCCAATTAGCATCGACAAAATGAGCAGTCAAACAAATATACCCGTCAGTTGCTATAGAAGTCCATAAATCAGAAGTCAAACAAATTCTTCCTGGAATTGAAACCAACATGTCTTTTAAGCCTCGTTTTTCCCTCTCGTACATTGAAACTAAAATATAACTTTTTTTAATATGATAATTTGGCTACTCTTGTTTGTTTTGTTGATTAAATCATATTAACCGTAGTTGCAAAAAAATTATTTAGACACAAGATGGGCTATAATCAACTTAGATTAAATTTTTAGAGTGTACATATTAACAGTAATATATATTACTATACTATAATCAACAATTGTGATACTCTTGTTTGTTTTGTATATATCAACTACTTTTTTTTTAATATGACACAAGATGGGCTATAATCAAAGAATAAGAATGTACATATTAACAGTGATATATAGCAAAGAATAAGACTGTTTCCTGAGTCAGTTGATGCGCATAATCGCTTATGGTGGCATTATCTTCAGTTTTTCTTTTCTTTTCTTTTTTTTCTTTTTTTTTTCTTTGGGAAAATTTTGTGTTAGTACTTAATGTTGCAGTTTCGTGGTGCTTTCTTATGTACGGTTGCGATATGGATGATGTTAAATTTGCTACTCACTTAAAGCTTAATCTTCATGTTCCTCCATCTTCCGTGCATGTACCAGGGAGAAAGATGATGTAATGCAATTAGGCAAGTTTTGTATTATTGTATTTATCGCAAACATTTGTTCTATTTATTATTCATGCTTTCATTTGCAAGCTGACAAATAAACATAACAAGAAAGTAGCAAGAGTAAATGACAATTGGATCTTAGGTAATCACCAAACATAGAGAATAGTATTTCATTTGATTCATCATGACAAAACACCTAATCCAAACATCCATGAAATTTACCTCATTAATATTCTAGCCTATTTCAGTTATAAACCAAAATGTACTCAATCGGTGTATGTATATAATAGAACATAAAACAAAAGATCTTTTGCTAATCATATTAGAACAGAGGCAAGCATTCTACAATCAAAACTGCAATTGAGCACAAGAGCATCATTGTCGATCAAGTTAGAAACAATATAGCCGAAAGTACAACTATGCATAAAATATTTTCTTATGCAACAATTGTTGGAATTCCTTAACAAATCAAGTGAATGAAAAATACATAAAGTCCCACATCGCCAATTTACTGAGAGGTATATTAATTTATATATGCATTTCTCATGAGGAGGTTGGGGGCCTGGTGCTCCCAAATGTATGCTTCGTTGTGAGGAGGGAGACTATGCATCACCACCACGCACGCGCGCGCGCCGCCGACCGAGCCGGGCTCGGGTACGGGTCTAAAATGACCATTCTTTTGCTGAGCCATCGTTTAACGGTTTTGCGCTTCGGCTGAAACTGGGCTGGGTCTGTAATTTAAAGAGAGCGGGCGGGTGAAGACGGACGCGGCTGTTCATAAAGCGGACGGCCGTTAGATGCGAACAGAAGCGGGTGCGAGAAGCAGACACGGGCGAATGGATGCGGCATAAGCGGGTGCGACCCGATTGAAGTGGCGCGGGCAGACGGGTGCGACTGTATGAAGTGATACGGACGCAACTGTTTGAGCGAACAGGTGCAGACACGACCGTTCGGAAGAGATACGGACCAAATATAAATAAGAAGGAAAACTGATAACTTTCCTTACTAATTTTTCAGAATCCGAATCTTCTTCTTCACTTCTACCGCCATACTCTAAATCACAGAGTGATATACTCATTACGATCTCGAGCAGAATACGTCTGTTGTATCTTGGAAGAGTTTTGAAATAAAATTCTTAAGAAAATTGTTACGATAAGCCTCAGACGGAATTTCCTTTATATACTGATTAGATTCACTGTAATCTTTCCCGTTTATAAGTTGTACTATTTCTTACAATAGTATAACGTTGTTGTTGTAATTTATTTACAACATGACTTATTGTTACATTTATCTAATACAGAATTCCAGCGTAGTGGAATTCTAATTAATAAACTTGTGCGACGAGTTTATTATAGCGTGCTATCTGTTTTAGTACACTAGACATATAACATCTTAAGAATTTTACTGTTTTACACTAAAACAGAGATGTTAACAGTTGACAACATGAAAATGGATAAGTCCAACTTTTCAGCGGTTATTTCTGAATGCAATTTGATTCAGAACCCTAACCAATGGTGGGTTGACACAGGAGCTACTCGTCATGTTTGCTCTGAAAAATCCATGTTTTCAACATACCAGAAATTCGATCAGAAAGAAAGACTCTACATGGGTAATTCTGCAGTTTCCATGATCGAAGGCAGTGGCACAGTTATCCTCAAGTTCACTTCTGGAAAAACTGTCAAATTGAATGACGTGCTTCACGTTCCAGACATACGCAAGAATCTCATCTCTGGTGCAGTCCTATCAAAGAAGAGATTCAAGATGGTGTTTGAGTCAGACAAGATGGTTCTGTCCAAAGCTGGAATGTGTATAGGAAGGGGATATTTATGTGATGGCCTATTTAAGGCAAACATAGCCGTTATCGGCAATAAATCTATGTATTCTGATTGTGCTATTAATAAAATTGAAGTCTCTTACTTGCTTGAGCACGAAATTTTACTATGGCACGATAGATTAGGACACGTAAACTTCCGAAAAATGAAGAAATTATCAAACTTGGGATTGATTCCAAATTTCCAAGTAGATAAGAACTACAAATGTGAGACATGTGTAGAAGCAAAAAAGGTCAAACAACCATTTAAATCTGTTGACAGAAGAACCGAACCATTAGGTTTGGTACATACAGATTTATGTGATTTTAAATCACTACCTACAAGAGGTGGGAAAAAGTATTTCATTATTTTTATTGACGATTATACGCGGTATTGCTATGTATATCTTTTAAATAGTAAAGATGAAGCAATAACAGCGTTTATAAAATACAAGGCTGAGGTAGAAAATCAGTTAAATAAAAAGATCAAGATATTGAGATCTGATCGAGATGGAGAATATGAGTCACCGTTTGAACAGTTCTGTGCAGAGAATGGAATAGTTCATCAAACAGCAGCACCATATTCACCACAACAAAATGGTGTAGCCGAGAGGAAGAACAGAACGTTAAAAGACATGATTACTGCCATGCTTTTAACTTCTGGTCTACCGACGAACTTGTGGGGGGAAGCCTTAAATATGTCTAATCACATATTAAACAAAGTTGCTCACAATAAAACGGAAACAATTCCATATGAGATATGGAAAGGACACAAACCAAACTTTAAATACCTCAAAGTGTGGGGGTGCTTGGCAAAAGTTCCAGTTCCGCCTCCCAAAAGAGTCAAACTTGGACAAAAAACAGTAGATTGTTATTATCTTGGGCCAGCCCAAAATAGTAGTGCCTACAGATTTTTGTTATTCAAGTCTGATATAAATGATATTCATGTAAATACAATCATGGAATCAAGAGATGCCTCGTTCTTTGAAGATGTGTTCCCACATAAAAGAAACGATGTAAATCCTGTCCCAAAAAGGATAAAAGATAACAGAGATGAGATATGTGAAGATGAAACTCATCGGGACAACGAGGAGGTTGAACCAAGAAGAAGCGTAAGGGCAAGAACTTCCAAAACATTTGGTTCAGATTTTTTAACTTATATGTTAGAACACGAACCTCAAATGTACAAGGAAGCAATGTCATCTTCTGAATCTTCATGTTGAAGTGAGATTGATTCAATTCTAAGTAATAAAACTTGGGAAATAGTTGATATTCCACCTGGAATAAAACCAATTGGCTGCAAATGGATTTTCAAAAAGAAATTGAAATCAGACGGCTCTATAGATAAATATAAAGTCAGATTGGTAGCCAAAGGATATCGTCAAAAAGAAGGAGTAGACTTCTTTGATACCTATTCACCGGTTACACGAATAACCTCTATAAGAATGTTAATAGCAATTGCTTCCATATATAATCTGGAAATTCATCAGATGGATGTCAAAACAGCATTCTTAAATGGAGATCTCGATGAGGAGATTTACATGGAGCAACCTGAGGGTTTTATTTCCAAAGGAAATGAAAACAAAGTATGTCGGTTAGTGAAATCACTATACGGACTAAAACAAGCTCCAAAACAATGGCATGAAAAATTTGATAGTGTCATGATGAAAAATAATTTTCGTATAAATGAATGTGATAAATGTGTTTATTACAAACAGGTTGGACAATCATATGTGATGATTTGTCTATATGTAGACGATATGTTAATCTTTGGTCCTAATACTAAAGTAATAGAGACTATAAAGAAGATGTTAATCAACAATTTCGATATGAAAGACTTAGGAGTTGCGGACGTTATTTTGGGAATCAAAATAATAAGAACACCTAATGGAATTGAACTATCTCGGTCACACTATGTAGACAAAGTGATTGAAAAATTCCAAGAGTATGGAATTAAAGGAGTGAGAACACCTTTTAATCCATCGGAAGTACTGCATAAAAACACTGATGAGAGTGCAATGCAACTGAAATACTCTCGTGTAATAGGATGCTTAATGTATCTGATGAATTGCACCAGACCAGATATTGCTTACGCGGTAAGTCGACTAAGCAGATATACAAGTAATCCAGGGAAGGAACACTGGAAAGCACTAATGAAAGTGTTGGGATATTTAAAGAATACCACTAATTTTTCCTTACATTATGGAAAATATCCTGCCGTCTTAGAAGGATATAGTGATGCAAACTGGATTGCAGATTCAGAGGAATCAAAATCCACAAGTGGTTATGTCTTTACCCTTGCAGGAGCAGCAGTGTCATGGAAATCTACTAAACAAACATGCATAGCTCGATCCACCATGGAATCTGAGTTTATCGCATTAGATAAAGCAGGCGAAGAGGCAGAATGGCTTCGTCAATTCTTAGAAGATATTCCATTTTGGCCAAAACATGTGACGGCCATATGTATTCACTGCGATAATCAAGCAGCGCTAAGTAGAGCGAAAAACCTTGTGTATAATGACAAATCACGACACATACGTCGTCGCCATAACACAGTTAGGCAGTTACTTTCTAATGGAACTATTTCCATAGATTATGTGAGAACAAATGATAACATAGCGGATCCATTTACTAAAGGTTTATCAAGAGAGAAAATTAACTGCGCATCGAGGGGAATGGGTTTAAAAGCCTAAACCAACATGATTTACCTTATACGGAAACCTATCCTAGCGACTGGAGATCCCACGGACTAGGATCAATAAGCAAACCAGTTATGAGTAACTCAAGAAGTAATGCATTTGTCTGGACTTGGTCCTACTCCATTCCTATGGTGCAAAATATAATGCATGCCTACAGAAGTTTTAAAGGTTAAAACTATGTTTTTTAATGATGACCATATCTTGGAAATAACAAGTGGGGTATATGTAGGATACTCTTAATGGTTGCGATCACCTATGTTAGTGTGAGCTGGGTCGGCTCTATGAAAATATTAAAAGGCTTTTATTCTCTAAAAACACTCGCAGAACCAAAAATATTGTTCAGGACCAAAATGAACACAACCAAGAGATTGGATGAGAAGGGAATCAATGCTTCGTAAAGCTTATTGTCTGGATATACAATAAAGGCCGACGGTTCAAGATGAAATAATTCACCGATTAGCCAAGTAGATCCGATAAGTTTTAACTAGAGAAAGTTCAAAGTGAAATATCTACTTATCCACGATAAAGCATTATTCCATATGTACTCTGTAATATTTCGCTTTGTGTGGGGGATATGTATATTATCATTCATGTGGGGGATTGTTGGAATTCCTTAAGAAATCAAGTGAATGAAAAATACATAAAGTCCCACATCGCCAATTTGTTGAGAGGTATATTAATTTATATATGTCTTTCTCATGAGAAGGTTGGGGGCCTGGGGCTCCCAAATGTATGCTTCATTGTGAGGAGGGAGACTATGCATCACCACCACACACACGCGCGCCGCCGCCGCCGTCCGTCCGACCGAACCGGGCTCGGGTCTAAAATGACCATTCTTTTGCTGGGCAATCGTTTAACGGTTTTGGGCTTCGGCTGAAACTGGGTTGGGTCCGTAATTTAAAGAGAAGCGGGCGGGTGAAGATGGACGCGACTGTTCATAAAGCGGACGGCCGTTAGATGCGAACAGAAGCGGGTGCGAGAAGCAGACACGGGCGAATGGATGCGGCATGAGCGGGTGCGACCCGATTGATGTGGCGTGGGTGCGACTGTACGAAGTGGTACGGACGCAACTGTTTGAGCGAACGGGTGCAGACACGACCGTTCGGAAGAGATACAGACCAACTATAAATAAGAAGGAAAACTGATCACTTTCCTTACTAATTTTTCAGAATCCGAATCTTCTTCTTCACTTCTACCGCCATACTCTAAATCACAGAGTGATATACTCATTACGATCTCGAGCAGAATACGTCTGTTGTATCTTGGGAGAGTTTTGAAATAAAATTCTTAAGGAAATTGTTACGACAAGCCTCAGACGGAATTTCCTTTATATACTGGTTAGATTCACTGTAATCTTTCTCGTTTATAAGTTGTACTATTTCTTACAATAGTATAACGTTGTTGTTGTAATTTATTTACAACGTGACTTATTGTTACATTTATCTAATACAGAATTCCAGCGTAGTGGAATTCTAATTAATAAACTTGTGCGACGAGTTTATTGTAGCGTGCTATCTGTTTTAGTACACTAGACATATAACAACAAACAGACGAACAATTTAATTATAACCACAACTACATCTAAGAGCGGATATGTGAACGAAATTGCTATCGTGTAAACAAGTAAAACTGACACAAGCAATTATTGTGTGGACACTAATATCTAATTAAATAAGCACAGTGGAGAAACATAGATTAATCCTCTCTATCTTGCTCTTTATTTTTGGCTTCAATCTTGATTGAGAAAATTTGTCAGATTCCATTACATAAGTTTTGGTAAAAATGATCATTTGACCATCTGTAAATTCAGTTTCCTGTTTCTTACTCACAATTAGGAGGTGTATGTTTCACCAAATCCGAACAGCTGATTTTACCCTGTCACTTCTTGTTCTCAAAATATATAGCATCGTCACTCTCACTCACTACTCAGTCACTTCTTCATTTTTTAACCCTGTACCAAATTATTGCTAGGTCACAGAGCATAACTTCACAACCAAAGATTGCCCCATTACAAATTTACAATTATACCAAATTATAAAACTGCTAGGTCATAAAGCATCACAACAACAAACAAACAAAGAAAAGATTTTGGTATCAAAAAATTTACCACTTACCAGAGTATGACAAGTTGGACGGTGATGAATTGATTACGTGGATGGACGGTAGGCGGAGCGGATCAATCGATTAGGCGAGTTCGAACTTTGACATGCCGCTAAGGCCGAGCTATTGAAAAAAGGAGAACGAAGTATTAAAAATGAAAACTGAAAAAAATTGATAACCCCACCTGTAGTCTGTAGAGGAATGGACGAAACGGGTAGGCAAATTGAAAATGAAAACGCGCCTGTAGCCTTTAGAAACTTTAAAACAGCCAAGTTGCAAAAAAATTAAATTAACATTTTATAATAAACGGGTTTTGCGGGTCAAAATCGGGTTCTCCGGTCAACCCAAAACCTACCCGTATATTAAACGGGTTATGGCGGGTTGATCCGAAATTGATCCGTCCGCGTTATCGTGTCACTTAAACCGCTAATTTTCGTGTCATCTTCGAGTCGTGTTTCAGGTCGTGCTGGAAATTGACAACCCTAATTCATGTAATGTTCGGTTCAGACCGAGTATGTTTTTTCAGGTTAGCTGAATACTTTAGAGTTGGAGAGGAGCTGGATGGTCAAGACGTATTCACGTATCTTTTGCTTCTGTTGTATTATAGAGTCTATATGTTTGCTAATATAAGGACAAGTTTCTATAACCGTCCAAATTTAAGATAAGTCTAGTGTACTATGATTTTGTATTGAATAAAGATGTTTTCTTTTTGTAAAAATCATTATTGTATTATATACTATTGGTTGTGTTGTGAGATTCTGTGTTATTTAGTTTTCTTCCATCTTCCACCGTCTTCTTTCACCTTAACAAAGTATTTACAATACTTGAACGTTCAGCATGTGATAAAATAGACGTATTAGTGTCGATTTTCGAGGGTTGAAAATCCGGTTGGTTACATCAGTGCTCGAGATATGGTGGAGAATAAGGTACAAAACTTCAGCTATAAATAAATAACCTCCAACATAATTAACACATAATTTTTTTTATGTTCTCATCCCATGGTTGCCACCTCCTAACCTTGGTGAAGACTACTTTTCATCATTGCAACTTTAAGAGGAGGAGGAAACAATGGTGTTCCAAACAAACAATGTATTGAGTCTCACAAGATAAATTCAGTGAAAGGTAAAAGATTTGTGATTTAGTTTTTAATACATATGAGCATGTTCACATATGTCACATTTTTATCATATATGTGTGTGTGTGTGTGTTCGACAACAACTTTATACAAAAAATAGTTATTTTAGCATAATATATATTATATAATGTTTTAACTTATATATATATCTACTTTATATATTTAATATATATATTAGTTTTTTTAGTAATAAAAAAATAATTTTTTCTAGCTTCAAAAATATTTATTGTATGTAGTATTTATTTTGAGTCATGTTAGAAAAGAAACATAATTAATGGTAAATGTTGTTGGTTTAATAAAAATATATATTATTCGTTTTATTTTAGGTTTAATAAAAAGAATTATACAAATATATTTTTGTGTGTGTGACATATACATATATAAATATATTTTTGTATGTGTGACCTATAAATGTATACTTTTATTAGTACAAAAATATTTACATAGATATATACAAAGGATATATAAAAAAGTTAATTTTGGATATCACTGGCATATGCATACTTTTTATAATATATAAATGTATTTTACCAAGTCAAATTATTTTCAATTTAATGGTACAATTTTTCAAACCTTAAATATATTCGCCTAAAAATAAAATAAATATTTTTTTATTTATACTTGTTAGCTGCTACAGTTAAAAAAATATTTGAATCAATCAAATTGAAACTTGAATTTTAATTATTCTAAATTTAATCGAAAATAAATTTAATAATGCTTATTATATATAAAACTATTTAATTTAAAATTTATATAAAATAATTTTTTTGAAAATATATATGTGATTTTTTTATAATAAATTATTTTTAATATTTCATGTATAATTTTAATTGAATATATATGTATACACATATATATTATACACATATACATATATATGTACCAATTTAAATATTATTTAAAATATGATAGTCAAAAAAATAATTATGTTATATTCATCCAAAATTATTATTATTTTGATATATACAACATATATATACATATATATATATGTATAAATATATATATATTTATATGTATATATATATATATATATATATTTGAGCTAGAACCAATAGCCCATTTTATTCAACATCATTAGTAGCCCTAGGATATTAGCCACAAGTTTATGTTTACATATTTGGTCCATGTAACAAAAGAGAGAAAGAACAAATATTTAAATAGAAATTTATGGCTGACATCGAAGGCTATAAATAGTGCTAAATAAAGGGGGCTACTAAATAAATTAAAATATATACAACATTGTTGTGATATTCATATTATGAATGGGAATATTATAGTATATTAAAAAATAATATTAAAATAAATTAATAAATTAATTTGAATCAAATTATCAATAAATTTATTTTAAATATTAATAATAAACTATTATTTTAATCAACTTAAATAAATTAAAATATTTCAAATATCTTTTACTAATGAAATACTAAATATGATTTATAAAAAAAAAAATTTATACAAACAAATAAATAAAGATCTTATGCAATTTAGTAAAGGTAAATTTTTTGAAATTTACCATTTTAACCCAACTACTAGTGCAATTAAATAATAAAAATTAAAACAAATGTTTTATTAATTTTCTATTGGCTTTTAATTATTTATATATGGTGTTATAATTAATTAAATTAAAATTTAATTGTAACAACCTAGAATTTTTCAATTTGATTTTAGGAATATTTAATTAGTTTTAAATATTCAATTAATAGTTTTAAATATAAAGAAAATCAATTTGGTAGTAAAACAATTTTATAGATTTTTTCCATAATTTTAATTTGAAAATATTTAAATTTTCATTTTGTCATATTTTACGTTAAAAATTGATATTATTGAAATTTCTCAAAATTTGATAACCAGCATATTTTATAACTGTTTTTTGATCGTGTCACATTTTTGTGCACGATCGTATTTTTATTTCTGTCAATCGCGGTTCGTACGCAAACGAAATATTAGGTAGTGGGATACCCAAAAAGCCTTCTTTTCAAAAAAAATTAAAATCAAATAAAATTTCAAAATTTTCAACCTAAACTAATGGTGACATGTTGTGTTGCTTGATATTTTTGGTTAACATAAGAGTTTTGATTTACTTGTGTTCGAAGTAAGGTAAATTGGTTTATTTATAAAATCAAAACAAATTCAACACTTGCACATTTCTTCATTTCATTATTTTTCATTTTTGTTCTGCCTCCATTTTCTTTCTTATTCTTTCATTTTATTCTTACTATAATAAAGAAAAACAAAGCTCCCCTTCCCTTCAAAATCCATATCTCCAAATCCGTAGATAATTGGCCAAACCATCAACATGAAAGTTGTATGTTATGATCCATTGTATTTTATAAAAATAGTAGCTCGTCGTTTAGACGATTATGGAGGCATGAATCGATCGATTTAAATAGATGTCAAATAGTGATGGAAATTTGATCAGCATGAAATGGAGATCAGAGGGGATGGTTATGTGACGACGAATGGAGATTTTAATTGGCGGTCGCGTGATTTTTGAGGCCTAGGGTGGTCGCGGCGGTTAAATGAACGAATTCAGTTCATCTCGCAATTTCCGAAAAGGTGGTGGACTACAGGAAGAGCAACGAGTGCTTGACGCAGCGTTGGGAGAAGGCGATGGTGTTGGAATGGTCACAGCTTCTCCGGTGGTCGAAGTTGGTTAGGAGAGATCGATCTAGGGTTTCTAGGTCGTGCGTTTTTGGTCTAGGAAATTTGGTCAGCAGTAGTGTAGGGTGGCGTCGAATTGGAAGTGGAGTGGCCTAGAGATGAGTCGGACGGTGGTGGAGCTTATGGAGTTGGCGGTGGAGGCTAATATTGGTCAAGGCAGTAGGTGGAGCTCAGTTTTGGTTCCTGGGCATGTGATTTTGAATGGAAGAGGAGATGTCGGAATTCGTTGGGGATGGCTTGATGTAGTGGCAGTAGCACTGCTGTGAGGAACTCGAGTAGCTGAGTTTGCGGGTGGCTTCGGTACGGCGGATAGTGGAGTGGATGGCGTATGTAAACGCACGCGTACCTTTCATGTATAGGCAATGAAAATTGAGAATTTGATTTGGGGATGGAGGTCCTATAGCTTATGGATTTTGGAAAGAAGCGGGTTTGAGGTTGTTGGGCTAGGCTTGATGCTTGGGTGAGGGAAATATATTTCTTTTATTTTTAAATTTATTATTCAAAAGTGTTAAACTTTTAAAATGTGATATCTTGTTCTTATTAAATCCGTTTGACCCGTGGATTTTTACATTAGACTCATAATGACATCTAAAAAAATTTGGTATAAATAGTTGACAGTTTTAATGAAGTACAAATTTATGGAAAAATAATAGTGGTTAAATATAATTACATTATTTTAAATAATAATGTAGTTAAATTAATTATACTTCATTGGTGTTATCTATTTGGCCAAATAAAACACCGTTCTGCTATTATAAATGGAATATATTACTTCAGACATCTGTTTAGCAGAATAAAACATCATTCCGCTATAGTTAAATTAAATAGATTATTAATGAGCTCTTTAGCAGAATAAATCATCATTGTGCTATTATATTAGTTTGGGCATTTATTTATATGCCACATAATTAACACGTGGATCAATTAATATTGGATAAGTAATGGATTAGCTAGTGATTGTAAATTGTTGTTTTTATTTACATATATGCTTGCTTATGTAAATACCAATGATATGACTTGGAAATTTGTGTTAAAACAAATAGTAGCTTGACTAAGTACCATCGTAGTCGCTGAGCCTCTTTCTGAATTTGAAAATCCATGGTTTTACATTAACTTCCATTATATAACAATTTGAGGTTAAGTGTTTATATAATTATAAATGATTTAAAATATAAAGGTTAATGATGTTTGAGTTAATTATCTATTTTATTAATGATGTTTAAAGTTAATTATTTTATAAATGATGTTTTAAAGTTAGTTAATTATTTTATAAATCATGTTTTAAAGTTAGTCAATTATTTTATAAATGATGTTTTAAAGTTAATTAATTATTTTATAAATGATGTTTAAGTTAATTAATTATCTTATTAATGATGTTTAAAATTAGTTAATTATTTTATTAGTAATGTTGATTAATTAATTATTTATTTATGGTGTTTAAAGGTAACTAATTAATTTAATAAATGTGTTTATAAATAATAAATTGTTTTATAAAAGGAATTTTACTTAGTATAAGTTTTATAAAAAATAAGTTCGGATTTATAAAAGGTATTTTTATAAAAGGGTTTTGCAAATAGAAGGGAGTTTTATAAACAATTTTAGAGGTTTATAAAAGGGTTTTAAATATTATTTTAGAGATCTATAAAAGAAGTTTTATAAATTAATTAGGGATTTATAAAAGGATTTGTAGAAATGGAATGAGTTTATAAAAAGTGAATTTTGTAAAAGGAATTAGGTTTGATTTTGATAAATAATCCTTCTTAATTATAGTGGTATGGAAGCATACTTTTCATACTTAACACTAAAGGAAAAGCGGTTGGGTTTAGAATAAGTAATGTTTTAAATGATATTATTTATGGCCCATTTAAATATGAATTTGGAAAAAAGGAAATCTCCCTTAATTTTTGTTAATATACTTATGCCATTGAGATAAGTATGTGGATATATTTTCTATGCATTGAAAGTATAATGTTTTGTTAATATACTTACACCGATGAGATAAGTGTATGAATGTTTTCCAAGTATTGAAAGGAGTATAAGGGATTTGTGAAAATATTTTTTGTGAAGGTATTCTGAATCCAATAATTGAAAAACAATTTAATTAACGAAAGATTAGTTAATAGAGGCTCAGTGGATCCTACATGGAATTAAATATATGTTTAATTGTTGGTCTGATTGATAGTTAAATAACCGACTATCAAATCTTGGTCAAAATATAATTATGGAAATATCTAAGAGAATCACAAGGTTTATATTGCACAGTTACTTCAATGATGTTATACCGTGCATATAAATCTTGTTTTATTCTCCTAAGATAAATGATAAGGAAGTCCTTTTGCTTAAATGGTTAAGAGGTGATCTTCACTCTTATGTATTATCTGATTATTTCCGAAAGAACCTGGGTTAAGTTTACTGGAATCTATCAAATGTTTTTGGAGCGACCGGTAAGTGGAGAGTGTACTCATATGAGATGACTCAATATCATAACCACTCCAAAACCATATTCGTGTTCGAGGCATTGGAAGAGGTTCATAATATAGGAAATGTGGATTAAGGATCTTAAGGTAGAATTAACACTAGAGGGGGGGTGAATAGTGTTTAATTAATTTTATGAATCTTTTTGAAATCTTTTCAAATTAAATACAAACAGATGCAATTCACAAACCCAGAAAAAATCAAGAATCAGACACAGATGCAAGTAGTAAATAAAAGTAGTAAAGGAAAGAATACATCGGAATTTTATACTAGTTCGGAGTTACCCTACATCTAGTCCCGCACAATTTCTCGTGCAAATTTCTTTTCAAATATAATGTCGATATTACAACCTCGATTTCAAGGCCACGAGATACACTCTCCCATCTCTGAGTCTAGGGCAAACTCTCTTGATTTAACCAGGTTACAAGATCACCTAATTGATTTATGGGCTACAATCACACCAATTAATTTACGGATAGAGTTTTGTTGAAGCATTTAAAATATAAGAGAATGTTTAAGTAGAGAAGAAGGAGTGAAGAAATGAAGAAATACTAACTTAAAATTGATTGAAAACAACTGATATTTATAAGAGAACAATGGTCATGTCCATTCACGAAAGGTTATGACGAACAGATATTTCTTTTGAAAATTTGAATTTTAAATTCTACGGCTACCATGTCGACATGGGGAATGAGGGATGTCGACATGCCTATGTTATTTTTGAAAATAGATTTTTCTTTAAAATGACTTATATTCTAAACTTGTCAAAACAATTTCTAAATTTTGTAAACCATTTTGATTATAGTTAAACTTATAAAAGAGTTTTAAAAAGTAATCTTAAAAAATATAAAAGTAATATTAAAAACTAAATATAGATTTCTTTAAAATATATTAAAGCTAAAATATTAAAATCAAGTGATAGTTTAAAAAACAAGAGATGATTTTAAAGTTAACATGATTGAAAATAGTTTTTGAATTGAGGCTAAAATACTTAAATTGATAGAGATGACTTTAAAGAGAGTTTTAAAAAAAATAGATCATTTTGAAAATTTCTTGGATTCCATTCAACCAGAGAAGGTCGTGGATTCCATCCCACTAAAGAGGTCGTGGGTTTCATCCCACTATTAAAGTGAGAAGGTGGATTCCATTCCAGAATTTAAATCCGAATAAAGATTTTAGTGTTATTATGAAGTTTTAACATAAATCTAGACTCTATTACTTATCTTGATATCTTGAAATCTTGAACTCTTGATAATCTTGATACTCATGCTCTTCAGTCTTGATTTCTTCAATCTTGAATTCGTCAGTCTTAAATCCCTATACTCGATCTTAAATCTTTATATTCAGTCTTGAATCTTTATATTATACAGTCTTTATTCTCAGTACCTGCATCTATATACATCTGCATATACATATATATCTAGAAAATAATATTAGTATTTATATTTTATAACAAGTCTTAAGGTTATTGCCATCAAAACCATCATCTCAGAAATTAACAATCTCCCCTTTTTTGATGATAACAACCTTTTTTATATGTTCTACTCCAACAAATTTCGATTCTACTCTGACTCCTCTTTATTCCAACAAGCTTCCCCTTAATCTACTAACTCCCGTTTAATCTAAGCCTATCTAACCTATTTTATAATTCTCCCCCTTTGTCATCAACAAAAACTAATCCTAAACTACATAAATCCCTTTTAAACTAATACTATTGAACTAAATTCTAATAACGAAGTGTAATAAGCGAAACATAAATTTATTTTTATTATATATGATGTTACATTACATATATATATGAAACATAGACACAAATATATACAAGTACATAAAATATAAAAACATTAATATAATAACAATCTAATGAGAGTCCTTGACAATTGGTGACTTGTGAATTGAACAATTAGAGTAATGGAGCCATATTGTTCGACCAAATTACCATTTTTGTCAAAACAGACTTCTCCAATGCAAATAACTTTACCGTCTTCGTCCATTTGCGCTTCTTCCTCCCCCTCCTCCTCTTCTTCTTCGTCCTCTAATGGATTATGAATACGTATGTTAGAGGAATCATCTTCAATCACAATAGGGTCTATATGATTATCCATTAGAAATTTTTGCAAATTTCTAAGATTCTTGCCTTGTTTCTCTTGTTCCTTTTCCATACTTATTTGAGTGACTTGTAATTCAATTAGCATTTGCAGAAAATCCTTCATGATTTACTCGATCTTCATTGCTCGAGCCAATGTAGTTCGTTGAAATGGACCATAATTAGGAGAAGGAAGAAAAAGGTTGCATTTTGGTTTGATTTAGAAGAAGAGGCCATTATTTTATATTTTCAGAAGTTTATTACAGAGAAAATGAAGTAAGAAGATAGAAAAGTTCAAAATGTTGTGATTATATAACCACCAAACTGATTTTAGAGGGAAAATCATATTTTCAAATTTTACCGTTGTATGTCGACATGGGGGGTAGAGGCATGTCGACATCCCTTTGAAAAATTTATTTTTCTTATTTATCTAAATATATGTATGTTACTATATCTATATTTTATATCTTAGTTATAGAACAAATACCTAGTTCTCTTCTTAATTTAATAAAGGTTGATTGATTCAAGGGTTAGGCCAATATCAGTTATTTGATTCTCACTCTTGATAAATTCAAGGGAAGTAATCTTTTTACTTATATTATCTCTGAGAAAATTATGTCCGGTGTCAATATGTTTTGTTTTGGAATGATGAGTAGGATTTTTGGATAAATTTATTGCACTTGTATTATTTATAAAAATTGATGTTATAAGGTTACAAATTTGGTGTAATTAAAATATTACTATTATTAAATATAATAGAAATATTAGCATTAAATAATTGAATGAAATTAAAAGTGAGTTGAAATTATAACTTATAAAACGAATATATAATTAATGAACCATTAATTAATTAAAGGAATTGAGGAGAAACTTGTATAAATTTCACTTACATTCTTAAAGCATATATAACTTACCATATAATAAAAGTACAGTGTTAGTACAATAAATTGGTGATTTTGAAATTCCAAAATCCTTTAGGATCTGTTGCATATAGATAACTTGAGAACAAGCCAAAGCAGCAGAGATATATTCTGCTACAGTTGTTGATGGTGAGATAGTATTTTGCTTTTACCAAACCCGAAAACCAGAGAATGTCCTTAAAAGTGACAAGTTCCACTTGTACTTTTTCGGTATGATTTACAACCAGCATAGTCAGCATCACCATATGAGATTAAATCAAATTAATCATTTTCAGGGTAAATTAAACCATAGTCTAAAGTGTGTTTAGCATATCTTAGGACATGTTTAACAGCTTTTAAATGAGTTTCTTTAGGTTGAGATTGGTATCTTGCACGGAGATAGACACGATGCATGATATTGGGCATACTCGTAGTTATATAGAGTAGCGATCCAATCATTCCTCTGTATAATTTTTTATCAACATATTTTGACATGTCTTCTTTATTTGAGGCTTCACTAGTTTCCATAGAAGTGGGTTTTCCACTCGCAGTGGTCATACCAAACTTACTAACTAGATTTGTAGCATACTTTTCTTGACTAATGAAAATACCACTATCTAATTATTTTATTTGCAATCCTAAAAAGAAAATAAATTCACCCATATGACTCATCTTAAACACTTTTGTCATTATTTCAGAAAACTTTTTGTTCATTATATTGTTTTTTGATCCAAAATTATATCATATACATAAATCTGTACTAATTGGATATAATTTTTGTTTCTTTTAATAAAAAGAGTGTTATCTACTTTACCAATTTCAAATTTTGATTGTAATAGGTAAGATCTTAGTCTATCATACTAGGATCAAGGAACTTTTCGCAGACCATATAAAGCTTTCATTAATTTGTAAACATGATTTGGAAACTTTTCTTCTTCAAAAAGTGGAGGTTGTTCAACATAAACATCCTCTTTAACAAAACCATTTAAAAAGGCACTTTTGACATCCATTTGAAATAATTTGAAATTGTTGTGGTTTGCGAAAGCAAGTAGAATTCTAATGGCTTCTAATCTTTGACACGGGTGCAAAGATTTCATCAAAGTCTATTCTTTCTTCTTGGCAATAACCTTGCTCGACTAACCGAGCTTTATTTCTAACGACCTCTCCTTGTTCATTCAATTTATTTTTACAAACCCATTTTGTTCCTATTATAGTTTTGTCCTCAGGTCTAGGAATAAGATCCCATACATCATTTCTGGTGAATTGATTTAGTTCTTCTTGCATAGCAAGAATCCATGAATCTTGAGATGATGCTTCCTTTGAATTTTTGGGTTCAATAGTTTATATAAAAGATACATTACTCATCTTGTTTAGTTGATTTCTAGTTCTAACAACAGATTCAATATTTCTTAGTACATTTTCTATAGGATGATCTTTTAAAAGCCTGATCCTTTTATTAGAATGAACAGTTTCACAATTTGTTTCATTTGATTCATTATTTAAAGTAACAAAATCATCTTCAACGTTTCTTTGAACAAAATCTTTGAAATTTTTATCAAAAGATACATGCATTGTTTCTTCAATGGTTTTAATTTTTAAATTAAAATCTCTGTATGCTTTACTTCTATTAGAATATCTGATAAAGATTCCTTTGTCGAATTTACGATCAAATTTATCCAAATTGTCCTTTGTATTTAGAATAAAGCATTTACTTTCGAAAAATTTAAAATAAGATGCCTTTGATTTCTTATTCAAAAGAAGTTCATATGGTGTTTTATTAGTTAGAGTCTAACTAAAATCCTATTCAAAATGTAACAAGCTGTAGCGACTGCTTCAGCCCAAAAATTTATTGGTAATTTACTATCTGATATCTTAGTTCTTGCACACTCTTGAATTGTCTTATTTTTACGCTCTACCACTCTTTTTTGTTGTGGAGTTCTTGGAAAGAAAAATACGAGTTATTCCTTTTTTATTATAGAAATTCTCAAAATTTTCATTTTCAAATTCTCTACCATGATCACTACAAATAGTTTTGATTTTTAAAGAAAGTTATTTTTGAATTCTTTTTGCAAAGGTTTTAAATAAATCAAAAGCATCGCTTTTAGGTTTCAGAAAAATTGTCCATGTAAATCTAGAATAATCATCTATAATTGCAAAAACATATTTACTATGATTTATTGACTAAATTTGAGATGGACCAAATAGATCTCAATGAAGTAACCTAAGAGGTTTTGAAGTTGAAATCATATCTTGTAATTTAAATGAACTCTTTTTAAGTTTTCCTAATTGAAAAGCGTTACATATACTATCTACTTTAAAATCCATTTTAAAGAGACCTCTTACTAGATAAGTTTTGAAAGTCAAGCTAAGAGTTTGAAATTTAAATGCCCAAATATTTTATACCAAATCCAAGGGTCACTTGTATTAGCCAAAAGACATAGGTTATCACTTGAGATTTTTATACCGAGAATATAAAAAAATTTCTTCCTAATTCCTTCAAAGATAAAATTTGATTTATTATCTTTGATGTGACACTTATCCTTTTCAAATTTAATTTTATAGATCTTGTCACATAGTTGACTTATGCTAAGTAAGTTGTGTTTTAGATTACTAACTAATAGAACTTTAGAAATAGTAGTAGTTTCAAAGTTACCGATATTGTCGATGCCAATCACATATCCTTCTGAATTGTCTCCAAAGTTGACCATTCCTCCATCTTCATAAATTATGTCATTCGGTATCTCCAGATTACCAGTCATGTGTCTTGAACATCCACTATCAAGTATCCATTTGTTTTTCTTTGCACCATTTGTCCATTGAGTGTAGATTCTTCAAAAGCCATATAACACATATGTTCCTGCACAACACACCAATTCGATAGATAACTTGATTTTCTATAATAACGATATGCAGGTTTATGAGACAATGGTGATTTAGGAAGTTTTAAACTAGTGTTAATAGAATCTCCAAAAATTGCCATTTTAAACTTTTTCAAAATTTAGATTATGATAACTTTGAAAATTAATGCTCCGATATCAAATGTAGGAAATGTGGATTAAGGATTTTAAGGCAGAATTAACACTATAGGTGGGGTAAATAGTGTTTAATTAATTTTATGAATCTTTTTGAAATCTTTTCAAATTAAATCCAAATAGATGCAATTCAAAAACACAGAAACAATCATAGAATCAGACATAGATGCAAATAGCAAATAAAAGCAGTAAAGAAAAGAATACATCGGAATTTTATACTGGTTTCGAGTTACCCCACATCCAGTCCTACACAATTTCTTATGCTGATTTCTTTTTAAATATAATGTCGATATTATAACCTCGATTTCAAGGCCACGAGATACACCCTTCCATCTTCGAGTCTATGGCAAACTCTCTTGATTTAAACAGGCTACAAGAACACCTAATTGATTTACGGGCTACAATCGCATTCAATTGATTTATGGACCACAATCACACCATTTCCAATCACACTTTGGTAGAGAGAGACTAGATACACTTTGATCTTTCAATCTTTTGTTACAAATTATCCTATAACTCTTAATAGCGCTGAGATCTTTGAGAGAGTGTGGCAGAGAATCAAACTGGAGATGATGAATTTGATTCACTTAGAATTTCGATAGAGTTTTGTTGAAGCATTTGAAATATAAGAGAATATTTGAGTAAAGAAAAAGAAGTGAAGAAATAAAGAAAAAGTAACTTAAAATTCATTGAAAACAACCGGTATTTATAGGAGAACAACGGTCATGTCCATTCACAAAAGGTTATGACGAATAGACACTTCTTTTGAAAATTTGAGTTTTAAATTCTACGGCTACTATATCGATATGGGGGAATGAGGATGTCGACATGCCTATGTTATTTTTGGAAATAGATTTTTCTTTAAAATAATTTCTATTCTAAAACTTGTTAAAACAATTTGTAAACTTTGTAAACCATTTTGAATATAGTTAAACTTATAAAAGAGTTTTAGAAAGTAATCTTAAAAAATACAATCTATAATACAAAAGTAATATTAAAAACTAAATATATTTTTCTTTAAAATATATTAAAGCTAAAATATTAAAATCAAGAGATAGTTTACAAAGATATTGAAATTAATATGATTAAAAATAGTTTTTGAATTAAGGCTAAAATATTTAAATTGATAGAGATGACTTTAAAAGATAGTCTTGAAAAAATAAATCATTTTATAATTTTCATGGATTCCATTCCACTATAGAAGGTCGTGGGTTCCATCCCACTAAAGAGGTCGTGGGTTCCATCCCACTATTAAAGCGAGAAGGTGGATTCTATTCCACAATTAAAATTCGAATAAAGATTTTAGTATTATTATGAAGTTTTAACATAAATCTAGACTCTATTACTTATCTTGATACCTTAAAATCTTGAACTCTTAATAATCTTGATACTCATGAGTCTTCAGTCTTGATTTCTTCAATCTTGAATTCATCGGTCTTGAATCTCTATACTCAATCTTGAATCTTTATACTCCGTCTTGAATCTTTATACTGTATAGTCCTCATTCTCAGTACCGACATATATATATATATCCTGCATATACATATATATCTAGAAAGAATATTAGTATTTATATTTTATAACAGGTCCTAAGGTTGTTGTCATCAAAACCATCATCTCAGGAATTAACACATGATTGGCTCGAGATAATGGAATCAAAGACAGAGTTTTTGAAGTATAAGGGATGGTTGCTCCTAATCCTAAGGATGATTCCAAAATGGATGTAGTAGAAGTAGTGCCTTTGGTTTGTTCATATTCTAAACAAATTGTATGGTTGAATGCCGACATTACATTATTTTCTAGAGGATAGTGTTAGCATTCCAAATGGGATTTTCTAATAGAGGAAAAAGGTACCATGACTTATCAAGTCTCGCAACTTGGTAGTGACTTAAACATGGGGAGATGCGGTAGAGCTATGTGGTGAGCTACCGTTAGGAGCATCATTCCTCGATCTAGATCGAGTTTTTTGGATTTAGTGTGGTTGCAAGGTGATCATGGGGCAAGGTTAGCATCCTCGGTGCCTAAGGGATGATGTAATCCAGTATGTTATGTTAAAGGGGCAGCCGGCTCTGTGTTGACAGGAGGTCCATGTGAGGCCCTCGAGTACATTTTATCTAGAGGTGTACTATATGAAAAGTAGTCCCTTACCTTGTCATCGTTGAAATCCATTATTCAATATGTGCCTTTACGAATTTAGCTATATACCTATTATACTGGAATGTAATTAATGTAACCATTTCGGCTATGGTTCAATATTTATTTGAAACACAAGACATTATAATAATATCACTTATTTTTCTAATAAAATGGTTTGGTTATCGTAAGGTAAAAATCCGTCTATGTTAATGTGCGACGTGGTCTTACGAGATTCATTTATTTTATAAAGTTTTATATTATAAAAATCCATTAGATTGTAGTTCTCATGTTGGTTAATCAGACTGATTTGGGTGTTATTTCTTATAATGCTCGGGTTAGCCAAAGCATATTTACGGATTTGCTTGACACTTTGGAGCTTCAGGAGATGAGCTGGATCCTCTAAGATGTATTCATGTATTTTATCTTCTGCGATTGTGTTCTTTATGTATTTATCAGCAATTGTAAGGGCAGACGGTTATAACTGTTTGGCTAATGATTTCTTAGTTCGCTCTGACAATAGTATGTATATTAAAGCTCTTCTCTCTTTTAAAAGATCTGTTGTATATTATATATCACTTGCCACGATGTGAGATTCCATTCTGTCTTTTCTTTTCTTTCACCCCAACAATCTGTCTTTTCGGTACTCAAATGTACAGCATATGAATACCGTGGATGTATTAGTGTCGACATTTGATGATAAAAAAGGTAGGTCGTTACAAGTGGTATGTAACAACCCATAAATATTTAGCAATTTTAATAACGTAATTAACTGAATTTTTCATGAAATTTAAACAATCAAATTTTTCAATGAAAATTTGATATTTGAGATGCGTCTATTTACATATAGCAAGTGTCAGATTTTCATCAAAAATATGAAAGTTAGTTCTGTGTGACAATTTCAATTTCAAATTTTAAATCAGTCAAATTCGATGAAAATAAAATATTTTTGAAATTTGAATATTTCATATAAGCATTTTCTGAGTGAGACGTAGTAATTTGTTTCGTAAATTTGGATTGCTCTAGCTCTGTTTATATCATTTTCGATGGTTTAACAGTGTTTTTGGCAGCGAATATCGATTTTTGATACAATGATCATATCGTTGATATATGTGTACCATAATATTCGTCTCGTCATGCTGATATCCGCAGTATATTCATCCCTACATTTCGACGTCTAATACGTGTTGAAATCTGTGAAACGGTTTCCGTATCGATTCCGCATTTGGGCTTTTGGGTTCCTGTGTCTATTCAACCGTCCACTGTGAGAAATTCAAAAGCCATAACTTTTAATATCCCTAAGAAATTTAATTATTTGACTTTCAATATTCTTTCATTTCAATCCATTTGCTGGTTCAGTTCCCCACCATCTTTCTTTGCCTACTTCATGCTGCGTGTTATATATATATATATATATATATATATATATATATATATATAATTTTAAGTTACCTTGTTTTGAGAACCTGCTTTTACACGTCCTTTCTCCTTTCATTTATTTCTCTTATTCCTCTCCTCCTTTCTTCATACTCGAATGTTCATACTGCATACACTTGGAAAAAATAAGCTATAAAATATAAGTTTTAATATATATATATATATATATATATATATATATATTTAAGCAAATTATTTCAGTTCGCCTTCATCTGCATGGAGAATCTGCCTGTTGTCTTCTTCCCATTGTACTACCGAACTCGCGTCTTCCCTCATCCCTGAAACCAACCCGTCTCCTTCGTTGCCGATATCCCACCCTTCGAACCTTAGCCACCGTCTCCACTTGTAGCTGAGCGCCTCCCGTCAGCCAAGCTTCAATAGTGCTCACTGATCCATCCTCCTGGTAGTAGTCTCGCACCCGACCTCCATGACCTCCACTCTTCTCTTCTCATGTCAGTGCCGCCAGTACTCCATATCCACCAACTCCGACCAAGCTTGTTCCACCATAGCCCGCCTTGGCAACTCCAACGACCCACCACAGCCAAGTGATGGCAATCCCACCATCCTCGGCCAGTGCATAACCTCCAATACTCACCTCAACCTCCATTCATATGTCTAAAACCATTCACCTTCTCCCTTCTGTCTTAGATTCATGTCCGCCCTTAGCAATGCCACGCCCAATTTTCAAAAACCATACGCCTAGTGCCCTGCCTCCTCGCCTAGGACTATCCCATTGCCAAGCAATAGCCTCAACCCTTGCTGAACCGACGTCAGCCTCCATTCTCGCAACAGCTTCTATTTTATTAGGTGTTTTAAATTAAAAAAAAAGATTGATTTTACAAAATAATATATTGAGTTTGCTTTCATTTTCCTGTAGCATATATATATTAAGTTTTTTTCATTTGAGAAAAGTTGCTTTTGTATTTTTTGAAGCTTATATATATTTTGATATGAAGCTTAGCCTCTATTATTATAGGAAAAAAGTTTATTTTACTCTATATATACTGATTTTAAATATTGGTTTTTAAAATATAATATATAGGTATTTTATTTTAAATATGTGTTTTGATTTTTTTCAAATATAAAGGTTTATTTTAAATTTTAATATGTGTTTTAAATTAAACAATGATTTTTGAAATATATTTATATAGATTTTATTATAATATATGTTAAATAAGATAATGGTTTTTATATATATATAGTTTCTATATATAAGTTCATTTATATATTTATTTCATCGAATCCATCGATTTCAAGATCGTGCCAGTTATGCTTTGCTTTGGATTTGTTGTAGAGTTCATGATTTAAAATTCGTAGCTTGTCGTGTTGTCCTATTTTCTCTAGCCTCGAACGGTGAGCAATCACTCACGATTAGCATTTTAGTAAATTTAATTTACATGAAATGATGATCGAAATATGCTATTAAATTTAAATAGTTAGTTATTTAATTGTTTACCTATGACATATGACACCATAACCTGTTGTATATTATATTTGATTTTTTTACCGATGATAGGCATGTTTTTAATAAGTTATATTATTATCATATTTCTCACTCTGTAAGTTCCCTATTAGTTTAGAACTCCCTGTAGGTGGAAATGATACATACTCGAATGATCTTATAGATTATGGGGAATCTTTATGGGTTGAAATGATAAACCCAAGCGATTTTCATTGATTTTGAATTTTGGGGTTTCGAGGTGAAATGATATATACCGGTAAATATTTAAATTGCGGATTGAAATGATAAATATCCGTATCACTTGACCATAGGATAGAAAATTATGTATGGACACCGTTGGTCTATATTTTGAAAATGATTTCCAAAGTTTTGAAATGAAATATATAGCTTTTAATAAATATTGATTTTTAAAATATAATATGTAAATGTTATTTTTATATATGTGTAAAATTTAGATTTTTAAAATTATATGTTTTGGAAATTTTAATGTGTAAGTTAGTTTTGAAAATATAATTTTTTAGATTTTACTCATAATTTTGTTATTTAAAATATATATAAAATAAGATCTAATATAAAATAAATTTAATGATAAGATTTAATTTAATAAAATTTAATTTAATTAGATATAGTATGTTTATATATTTATTTTATTTATATTAATATTTTAAAAAATAGATTTTTGTATTAACTTTAATAAAATAAAAGTTGGAAAGATAGATTAAGTTGACGTATAATTTAATTTGTTAAAGAATTGAATCTTAATAAGAATAGATTTGGACTTATTGACTTTTGAGCTTTTAAAGATATAAAATTTATAACTTGATAACTTGATTTTGATTAAGGTGATTAAATGAATATTTTTCAAATTTAAATTAAATTGAAATTGAATATTTAATTTTGATTTAAATTTGTAATTTGAGATTTTATTTAGAATGTTTATAAAAGTGATTAGGTGAATATTTTAGAATTAAATATAATTGAAGTTAGATATTTAATTATTGATTTTGTTTAAATTTGAAATTTGGGATTTCATTTTAGTGTTATTAAGTGATTAAGTGAATTTGAACAATTTTAAATGAAATTACATTGAATTTCGAAATATAAATGAAATTTATCAAATCGAGTAACTGTAAATGTTTGAATATTTTAATTTAAAACCTATTGAATTGGAAGTGGTTTAAATTAGTAGTTCAAACCTAGATTGAAATCGATATAAATTTAAAACCTCTTTAATGATAACTTTAAATTGTTGAAATGAGATTGATTTAAGTTGAATTTGGATCTAAAATTGATTTGAATTGATTTGTGAAATTGGAAGGAACAATTCTAACTTAAAACTATTTTCAATATTTATATTTTAATATATAAACTATTTTAATCTATAACCTATTTTAAATATATATACTATTTTTAATTATAGCTATTTTAGTATATATAAACTGTTTTCCATATTTAAAACTGTTTAAGCTGGAACTGTTATGATTTAGATTTAATGAATTTAAATGCGAATATTTTGATACGATGGTTTAAACTATTTCGTGGTTATGATTTTTAAGTGAATATGAAGTGATATGATTTCGAAAGTAAATACAATTTCTAAACAGATATGATTTTTGAAATGAATGTGATATTTTGATATGAAGTATGAACTATTTGAAATGTAAATGACCACAGTGTAAAATAAGCGTTTGGTTGTTAAAGAGATCAGGATCAGATATTGTCATACCCTCTTCCAATACCGAAAACCCACTTTAACAACCATGTACGTGGTGGAGAATCTAGAAAAAAGTAGGATGGTTTGGCAACAATTGTGTATGAGGTATTAACGTAGCCTTGACTCCCGTGAGTCAGCCTTATGTGACTAAAACAGGAGCCACGCTAGGCCAAGTGAGGTTTCTCCTCTTATCGGGCACATTTCTTCGATACCATTCTATTACTTTGTGATTTAATTGGGTGCACCTTTGATTTGGGAGTGTGTCTCGAGGTGGGCGGTAGTAGCTGGTATGCGTTATCACCAGTCCAGATCCGCAAGACGATAGTATCCTACCCTGGGCATTGCCTCGCGTGCCTTGTCACATGCCTTATTGCACCTTCTATGAGTTTGTTTTGTACCATACCTATGGGGTGCCCTCTGGGTAAACCACCAGTTTGATAGAGCTTACGGTACCGTATAGACTATGGGAACATATAAAATGTCTTAAGGGGGATATGGGTAACGCCTTAACACTATTTTATTACTTTACTTTACGGATAAACATATTATAATAGCATATTTTACTACATAGTAGATAGTTCCACGGATCCTTTGAGGATGGAAATCCCAAACATCCTTTAAGGTATATTGTATTTCATTTGAACATTTCACTTGAGTTGATTTACTACTATAAGAATGTTAATCCTGACTCGAGCGTTTTGTGTTTTGCTTTACGCTCGGGTCAGACATAGTGCCACTGCATTTGAGACTCACCTTTGAAGATTGGAGCTTTGTTTGAAGATCCATCTATCCAGCTTTCAATTATTTCAGTTCTTTTAGTCATTTATGATTAGACTTGTTATTTGCTTATGTAATAGAGATTCCATTGTAATTGAGATTTCCATTGTATTTGTTTTAGACTCTGATGTTTATATAGTAGCTTCGTGAACTACCATTTATCTATCCTGCTGCTTATTGTTGTGTTACTTTTTATCTATGATTGATTTATTTACTATATATGCTAAGTTTTGCCAAATATAAATTAGCATTCTGTTGTTTTTTAGCGATTCAAGTCTAATATGTGCGGATGCGAATGGTTTGAAATAGCAGGTCGTTACGTGTGGTATCAGAGCTCCGGTTTATGCAAAACTTAACATATGGAGTAAAAATTAATTACAGAATCATCTTCGTTTGAGCTTGGAATTCTTCATTTCTAAAAGCCATTCTTGTCTTTCCTTGTGCGGGTTCTTCTTGATCCTGGAGCAACCTATAGCTCTATCTTCTACTGGTCTCTGAAATAAATTCAATCTCTATTGGAAACTTCATCCTTATGTGCGACTAATCCAATCGGCGATCCCGCCAACCTCAGTATGATTTGTAAAGGGGTGAAACTCCTTTACAACTGTCGTCAATTCACTAAAGATTTCTACGTCCTCAGTTTTGACGCTGTTATTTCTTGTAAAGCCCAATCTGTTCTCTAGTTGATGATCCTGGTAATTCCCTTATGATCGAATGTCGACTGCCTTAAGATTTTGCACGTAGTTTTTATCCTTTTGCTTGATTCTCTACCTAGGGGTCTTGATCCTACTCCGAAAGTTAGGGATTATCCTAATGTTTGGTGAAGTCGCTTCTCTTCGTTCCAAGTGGGAAATTGAATTTCGCATCGATCCTATTCATGGTGTCTCGGTTGACCCGGTTAAGGTCGTCGTGATTAATATAAGTCTATCATCTTTCCTCTTTGGTAATTTAACTATCTTGTCTTCCTTTCGAGCTATCTTCGTTGTTAGAGTTCTCTTTGAGTAGGCTCCCTCTAAATTTGAATCTCTATCCTTGTTTTCTAATCCATTCTTGAATCATCCTGTGAGGGAATGTATTTGAAATTGATATTAAATGTTTTATATTGTGTTGTTGAGTTGTTAAGTTTGATTTTGGATTTCAATCGATTCGTCAAGCCAACGCTATCGATAGGAATTCAAAAATACTTGAACAGAGCAAACTGACATGATATTGTTTTCAAAACTGGTAAATGAAATAATTTTATGTATGATTATATTTTATATATAAAAATATAATTTTATGAAATTAAACAGTTAAATAAATTGATTGTTATAAATGATAATACTAGATTATCATTTATTGTTGTGTTAACATTCATGAATCATCAACTATTTTTGTATGTTATAAGAGGTTGAAAATTTATAAACATGATTTATAAATTTCGCTTGAAAATGAAATGAATTTAAAATGAGGATTTGAGAATTTATTTTCAGTACTTTATAAAATTTGGTTTTCAAAGTTTGTGGAAAAGTATATTATTTGAAAGTGTTTTCGAACGGAAATTTTTTCTAAAAAACTTTTAAAAGAAGTAAATCGGTACTCTCCTCTTTTATCATTGGAAAATAATTTCGGTGATGACTGTCATATCATCGACATTCATTTTCGAGTCACAAAGTGGAGAGACCACTTAGTAGCTTTGCTACACTTTTGTTTTGGAAAATAGATTTGATTTGGATTTTTTAAGTATGATCTGATTTATAATATATATGTATATACATATATGTATGTATGTATGTATGTATGTATGTATATTTACTTCAAAATAGTTTAAAGTGAAGCAGGAAATTTAATCCTTAAAGTCTATTTTAAGTAATGGTTTTCAACTATTAGAATGAAGCAAAACTTTGAATAATTAGAGAGTTAAATTTAGAAATGGAATTTAAACAGCTTGAAATGGTTAAAATAGGATAAAACTAATTTATATAATACTCAATTGCATTTTTAAAACATATATAACTTACCTGAAATATTAAAAAAGCTAAAATGTTAAGAGAATAGATAATTGAATAGTATACAATGTAAATTGTAAGTAATATGATGTCCAAAAATGAATTATGTTAAAGGAATTTATAAATAAAATTTAATGGTTATAATACATGATATACGCTTAGTCTATGTTACAAGATTTGTTAAGTGAAACAAAATTGAATAATAAAAGAGAATTGAGTAAATAAATATGAAATAAGAATAATGGAAATTTAATTTTAAGTGGAATTAACTTAAATGAAGTTAAATGGGTTTAATAAATGAGTTACTAAAAAATAAATTATTTTGGAAGAAAATTTTGTAATAAATGTTAATAAATTGAAAACAAATCTGAATGAAAATACATCGCACTGAAATCAACCAAATGCGAATATATTGAATATTATTGATTAAATAAAATGGATTGAAACCAAATTTGTTGAGTATTAATCAATTTAAAAACCAATAAAATTTATATGGTTTTGAATTAATTTTTGTACCTTGTTCGTATTTTGTATCTATCTTTCTTTCTAGTTGTTTCTATTCTCCCATCCTGTTCCTTTCTGGGAATGAAAAGTTTTGAGTGGGGAAGAGTGTAACGACCCATAAATTTTTAATGATTTTAATAATGTAATTAACTGAATTTTTCATGAAATTAAACGTTTATATTTTGCAATGAAAATTTGATATTTGAGATGCGTCTATTTAAACATAGCAAGTGTTAGATTTTCATTAGAAATATGAAAGTTAGTTCTGTTGTACAAATTACAATTTCAAACTTTAAATCAATTAAATTTGATGATAATAAGACATTTTAGAAATCTGAATATTTTTATATAAGGAAAATGTAAATGTTTTATGAGTGAGATGTCGTAAACCGTTTCGCCAAATTTGGACTACTTTAGCTTCGTTTATATCATTTCGATGGTATAGCAGCACTTTTGGCAGCGAATATCGACTTTTGAAATGATGATCGTATCATTGATATCTATGTAACATTCTATTCATCTAGTCATACCAATCTCCGTAGTATATTCATCCATGTATTTTGACGTCTGGTACGTGTCAAAATCTGTGAAACGATTTCCATATCGGTTCCGCATTTGAGCTTTTGGGTTCTTGTGTCTATTCAACTGTCCTCCATGAGAAATTCAAAAGCCATAACTTTTAATATCCCTAGAAAATTCAATTCTTTGACTTTCAATATTCTCTAGTTTAAACTCAGTTGCTGGTTCGGTTCCCCACTTCTTTCTCAGCCTACTTCATGCTGCATATTTTATAAATACATACATACATACATACATACATACATACATACATACATACATATATATATATATATATAATTTTACGTTACTTTGTTTTGAGAACCTGCTTTTACACATCCTTTCTCCTTCCATTCATTTCTCTTCTTCCTCTCCTCTTTTCTTCATATTCGTATGTTCATTACCTTCGGAAAAAAATATAAGCTATAAAATATAAGTTTTGATATATAAATATCTAAGCATATTATTTCAGTTCTCCTTCATTTGCATGGAGAATTTGCCCGTTGTCTTCTTCCCATTGTACTACCGAACCGCGTCTTCCCTCATCCGTGAAACAAACCCGTTCTCTTGATTGCCGATAGCCCACCCTTCCAGCCTCAGCCACCGTCACCACCTATAGCCAGCGCCTCCCGCTAGCCAAGCTTTACTAGTGCTCACTGATCCATCCTCCTTGCAGCAGTCTCGCACCCGACCTCCATGACCTCTGCCCTTCTTCCCAAGCCATTTCCACCAACTTCGACCAGGTTGTTCCATGATAGCCCGCCTTGACAACTTCAATAGCCCACCACAGCCAAGTGATAGCAATCCCACCACGTCCAGCGCACAACTTCCAATCCTCACCTCAGCCTCCGCCTGCATGTCCGAAACCATCCACCTTCTCCCCTTCATCTCAGATTCATGTCTGCACCTAGTAACGCAGCACTCATTACTCAAAACCCATCCGCCTAGTGCCCTGCCTCCTCCTCCTGGGACCATCCCATTGCCAAGCAATAGCCTCGGCCCTTACTGAACCGACGCCAGCCTCCATGCTCATAACAGCTTCTATTTTATTAGGCATTTTAAATTAAAAAAAAGATTGATTTACAAAAATCATATATTGAGTTTGCTTTCATTTTCCTATAGGATGTATATTAAGTTTGTTTTCATACGAGAAAAGTTGCTTTCATATTTTTTGAAGCTTACATATATTTTGATTTGAAGCTTAGCCTCTATTATTATATAAAAAAATTATTTTATTATATATATATATATTAAATATTAGTTTCTATGATATAATATATAGGTATTTTATTTTAAATATGTGTTTTGATTTTTTCAAATATATTATAAAGGTTTATTTTAAATTTTATCATGTGTTTTAAATTAAGCAATGATTTTTGAGATATATATATAGATTTTATTCTAACATATGTTAAATAAAATAATGATTTTAATATATGTACATATATATAGTTTCTATATAAAAGTTCACTTATATATTTGTTTCATCGAATCCATCGAGTTCTAAATCATGCTAGCTTTGCTTTGCTTTGGATTTGTGGTAGAGTTCATGATTCAAAATTCATAGCTTGTCGTGTTTTCTCTAGCCTCGAAAAGTGTGCAATTACTCATGATTAACATTCTTATATTTAGTAAATTTAATTCACACGAAATGACGATCGAAATATGCTGTTAAATTTAAGTTGTTAGTTATTTAATTGTTAAATATGATACGCTATTATCTAGAATTGTTTACCTATGACATATGACACCATAACCTGTTGTATATATTATATTTAATTTTGTTACTGATGATAGGCCTGTTGTTGATATGTTATATTTCATATTTGTTCTCACTCTACAAGTTCTCTATTAGTTTATAATTTCCAATGGGTTGAAATGATACATACCCGAATGATCTTATAGATTATGAGAAAATCATTATGGATTGAAATGATAAACTCAAGCAATTTTCATTGATTTTGAATTTTAGGATTTCGCTTTAAAAAATATATTTACTGTAAATATTTAAATTGTGGATTGAAATGATAAATATCCGTATCACTTGACCATAGGATAGAAAATTAAATACGGACACCATTGGTCTATATTTTGAAAATGATTTCCAAAGTTTTAATAAGAAATAAACGGGTTTAAATAAATATTGATTTTTAAATATAATATATAAATATTAATTTTATATATGTGTAAAATTTAGGTACTTTAAATTATATGTTTTGGAAATTTTAAATTTATAAGTTCGTTTTGAATTTTTCTTAGATTTTACTTATAATTTTATAATTTAAAAAATATAGAAAATAAGATCTAATATAAAATAAATTTAATAATAAAATTTAAATTAATAAGATTTAATTTAATTAGTATATAGTATGTTTAAGTATTTATTTAAATTTGTATTAATATTTTAAAAAATAGAATTTCGTAATAACTTTAATAAAATAAAGTTGGAAAGATATATAAAGTTGACTTGTAATTTTTTTTCGCAAAGCGACTTGTAATTTAATTTGTTAAAGAATTGAATTCTAATAAGAATTGATTTTGACTTATTGATTTATGAAATTTTATAGATATAAAATTTACAACCTGATAACTTGATTTTGATTAAGGTGATTAAATGAATATTTTTCAAATTTAAATTAAATTGAATATTAAATTTTTACTTAAATTTGTAATTTGAGATTTTATTTAAAATGTTTATAAAAGTGATTGGGTGAATATTTTAGAATTAAATATAATTGAAGTTAGATATTTAATTATTGATTTTATTTAAATTTGAAATTTGGTATTTCATTTAAATGTTATTAAATGATTAAGTGAATATTTTTAAGTTTAAATAAAATTACAGTTGAATTTTAGCATATAAATGAAATTTATCAAATTGAGTAACTGTAAATGTTTGAATATTTTAATTTGAAACCTATTGAAATGGAAGTGGTTTAAATTGGTAGTTAAACCTGGATTTGAAATTGATATAAATTTAAAATGTCTTTATTGAGAATTTGAAATTATTGAATTGAGATTGATTTAAGTTGAATTTGGAACTAAGTTGATTTGAATTGATTTGTGAAATTTGAGAAACAATTCTAACTTAAAACTCTTTTTGATATTTATATTTTAATATATAAACTATTTTAATATATAATCTATTTCAAATATGCAAACTATTTTTTAATTATAACTATTTTAATATATATAAACTATTTTTCATATTTAAAACTATTTAAGATGGAACCGTTATGATTTAGATTTAATGGATTTAAATGTGAATATTTTGATATAATGGTTCAAACTATTTTGTGGTTATGATTTTTAAGTGAGTATGATTTCAAAAGTGATATGATTTTCGAAAGTAAACACGATTTCTAAAGTGATACAATTTTTAAAATGAATGTGATATTTTGATATGAAGTATAAACTATTTGAAATGTAAATGACGACGGTGTGAAATAAGCGTTTGGTTGTTAAAGAGACCGGGATCCGGTATTGTCATACTTCTGCCAATATCGAAAACCACTTTAACAACCGTGTACATGGTGGAGAATCCAGAACGGTGTAGGATGGTTTGGCGACGATTCTGTATGAGGTATTAACGCAGCCCTGACTCTCACGAGTCAGCTTGATGTGACTAAAACAGGAGCCACGCCGGGCCAAGTGAGGTCGCTCCTCCTATCGGTCACATTTCTACTATACCATTCTATTCCTTATGATTTGATTGGGTGCACCTTTGATTTGGGAGTGTGTCTCGAAGTGGGCGATAGTAGCTGCTATGCGTTATCATCAGTCCAGATCCACAAAACGATAGTACCCTACCCTGGGCATTGGCTCGCGTGCCTTGTCACATGCCTTATCACACCTTAATATGAGTTTGTTTTGTACCATACCTATGGAGTGCCCATTAGGTAAACCACCGGTTTGGTGGAGCTTGCGGTACTGTATAGACTATGGGAATATATAAAATGTGTTAAGGGGGATATGAGTAACGCCTTAACGCTATTTTAATACTTTACTTTATTGATAGACATTTTATAATAGCATATATTACTACATAGTAGATAGTTCCATGGATCCTTAGAGGATGGAAATCCCAAACATTCTTTAAGTTATATTGTATTTCATTTGAACATTTCACTTGAGTTGGTTTATTAGTATAAGAATGTTAATCCTGACTAGAGTGTTTTGTGTTTTACTTTATGCTCGAGTCAGACGGAGTGTCACAGCATTTGAGACTCACCTTTGGAGATTGGAGCTTTGTTTGAAGATCCATTTATCCAGCTTTCAGTTATTTTAGTTCATTCCAGTCGTTTATGATCAGACTTGTTATTTGCTTATGTAATAGAGATTCCACTATAATTGAGATTTCCATTGTATTTATTTCAGACTCTGATGTTTATATAGTAGCTTCATGAACTATTATTTATCTATTCTGCTGCTTATTATTGTATTACTTTGTATCTGTGATTGATTTATTTACTGTATATGCTAAGTTTTGCCAAATATAAACTAACAATCTATTGTTTTGAGCGATTCAAGTCCGACATGTGCGGATGCGTATGGTTCAAAATAGCGGTTCGTTACATGGTATCAGAGCTCAGGTTGAGCAAACACTAGGCTTTGGTGAGGCCTATTAGATATAGAGTTAATAACACTCTAGAATGAGTTTGAGTGTATTATACATACAAGAGTGTATTTTTCAGTGCTATAAAATTGTTTCATATTGTGTTGATTGGTCTGTCGAATGGCTTATGAATTCTGGTCAATGCGCCCGATCAACGTTATCAATAGGGATTTCTAAACACCTGAACAGGAAAAATCGACACAGTATCATTATACAATTTTTAAATAAAATAATTTTACCTAGAATTATATTTTATATATATAAAAGAATAATTTCTAAAGATTTATATAGATTTATGATATGTTTGTTTGTTAGGAAATGATAATATTCAATTATTATCATTAAGAGTTTGTTTAGTCATGCTCGTCCGATTTTGAGCATTGACTATTGTTTATTGAGTTATCAGTAATTTTCTTATTTTTTAAACCTGTTTTGGGTAAATATAAATCGTGGAAACATTTAAACTAACATATTGTGAATTAAGTTCCATAATAAGGTGTTCGATGATAATGTTGCTTTAAGATTGGATTTTACTAAAAATGTTTAGTAAAAGAAAGTTAAGTTATTTTAAAATAAATGTATGGAAATGATTTTATAAAAATGATTTTATTTATTTAAAAATGTGTGTTTTTTAAATAAAAGGGTTTTTGAGGATTCAAATCACGGAATCTTTGGGAAGATTTCAAATGATTTATGGAAAGGGTAATTATAGTTTACCCTAAATATATTAAAAGTATAAATATTTTGTGAAGAAAATTTTAAAGTAAGGTGCTTTTTTTTGGATTGGTTCAGGGAATGAGTCTCGATTTGTTATATGACGATCTGAAAAATCTTCTAAGTGATGATCGGATGTTTGCCTAGGTGAACGTTGTAGTGTACTTAGCAAATCCTTCTCTTTGTCGTTGTATAATCGAAACGAGTTCGTATCCGAACGAACCAAAAGCAAGTTAGTAATTGATATATGGTTAAAACTATTTGTGTGGAAATATATATAGGATTATTATTTCTTAAAGTGAATTACGAAAAGAAAAGGTAATTTTATGGCTAGATCGAGTGGCTCAAAAATAACTAAAATTGGGAAAGACGTATGTCTGGATGGTAGGTACTTTTCTTATGTATTACCCTTTTGGATAAGGAATTATATGATATCATTTGGTAGTACCCAGGTTCTTGGTAACATTTTGGGTTTACTTAGGGTAGATATGTATATTTTACAAGGGTTAATAATGTAAAGTCATTTCAAAAAGGGTATAAAAATAATAATAAAACACCGGGTATTTGGTTCTCAAGTTTACCTAAGAGAACGGATTCAAAATAAATGATATTTTGATAAATAATTAAATCAAATAATTTTATATACTCTCAGGATGTAGTAGGGTATTACACAAGTTTAAGACTGAAATTATATTTTTTGAATTATTTTTGTAAATAATTTTCGAAGTAAAACGAAATTGGCATTAGTAAGAACCAATAAGATAAGAACGTAAGTTGAACGTAAATCATTTCTCTTTTTCACATAGTTCTTGATCTAAAATTCGAGTACATGACTTTGAGGTGTTTAAACCGTTCCACATGAGAATTATCACTCAATTCTTGATGGAGAACACTTGGTGAGAGTTTTTGATATGGAACCAAAGTTTTCTATCGTAGTACATGGCTATGTATGGAGAATAAAGGTTTCTAATCAAGAAGCCTGATCGGAGTTTTCACTAGGGAATCAAGTGAGCGACATTAGTTCGGAAGTGAAGTTATGTATTCGTGTCGGGATCGAAATAGATTTTGCATATGGATGACCTATGAACATCATATGGACTTATGAATAATGTTGGGTATTCATGTGGTAACTTATTACTTTCTGGGCTTGGGTTGTGGTAAATTTCAGGGTGGAAATTCTTTTAAGGGAGGAATGTGACGACCCGGAATTTCACTTTGATTTTGGGAATATTTAATTAATTTTAAATATTCGATTAATGGTTTAAATGGAAAGAAAATCAATTTGATAATAAAATGAATTTATAGAATTTTTCCATAATTTTAATTTGGAAAATATTTAAAATTTCATTTGTCATATTTTACCTCAAACATTGATGTTTTTAAAATTTCTCAAAATTTAATTACAAATATAATTTATAATTGTTTTGTGATCATATTGCATTTTGGTCTAGGTCGTATTTTTATTTTCGTCATTTGTGATTCGTACACAAACGGAATATTATGTAGCGAGAATCCACAAAAACTTTCTTTTCAAAACTTTTCAAAACCGAATCAAATTTAAATTTTCAACATAAATTAATGGTAACATGATATGTTGCTTGAAATATTTGGTTAACTTGAGAATTTTAGTTTACTTGTGTATGAAGTAAGGTAGATTGGTTTGTTTATAAAATCTAAACAAATTCAACACTTACACATTACTTCATTTCATCATTTTTCATTTTTGTTATGCCTCTATTTTATTTCTTCTTCATTCATTTTCTGCTTACTGCAATTGTTGTGAGCATTGAATGGAGTGTTGAGTAGTAAGAGTTATGGTTGTTTACATTTCATTTCTTTTATATGTTGTTGTTTGTTTTTTCTTTTTCTTCCGATGGATATGGACCTTTATTCGACAGCCCAAATACTTTGTATAAATAGCTATGGACCGAATAATAAAATTAGTTTTTCCCTCTTCTTTAGTTTGTTCTATTCGTGCAAAACAACATGGTATCAGAGCGCAAAAATTTCAGATTCAAATCTAACTAGGGTTTTAGCTTAAATCAGTGAGGATGGGCGATAGCAGTGGAGAAAGTAATGTCCAAAGTGGGGAAAACAAGATCGCAATGGTCGCGATGCAGTTGATGCCCAAAACTACAGATCATAAATTGAATAATATGAATTTTTTGAATTGGAGTAAGACGATTCGTTTATATCTTCGCAGTATGGATAAAGATAACCATCTGACTGAAGATCCACCTGCTCCTAATTCAAAGGATGAGAAAGTCTTGATGTGGCTCAGATCTGATGCTCGATTATTTTTACAAATCAGAAACTCAATTGATAGCGAGGTAATTGGTCTGGTTAATCATTGTGAGTTTGTTAAGGAACTGATGGAATATTTAGAATTCTTATATTCTGGAAAGGGAAATTTAACAAGAATGTATGATGTGTGCAAGTCATTCTATAGAGCAGAGAAACAAGAGCACTTATGAATTATTTCATGAACTTCAAGAAAACTTATGAGGAATTCAACGTGCTTTTTCCAATCAGTCCAGATGTTAAAGTTCAACAACAACAACGTGAACAAATGGCAAGTATGAGTTTCTTGGCCTGTCTACCACCAGAATTTGAAGCTGCTAAATCTCAGATTCTATCTGGTTCAGATATTCCTTCATTACAAGAAGTGTTTAGTAGAATTCTTCGATCTGACATTGCTCATGCACAAGTATCAAGTACTAAAGTAGAAAGTGCTTTGATTAGTAATAACAAGGGTTATGTACGAGGAAACCAGAATCAGAATTTCCCATGGAATAATTCAGTGAAACCAAATTTCCACTCACCAAGAGCAAATACTCCAGAGTTCAAAACTTCAAATCAAGGAAAATTTTGTACATATTGTAAGAAGCTAAGGCATATGAAGTTTGAGTGTAGGAAACTTCAATACAAGAATTCACAGTTGAATAAGGATATGAAATCTATTCTTATGTCTGCAGGAGATTACGATCAGTATGTGAAATTTCAAGAATCATTGAAGAAGGAATCAACATATAAGGGATCATCATCATCAGTTTCAACTATTGCTAATTCTACTAGTTAATCAAAATGGATTATAGACTCAGGAGCAACTGACCAT